>OY829328.1:89856850-91315367 GCA_963691655.1 Toxonevra muliebris
ACACTTAAGCATTTCATTTCATAACTTTGTGGATTACTTTGTTTCTTTCCTTTGGTTGGGTTTTGGAACTTTGATGTCATTAGCAGATGGAAAAGTTTTAATTAAAAATGGTGTTCAGTTTCTACACATGCATATGTTTGTTTAAACAAAGGCTTACGTAATTATCAAGACCATATTAGTAAGTAAATGGAGTGGCAACTCTATAAATAGTAAATAGTTTCTACTATTTGAGGCAACATTGTGTGGATATATAGGTTAGGTTGGATTGTAGTGGCTGCCTAAAGACACACATATGCGTGAGCCGACCATTGTGATACAACATAGTTGGACCTACAGTTTAACGCCGCTTCCGAACGGCGGCATGGCAAGTGATAACAATCACTTGGTGGTTTTGCCATTGGCTACCAAGATGTCTACTTGTACAGTTTCTTATAATTCTCATACAGGTCATATTGATAGTGAATCTAAGAATGTTATGAGAATTAACCGCCATCGGGAATCGTGGATCGAATCCGAACCTCCCTGGTGAAAGTCTATCGCACTACCCACTAGACTATAAAAGGTCGTCATGTGGATATGTGACAATACCATATCTTACTCCACGTATTACAAATTTTCTCACCGCTACATTGCGAAGCCCAGCTTCAAAATCTCTGAGCGTTATAATTCACCTCTTACCTCTCAACAATCATAGTAGGCAATGTCAAATCAGTACTGCTCTGAGCCCAAATTCTTTTCCGGAGTCGTCTACAAATAGGAACGGTTCAACGGTTCTAAAATATTTTGGATTCGTGTCAAAGATTAATTTATTATACCCTTGCGAAACTAATCTTCAACTCCAATTCCTGAAGATATGAATGGAAAATCTATTTGTATACAGACGGCTCTAAGCTAGGCAGCAAAGCTGATGCTGGCGTCTTCTGCAAAAAACTTGACGATATTTCAAATAGATATTATCATTGGAATCAAAGATTCATGATATCAAAAACATATTTGTGTGCCTTTACCAGGCATCTAGAAAATCCTTTGAAACAGTTTTCTGCACTTCTAAATTACCTAATGTTCAATTATAACAGAAAACAAAACTGCAGATAAGTTAAATAACTCAAATTGCTTGAACGTTGACCTCCGCCACTACTCCACAGTGCCTAACTCACATAACACTCGGGCATTGTTTTTAACCTTGAAGCTTCCATCTTACTAAGTTCACTCAAGTGTTGCCTTATAATTTCAATAATAATAGTAATATAGTACAAAGCAGAAACGCCTGTTTCAATAGAATACAACGAGTACACCTCAGTAAAACTTTTGTGCATTAAGTGAATATATCTGCAAAGACTTTTCTTTTCAATGTCAATTTCATTGCCTTACTTCATGCTCACAAAGGGATATACAAACCATATATATACATATAATTGAGATAGTTTGAGGTAATTTCAAATGGCATTTTCAACATTTCAAATATCTCAGTTTGTCTTTGATTTACTAAATCACGTTGTAATTTGCTGTCACAAACAGTTTATACTTCAACTTATAAGATTGTAGAACAAACAGGAAAGGAA
Organism: Toxonevra muliebris; assembly: GCA_963691655.1. Classification (NCBI taxonomy): domain Eukaryota; kingdom Metazoa; phylum Arthropoda; class Insecta; order Diptera; family Pallopteridae; genus Toxonevra; species Toxonevra muliebris. Next base: position 89,858,413 of record OY829328.1, read on the forward strand.
AGAGGAAAGAGAAAGAGCAACGCAGTAAATTGATGTGAAGAAATCAAACGAAGCAAGGAGTGAGCAGGATACGGCATGTTAGCATTAAATCAAAATGAACTTAAAATCACATAAAATAAAAGCAAGTGAAAAGTAGTTAGTATTTGTTGTATACCTACATGTAGTTAGCTGCATAGAAGCAAAACAAGAAAAATAGAAACCGAAAAAGAGAGTAAAACTAACATTTGTAATTTGTGCAATGCAGCAGTGCAGTACGAGTAGCTAAAATAAATACGTCGAAAAAGAAAAACATGAAATTGCAATTGCCAGTATACGAACTCTGCATCCGAAATTCTTGAGTAGAGGCACGGGTTCATAATAATTTAAATGCTGTGTACACATGTATAAATACATACATACAATCGGTACACAATTGCATACATAGAACTTGTGAATTACAGCCGAGCATGTACAAACAAATGCACATACATAGGATATCAACATGAGGCGGCATGGCGTGGGGCAGTAGCTGTTGCTGTTTGAGCTGCTGCTGCCGCTGCTACAAATACGTGCCTCTGCACTGACGCCAAAGGATCTCAGAGGGATTCAAAATTAAATCCCTGCAACACAAAATGAAATGAAGTTGTCACATACAAACACACAGAATGACCAACTAACATATGAACCGAAAGGGTAAACTAAAAACAAGGATGTTGAAGAAAAAAATGATGCAGTTGCAACAGCAATAGCACCAGTTAATTTGTGATTGAAGAAATGGCAAAAGGGAACCAAGCATAAGTGAGCGACAAGTGGCCAAGAGTCTGTAGCCGGTACAACGTAAATACTACAACAGAAACAAATGAATGAATGAATGAATTGTGCAAACAAGTAAACAAATAACGTTGCAATTGAGCACGTTCAAATGAAATGAACTGCAGTGTAACAGTAGCAGAAAGAAGAAAGGGTTGCCATTGAATGACATTGGCGATGCTATACCCTTGCAATATATGCAACCTCTATGCTTCACACCTCAAACACTAGTGCAAATAGTAGGCAAGTGAACGTGTAAACAAGCAAACGAAACTGGCAAATAATCGAATACACTCATACACACACAACACACACACACAGAGAGAGACACGTGAAAATAAGTCAAACGAAGCCAGTACCTACCATTTTGAGCAGCATATGTATGCAATTCTCTACTCCAGAGATGTTATTACTGCATCCATCCCATCCCATTTGCCAACATCACAGTAACTATTGCTAATGAGTATGACGCTGTTGATATTGCCAACAAACAATGGTGATGATGATGACGTTGGCAACGACAACGACAATGATATCTCAAATGTTATTTCCACTAAATGCAAAGCACAAATTAATGTGTGTGTGTGTGTGCATTCGTATTTGTTTGTTGTTTTGTTTGATGCTATATGAGAAGACATTTGCAGCCACCACCAGTGACTGCTTACTACTCTGTTGCTCTTTACTTTCTACTCAGTTGCACTCTATTGTTGTTGTTGACAAAACACCATTGTAATTATCATTTTAACACATAACCTTTTACTTTGCTGCTCTGGCAACTAACTGTAAATTAAATTTGCTTTACAAATTTCACTTACAATTAGTTTACTCTAAAATTTTTCTCTGGTTCTTGTTGTTTCTTGTCAACACTGCTGAGCTGCTGTTGTTAGTCGTCGGTGGTCGTCGCTGGTGTGTTGCCAATCAAATTACTAATGCAAACGATGGCACTGAGTTGTAATTTTCTTCTTTTTTCCGGTCAATACTACTGAAATGTATTTATAAATTTGTGATTAGCTTTGCTCTTTTATATTTTTTTGAATTGGAGTTTCATTTGATATCTGCTGACAATAACACAAATAAGAATGAAACCATGAAACCTCTATTACATATATTGTACTTCAGGATAGATATGCTTAACTAAGTAGAACTATAATACTTTGAAGATCTAGTTTCTAATTTATTTATTATATAAAATATTATTTACTTGTTTACTTGCAGTTTGGTAAATCAGACAATGCCCGATTCAGGACAAATACGACGTGTACTTACACAAGCGTTAAGCGTTTGGGAACGTAGCTCGAAATTGACATTCCGTGAAGTGTTAAGCGATCAAGCAGATATACAAGTGCTGTTCGCCAGGTAAGCTATAAAAGCAATAATGTTAGTATTAGTAGTACCTTCCTAGCCTTCCTAGTCTTAATATCTTCAAGCAGATTGCATCAAAAGCATTATCCAAAAAAAAAAAAAAATTATAATAATAATAAAATAAAAAAAAAAAAAACAGTAATCGTAAAAATGCTGAAAGCGCAGCGCTTTAAAACCGAAACATAATAATAATAAAAGAAAATAAAAATAAAATGAAAACACAGCAAAATGGAAGAGAACACATAAAATCGTACTTAAACCAATGCGATAAATACAAACGCTAAATAAAGAAAGTAAATGTGCAACGCTCATAATAAAAAAAAATAAATCTTAAATCTACAAAATGCAAGTGAAAAGACGAATAGAATGAAATGAAAAACCAACCATTTTCAAGTCACATTGCAAAAGGGATTTTAATGTATACGTATATGTATACGTTTTCACAGATACACACACAACATACATGCACATACACATTAACAAACATATAAAATACCTTGAAAAAAGAAAAGCAAACAACAAAAATATGGCGATGATAAAGTAACCGAACGCTGCGTATACAATCTCATAAAAAAGCAGCGCTCACTTCCACCTCTGATTTGGGATTGTGTGCAGGTGGACGCATGTGTGTGTGTGTGTGTGTGGAGGTCGATTTTGACTTTTAAAATGCATATTTGTGTGAGTGCATGTGCCACAAATAAATGTTTAAGATACTGATGTATATCCTTAACTGAATGCCAGAATATCAAAATTGTGCCCTGGAAAATTGATACCCGCTTCTTCATGGTGACTGGTAGGTGGTTTCTGTGTGTCTTGCTTGGTGCAGCGCACTTAAATTCCAAGATTATTTCATCGGTTTTGTTATCATCAACGTCACGCCCACGATTCCGCCCGCCATTCGACTTGTGTTGGTATTGGTGGTGTTGATACCATTTTTACGCTTCCCTGGTTCTCATTTTCATTGCATGTTTGTCTGCGTGCGGAAGCTGTGTCTCTCAAAACGTGTGTGTTAAGTTCAAATCGATGAACCGATATGGAATTAATATCTCCGTATAGATGGATATGTATTTCTAGATATGTATATTAAATTCAAAAAAAACAAAGACGTGAAAAATATGAGCACTTTTTTATATATATATAAAATTAATAAATCAAAATCGATTGGTGCTGCTTGCTTGACTGCGGTTGGGCAGGTACATATTGATGAGGAGTTATCTGTAAAAGATTTTAAATTTACTATAAATTTAAAACAACAAAAAGAAAAAAGAACCATATACGGATGGTACAAAAATCTTTGGACCCAACAATTAGCATAAACTACTTTTCTAAAAATTTTTTTTTTTTTAATCTTCACAGCATACTTCTCGTTCTGTGTAATTTAAACCCCTATTTTCCCCCTGAAGACTTCATTCATGAATCAAGATACGAGTATCTAATTTTTGTTTTACTCTTTCAGAGGCGATCATGGTGATGGTTATAAATTTGATGGTCCAGGACTAGTTCTAGCGCATGCGTTTTATCCTGGTGTTGGACGTGGTGGAGATGCACATTTTGATGCTGACGAAAAGTGGCAATTTACCGAAGATGAAACAGCGGATAGTAAGTAGATAGTTATACACAATGGCAACAACAGTAAAACAGAAACAAAAAATTTACAACAAAACATTTTTGTTATCAATTAGTAAAGATATAACGGCGAAAGCATTATACATAAATATTTCTATATATTTGAAATAGGGCAATAATGAAATAGATATGATGAACTGCAATCGGTCATATTAAAATAAAAGAAATTTTCGGGCTATATAAACTTAAAAAAGAATCGATGAGGAATGATTTATGGGATTTTATAAATGCTTTAGTACATTTCATATAAATATATAAATGTCCACGAATCCGTTTTGTATTTCCGTAGAGACCCTTTACCAAAAGTTCTTAAAATTTCTGTAATTGCTACAGTGCGTTTAATCTAATTGGTTCCAATGTAGGATATCAAAATAACAAGAATACACACTCACACACTCATATAAATAAATCCTTCTCAGCATTATCAACGCGTCACTCAATAAAAATGGAGAAAATGCGTGAAAATGATTGATTACAATAGCATGAAATAAAAATATTTACGAATATGGATATGCGTGCGTGGTTGTGTATGTGTGTGTTAATGTGTATACGGCAGTGTGCATGTGTGATTATCGCCATCAAAAAGCAGGAAATACCAGCAGCAGCGCAAGCAACAAACTTCACAAACACTATGATGATGCTGTTTTTTTACGCACTAACGCACACATGCGCGTTCAAAGTCTTTTCACACTTACACACACTCTTCTTTACTATCAAAAAAATAAAAATGAATGATGATTGCTCTCTGTTGTAGAAATGTGTGTGTATGTTCTGTTTTCTGAGCTAAAAATGACATGCATTATTTGTAAGCTTAACAAGCACACAAAACTTACATATTGATGACCCAAGTGTATTAACACGTTCTCCCCTCGCTCCCTCAACTTAAATTGAAGTAGAACGCTTCAAAAAAACAGAAGGAGGAAGAAAGAAATGCGTTAAAAATATTTGAAGACAACAATGAAGGAAAACTTGTCAACAGAAATTTTTTTTTTTAAGGCTACATCTATTTGCGAATAGATGTTATCAAACAAGTATAAAAAAAAAAACAAAACAGAATGCCTATGGCTTCTTCGGTTTTGATTTCAGCTTTTTTGCCTTCTTGTGTTTGCTCAGACGCCTGTTAAATCAATATTAATTAATTTTAGTTGTTTGTTTTCTTTGCGGTTCAGTGCAATATTTTTTCCCGTTTTATTTTTTTAATTTCTTTTATCGTCATCATCAAATATCGTCATGGTTACATCAGCAAGAATGTGTGTGCTGTTGATTTTTCGATTTCATTTAAAAGGTCAAGTTGAATTTGGCCATTACTTCTTAAGCATTGAACCACGCCTTTGTATAATTTGGTGTGAAATATTAAATTTTCGGAAAACAATTATTAGCTATTAGCTATTAGTTTTTCATGGATAATTCCAAAGTTTTCATCTAGGAAAATTAAAAAAAAAATTCCAAAAATTTTTAAAATTACATCATTACTCGGGAATTAAAAAAGTAAGTTAACAGAAAGCTCATAAGTTGCTACGTAGGACAGATTCTTCACTTTTTCTAATTTCTGCAGATTTCTTCTTCTTTGATCATGTAACTCCTTCAGGAGCCTGAATCAATCTTAGGGTCTGAAAAAAAAGTATAGAATTTCACATCAAGTGCGATCATTTTGGGTTGTTGCCACTATGTCGACAGCACAGTGTCCGGTATGTTAATTTCCACTTTAATGCCAATTTCTTTGATGGTTCCGATGGAGTACTCTTTATCCTTGCGGAGTGTATAACTGATTAAGCTCCACCCCCGCTTCTAGTTTTCTACAAATAAAATTGAAATTTTTATTATAAATAACTTCGAAGTATATGCATCAATAAATAAATAATGCCACTCATAAATATGCACTTGTAAATATTACCGCATGGCGCCTTAAGGTATGCAAATGTAAGTGCATAATGAAAATAATCGCTACCTAATAAGCGGATTTTTTATAATCTGATTGTCGCATCAAACACGCATGCACGCATTCACATTTGCACAATTATCATTAATTTAAGGATTGGCTTTAAGGCGCTTAAAAAAAGAAACCAAAGAAGGAAGAATCTAATAAAATAAAAATAAAAAGCAGCTACATAAAGTCACACGCACACATACAAATCGGTTTTTCAACTCGAATGCAATTGCAATTTTGTGTTGGCTTAACTTTGTACGCGAGTGGAGTGAAAAGTTGTGAGAAGGTGGCGTGGGAGATGAGGTAAACTTGCAGCAAACTCTTACATTGCAGTTGCGTTGTGTTTGCGCTGCATTGTGCTACTTTTGACATTTTATTAATGCCAATAAAATTGTCATCACTGACGCCATTTTCTATACGATTTTTTTTTTTCATCGTCGGCGTCGTCATTGCTACTTCTTTGTTGCTTCTTTTACTGAGTTGAGTTTTGAGTATTTGTGTATCTGTGTGTGTGTTGGTTACTTATTCGCTTTCCTTTAAGCCGTTAAAATTACGAAACTATCTCTTTTTCTTTGGCTCATTCTCCCACTCTTTCTCTCTGCTGTCACTTTGTCTCACCTCCCTGCGTATGCGAACACGTTGCTAAATTATCTTGCGTAGCGATTTTATTATTAAGCTTACGAAATGTATATGTAGCTATAACAAAAACAACAACTTTCACATTCGCAACAGTAGCAACATTAAACACGTTGCTGCTGCTTCTGCCTGCAAACTGCATCAATTTTCAGTATAATAAAGTCAATTTCATTTAACGTTGACATTGTGTTGGTATGTGTTTTGTGTGCGAGTGTGTATGCGTGTATATATTATATAGCGCTTGGAAAATAAAAAATAGTCGAACGAATTTAAACGAAAAAAGTTCAAGACTATTGCGAGTGGTAGTGCACTATAGACGTAATGTCGCCGTAGTCATTTTGATTCTCGTCAGTCTTATTAGTCATTGTCATTGTCGTTGCCATCTTCATTTTTCTTAAGATGTAATAAAGATGGCAAACTAGTATAGTTAAATGCGCTTTTAGTTGAAGTCATATATATGCATGCACATCAGTGGTAAGGATAATTTCTTTCGCTTTCGCATTTTTCATCCTCTTTCGATTGGTTTTTTTTAACCAATGATTACACATTTAGAATTACAAAAATGATATGAAAAAACATAAAAAAGATAGCGCATAAATAGTTACATTTTAATTCGATTATTGCAAATTCATTATTGTGACTACTTATTGACGTATTTACAAATTTTCAATAATTTTACCACTACCCTCTCCCTCTATGGAATTACATGCTATTCATACATACATCGTGCTGACAAAATGAATCAATTCGTATTTTTGCGTTTTTTTTTTGATTCTTGGTATAATTTTTTATTACATTTTCATCAACAACAATTAAAAAAAAAAACTATGGTATACTTATGAAACATCTAACAATAACTATTAGTTTTATGTCGAATTGTCGAAACAATTGATAAATGAATTATCTTTACGGTTCAAATAATATAGCATAGATATTATCTGCTGGTGGTGGTTAATCCACTATCTAAAATCAACAGAAAACGGGACGGACACTCTTCATTGAAAGCTTATCTAGAACTCATAATTATCAAATATTGTTAAAAATGCAAAAAGGCATTTCATAGTGAAACGTGGGGCTTGAGATCAAAAATGACGTACTGGTCATATAAAACAGTCATTAAACCAATAATCACCTACGCAGCAATAGCTTGGTGGTCAAAAACATAACAGACGAAGACGTAATCTGAGTTAAACAAACTTCACTGTCTAGCATGTCTAGGTATTACAGGGGCAATGAAAACGTGCCTTACTGCAGCAATTGGGCCAATAATTGGACTTCCCCCATTAATTACACTTGGCTGTGAAAAGGGAGGCCAGTTTAAATGACCTTACACTGCCTAACTTTATTAACAACGTCAGCAATGACATTCCGTTGAAAAAGCTCAACAGCACATAATTCAAAAGCTGTTTTGAGAAATACATAAAGGCGAAAGTTTCCGATGAGTCCATAGTACGAAAAAAAAAGTTGGTGAAAACCTATTTTCGCTTCAACTTATGAAACGACCTACCGAGCTGGACGTCATGTTACCAAGGTCAATGTTGGGCCATTGATTAAAAACATAAGTGGGTTATTTTTTTTTTTATAAAAAAATAAAATTTTAAGTTGCAGCTGACTTTAAATTTGTTTGTATTTTTGTGCTACATTTTTTGTTGTTTTTTAGCGCCTTTTTTGCAATTTTATTTTGCCTTTTTCTTGCTTTTTAGGTCCACAAAATCCACTCCCTGATAATAACACAAAAAATACTTGTGTACGTTATTTATTTATGTGGTTTTAATGTTATTTTAATACAAATCCCAATAATTGTATAATAATTGAAACTTTATTAGGGATCAACTTGTATTTGTTTGTTCCAATATACAACGACAGTATTTTATTAAAAAATTTTAGATTTATTGTATGAATGCAAAAAAGAATTTGTGTTAATAAATGTGATGTTAAAAACAATTACCCGCATTCCCCAATTTTACATCAATAAACGAATAAAGAACAGAGCAGCAGAGCAGATCCCATGCTAATCCGCAATACATTTACAAATGCATACTCACACACACACATCTATATTTATGCACGCACATCATGCAAACATACACTTTTTCCACATTTATCAAGTAAATTAACCATTTTCGTAAATTAATTACATTAGTAACAACACTTTATAGCGGTTTGACGGCAACGGCAGCGGCAACTGCAACAGCGGGAGTAGCGGTAAGAACGCGGATGTATGTATAAAGGCGGAAGTGAAGGCGGTTGAAGCACAGTACACAAAACGCATGCCACACATACTCGCTTGTACACACACACGCACACACAAACTGCGGTTGCAACATATGCATACATACACTCGTATTCACATATTGCATCGAACACTACCACAAATGCAATTTGTTTGACTATAATTATAAGCGCATGTGTATTTAGAACTTTAGGCATACACACATACACGTATATGCATCTACATATGAACATGCATAAACTGAACCGCATTTTAAGTGTGTCTGTGTGTGGGCCCAATTGCCCCTCGCATGCCTCGGACGTTTTAAGAGCATCGCACACGCTTCCATTCATATATTACACATGTATATCGCACATTATTATTAAAATAAAACATGATTTATGCAATTGAAATGTCAAATTTTGTAGCATATTTTTTGGGGCACAACAGCATATGTTGCGCAGCATTAAATGCTTAGTTTTCCATACTTGCATTTGTTTGCGAGTATGTGTTGTATTATGTATATTTGCTACCACCTCTACTAATATTACAATTGCATTGCATTTAACATTGTGGCATATTCGCATTTGATCAACCAAATATGCAACAGCAAAAAAAACAAAAAACAATCACATGCAATTATTGACCCAAAAAAGTTATGAGTAATGAGTAACTGGGTGAATATATGAATAAAGGTGTGCGTGTGTTTTTATATACGAGTGTTGGAAATATATGTACATTGTATATATGTATAACCACATTAGAAATTCTTGAATTTTTGCTGCCATTGTAAATACGTTTTCAATTATTGTAAAATATAAATCATTGCAATATGCACGAGCCCGAGTGCTCGTAGCTTTCGGGTTATTTTTTTTTATTTTTTGTAATGAAATGAAATAAATTTAAATATTCAACCACATTTTTATTATCCACGAATATGACTCTACCTATTTGTAATTTGTCTTTGGAAATTTTGTTTAGTTACTAGAGATTTTATCGAATATTAATTTCAAATATGTGGGAGAGTGTACCCGGGTATGAGACAGCACCAGGTATGAGACAGTCAATTTTTTACATCATGCAATATCAATATTGCCGATCTGACTACTGTCAAACTTTTGTTTTGACATGACCCAGTTTTTGTGGTAACACCGGAGTGAATAGATGTATTGCTTATATCAGCTGCAAACATCGTATGTGAAAATTTACCACGAAAACTTTATTTGATTTTTTCAAAGTGATATATTTTCTAGTAAATGAATTGAAAAACGTGATTGTAATGCATTAACATTTAGTGTTTTTCGTATATTTTCCGATCCAATTCTGGATTATGCCAATATATGGTTGGAAACAGTTTTTTTTTTGTTATTCCCAAAATGGCATTATTTTCCGAGTATGAGATATGCTGTGTGCCGGGTATGAGACAGTATTTAACTAGTGTTTTGATCCAATTTTTTGTATTGTTAGCCATGTCAACCTCAAAAAATAAAATCGTCCATGAAATGAATCACATGAAAGCGGACTCTTCATTTAAAGTGTGCAAACATAGCGATAGCGACTTGGATGGAGAAGACGATGACTTATGTAAAGGAAGATGATGAATAAAAACTACCATCTCTTTTTATCTTAGCCACTGAAGGCCTACAAAATAAATAAATTTATGTTTATAAATAGTTATGTGGTTTTTACTTCAAATTTTCCAATTTTTTGTGGATTTTTGGTGGTGTCTCATACCCGGGTACAAATTTTTTTTTGGCAAAAATACACATCCTCAAAAAATTGGTCATACAATTTCGCGTGTCAATGGAATCACTATGCTTTCTTCGGATAAAAATTGCATATTTTCATTACCTTTCCGACAGTGTATAAAACATACGATTGGGTTTAACCAGTGAATTTATAGCTTAAAAACAAAACTCGTCTCATACCCGGGAACACTCCCTTACAGAAACAAAGATTTGTTCTCTCTAGAAGATTATACTCGTAAAGATTTAACGGCACTACTTTTTGGCTGGCAATGTCAAACCTCGGAGAGTTTAGAATCGTAGGTGGACTGGAATTAACCAAAGCACTCAGTCAAGGATAGAACCAGTAGAAGAGAGTAGAGAGACAGGAAAGTTATGTGGGGATAAATGGGAAGAGAGTAATAATGCTATTTTTCATACGTAAATACTTATTCTTAGGCGAATTGACTAACATGTATTTAATACTGATTTTGTTTTAAATAAAAATAAAATAAAAGTTTTGCCATTTTGCTAATATTTTTATTTTAAAAGCTCATTTTTAAAAAATACTTTTACAAGGAATGTGCTACAAAATATAAATAATGTTAGTCGAATCGACTATCATTAGTACTCTAGGGTTAAGAAAAGATTTTCACTTCGTCATTCGGATTCGATTACCAAGATTACTTTCTCAGTTACTTCACACATGGTGTAAACACAGCTATATTTAGTGATTACCTACAAGTAGAAGTTAATAGTTGATAATAAATGAGTAAAAATAGAGACTTTTTACTTCGTTGACTCACTAAGCATCGCAGCGAAAAAAGTGAATATCATTAGTGAGCTAATAATAAATTTTAATCAGAAATTAAATTCGTGGTTTCAATTTGTCTTACTTCGTTCGTTCATGTTAGCATTCGTGGTACTTTGTATGATCTTCATTTGACAGGACCGAAAGCAAATACGAATTAAAATATTTTAACCAGCGAAAAAGCATTAAAATTGTTTGAATGCAAAAACGAAACAAAGATAAGTGATGGCGAAGTAGAACAACGCCAGCTGAATGCAAATTGTTTGTGGTGTCTTAAAAAAAAACCTAAAGCTAATATCTTGGTGAGATGTCTCACTCGCAAGATCCAGTAAATAGCTGAACAGTGCTGTTGCAACCTTAAGAATTATTGCACATAAACTATCTTAAGAGGATAAGAATTTACCTGTGCCACTGTCTAAGTCTGAGTGACTTGTTCTGTGTGAGGTACATCCTTTTTAATGATGGTCGCTATCGGTGATTTAATCACTGTGACCGGAAAATCACTGATCACTACTGTGACTAAAGACGGCTCCCGGTGATTTCAGTTTCTATCAAGTTAACAATTATCTTCATTTCGTTCCTTTTCGTATTCGTTATATACCGAATTTGTATTGTAAATGCTACGCGTTGTACTTAAACCTTGGCAATGGCAGGTATATAAAATAGTTAAAAGAAAATCTGGATCGCGCTGATGTAAGGAAGCGGTGACACAGTCACTATTTAAAATTACAATCACTTCTGCCATTGTTTTCCTTTCTAACTGATTTGATAAAATTAAATAATATTCACTTGTTCACTTGAATGCGAAATTTCACTTATGTAACTAGAATTATGTTGCTTAGCCTCTAAAGCTTAAGAATTTACGATAAATGCTATCGCTTCGCTAACACCATCATCATAATGGCCAACTAATTTTCATCATTCACAAATGTTGATAACAGCTAATTAGGCATCATATCAAAAGCCATTGAAATTTATGTGTACGAACACAATAGAAATTGACGACTCCTAGACTCTCCGACTGACTATGATTATGCAACTAGGTGGCAAGTACCGAACTCCTGGCAAATTACATTTAAAGGATGGATTGATTGATTGATTGATTGATTGGTTGTTCGAATTTACGAATACGAATAATTTGTTGGCGAGCTGGCTCTGGTCGAATTTGAATGAATGGTAGAAGATATATGTATGTATATCTACTATGCAGATGGATTATATTTGGAATGTTTGGAGAATGTGCAATTCGCATAATTTTATGTTGCGCACTTATTCTAGCTAGATTGCGAATATGCATAAACACTGTTGAAGATTATGAGCCAGCGCCTTCCACATCAATCTGGCACCGAAGTGTCAAAGTCTCTTAGACAAAATTGGGAAATTAGAGCATATGTACACACATACAACCAAAATAGACTAAAAAGTGAGTGTGGTATTAGTTAGAATGAAGAAGAGAGGAGAGAATATGCGAGGTAGAACAAAATTCGTGTCTAAAATGCTTAGACTGAAAACTTAAAATGCTTAAAGTGAAGTTAATTATGTGTACAACATAATCACATAGGAGACTGATTGAGCAAACAATTGACTGATGAATATTGTGTTTAAAATTAGATTAGATAACACTTGTAAAATGACTGAAATGTTCTTATCATTTCTATTTTTCCATTTTTTTATTTCAGCTACCAATTTTCTAGGTGTTGCTGTTCATGAATTCGGACACTCACTCGGTTTGGGGCATTCCTCGGATCAGAATGCTATAATGTATCCCTGGTATCATGGTTATGATGCCAATGATAATTTACCCGATGATGATCGTTTGGCAATACAGGCACTCTACGGTTCGAAAGAGAAAACCTGGGGTCCTTTCAAACCACAACAGAGGCCTAGAACAACACCTACTACGACGTCTACCACTTCAACTATGCGCCCATTGGTTTATTATCCTGAGAGCAGATATCCCGATTATCGACCCGCATATAATCCAAAGAATCCAATAGATCCACAAGATCGACGTCGAAATTATCATCATCATCATAATAGTAATAATCCACAACAACCACATAATCCATATTATCCTTATCATGAGCGTGAGCCACTTACTACTACCACCACAACAACAACATATAGACCACCCGCACGAACAAATGCACCACCAAAGCACCAACCCACGAAAAGTTGGCAACATCGTCCAAATCATCATCCAACGAAGCCGCGAAAACTAAAACCGGACAATTGCTTAACCACATATGATGCCATCTCAATGATACGTCGTGAACTTTTCATTTTCAGAGGACAGGTAAGTTGAGGAAAGGAGAAAAAGACACGAGAGTCAAGAATTTTGTGGTGCAGAAATTAGAGATAAACAGCAACAGCGTTAAGTTTTTAATTAGATATCGGGAATAAATCCAAGAATAGTAGATTTCAGATTATCAAAGTCCAAGAAACTTAATAAGAAATTTCTGAACTCGCGTCATCGAATGAGTGATAAGTTATTAACTGGGTTAATTTGTATACATTCCCGCTCCCCTTCCTCCTTTCGCTACTTATCCCAAAATCAATCAGTGTTTTGTTTAACCAGGCTAAGCTTTATTTGTAAGATTATGAAGTAAGCAACATTTTTCGTTTTAATGCTCATCAAATGACCCGCCTATTTCCTTTACAGTTTCTTTGGCGCATTGGTGATCGCGGTCTCTATCCAGGCTATCCCACTGAGACACGACGTTTGTGGACTGCATTACCAGACAATTATACAAAAATTGATGCTGTCTATGAAAATCGTGATCGGAAAATTGTGTTTTTTATTGGTGAGTTCGCGTCACACCAGCTATTCCTTTACGCATAGACCACAATACCGCAACACCTTAGCATAACAAATATTAATTTCATTTCCTTGAACTTCATTTCCATCTTTGCAGGACGTTACTATTACCTTTTCGATTCGGTGACTCTCGAGCGTGGCTACCCGCAACCACTCACATCTCTCGGGTTGCCCTCATCGCTGAAACACATCGATGCCGCATTCGTTTGGGGACACAATAATCGCACATATCTCTTTAGTGGCACTCTCTACTGGCGACTCGACGAAGATATTGGCAAAGTGGAATTGGATTATCCTCGTGATATGTCTATATGGTCAGGCATTGGTTACAATATCGATGCGGCATTCCAGTATACAGATAGTAAGACATATTTCTTCAAGGGTTTGGGCTATTGGAAATTCAATGATGATCGCATGTTGGTAGCACATCCACGACCCAAGCTCTCATCACGTAAATGGATGAATTGCCCGCGTCAGGTTAATGAAGTGGACGAAGAGCAGACATGGACAGCTCCTTTGATATCGGAACGTAATGATTCAGAAGAAATGGATGGGGAGGGCGCAAATGGCGGCATGAAAATTTCATCACGAGGGACTATGCTGGCAGTGTCGGTGTTGGTAACAACGATGCTGTTGCAATCGTATTTAGTTTTAAGAAGATGAATCTATTTTTTGCTAAGTCGTTTACAAACCACTTACCACTATCAATACTTAGGATTAAGTGAGCGGAAGAAACTGCTGAGTGTACTGCTGTTCTACTCAATTAACTTATATTAGACACACACACACACTAATACCACGAAATTGCCTGGAATTACTTGAATTTAAAATATGTACGATCGTCTATGAGTATTTGAGGTTATGTTGTAAGATTTAATTTACGGAAAATTTCAGATTAACTTGAATACATAACCACATACATGTATACAATTTATATGGCCTTAACTTTGTATTATGCAATTTTTTATTCTATTTTCTGTATTTTTTATACTTTTATGAATATGAAAATGTTAAGGTTTAAACAAAGTTTAGCTCTCTAAAACAATGAAGAGTGAAATATTAAATGGAAGTGCTGAGCACTACTGCCATAGATTTTTAGTAATTGTAAGAAGTACGAACGAAATATTCAAATATCTTATGGTAATCGTTATTACGACCGACGCCATAATTCGTTAAATCAAATATTTTTATAATTCGAATTTATAATTGCCGCGCTCAATTTCCCAGTAATAGAACTCGTTCTCAACACAAGTCAGTCCATGTTCTAATTCAAACCAATCGCCCGCATTAAATAGTAAACGGTCACACCAATTGACTTGCTTACCTCTGTTGTTACTTGCTCTATCAATTTGTCATTATTTTTCAGCTTCTTAAACATTTTTAATATGTGTACCGCTGAGTTACTACCAAAAATTGCTTGCCAAGTCTGCTCCAAATTAAACCTTTTACAAGTAATTTTTTTTTTTTTAGGGTGGTTGTTTCCATTTATCATATAGACAAGATACAATTAGCTCTAAAAACCGTTTTGATGCCACATCCTCATTATAGTTTGGAGCTGGTATCTGCTTGTTTATATCCACTTCCTGAGATTTAGATATAAGAGCAGTCTCTCTAACCATATTTTTGCAATCTTATCAAGGTCAAGACTTGGTATAAGGTATATACCAACGATATGCTGATGCGTGTAGAAATCAATTTTATGAACCAAAAAATCGAAAAGCTGGTCTGAATTGGAATATGATCTCCTGTAATTTTAAATGTGTTAAAGCGATTAATTATGTTTAATAATTAACTTCAAAAGTCCTCTGTCTAATTGTGAATAACTAAACTACCCATTTTCTATGATTTTACAACACTCAAGTGAGCACTGTCCTCTGTTTTGGATTTAATTGAAAATCCCGACCAGCGGTAGCCGTGTATTTTTACTTGCTTTTACAAGCAAGTCAAAGTGTTGAACATTGACTGACACATATGCATGTATAATTATAACTTAAGGGAGAATATTCAAAATCATCTTACAAAAACATATAAAAATTCTGCAGTGGGATATTTACCTTTAAACACAGAAAACAAGTATTTAATCTTTTCTTAATGCTGCCAATATTTTTTTACAATAATTATTTAATTTTAACATTTCTACAAAGTGGTCAGCCATCAGCTAGAACTCATTTTCAATAGAAATTCTTACGTTTTGCCTTAACTGAATCCGATGCAATCGCTTTTTAGTATACATATTCGATGATTGCACATTAAAAATCACTCGCATCGGATAAGTAAGTTCGTGCCCTTAGATCTTTTTTTGTGTCAATACGAACTCAAGCTAAGCTTAACATTCGATATCTAAAGTGAAGATTTAAACTTGCACTGACAGCATAAGGGCATTTATTTTATCGAGCGAGTCTGATAATTTTAAAAGGAATAATGTGAGTAAATATCGTATTATTTTACAGTTTTTACTCAGAATAAAGACCATTCTTCAAGTCGTTTTGTCTTTTCGCCACAGATATACTATTTCTTTTGTTTTATTTTTGTTTTTTTTTTTTTTTTATTCAATTAAAAAATATATAATGTGATATTATGTTAAAAAAATTAACATTTTATATTAAAAAAAAAGAAAGTAATAATATCTTTCAAAATACAGAGATAGTCTAGTTTTATTTATAGCTTATTTCTATATTTAATTACTGAGTCCAATTATTGAATCTGCACAACTACTTATAGAAAACTTCATTGCTGCTATTGAATCTGTATTGGCTGGGAAAATAATTTCTTGGCTTCCCAGACTTGAATCTGAAACTTGAAATCTTATTCGCTGCACTCCGAGCTAACATCATTTAACGCATTTGCGGCGGGTAAGGAGTTTGCCGAGATTCTCACACTTTCACGACCGCTATCTTCATTATCGTTTAGTACTCGTTGTTATTTTTTCAGAACATGTTATTTAGAACTGGAAGTAGCCAAAGGACTCAATAAAAGCTGAAATTCGATCTATAATATATTTTCGATAGAATCCAATTCATTTCGTGTAATCCGCCGTTGCGGATTCAGTAGTTGGACCCATTATTTGTTTACATTTAATTGTTTTCATATTTTAATAAATAACTCAGACACACACAAAAATAAAAGTTAATATTTTAATATAATTTATACACTAATGCAATTCAAAATATTTAGTGGGAATATGAATTATTTAATAAGTATGCAATTTAATAAAGTTATTTATAAGCCTAATTTAAAGGAATAAAGTGTTTTATTTAATGGCAAATATATTGAGGAGAACTTGGGAATAACATCCTTGCTAGGGACACGATATCGAATGGAAAGCATCAATACGATATATCAATAAAATACCGAGTGAAATATACTGAATTCATAGAATCGATACCGAAAGTACCGACATCGAGTTAAATACATATTTGCAGAGATTTTCATTTTAAAATCAAGATTTTGTAAATAGAAATAAATTAATTTGAAACATTACGGTTTGGTATTGATTCTAAAATTTTTAAATCGAATAGAAAAAATAACTATAGGTATGATACATACATCTGTACTTTTTTCGTAACCCTAGTCGTTGCTCTATTCGGGTACAAAATTACAGCAAGCATTGGAATTAATAAATAAGATTTATGAAAGAGCTACGCAATCAAAGCAACTCATTATTGGCAGCTGTATGCCGGAAAGATCATAAATATATATCAGTTTTTCATTAAAGTCCATTGAGTTTAATTTTTCACAGATTTCTTTCATAAATAAACTTTCTGAACAAAATTAGATTTAATTTAATTTGCCGTCACCGCTCGACAGTAAAATTAGAAATAAGTCTATATGGAACGAAAAAAGCCGCCAGTGTAACTCCCAGTCTTTAAGTCTTTTATCCAATACCCAAAAGTTCTATGTACATCAAAATCAATTTTTTTAATTTTAGCCAGAAAATCGAGTGCAATACCCCAGTGTGCGTCGGCCGCAATTATGTTTTTGGCTTCTGTCTAAACTGGTTTTGTAAGAATATGCACTTTTTTCTCTTTATCTTTTCTCAGGCAGTACACTCCGAGTTATGTTGATTTGTGTCTTTGTTAAATGCAGTAGCAGCCAAATGTCTCTGTCAAAAATCAGTGGCTTTCAAACTGTTCGGCACATGCGTCTGTGCTAAATTGAATATGTAAGAAAAATACGCAAATGCATTTGACTGGTCTCGCAAACCATCAAGCTATTTTTATCAACGATGGCATAAAAATATCGGCCTAAAGTTGGCTGATAGTTTCAGCACTAATTTGGCAAAAGATTTAAAAGTGCGGGTAACCTTGTGCGAGATGCATGTTTAAAGTAATGCTTCGGGAGGTAGCACGCTGGTAACCTTACTCGCTGAAGGAATCCGAATGTAAGAAAGTATTTATGCCAATTACTTACAGTGAATCACGAACTGTCCACATGTTGTAAACCAACAAATAATGCTATAAAGTAAAGGTTTTTTGAAATCGAATGAAATTTTCAGATCAAGTAGGGTTCCTGAAAGCACCAAAAAAAAATTCGATCATAATTGACGGTTTTATTTAATATTTATTTTTTTAAATACCAGAACTCTATAATTCTTTATCAATAAAATAGAATGCAAAACAGTGTTTCACTAGACTCAACATCCTTGTCGTAAAACTATTCCCATAGGATCCTTGTCCCACACCCCAAGAAGCATCAATAAATCTTTTCTGAACTCCACTAATGGATAAGATGTAAAAAAGCACAACCAATCAATAGTCTACACTGTTTTCAATAGTACTTCCTGTTTCATTTCAAAATAAGCAAATTAATTTCAGAATATTCCATTTAAATTTCAGAATAATCAAATTCACTACTACAACTCAATTTCAGATTATTAGTGCATAACTTCAGAAAATTTAATTTGCACTTCAGAAAAGCATATTCAATTATAATTGAAATATTCTGAAATCAATTTACAATTTCCTGAAATACTGTTGAATAAGGTTAATCTAACGTAGGTCAAATACAATTCACAGCGCCATTTAAAAGTATTTCTTCAAATTAAAAGTAACATTTTTATTCAGTTTTAGATATATAAATATATATACTATTAATTTTTATTGTTAATGCGAAAAAGAAAAGAATTTGTTGTTTTTTTTATCTCAAATTTTAAAATACTGAATTTGAAATTAAAATTTTTGCATTCGTTTTCGTGATTGCTTAATCCTTTGTTTTCAATTTCAGTTTAACAAATTTTATGTGTTGCTGAGCAGACAAACAGTTCAATTACTCTCGTATTGTTAAATTTATCAGTGTTAATTTTATTTGTATTTATCCTTGAAGGATAACATAGAAATTGTGTGGAAATTAGGAGGAAAACGACAAAGTGAAATGCATTTCAAAAAAGTTGAATGTTTGCTTTTTTATAATTTTCAACGCATTTTTTTTTTTAATTTTACATCAATATTTTTTCATTGTTTATGTTTTTTATATATATATTTAGTGTAGCTACTGTTGTAATTTATTATTTAATTTTCATTAGGTTTTTTTTTTTCTTTCGTTTTCTATTCGTTTTACAATGTGCAGTAAAGAGATACGTACGTTGTAGAAAAGAAAAATAACTCTCCACAAAATATTACTTTCTAATACAAAAAAATTATAGTAAAAATAATCAAATAAAATAAAATAATAGTATTTAGTAGTAGTAAATTAAGAAACTGAAATCAAATTGCCCTCCTTCAGTGCCTCCTTTTGGTTCCTACCGTCTGTTGTTGTCGTTGGTAGACCGGCAGCGCCCGCAGCCGCCACACCCACTCCACCAACAGCGGAGACAGTAGTAACAACTCTAGGACGACGACGGCGTTGATGATAATGATGACGTTGCTCTTAGGGTATTGTATATCGCACGTACGGCACCTCGACATCCTCACCGTCGATATCATTGCAGCAGATTTCAAACACCAATGAACGCTCATGTGCCTCAATGCGTTTTTTTGAGACTCGACGCACCACCTCAGTCATCGGCAAGGGTAAACGTTCAGCGCATTTGGTTTTCGGCATAAAGAATGAATACAACATTGAGACGCCCTGTGACAACATGGTAATCTTGAGTTTCTCCTTCTGATCGAAATAGTCGAGGAACTCCTGTAGTGTCAGTTCACCCTGCACTTCGAAACGATCCCACAAAGTCCATTCCTTGCCATAGTATGAGTTCTTAGCAGCGGGTACTGGCTCTGAGAAAGCCATGAATGGTAGGGCCAAATTGGCGAAACCATTCTTGAATTTGGACAAATCCTTGTGGCTATATAAATAAAAGGAGAGAAGAAATTAGAAATTAGTTGATGAATTATTAAAAATTGAATAAGCATTGTGAAAATTTACCCCATAATCAATTTGATTACTTCGAGTACAGCAAAACCAGACACGAGTGATGTTGTTGTAGCGATTGCGGGTATAATTTTGCCAGCAATCAATTTCGACTTATGCCGATCGGCTGGCTGTATTTTGTAGTTGGCTGCACGCAAGTTCGATGAGGCAACAATGAAGTCCATATGTAAATTGTTGTCATCGTCCTTTTCGAATTCGAGTGGGGTAATCTTGAAATCTAATTTACCAAGCGATTGCAATTCAGTAAGAATTCTATTGACACGATCTTGATCAACTTCAGAATCATCGTAATTGTTAGCGGCAGAAGCAGCCGCATTTTCATTTGTTTCAATTTTAACACCAGAGCGTGGTTTAAATGCCGGAACCTAGAGACACAGAAAACAAAAAATTCACCAAATTCTTAAATCTTAACAGTAACCCCTCATCACTCACCTCGATTTGTTGCAACAACGCAGCGACCGCTTGGCGATCGCGCACTTGTGGCACTCCATAAACTTCAGCGCGCAAATTTGCACCCGCATAAACATAATCCAAGTGCAGCGGCTCGTTCACATCGAATGTGAGTGGCTGTGGACAACGTTTCGGGCCAGACCAGAAAGGTTGACCGCTTGATGTTACCTGATCGGGTGGAAAATTGTAGAGCAGCTGTTTAATTTGATTAGCATATTGCTCTTCCCAATAGAAGCGTGCCCATTTAACGCAGTCAGCAAAGTCTTTGGGTTTATCGTCAATTAAAGCTTTCTGCCGAAAAACAAAAAAAAAACAAAAATACAATCTATTTTTAAAAAAAAGTACAACACACAAAATTAGTTTTCCTTACTTTAACCGACTCTAAAATCTCCAGTGGTTGTATACCCGACAATTTCAATGTACGCTCAATGAAACCAGCATCGGAGACATACTGTGCAGCATTTTCGGCAGCTTGTGTGAAAACGCCCTCGAACGTGTCACGAGCCCATTGCAATGTATGCTCAATAGCATTGGGGAAATTCTTCAATGTACAAATTGGGATACTCTTCTCTGGTGGATCTTGCGATGAACTATACGACTCAGTAGCAAATGGCACAATTACTTGCACATTGCCCATGGTGCCCAAAGTACCGGATTCGACAAGTGGTATACGATTGAAGACGCATTTACGATCCATATAAATGCGGGCATCAACATTATCCAAAGCATTTGCTACACCATTCAATTTGCCAAAGAATTCTTCAGAGAACACTTTCTCCGTTTCACTGCCAACGCGCAATTCATAAGCGATGACTTTAACATCGGGATTCATTTTCTTGACTGCGACGGCAGCAGTTTGTGCCTTTGGTTTCTGCACATCTTTCGGGCGGAACAAAAATTGACGATTCAAATTCGACTTCTCGATGAGATCCATATCGGTGATAACAATTTCACCGTTGCGTGCACCAACACCGATCATAGCGAAATTCTTCAAGAGCTCACAACCAATGGCACCGGCACCAACAATGAAATATCTGTTGAAAATTAAAAATATAATATTTGCATACATATGAAGTGTATACATATGAAGCGCAGCACTTACTTGGCATCACCCAATTTCTCCTGGAAGTTCTTGCCAAATATGGCAATTTGTGCATCGTAGCGCGAACCAATTGGCTGTGCATCTGCTTCGGCTACACCATCATCGGGTAGACACTCAACAGCATCATAGTACAACCACTGATAGACAGGCGTAAATTTGCCGCTGCATGCCTTTAACACTTCCTGTGCAACAAAACCGCCCATAGCGGCATCTAAGGGAGATAAATTTCCAGAGCAAGTCTTCGCGAAGAGTAACACAACACTGTCATCTAAAGTTGCACACTCTGCTTTACACATTTCCAAGAACTTCTGTGCATCTTCCTCATTCCATGGGCGTGGCAACACCCCGCACGATTGCTCAACGTACTTGTTCAACACCGAAAATGCAACATGGAGTGAAGCTGGATACTCAAATTTGGCAAAGTTGGAAATCAGAAATTCTGGTTGTTTCTCAGCCACTTCCAACGGTTTAAAACTGATAGTCTTGGGCATCTTAACTTGTGTAGCTATACCGCCCGATATATATTCACTAAATGTACTGGTATCACCAATGCTAAATGTATATGGTCCGAGCACTTTGATTTTAATGGGCGCACATCCATTTAGCTCCGTCATTCCTTGTACCTCCGAGAAAGTCACATAGTCATCATCATTCAAACCATGACGGGTCTCATCTAAACATGTTATAACACCCTGCGCATCGTGTGTAATGCTTGCAATCATTGTTGATATCGGTTGTGCACCATCTTGGTCGTAGATAGTGAAATTCTCTCCGAAGTCACAGAAAACTTTAGCAAAAAGACCACGCGTTTCGGAGATAATCAACGCAATTCCATTATCATGTGCGAATTTCGCAATCCGATGCTGTTCAGCATCATCAGAAGCGGTGAGCACAATCACACGAAATTGAGACAAAAAGTCATCAGTCAATTCGCCAATGTATGAGTTAGTGCGCACATAATTATTTAATTCAGAAAGTTGATCACATGAAACCTGCGCGCGATTTTTACCAATATCAGCTTCAGTTACGTAAAACTGAGAAGATAAATCACGAATCTATAGAAAGGAAGAGATGAAAATTATTTATTGATTATAAATAAGTAAAATCTTTTGAAATATCATGAACGATTTCTAAGGTATTTTCTCAAATAAGAAAATGTGTGCAATGATTGTTCATCAACTAGCGTAAACTTATGCATCAAATTATAAAAGGTCAATCAGAACTCTGAACTCCTTTGAGCTTTACAAAGTTACCATATTTCGGGTTCCGAGACACACAGAAATAAGAGCAATTTTTCTTACAGAGAATAAATCAGCAGCGGACTAGAATTCCATTAAAAATAGAGGGAAGGGAGAGTAATTTATTGTACAGCTCTCAATTCCCTAAGTCGCATTGTCTGTTAGGAAATGATACACTGGACCACATCCTTCTGTACTGTTTATGGCACTAATTGACAATGGCACAATGCTAACGCATACTCTTAAGTGTGATTGGCTGCGGAATGATTTGGGATACAATAGATCAAAATGGTCGGAGAACACTTCATCCATTGCATCTAAGTGTGGAACATATTATATTGTATAAGACCAATTAATAAAAATATTGTTAAATAATTAAGCATGAAAATTGAGCAGTTTAGTTTGGAGACAAAGAGTTTAAAGATTAAGGTGTTTGAAAGTACATATAGTGTTACATTGACCCCTGCCTACACATATGAAAGAAAGAAACTGTTGAGAGAACTTTGCGAGGAAATTTCCAAAAATAAAATAAAAAAAAGTTCATTCACTTGTTAACAAAGTTTCACAATTTCACAACTGAGAAAATTGCTACATTTAGTTCAGTCATAAACAACAACAACAGCAACGAAAACCAGACCAAATGAACGAACGAAGAGGATGATTAATCTTAGTGAAAAATTAAATATACAAAAATACGTGCATATAAAAGTGACTGTAATGGAGTTAACGATGGGGAAACCGAAGAATATGGGAATGAGTTGACAAACACTATGTATGTAAAATCAATAGAAAAAATAGAATTTAAATAAATAAATAAATAAGTTTATGTAAACTAAATGGTTAGAAAATTTCATAGAATTCAAAGTGATAAATAAACTAATAAATTAATAGCAGTGGAATAATTTCGATTCCAGTAGTAAAAAAATCAATAACCAAATATTTTTAACACCTTCTTTTGCAATTTTTGTGGTGTTTGTTGTTGTTTGTATTAGAATTAAGTAATTCCAATAAAAAATATTTAATTATTTATTTTAAATTCTTATTAAAGTTAAAAGAAACAGTTATTAGGCCAATAACCAATAAATTAACTAGAAAACATTGAAGATAGCATTAAGTTAAAGAAATTCGTGGAATCAAGTCGCATAGCAGGTGATAAAAAATTATTGATAAATTTAAATTTAGCAATCTAACTTAAATTTAAGAGAATAAATTCTTCATATTTATTACTTATTCGTTTCATTTTTTCTGCTACAATTATTTAACAAAATTTATATTCATGAAAGAAAATACAAAACATAACCTCAAATTTTAGCAAAAAAAAATTAGCCCACCTCCCCCTTGCATTTACAAAACTGACAACAAAATTCCTTTCGAGAGAGAAGGAGAGAGCGCATAATAAAAAAAATTGTATGCCTTTAATAGGACGCCATCTTTTTCACTCCCGTGCTCCAGCATAGGGATAAATGCACTAAACAATTGAACGATTCGTTATATGCGCTCTTTCCATTCCACATTTTGCATAGAGTTAACATTCGAGGTAAAACAATGAATCATCTCATGCCTTTTCACTATCACCTTTACTTTTTTATTTTAAACTTCGTTTTGCGTTCAACTTTTTATATTTTTTGTTGGTAAATTCTTTAGAGCGCCAAAAATTACTTTTGACAGCTAAACTAAAATAAATGAAAGTCTATCTTAGGAAAGAAAATATTAATTTACTTTGGTAGTTTGGATTGCATACAAACTTTATAATATAATTGAATTTAAAATTAAGGTTTGAATCAGAGATAAAAAATGAATTTTTTTTTTTTTTTGAATTTAGACAACAAATTTTCAACTGCCAAGGGAGAATGAAAATACTTTTAGTAGATTCACTTGTATTTGATACAATTCTGAAGATACATTTGTTAGTTCGCTAGTGTTGCCATCTCCAAATAAAGAATATAGAAACATTTACAGCTACAATTTAAAACTTTGATGACATCATCGGGGATTTTCCCACAAACTCACAAACGTAAAGTGCATGTAGAATAACAATTTCGAAAAGAAATATTTAACAGAAACAAAATTTTACAAAAGCATTGAATCTTATCGTTACATTGCAATTTCCGTAAAATTATGTTATAACAAAATTATGGCAACACCATCAATTTGAACGAAAAAACAGCAATAGCGACAAGAAAAAGTAGAACAAAAGATATTTGGAAAAAAGAATGACACAACAGAATGTAGGAAATATAGAAGGGAAAATGAAAAATGTAAAGAAAAAACTAAGCAAATTTTTTATGGAATTCTAATTTTTGTAAATCTTTTACAAAATAGACAAGAATTTATGAGGGCAAATAAAAAAACGGTAAAACAAAAACGTAAAAACGGCGGCAATCCACTTTTTTTAAAAACGAGATAGCAATTGTAGCGAAGCTAAGAACACACAAGCAAGAAGAAATAGCAATTATTGATTTTTCCAACGAAAGCACAACACAGCGCTAGAAATTAACTTCATTTTTTTACTTTAACTAGCAAGAAAATATGCAATGCCACAATCATTTCGTGCCAATGAAAATTTTTTTCCACATTTCGCGTAGAAATTGCTACTTTTCATATATCAAACAAATTTTCACACAAAACTCACCGTGCAGTTTGCTTTATCATGCAACGTAATCGATTTTACGCCACCCAGTATAACGTTCTTGGCAATCTCCAGGCCAAGACCTCCAAGGCCCGACAACAAAATATCCGAATTAGCCATGCGGCGCATAGCATCGTGACCGAGTACGTATAATTGGCGCGAGTACAACGATTCATCGATGTCGCCAGAACCGCTGCCGGTGGAACTGCAAGGAGCAGCGCTCGAAGAGTTGCTAGCCATTGGGTTTGCTGCTGCTGCTGTCGTAGTTGGTGGTGTTGCTTTGTTATTATTGCTGGTAGCTGCAGCGGCAGACAATAAAGTTGTTGTTGCGGTGGAAACTGTGGCGTTCTTAATGCTTAAATTTTTATCCGTTGATGTTGTTGTTGGCGATTCCGTACACGAAGAAACTTTTCGAGAAATTACGCTTTGATCACTTTCTTTCTTCACTGCCGACGAAGTACTAATATCGCTGCTCTTAGATACGAATGATGACGAACCGGCGGCAGATGCGGCAGCAACGTTGCCACTACTTAACGAAGGTGAGCAAGATGATGATACAACAGTTGATGTCGCTGATCCTATTGTCGTCTCGCTCGACATGTCAACGTCGTTTATTGCTTCATCGCTATTTTCGTGTTGACTGCGATTCCCGTTCTTGTTCTTATTGTTGTTGTTGCTGTTGCTACTGCTGCTGATGGAGCTATTCGAATTTGTAGTGGTGGTGCTGGCAGCGCCGTCACCGGCAGTTGGGGATGCAAGTAACTTACGCTTCTTGGCTGGTGTAGGCTCAAGAGAAGAGGACTGCTCAACCATCTGTGGGCTAGAAGACATCGGACGGCGTGCGTTTGTCCACAAAACAACAAATGTTCAATCCAATATATTTAAGAGATGGATCATGTGTGCTTTTCCTGGAGCACAATAAATTACTTTTAAAGTTTCGCGAATCGAATGGCACGCACAAGGCAATAAGCAGGAGGGCAGGCAGAAAATACGATAGTTCACAAGCTACGATATGTTTGAAATGAGTTCCTTTTCTACTTTTTTTTTGCCAAATGGAAGCTTCCTGTTACAAAAGAACAACTGCAACGAAAGATTTGGATCTTTTTTAATAAATTGAAAACTCTTCTATAGGAACAATAAAAGTCAAAGCTTTAAAAATATAACTATTTCGCATTTAGCAAAAATGCGTTTTTAAATTCACTTCACACTTTTTCACAGAAACGCCGTTTCTTGCCGTAGTCTGTCGCCGCTGTCATTCAGCATTTCTTTCCCAACCCTCTTTCCTTCCAAAAAACAATCCACTCACACACACACACACAACACATTCACGTTCACATTGCATTCAATACTCATTTTGCAATTCTTTAAATACGCACAATTCTACAAATTTACAATTATTTTTAGTGTAATTCCCAACATTACCAATATCTACAATATTTTCAATACCTTTTAATGCAATTTTCCTGAATATTTGCGTAATTTTAGTTGCGAAATTCACCGAAAATACTTTTCAACTAAAAATTCTCGTCTGACTGCGAATGAGTAAAAAGAACAAAGAGAACTAACATCAGGGTTGTATTTTCAATGTTTGACATATTGCTCATTTTACGAATTATGTATGAACTAGAAGTAAAAAACTAGAAACAACTCGATCATTTTTTCTATCTCTTTCATCGATATTATTCTGGGACTGCTGCTTTTTGTTAGTGGCTGTTCATACGGGCGTAAGCATGAACGTCTGTCTGAAAGAGAGAGGTAGAAAAGTAGGTAGTAAGAAAAAGATAGAAACTCGCCTGTCTTTTTCTAACTACCTATTTTTCCTGCCTCTCTCATTCAGACAGTCGCTCATGCTTGCGCCCGTATGAGCAGCCGCTTAGAGAGAAAACATGTTGTATTGGCTACAGCCACCATTGTGGTCGGTGGTCATGTGGCCGTGTCGTCGCCAAAATAATCCTCTTCATAAGAACATGGTTTTTTTTTATAATTTGACAGATGTAGTCGTGTAGCTGCCGTCGTCAATGTGTATGGTGCATCAAATGTGACGAAAAGAGAAGGAATACCCCTTTCGCCCATTCCCACTCTCCAACACAATTTGACAGTCGTAAGCAACTAGTTTCAATAAGGCAATAATTGCCTAATCTAAGTAACTGTTCACACGGGCAGAAACTCGCTGTCTTTTTCTAACTACCACTTTTTTTTTCTACCTCTCCCTTTCAGACAGGCTTTCATGCTTGCACCTATATGAACAGCCACTAAAAGGGGGTTCTTCTTTAGGCAAGAATTGCCAGCAATTTTTGTTGCTCTCTGTACTCTTCCTCTTTCTTTTTCCTCCTCTCGTCTAAAAACAGAAAGAAATAGTTGTACAAACATCGACATCTATTCAAAATATAATAAATATTTAGAGCGGAACCTTTTTTATTTAAGGTTCAAAGATGAAAAGAAGCAAACACCGACTCAGAGAAAATTATTTCATCTCTAATGGCACCTGTGTTTAGAACGGTATGTCTTCAAAATTATACCGAATACAATAATGAATTTTTATACAATTGTAAAAGTGGACAATCCCTTTCCTTTACAAAAAACTTTACTATCACTTATAAAGCATAAAAACGCTGGGAATTGGGCAAGTCAAGACTAAATAGTATGTTTATAAGTCAGCAGATAGATAACTAAACAGCATAAAGATGGTTGAAATAATTTTATTGATTTTATCTAGTAAATTAATATTTTTTTAACTTAAAGCTTATAAGCATTTTTCATAGAAATGCAATGTTTTTTTTATTACATTGCATGATATTTAATATCAATATATGGGTATGTAGGTAAATAATTTAATTCATTTAACAATATATATCCAACAAATTAATTTAATATGATTAATATTAAATTTTGTCCATATCCAGGATTACGTCAACATGCTATTTAATATAAAGAAAAATTATACGTGATTAAGGAAACTTAAAATACTAAGTATAATTTACTCTGGCATAAAACCTGAATTTTCGGTTTGTGTATCTCCATCTTTAAAAACTTCCACCGACTCAGCTATCAATTCTGCGTCAGTTTTCTTGCTAATTGCATTTGCCATACGCAAAATATTTTTGGCAATACGACTTTGATCGATTTCACGTTGAGCTTCATGAGACCGTTGCTCTTTGTTTTCAGAGATGCGGCCTTCTAGCCCCTTAGGACGCTGTAAAGGAACCAGATAACAATATAAGCTCCAATACTAGCAATTTATTAACAATTTTACTTCATATATCTGTATATCTTGAGGATTTGTCCAAATTTCAGAACTGGCAGTTTCCATTCCCGAATCCATTGATAACGCTGATCGTGCTGGTATAAGCGGAGAACGTATGCAAACACTTTGAAAAAGACAATTCAATTACAAAAGCATATAAATGAAAGAGATTTTCTTTGTTTCAAAAACAACTTTTAGTTTCTAATTTATTTCCTACAAAAATTTTAAAAATCTTTCAAAATATTTTTTTTTTTCTAATACTTTTTTTGGGCTAACTTGAATCACAACAAATGTTTCATTTTTTTTAATTCTAAGAACAAATTTTTGTAAAAATTGTACGAACGCTTTCTACTTTAAAAACTGTTTTAAACGAAGCTTGATCGTTTTTACTCGGTCTGCTTTTCGACTTTCACTTTGGATGACCCATTGTTTTCCATCTCCAGTCTCGATCTAGAACGAGAAAAGAGAAAGATAGAACAATGAAGTCATCAAGCAAAAGTATGAAAAGTGATATGAACTGTTAATATTAATGAATACACTGCATTTGAAGCTGCATCCGAATGAGAACCTATTTCTAATTTGACAGACGCCAAAACTGTCGTTAATGGATTTCACTTTTTTCGATCACGCTACGGCAATTTAGAGTATTTAGTTACAAGCCTGTAACTTTCTATGATTACCATAAAATTCCCAGCATAAAGCGTTTAAAATTTCAGAGAGTGAGAGAGAGAGAGTTGAGGCGACGTCAATTACGATTTATCGCTTGTGGTTTTCTCTCCCGCATAAATTAAACAAAATATCTTTAGCCGCTTTTAGTATTTTTGGGCCTGAAATCGATTTTTTTCGCGGTAAAATAAAATTTGTTCCAAGAGCAGAATTTTTATCAAAGTCTTACATAATCTCTTACTTATTAACATCTTCTAACTTCTTCAGCAGACGCTCATTCTCGCGACACACAATCTCCTGATCCCTGAGTATAGTTTCGCGCACCGTAAACAAATGATTATTCTCTTGCCGCAATGCTTCGTTTTCCTGCATATACAATTTCACCAATTCAGCCAATTCATTGCCATCCAATTCGGCTAAACGTTCCAAATCAACTTTCGGCACAGCTGCGGCATTTACACCATTTCCTGAGGTAGCACGGCCTAAATGCATTTCAATCAATTCACCGCCATTTTGAGAGCCCTTTATCGATTCATGATGCAAATTCAATGCTACTTTCAAATGTTCATTCTCCATTTCCAGCGCATTTATATCACGTTTAAGACTTAGTATGAGAGCTTCACGTGGATCCATCATAATCACAGGTTTAGTGCGAATACGTTTAGCTCTCGATGCATAGCGGAGCGTGTTTAAAGTTTCGGCATGATTAAATTGTGCCGGTGACACACAGGCAATCATCAGCGTGACACCATTGCCGGCTAAACTATCAGCTAGCAGTTTTGTTAGCTGACTATCTCGATAAGGTATATGTCCGAAGCGTTTTTTGGCATCACTTAGCGATGCAATACAGTAACCTGAAAAGTGTATAGTTAAAATTTAGTTTCTATGCAGTTCACGCTTTACACTAAAATATATCAATATTAATTCAACTAACCCAAAACCATTAAACTCTTATTAATATTATTCGCCTCTTCAAGTGTTTTTCCTTCACTCAATGTCTTCTTGGTCAACTCACTTCCTGCTAAATCTACAAAATTTATTTTTCCATGTTTCGATAGGAAAACACCACCATCCGTTTGCTGCTCCGAGATGATGTGTACCGTTAACATCGTATGTGAGCGGGATGAATGATCGTTCATAGCATGGGAGCCAACGGCACGATTTCGCATTCCTGCAGAAAGAAATAGAAATGATATTAGACAATGTCTCTTTGAAGCTTAATGTGTTTAAAGAAGTAAATTTCTGCGCGAAGATAAATGCAATTACAAACCATATAATATTCTTTGTGATAAATGTACAATACAAAGGCTTATGATAAAGAGTTTTACAGAAACCGCGGTGATATTGTGACTATAATTATAAAGATTCTAGTGATATGTATTTATATATATAACCAGTGGTGTGATATAAATTCCATAGTGATACAGGAACATTGGCGTAACTAGGATTATTCTCTGGAGGAGCCAGGCCTAATTTCTGATTCTGTGTTGGTATCAATTGGCGAAGCCGACACTTTAATTTTTGAATGAGCGGCGGTACTGGTGGCAACGAGAAAGGGCACCACGGTACTGGTCAATATGTAACATAACTCAACTAGGTCAATAATATGTTAACACAAAAATCTTTGCCACTTCTTGTGATTGCTGCAGTAGCAGTTGAACAAAAAATGTAACTATGCATGTATAAACTTTAACCATGTTGCGTATACGTCATGTATCCCGCCTAAAGCCCTCATTCTTTCAATTTCAATTATATTAGCTACTTTAAACTGCAAAACATACTATCACTAAAATCCATTAATATTGTTTTTTTAGGGAAGTGTATGATTAACCATTTATCAAATGTGACAAAATGACATTCACGCAATAATTTGAGTTGTTTAATTTTCATTTCACATTTTATTGCATTTAGGTAAATTCCTAAAGCGATATTTCTAACTGCATATATCATGGGATTCAGTGCAATCATTTTGAAAAAATGTTCATAATATCATATACTGACAACAGCAACACGATTATCATGTCAAACACATCGAAGTGAATGAGAGAATAATATGGAACGCCAAATTATATATGCCTAAGAACGAATTTTAAAACATATGTAGGTATGTGTATGTATTTACATATTTATAAAAAAATTAAAAGCACTAAAGGCTGTTGCTCAATTTATTAGTGACTGACTGACGACTGACTGCCAAATGAATACATGCATTTGGCCTTGATTTTGCAAGCATATTAAAAAATAAAAATCAATAATTTACAAAGTTTTTTTATTCATTTTTGTTTTTACTATGAATAGAAATTGCAAGTTTTTTAAATTTGTCAAATACGCTGAAGTCGTAATATATGCACAAATCGATTTTAATTTTAAATTAAAGTGCAAACACGGTCACACACTTCAATTACTCTAAAAGCCAAAGTTAAATGTGCATCATCAAAGCAATTTGCTTTAAGTAAACACTAATTAAAAAACAAAACCAAATTAATATTTCATCACTTTACTCTACACTCGTAATTTACTCACCCTCTTCCAATACTGCCAGCAAATCATCCAGCTCTTCACAATCGACAGTAAAAAGGTTCTCCACAAAGAAACCACCCGATTTCTTTGACCAACGAACCGCAAGTGGCTTACGCGCAGAGCCAGGATTCAGTAAATCGTTGACCTACAGTAATAGAGTATAGAAATGATAATTGAATTTTAAAACCTAATGCACAAAAAAAAAAAAAAACAACAAAATTAAATTAAAAAACTCGTCTTGTCGCTTATTGTTGGTTTTTCTTTTGTGTTTTTTATCTGTTGACATTGTCACATGCATTTCCATTTGCATTCCATTTCCGTATCCGATTGGTTTAAAAAGATTACTCTTTGCTAGTTTCAGCTAGCTAAATATGCATTGAAAGGCATATGCACATGCACAATTGCCAAATGTAAACAAAACATTTAAAATTCCACGCAAAAATGGTCAAAGGCATTATTCAAACATACGTAATAGGACAGGCAATAGCAAGAGGTGGAAGTAATTTACTTAAGTAGATTAAGTTACACACAAAGTGAATTGTTAGTAGAACAAATACAGCATATATATATATATATATATATATATATATATATCTCCCCCAATCAAGGCTATATGTATAAATCTATAGATATGTAATTTTGATTTTCTTAAGAGATTAATCAGATTTTTGAATAATCAGAATATTTACAAAAGCTTGTTATATGCAAGATTTGCCATGTCCTGATAAACATCACTAATATTTGCCTTTGAAAAGTATAGACCGCTAGTACTATAAATTAAATTAGCCAATAATGCATGTTGTTTTGTTTTAAGGTTGCCATATGCAAGTTTATATTTTATATAATAATAATGACGTTATAGTATAATAGATTATTGCGGACTTAAGTCTATTGGCCTATCGATCTATTCATGGTGTGAAGAGAGCTACAGTTTTAAACTGACTCTGAAGTTTTCCATGGTTCAGTTTATAATTTCTTAAACACAACTTTTGCAGTTACTTGGCGGTAGAAAGACCTGAAACTGCTTTGTACTTTTAACTTCACACTTAAAAAATTACAATCATTTTGTACCCATATTGGCAATATTCATTAGTGTTTTTGCATTTAAGGCAGCACCATCACATCATTGACTATTGCCTGCATAAAATTTGATTATTATGAATTTATTAGTTATATTATTTTAAACAATTTTATAATCTTTTATTTGTTAATTTGTATATTTAGTTGAAAAAAAGTACCAATACATTACAATAAAGACTTCCAACAAATGAAAAGAACAACAGAATGGACAGCAATATCAACAATACTGACGCGATTTAATGCACTCTGTTTACACTTTTGTATTATTTGAGCAAATAACTAAAGCACTGAAGTTTGTTATGCGAGCACAATAACAATATTAAATTAATGCAATTTTATAATGTTTGTCTTTTACATCACGTTCATAATGACCTTGGTGGATATGCACGCCATAAATGATTGGTGATGGAACGGTGTACTTAAAACCTATTATTTAATGCAGTCCTGCGAATTTCCTTCATCGCACATCTGCTATCTTAAGATAATTCGTCAATTTTTAAATTTTTTCCCGACACCCTTTATTGAACTTACCCGCTCATTGTAAATTTCCAAAAATGATGCTTTTAGCACAAAATGAATATCCTTTCGATTTTTGATTAACTGGAAGAGGTACACAAACGATCGGAAGATGAGACCGTGTCGTTGGTCATTTAAATTTGGTTTTCCA
The DNA here is from genome assembly GCA_963691655.1 of Toxonevra muliebris. Classification (NCBI taxonomy): domain Eukaryota; kingdom Metazoa; phylum Arthropoda; class Insecta; order Diptera; family Pallopteridae; genus Toxonevra; species Toxonevra muliebris. The sequence goes on from OY829328.1 coordinate 89,892,280, forward strand.
ATAAACTAAAACATGGAAGAAATTGTATTAAGTAAGAAAAGTGCGTTAATGTTATGCTTAGGTTTTCAATTGCATGACTAATGGAAGGGTTGAAATTCTAAAGCCAATCTTGTTCTTTTTGTTTTTGGACAACGATTAACATTTCATAGGGCAGCATTTAGATCATTCTGAATCTTCTGTGAGCAAGGTACTTAAACTCTTCCAACTTTTTATAATAGTGCCGCACTTATGGATTCATTTTTTGTTTTTATTTATCAATATGTAAGTGACACATTTTCATAAGCACGTAAGTAAATAATAAATATGAAATCACATTAAAATTATGCGTTTTAATCACAAGTGATTTTTATCTCCATTTCGTTTATTTTCCACTTACACGCTTAAGATTTTTAACCCTTTAACTGTAATTTTACTTTCTTCTAACAATTACTGAATTTTTCGCTTACCAAATCTGGTGGCCCAGTTAGTGTGTGTGTTTTACCAGATCCCGTTTGTCCATAACAAAAAGCTGTACAACTGAAACCTTCAATGGCCATTTCAATAATACGTTTTATACCGGAATAATCTAAAATATCATCCTGTGTGGCACCCGGTTCGAAGACAACATTATAGGTGAAGACATGCACACTTTCACGATTATGCGAACGACGATTTGTGAGATCATTGCCCTCAATCTAAAGTGTGGTAAAAATTTTATTTTAGAAAATTTCGTTTTTTATATGAAGTGTTTACTTGAATTACACATTTATGAGGTATGGTATATGAAGAATACGAGGCTTTCTGAACTTGAAATATGTTTATACTCCTAGTATTTATTTGCAATCTTTAATAGATAATTTGAATACTTACAATAACTTGACCATTTCCGGGAAATTGTAATATCATACTATTAGGATCACGTTTCTCCTTATCGTTCAGCGGTCGAACTCGTACCACGACATTTATATTATCTTCAGGTGTTGAAGGTTCACTGCCAGTCGATTTAGAAGCGACAACTTCTAAAGTATCAGCGCTACCAATCCTGTAATAGAGAATAAGAAAATTCAAAATCAATTATTAACAATATCCATATCCAAGCTTTATATTTGGGGTGGTATTATTATTTATGATGAACTAAAAGGCATGTGCTTTTTTTTGTGTACCTTTGTATATTTATGTACCTAAATTATTTAACCTTCCTCAAAGTAATTTTCCTTGAACTTGATGCTTGACACATTTGGCTAAAAATATAAATATTTCAAAGAAACACTTCGCCTTCCACACTTAGTAAGTACTACTACTCGGATTTACTATTGATGCACCCCTCCCTACATTTTCGTTAGCTAGACGGTTGGTGTCGTCCTCCTGCATATTTTGTTAAATATTTCAATTCCGCTGTTTTTCTTCATTCGCTCCTTGTTTGTAAAAATTCAACGTATAAGTTGAGCATTGATTGCGTGTTCGCTATTTTTCCTTGCATAAATTATACAAACAACAACACTATTATCAGCAAAAACTAAACCTCGAACATTCGGACTACCTCACACTAACCTCATAAACTTGTCAACCTCAGCAAGAGGCCGATGCTCGAACTCGCATAAATGAATAAATTTATATGATTTAATACGTTTTCCCCGAAAACAAAAGAAAGAAATCACTTCATTCCTAAGCTAGAAATGCTTCAATCTCACTTTCCCCCCTTCAACATTATGGTAGCTATTCTATTATATTGTTAGTTTGGTTTTGTTGTTGTTGGAATATCAATTTAGCGTGTTAATTTGTATTTTATGTTTTTCGTATCCACTCATATAAATTCCCCAAGTTTTTATGTTGGTGCATATTAAAGGGTTTCTAAAACAATATTTTATATCCGAACTTCAACTATATAATTAAACTTATGTTTGATTAATGATTGAAATTTCATATTTTCTTATAGACTTCCGAGAAACGAAGCGCGGGTTAAATTAAGTATGTATTTCTCTAACAGATACCGATTTGGTTAGAGCTTAAGTTTTTCACATATTTTTGAGTTGTGTTTGTTATCTTCTACACACATCGAAGTTATCTAGATTTTTTTGAATATGAACGCTGAATTTCAATTGGCCCGGTCGGTGATTGCTGGGCCAACCACGATTTCGCATGTTACGAACAAATTTAGGTTTACTTTTTTGTAATTAGCTAAAATTAGAAGATCCCAGGAATTCATATACGGTGGTGGTTCAGTATAAAGAACGACGATATAACGAATGTTAGCTACAGCTGTTGCCTTTTACAGTGGGTTTAGTAAAAGTAATTAATTCTGATTAGTGCTTAACCGGACATTGAGATAACGGCCCTAAATATCGAACGTAGTATTGAGCTTTGTATCCTTTCATAATACTATATTCACAGAAAAAAGTACACTATACTTAACGCGAAATTGGGTGATAGAGGAGGGACCTCCCCTATATACAATATGTTTCCAATCCTACTACTTGTATAACTCATATTTTGTGTCTTGGGAAATTATAGACCACTTCATATAGAATTTTGCAATAATAATTTTGTTTTTTTTTTTTGGAGTTTATTGACGGAAATATTTACTAATGGGATTTACATTCGTATTTTCTTTTTCGAAAGACGTAACCAACCACTATCACACCTACGTGTATTAAAAATATTACGAAAAACGAATATGTGAAGTGTTTTAATATAATAGCGCGCCATTAGTGTTACAAACATATCCACACATAAATATTTGTTGTATTTATTCACTAATAAATTAGGTTTTATTTATATTAATAACAAATTAACTAATAAAAAGAAGCAGTTTCGAGGAAATAAATATAAAAATAAATACCTACTTACATTGTTTTCTTAAAAGAAAATACTTTCATTAAACGGAACTACTACTACCAATTTCTAATGGATCAACAATCATTCCACAAGTGCAAAGTGTATGAAAATTTCCACAAATGGTTCATTGAACTTTTCTTAAGAAAATGACACATTAGAATTCTTAAAATACATATGTAAATAAGAAGAAAATATTCCACCTATGAAAACTTGATTTTAACAGCGCACGTACAAATACTAATCGTATTTCATCATAGACACATAATCGCTTCATTATTACCAAACGTCATTCTTGGCCTTGTGGAATTTGAGGTTTGGAGCCAGCGATTTCAACCGCACCTACTCATCGGACCCCGACTAAAATCATACAATTCATTACAAATGGAAATTTTTAAATCATCATATATGTGGTTGGTACAGAGACGATATTTCAAATGCAATGATTATAATAAGTTATACAATTTTCAAACAGTTTAAAAACCGATTTCCTGAAAACTCATCAATTGACGTATGGTAATGGAATAGTGCTCAAATATGCATTCCAAGTGGATAATATGAAATCTTGCATAGGTATTTAGTTTGAGATTTGATGGCAATTTATGGTGACTTGTTGTTTAATATTTATGAACTTTTATTTTATCCCGAAACTAATTTCATTTACGGAGCCTTTATTTTTGGAAGTACTTTGAGTATTTGTTTGTAATTAATAAATATTATCTTAATTTTTTTCTTTTGACTAAAAATCCTTCAAAATTATTAATTATTTTCATTGAATTTAAGAGATAAGAGTAAAAGACTTGAAATGGTGAGCAACAAGAAAATTTAATAATACAATAACAAAAAAAGACACGAGGTGTAATAAAGTGTAATAAACTTTGACATTTACATTTTTGTGGTCGGCGTGTTATTTATTAACATCATTAATAAATTATTTGATATTGATATTCAATATTGGTAATAGAATAACTGAAGTTTTTTTAATGTAAGTACACACATATACTACCATCTACAATGCATGTGTATAATACGCACTAGTGGATCCAGAGATTCCCTAAGGGGAGGGAGGGGTTTGACTTTTCGATTCTTAAAATTTTATTTTTGATTCATGGCTAACAATCAAAATATATGAAGTTTTAATCGATATGGGGTAAGGGGTTTAACCCCTTGGACCCGCTAGTGTGCATATCTATGTTCATGTTGTAGTATACAGAAAATGCTTAGATGTTGTTCTTTATGAAATTGAACTACGTTTGTATTTGCTGCGATAGTTTTACAAATCAGGCTAAAAATATTTCATATGTTTTTCGTCCAAGATTATAATTCTGCGAAATTAGGTAGTCACTGCTGAGATTTGTAAATAGCAGCATGGGGTATATGTTATTAGTTCAATTCACACATTTCGGCAAAAATCACTAATTGAACAATGAACCAATAATTTTGCATAATACACACTAATCCCCAACAACAACAGGCAAACCTTTATGAAACTAAATAGTGTGAATATAGTGGTCGCCGTGGTATCTACAATGACTCAGTTGATTACTCCGTTCAGGAGAAGGAAAAAATAAGTGTATAACCAAATGGAGTTCGAAGCATTGCATTCTTCTTCCTTGTGCAACATTATATTAGTATATTTAAGCAACTTCAAGTGCCATCACGCACACTCTTCTAATAATGATTTAAATAGTGTTAATGCTATAAAAACAAACCACTTCAATGTAGTGTATATAGTATGTATGTACATACATACATGATATTTTTAACTAAAAATAGTTCAAATGCTTATTCGACAGTGCAACATTTTCTTAAATGAATAGTCAGAAAGACATTAATCGTATTGATTGAATAAATGTGAAATAATTTTAGCAATTGTTCGGTGAATGCTAGTAGAAGTCTCGAGCAGTTAACCATATTATTATTTATTTAGAGTTTTAGTGGTTTGTGGTAGAAGTAAATACGAAAAATTAATTGCGTTATAGTTCAATAAACTTTGATTAAAATACATTACTTATTAGTAGAATAAATAAAAATATTGCAGTGCTTAGAAAAATGAAAAGTTATAGGTTTTCAGAGTTAGTTTTTGAACCATTTGAAGCATTTAAGTTTCAAACACACAACCTTTTTATTCAGTGTTAACTATGATCATAATAAATATTTCATAAACTAAATTATGCAAAACTTTTCAAACACTTTTTGAAAGCGAGTTTGATTGAACGACAACGCATTTAATAAGAATTTTTATAGTTCCGCTATAGCACCACTTACTATTCTGATTTATGTGTGTTTATTAATTAAATGAATAACTTGGCTAAGGTTTATCTTATATTGAAGCTTTAGTCATTTAGGTATGGTGGCGTAAGACCAGAGATAATTTGTTTCAAAACTCTAAAAATTTCAAGGCCTCCATAGAAAAAAGCGACAAAAGAAATCATATATGCAAAGATTATCAGTGTCAAACATTTGCTGTAGCGCGAAATGGTTGTAGTATTATTAACTATTGTACATTAGTTGGTATCTTCTGACAAAATTTGTCACAAAGCAATGAACAACTGTAAGGAGCTAAGCTCTTACATATGAGCATTTATTCTAATATAACTTATTATTGTCGAAATCGAGTCTGATCTATTATGACCACATCAACCTAAAACAGTTTACATGAGCAGGATCTTGTTCAATCGTAAGAACCACAGCAGGTGGGATAAAATGGCTTTTAAATAAACTACATTTTGATAGATATTCTCCAAAAAACTAACATTCTACTCACTACATATAGATATTGCATGCAAAACTATCGCGGTTTCGGCACCTATTAAACTCATATTCTCTGCAAATATTTAGATAAATATTTCTTTCGTCGTACTTTGTTGCTTATGACAATATCATTTGTTTTACACAATAAATTTCTATAATTTTTTTTTCACTTCAATGATTATGTTATTTATATGTGAGAATTCAGTTTTATTATTCAGTTTACTTAATGAGTTTTAGTTTTGTTGATTTTTCCGCTATTTCTCACTATACACACACAGACAAAATATCCCCTTGGCAGGTTGGCAGGAGATTTTTAGGAGCAATATTGCAGTTAAAAGTTTACTGATATTCCTATTCAGATAAGTAAATACCACACATTTGCCAAATCCATTAACTTCACAAAACAAGAAGTGGAAAAAATGTAATTTATAAAAAAATATGCATTCCATTGTCACATGTATAGCTCGGATATGTTTTGCAATTAGACCCAGTTCGAAGCAGGTTGGCGTATGAAATCACGACTTTTGCAATTATTTGCCAATAATTGCTTCACCAATAATTTACACTAACTAGATTTTTATTGGTGACCTGATGTACACACTTGAAGGTATTGAATATAGGGTCTATGAAATTGGGCGAAACTGGGTAGCTTTCACTAAAATCGTATGCTATTATTGTTTCATTCATTATTGTTTATAAATATTTATTCAAAGCATACATGCACATATTAAAAACAAAAGTAAAATTTATAATAAAGTTACGAGAGAGAGGGCGAGAATTGATTCAATATTAAAACTAAATATCCATCAGTTATTGGTATTATCAGCATCAATATACACAGTAACACCTGGGTGATCAATTGGACCACCTTCACCAATAGTATAAATAGTAACTGCTGAAAAAGTTTCCGACGATGACGGAGAAGCATCATCAACGTCATCTTCATCATCACTACCACGAGCCACTGATGGAACTATACCTGACGAAGAAGCAGCAATATCAGCATCACCAGCATCAACTGGCAAAGAATCAGCAGCTTTGCCATCATGAGTTTTTGCTGTAACAGCAATTGGCGAAAACGTTACATCAGCATGATCAACTTTTTCTATAATAGTTGACGAAGAGGCAGCTACATCAGCATCGTGAGCAGGAACAGCAACTGTAATTTCTGAAATAGCAGTTGACAAAGATGCAGTAACATCCGCATCAGACAAAGACTCAATACTCGGAACTGACGTAAATGTGATAGCATTAACAAATTTAGCTTTTTTTTGAACAGTTGCTGGCGAAGATGCAGCAGCATCATCAGGGTGATGAACATCTGCTGTAAAAGTAATTGACGAAGATGCTGGAACATCTGTATCAGACAAAGACTCTATACTCGGAGCTGACGTAAATGTGGCAGCATCAACAAAAGTAATTTTCTTTGGAACAGTTACTGCCGAAGACGCAGCAGCATCAGTATCATGTGCTGTTGTTGAAAAATCGAGTGACTCAGAACCAGCTGAATCAGTAGTTCTTGCTGTAACATCAGCTGACGAAATCGCCGCGACATTATCATCACGATCTTCTGCATTAATATCAACCGATGAAGGTGTAGTATCACGAGTTCTTCGTACAATATTGGTAAATTGAAGTGTCGAATAATTAACTCCTCTTGATGAAATAGCAACTGACGCACCGACATTGGCATCATAAGCTATTGGTGGCATGTCAACTAACTGGTAATCACTACTGTAATTACTGGAGAATGTACCGTCAGCAATAGCACGGGTACGAGCAACATAAAGATCACGATCAACATTACTGCAATAACCACTTGCTGGAACAGCAACTGACGAGGACGCAGCAACATCAGCATTACGAGCACTTGGTGGATAGTAAATGGTAGGAAAGTATCTCATAGGAGTTCTTATAAGATCACTATTATCCACAGCAATTGGCGAAAACGTTACTTCAGCATGATCAACTTCTGCTGCAAAAGTAGTTGACGAAGAGGCAGCTACATCAGCATCGTGAGCAGGATCAGCAACTGACGGAAGTGTAGTAGCATCAATAAAACGATTTTTTTCTATAACAGCAGTCGACAAAGATGCAGCACCATCCGCATCAGACAAAGACTCAATACTCGGAACTGACGTAAATGTGGCAGCATTAACAAATCTAGCTTTTTTTAGAACAGTTGCTGGCGAAGATGCAACAGCATCAGTATCATCAGCGTGATGAACATCTGCTGTAAAAGTAATTGACGAAGATGCTGGAACACCTGTATCAGACAAAGACTCAAAACTCGGAACTGACGAAAATGTGGCAGCATCAACAAAAGTAACTTTCTTTGGAACAGTTACTGCCGAAGACGCAGCAGCATCAGTATCATGTGCTGTTGTTGAAAAATCGAGTGACTCAGAACCAGCAGAATCAGTAGTTCTTGCTGCAACATCAGCTGACGAAATCGCCACGACATTATCATCACGAGCTTTTGCCATAAGATCAACCGACGAAGGTGTAGTATCACGAGTTCTTCGTACAATATTGGTAAATTGAATTGACGAATAATTAACTTCTCTTGATGGAATAGTAACTGACGCACCTATTGGTGGCACGTTAACTAACTGGTAATCACTACTGTAATTACTGGAGAATGTACCGTCAGCAATAGCCCGGGCACGAGCAACATAAAGATCACGATCAGCATTACTGCAATAACCACTTGCTGGAACAACAACTGACGAGGACGCAGCAACATCAGCAGTACGAGCACTTGGTTGTACTTGATTGTAAGTGGTAGGAAAGAATCTCATAGGAATTCTTATAAGATCACTATTATCCACAGCAATGGGTAGGAAATACGTATAAAGGGTACCATTTGCACAAGCTAAATGTAAAAATTGATAGGCAGAAACTGAACAAAATCGAGCTCCAAACATGTCCTTAGGAAGCCTAAACGTCTTGTATGGACCAAATTTAGCGTACTTTTGCTTTTTATGTTTTAAATGATATGTTTCAAAGTTATATACATGAACCAAATTCATGTTGCTTGCATCTGCAACTAAGTACCTTCCATCTATGCTGAACGACAGTGTATTATTGATATATTTTTCTGGAGGATGACCGCGAAACAATTCATATAATTTATCGCCGCTCTCAATGAAATATACGTGAATCCTTTGGCCTGTAATGCATGTGGTAGCCACTAGGTCGAACAGAGAACAGATGGCAATCGCCTCAATATCATACTCATGCGACTTAATTTTAATTTTTTCATATTTTGGTATATCTTTTTTGTATTGTGCTACCACAAGTTGACCTTCTTTTTTACCTGGGTAAGCTATTACAGGTTTTGTATAATCCATGGACATCACTCCAAAACCGTGTATGCCTCTCGGGTTGGGTGGCGTTGCTTGTACGGTAAATACAGCGCGGAGGTTATAAACGCAATGAATGCTGATTTCATTGCATGTCAAAACCATGATATTACAAAAACATATTTTCACAGCCAAAATGGGATAAATACGATCGAGTTGGTTTACTGGACTATAATTTGGCCATTCCCACAGTTCAACCGTGCTTGGATTATCTTCAAAAACTAGAGCGAAACGCGTTTGCTTATCGATATGTGACCAAAAACAGCTAGTCAATTTAATTTTCCTAGTGGGTCTGGGGTCACCCATCCTTTCTAATATTCCATGAACTCGCTTTAAATAGTACACCTCGAAATCGTAGCTCCTAGTTCCCTCCATGTATGCAACCATCAATAAAGTACCGTCCATACTGAAACTCGCATCCAATATTTTCGCCATTGTTAATACACAGTGAATCAAATAAAATATTAAATTTCTGATTTATAATTTAAAATTGTATTTATCTGTAAATTGCAAATGATCTATTTTCGATTGATTTCTTTAAGTTTTAAGCGCACATTTATATTTTCTTTCATACATATTCCAAGTACCGTTAGCTTGACTATACAGTTCATTTCAAAGCTTCATTTCTATATAAGTAGTTAACAAGCCAAAGTGGATAAATCCACTTTCAACCAGGTCCTCATAATAACAATTACTTCTTTTTGTTTAAGATAACCAATAAGAGTACTTTTTTTTGGTTTCCCATAATAAGTACCGCAACAACAAATGATGAAGTTAAAAATAGCGTATCTAAAATTTAATAAAGGACTTGGTCATTCGAAAAGTAGGACTCAAATCACTAATTTAGAAGGCACATACCAAATAGACAGTACTACTTCCTTGTTTCTGGATACATTCTACATAGAAGCTTCAAAGTTTCTTAAACCTTACTCTTAAAATCAGACAAGCCTCTTACCAAAATTAACAGTTAATGATTGGCTAAGCAGCCAATTCACAATAACATATTTGTCCTAAATTGCGGTGTCGTATACATGCCAATTAGGCTCACATTCTACGAGTATTCTATGAATTTATGTCAAAGTGACATTATTAATTTGCTACTTTAACGATTTGGTATCTATGTAGGCATGTACTTTCAAACAGTGCGCCACCATTTCCACTTTGTATACAAGTACATACTTCCATGAAGAAAACTTCACTTAGAACAACAGCACGACAACCAACCCTACTTGTATTTAAATTGGAACCTCTAGTAAATTGCCGCTAATGCACCAAAGCATACTTCATTTATTTTATTCTATAAGATGGACACAAATTCTTTAACGTTGAATGTTGATAAGATATTACCTACTTTTTTCTTTAATGTTGTTATTATTATTTTTATTGTAGAAGTAGTTGTTGGGCTGTCGTGTAAATATCGCACGCTTTGGCCAATCGATTTTACAATTAAAGAAAAGGTAGAATTATATAGAAAACTAAAAAGAAACGAGAAGCAGAGTGATAGAAATCGAAGACGCTTAAATAAATTGATCTATGTAGCTTGAGTGTGTTAAATGTTCTGATTGGGAATTTATAGTAAAATGACCCAATTTGATTTGTTGAAAACGTACTAACTACGTTTAAAAGCACTAACTACGTGATATTTATTAGTCCACATGTCATTACTCCGAGCATAGTCTCAATGATTTTTATATGGACATATACGCACAATTTTAAGGGAAGGTAAATTCGAGTAGCCAGCCATTTCGCTAACAACATTTAAGTGCAAACACTTTCAGAAATATATACCTACTTGCAAGAACCCGACCATTAATGTATTTTTTTTTTTTTTGTGTGTTCTTTCTAAGAAAGTTTTTGATAAATAAACTCAAGGAAATATTCCTCCATATGTATAGCAAAAGTTTTCCTCTTTTAGTTAATTAGTTTGATGAGTTTGTTGAAATGAGTAAGGAGATGTTAATGTCTTATGTACATTGTACAATCTACATACATACACACATATATATGTATGTATGTATGTGTTTGTGTGTGAATTGATTTTGATGATAATTAACAGAAGTTGTGCTTTTTATTTCATCAATTTAAGTGGCATAGAGTTGAAAGTATTAACCCTAATTAGCTAAACCACAATTACTCTTTTGTATACATTCTTAAATCAAAGTTTAATGTGTCTATAAATACTAGTTTCGTAGAGTAAGAAGAATGTCAGAGTCATAAGTGTCATTATTAAACCATCGAAATATAGTGGATATGGAAGTAAGTACAAATGAATCAACGAAGACTCGACTTCGTTCAAAATTTTATTGCCGGATTTTTCGGGCTTGAGAGCCCACTTTCGGCAAAATTTTGTTTAAAAACAAACGCTATGATGTCAAAGTTGTTTTTAGTTGTATGAAATGGAGTCGATTCATATCTACATACTTGTATTGTGCATGCTGCTTAAATAAGACCACACGTTGTCACTAGTAATGCTCGTTGTTCAACAAGAACTTAAATTTAGAACTGAATGCGCTTTTAAAAGTTAAAAAGGTTCAGATTAATTTTCTGACGGAAAGGTGTAAGACTTTATAATACATAGAAGCAATCATTTTAAGAAATGCTTTAGTTCTGATTTTGATTTGATAAGTAGAGAAACTTAAAGTATTTAAAACAGGGTTTGGTCATATATATTTTGGACTCATTACAAAAAATACGTAGGGATTGAAATTAGTAATTACTTTTAATGATTAAAATAAAAAAAAAAAATCTGAATCCGAAATGGCCGAACACAAATAGGTTCGGTTCAATTTCTAGCTTAAGGATGAGATCGGGCTTGGCTTAAAATCACTAATTCCACATAGGTTTTATGTTTTCCTTTCATTGCTATTGATATTAATTAGAAGTGCAAGTAGTCATAATTTTTAATACTTTAACCACAGAAATCATCGATAATAAAAGTTGTTATTAATACTTATAGTAATTTATTTGCTATACAAATTCTCGTTTAACTCATACCACTATAATTCCATTATTTCATGTGTACATACATAGGTTTTTCGTTGCTTATTTGTCTCAATTTGAATGTAGCAATTAAATAAATATTATATTTAGCTATGTTATTTATCAGTCAGAATATAGGAGAAGCTTACAAATCAATATTTAAATAATGTTGACCTTTGACCTTTTCTACTTCTTAACTCCATGAGATAATTCCTGTGAGGAAACATTTTTTTAATGTGAGTTCTTTTAAAATCTTTACTCTTGATATCTAAGAGTGTGTAGCCGAATGAACTCGTGTTCTTCAGTAGAAGAAAATCTTATTATGAGGTACGATATTTTCAACATTCTTTCCTGCGATATAAACTATTTATGTATGTATCTCAGAGATCCTCTGTAATAGAGCAGGCATATCATATTGCAGGAATGGGTTACTATGGCCGCATATACCGCGGACTTTTGGGCGCGGCCAGTAATTTCATCAGATGGGCTAAATTTATATTTCCAAATAAACGGAATCAAACTAATTACTGTGTTTTGATATTTTGATTCGAAAATCACAAAACTCTAGAATAAATTGTCCTACAATTCCGGTATAATCTAAATACTTTACCCCCTCCCCCCCCCTGTATGACATTCATATAACGTTAAAACTAAAAACTTAAAAGTCAACATATGGTTAATGCATGTGAGCGACTACAACTACGAAACAAAAGCATTTAACCATAAATAATTCTTAGAGACGTCATTTATATGGTATATATTGATTACAGTGGGAAAATTTGTTTCGAATGAAAGCAGCCCTGAAATCAGAAAGTATTTCAGGCCTCCCTTAATCAGATCTAAATTTTGAGATGAATACTAAAGCAAATTAAACAATATTAGGTAATTCAATGAAATATTTTTAAAACACTTTCGTAATATTTGTCAACATTATTGCCAATTGCCATGCCTACCTCCCGTATAAGTAAAGCCTTTAAATGACAATTTCAAAGGAAATATTGATACAAATACAAAAATAATAGTGAGTTACGCTAATAAATGCATGTAAAAACAAATCAAATAATAATCACTACTATCCACCGTTAAATGCAAAGCAGTTTAGAGAAGATGTAGGGTATGAAAACTTTTGGGCCGAGCCTGATCCAACAAGGTGGAACATCATGTTTATTCTAAGATATGTGATTATATATAATATATATTGGCTTAAAACTGCATTTACCAGACCAGGGTTGAAACACTAGAAAAAAACCGTATTCACGATGTGATGTTTTTAGTCTTTAGTTTTGTATTTTTCTCAGTTTGATATACATATGTAGGTAGTAAAGTAAGTTCACAAAAACAAATATATACGACAAATAACAAAAATACAACGGCAAAACTCTATTATACATTTTATATTGTATTGTGTAGGTATTCTTCTCACAGAGCACACGATGGAAAACTGAGAAAATAGTTTTAAAATATAAAACGGCTCTTTGCAAATATGTCTTTGAGCAGAGTGATGATCGGTCTAACTTTGCTTATGTAAAAGAAAAATTGCAACGAAAATGCTTTTGCTCTTTTTACTGTTTTCTTAAAATTTAATTGAATTATAATCAAAATTGTTAATGTTTTCAACATTTGTAATTATAATTTCATTCGGAAACAATATTTGTCAGTTTGATAATTTTTATATTTGGTGGACCTATTACCATAGTTTATATAAAAAAATCTTTGAATACGGAAATTTGCGGAAATAATTAGGAAATCAAGAAAAGAAAAGAAAAAAATGCGGTACGAAAAATAATATACAAATTATATCCTTATATCATTACTACTATAAATCATTCATTGGCTTGCTACTTGTAATTAGAATGTACCTGGGAATACTAAATAAGATTGTCGGCTCTCTACAACTTGGCAATGTTTTTGAAACGATTTTTCTATTAACAACGTTTTAAACGTTCTTATACCGTTAATATCAATAATATAAAAAAATATAAAAAAAATTTATATGCAGAACCCCAGCATTTTTGAGTATCAAAGTATTACAATGTGTAACATCCAAAATCTTAATTGAAAGAAACTAAGCTTCCCTACATAATTTGGGTACGCTGAGTAAAACTGGATATTTTTCTTTGAAGTTTTCCGGAGAACTGTATTCGACTATCTATTCGGAGCCAAATTTAAACCAGAACATTTTGGATTTCGCTTCTTATGAGTGAGAACAAAATTAAGGGGAAACATACAAATTTTTATTCTCAACCAATCGTCCCCCTACCTTGTCCGCCTTCCCCCAAATCGGAGTCAAATCTCAATTTTCATAAAAAATCGTAAAAATCACATGGGTATTCCTGTTTAAGGTGAAAAATGACACATAGTGTTATTTGTGAGCTTTTATTTAACCGATTTTTAGAGGTATTTTTCAAAACAATCTAGCTCACGAAAGACAATCGCTAGAACCGAAATATTTTGAGAATCATTATCATTTGTATGGGGCTCCAAGCACTTTAATGAATATGCATTATATACGCATTACTTACTCATTTTCTCTGGAACGTAGAAAAACTGGTGTATTCCTTGAACCAGAACTCCCTGTAGCTTTCTGTGGACTCACACGCCGCATACCATTTGTAAGGGAACGTGAACGTGGCATATTGCCACCGCTGCTGCCCTGTTTACGTTGTGATGTTGGTGTAACTGTTTTACCACCAGGACCACGACGATTACGTGCGTTTACTATACGTCCACGGCCACGATTACTCGAACTGGAACCAGAACCACCGGTAGTAACACTCTCACCGCTACTACCACCACTGCCGCTATTTAAATGTGGGACACTTGAGGCGCGTGTTACCATTGTTGGAATAAACAAATATATTAATATATATGTGTTGGTCTATTGCCGTTGTTGTTGTGTTTTTAAGGTACTTTAAATACAGAGTATACAATTTCACATGTTTTTTCCGTAGTTGTTTTTCACTTTTTTATTTTTATTATTTAACATTAAAAACTTTTAAAATACACCAAAAATCAATGAGACGTTCTGTTTTTGGCGCCTCATTTAAACATCTTCACACACACACAGGTGTATGTATGAACGGATGTATACATAGACAAGTCCCACTTCAGTTTAACGTTTACATTTAAATTCAGTTTTTCTGCGCTACGTTACAGATATATGTATCAATCTATTAGATCAATGCATAATAAATAATTACACAATACAACAATAGCAAAAATCACAATTAGTAGTATTTTTAATAACGTATGTATATATGAATATTAGTAGATTGTAGCAGATATTACTTAGTATGTACTTTCGTATTTGATGGTATATGCCTACGTTTACAATATTTTTATTCTGATGAGGTGCGTCCTGGAAATTTTTCTTTTTTTACATTTTTTCAATTTTTCCGTTGTGACGACTTCAAAATTTCAACTCGAACTGATTTTATGGCGTTCCATTGCGCTCTTTTTATTCAAAATTAGTTAATTTTTCCATTTCTCAATTACCCTTTTTTGAGATTTATTGTAATTTTTTTAGCTCAGTTGACCACAACGACATGCGACCAAGGTATGACAAAAACGCAAGCTAATATTTGGTCAAGAGAAGGCACCACGCACTCATACATGCACATAGAGCACGGCACACACCTAAAGGGAAATATAATTTTTTTAACTCATTTCTTGTAGTTTTTTATTATTTTTATTGTTCTCAAGCGTATGCAAATTACTAGTGTTCTCAAACAAAATATAAATCGCTCGAGTGAGTGAGCAATCACTCGCTTGTCGTGCGCTCTTTAAATGTGTGTTTTGATGTTTCCTCGTAATCATTTTGGCGGTCATATTGTAGTTGACCATGTAAATGCGACATTATTCAGCTTTTAGTATTTGATAGTGAGTGAGCGTGATTAATTATAATAAAAACATAGTCCTTTACCAATGGAATTAAAGGGTGCATTCACTACAATCTGAAACACTGAAAGAAATGGGGAGTAGTAAGTACGAGAAATGCAATTTTTCTGCAAAGGAAAGGAATCCACGTTGTACATTGCCAGAGAGTTTGCAAATCTTATGGTAATTTGAGATTTCTATTCTCAAAAACTCTTCTTGCGTCTATGTATCAATGCAACGGTAACTATCCGTTACAGGATTTCTTAATGCGGAAACTTTCATGACTATCAAAAAAGGTACCGCTCCACCTTCTGGTGACACAAGGTTTACAAGTAATCCTACTCAAGCTCGTGTGGGCTTTAGAGTAGTCTTAATGAAACACAACGCCCATTATTCTCAACGAATCCGCACAGGGCCATGTCCCACTAAATCACCTAAATTACCATGGGATGCACGCTGACTGACAGCCCGTCTTCGTCTTTTACACTGAAGGCATACTCTATTTAGTTGAATACGCTTTAAATAAAAGGTTAAACCACGTATAATTCATACATGTATATTTGTTCGGAGCAATTTGTATTTACGTTCAAAATTATGAACGAGTATAACCTACCTGCATAATTCTTCCTCACATGTCATTAGCAAATGTTATAAATTTAAAGGATAAAAAGAAATCACACAGGTGTAAACTTATAAACACATACACAAAAATAAATCCCGAGAGGGTGCATTTAGAATACAAAAGCAACAAAAGGAATTTATACATATATTTCCTGCGTGATTTAAAAAAGCCAGTGTCACGTGAAAAGGTAAATATTAGAAGACGAGAAAATTTGAGAGTTAGGAAGAAAAATTGAGAGCCTCTAAGAATTATAGAATAATTGCAGAGCAAGCATGCGCGTAGTGAACACAACACGTAAGAAATATGAATGAAAAACAAATTTATTTATGAGAAACGATTAATGCGTATTGAAATACGGAGAGCTTGAGTAAAACTGTCCAAGCACCCTCATTAGCCAGAAAAATGCACTGGAGTTTCAGCTTGATTGTAGCTGAGAAACTAATTGTAATTTCATTGATAATTACACTAAAAAGTGTCGAAGACTTGCATGTGAAACTGGTATGTGTTTGTTTCAGTGCGTATGTGTGTGTAGACAATTGCATTTCCGGTTTCATTAAAAATTGATTGCGAGTATATGTAATTGCAACCCCATAGGTGTTAAGGGTACACAAACTGTTTATTTGTCTTTGAAGTTGTTGCTAATTACTTACAAGTCATAGATTTTTTTATGGCACACAGTATCTGAATACCAAAAGAAAAAGTACATTTATTAACCCTCTAGTAGGCAAGACCGTCTCCAGGCAAGCAACCGCTTGATACAATTTAAAAGACATTTAAACATTTTTTATGTGTATTCATGCAGATGAATATCGGAGCTACACGTTGCATAGGTTCGGTACTCTGTGCGGTTTGTTTTGATTTTATCGCCAGTTGAAGATCAGATTTCAAGTAATTAACGAAAAAAAAAATTCTTTTCGGTTATATTAAAATTGTTTGCTATTATTTTAATTTTTATTAAAAAATATTTATAGTTATTTTTCGGAGTTGAAAAAGTATTAGCAAGTAGGGAATTAGGTTAGGTTGGAGTGGCTGTCGAGAGACACACTTAGGCCTGAACGGCCCATTGTGATAAGTAGGGAATTGATTATGCTTTACATTTATCCAATTTGAATCCATAATAATTTTTGACGTTTCAATTTATCAGGATTACAAGCTTTGTATTTTTGTATTTACCGCAATACAAGTAGTCTCGAAATACCAGCGAGTCATTCGCCCACCCACCAACTCGGGGACTTGGGTTTCACAGACAATATGTTTGTTCTCTCACAAATTAAGCGATATCCGTCTGAAAACTGGTTATCTGGTCAGGGAAACATGCTATGTTGGCCTCGGGATCAACACCAACATCACGATCACAACACAGGTCAGCTTATGACTCTACTACGATGGAGATGAGCCTGCCAAAAACAGACTTAACACAGCTGACACGGCGCTTGAATGAATATAGTCACTATGGAAAGCTCGCAAGTTTCCAGAAGGAAAAAATCCGAAAATTCAACTTAAGTGTCAAGTCAACCCTCAACAGCATAGCGTCACCCTTAACAGACGTCGTCGACGATCAAAAACCATGTGGAGACGTTCCAATACATCACAATTTATCTGCATCAAATATAACATGTGAATATGCAGAAACAACAGCACAAAATAGTCAGATAGAAATCCCTTGCAAGAGGAGTAAAAGGTTATATATGTATATAAATTTAATAAATGCCACTCGAATCGTAGTAATGTCGGAAAGCTATTACAGAGTCCGAGAGGTTTAAACAGCCGAGTCTAATTTCCATATCTGAATTTAAAATATGCATACACTGATTAGTAGCCTGAATATGTTCTGTATTATTATTGCCAACATAAACATCTTCAATGAAAATAACAAATTTTGTTTTTTTTTTATTTTTGTTGTGTTTTATTCTGTTTTTAATTGGTTTTTAAATTTATTATTTTATATTCATAATATACATTAAATTACGGTTAAATAGTTAATTAATACAATTAAATTAATATTTATATTTCATTTCTTTACAGCAGTTACATTTTTTAAGTTTATTTTACAAAAATTACTAATATACGAAATTATTAGAATTATAAATAAATGTGTGTGTGAAAAAGATACCGAAAAAAAAAACAAAAATGCAGCGAGATTATGTTAAAAACTGTTTTTAAAATCAACATCTGATGAAAATATTTATATATTTACGTTTTTGAAAGTAATCATCGATATGAGTAAAAAGTCCAAAGTCTTTAGAAACTATTATTTGAATACATCTCCTGAGAGCTATTTATTTGTGCAATAAGGATTTAAGATGCACAGAAATTTTATTTTATTTAAAAAGCGTTGATATTGGTCATCATGCTTAGAGAGAGAAAAAGAGGGACAGAACATAACACTTTGCTCTCAGTTGTCATAAAATATCAGCTATTTTAGAGCGCAGTATACACCATCTTTTTATTATTATTTTTGTGTGAGGGTACAAAGGATCTTCTCGTTCATAACATTGAGCAAAAATAAAAAATTTGCACCTTTGCAGAAAATTGGATGCACCGTTGTTAGCAAGATTCTTACATATTATTAGACATAGCCCTCCATTTTTCAGCTAATTACGCAGAAATTTATATATGTTAGTATCAGTTGAAAAATAACGGAAAAACGAAAGGTACATTGAAAAATATCTGATACTAGAGCTAATCCAGCAAATCCGGTCGAAATTACATTCGTAATCCGCGCCGCAGAATTACTGTTGCCCCTTCAACTGAGTTTACATATAATTCTGTGGTCAAAACCAATAATCGCTTGGGTCGACTTTTAACAAAACTTAGTTGTCAATTCTTTCGCGTCCTTCTTACTGCGCTGCACATAAGAATCCGAACTTAGATGTTTTTTGTGTTTTAAACCAAAGTTATGAAAAAAGAAACATAATCGCTTTTACATTTATTTCAAATCGTGTTTACTCGAAATATGGTTTTCAGACTTAAGCGATTGTTGTTTTTTACCAGAGAACAACAAACTATTACTATTATTTTTTATTTCAATATAAAAAATGTGAATAAAGTTTAATTTTGTCTTTCTTAGATGTCATGACAGAAAGTAAACTGCATTTTTATTTTGAAATGTTCCCAATGCTAATTCCGATGTTTTGTGAATTTTTTTACTATTTGAAAAACCAAATTCTTTATTTTCAACTGCAATGAGTTTATTTGTCAATTTCAAAGTAATATACGAAATTATTAGAATTTATTTGTCAATTTCAAAGTAACATTTTTAAGATGATCAAGTTAATTAATTTAACTATTTTATACAAAATTTGCTCTATCTGCAAAACGATGTCGAAATGATTAGAAAACTCCCAAAAGCCTGTGTTCAGTTGTAACTGTTAAACAATTTTATTTCAACCAGATTATTCAACAAAATAGTTTTCCCCACTTTTCGATTTCAATCGAATTGCATAAAATAACATTTGAATTCAAGTGCTAAGTTTTTCAAAATTCAAATTAAACGAAAAAAGTGTTAAAAATAATAATAATAAAAAAATATATATAGGCTTAAATTTAGTGATTTTTTGTTATTTACTATTTATCTATAGCACGTTTTCATACATGTGCATGTGTGTGAAATCAACTTTCGATGGAAATTGAAACTCAAAGAAATGGTGTTCTGCACCGATTTCAATATCAATCGAAAGTGGATTTTAGAGAGTATCACTTATGATTGATATTTACTCAAAAATATATCATAATTGCATATTTACACAAATTGTTTTCAAAATGACTGTTCATTTTCATAGCTTATGAGTAAACTTAATTTAGTATTTAATTCATTTTTTTAAATATAAATTTATTTCATGTTCCAATACAAAAGGAAAAAATAATAAACAGCTAATGTTTTGAAATTCCATTTCGATCGAAATTGCATTTGGTAAAGCAATGTGCAGTTTCAATTTTAAATGCGATCGAAGTGTGTATTTCAAAGCGTAGCCAATTGAAAATTACAATTAACGAAAAATAATAAACGCTTCCCAGAGTTTGAACATTGTGAATTCTATATAATAATAGGTAAGTAGTTATCAATATTTAAAACTATATGGTATATATATATATATATATATATATATATATATATATATATATATATATATATATATATATATATATACACATATTTATACTCGTTTATGTAAACGATTAAGACTAATATATAAGTTGAACAAATTATTAATTAATAAGCGTACTTGGGATTTCTTTTAATTTTTCCAAATATCCATTTGTTTTCTTTTGTTTTGATTCTTTTTTTTTACCAGTGAAAATGTATGAACGCGTCTAAAATTTATATTGCTAGCTAGAGTCAAAGGTGCTAAGTTCACTTTTTCAAATTTTAAAGAAGAGAAAAAAAATTTTCCAAAATTTTTTGTTGTAAATATTTTGCTAACATACAAAATTTTATCAAAGTAAAAAACGAAAGAAGTACATAATTCTTTTTGGAAACGATGTATTTTCAATTTCTCATTCTTACTGCATAAAAACTTAATTTTTTTATAAAAAGTGGACTTAGCGCCTTTTCACTATAAGCTAACGATATACTTATAATTTCTTCATATTTACATTTAGCAGAAGAATTTTTCTTTTTACGCATTAAATTGCATTAAATTGGAAAATGGTAAATGAAAACAAAAGTGAAAAATTGAAAGTAAAAGTAAAACTAGCTACAGATAGTAATATATTTACAACGACAAGTATTAAGGAATTACAGCAGTATAATAATATTAATTAATTGAAGTATTTGAATGAAAAGTTCAAGTCCTAACTTAAATTGTACCTGTTGCTGTTGTTCCTGCTGTGGCCGCTGTTGTGCTGGGATACAGCTCTTCCGAGTATTGCGGTCTGCATTCGGCGCAAAACCATTTGCCTTGTGGTGCCACCATAATACCAACGCATTCGAAATGAAACCATTCAATGACGCATTTCTCACCGTCACAAGCTATCATCTCGGATACTTCATCGTAGGGGCAACGGCAGTAGCAATAGACCGACTCACCTTCCCGTGCCTGACGTGCACCCGCTGGTGGCCGTATGGGGTAACGTATATTGTTGGCCTTGAAATATTGCAATGTGGCAAAGTCTGGATTTGGTAGCAAAGCTGGTGGTATTTTGTGATTGAATGCGGTTGCCTGTGGAGTCGGTAGTGGCGGTGGGGGAAGCGTTGGGCGTGCTGTTACTGCAATGGCGGGTGGCAATACTTGAGCTGCTTGAAAAACGCTGGAAGTTGTTAGAGTTTGTTGCATTGTTGGTGCACCAGTTGATATTTGAAACGATGTATTCCAAATGTTGGAAGCTGGAGCTGTCGACGAATTGTGTAGCAGCTGCTGTTGCGTTGTGGCCTCTTCTTCGGAGCTCGCATCACTGCTGTCGTCATCGTCGTCTGTATCTTTGCTGTAGAGTTTTTGTGAGCTTGGAATGAGATGGTTTATACCATCATCACACCCTGCATGTGTAATGGGCGTGGTGGCGGTAGTGGTATTTATGCCTATTTGAGAAGGCCGAATTTTAAGCCTCGGAATTGGTGGCAGTTTATTACGCAACGCTGATGATGATGATCCACCTGCTTTCTTCATTGGTCGCTTGCGTGCTGGTTTGTTATCGTCGCTGCCAGTTGCTGCAGGGCGTTTTCTTTTAAGCGAGATTGCAGGCGTACCACTTAGGCTTGTGCTCAATATGCTACCGCTAAGCGTACTGGGAGTTTTTGGCATTCGCGGCGTTTTGTTTTTGTTGTTCAATATGCTCTTCGATGGTGTTGGCAGATCCTCCTTGCGCCATGTCAGCTGTGGTGGGGGTTGAGGCTTAAAGGCGCGCATGCCGATCATTAACGGCTGTCCCAGGCCAGGGACACCGGTCATATTTTCATCGTCGCTAGTGTAACCATAGAACTTATTGGGCCGTCGCGCGCGTTTTGAACGTTTTAGCGAGCCATCGGCATCAGAGCAACTACTGCCTTCGCTCATACGTCCCGGATGCTGATGCGGCGCAATGGGGCGTGGTGTCAGTTGCTGCTCACCAGCAGAGACAGCAGTGGGCAACGTATATGCTGCCGGTAAGGGTGCAATGGGCTGCTGTGCCACAGGTGGTTCTGCCATGCCCGGCGATGATTGCATTAAGTCATAGGGTGGCATTAGATCTATCGCTGTAGATGGCCCACTTCCTCCAACGGGCAACGACATGTGGTGCGATGACCGCTTTTCTTTCATAGACTGTTGTTCAGCTGCTAACATTTTAACGTTCAGTTTCAATGCAGATGTAGCGGCACTACTACTTCCCTTCCCGCTATTTTTACGATCGCGTTTCTTTTTCTTCAGCTTCACTTGCTTTGTTTCGGAGGCAGCGACATCCTCGGGTAGTGAAGGCGTCGAAGGGCGACTGTTCTCTACAATGTCATAATTATGCGATGGTGAAAGACGCGTCTGCGCCATAAGTTGAGCACGTTTCTGTGCTAGTAGCTCACTGGCCAGTTTTTGTGGATGTTCATCGTAAAATTCTTCATCTGTTTCAGATTCCGCTGTTTCCAAATCGGACTCATAGAAAAGCGGTTCTTGTGGAATTGTATTAGATGAAGGCGATGCAGGTCTTGCTGCTATGCTGCTTCCTGCGTTAACAGCATCAACATCCACGACATTTACCATTTCAGAGATGCTACGCTTCTTGAGCGGTGAATTGCTCTCACTCTTCTTGCGCATACGATCGCGTTCAGATTTTTTGCGATGGCGCTTACGCGTCAAAGAAGCATTGGAGCCTGCCGAAGAATCACTATCATCTGAGCTGGAGCTGCCACTTGAGCTGCTATCACTGCCGCTAGAGCATGAACAGTTTGAACCGCAGGAACAACTTGAATCGGAACTTGAGCTTGAATCACTCGATGAACTTGAAGCATCGGAAATGCGTCGCGTTGAGGTGCGTCTACGAGGCGATTTACTGGTTTTTTGACGTTTAACTGGTGATGATTGCGGAGTTTCAGTTGCATCTAGGGTAGGTGGAGTTGGAGGCTTAAACATTGCACAATAATCATGATCTGAATATACTACGTGCAATGTACTAGGCGTTGGATAGTTGTCCTCGGTGTAATCAGCTACAACTGTTTGTTCTTCTACGTTTTCGTTAGCATTTTGTGCTTGCAGTAAATTTTTCCATATTTCCAACACTTTACCATTACTGCCAGCATCATCTTTTGTTGGGGATTCTTCTGTAGTTTTCTTCGCCATCCCTTCTTTATCCATATCTTCATTTTCGGAGGGTGGTGAAAGCATTATTTTGGGCCCAAAGGAATCTTCTTCACCGCGTGACTTAGTTTCGGCATCAGAATCAGCATCGCTACTATCCGATTCAGATAAGTTGGGTGCAGTCAAGTTGAGATCTTCCAAAGATTCCTTAGAGCGTTTATTCTTTTTCTTTTTCTTGCGTGGAGTCTCCTCGGTTGCAGTTTTCTTCTCATCGACAACTTTGGCAGCTTTGACGTCATCTTTGGTTGTTACGGTTGAAGTAGTCGCTTCATCTTTTTCCGGTGTTTTTTTCGCCACGACTTTCGTTTCATCATTTGCTGTTTCTTTCTTCACCGCATCTGCAATTTCTACTTCGTCCTTCTCATCCAATATTTCTTTCTTAACTTCTACTACTTCCTGTTTAATTTCCTCTACGCCTTCAGCTTTTGCTTCCACCTTTTTCTCATCTGCCTCCTCCTCTCCCGCTGCGGTTGCTGGCAGCAATGGCAGTTGGTGATGTTGAGCTGTGTGTTTCAACAACAAGCGCCGCGATATGAATTTCTCCTCACATTCCTCCTCAGCACATGGATAACGCAAATCTCCAGCATGCAGTCGTTTATGCACCTTCAAATACACTGCCTTCGAGAAGCACAAACTGCATATATCACAAACAAAATTCACCGGTGGCACACAAAAATGGTAGACATGTCGCCAACGTTTCTGCATGCAACGCTTGCAAATGATGCTCTCCGTGCCATGCTTCCAAAACAGATGCTTCGTTATGTCCATTTTATTGCGATAAGCAATGCCGCAACGATAACACAAATGATGCAACTTATGCTTCCACACATGTGACGACAATCGACCCTGATCACGACAATCTTCCAAGCAAACATCGCAGGCGAAATGCTTCTTACGCAAATGCACCATCAACCGGAAGGGCGAAGGTATATTATCCATATCGCAGAGACAGCAACGAAATTTCACATCAAACACGGACGTTTTATTCGACGCTCCGGGACATATGTGGCACAATATCTCGCTGAAGCTGAAAAAGTTTGCGCGACACATGAAACACAGTATCGCTGTTTTCAGATGCATCTTGCGATTATGCAAATAGAGTTCTTTATGCGTCGAAGTGACGAAACGACACTGGAAACACTCAAAGATGCGTTCGTTAAAATGACGTGTATAAGCCCCATTACCCAGTGTGCAATAGCTTGTCGAATTGAAGTATTCCTCTTCGAGTACAGGAAGGAAACTCTTCAGTTTGGCTACAATAGTTTCCGGTTTGAGCTCCTCCGCAGTAATGCTATCCACTGTGGCGCTGAAACGATGTTGCCCTATCATATGCAAAACAAGGCTGGACCCATTTACAGCAATGCGGCGTGCATGATTGCAATACAGGCAGAGAGGGTATACAGTTTTCAAGCAGATGCGCACAAATTCAACCATTTCGAATTTTTCCAATGGACGATCCAATTGCAAATCTACAACTAAGGTATCTTCATTTGCCACCTCAATACCATCTGTTGTCGGTGTAGCCGCAGGTGGTGGCGTTGGTTCTCGGTGTTCTATTGCTTTTGCCTCCGCATCCGCCTCCTCAGTTTTATTACATGTATCAATTTCTTCTTTTTCAAATTCTAAACTTTTATCTTCAATACTGTTCGCCGATGATGCCGATGAAGTTGATAATTGTAGCTGTTCATTGGTAACGGTTGTGTCTTCTTCAGCGTGTCCTGTTGTATCCAATGAATCGTTTTGCAGTTCCATTGCTCCTTCTTCTTGTGCACTTGAAGAAGTTTTTGAAAAGGCAGGATTTTCATTTGCTGCTTCACAACTTTCAGTTGGTGTATCCAAATGTTCGTTACCAGCAAATTCAGCATTATTCTCTGATTTAGTTCTAAAAAAAAAACAAAATTTGTATGTAAATATTATAGAGTATTAAAGAGAAAACTCCTAAGCAGGTCAGGAAGAACCATTCGTTCGATTAGTTCAGTTGCGAATGTTTCGTGTTCTAGTTTCATTTTAAACTGAAAAATTAAGGAAGAACCGAATTCAAAACATGAAGAAATCTCGAAATTTAGAATTTTATATCATAAAAATTCATATTCGGAGAAAATGAATAAAGTAAACTTCATAAAAGAACAAGATTAATAAAATTTTAATCAATTTTGTTGTTTCGTCGTTATACATTAACTGTTATTTAATTTTATCGTCTCCATCACAAACACCGCGGTGGAGAGCACTAACTAAATCTCGACAAAACGAATGAACGATATAAGAAATTGATTATTGTTGGTTTGTGAACGAACGAAGAAAGTAGTTGCTCAGAGTTGGATAGCCTGTCAATGCTATTTTAACTGCACCTATAACTTTTCACAATTCCTAACTATGATGATTTCGTACATTCAAATCTTAGTAAGCTATGTAATCACACAATTAAGAGGGATTTCACTTACTCATCATTCTCAATTTGTACCACTGTTAGTGTTTGTTCACCATTTGTTGAATCATCAATGTCCATTGCATCACTTCCAATTGAAATGCGATCACGTAAAGAATGTTTCATCAGCTGATGCTGTTGTTGATCAGCATCGCCAACCATTGTCGTTAGTTGTTCCTGCAATGCACCTTCATTCATTGGGCGAGAATTTGGTGATGTTGGTGGCGTTGGTGTCCATGTACGTTCAGCAGCAGGGCTGATAGCTGTGTGTTTTGCCATTGCTACACCTTTTCCTCCACCTACGCCGGCTTTTGGAGCAAATAAAGTTTCTTTTGTACGCTTTATGTCCATTTTGGTACGCTCGATTTCTTGTAAAATACGTTCTACACTGGAGTTACGCTGATCGACTGAGTCATCATCATCGAAAATAGATTTATTGCTATTCTCCTCATCGACAACGAAATCTTCCTGTGAGGGAGCTACCTCAGTAGCAGACTCTGTTGCCGAATTATTGTCAACATCAAGCGGGAGATGCATATGATGTGCAAGAACTGACACTTTTGTATCGTTTATTGATTTAGCGCTCTGTTCTGTTTCCCTTTCTGCTTCTGGTTCATCCTCGTCTTCCTCTTCTTCTTCACTTTCAGTTGAGCTAATGACAGCATCCACAGATTTTTGAAACTCTTTTGGTACACGCAATTTGAATTTCGGTACAATCAATTTCGGTATAGGTGGATGAGATGGTGGTGGCGTAGGAGTAGCAACAACCCTATCAGGTGGCATCTGCACTGATTCTATTTGTCTTTTTATTTGTTGTTGCTCCAGACGTTCACGTTCATCTAACTCTTTGAATGGATTCACCAATGAATGGCTATGGCTAGTTGTGCATGATTCATCGATAACCATATTGCTGCTGCTATTGCTGTCTTCGCTATGCAATGCGGGTGCATTTGGTACAACAGCGGAGAGATTGCTAGAGAAAGACGTATCGGTGATGGCAGCTGTCGCTGCGGCATTAGATTGAAAGTTTCGATTTATATCACAGTAAGATGATGGTGAAAATTCTGCAATACTTTGTTGTTGATGTTGGTGTTGTATCACATTTTGCGATGGCGCCCTGCAAAGAGCATAAGGAAATTACATAATATTCTACAAGAAAACAAAACATAAAAAAGAAAACAAATTAAAAACATACTTTTCCAAGAAATTCTCCATCGATCCTATCACCTTTTCTTTACATTTCTTTTTCACCTTCGAGGAGGAACGTTTCGCATCTGGATGTGCTTTACACTGATTTGTGTGTCGTCCTTTCTGACCGCATAGCGTGCACGGTTTAATAAATTCATTGCAATTATGATCCGAGAAAGCTTCATTCTCGAGAAATACATGTTGGCAATTGCAGCACATTAGAAAACGATTTTCCGTCGCTTGTCCACCCTCCAATACCGGAATACTTTGCCGCAACGCCTCTTCCGAATTGAAATGGTTTTGCTCAAGATCGTGTTTAATTTCCAAATGCAATGAAAGCTTTTCAGCTGTTGGAAAGAAACGTACACAATATAAACACATATGACGGTTGTGTTTCTCGCGTATGTGTAGGAAGAAATTCCAATTTTCATGATAGGTGTTGCAGCTGGAACATTTGTAATAGCGTTTTTTTAGTGATGAGGGATTCATAGCGACGACAGCAGCTTTGGGTGTTGGGGAGGGGGCTATTGCATCAGCAGGTTGTACTGATGGTGGTGATGTTAGTTTTTGTAAAGCAATTAATGCTTGTGGTGGCGGCGTTGGCGACGGTAATGGTGGTGGTGGTGGCGGTGGTGGAGGAATTAAAGAAGCAAGAGCAGCAAATTTTATTGATTGAAATAAACTGGCATTTAATAGGCAAGTACTTTGATGTTCGTTTAGCTCTGCTAATGTATTAAACTTTCCTGTTTTACATTTAAAGCATACATATTTTGTGACACTTGTTGACGGTGATGACGATGCTCCAGTAGTAACTGGTGGCAATGATGGTTCAGAAACGTTAGATTTGTTCGTCGGCAATGTCATTATTGGGGATTCTGTGACTCCTACTGATGAAGCCTCGGTTGATGCACATGGCTCTTGTACATGTTCCAAAAGGATTGATTTCGAAAAAGCTTCATTTTCCAAGTTTGATTCCTAAAAAAGGAGATATTTAATTAGTATAAATTTTAACAAGTGAATATAATATGATCGCCGTAATATTGGTGTTACGCGTATACCAAAATACTGTCTGAATGACTGCACACCCCATCCATTAATGTACAAATATAAAACATACAACATACAAAACTCCAACTATGGCTTTAATAGCTTTCATTAGTAGTATAAAGAAATATAAATTTACCTCTTGTTTCATTGTTAAATCTTCTATTTCGACATTTTCTGGAGCAAGCTCTTTTTGCACTTTTTGACCATATTCTTGCTGCTGTAGTTGTTGAGCTATTGATTCATGTTGTTCATTTGCCACCATTTCCTCAGCATCAAGCATCAAATGCGGATGTTTGTGTTGTGGTGAAAACGATGATAAATCCGTACTATCACTGTTGGTACTCAATTTTCTTTTTAACGTAAGTGGCAAAAGTTTATTTTCGCACCCTTCAGCTTCTGTTATTTTTTGCGCTAGAAGAGGAGTTTGTGTGTCAATAACTTTTGCTACATCTAAATCTTCTGTAGGATGATCTATAACAAGCTGATTTTCAGTTGAACAGGAAACAGATGAAGAAGCCAATGAAGAACAGCGACTATCGCCATACACTTCATCGTTATCTATCACCATAGTTGGCTTAATGTCAAAATCTGTTGATGCTACTGCTTCTGTGTTTAGAATTTCTGATTTTTCTTCTTCTTCGATATGACTTTCTGTTTCTTCGACAATCTTTAAAATGCCATCACCACCATCATCATCATCATCAACCTTTTCATCTTCTGATGATGACAATGTCACGTCATAATGTTCTTGTTGTCGTTGTTGTTCTGAATCTGAATCATTTGCCTCTTTTATCACAGCGTGAATTTGATTTTTATTTTCTTCTTCAGTCTCCTCAGTCTCTACTTCGTTCAACGTTGAAATTGATACCAATTTATGGTTTCCATTAACTTTGAGCGGCGGCATCTCTTGAGCTTCAAGGAGCGGTGGTTGTGGTGTAGGTGATGACGTTGTTGGTATGCTATCATCGTTGAGAATATCACCTCTTTCTATTGAATGCAAATGCTTTACACTACCACTAATTTCGCAATTTTCTATAAAGTTTGCCGCATTAGGAGAATCCTTCCATTTTACACTCTTCTCATTTACGCTTTCATTCTGACTTTCCTCATTGATAGATGTAAATGAATCGGAACCGCTTTGGTCAATATTATCAATATTTCGTTTAGCTCCTTTGTAGTCGCTCCCTCGACTACTTTCTGCATCATCAATTTCACTCGCAAAGGGATATCGAGAATCATTCTTTTCATTGTGATTAAAATTTTGTGTTGTGTCATTTTCATCATCGTGCATCGTGTGCATCACTTCATCTATATCATCTGCTTCAGTTTGTGACAAAACATCTCGACTTTTTTCATCGTCCGGATCATCATCATCGTCATCATCTAAGTTGATAACTTCATTTACTTTTATATCATTATCAACATTATTTGTTATGTATTCTTCTAAAACGTTAGTTTCAGACTCAATTTGCTTTTGTTGATTTTTTATTTTATCCTTTACGCTTTGTAATGAATCTTCATCACTAATTGTAACAACATCTTTATTGATGTTTTCAAAAAAGTTGGAACTTTCATGTATCTTCTCTTCTACTCTTTCATGGACAACATCAGTTTTATCCTTTTTGCATTCTTTTACTACATTCTTTTCATTCTCTTCATCATCATCACTTTTTAGTAGTTCATCTTCTTTCTCCTTTGATATACAAACAATTTCCGCACCCCCCCGTTTACTATTATGCTTTATTTCATCAGCAGCATCTACTTCATTAGCATCATCATCATTATCTTCATTATCACTTTTAAGTAATTCATCTTCTTCCTCATCGTTTAGAATGGAAATTATTTGTTTTTGTTTATTTTCATTTTTGATTGAATTTTCATGATTTTGTTGTGAGATCTCTGCTGCTTCGGATGCTTCTGCTTTGTCATCAACGTCCACAGCTTCTACCATGTCATTTTGTTTTTGAAGCAGGTCTGTTTTAATATGCGCTGCTGGTTCCTCCTGATACTGCTCTTCCTCCTCCTCTTTCTCTTCATCACCTTCTTCCTCTACATTTGTTTCATTTTTATTTTCTGTGTTTTTTTTTTCTTTTTCCAATTCAACATTTTCAGCAATCCCATTTACTTTTTCCTCTTCATCGTTATCCTCATCGTCACAGATCGTTGCTGTGGTTAGTTTTGAATTTTTTAAATTCTCATTTATATTTGTATGATGTTCATCTTTGTTGATCTGCTGTTGTATTTCAGTTTCAGTTTCATTGGTAGTGGTAGAATCCGAATTGGAATCAATGTTTGTTGATTGTTGTTGTTGATTGATAGTTTCCATCATTTTTGTTTTTAAAATTATTTGCTATAAAAAAAAATTTCTTATAAAATTAAAAAAAAAAACATTCAAAAGTATTTGAACGTATAAACTTACCTCAGCATTTCCAATGTGGAATGATACATATATATAGAATTTTCTATTAATAGACAGTTGAGAGCATTAAATGAAGGATATTCTGCAAAACAAAAGAATTTTATAATTATAAATTTGCATATGTGGATTTAAAGATATCACCCGAAGTGTCCGATATCTAGAATTAATCTATGCACGATTCATATAAATTTGAAGTCTCCTGTGTGGCGTCGTAATGCCAAATGTATTTCGCATTAAAAACTATCTCAACAAATGGAATACGGTTAATTTAGTATAACTTGTTAATTTTTCAATTGATTGCTACCTCGTATCGGAATTTATTCCAGGTCTCAAACATATGCCCTACAAACTTGAAATTCGAATAAAGCAAAAAGCAACGAAAATTGTTTTTAAATCATATAAACCACAACGGCAAATAAATTTATTTATGAAAAGCCCAATTAAAGTAAATTTCTTGAATATCAATCACTATCACCAATGAAATTCTACATTGGACCGAGGAGCACATGGTTTTGTTATTTTATGTTTCGATTCGCAATCAACAACAGTAGCAGAAGCAGTAAAGAAGCACATTCAATAAAAAATGCAAAGTAAACAACTACTAAGAAAAAAGAAGATAAAAGAAAAAGAAACGATAAACTACTCGCGCGCCTTTTCTCAAGCCTTCAACACTTCTCATTCCTCTAATTACAAAAACAACAAAGTGATAGTATCGGCAGACAGACAAGCAGAACAACAACCAAAACACAACAGATTTAAACGAAATTCATGCAAAGCACGCGCAACGTAAAAATGAAAAACACAAAATAAAATTAAAGCGAAACGTAAAAAAAAAGCAAAAAAAAAATAATCAGTTCAAAATGAAAAAATAACTAAAAATAAACGCATTTATAATTATTATGGCAGAATAATTACTTAACATTATTTTTTGAGTTTGGGTTTTTTTTTACTTGAACTTTAAAGTC
The DNA here is from genome assembly GCA_963691655.1 of Toxonevra muliebris. Lineage (NCBI taxonomy): Eukaryota > Metazoa > Arthropoda > Insecta > Diptera > Pallopteridae > Toxonevra > Toxonevra muliebris. The sequence continues at coordinate 89,923,993 of OY829328.1, forward strand.
AAACAAAAACACACAAGAATATCGAGCAATTGCAGGTATTTTTTTCATACTTTAATTACCTTTTTGTCATTATTCACAGAAAGAATTTAATTTTATTAACACGTAATCCTCCTCAATTTTTACTCGTTTGCTGCTCTTTTTCGTTTTCACCGTCCCCCAAAAAAGCATAACACTAATAACAGGCCAATAAAAAAAAGAGCTGGATTTGAAGAGTTCCCGCGTTGCTGCTTACTTTAGCTGCACAAGAAGCCAACAACAACCACACTCTTTGAGGTACGCAGCTCAACTGAGTGCCTGACTGCCCGTTTTTCTGATTTCTGCTTGAGACTACAGCGCCACCACCACTTTTCTATGATGAAGAAACGAGCGACCGCTGCGAACTGTAGCACTACTAGCGTTTGTCGTTGTTACGACGTGGCCGAGAAGACGAGACCAGCGGAGTCTCATTCGCGCGAAGAACACCCCTGAAAAATATTTGTTTTTTTTTTTTTTATTCTGTCGTTCATCCAATTTTTTCGCTTCGTAATTTTCTACGTTGTTATTTTGTGTAGTTCTTGTGCGCTTCCGCGCTTCTGCTGTGGCTAATGTCCCAACACAATTTAATTCAATTCATAATATTTCAGATTCATTGGTCATAAAGAAAACACTGATGCCCTTTATAAAAATAATTTCACAATAATTAAATCTATAATTTCTTTCCACTTTTGTGTTTTCCACTATTTTTCAGCGAGGCAAATTCTTTTCTTCCTATTCTCGTCGTCGTTCAATTAGTTTTGTCGAAGCACACCACTTTTTTTTCTTTCGTTCTTCCGCATCAGAGGCGTATGCTAGGTTTGTTTTAAAATTACTTTTTCGTTCGTTTAACGTTTAAACTCCTTTTCAAATATACCATCACATGTTAATTTCATGATTATATTAATTATTTCTTTTGTAATTTGTCAGTTCGCGCGTTTTAAATTTGATATATTATTATAAGAAGCACGCATTAATCGCCAAACAAAAAATCGTGATTTTTAGCGTTAGCCATTTTCGCGCAGTGCTGCCAACTTAACACCACCAAATGTCACAAGTAACATTACAGCTATTCAGCCAGGGCTGCATGCTTTCGGCTAATTGTTGTACTCATAAATGCAAAATGGATGGCTGCATGATTGTTTGATTGCGTTTATTCTTGTAAACTAAAAGATAGTACATTTTTTAAAACGTAAAAAATTTTTGGATTGAAAATCATAAAATTTAGTTTATAGCTTATAACATATGTTTTATATTATGTTCAAATAACTCGAGTTTGCCCGTTTCCTTTAACGGATATTATGTCATTTTCTCCTCTAACGAAGATACATTATCGACTGTTATTTTTCTAAATAAATGGATACCATTCAACCAAAAGTAGTTGAATATTCTAAATATAGTAAATAAAGATAAATCTGTATTTAACTTAATATCACCGTGATCGCTGTGACCTAGTGGTTAGTACACTGGTTCAATGATCGGCACAGTCGAAAATAGAAAAATAGAAATTACAAATTTTTCCACACCGCGCCACCGTTTAGCTGGCAATGTCAAACCTCTAGGAGTAAAAATTTCCCAAGAAAATGTCCCTTCCATTTTTGTACGGATGGCTGCACTCAAACAACATGAATGGATTCGAAAAACTCTCTAGACTCCCATGGGTTTTTGTACCATAAAAACAGAAGAACCTTATTTTCACTAGTTAGGACAGGTTTAAAATGTGTATGAATCTGGTCCAATGAAATTATGCATAGAACTTAGAGCCTTCAGCTATCGACATTCTCTTAATTCAATTTTTACACGCACTATTGAAATAGACCCTGGCTCAAAACAAATTTATTTCTGAAATTTAGAAAATTTTTTTCTAAAATTTGCAGTTAAATAATTCTTCAATACTAAAATTATTTTAACTTTATTTGGTTTAAAAATTGTGACTTATATATTGATTTGTAAAACTCAAAAATAATAATGCAAGCATAAATGTATACACAATAATAATGATAATAATATATTATACAAATTATAGATTTTCTTTCATGTCTGAGTCTGAGACAGAAAGACTCCACAAAAGGATTAAATACTTTCCCATTAATAATTTCTTCCCATAACTCGATCCAAATCATTCCAACTGCACGAATAATCAATCTGCAACAGACCCTTCTTACTCAATCCGAATTTATTCCCATAAATTCCGCCATAGAGCGATGAGGACGGACGCCGTCCTAGGGTGCTTGTAGCGCCACCATATATCGAAGTTCCATACATAGAAGGTGCCGCATAGATGAGCGAAGTACCCTGTTGAGCTTGCGACAGGCATTCATAACAATCGGATACACTACAGTACGGCGAGTACGGCAATGTAGCATATGGATTGCAATAATCATATGTTGGTGAGACAGGAGGAGGGGCAGGGAATTCCAATTTGGGTGCTGGTTTGGGTAGAATAACACTGCGTTTGCGTGCGGTGACAGCTCCAGAGCCTGGTGTATGCAACAACATCATGTTGGAACCGCATTCTTCGTCAATGGAGCTATGACGTTCCGTCGAAGAGGACGATGAAAAACCTATTGAGAGAAAAATTTGTGAAATATTTCACGAGAAAAGATATTACTATCAAATGACTATGTACTACGCATACCACCATAACCAGTATAGATATCCTCTTCTGGTTGCATCATCATATCCTCTGTCATATGCATCATGTAATCTTCATATCTACCATGCCCACTTTGCAAACCATCCTCTTCGTAGCCACCAGCACTATGACGCTTTAAACGATTATGACGTGGCTGTGGAGTTGGCGGCGCACAACATTCCAATTCACAATTCCAATGCGATGAATGACGACGCTGTTTGCGTGGCATTGTTGCTGACATCCGTGGTGCCAATACGAATTCCTCTTCATCGCGGCGTCGCGGTGGCGGCGGCAGCGCCTGGTGCAAATAATAACCAGCTGGACTTGGGGATATAGTGGTTGTATCATAATAACCACCACCGGGTGACTGTGAAGGTGATGGTGTGGTGTTAAGTTTCCTGTTGAAAATTTGGTTGTTTTTTTTTTGACTGTTTCATATTTAGTTTCAATTCTACTTACTTTCGAACATAATCATAATTTTCCAAGTCCCATGGATCTACATAGCAACGTTGCGATGGCAACAAAGTTGTCCCATAAATATCTTCTGTATTATCAATGGTGTAGTATGGTGACTCAACAGATGCATCGTAACGTTCATTGTAAGTATCATGTGGTATTGGTAGCTTTGGACCTCGTCTTCGGGGTGTAGTATGACTGCGTTCACGCATTTTAACCTTGGTGGTTCAACTAAAATATATAAAAGTAAGTAAATTATTAATTGCCAATATAATTAATTAATTGTTTGAAAATAGAAACAAATTTTCCTATCCAAAGTTTTATAATATTCAAGAAACCATCTTCTAATATATTCTCGGAGATGGGAGATTCAAGTCCGTTATATTCATGTATGTACACTTGAAAACTTTAACTGGAAATTCGTGAGAAGAAAATTGCTCGTTTGATCACAATTTTTATTTCAGTTGAAACATTCTGCTTCTGCTACTTTTAATCAAGACCATGTATGCAGTCTAGTTGGCCTCTAATCAAATGTACAATAAATGTAGAACAATGGCATACAAGACGAAGAAGTTGTTCTACATAAATCAAGTTTAAACTCATTTAGTGTTATCATTATTTGCTGCAGCTGCAAACGGCGCGATGCCATTTTTCTCGAATGGAATGTTGTTATGCACGATTCACAGCAAAACAGTTGTATTAAAAATAAATAAACAACGCTTTTCTTTAGCTTCCAATGTATTTAATTAATTAATTAATATGCATTATTTTTGGTTTACATACGAGTAAGTACTCATTGAAATAACAGCAGCCACCGATGCGGCGTTGCAATTTATTGATTGCTACTTGCAACAGCGGTTTTATTAATATTAAAAGTTGCTGTTGTTGGTCAGTTTATTTATTCGTCTGTCAGTCTGCCAATGCATGCATACATAGATCTATGGGCGCATTTTACTAAATGACAACGTAATGGAAGTGATCGTTAAAAATTACATTTATAATTAATAAAAAAAAAACAAGTAGTAAGCACCGTAATGTGTCGGTTTTGTATATCACACATACACACACATACTCACACATTGGCAAAAGCTTCATCGGAAATGGTGCACTGCTTATTATGCGGAAGATAGTACACTTTATCTTTTAAACAACAACAACAACAACAACAATGGGGCGTTATGCAAAAGCTGCATTGACCAAAAGTGTTGAAGATGTTGCTTTGAAAAACAACAAAAATAAAATCTACAATAACAAATACAACAATAAACTGGTAAATCTGGTGAATGTATTTTTTTTAATTTTCATGTCTTTCAAACACTTTGCTTATGTATGGTATTTTTCTATTGGATGCAAGTTTTTGTATATGTATATTTATTTTTTTGTTACTGATTCAATATTGAAATCGCAATTTAAAAATTATTTATTATTACATACAAGTTGAATTTTTTTTCATAAATGATTTAGCAAGATTTATTTCTGTTACTGCATGCTGACCACGTTTAACTTGAACTTGAAGATCAGCTTGGTTTGTTTTATTGAATTACGATTGTAGAAATGAATGAATGAAAATTGGTCTATTAATGTTTATATAATATAAGAGTTTTTACATAGGAACTCCTTCGTCCTTGGTTGCATCTACTGTAATAATCATTTTTGTGCTGAATTTATTAGCGTGCTATGTATATTCACTTTCAATCGAAATCAAGTCCAAAAAATTGGCTTAATAATAAAAAAAAAAAAATAGCATTTTGAGAATTTTTCAATTCAAGTACGTAACCTTTGTAGTTTTACAGATAGAGGGGCGTTGAACTGTTTTATAAACGTGCAACCTATTCTGCATTCATTTTTCAATTACAATAATCTGATATTTCTTTTGTTGTATAGTAACTACATATAAGTATTTGTTTGCATGTATGTTTATGAATTTCTTCCGTGCACAAATTTTAAAAAATTTAATTTTCATGCAAAAAATATTTGTTATTTTATATTTTGCATTTGTGGCTTATCAAAATTATTAAATGAAACTTTCTTCTTTTAGTTAAAACAGAAAACATTAACCACAACCAGTATATTTGCAGCATGAATACAACTGATGGCATCTCTCAGACTCTTATAATGCATTGTTTGTTTGGTAATTCTTCTTGCACTTGCACTGTGATGCACACTTCATTAATTTTATAGATATTCACATGTGAGAAGTTGTAAATAAAAGTATATGTACATCTATTGTATCCAATGTGATGTACAGCGTGGTAAATGTACAGTAAGTTTCACTTTTGATTTGTGTGGCATTTTACTTCTTGCTCTTTGCAAAAGAAGCCTTCAACTATTGCGTGCTTATAGTGCAGTGCGCATGCGCACTTGAAACATATCAGCAACAACAACACCAATAACAACGCATAAGACTTACATATATATGCATAATGTTGACGTTGAGCTTGATGAGGTACAACACATCAAGAAGATATTAATACCAACTCGCAAATATTACGAAAACAATTAAAGCACATGCAATTCATAAGTAATTAATATTTAGTTACTACAAGATTTGAGTTAATGGCGGGAAATTGTACTCGTTCATTTTGTTGTTTAGTGTAATGTTATCAAACAAAAATTAAGCAGCATAATGGCGCATTAAATTGCAGTTTATTTCTGATGCAGTTTGTTTTTGTTGCACGCATTGTCATGCTTTACTTAACTTTTATTGAACAAACAATAACAGAAAATAACCGCAACTTAAATTTGCAGAATATTTTAATATGTATTGAAACTTTAAAACTACAAAATTTCACAAAATAGCGATCAAATTTAAAATTCATGTTCAAACCAAGTTTTTTTTACATTCAAACGCTTCTGCTACATCTTCTTCTTTGAATCTGCTCGTATATAAAAGCAACGCGTTCAACTGCTTCAGTGATTTTAAAAAAACTAATTGCAATTTATTTGTGGTGGCAGTGGCACATGGTACCACCATCCAAAGAGTTAAATCTATGGCTATATATGTTAGCATACTTCAGACAGTGATGAAAAGATTCAGTGAGAACGTGGCATTTAAAAATGTAAATAGCAAAAACAACTTTTCGACTAACTGCCAACAACAACATAAATTACAAATATAACTAAGTGCATTGGAATCAGCTTTAGTGATTATTAGTGAAGCTTTTGTAAATGTATTATTCGCTTGTGCAGTGTATATCATAAATGCCCTTGAAATAATTGTTATCATTTATGTTTTATTGTTATTATTAGCATTACGAATTTTCCATATATGTGCACAGTAAATATCCGTTTCCGTTCTACTAAAAGCGCATAACTATCTTTTTATAAATGAATATGTTTAAAATTTAGCTTATCGACATTTTAATCAAAACTTTTACGCTTGTATTATGCTATTCAAATTTTCAAGGTAAATACTTGATGATTGTAATTTTGTAATTATAAATTGTATGCATATGTAAAATCCTACTTCAATATTATCTATGTAAATTGATTTGCATAAAATACTAGTTATTCTGAATAAAGATCGTGCCGTAAAAAATCGAATTAAAATCAGTTTTTGTGTGTTCCCTTTTTAATCTTCAATAGTTCGTTGAATCATGGTTTTTTACTTTACTTTTATAAACAATTGTAAACTCGAAAACGCTGATAGTGAAGGTGTGCCTAGTAAATTTAGTCATGGAAAATTTTTGAGATATTCGCAAATGATCTTTGGCATCTTTGTTTTTTTTTCCAAAAAATTTTTATAAAGTCTATATTTTCACAGCAACATTTTTTTAAAAACCAAATAATTTTTTTTATATAGGCGGCAATGACCGACCCATAAGCATAAAATTGTATTACACACGGAAATTTGTCAAGCTAAACTGCTGACGTTTTAAATGTTTTTTTTTTGTGTTTCTTGCTAAAACTACTTTAATTTGGTAATTTGGTAATTTTAATACTTTCTACATATTCCAGGGAAATTTTGCAGCTCACAATTACTTGTAGTATCGCCAGGGCCGTCGCGGAGTTGACAGAAGCACTGAGCCACACTTTTACTCTTTTTGACATTTTAGCAGTATGAATTTGAGAATTTTCTACTACTGGAAAAAATAAATTTTTATATAAAATTGAATTTTAAAAACCTAAACATACGATTTGTTACTTTTCTTAAAATAATGGTCGTATTATGATGCACAAACCGGCCATTGATAACAGAAGCATAAAAATAAATGAAAATCAAACTAAATTGGTTTATTTTTGTGAATTTTAAGAAAGCAGATCACAGTAATTTTGAAATTTTTTTTGATGACTGCCCTAATGTAAATAATATAATATAAGGCAGCTGCCGTTATGGACACATCTTGCATCATTAAGGAGGATTTATTTAATTCAAACATATCCCATTTTTATCATTTGATTTCATTTTTATTATTTTCGTTTCAAATCTATATATAAATTGAAGGGATGTAAGTCTAAAGGGTCTAAGTACCAAAAACATTGAATGGGAATATAACAAAAAATATGAATGAAACGGCTGTAATTAGTATTGGATTTTGTTATTTCCTTTTAATAGATAAGACATTCTAAATATGGAAAGCAAGTATGTTCCTTATTTTCGTGCAAAAAGAAGAGACATTTAACATAATGATCTAATTAGATTTACTTGCAACTTAATAAAACTCAATAATTTTACTACTTACCAAAATTAACTATCTTCTTGAAATATGAATTCAACTAACAACTGAACACTTAGCCACAACTATTTTTTTTTTGTAAAATTTCTATTAAAACTTTTTGAAGCTCTGTTTAAAACCCAAGTGGGGAGAGAGAAAATCAAAACCTTAAAATTTTATTTATTTATAAAGTATGGAATTGAATTAATACAAAACTCGTAACGCTTCATTGATATTGAATTCGATTGAATTATTATTAACTTAGAGCTACGAAATATATGCATACTTACATTTGAAACTAGAGGCTAGTTATAACTGGGTAACCATTGAATAATGCTTTAAAAACTAGAAGAAACCAAATTGAGAGAGAATTTATTGAAAGCAGAGCAGAGGGGAAGGGAGAGCAAGCGAGGAGTTATAAATGTATGACTTATAAAATTACGTGCAATGAGCAAACGCCTGTGTGGTTTTATGGTATTTTTTCTGCATAATGAAACTTAATTTTATTAAGTTGAAATTGAATAATTTTATGATAGTAAATATAAAATATTGCTAATGCGCACGATGTATTGGCATAATTGTTTGAATAGCTTATTATTTAATATTAGTGGATAGTAATAAAAAATAAAAACTATATGTTAAAGGCTACCTGCGACCTCTTTTTTGAAAATCACTTTGAGCTCTCCTAATATCGTTAATTTTAAAATATGTAATATTTTCCAGCAATAAGCTTATATTTCTATAGCTATAAAGCTATATAAAGCTATATAAGATATCTACCTCAAGATTTACTTGGCCTGGAACTTCAACCAAATATGTTCAGTACTTCTGTTCCAAATCTCTATATTTTTAGGGACATAACAGTTTTATGCTTAACCTAAGTAGTTAAAGTAAACATTTTTTCATCACGTTATGTGATTTTGGAGAATTGATATTTCTTTTGAGCGATGGCATTGGTCGGGGTATGAAACCGATGCACGTTAACTACATTAACAACTGGACAAAGGAGTTACTATAATAAAATTTTAAATACTTATTATATTTTAGTTGGTAATTATTATTTTTCCTTAAAAATTTTAACCATAAATGATTGATTTATTTATTCAATGTGTGAGTATTTTTTCACTATAAAAAACCAACATAATCAAGGGGTATTACTACCTTGTGACCACGAAATCAAGGGTTATTTCCTAGAAATTATTTAAGAAAGATAAAATAAATTTGGTGAAAAAATGTGTATACATGATTGAACAAGTATTGAGGTGGTCACTCAAAATTTGTTTCTTTGCCACATAATTTCACAAGTTTGTTTTTTGTTTTACATACAACATAGCGACCTGTCTGATTACAGTCAGAAAGATCATGAAGGTAGCCGCTTCCTCGCTATTTATTTATTTTTTTGTAATCAGTAAAAATTAATTTGAACACCTTTTTAATATTTTTTGATTTTTTTTTTTCAATAAATTTATTTTATCTTTTTTATATATGTAAATTCCAGAAATTTAACATTGATTATGTGGTCACAAGGTAGTATTACCTTTTAAAAAGCTAATAAATACCTTTTCTATGTTTACAAATGAAAAGAAATGATTAATTGAATCAAATTGAAATTAAATAATGACTCGAACCGCTCTCCACAGCCTCAGAAAGCCTCGAGTTATATTTCTATATATTACATTCATAATAAAGTTACATGCAATTTACGCAAATGATACTAAAAAAATTACTTAAAGATATTCACTGGTGCTACTAGCAAGATCTCAAATAAACAAACAAACCACTTTACAACATTTTTCCAATAATATTTATGAACGAAAATGTTAAATTCAATAAAAAATTAATAAACAAAATAAAAACATTAAAACTCATCAGTAAAGAGAAATGAAAAACTCATGGCAAAACGTCAACACAAACTTAATTAAGAAATAATTTGCTGGTTTCAATAATAATTTCGACTATAAATACACTGGCAAAAAATGTTGGTAAAAGTGAGAAAACAATACAGGTATAAAAATCGCAATAAAAAGTCATAAATTTTTATTAATTTTGTAAAATTACCGAAGATTGGCTATATACAAATCATATTCCTTTTGTTTTCAATGTAATATAAAAACAACAATAATCACAATAAAACAAAAAACTAAGACTACAGCAAAAATGCTTAAAGTTTTACAGTTGCAAACAAATTGAACAAGTTAGTCACCAAACAACAGCAACAACAAAATTGATGAAAACAGCAAATTCCAAATAAAATTTGAAATTAATGTAATGATCTTCAAGATGATTATCTTCATAATGATGTTTTTGATGTGAAATAAACTGATGCTTTTTTAGTTTTATATTTTTTTTATTTTTTCTGCCATTCAGCTTCATTTAATTATTACATAATTCTCTATGAGTATTGGCAAATGTTTTTTGTTTTTATTGTTGTATTTTTAAACTGTTATTAAGTTATTTATTATATATTGTGTGAATTTAGTTTTTACTACAAGATAAAAAACCAGATCTTTTACATTGTGAATATCATCTAAATTTTGCCTAGGACTATTAGTGGAAGCTTGAGCCAGATATTTTTTAAGTCTCAAAGATTTTCAATGTAGGTACATGAAGTGTGAACCGTAAGCTATGGACTTAGAAAATATAAGTCCAAATATTTTTATAAATCTTGTTGAAAGTATGCAAAATATTGGCAAGAACTATACCGTAACTAAATTAGGATTAAAAGGTAAGCCAGCATAGGAATTATAGGAGCGGTTATGTTACACGTCGGCTCTCAATATTATGCACCTGCTCCCAAAAGATCTTTTTATGAAGCAAACGGCAGCCATGAGTGCGTTGAGATTAACGGAAGCTGAGAATATGCACGAAGAAATCAACATACTCTCTAAACCTATCCGTATGGATATGATCCTCGCTAAAGCGAAGTTGTTCTACATCAACAATCAACTGGTGTACAAGCTTCGATTTAGTTCGTAATCTCGAACCACCACTTTAACCAACCCATGTCAAATATAACTCAATATTATGCCCACATTCATCAGAAGGCCGCAATATTTGAATTTTATCTTTTCTTAATGAAAAGCAATAGTAACTTTTTTGATCTATGTTTTTAAGATATGTTGATAATAAAACCGAGATTAAAAATACATGTTTGAATTCAATAAAAATGCTGTATTACTTTATATGTTTCAGAATTTTTGTGAACAGTTTCATCTGCCTCTGTTTAATACCATTCAAGGTAGCTTATTTAGATGTCTCCCTTCTACTATTGAATTTACTTTTGTAATATACCATAATATTTTTTGTTGCAACTGTAATATGTACGAATAATCATTATCATTGACACATTTTTACAACAAAATTGTTTTTCCCCTCTCCCAAATTCCACTACGCTTACCACGTATGTATATTTATTTTCAAATACAAAATTTATGCATATATTTATACGGCTCTCTAAAATTAAAAAAAAACGCTAAATGGAAATTCATATATGCATTTTAAAAAAAATTTGAAGTAAATTACCATTTTTATGAATAAATAATAAAAAAAAGTATGTGTTACCACAAACTATTTAGGCCTATTTCTTCAGGCTGTTGTGTTTTCATATTCGTAGGTATGCAGGCAGGTAGGTATTTAATTAAAACAAATCAAAAATAGTATAATTGCAGAGTTTAACACTTAACATGTTATTAAATTAAATAAAAATACAACAAATTTTATAAATACGAAGCAAGATGTTTAAATTAATATTTTAATCACACAAAATCTAGAGCAATTCTAATTGTTAACTTATTTGAAAGTTACTAGTAGCTTCTGTTGATTTGAGTATTATGAACAAGTCTTCATTTTCACCAGCAGAAAGAACAAATATATCAGTATTTTTGTTACAATAAAGTGGGAGGAACAAATAGCGATTTTCGGTTTAATAAAAATCCATTATAACCTTCCACATTAAAAAATGTTTATGCAAACCTACTCCAAAAACTAATTCTCACACTAAAATAATTCACATACAAATTTTTGGCTTAATGTGTGACAATTGAATGAAAGAAAAAGTGTTTCATTATGAAGTAAAATTTACATAAAATTTATAATTGTAACAATCTAGATTGTTGACACTGAAATGAGAGACAATAAAATCTCATGATTTCTTATTCACAATTTTGGAGAATAACTCCAAAGTCTTAGAAATACTCGAAGGTTTGGTATTTTATATTGCGCACAAAACTTTGTTGGTGTTTGCGACACACTTCATTCACCTTTAAAATTATTGCTGAATAGGTTCAAGCACTAGTGGATTCAGACATTTCTTAAGGGATTTTTAATTTTTTCGTTCCTTTAAAATTTGGTTTTGAATCATGTTCAAGGATCCGCTATTGGGTTCAAGTATGAAATTCCTTGATTAAATGGCTGTTTTCATTGAAATCAGTCAAAGTCAGTACACCAGTAATTCTCAAGATGTAATAAAGGAACTCATCCACTATTACTTTTAAACTCTTTTTTATTCCCTAAATCTTATTGAATGCTTTCTCTGGCTGCGTGAAACATAAATATGTGCAACACACGCAGTTGTCCAATGTACATATCTGTTTAACAAAAAACGTTTATGAAAGTCCAATTTTTTCTTTTCCATTTTTGTTTAAAGTAACAACATGTATGCTCATACAATATGCTTACATACATCAATTCAAAATTTCATTTACAAGCATGTTTATTGTCATTTAGTAACCCATTTGCAGTAGCATTAGCCTTTATTTAGAATTATATTTTATTATTTTTATGTATGCCTCTGTTACAAACATATAAAAATGCTTGAAATATTTGTCTCTTCTTTCTATTTCTACTATTAATTTCTTTACCAAACGCTTTTATGTGAAGCACTTTAACGTGTATTTTTCTTTTTCCAACTCAGCTCTTTTGCCACTTATAAGCCAAGGTTTTGTAGTTAGGTAGGGATTTTGTGATTTGACTTTGGGTGTCTTACTTTAGCATGATAGCTATTTTCATTTTCGAGTTGAATTGAATATCTCGAAAGCATATATTACTGCAGTTCATTTTTGCTTGAAGATGTTATTGTATTAGTTATTTGTTTATTTTTGATCATTGAATGGTTTAAATAAATGAACTCGAGGAGAAACATTAGCAAAATATTTTAAGCAGATTTATTTTGGTCGTTATTTGCTTATATGTGCCGCGTCTTCTTCATCATCATCATCATCGCAATAAATTGTTGAACTATCTTTTAAAATTTGGCTTCACGTTTTACCAATATTGATTTTATGAGTTGCAGAAAGCTGAAGATAAAATGGGATAGGTATATAATTTGTAATATTATCATTGCCTACACTTGAATTTATAAGTCAATGGCATCTATTGTCTAACTACATAGATACTTATTATTATTATTTTTATTATATAGCACTGAGCGATATTCATGATATTTGTAGGTGAAATAAGTACTAATGGAGCAGTCTAAAATATTTTTGTTTTTTAAGGGTAACACACACAACACAGAGATTAAAGTCATCTATGGACCTACCATCGATTTTGTTAAAATTTTGTGCACAAGGATTAATAGACCAAAGAACGCATTTTGACCTATATTTTGACCTAAAAAAAATAAAAAAATACTCAAAAAACGATACCATTGTGGGGGTTACAAAGTCGATACATTCTAATGTACGTGCGTCTAAGGTATTTAGAATTGATTTAAGCACACGCAGTATATTCTGTGCGTGATTTATCTCATACACAAAGTTAATTAAATTTTTGAAGTATTCTTCAGTTTTGGAATTTCGTTAAATGGAAACTGAAAGCGCGTTTGACACCCACTCTAATCTAATATTAGAAAAACTGTTGTGAGCTCATCCAACATACTTGAGTTTCGTTTAAGTTTTGCCAAAAGTGCAAAATTGCAAAAGAATACATATATCAACTTAATCAAATCAAATATGTTAACTTTACGAATTTGGTTAATAATGATGAAAAATAGTTTTGTGCAAAACGAACGAATTTTGAATTCCGGTATTTATTTGTTTAGTTAACACTTGTTAAACAAGCAAAATCATTTGAATGTTGTGAGCTTGATAGAAATCAATTTTTCAAAAGTATTGATGAAGATTAAGAGACTTTAATGTATGATATGATACCTGTTAAAAAATAATGTGAATATTGTAGCTACGCATTGTTAAATAACAAGTTATTTAAATTGCACTATACTACAAATGTACTGAAGTGAGCGTGGAATTACAGGTTCAAATGCTAGAGTCAAATGCCAAGTTACCCATAAATCTTGAGAACGAAGAGTTTAACGAGGCATTGTCAACTCTGTGAAGATAAAGTAATTTGCAGCGTTAATACCTAATGGAAGTGGAATACTTTTTATTACCTATTAGAAAATTTGTTGACTAGTTTAGAATAAATATGTTAATAGCTTTCTATTGATAGAAATGAAAAAAGGAAGAATAGATTCTGTGGCCTAATGTTATTTAATTTTTAGAATGACGCATAATTTCTCAATCTATGTGATGCTACTTCAGTACATAACTTTTAGTAAAAACATTGAATACCATATAAAGTGCTTACAATTAAATGGAAAAACTGAAAACCCACTATAAGCTGATTATTTTGACAAACCCAACTCTTCAATTGTTGCAAATCATATGAAAGCAAAAAACACAAAAAGAAGATTTTAAATGAGAATTCAGTTTTTAGTTTTCATCTGCACTTGGGCGTTATTCTAGAGATGTCATCCTCCTGTTGACTGTCATTGTTGCTTTTTGTTATTATTATTATTTAAAAGTACATAATCCCCCTTCAACCTCCTACGCACATACTCAAATATGGTTACAGCAATGCAAATGTGTGCCACATATTTTCTCTTAACAAAACAAGAAAAGAAATCATTAAAAAATGTAAGTCTTATTCACCTTTCTTGACTTATTCCTAAAACAATTCTCTGCAATTTTTTTTGGTTATTCTAGAAATAAACACAAACAAATCCACTTTTTAAATCCCAACACGTTTGCTGAGCCTATATTTGCTGTTGACTGCACTCTTTCGCTTAGTTGGTGTTACTTTTTTTTGCCATAAAATATACCGTTATGCGTTCGACGTTTACAATGTTTGCGACAGAAATGGCACCAATTGATTCTTTTGTTTATAATGAATTAAAAAATTTTGCACGCATGCATTAAACGCGTTTATTTTATAGCGAACTTGGAGGCTTCGTACGTTTTAAGCCGCCATACACAACTTGAAGATCCAAAGTTTAAAGACAAACTGAATTTTTGTGTGCTGCAATTGCTAAAGTTTAACTCACGGTTTGATGAAGCTCTTCGCAGCTACAACTTTATGTTGGTGGCAAACACGCTGGTGTTCGTTCGTTGGTTTGAAAGCCAGCCTTTGATATTGGTTGGCATATAATATAGTTGTAGTTGCATTGAAAGTGAAATTTCCTTTGTTTATGTAACAGAGGATAATAATAGTTTGCCAAATTAAAGATTTTTATAAAGAAGAATCTTTTGAATTCACACTTTATGGTTTTTGATTTTCTTTTAGATTTTTTCAGTACTTTCAGTACATATTTAAAAAATAAAAGATTAAAGAAGCGAACAATCTAAGGAAACAATAACAAATATTGAATAAAAATAATTATCAATGAATATTTAGTGTTTTTATACATAGCAAAAAAAAATGTATATATAGCAAAAGCAAATCAAAAGATTTAAGGAACGAACTTTTTTTGCTTAAAAGTACTGAAGTTTATTCAAGAATAATATACATATATTCTCGAATGGATTAAAATTTAAAAAAATAAAAAAAGGTTAGATGACATAACCTAATCAGGACTAAAAGAGGTGCGTACACTATTACATGAAAAGCTTCAGAAAATAACTGAAGAAAAACTTAAATACGAGAGTTTAAGGAATGGAATCAATTTTTATTGATTCTCCAGAATCAGGCCATAATAAAACTTTTCAAATAAGATGCTCCTAATAGCAGGATAATACTCTGGGTTAAGACAAAATCATTTTTTCAGCTAATATTTTTATCCCAAAAAAAAGCAATAAAAATCGGTGGTATAACTGAAATTGTTTTAAATTTTTAATTTTTATCATTTCAAAAACTAAACATGGATTTCGAAAATAGTTGTATGTCTTAGTTCTAAAACTGGTTAACGTTTAATAAATGTCTTTGAAATAAATTACAGTTTTTATGTTTCAGAATTAATTACGTTACAAAAAAAGAAACAACTTTTAATTAATTAAAATATTCAACTAACCTTAAATAAAAAATCTTAAAATGCCATAGTAACAAAGCAAAACAGTAGCAAAAACAAATAGCATATATTTTATCAATTACGAAATGTTGAAGACAGACTTTTTTGAAATTTATTGTTATTCAATGCAATATTCTTTGGTTGTAACAACAACATCAGCAGCATAAATCCAATTCATTGAGTGGGCAAATGGACAGCTCCACAAGCATGACAATTACCCATACCCAAGCAAGTTTGTATTGTATATGAAATTGGTCAATTGCGTTGCAACGGTGATACATATAGATCCACCGAAAGACAGATAAGCAAACAAGCAATACATAACATTTTTAACTATGTTAATCAACATTGAATTCTATTCATTTATTCGCTATTCCGTCCATCTAGCGTTGTCAATCAATCCAATGACCCACCAGTTGCTCGATGCTGCCCAATGCTCATGCGCACCACGTACTAATGAGACAAAGACATACGTCGGTCGTTGTCCAAGAAGTAACATTAAAAACAAAACTAAAATATATTGTATGTGTAGAGAGCTAAAATGAAGAAAAAATCCAAATTAATAAAATTTATATTGAAAATTTCCAGTACTTGCTGCTAGTTATGTCCATATACTTGCTACTTTTTTGCTTGCTTCGTTTTTAATTTAAAGAAGACCTTCGCATAGTTTTTAGAAGAGTTTAATATTTTTTAAGTTTATGGATTTATTTATCGCTTATAGTTTTTACTGATGATTTATAAATTGCGTACACGTATTCATTGGTGAGGCTAGAAGTATGTGGTGACTTGATTGTCATGAAAGCAAAAGGTTATAGTTTATAGATTTAATAAATTGAATAGCGAAAGTAATTACAAGTAAAATTATGGATAATGTACTTATTAATTAAAAAGTGGAATTGATAATAAATTCACGAGAGCTCTGACTTCCATGCTAAAGTTTTGACATAAAAAAATAATATTCTTTTCAATTTGACAAACTTGTTTACCACTTCGAGATCCATTTCTTTGCTCCACACATTTCTTTGCCCCACACATTTCTTTGCCCCACATACGAACGATTGAGAAATTCGTTGCGATACAACGAAATGACAAATGATGTCGGAATAAAAGCCTCAAGCTACCGAAGAGAATCCGAAGTGCTCACTACCCGCTCGTCTTTTAATTTACACCCAATCAATTGCGCAGTCAAGATATGCCGATATCTCGCCAAAGTGCCCATTTGTGGTTTGGCGTAAAGTTTTTGGATTTAGTGAGTTAGCTATAAGATGGCGATTGCTAATTTATTTTGACGCAATTTACATGAAGTTTTACTTCTTTTTTTTTGTTACAGCTTTAGCAAATGCATTTCAATATCGCAAGGCAATATCGCACTTATACTAAGTACCTCATCTATCAGAATTTGATTTGATAAAACATTTTACATCAAATATATTGTTTCCAAGCCCCGAAGACGCTATGAAAATGGGGAACTATAGGTTTAGGAGTTGATTTCTGATTATTTCAGTTGATTTTTTTACAATATATTTTTTAAGTTGTAAAATTTTGTCAGGCGACTAGATTTGTTTTGGCGGTTTAAAAATATTCAATCGGAACCAAACCTGACGGCTATCTGACAGCATTGCACGCACGCACAAAATATAAAGAACATAAACAGATACTGACAGAGCCGACGTTGGGATTGGGTTTTTTTTATATGAACGTATGGAGATTGTTTGAAAAAATATAATTTCGATCATATTTTTGCTACTATATATAACTGTTAATTATAACAGATTTTTAGAGATTAAAAGATTAAAAGCTCATTCAAAAGATCTAGAAAAAAATTTGTATTCTTCGAAGAAAATTAAGAAAAGTAGGAAAATTCAAATAGGCGTATTCAAGCAGGCCGAAAAAAGTGATAAAAAAATTGATAAATTGAAGGAAACCTTATTTTTTATGGCCAATGTAAGAGAAAACACAAGTCAAGTAACCAAATCCCTAAGATAAACAAGTTAACACACACATTTTAAATATTTCGTCATGCCTTAGTAAGTAATATCGCTAGTAAATAAATTAATTACAGTTAAAATATGTGCAAGCGGCTCTTTCCACAATCGTTGTAAATATTTAATATTTCAATAGTTATGTTCATAAAAATATTTAAGTGGAAAATTTTGGAAAAAAGAAAATCTTCAATAAAATTTAAATATTGATAAGCAAATTAATGAAATGCACGCAAACACCAAACAAAAGACTTCAACTAAAAGCTTTCATTGCATTTTAGATTTCTCGTTCATGGAGGCCCAAAATCATCAAATAATTTAAATTGCATTTTGTTATAAAATATTTCCAACAATGTTCCCTTGTAATAAAACTGATAATAGTAATTAAATCGAAAACATTCACGTAATCGAAAAATTTTCATTCCTTGCTTGTTGTTGCTTTGCGGTTTTTCCGTTTTTCTTGATCAAAAATTAAAAAGAAATCGATTATAAAATCTCGTTAAAAAAAAAATACAGAAAATACTTCTGGTACAAATTATAATTTATAAATATATTACAGCATTTTTTTTTTAAGAGTTGCTGCTGTTGTTTTTGTTGCTATTTATGGCTAATATTTTTGAATTTGTTGCTGCTGCGTTACAACAATAACTACACGTCGACAAAATTATATACTGCTGCTATCGCTACTATTGTTGGCCGCATTTAAAAGAAAAGCCTCTTATAATATTAATGAATTAAAAATATAATGAAATTTGGTATTAAAAAATAAAATGCAGTCAAGCGTGTCGATTAAAAAAATTAGCTTTTCGATTAATTTTCTGTTTGTTTTGAGTTCAAACTAAATCCAAAAATGTGAATTGACGCTGAAGTTGAGTTGAAAAATGTGTGCAATACAAGCTATCATGCATAAGTACAAAGATAGAGTGCAGGCACAGGCAAAAATCAGCAACAGCAAATAACTCGGACGATGACTGAAATATAGGGACTAAGGTATAGGAAAAATTTTAATCGGCTATGACAAACTTAGACTAGCTTCAAGATTTGATAGTAAATAATAAAAATTGCCTAAGAAAAGATTATCACTTCACTGTTCGGATTTGGCATAATATAGTATGCTCCTTCCATTTGTGTACAAATATAACTCACGCAACATAAATGGATACAAAAGCATCGGTATAGACTCGCCATGGGCTGTTTGTACTATAAAATAAGAAAAATAAACAGCTGATTGCTCTAGCACGTGTAGATTTCATAGATCAGAGTGTTAAAAGTAATAGATATACAAAGGAAATACAAGCTTAGATTAAAAAAAATATTGTCATGATTTTAGTGCTGAAATACCACGAGCTGCTGTGGGTTTCGTAGAGTTTTTCTGGTTTCAATACTCGTAAATCACAACGATTTTGATGTTAAGTGTATATGATAGAGACAAAATTTTATTTTAATTTTTGCTCTTCGAAGTTTCAGCCAAATATTCTTCATAGTCACGCCCAAAAAGAGTCAACTCTATGCAACACTTCACGGCTACACTCTGCGTCGTGTTTACAGTTTTTCTTTACTGACCTATCCAAAAGCATACAAAAAAGGCATTCATTCAAAATTGTGCAGAAGTATCGCATGAATTTTTTGTGTGATTGCTACACTGCAATAATCCAGTTGTGCGTTGCATTTGTACAACTCGAATATTTTCGCTTAAATTTTTCTTTTTTTTTTTTGGCTGTTTTTATTTTGATAATAGTGAAAGTGGTTATTGTTGTTCATGGAGTTTTAGTCCACATTATTCTTTTGGCCACTTCCTTTTTTACTTTTGCTGCTGTTAATAACGCTATGATTTTCTTTTCAATTAACTACTAATCACTTCCTAAATGATATTGCACTTGTTGCAGCATTTTGTTAATGCAGCTGCAGTTTTGCTAATGTCTGTAAAAAAAATCGTAAGTTGTTTACGTTATTTTGTGAGTGGGAAGTAGGAGGATGGAGGAAATGAAATTATGGCAGCAAAAGCATCATAAATATGATACGATGGAGCTGACAATGACGATGGCTATGATGTCTGGTGAAAATTGTATAAGAAAGATGTGTTTGACGTTGCTATTGATGGTGTTCGGTATCTAAGTATACGAATTTATGAGCTGTAACTAGATTTTTCCATCTAGCTATAGTGCAATGTTTTGCATCGTTTGTGATGAGGTAATTTTTTTGTCGTTGCCATAGTTTCGTTGATGATTATGACGCCACTGGCTACTTTTCCGCTTTGATTAATGTTTACAACTGCCATCTACCATATATCAATGTTAGCGCATACCTACTTTTATCAAATTTATATAGATGGTAATGAATTTTTTCAATTATTTTCTTTACTTTACAATGATTTGTTATTGCAATTTGTTACCCATCGGTAGTTCAAGTTTAAAGTGAATTTCAGCACTCGCACGCTTTTAAACTTGTTGCGGTTACTTTTTTCAATTTATTTGCAGCTCAGCTTTTTTTATACTGTATTTCTTCGCACATTGAATGCGTTGAATGGTGACTTTGGTTTTTTGTTTGTTTTTCAGTGTGATTTTCTCACACCTCACACAAAAGTAGGTAGCTCAAGCATTTCTCAGTATCTCAGCGGTCATTACGCATTTTCATTTCATTTGCTTTTTATCTGCCACTGGTTTGCATAAATTTTACTTCTATTTTGGTTGTTGTTGTTGTTTTCTTTAATATCGGCGTTGATGCATCGCTAATTTTGCTTCATCTTATAATGTATAGGAGAAATGTTGATGACATAATCTCATTTAAGTTGAATTGTGTGCAAATTTGTTACTTTGTTTTGTTGGTTAAGTAAAACTTCAAAGATAAAAGAAAAAAGGGCTAAAATAAGATGTTGCAATTGTAGACTAGACAATAACTAGGATTAGGGTCAGTAGTCATCGGTGGTGCATAAAATTAATGACATGCTAACTTTTCTTAAACTGAAAGAGATTTTACAAGACTTTTGTGCATATCTGAAATGAATTTTTGCCTTAAAAAGATCTTATGATATCAAAAAAAAAAAAAAAGGGAATAAGAAGCAGAGATTACAGTCTAAATGGCGAACTGTAGGTGCCAGCAAAAGTTCGAAAGTCCCTTACTCACATTAAGAAGTTATTCCACATGAGTTATTCTCATGATCCTCATATATTGTCTCAAAGATTGTTCAATAAATATATTTTGTAAACTGAATTAATAAGCTATAATTTGTATGATTATAATTAAATTATGGGGTACAAAGTTCGATGTTTAAATTTTTTGAATTTGAATTCTTCTATCAAATAATTCTCCTTAAAAGTCCAATTAAAATTGAAAAATTAAATGGAGTGTATAAGAATACAAAGGCGAGAAAAAAAATAATAGTAAATATTGTGAAATTTCAATTTCTAAGTTCGTTTCTTCAATCTTTTGTTGTTTGTGCCACATTTTTACACAACAAAAAAGTGAAAAAACGATTTGATTCCAAATGGTGTTGCGTGTTTTGTACACTTATAAACGGTGAAGAAACTGTCACTTTTGACAAAAAGGAAAATCATTATGAGCACATCGTTTAATTTATAAAAAAAACCAAAAGTGTAAAAATTTCCACTCGCTGTAGCTAGTGAAATTAAATATTTGAGAAAAATTACTGCAAAAGAATTTAATATTTCTCTTTACAATTTGCCATAGTTTTAGTTGTTGACAAACTCAAGCTCGATGTCGTTTTTAGGTTGTTGAACTCTTTTTTGGCACTCCCTTGTCGGCTGTATCTTTAGTATTTGTAATGCATTCAAAGCGATCGTGTACGTAATTGTTTAAAATCACTAACGCCAAATCCACACGCAAGTGTCATTTTGAATTGATGCTAGTGAATGTTGTCGGCTGCTGTTTATGGTGATGGAGGTTGGTTAGTAGTAGTCGTAGTAGTTTTGCCGTTTCTTGTTAAAACACAATTCACTATAAATTTGCCCGTAGCTTCGCTCAATCAAGCATCGCCACACACATGTTGTGAATTGACCTAAATCGATTTACCATTTACAACCAACGCGACGTTGCGTACGGCAAAAGAATCTTTTTTAGCTTGGCGCTCCAACCACTTGGTATAGAAATTGTTATTGCTCAAACTCAGTTGCCTGCTGCTATTACTGCTACTAAGCTTTAGCTGCTCTAATTTTGCGCATGTGCTCTTGTTGCAGCTGTTTTTTTTTTTTAATTTGTTGGTGCATTTCTGACATTTGTGTTTTTATTCTACTTTAGTAATACAAACGGTTAAGTTATCATTTACAGTAGGATATATTTTTTCAACAAATATTGCAATATCTCGAACTGATTTTTGTTTAAAGTATCTATAGGAACCACTACTACGACAAGTCTCCACCAAATTTTATGCTTTATTTGTAACTTGATTTTTATATTACAACAACGACAACAACAGCAGTATGCTGTCGTTGTTGTATTGTTTTTGCTGTTTTATTGCTGTGTTGTAAATTTGTGCTGTGTTGTTTGTTTGCAACACTTTAAACCATATCTAAATATTTTCAATGCAGATATATGAGTATGTATCTGTTGTGTCTCGTACTGAGATAAAACATTTTGTAATCTATTTTATTACTTACATTTTTGTTTGGTGCACGTACATTTTTTTCTTTTTATTTCTACTTAATTTTGTGAAGCTGACTTGGCAATATTTGGGCATGACTTTTATTGTATTTCCTGTATAGATGGGGCTGCTTGTTGGCTGGCTCTTGCACGTGCACATTTTATTCGCTTGCATTTGTTTTTGTATGAAGTGAAGCGCGTTAGTAATTGACCATTTTATGTAATTCAGTAAACAATCTTTTAGCATACATATTCAGATAAATAGAAATAGAAAAATAAAAAAGACATATTTTCTTTAAAAATTATTGATGTCACGCATACTCAACGTCCATATGAATTAAAAATTAATGAAAACAAAGCACACAAGCTCAAATTATATGCGTACCAATGCGCGTCAAGTCAAGAAAAACAAGCAATAATAACAAACCTTGAATTGTTTGCTTTACTTATATTAAATATAAGTTTGTTTTTGACATTAAAACAAAGAGCGCGACAAAAACAACAACAACCAAAAACAAACAAACGAACATAAAAATGTCTTTTAAAATTATTGATAATGATGTACGCTCAGAAATTTAATTACTGACATGGGCATGCAAACATTAAAAAAATCCAAATAATAAACAATAATTTTTTTCACATAGGTACACTTTTTCGTATTCACATTTATTAAATATCAATTAAATATATTTCTAAATTTAATTTAACAGTTTTTATACATTTCTTTTCCGTCGAGGACAAGCGATATATTTAATAATTGTCACTTCAGTTCTATTGTAATTTAATATCAATTAACTACTAACTAAAGTTTATTATTTATATTACAGTTGCATTCAATGCACGTTGCATATTGTAATTAAAAGATTCGAGTTGATTTGTGAAATGTTCGTTCGACATGCCGAGTATATTATATCAATTCTACTTATTATATTTACACGCATAACAATAAATATATGCATTACTTTTTAAAATAGGTATATATTCTTTAATAAACTACATAAAAATATATTGTATTAGGAGGTTTTAAAAACATTTACAACAATTAAATTTATATTTTATTTTCCGTTCATTAGAAAACCATTAGCAATCATGTGCTGTGACTTAAATATTTCGCTAAAAACTGGGCATACATTTGTTAATTATAAATAAAATTTGTGTGTATTTCGTAGAAAAAATATCAATTTGTAAATTATTACAGAAATTTGTTTGTCATCGTTAAACAATTTATTGAATTTTCTATGTATTCATTGTAATGGGACGGTAAATGACTGATTGACTGATATCGCGGCAATTCATAGGAAAAGTGCACTTAAACAAATTAAACATTTAATTGACACACATGTATTTATCCCAAACAGTTGTACTGGTCTACTAATAATTGTGACAATTTCATATTTCTTTTCTCCTCTTTAAATCAATTTTCATTTTGAGTATAGTTTTTGAAGCATTTGCAATTTGTGGTACAAAATAAATAAATTAAAACTGCATAATTTGGAATGATGCAACAAAAGGAAGGCTTAAAGTTAAATTGTGACGTTATACATTTTTCTAAGAATTAGCTTCAAGCAGCACCGCAGCAGCAAGTTCTAAACTCCAACCAGTTTGCTGCAGAGCCTGTTCGCATTGAGGACGTGCAGCGACGCCAAGCCTGGAGTAATAAAAATTATTGATTAAATTTTAACAAAGATGTTGCTGGTTGCCACGTGGTACAGGATTGCCTGACACAGTTCAATTAACATTTTGTTTACATACCTTGAAAGTTGGTCAATTTTATAATGACGAATTGCCAAATTGGCATCACCATTTGCAGCTCGCAACGCATTTCTAACATCCAATTCCGATGTTGCAGCGTCACCACCCAAATCTTGTAATATCTGCTGTATCTTATCATTTTCTCTAGCATAATCGGCAGGCACTGGTGCATATAAGCTGTTCTGTCCACCAACGCCACTGGCATCTTGTTGCTGTTTCAGTTTCTCCAAACGTCGTTGTATCTGTTGCGCTGACAACTGTGGTGGCGCCAGTGGAGCTGGTCGATGTGGACGTAAGTAATCATCGAAAGCAACTTCATCGTAAAAAGCTGCTGGCGTTGTACCATTTGCATATATGCCCCCACTAACATTTGATGCAGTGTTCAAAGGTATTTGGCCATAGTATGTAGATGGCGTGGGTGCCACAGAATCGTACAGCTCACGTGTACTGCCATAGACAGACGCTGCGCTAGCATACATTAGTTGTTGTTGTGATTGTGGCTGTGGTTGTGATATGGGCGCCACCACTCGATTAGAAACCGCTACAAAGCTATGATTTGTTTCAGGCACCATTACCTGCTGGTAATTATTACTTTGTTGCTGATTTTGATAGATACTTTCGTGGGGTGGTTGCGCATAGTATTCTGATTGTGGTGTCGTTGCAGTGTTGTTGACATTACCGATGCGTTCATACCATATGCGATTAACGACGCTTTGTGTAGTAGAATTGGGAAAGGATGCTGCTGCCGCGGCGGCGGCTGCTTCTAAATTATTTTGTTTTTGTTGCTGTTGTATTTCTTGACTAATATATAAGCTTTTACGAGCTTCGTGCAATGTTGAAGGCATCGCCGACGATGTGGAGTATTGTGTTTGTATTTCGAGATTCTTCAATTTTGGAGAGGCTCCACCACCATTCGGTGAGGGGTTTGAGAGATTCGAATTGGCGTTGGCTAGCAGTACCAATGAGTTGGAGAGTGAATTTTTAAGTGGTGTAAGATTTTGTTTGTAGAGTGCATCTTTATTGGTGTACATTTTTGTTGAGTTGCGGTCGAAATCACTTTGACCTTTGTTGGTGTACATGTCCTTCTCCAATTCTGCGATAAAAGATTTGTCAAGCAGCACCTTTTCGTCGCCTTGTGATGTGCTTTCCTTATCTAGACTGAGAGTGCTTAGGTTCAACTGCAGCGACTCATCGTGGTTTTTTTGTGTAGCAAAGAGTGGTGATTCTGAGGTGGTGGGAAGTTGTGGTATATTTTCTTTGTTTCCTTGAGAAAGTGCAGAAGCACCAAAAACACTTTTTCTCGCTGCTGGACTGCTGTAGATAGAACTCGCTATGGATGATCTGAAAATCAAGAAATTATAGTTAATAAACTTAATTCAAAATCTAATTTAAGAATCTAACCTCAAGGGAGATTCCTCTAGTTGTTGCTGCTTGGTAATGTTTGAATAAACATTAATAGATTCACCACTTCTGCTATTGTCAGCAACTGTTGCAGCAGCACCCTCTAAATTTAAACTACTGGTGTCGAAAGGATCACGTGGTTGTTGTTGTAATAATTGCAATTGATGCTGTTGTGCAAATTCCATTGTATTTGAATAAGTTGGAGGCATTTGATATGGCGGTGGTTGTAAACGTGTGGAAGACGGTGAAGAAAGACCAAATTGAAATTTTTGCTGTTGCTGTTGCGATGTATTAGTAGCTGATGGCGTCAGCGGCATTTCATCATTGAGATAATCTTCACCTTCTGTGGGCACATCGATCGGTGCATCCAATATACAAAATGAGCTGTCTGCCTTCATTGAAACACTTTCACTCGGTGGTGGACCGACACCACCAAATTCTGGCGATATATCAATGAGTATTCCTTCTTTCTGTTGCTGTGGTGGTGGTGGACGTTGCGGTCCTGATTTATGTGATGAGGATTGGGATAATTTACTACTTTTACTCGATAACATCGATTGATGACGTTGTAGCTCTGCGCCTCCACGCTCATTGACGAGTTTGTTGTAGGAGAATTGTTTGCTGGAAACCGATTTGCGTTCCTTAGCATGATGCTGTGCCGATGACTGAGAAGCAGCGTTGGGCTGAAGAGAAGTGCATTTGCGATTACGGTCTGAAAAAAATAATTAATATTTGGAAAAAATACTTAAAGATTTATAAGTGATGAGAACGCACCTGCTTGCATTTCGCTATTTGCACTGAAGGCACCTGCACCACCCCAACAAAAACCAAATGGTGACCCGGCATGCCCACCCGAATGGCGAAGGTTCTCATGCATGGGTCGTATAAGATCGCTATTGGTGTGTTTCTGCTTCTCGAGAAGATTGCGAGGAAAGATGCCAATGTCAAATGTGCGCTGATTCTGTCCCTTAATTAGCTTCAATTCGGCGCGCCCATCTATTATGGCAATGCTGTCACCCACTTCGATTTGTAAACGACTTGTTTCGTGATATGAACGTGCTGCCTTCAGCACAGGCGGTGACATGCCCACAAGAAATTCTCTGTAAAATGGAAATATTAAAAACTAAAAAGACACAAATTTAAATTACTTACTTGAGTGCAGCAAAAGTAGGACGCTCTGCGGGTGTTTTATCCCAGCACTGCAGCATCATCTCGTACACATCTGGAGGGCAAGCATCAGGATGATGTAAACGCTCACCCTCACGATCAATCTTACGCAATATTTGCGAACCATTCAGACCGACCCAGGGATCCTCACCGAAGGTAAACATCTCCCAGAGCGTAACACCAAACATCCACGTATCCGATGCATGTGAGAATTGTCGAAACCTTAGTGATTCTGGCGCACACCAGGGGAACGGCACCTTCTTATGCTCGGACATAACGTAGCAGTCATCTTCTTGAGGCAGAGCGCGCATTAAACCAAAATCACCAATTTTAATTTTATTTCCAGAAGCAAGCAGAACATTGCGGCAAGCCAGATCACGATGTAGAAACCGTTTATGCTCCAGATAGGCCATGCCGGTGACAATCTGTACTGACCAATTCCAAATGTTTGTTAGGGGAGTGTGTTTACATTGTTTTCGTAACGTATCGAGCAGTGAGCCTCGTTCAGCCAATTCTGTGATCATCATCATAGGTTGCGAGAGTACAACACCATACAGGCGCACCAAGTTTGAGTGATCCAACGCATGCATAGCTTGTACTTCACGAAAGAAGTCATCGATGATGCCTGGCTGTGTGAGATTATCCGATTTAAGAACCTGGAAAGGACAACAAAGAGTTTAGAATAAGCTTCCATTGTAAGAGTTACTCCTGGCTACCCACCTTCACTGCCACGGGCAATACTTTTCCTCCAGGCGCTGCATGCCACTCACCTCGTCGAACTACACCAAACGAACCATCACCCAACTTAAGGCCCAGCGTTATGTCCTTCTCGTGTATAAGACATGTTAGTTGTGTATTTTTTTGCTCTTTATTTATTGTATACGCTGACTTCTTCGACGATGGTTGCTTGCCACCACCAATCAATTTCGACAGTATATTCTTACGCCATTGATGCGCTTTTTTCTTACGCACCGCTTCCATAAGGCGTCGAATGGCAGGTTTCCCCAGACCACAGCGTTCCAAATCCTCTGCTTGCACATAGTCGAAGTGTGCCAAGCGTGTAACTTGCAATTCATCGCGTATGCGTTCGAGGAATTGTTCCAATTGGACTTCATGCAATAAATCTTCAAGCCATTCGGTTTCTGTGGTTGTACTTGCGGTGCTGGAATCGTTGTGGTGATTAGGTGATGCCATATTTTGTTGTGATGTTTTAAAGTAAACTATAAAATGTTGGAATATGAAAAAATAGAGAACTTTAAAAACAAAGTTTTTCAGTGATCAAATTTAAAGCATGTGGTAACTCTACGGAAGCTTTTTACTTTTTTATTCTCCTACAGCTTATGTATTCTCTTAAAAGCGCCGAATTTCATTGCCAATGTATGTATTTGCCCCTACTGCGTTATTTGGCACAGTGACCAAACAAAATAGAAAAATAAGTAAAATGAAATGAAATAAATAGAAAAAAGTATTACGACAATGAAAATAATTGGAAATGGCATGAAACAAATAGACTTAAACTGCAAACATTTTATCAAACGTGAGTGTGGCTTTCAGTTGTACGTACTCACCCAACGGGAAAATATTGACTGCTACCCAAAAAAGCACTTTGTGTTCTCGTGGACGCTCGAAAGGCTCTGATATTAAGCTGTAGCGCTTATTTTCCCGTTGGGGGTCGTCACCCTACACTCTGCTATAAAAGGTATTATTGAGTTTCAGGGGAAGTAGGCGAAATTTCTAAAAATGGGGAGTGATCGAATCGTGCCTGAAAAGAAAGCAACAAGAATTTTGAGGTTATTGAGTATCCGGAACTTGTACTGGGAAAATTGTAAAACATGGATTCATAAGAAATTTCATATCACTGGAACTAAGAGTAGGTTAATAATTATATACAATTGATTATAATCAAGTTCATTCACTTTTAAGAGGTAGGAAAGAACGAAATAGATGATTCTAATCGGATGGTATATACATACATATCTCATTCAGCTATCTACATATTTTTCTAAATAAAAATATGTCGGCAATTTCAATGAGTTACAAAGTGCCCGCATTGTCAATACGAAGATTTCTCCTTTGTTGCCAGATGTAAACTGTATGTGGTGGGCAGAAAATATTCGCGGATGATCTTCATTCGGACTGATCGGCAAATTTCTTTCTTTCTTATTTCATATAACGAAAATGTAGTGAATTTAAGTTTCATAGCTGCCAATGCAAATATGTACTTCTGCTTTTTGTTATCATACACAAATAAAGCGATTACGTCAGTGAGATTGTGTGTGGAATTTTTAAGCGGACAATGCAATACGTTGTTGTTAGGTAAATTCTACTATAATGCACTTCGAGAATATGTTCAAAAGGGTGGATGGTGAACCAAAGCAGGTATGGGGGTATATGTATGATTGTATGTATAGACAATGGAAAAGAAACCGCTTGTTAGTGCATTCCATGTGTTTTACATTAAAGCAGCCTAAGCTATAGAAGATAACTAGTAAGCGCGAATGAATGAACGAACCAGTGAGAATAGAGCCAAAGCATTATTTTTCGCTTTATCACAATGCCAACATTTGTTGCTATACTTTCGTGTTTTCTGCAACACATTTTTATCTGGAAATGCTTCCGCTTCTGTAGTAAATATAGATATTATACAATAGTAAACAACTTAAGGTCAATCAACATTTTTTTTTTTTTACTTCTTTTTTTTTTCTTTTGATGAATGAATTTTATTGTTTTTAAAAAGCATTTTCAATCTACTTTTGCTTATGTGAAAATTATCAGTTTATTTTCTTTTTAAAGGAACAAATATCTTATAGTTCACAATGCAAACACACAATGTCATATAAAGATATGTAGATACTTTAGTACGCGAAATTATTAATTGCTGTTCACAGTAATTTTTTCAATTAAGTATTTGAGTCATGTTTTTGCCTAGTATATAATTTATTTATTATTTAATATGTTCTTTTTCATTAATGAACACAAATCATCTATTTTGTAGCATTTGTGTGTTTAATTATGAAAAAACTCCTCTTTTTATTTAAAAAGTAACTGGGCAACTGAAAAGCATGAATAAGTAAATATGTGTATGTGTTTCAGTTACAAGCTTGATTAAAACTACACTTAGACTTCGCTCTTTTTATCACCTTTTACTTAAATAATTTCAATGGATATAAAAAGACGGATGTAAATTGTTGACGTTTACCCTTTCGCCGAAATTAATGAGTTTATCAGCATGTGTTACTTTGCAGTATATGCGCACGTGCTATTAATATGACAACTTAAAACCTTTTTCAACTCATAATACAATTTACGCAACTGATAAGACTTTGAAAAATTTCCGATTTCGGGATATGTTTTCTGATCACCAGCTAGGAGAATTTATAGGTATAAAGACTGCAGGTCCAATTTTCGATCACTTTTTTAAGCAAGGAGGGCTGTATCTCGGCAATGGTTGGCACAATGTTGTTTCCCAAGGCGTTTAAAATTTCAGGTTTGTTCGCATACACCAATGACTTCAAGTAAACCTAGCGAAAATAATCGAGAGGCGTTAAATCGCATGATCTCGATGGCCAATTGACTGGCCCATTTCGAGAAATAACGCGTTCACCAAATGTTAGACAGGCTGTATTTGTTTACTATTAAGAACAACGATAGGTTTAAGAGTGATTTTCTGATTAGTGTAGACTCCACACTCCACACTCCACTTGACAGTTCATTTAAAATAGTTTAATGTCTTGTAGACAGACATCCATCCACCACAATCAAAATGATCATATAGTTTCATCACAATTGCATGTGAATCAATTGCATATTAAATGTATTCATTAATTTTTGTTTCATGTCGATTTTTACAGTTGCTATGGTCACTTTGTGTAACAATCATTGAACCAAGTAGCAAATCGGCAAATGGCATGTAGCATGTGGCATGTGAATATATGGAAATTTAAATTAAAAACCGAAAGACATAGTAAAATAAAATGTTAACTTAATTTATTAATAAACAACAACAGCAACAATAGATTTTCTTTGCAAATGTATATTTGTATGTACTGCTGTGAATACCGTCGATGTAACTATCTACATCAACTAATATTACTGCTTGAAGTACGGGTACTCTGTGCTCCTATGGCCGACGCTCACATGCGGTTATTGTACTTTGAATGTGAATGTTTCACTAGACTTAGCCTAGAGTTACGACGTATGCTCTTCTTCTTAATTTTGTTTTTTCCTTTTCTTTCTGCTTTTGATTTTGATTAATTTTTTATTTTGCGTCTTTTTTTCTTCTCTTTTTGGTCAGTGACGTTGTTTCGTATCGGTTTTGCTTTATTTTTTGTTTATAGTTGTGGCTTCTTTAGAATTACCTGATATTAACAAAGTTTGTTATGTTTTTGCCACTTTTGTTTTTTGTTGCCATTCTCATAAACAGATAAATATTATTTTTCTTGTTTTTTTGCTATACTAATCGTTTACAATCCACACGTAATGAGATTGTGTGTTTGCTTTATGTTCACGTTTTAGAAATGGAGCAATAAACGCTTTTTTTCTAACAATATACTGCTCGTGTGCTTTCTGACTGTTTCCGTTTTTTGTGATCTCTCATTTTTTGTGGCCAATATGAGGGGCTCTTTGTTTAGCGCGTTACTTAAGGGAGATTCATTTAATTTATTTCGGTTTTTATTTGTATTTTGTGTCTGTGTTTTGTTTTCAAGTTTTGCGCATTTTTATAATAAAATTTTAGGTGCAAAATAATTTTTTAAGTACCTACCAGCAGAATTCGGCAGAAAAAGTATCGCTAAACAAGTTTATATACAAGCGTGCATATCATCTATAAGTATTCCTGTTTTTTGTGTACCCATTTGAAAAAGTAATGGCTATACAAGTCTAAAATAAGGTCTGACAAACATTTCCGAAGTGTTAGCAGCTTTTTGAAATACAAATCAAGTGCCACCTTTTTCAGGTTTGAATTCAGACTTGATTTGATGAGATCTGCAACATGTTTAAATCAGGGACACAAAATAACAATTCCATTATTTTTTAAGACAAATAAGTCCTTAGAAAAATAATGATTTAAAAAAAAAAATTGGTTTAACCATTATGCTTTTATTTTTATTTTAGTTACCCATAACCAATATCGCAAACGTTTTTTTTTTTTGGTTATGTATAAAAATTTTAGTTAGGTATTTATTAATATACAAAAGATATTTTTTTTGCCATTCGACCTTGAATTATTTAAAATCCTGGCACACCACATTTATTTTCAGCGTCAAAAAATCTATAGGAATCACGTACTTTAATTTTTATAACTAAGTATTCGTCGCGTCTCTGTGTTATACTCGTAGGTAACCAAAAACAAGTGTTTGGCTACGATATTGGTTACGGGTAACCAAAATTAAATTTTGGTTGGGGTAAATTAGTCCTTCTTGTAACGTAATGGAAATGCGCAACTTTCTTAAATATTACTCATAACAGTTATGTCCCTAGTTTAAATACATTTAATTACAAAACTAATTTATATAATATTCATTGATTGAATTGCATTTGTGTGTTTTACAAACATGCATATACATATATAAATAATTTTTGCAACTGTATTTTCAAAAAGTTATTATTGTTGTTGTTGTGTTGTCATCAATTTATTTATAAAACATTTGTGTCTGCAGTCTCTGCAGTACATTAAGTATGTAATCATTATGTGGATACAATATCCGATAAAACTATGCACACCCTTGAAGACAACTTTTATTTCGTTGAATATTTCATTTCAATCATTACTAATAATCAAGTTTACAGCGTGGTTTTTTATTACAGTTCCAATTTGTGTTTTTTTGAAGTTGTCATCTAATTGCACTAAGACCATTTTTTGATACGGCAAAAGTATTTATACTAGCTTAAATCGTCCGATCGAAACGTAACAGCTCTTAGGATGTCAATAAAAATTGTAATAAAGAGGACTTAAAAGAAATTGGTATCACATCAATAACATAAAAGTTTATAAAAAAGTTTGTCACTTTTGTTAGAAACAGGGTGAAATCAATTGAAACCATTATCGATGTATGAAAACCTATGATCGATGGATTTAAAAACGAATTACGGTATACTTATATTGAAATTTACGCAAAGTATATACACTGTTCGTAAATCAGAACTGTTGAGAGTGTTTAACAATTAAAAAAAAAAAAAAATCTAAAAATTCCTTTCATATCTGAGCATCTAAGATGAGTGCAGCAGGTACTTCCCAAGGAGTGTTGTAATATATCACTAAATTTTTCGGTGCAATGGCTTTCTGTAAAAAACTTTTTCTGGAAATTTAGAGACTCGCCTACAGACACTCGTCATATGTATTCGAAAAAATCCACGCTTCAAACTTGGCTATTAGTAATGCTTTAGATATTCAACGAAATAAAAGTAGTTTTCTGGGCACTCATATTTTTATCGGATACTGTATGAACATATGTATGTATGTACGTGCTAACCGACGCTTTCATTTTGAAATCTGATGCGTGTCGCTTCGTGAAATGCGCCGTAGTTGGGGATGTGGATGATGACGTTGTTACTGCTGTCTCTCTGCATTAACAGTATGAACATTTGTACATTTAATGCAGATGTAAACAAAAGCAGGTGTATTATCATCATCATAAACAAGATACACTCATTCCCCGATTTATACGGTTTCGTTTTCAGCTTTCATGATCTATTCGTCTGCTTCAATTTCAATTTGATACAAGATGAAATGCTAAATTCGAATTAATGAAAACAATTAAATTCAGTTAGCCTGATATATAAAACAGCTTATGCACGTACCCCAAAAATCAGATAAAGACCGCGCCTACCTACTGTTCCGACTAGCGGCGTATTTTTATTGGAAGGTGAGTAGAGTATTCAAAGTTCCGAACTAAATTTTCCCCTAATTATGCACATACTTATGTATGTAAGTTTTAAGCGTTTATTATGATTTATTATGGAACGTATCTATCATGTCATTTGAAGAATTTGGATACGCTGTGCAAGTTTTAGTGGTTTCTTAAATTTGATGTTCATGTTAAACCTACTTACGTGTGTTCTAAACTTTCGTAGTTGCAAGGTATGTATGGTGTGTGCATAACGCTCGTATGTTTTTTCGAACCAAAAACTATATCTTTCTACCATACATTTTTAAAAAACAGTAAATCGATTTGAAAAAAATTTTATATTTAAAGGTATCAATTTTATTCAATGAAAATTAACAATTGAAGCAAACTATGTTTCAACTTCTATCAAAAGTATACTCGCAATGTGTTGCCATTGTTGGCTCTGACGTTTTGCATTTCGATTCATAAATTTTAATTCCGAAGAGTTAAAACGCGGTATTTTGGTAAAAAAAAAAGGCGGTATGCGGTTTTGGATTCTAAAAAGCACTACCGCGAAAAACTGTATAGATACGAGCGTTATATATGAACCTAATGTCTCTCATATGACAATTTTTTATGAATTTTATTTGCGATTGCTGTTCAATGTTATGAAAAGTTTTTCTATAACTGAATGGGGTTCTTACATATGGTTATTAACAATGATTCCCTTTTTATGAAGTTCAAATATTTAAATAAGAAACTCAATGAATTTTTAACGTTTGTGTCTTTCGTGGCATTTTTGGTGACAATAAAACCTACTCTGTCGCAATGACATACAAATTTCCCATTCTGTAAAGATAGTAGTTGTTATGCATATGCATGGTTAATATTAAAATTTTAACGCTAAAAGAACAAACTAAAAGGATTAAAATTAACACAAAGGAAACACAATTAAGTAATTTAACTTTAAATTTTCCGCTTCCGGTACAAATATCTCGAACTAAGTATTTCTATTAAATAAAATTCAAGTAGCATGCACTGCGGTTGTTAAACACGCGCTCATTGCAAAGAATATTTGTGCGAGGTATTTTACTTGGAACCTTTTGCACATATTGTATGTACAGATGTGTATACGAATATGTACTTATGCTCTTACACTCTGTAATACGAAACTATAGCTCTATGATATTTTGCCTCCTGCTGCATTTTCGCTGTCACTGCTATTTTAAATTAAGGGTGCATCAGACAGCAACCACAATGACATAGTTTCATATGGTAAAATTAATTGATGATACACATTTCTAAGACGATGATATTGCAGTCTGCAGGGAACAACCACCATCACTAACATTTCATTGAGGGTGGATGACTGCCTTACGATGCTTAGAAAGGAAAAAGCGGAACATTTGTGTGACAGATGACTATGAAAACACGCCAACATATGCTCATATGTATAAATCGATAATCCCATTTTCATTGAGTTTCTAACTTAAAAAATTACGACAGTTGCACAAATTCCCAGAAGAAATAAGCAATAACTAAAATCATAAAAAAATTTAGATTTTATGATTGAAATAAGAAATAAGAGAAGCTTACCTCAATCGAATATGCGAATGAAAATGAAAAGCAAATACGTTGTTGAATGTAGCTGGCAGCTGTTGCTGCTGGCTGTTGCAAGTAGATGCCCCGTGAATATATTGAAGAAGCAAACTTGGCGATCTTTTTTTTTTTTTTACTGTGTGTTCTTATTGCCATACAATTTCCTGTTGTTGCAATAACATGAAAAGTAGTAAAAGAAAAACAACTAAAACTTGATTTGAAGATCACAGTAATACTGGCTGGCTGCAGAAACCAGATATGATGAACAATGATGGGGAAGATTACGAAGACGACTACTGCGACGGACCCACGCGCTTTAAAATCACCAGCTGTTATTGCTGTGGCATTGGAGTGGACATTTAGTGTACTGGGGCAATACGACTGGTTTTCTTCTTTTTTATTTAATAAACTAAACAAAGAATTGAAATGGAAGTGGATTTCCCCAGATATTGATGACGTCTGGTGCGTTACTGCTATTGTCGTCGTCTTGTTTCAACTTTTATGGTGCGACATCGCAGATTTTCACTTTATTTTCATTTTCTGTGACATTATTTATCGTGAATATGTGAAATTTCACAGTAAATTAATTTCTTGCGATTAATGCAATTTTTCTTCCACAAATTTTTCACAATTTTTATTTTTTATTACGAATTTTCATTGAACAATCACGGAGAGAAATGAGCTCATTTGCTCGCACACCATTCACGTCACTCTATTTCGTGCAAATTCTGGGGTTCTTCAGTTTTTCGACAATTTTTTTAATGAATCACAATTACTCTAAAGCTACACTTGGTTTTTCAATTAATGTAAGATTTACTTTTTATTTGTTAAAATTTTTGCATAAATTAAAAAGGCAACAGAATAAAACAAGTTCACTTCTTCTCACAACGAACAAAATTGCACGAATGACAGCAAACAACGAAACAACAACGAATGATGAATGAGAAGGACACAATTAAATATAAATATATTGAGCGTGCGAGAAAGAGAGAGGGAACGCAACAACAAAACCGAATGACAGCACAAAAAGTAGTGGTGTAAAAGAGTAAAGAAAAACCAAACACAAAAGGTAAATGCACGAATAATGTAGAAATTGTAGCACAAAACAAAAAAGGGCAAGTATTCGGACGAAAACAAATTTAACAAAATGTTGTAATAAATGTGTTAATAACGTATGAGCGTGTTAAAATGCATAAGCGGATATCTTAATTTGATATTTATATACTTATAAAATATATGGAATGCACAATTAATGCTGCAAATAAACACAAGAACACACCAACCGCAATACATAAACTTGGCGAAGCACAACACAAAAGTAGTAGTAAAAAATGAAAATGGGTCGTCAAATATAGAAATAATCAATAATGCAAGGTGGGTTTAAGAATATTTACATTCTAGTAAATTGTAGTTTTACCTCCCGTTAACTCTATCAAGATGTAAAATGTTTGATGACAACAAATCGTCTTAACAAGAATGGATTTTCCGTATTTCTTTTCTACTAACGAAAAACACAACACTTCGAAATGACGAAACACAGGGTGTTTACTCAGTGTTGCATTTCAAATGCGTCCGGTTGATTTTGATTTTCAGAACAAAGTTAAGGAACGGCTTTTGGAAAGTTTAATTGTTTTGTTTTTAATAAAGTGATTTCAAAACACAATGACGCTTTAACCGCAATATACTACATTTAGTATACTTCAGAAATGTTTGATTTTAATTAAATGACAATATATTCAATCAAAATCACAACTTTCTGAAGTGTACTAAATGTAGTACATTGAGGTTATCTGAGTTAAATTAGGTGCTACATGCCACTATTAGGCCATGACATTTAAATATGTATGCCACTGAGATGATAAACTAAACCAGGCAAATTTAGAAAAATTAAATAAGCGAATGTGTTAAACTAGTATACCTGATACGTCATATTTTTTTCATATTACACTGCCCTGCAAATTTCAACTTTTCTTATGCGGATAAGATGGCTTCTAGTGCTCTCAAATGAATTTTCATGCTGAACTCGAATCTGTGGTCAAAAACATTCCATCACGTCTCGTGTACGTGAAAAAAGGGGTTGAAATCCCTGAAATCAGCGTTTTGGCCATTTTTGTAAAATTGTAGAGCTGAATCCTGACGTGCTACTAACTTAGCTAATATCAGAAGTTAAAGACTGAACCATGCCCTTTCAAATGAGTCTTAAGCCAAATTGTTCGCAGGCGCCCTTAGAGCAGGGGGTGAGCTTATGTCTAGGAACTTTTTTAAGATACAATTTGAATTTCTATTGGCCCACGGTCAAACATTCCATTTACTTCAAGAGCCTGTTGAAATAAGTTCGTAATTTTTCATTTTATAAAAATTATACCAATATCCCCTTAAGGATTTCTTATATAGTAGAGAGTTTTTACCGTAAACAAAACAATAAAAACATTTTGCGCATATATGTGCTTTTTTATTTTTCTCAAAATTTTCGAAGATGAGTTTTCACATTTCGTACTTATCGATTTTGAAGAAATGGACCTAGCTTCCTAAAGAAATTAAGTGTTTCAGAATTGTTTTTATAACCTTAAAAACCACAACAAAATGTTATTTCTCAAATTGAAAACAGATGGGCAAAGTCAAAAAGACATCGACACCATTTTTTTAAGAAAAAGCAGCTTATGTAAATTTGCCTTAAAACATATTAGATGACTTACTTTGTTCAAGTAGTTTTATAATATTAAATAATAATTCCAATATAGACCACTAATTTAGTGGCTGGCATAAAGTACCGCTAGTTGCCGAAACTATTTATCCTCATCATTTTACTTGATATTACGCCTAAGAAAACAATAGTACCCCAAAAATTAAACACTTCAAGAATGTGTTGACCTCCTAGAATATAGACATAGCTAAATTATCGACCTAGTTAAGACATATTGATGCAAAAAATATCCTAGCTAAATTAAAAGCATCGAAACTGCACAAGTTTTTATATTAAAACTCCAAATTGACCACAATCACTAGGTCCGTTCCCGTACTTTTTAGATAAAGTCTGGTAAACTGAGAGTGAACGAAAAATGCTCTCTCTGATACACAAAAATGCACAAAAGTATGGGAACGCACAAAACCACTTTTCTTACACGAAACAGAACGTCAAATTTTAACGACAGTTAAATTCAAAAAACAAAGTTTCTGTGATATTTAATAAAATAAAAACTGTTAAATCTTACAAGAAAATAAATAAATAATGAAAAAATTAAACATAAATTGTTGGCTTGTCTACTTTTGTAGAATCTTCGGGTTCACAATCACCATTTGCATTATTCAGAAATGGCAGAAGCTTCTACAGCGTCAGAAGTTGAACAGACAATTGCAATTGCGTCATTACCTTGTGGAGAATGTAGTTAAAAATTAACTAAAATGCTATTAACTCATTTTCAAATGACTTTTAAACATTTTCCATTTTAAATATCACGAAGAAAAATTGCGGGCTATTTCGTGCAAGAAGAAGACAATTACTCTCTCATCTCTGCTCTCATTTGCAAGTGGGCGGACGCGTTCACCCTCGTTGTAGTACGGGAACGGAGCTAATACTGGGAACTGCGTCGCCTTCAAATGTAGAAAAACCTCAGAACGATTACATAAGTCCATTGGTACATAACGATCTCAATATATTCATTGTTGCTGATAAAATATGCAAAGTTTGAGGAAAATATTCCCTGAAATTGAAGGCACTTCCAAAGAGTCTTGAAACAAAATAACTGACACAATTTAATCTCATAAGAAGGTGCGCGGGGCACTATGTCTTTACCCGAAGTCATTCCCTTACATTTTTCTTTTTTGGTGTGAAATCAGTCTATTAAACTCTACGTGAGACCCTTTTTACTCATTCGACACAGCCTCAAATCCACGAACTGGAAATCTGCTTGTTCTTTTAGATTTGAAAAGCTTATTACTAGTTTCTAAGTATAGCATGATCCAATAAAAAAATGAGCACATAATAAAGAATAAAAATATCGAAGCAATTGGGAACAAGTTTAGAAAAAAATAAGCTCATCCTAATCTGCCAATAAGCATTTATATTCCAATAAATGTATTAAGTAAAATAATTTAGTTTACATATAAAATTCTTTATTTAAGTTACAAAGTATGTACATTAAAATACAAATATTAACCAAATATATTATCATAGACTTTGTACCACAATCCATTTTTGCTAAATATTTCATTAGCACTTAAATCACTTATATAATACTTGTACTCTTTCAGTGTTACCGGATCTAAAGGACCCCAGTCTGGCAAAGGCTTAAACGCATTACATATGCGTTCGCGAATTGTGCCCGTATGTTGTTTGTAGACGGCGTGAATGGCCCAAACAAAAAGTTGACCAATACCAAATGCAGAAAGGCACCAACCCAAAACTGTTAAAAAGTCAAAGTTAAGATCAAGTGATCCATTTATGTTAATAAATTAATATAACTTACTGTAAACATAGTCTTGATAAGTGTAACCCTTGTATTGTAAAGGCTCATACTCGACCAGTGTATAAATTAAAATGGCAGCCATAAAAGTGGGCGTTACAACAGCCCAACAAATGCGATAATATAAAGAAATCTTAATGCCCAGCATAAAATAAACGTCCTTGCAGAAACGTTTAACACCTAATTAGTTTCAACAAAACATATTAAAGACATAGTTGAGTTGAAAACCAAATGACTCACCGTAAATCCAACCAACTGCCAGAAGTTCAAATATCGCCAAAACCAAGGCAACAAATGAAGCACCATAAAAGTCCAGCAAATTCAGTACATACTGACCGCCAGGTGTAACATACATAAGACCCAAAAAGTAACAGACCACAGCAATACAAACGACAATAACCCAATGCTTTGTCTTTGTAAATTTATCTTTGACTACAGTCATAATACAAGAGGCCATGCCCACATTACTGCCAATGCCCAGAACAAAAAGCATTAGAAAAAATAATACTGCAAATAACTGAATATATGTTTAAGTATTGTAAATATTAATAAAGAAGCTACTGCATTCAGCGCTTGCCTGCGGCACAAATGTAAACTTGGCTATAGCATCAGGATATGAAATGAAAGCGAGACCCGTGCCACCTTTAACGACACTCCTAATGTCGGTAGTATTGTTCTCGTATGCAAGATTTCCTAGAATACCAAAAATTATAATGCCAGAGAGCAAGGAAGTGAATGTGTCCAATGTGGTGACAATAGTAGCATCTCTGTAATGAAATCATAATAATTTTGGCTTGATGACATGTAATATTCGATGGCATACCTTTGAATATTGTGATCAAAACGATTGTACGAGGCATACATGATAATGTTGCCAAAGCAAATAGCCAATGAAAAAAATACCTGGGTAACAGCGGCATACCAAACCTATTAAATAAAAGAAAAAAGAATGGTTTGAGAGTACAGAAAATACACACAAGGAAACTAATTTACCTTAGGATCTAAAAGTTTATCCCATTGCGGTTTTAGG
The DNA here is from genome assembly GCA_963691655.1 of Toxonevra muliebris. Taxonomy (NCBI): domain Eukaryota; kingdom Metazoa; phylum Arthropoda; class Insecta; order Diptera; family Pallopteridae; genus Toxonevra; species Toxonevra muliebris. Next base: position 89,964,846 of record OY829328.1, read on the forward strand.
AAATACAAGACACCATCAAAGGCGCCAGGCAAAGTTAGCGAGCGTACCAATAAAATCAACATAATCACATATGGAAAAAGTGCCAAGAAATAGGAAGCTTTGCCTGAACTTTGGACACCTTTGATCATAATCGAAGCGATCACTATCCAAGAAACAGCTAAAGTTATAGCTAAAGTCCAGCTTGGCGCACCCAGACCATCATCGATGGTTTCCTTTTCTTTTAATATAACATTTCTGTGGAATTAATATAAAATTGAGAAATGAGCAGGAAGGAATCTTTCTTAATTTGACTACAGTGTAAGACGTACGTAAAATAAAACTCCGCCGAAGTTGTTTTTACTTCCATTATATCTGAAGTGAAGGTTTTATTTGCCTCATACTTTGAAGCTATGCAGCTGCCACCCCATTCTTTACGGCAATAACTCCACGGCAGCGTTGGATAGAAAGAATCAATAAAATATCGTAGAGTGAGTGCCATCAGTGTGGCATAGTATGTTGTTACAATGCCGGTGGCTAATAATTGGCCATAACCGACACCTGTCAAAAGAATTAAGAAAATTACTAGTCAGAACTCAAGGCATTAGCAGCTGTTTTAGTCTAATATTATTTCATTATATTTAGAAAAATACAGGAGGGTTTCTATCTCTTTCTTACTACCTATTTTTTCTACATCTCTCTTTCAGACAGAAGTTCATGCTTGCGCCCTCTGTGTACAGCCTCTTAGCTTATGAAATACTCACCTCTCATAATTGGAGAAAAGTCGAAAACTTTTACACTACCACGACTGGAAAATTGTCCTAGCAGCATTTCCATATAATACACTGGCTTGCCAACCAAAAACAAAACAATTAAATACGGTATCACAAAGGCGCCACCACCATTATCCAATGCGGTAAAGGGAAAACGCCAAACATTGCCCAGACCCACAGATAAAGCGATGCAGGACATTAGAAACTCAATATCGTTTCCCCAATTACCTCGTTGCTTGACTTTTGGTTGTTTAGTGACGTCCTATTAGAAGTACAAAAAGAATTATAAATTTTTGTAATGACTGCATGAAATTAAAACAGGTACCTGCTCCGCTGTACCACCATTTGAAATCTTTGTACTGTCAGTAATAATTGTGGCGTTCCCATTTTGTAATCTATTTTCTCCTGCCGCTATTTCCCCTTCATTTGCCACACGATACTCTCCGGGTATGGAAATGATTGAGGTACTCAACGAAGAGTTCAGATACGCTTGATTTATATAACTTCCATTATTGTCCACCATGATTGCAGGTTAAACGTCTTTAAAGCTTTTTACTATGTTCCAAAAGTAATAGAATGTTGTCCAAGGACAATATCATTATCTGTAATTAGTTGAAAAATAACAATTTAAAAACAAATATTATATTCATCCACCTTGAAGTTTTCTCTTCAGCAACAGTTGCTTCTGCTGCTTCTGCTGCTGTTGCTGCTAACACTGTACAACATCACAACAATATCTGGGTTGCCACAAGGTTTTTCTCGAGTATTTTTTGTTGCTGATCACGAATTTTTTCAGGTCACGTTAGGTTTCGCGTATATTCGTAGATTTTGATTTTTTGAAGTTTTTCTTTTTCAAAATCGAGGATGAAAAAATGTTTTCATATCTTTTTTCAAAAAATTAAATTTTTTTATATAAGCCAATGTGTTTTTTTTTTCATCGAAATTTGCATGTTATACGATTAAATTAATTAAAAAGCAAATATTTATTTATTTATTAAATTTAGATACAATATAAAATATTATAACTAAATTAAGGAACTGAGTACTGAATACCAGAGCTTTGGCTCAAAAGTAAAAAAATTAGAAAAAAAATATATTTCGTTTGTTGTGTTTGTTTTGAAAATTTGGCCATATAACGAAAAGGAATCCAATCACTTGTTTGCTCATTACCTTATATTTGTTCTTTTGATAGTGTAACATACAAATTTCAATAAAAAAAACACAGTGGTCTATATAAAAGAAAATTTAAAATTTGTTGGAAAAAGTTTTGTTCTACAAAACGCGTATTTCGTAAAGAACTTAAAAAAAATTTCATCCATAAACCTTGTAAAAATTTAAAAAAAATAAAATCTTCAAATTTACACGAAACCTGACGTGTCCCGAAGCAAATTTCAGATTCCACAGATTCGTGATCAGCAGCCAAAAACACGCTAGAAAACCCATTTCACAATGAAGTCTCATTTTGTTGTACAGTGCAATCATCAAACTTAAAAAAAGACAGTAAAGTGCATTGATCTCTAGTTCATCATATGAACAGTAACAACAACAATAACTTGCATTTTCTGATTACATCACAACGCCGCAACGCCAGCATTGTGAAGGTTAAAACCATAATTTAAACGTTTTGGCCAAATGCATTCCGAAATGCATGTCGCCTGTGTATAATTGGAACTTGCTGAAACTGGAGTTTCTTTGCAAGCGAGCTTGTACATAGAAAATTATTTATTGTGAGTTTTCGAAGTACTCAATTAAAGTACAGCAATAAATCGTGATTAATTACCAATTAGGTGCTCGCACGAAATGTGTTAAAAATAAGTAACTTAAATTTGTTTTCATTAAGTAGGTACATTTGTTTATGCATTTTGCAACTCTCCTACCTACTGCTCCTCTCCTTTAATCAATTTCTGTTGGAACCCTTTACTTGCCTTAGTACAAAACGAAACTCTGAAAATGTCACGTCACATGCCACAGTAGTAACCCAATAACCCAGTCAAGTGGATATTGTCTCTATAATGTCGTAAGATGTAGGTAATTTCGAGATCGCATCTAAAAAAAATAGGAAAATGGTCGGTCTTTATGAATATGTGATGTGCACTAAAATTGTGATCTTTATTGAAGTTTACAGAAGAAGAATTATAAATGAATGATCAGTGGCGCTGTGACAGTTATTTCAATGGTATTCAAGGTAAGAGGAATTCACAATGAATGAGAAAAATTTAATTAATTATTATCTATTTAATCGAAAAGTTACTTCCCCATTCAAAATATTACTCCAAAAATAATAAAAACTGCATTGAATTTATTCAGTTTCGTGTTTACTAATTTAGGATGAAATCACGCTTAGATCAAACAGTTAAGATCACCGGTCTATGCAGTAATAGTGAATGAGAAAAGGGTTGAGAGGGAAGATTCATTTTCTATTTAATTAAACTTCATTGAAAACAATTTTTGAGCAATGGACCTGCCCCTTTAATTAGTCATTTTTTGATTTCTTAATGTTTAAATGAAATTGTTTTTGGAAGTAATCAAATAAAGTTCAGTATAATCGCAAGTTTTTGTAAATAACTAATATGGCCAGTTTTTTACAACGTAAAACAAGAAACAAAACTACAATATGCCACCAAAAAGTTACACACAAACCTACAAAAAAGCCGAAAAGTTGTTGGCCTTTGTGATGCGCGGTTATAGTTTTTTTTGGTGGGTCGGTCGGTTGATTGGTAATGGCGCTGCAGTTGTTATACCTGTATATATACTTTACGAGTTTAATATTTTGCATGAAGTTTGTTTTGTTAATGCTGTCTGTTGTGAATGCTATTGTTTTTGTTACTGTAGTTGATGCTGTTGTTGCATTAGACGTTAATGTAAATAATTGCAGCAGTTGCACACGCGCATGCGCATGCGCAATGTTATTATTATTATTATTTTTGTGGTGTGAAACTTATTCCCATTTTTGTTTTAATATTTTCATGCAGCTGTTTGGTATTTTATATTTTTGAGTGTATCTTTTACTTTTTTCTGAATTTTATCTGTAATACTAACAATGCAATCAATAATATTCGGTTCTTTGTTTTTATTTTTAGTCGTTGTGAATTGAAATTAAGATAAGAAAACAAACAAAAAAAAAAAAAAAACAAAACAAATTTTTCTTTGTTTCATTAATTAAATCAACAATACTTTTAGGTATATCTAAAGTAAAGCTAAAGCAACTATCATTAATGAGTTTGTAGATATTCATTGGTGTGAGTACAGTGATTTAAATATTAACATTTTTAACAAAAAACACATGCAAAAATCTTTATATTTAGTATACTTGGCTTGTATTATAACTAGACACAATTTAATGGTAGCGTTCAACTTTAGCTAACTTAACTTTTACTTAGTAAAAAATACCGCCAAAAGAAAATGCACTTTAGGCATTGTCTAAACCACAAAGTTTTATAATGTTTTGACGATCTAAATTAGAAGTCATAAAGTTAACAATTTCCATTGAAATTCTTTTTTTTTTTAATTGAAGATATTAAAAAATATATAAGTTAAATTGTAGTACACTTGAAACCAAACAAAAAGCAACAAAAAATAAACACAAAATAATCAGTCGTCAACATGTGCAATTGTATCTGTCTGCACTGTGTAGAAATATATGTTCATGTGATATAATTTCTTTTTGGATTGTTATATTTAATATTGCTTGTACATAAAATAATAAAAAAAAAATAAGTTAAATTTGCCACATTGTAAATTAAAACAAATATGAGAAATATCATAAAAATGGAATGGAAACGAAAGAATTTTTTTCAAACTATTACATATACCTACTTAATACAAATTGTTGATAAAGAAAAGCAAAAAATCATGTGTATATTCCAACACTATATAGAAAAGAAAGACCCAAAAGAGGCTCTTTAAAAAAGAGACAAGCAACTACATCAACATGAAAGATAATACCCCAATTTTAAGAAAATTATCTCACACCAAACAAATGCTAAAAGTAAGGAAATGGTAGATTATTTTTTATTTCAAAATCAGTAATTAATTATATAAATTCAAAATATGTACATAAAATCGTAAGTATTTTATTGTACCTTAGGTTGCATGAAATTTCACTGCAACAATAACAACCAATTCACGCTGTCATTCTCTTTTTTATTACGATATCAATTAAATAAAAGCTAAAATGCATATTGATCAAATTTTTTTCATTTCTCAGCATAAAAATAGCTAATAGAAGTTCCAATGTTAAGAAAGGGAATGTAAATAATTTTGATGTTCTTTAATTACGATGTTAATTCAAATTATATAAAATTTAAAAGAAAAAAATGTGACTGGGAATTTTTGCAATTCCAGTTCTGATATTTTTCTGTGGAAATAAATATATTATGTTTTTAATATAATATATTTATATATATTTTTAACCGTCGAACAATTGCCATTCATTTCAAACAAAGTTTCAATAAATCTTTGAATTTAATGGCGGATGAAGAATTATTAGAAAAAAATAATTAATAATGAATTAAGATTTTGGCTGAGTAATAAGTATCTAACTAGTAGCTTATTCTCAAAAAATGGTGCAGTATTAATGTATGCACATTAAAGTGGGCGGAGGTGTAAGGGGGAAAACGTTCAACCAACAACATAATGTTTTCCTGGCAGAACTTGGTTTTATTTTGAAAAAATAAAACAATTTCAGAACATCCAGCTGACGAGGAGTGATAGATAGATAGACAGATTATGGTTCATTTATTTTTAAATGGTTATAAAAATTCAACACACATAAAAAGAAAATTACTTATCAACAAAGAACATCTAACGAGGAGCGTTTGCAATCGAAAAATGCTTTGTGGCTCTAAGCTCACAATGACCCAATGCATCAAAAAACTTTTTTTCCACCCACTTTAATGTACATATAACTGTTTAAGATTGGACATTGACAGTTGGCGAATTTTCTTCTTTTGTTTTTAATTTATTTAGATTCTGAGAAAAAGTAAAACGTACTTTTTTTCTGTATAAAAACACACTTAGCATAATTTATCCCATTGAGGATGTCATACCAAATTAATCACATTTACTATTACATAATGTGTGGTATGTTTTTGTGAATGGTAGTAAATGCTTTAAATTTGTCTTAATGATATAAACAAACGTATATATGTAGCGCACACCATATTACTCATACGTAACGTTCGTATCTTTTTTCCGACCAAAAACTGTATATTTCTACCAAAAATTTTTAAAAAACTGTAAATCGATTTGAAAAAAACTGTATATTTCGCGGTATCAATTTTTTCCAATGAAAATTAACCAGGAAAGCAACTTATCCATCATCTAAATCGTCTTCGTTCTCCATTTTCATATCTCCTTTTGTAGTTGTATTGAATTTGTGCTTTGAAGAAATTTGACGAAGCAATTGATATTTCAAGTTACATTTCAATGTTTCCACTTCTTTCAAAGGTATACTTGCAACGAGTTGCCCTTGTTCTCTAACACGTTTTGCATTGCGATTGATAAATTTGAATTTCGTAGTGTTCAAAAATTGTATATGTTTTCTTAGTATAAACGCGGTATTTTGGTAAAAAAGGCGGTATGCGGTTTTGGAGTTGAAAAAGCGGTATACTACCGCGAAAAACTGTATAGATACGAGCGTTACTCATACGACATGCATTACAATGGAATTTTTGTTTTGTTGCAATAGATGTAATAAATTATTTTATTTTTACCTTTTAAAACACATATATGTCCACTAATAACCAAATGCAAAGCAAGGTTATTGTTTAATTTAATCGATGATTTGGTAATTTAAAATCGAAATTTAATAACTCAATTTAAGTAGCTGAGCACAAACTTGTTTTTGATTGTTACACATTAATTTTTAAAACTCTCAATATTTTTAAAAATATCTCAATTTTTATAAGTTTAATTTATTTAAATTAATTTTAATATTTTCAATTTCACTGGTTGATTGACTGGTTTCATTTACACGGGCACTTATAAAGTATGAAACGTTTACGTCTTTACTACGTGAGCGTTAATTGGAAACTGAAATTCAACTAAAAATTGAAATCTGAAATAAACATCAAGAGTAAGAAGTAACAGAATTGTGGTAGGACAAACAAAAATAAAACAATAGAAACGAAACAAAGTAATCAGAAAACAGAAATCTACAACAACAAGTGCAAGTTTACTTATATCATAGTAACTAAGTAACTATGTATGCATACGAATGGCAGTTATAATAACAGAATGTTTGTAAACATAAAATTGCTATTGTTTGTGTTTGCTAAGCTTCTGCCGCAACACCGTCGTCGCTTTACGCTCACTTTACGTGCTTAACATTTAGAAACGCATACATGCATTCGAGCGTTTTGGCGCAATTGCTCTCTTTTGTTGCTTAGTGAGCTAACATGAGATACGCTATAGTTGGCATATATATTTTAACTAGTACTACATTTTGAGCGGTTTTTTAATGGTTTACTTTTACCTCTCTGTTGAGGTAAACTTCTCAAGGCCAAATAAAATGGTCAAATTCACATTCGATTAATATAATATTATTTACCAGTACTTCATCTTGCAATTTATGTGCTTTTCACACAATTTGAAGTACCGACAAAATCCTAATTATTTTATTTTATCTCACATTCATAATATTCTTTTTTTAGAGTGCAATAAATCATTTATTCTTATATGATCACCGCAAATTCAAATGCGACTATATGATGATGTACTTGTGTATGTATATATTGGAGGTGTCAGAACATTTTCCTAGTAAAAAATCTCTGAAAACAGGGGGACGGTAAACTTTAAAACCAGACATAAATAAGAATTGCGTAAGCTGCGTTAAATCTCTCAAAAACCAATAATAATGCTTAAGAGCATCAATAATTCTTCGAATTTAGTTACTGATGAAAATTTATTAGAAAAAAATAATGAATACAAAAATAAGATTTTGATTGAGTAATAAGTACCTAACTGATGGAATATTCTCCAAAAATGGTACAATATTAATGTGTGCACATTAAAGTGGGCGGAGGTATAAGGGGGGAAAACGTTCATGTTTTTGCCCCCCTCTCCCTCCCCCGTCATAAACTGTTTTTCAATTGCAAACACTTTTTGTGAGCTGGATCTGGATGTTCTGCTTAAAATGAGTTCATACGAAGCACCAAAAAATTAAATAAATGAATTTTGGAGGATTAGCGTTCACTAAAATCGCTCACAAATCAGCCATTTTTTATCTGGTTTTGACAAGCAAAGGCTCGCTGGAAAGATTTATAGATGAGATTTATTGATTGATTAAAGCCAACAACATGAAGTGTCTTCAACAAAATCTGGTTTTATGTTGAAAAAAAAAACAATTTTCAGAACATCCTGGTCACGAGTAGTGTTCACATCATATATGTTTTAACTACGACATGCTGATAGATTGTTATTGATATTATTGATTTTTTTAGATAATCATTGATAATTTTAATGTATCTGAATTGAAGTAAACTTCCTAAGACCCAATAAAATCTTCAAATTCATATTCGATTAATATAATATTTATTATTTACCAGTACTTCATCTTGCAATTTATTTCACATAATTTAAAATGCCGACAAAATGTTAATTATTTTATCTTATCTAATACTTATAATGTTCATTTTTTAGAGTGGAATAAGTCATTTATTTCTTTATGATAACCATGTCTGATGATTATATATGTTTGCCCCTAATTCAAATGCATGTATAGGATGCTCCTATCTAATAATTTTATATGACAGATTCAATTCAATTCTATTTGTTGCTATGTATGAAGGTATATGACATAACATTAAAAACAACAAATTTATAGTATACAAAAATCGGCTTAAAATAATGAAAAACCTGATTTAAACTTACCACAGTGTATATTATTCTGTTTGTAATTTAAATGCTATCATTATTATATTGTAGCTTTCGTTGCGCTGGTTGTTGTTTTTATTCTATCTATGGCTACATATGCCGGCTAAATTAAACATAATATTTATTTTACTATTTTTGCCTAATTTAAAATAAAATAATAACTTTTCTGTCAACCGAAAGTTTATTGATCAATTGTAAATTGTCAAGTGTTTAATTATTTTTGATTGTTGTTGCTGTTTGGGTTTTTTCGGGGTTTATAATGTAAATGCTCTTGTGATAAGCTTTTTCTGTTAGTTTAAGAAGCGTTTATGTTATCAGAATAATTGAAGTTTAAGATTTCGCCTTGGATTAGTTTTTTGGTAGTAGCACTTATAATTTATTGGGCCAAAAATCGACTACGGCATTATAAGTATGGATTATTTAGGGTAGAGAAAATACTCTCTCATAATAATTCTGAATAATGTTAGGGTTAAAAACTTTTTTATTCGTCTCCATTAGTTTATAAATATAAGTCACAAAACATGAATGGACGCAAAAATCTAGGTCTATACTAACTATAACTAATAACTACCCGCACTTTTGTGAATGAAATTGAAAAAATGTCTGTTGTTTTTCTATCTACAGCATGAAACTATTTGCTTTATATAACACTGTGCAACAGTATATTTCAAATGTATAATTTTCGCTAGGAAAGATTTTTTTAGAAAATTGTTTGTTACTTTATAATACCAATATCAGGATATTTTAGAAAAAAAAAATTGTTTTATTTGGTCTTGTTTTCAGTAACTCCAACTACTTAGTGAAATGTTTTTGCATGAGAAATTTTTCCCCACTTTCTTGGCTATGACATATGTCCAAAGAAAAATGTTATTATTATTATTTATTTATTTACAAAAATCAATTCTATAAATAAACTTAAGAAACTATGCCCTAACTACGATGGTATTCAGCCCACCAAAGAAAAATAAAATGCTATTGGCACCGCATATAACTAAATGATAGGGTTTTGATTTCTATAGAGAGGATCCCAGAAGTTATAAAGAGTGTCAGAGTGTAGGGTCGGAATCAGCAACACTGAATTAGCCATAAAAGGTATTTTATTGGCTATTTAATTTTATAATAGGTCTGTTCACGTACTTTCCCAGTAAAAACTTGCAGCGAGAGAGTAAAAGAAAGATTGAGAAAAAAATTCTCGGATAGAGACAAATAGCAGAAAAAGTACGTGAACGGAAAACTAGTAGAAGCTTGCAAGTAAACAGCTGATTGATTGTTTTGGCAACTAATTTTTAGTGGGAAAAATATTGTGTGGTAGTGATTTCTGTAAATTAAATAAAAAATTTAAAATGGGATTATTCCAAATTTAGGTAAAATGCTCTCCATAGACCTTCAATCCATAGACAAGAGTAAAATAGGATTGAAATGTGCTTTATATTCAGATGCCATTTTTTTGCGGGTTGCTGCTCTTGCTGCAGTAATTAGAGTTTATAATTTGTTAAGATCACTTCTTGTGGCACACCAGTATTTACAAAGTATTTGTATCTTCCACAACATCACCTATATTTCTTTTTCCACTCAGTTTAACAAAACATATTTCTTGTTGACGTTCAAATTTTTGACAGTTCTTTTTTTTCGGCAGCTAAAAATTCTTGCAAGTTAAAATTTTACTAATAGAAATTTGAAGCTACTTTTTTCTCTCTCACTTTTTTCACAACGTTTTTCTCTCTCGTTGCAAGTTTTTCGAGTAAGTGAACACTCTACTAGTAAAAACTTGCAACAATTTGTAACAATTTTTTGTACGTGGACATACCTAATGTGACTTTATAATTGTTGTACAGTGTAATAGATAAAAATACCGAGTTTTGCTCAATATACTTGCATAAATTAGGTTAGTGTGTCACCTACGGTTGATGACCCAAAAAATTTTGAAAAATTATTGTAGTTTTGCTGTCAACATTTTATCATTTTCGTTATGTATTGATAGCTTTTTATTTTTAAATTTATGTACAATCAATTTATGATAGACGCAATTAAGGCAATTCGACTTCTTTTTCACTAAAATTTAGAAATTAATACAAGTTGGAAGCTTAAAATAGAAGGTCACCTTGCACTTCAGCTCAATTAAGAAGTTCTCACCATGCCATTCTTTGAAACAACGATCGTAAATATTTTTTTTCTTATTTTTTTCGTCCACTGCTTTTAAACATTTACACACAAATCTACTTACGTTTTGCATTCATCCAGGCATCCCCTGTGTTTTAACAAACGATAGCAAAAATAAACAAAAAATCAAATATCAAGATGTTCAAGTATTGAAATTGAATTAAAATTTTAAACTAAAATTAATTCTCAATTTACACAATGAGGTTTTCAAGGTTTTGTGTATTTTTAGCAGAAATGTATTTTAAATTCAACAACTTCTTCTGCCCATATCCGTTTCCATCAAAGCAAAGCAACAACAGTAAAACTTTACTGATTTAAAAAAGTGTGTATAGTTTTAGGCTCAATTTTAATCGCTATAGCAACTTTACTTTGCAATAAAAAATTAAAAAAAAGTAAACAATGAAATCTGAAAAGTTGCAAATTTAAATTTAGCGGCAGTTTTGGCAATTAAATATCAAACAAATGTCAAGTCAAGTGGCGCTTATCTTATCACCCACACTACTCGAAATGATAAATTACCGAAATAAAATAAAGATTTAAGAGATTTTTTCATTTTATTGAAATGCTTTCTTGAGTGAAATGTTGGGATTTTTTGTGATTTTTTTTTTTTTTGTTTGAATATAAGTATATTTTTTGTTAGTTAATTTAAATTTCGCTTATCAGTTTAGAATTTTTATTATCTTTTACTTGAGTGTTTACATCTTTTGAAATGACATTGAAATCAAAATTTTCACAAACTTTGCTGAAACTAGCTATAAGCTATTTTGGAAGACACACCACCTGTCATGGGATGTACGGTAAAAATGAAACAATATTTTTTTCAATTACATTAATGGTCCTCATGAAAGCTCGCAATCTTCCCTATTAATATTTGCGAAAATTTTTCTACTCCGTTTCATCAAAGAAAGCGACAGAAACAGAATTGAATATTTATGAGGTTTGCACACTGAAAATTCATGTTAAATTTGTGACAATCTCGCAGAATTTCGTTGTATGAAGACCGAGCTTGCGTGGCTTACGTGGTATGAGTACGAATAGAAAAACAACACTTACAAAACATATATTTTTTCGCAATTTCTAATTAACTTTCTGGATTATATATCGGTGGTTATCGTCACATACATATGTGTTAAGTGCACTTTTGAGTGAAAATGAACTAACTGCGTGTCCCTAGCCTTCAATATATAACCTGCCTAGTGTGCAGCTGTTATAAGTGACTAACCAATAATTCCTGCTCATAACGAAGTTAAAATCGGTGTTAACAGCTTAAAAATTAAAATTTAAAACAACACGCATTTAAAGTCCCTACAAGGTAAAAAACTTGGGTTTATTTTTTAAACCAAGCTTTGAGCTAAAGCCCAATTGTTTACTAATCAATAGACTGGCGTAATTTTTAATATATTTTGGCTTAAGATAAAATTAATTTAATCCAGATAAGGCTTGAAGTTAACACCAAAAGGTTTGGAATCTAATACAAAAAGTTTAAAATCTCTAAGAAGAAGAGATACAGAAACATTTGTCGATTAGCGAGCTTACTTTAATGTCTGCCTTGTTGAATTGCTGTGACCAAATGTCCATTTTTTCTTTAACCTTGTATTAAAGGTAAACATAGATTCAAATTGTTTACTTTTGGAATTTGGTTTGCTGAGAACAAAAAAAAATTGTTTTATGTTAACAAAAAAAAAAAATTGTGAAACAAAAACAAATGACATAAAAAAAAATTTGTTTCAATGTCATATGAGCCACTTGAAATTTTAATACAGTCAGTTCTAATTTTTAATTCAATATCTTTTAGAATTCAATACAAACAATCTGATTTTAATTCGAGTACTTCAAATGTAAGACGTTGTTTGTTTAGAATTTAAACCAAAAAGTTTAAAATCATAACCCAATTTAGTACTTGAATGGTTTAAATTTTAAACAAAATTAGTTTCGTCATATATGTAGTCCACAAAAGTTGAACATTTAAGCCCAAATTTTTAACCATGTGCAAATTTCCATATTTGGCATTTAAGACATCTGTGAGCTTAAACATAGATATATGTAAACAAACAGCAATGCCAAACATAATAAAAGTTTATACGGCTGTCATTGACTTAACTCGAAAAGGTTGTCAAGAGCAAACAGGTAGTAAGAATTCAAAGAGGGATTACTTGAGTATTATTCAACAGTCAAATATACAAAGTTAGTTATGTGCGTGGAAATGGGAATATAATGGAATAGGATGAAAATTGTTATTAGTGAGATCAATCCATAAAAGAAATACTGCTTTTAGAGTCAATTCAATTAGCTGAGCGTTTCTGATGTGAGTGAGTTTAGTGTCTTTGTTTCCATGATTGTACGTCCTCCAGACGAAGATTGGAGTATGACTCGCCATTTTATAACTTTAAACTTCATAGTTCCTAAAACTGTTTATCCAAGCTTTAGATGCTTCATTGTGCATCGTATGCAATTACATTGTAGAATTTTGGAATAATACTTGGAACATTTTCCTCTTGGCAATTTCTCATCTCTAATGAGATCATATTTTAGTTGCATTTTGTTGTTGTAATATTTATTAAATCTTATCTTATAAACAAACACATGTGTATATTTATATATAAACGAACAAAATAAACCAAAACAAAAAATAAAAAATATAAAGCTAGATTTATACAAACAGTGAGCAATATAATTATCTAAGCTATACTAAACGAATATGAATGATAACACAGGACGCCACCTAAAATTCGCATGGGATGTCTCGAAGTTAGAAACTTAGATGATATGATGAATATAAATAGCATAGATATGAGCATTTTTGTACCATTTCTAAATCAGCTTGCACAAAATAAGAACAAATTGAGAGGTTTATCGCACGGGTACTCCGAATATACTGTGGATAAACTTCGAGATATTGCGATTTCATGTGACAAACTACCCCTACTTCTTAAACAAGTGGTGAGAGGAAACAACAATGTTCCATATAAAAGTTCCTTGGAAAAGTTACGTGGGTCACTTGTCACAAATTCTTTTATTTCTCTTATACAATTATACGACATTATAATAATACGTCAGTACTATATACGACAGCTTGTGAATACCATAAATGTATATGACGTACAGCGACCATTTCGGGATATTTTACTAACATCTCATGTAAGTACTAAGTATTAAAAAATTTATTTTGTTGTAAAAAATTAGTTATTTACTTGTATCTAATTATTTTTTCACTCAAGTATGTAAATATTGTTTGGAATATAATAATTTAATTACGACAATTTAAAAAATTATGCATGAAATGAATTCAATTTTATGATTATTTAACACACGTACTTGAAATTATATTTCTTTGAGAGTATGTGAGTTCGCATCTTTTAGGAACCAAATTTATTGTTCTAATTTACATAAATATTTTTTTTTTGCATTTATATTATTGCATTATTGTTATTATTTACCCTTTTATTTTATTTACTAAAAAATTTATTTACTAAGTTAAATTTAAATCGCACACAAATACAAAAGGGGCACTAAAAACTCGAAAACTAAAATTATTCATGAAACGTTCAAAAAAATGTCAATTTAATATATATAATGTAAAATATTATAATATTACATTTTCCAACTTAAGTCGAGTTGGGCTGTTTTTCGTTAGGCCCGTTTTTAGTTAGTGTTCGATATCTTGAAAACAAAAATTTTGCCTAAGTCTAGAAACTACTACACTTAATTCCTTTTTCTTGAATGTAAAGTTTTTAAAAGAAGGTTGAAGACGTCCTTCTATAATTAAGGAACATGTATAGAACAATTTTTTTAGAAATGTGAGTCTTTTTTCCGATGTTCGTACTTTTAAGTGATTAAAAACTAAAAAACTATTTATATTCAAAAACGAATATTTTTATAGTTTTTCACTTCGACACACTGATATATTTATACTTATATCATACTATAGTATAATTAAAATTCAATTATTTTGATGATGAAAATATTATTCATATTTTAATAAATTTTTTAGTTTTCATAATATTTTTTCTCAAAATTATCTTGAAAATAATTCAGGATGTGAAATTGAGAAATTATTGAGATGAATTTAATTAATTTTTATAAAAAATATGAATCTTTTAATATATTCCCAAGTAATTTTGATAAGTTTGTTTGTATTTATATAGGTATAACTAAAATATATTAAAAATATGTAGAAAAATACAGGTAAATTGCGAAAAATATTGCGTCTGAGTTTTTAAATCAGCTGAGTTGCATCTATCAAAGTCATATCGTATGTCGGCATGCAAGTAAATGATTTTCGCTTTAAAATTCAAGAGTAAAAATGAAGCGTGAATAGTTTATGAAGTAAATTTTCTGTGCCATGTATGCACTAACACTGATACTGAATTAACCAATTCAGTGACCTTAAGTTACGTATGAAATTTCGTTAATAGTCGTCACTTTTCAGTAAGTAGCAACTACTTTCAATACCATTTTCAAAAAACTTTTTAGAATTTTTTTAACCTTAAGTAAGTTAATTATTATTATTTGTTTATTTTTATTACAATCAGCTAAATCCGTCGTCTGCATGTGGTTAACAATAAATATAATTTACTAATTACCCTCAATAAAATAAGTAAATGTTGTAAACAAATAAACGGTAGTAGGTAAGTTAGTAAGTACTTAGTAGTAGTTGTTGAAAAAATAACCAATATCATGTTAGTAAGATTAATAAACTTTTTTTCAATGTTGTTTTTGTGGTTGTAATTGTAATTGCAATAAATTTAAGCAAAAAAGTTTTCCAGTTTTTTTTAAATATAAAATTGTAAAAATTGCATGTTGTAAAATTTTATTTACACCTCCAATAAAATATGTAAATCTTCATATGAGATCATAATGGGAAAGAGTGGAAAGTTTTTTTTAATTTTTTATTTGAATACAGCTCAAAATAAAATCTGCATCAAAAGGTGATAGTTTTTATAAGAAAGTAAATCATTAGCACTAAGTCACTGAACTGAAATAACAAAATTTATGTTCCAAAAGGAGTAGTTTTTTTTGTAATGAAACAGACTCCTAAACCCCATTACCACTAAACGTTTAGTGATACGGGAGCAGAGTTGAATTAGCAAATTAATGTAAGTGCAAATTTAGTTGCATTATGTAATATTCGGACAATAGAGATGTTAAAAAGACCATCTTTTCTTTTTTTTTCGAATTTGAGTTAATAATAGTAGTGGGCTTTGTTTTCCGCTATCACGAAAAGATTAGTAGCTCAGTCATAATTCAATGACTAAATCCCCAGTGTGGACAACGCTGAGAGCCTTTTCGAATATAGAATGTATGTTTTTCAGTTGATATCAGAGACGAGCTCCATTATGCCATTTTGAACATATTTTTTGTACTGCAATTTTGAAAATCAGACAAAACTTTCTGTGTAATACTTTTGCATATATTAACTTTAAAACTGAAATAATGTATTTTAAAATTATTAAGTTTTACTTAACTAAAGGGCCAGTTGAAAAAACATGTACCTACTGTTTGGAGGTGTTATGGAGCATGAAGAAAAATATTTAAATATTGGTAATTAAACTCACAGATATTTTAAATGCCAAATATGAAAATTTACAACTTGGAAAACACACTTTATTTTCCATATATATACATACTAGAGTTTCCCATTGCAACTCAAACACCATTTCATTTCAAACACCAACTGCGCGTGTAGTTAAAGGTTCGTGTACTTGCACTTGTATTAATTTGAAGCTAAGCAATAAAAATTTTGAAATCAGCACTGAAAATCCATTAGCATCTTTTAAAATCTCAATTACTTAACTGTAAATTAAAGTTCGCGCACATGTTCATGTTTCAATTGCACGTGGAGTTCAGGTTCGTGTTTCTAAAAGAAAATTACAAACAATTCTATGTCTCAAGATTTCATATCTATTTTACTTCTTTATTTTTTTTTATTTATTCTGTAAACACAATTTTCACAAGTAACAATAAATATAACTGAAATTAAATAATTTTTTTCTAAATATAAAATTTATCGAAATCAATCCACTTTCTTTAACTTTAAACTCATAATTAGCAATTGGACGAAAAGTTAAAATAATTAGTTTCATATTTTTATTTCAAGCTTTGAGATAAATTGTAACGGAAATTTTTTTGAAGTTTTTTCAGCGCGCTATTATTTATTGCTTCTCTTGAGTATGTAAACATACCAAATAGTTGACATATTTATATATGAAACTTTTGGAATTTGGAAAAATAAAAACAAGAATAATTTTGTTTGCGTGTACTGGTAAAATTTTTACTATGCCCAATTATGGAATATTAACGATGCGTGCCAAGTTTCTTTAAAATTTTAATTTATGTATAGAGAAATAGAGAAATAGTAAAAACTTCAATTAAAATTTATTAAATACCAAGCGTTACTTCAATATGTAAATTAAAGTTTTAATTTGTTATACGCGTTTGTGCATTAGAAAGGTTTAATATCTTGACTAAATACACAATTTACATAATATAAATATTTGTTTATTTCTAAAATGATAAAATGTTTAATTTTTGCATAACTATGCTGTGGAACAATCCGCATTGAATGAAGTAAACAAAGGAACTCCTATAAAATATGCGGCGCAATACTTTTGCATAGATTAAGATAAGAAAGTATATTCTTTTCAACGTGTGTACAGTACTCGGGTACGCTACTTTTTTACAAAGGATGAAATAAGTCGCCTTTATAAATGTAGTAAATGCCTGGGCAAGAACTAAAGTCCATGAAAGCGCCTTCAAGCATCCGCCACTGCATAGTCGAAGAAATAAAATCTAATTCAATTTCTGCCCATTATTGTGTCCGTATGTTTAAACTTAAATTTAATAAAAGCTAAATGTTTGTTCAAGCCAGTTAAGTGCTTTATGTTAAACATTTTCTGTACACATGTTTTACAGCTGTTTTAAATCATAAAATTTTTTATTACAGAAAATATGATCTTCTTTTATAAATGTTTATTTAAGTCGTTGTATTAAGTGTACCCAAGACATTAAAAGGGAGCACAAATGAAATTGTATTATCTTTATCTCTATTAATAATTCTCATTTGAGCTGATTTTTAATTATGTCTAATAGAGATACTTACTTTTTCCACTTTTTCTCATTTATCTAACACTAAATTTCACATTGCATTGAATTTCCGTTTTGACCCTTCCCATTTTGAAATCTCAGTCATAGGTAGATCTCTTTCTCTTTGCTACAAATAATACAGTCATACTAATAAAACTCGAACCTTCTACTCACTATTACAACCATTTCATATCTTGAATCAATATTCGCTAATTGCTAATCTAAAACTAATCTTTAAAAGTAACCTTTACTGATCTCTAAATTTTCCAAAATCAATGCACAATTTCAAAATCGTTCTTTTCATCAACATATATACTGATCGCTTATCTGGTAAGAGAACCGATCTCGACTAATCATATATAACAATTACACTGTGTGACGTATAAAAATCTGATGGGGACTCATAAAATACTTTAAATTTGAATTGAGTAGCTGATCGCGGATCTTTCTTGCAGATTCGTACGCTTGCATGTACAATATTCTGAAAACAAAATCGCTCTAAAATGTTATTAATTGTGAATATTAAAAGTTATTCATTATTGTATTCGGAACCTTTTCTATCTTAATATCACCAACCTTACTAATCTCATTTCGCTCCATTTTCTAGTTTTAAAAAGCATTCCCATTCTGAGTCCCATCTAGTTTTTTGTTGCACAGTGTTATTTGCATTGATTTTCACCGATCAAAACTTAAAATAATCATAGTGTCAATGACTTCATAGAACTTTTTTGCGATTGCGAAGCAAAAATCTGTCGCATAGAGATCGGTCAGCATGCTTCTGGAAATCGGATTGTGGAAAACTCGGATGAATATGATTCCGATCGCGGCGTGACACATTCACAGTAATCAAGCACTCAACATACATATACTATGAATGCATGTATATGCCTACGGGTTTGCGTTGTACCAACAAGTAGCTACGGGTACTAGCAAATGTAAATTCGCAGCAATAAACAAAAAATAAAACAAATAAGCAAACGATGAAGAGAGTGAAACAGAACGAGAAAGAGAATCGCACATATTAATATACTACAATAGCAGCAGCGATATGAGAACAGCGCAAAGAACATAAATTCACTAGCGAAGCGTTAGTGGACTTCAGTCGTTTAGACGCATTGGCGCAGTAGTAAAACTTTCAGTAGTGAGAACGCGAACGCACAGTCAGGAAGCAAATCATCAGCATTCAGCGTTAGTCCAACATTCGAGCAGCAATCGTAAATTCCAAAACAAAAAAGCAAGAAGGAAAAATACGAAAGAAATTATAAAATTTTCATTAATTTTTGTGTGAAACATTTTGGGGCCGCAATTACGAAGGTCACACTATATATTAGAATACGCAGCCATATGCCTACAAATATATACAACATTTACTGTGTCTATATAAAACCCGCGAAATTTCACGCAACTAAATAATAAATAAAAAATAAAAGCGTCACGCCATCGTCGTCAAGTTTTCATGTCTTGCCAACGAATTTTGAAATATCCATGCAGTAGAGGGACAATGTCGGAAGTTTAGCATCTGCAAAGTGTGGAAAACATAGAGAGAATATTGAGAAAATAAATATAAAGCAAAATTATTGACAATTTTCTGCTTTTAATAAAAGTTTAAGTACACTTAGCGTAGAAAAAGTTTTTTTTCGTTATTCTTCTATTGCATGCCAATTCACTCGCATGGTTAGAGTTATGAGAGTGAAGAAATCACCGACGTACGAGTTCTTTACCACAATTTCCGCATCCGCTGCCGCAGTTAAACGTTTTAAGAAAAGCCAAAATTTAAAATTAAAATTAAAAAAACTAGAAATCTATTTTATGTTTAATAATTTGTGTAAGCGGAAAACTATTTTAACGCCATCAGTGTCGCTGCCAATACAAAAACGTTATTGGCATTCAAGATTCGTAAGAGTAGTAAAAAAATCGAATAACGTGTGTGTGGAGAAAGCAAAATAAAATTCTCGTGAACGTGTAAAGTGAATCGCAAAATATCAGTGCAAATTCTAAAATTAATATTTGCAAAAGTATAAAATTTAGTTTTGATTTGTTTAGTTCAACTAGTAGTTGTCAATAGCCACGATAGCGAAATTCAGAGGGATTCTCCATTGAATAAAGGTGAGTTGAAAGACGATTTTGTTTGTTCGATGTTTTTGAGGAGCTCCACATCCAAATCGAATTGGCACAACCACACGAGTTCGCAAGGCTTAACAAGGTTTTGCATGGCAGCACTAATTAAATTAATTCATGTGCTCCAAAATTGGCATTATTGACGAAAACTCACTTATCCAAAATTATAGCAACATTTTGAAATGCTTGCAAACCATGCAAGAATGCAAACCATTAAGGTCAATACACTCAGCGACGAATCACAAAGATACGCGCATACAGTGAATTATTTGAAAATTGGTTTCCAGAAATTTTTACTTATTGGACATTAATTGATTTGAATCGGAGTTCCTCATTTTCTTATTTTTTGTGAAAGTTGTAAACGTAGTTACATGTAAAAAGGAATCAGAAAATTCACTAAAAAGCTAATTTATAAAATCGGTTAACACATTTTGAATATTTGTAAGAGGTCTCAGCAATTTTAAGAATTCGTTAAAAATGGATTAATAAATAAACGTATTCCAAAAATAATCACTGTTTAATATTTTTGCATATGGTATGCTGGCTTCAAAACTATATTTCATAATTTAAAATTAATTGGTTTTACCTGAATAAAATGGCTAGATGAACAGGCATTTCTTTTTTTGTAGAGTCTGGACCACCAGGGAAAATGAGCATTGGATGTTAGCAGTAATTAGGTACATTGGCAATGTGGGAGAATGTGATAAATTCAGCCAAAAAAAAAAATCATAAATTACATGGTCAACTGTGAAAAAAAAAATCTTAAAGTAAATTGCAACAAAAGAATATTTTTCCCGCCAAACTTGCTGCTTTTAACTTGTAATAAATTCTAAAATAATGTTTTTACACTATCTGATCACAGACAAAGTTCATTGCTCATGATGTAGTGTACGAGGATTGAATAGTTGGTCCCAATTACTACACACTCTTTAAAATACGCAACAAATTCTTGGTTTTTTTTTTTTTAAGTACTGAGATCTCATATTGGAGAAATAGAAATTGCATTTTAAAAACTGAGTCACTGTTCAAATTAGGTGAAGCAGGCTTGAGTTAAATTGAGTTCGACACTGTGATGAATAAAAATGATAAGAAAATAGTTTAAACTTTTATACTTAAAATAATAATTTATTATATATTTTTGCCACTCTAAAGACGCTGTCATTGAAAGACATGCCGCAATTTTATTTATATCTTTCGTTGTATTGATATTTTATCTAAGAATACATACACAACAGTTTTAACATAAAGTCTTTATATGCAGATTTGTTTTGTTTTTATCAGTTTTTACTAGTTTTTTGCGTCTATTTGCACGCATTGGCAACATCCCGAAAATGATGCCACATTTCTCATAATGTTCTTAAAAAACAAAAACAAATTCCCCATATTGGCCATACATTGCTTTTGCAACTGAAAAAATTAAAAAATTGTTGATCTTTTTCAATGCACGAAAAACGTTTTCAATTCTTTTTTTCTTCGGAAAATAGAGCAACTTATAAAGTTATACCCAAATTAATATTAAAAACATTTGACAATTTAAAAATTAAAAACAGAGTTGTCGGTTTCTGTGGAGATAACACTAACACAGATTTTAGAGGACAAAGAGCCAAAGCTACAGCGCGCTACCTACGACTACCTGAACATGGTGCCAAAAGTTTAAGCGCGATTATCTCGAAATGTTGTTTTTCAAAAAGAATCATTTCCTCAATCTATCCGAACTTTTACTGGCTAATTTATAACTATGATTTGTTAAAATATGTTCATGTTTTTTTTTTTTCATTTTTTATTTGTCGTTCTCACAGCGAGGGGTGACGAAAAAAAGTGTTTTGGCACAACGGCCGCATCGTCTCCAGTTGTCAACATTTTTTTTTGGACAAATTCATAAAATACCTTGTAACATCAACTTATTCTGATGAAATTGTATCGCCTTGGCTAAAAAAAAAAATTAATTTAATAATTTTAATTTGAATCAATAAAATTAATTTGTCGAATTGATACATTTTTGTTGATTTTATTTAGGGGTGTATCCTTTGTGTGTAGTTTTATAATATTTGTACTGCTCTTGTACCAGTTTTATCTTAGGTTCTGTACTGTTTTGAGCTCCAAAAAAGTTGGACACATTAGCTATGTCATATCCTAAAACTACAAATTTCAAAAAAAAAAAAAAAAAAAAAATGTGGAATACGTTAGGATTGTTCATTATTAATTATAATTATTAATAGTAAAATAACATAAAAACACTTCATGTTCAAACAATTAAACAAAATATAAAATAAAATAAAAATGATTCGAATCCTTACTAATTCAACGTTTTCTGTACTATGAAAGCAGAAATATTGGAAGAAATCTTGCCAATACTTATCATATCTTTATATGTTTATCAACTATATAGATGAATATGCGTCCATAAATATATATACAAAAAGTTTCATAATTATTGTTGTGGGTGGGTCTAATGAAATTTGACAAGAGCTGGCGTGGAACTGGTTACACTCAGGTTGCTTGTGAATAGCAAATTTCATGAGAACAATGTTATGAAATGGTACTTAGAGCAGCAATATCCGTGGTTAACCGGTATGGAAATTATTTTAGAAAATATATGCTGTGGGGTATGACATACCCATCAAGCCGTTGCTGGGTTAATAACCGAAATCTATTTGTATGCATATTCAGTTACGTTATATTGTCACCTTTGTGCACACTATGACGTAAGATTAGTAAATTAATGAATAAAAGTTTAACCCTTAAATACTAATAATACCAATCATTCGTAAATTTTACAAATTTTTTTGACTGAAGATAAAAACTTTATTTCTTCTTCAAAATTTTTTTTAGATATTGCATTAAAACCATTAAGGCAACATTAAACCGTGAGAAAATCAATTAATTTATTTCAAAATATTTCACCGTGCATATTATTTTTGCACCTTCTCCTTTTTTAAATCATCATAATTTTTATCCCAAATACCTTGAGAACACTAGAAACTAAAATTTAATTGATAACGCTGTGCAACCAATTCAAATTCTTGGAACTCGAATCGGGATCTGTTTGTATATATATAGTACTCAGCGGGTTTTGTAAAGTTTGCAATAAAGTGAGGTGAGAGCTTATATATGAAGAGATATTCCGCTTTGCTTAAGGTCAGCGTAACAGCAAATATATGAGCAATTAACCGAAAAAGTTAACTAAGATATCTTATATTTTTTTGACATATTTCGAGAATTCTCAATAGTTTATTTCAATGGCTCATAGCACTTTCAAACCCAATCAATAATATAGTGATAGTATTTTTCTAGACAGTAATTACTTTGATTATTTTACGTTTTTTGATTTTTTGTTTGTACGCTGAATAATATTGAAATAAATATTAATTAACATTTCTGCCAAACTTTTTCAATTTGTATATCATGGTTTTAAGAAACGTGCTCGTCTTGTGTTAGTTTACATAATTAATTTAATTTGGTATGCTTGCTATAAATATGTTTTTAAATGTTTAGTGGATTGACCAAAATTTGAAAACAATATCATAAACTACAATGTAAAACAAGTTTTGTTTTAATAAAAATTCCCCTAAAGAAGTTTTGGAAAATCCAACGAAAGAGAACTGTCTAATTATTCGCCTTCAAGCTTAATAGACCAATTAGCCTTACAAAATGCTACTAACATCCAAATTTCCAATCGAATCAATAGGTGATTATAAAAACTTAAAGAAAAAATAACAGCAAATCCTATTATCATTCCATATTAGTTACTATAAGCTTTCACGGGATTGAAGCAAAATCTTTATGCATTAATCTCAGTTTTCTTGGGTGGTTTGGAGATGTTCTCAAAGTGGCTGAGTGGCTGATTTCGAAAATATTAAAAGAATTTTTAAAAACTTCTGAAAGCGTGTATATTGTTGTTTTATACCATTTTAAATAGCTTAGGTTTTTATGCAGTTTATCGTTTATGAGATAGAGACTCTTAAATCATTATAGAAAATGCTTCAATTTTAATCAAGCTATATTAATATTGATAAAAAGATAAGACATGAATATACCATATATTGATAGACAAAGCGCCTATTCAATAGCAAAATAAAACGTTCAAAATGAATATAAATTTTTGTAATCTTTAGGTTTTTCATGAATTTTTAAACTCAATTTAATATTCTTATCGAAAATAAATAAATTCAATTTGCTTATTGTTTAAGGCAAAAAAGTAATCAACAAATTAATAATATATGATTTATTTTGTTTAAATAAATACAAAATAGTTTATAGACCAAAAAAAAAAAAACCTCGAATAAAATTCTTAAAATAAATACTAGTACATAAATATCATCCATAAAGTTTTTAGTTACATTTCTGAAATTCCTTTGTGGGAGTACGTATATAAAAAGTTATTGAAAGCATTACGTGTAGCGTCCAATTTCTCAATCTCACGAACTGGCTCTAGACAACAAAGAGCAAACACCCATTAACAAATGAGGTCGTGGTATCAAAACGGCGCTCTAGCGCTAATTGTGCTGCCTCTGTTAGAGGGAGTAGCCGCTCTACCTACCTACTTACCTACTACCATTATGTGTAGGTAATGTTTGTCAAGTAACTTGTTACTTTATAAATAATGCAACACTATTGCTATAGCTATCGTCCTCACATGATCACAAAATCCCCGCGAGGGTTAACTAACGTAAAATTTCATATTGGCAATAATTTTATTTACAAATAAGCGCATTAAAAATTATAGATACATACTAAATAACAAGTTAGTAAGAGCTAATTTAAAAAGCACACTCTTTTTAACCTTTGTGTTAAATTTGTGTTTAATTAACCAGATTTCAATTCTAGTTCACTAAGCTTCTTCAATATTTCAGAAATTTATTGAATGAACGAGAATTGAAAACTTTGTAGTTGATTCAAGAATACTAAGTAGTAGGCAATTTTCAATTTAAAGAGTTAGTGAATTGTACATAAATACCAAATACTGTCAACTGTTTTTACTTCTATAAGAATCAAGACAGATAAGAGGATCTCCAATTCAAGTTCAATAGTGACCTTTTTTGAAACTTTACTGTTAAAGTTTTTATTTCAACTCCTTTGGGATATAAGACATAGGCTGAACCCAATATAAAAGTTAAAATATTCGCATAAATAATTAGATTTCTTTATTACCTGGCGTAAGTAGACGTGGAATATGTAAATTAACTCAGTTCATGTTTTTGCATTGAGGCGTAACAGTCAAGTACCGTCAACTGCATCACAGTGGCCACTAGACGAGGTTAATTAAATATCAGCTGATTGATACATTAGAGCATATCACACTCAAAAGTTCCAGTATGAAAACTTGATTGCTACGGAAGTTTCAACAAGTAAAAAGTAAATTTATAGCTGCAATGCTTCACTATGAGCTTAACAAGCTAGTGATAAAAATTAATGTACCCTCATGTTCGGAATTATGGGTACAAGTGCATTGTTTACACAGGTTGATAAATAGTAATCGCAGACGGGAACAATAAATAGATCTGAAAAATTTCCTCGCACATAAAGGTTAACAGAGAAATCTTATCAACAACTAGAATTTTGTTATCTTCAATCAAACTTTTACATATTTTAAAAGTTTGCGTATTAGTTACTTTTCATATTAAATTATCGGCAGTTTAGGAAAAGTCTTATAAGCGTTGCGCGCGGCTACGCCATGGCGAATAGTAGTGAAGAAGAATTACAGAAGCTGAATGAAGGTGATGAAAAGTGTCCGGTGATAGTTAAATATGAATTTCCACGCTATATACACAGAAAGAAAAGTAACGATGAAATTCGTACGGCAAGTAATGAAGAAGAAATCATTGAAGAAGAAGCAAATGCTATGGAAATGGTAATTGGAAACAGTTTTGCTTTATACAAAAAAATTATCAATGAAAATAACAATAATATGTTTTTTATTTTATTTTTATTTTTTGTTAAAAGTTTTGTTTATTTTTATTGCTTTTTTTTTTGTGTATTCATTTCTCTGCAATAATTAAAGTTAAGCGCCAACTCACAGCTGTTTATGGAATATTAAAAGCTTTTACGCCACAACTGGTGATAATAAAATACAGTTGAGTAATCGTTATTTTTTATTAATCTAAATATGGAATAAAATGTGAATACTTGCAGAAAATGGCTCAAGTATTGGGTACTTATTTGAGTCGAGTATGGATTATAAGTATGTGAATTTTACTGATTGTCCAAAATGTCGGGTATTTGTTAGTAAACATAGTTTAAGTGAATGAGTGCTTCACTACATTACATTAGTGTAGTGCCATGTTTAATGTCAGGGAGAAATGGTATGTGTGTGTATGTATGTTTTGACCGTGAAATCCATATGCATACAAAACAAGACATCAATATAAGAAGCGAACAATATGTTATCTTCAGTAAACAAATATGAAATTATAACAGTTTAAAGGACTGAAGGAATAAGTACTAAATCAATAAAAATTTCAAACACAATTTGTGATTTATTACTAATGGTATGTGGTGCGAACATAGTTTGATTGAAATCAGATCTCCAATTTATATTATGCATACTTATAAAATAAATTTTTTACTATATAGGCACTAACTAAATGAGGCTGGATAATCTGGACAATTAATGCCAAAGCCCCGTCCGATATACCAAATTGTCTGAAATACGGAAACTTCTTTTAACTAACCTGCGCGGCTGCTTACATTTTTTAGATAAACAATAACTATCTTTCACTTTCTTCAACTCAATAAATTCAGGAAGTTTATTCATTCTCAACAGAGAAGCACCTTGTATCACTAAGGTGCAATATTGAAAACTGCTAAGATTGTTCCTTATACAGGAGAAATGGAGAACACTTTTTGCTCCCAATGCAGCAAGAAAAAACGTATATGAAATTAATTAAAACTAAGTGTTATAAAAAGATATTTTTTATTATACATATACTTGTCAATTATACAATATATGCATGCTAATTTGTGAATTTAGTTATACTTTTTTTCAATTTGTGTCTTTTATATTGTATAAGATGTATAGGAGATGTGCTAGGGAGCGAAATACTCAAATTAATTCACCATTGACACTTTCCTATCATATCTTTCCTATCATGTTTGCGGGCCATCTCAAAACTCCCGGAACTAACTAAAAAGACACATATACCCGTCACTCTCAATGCCCCTGTCGTTTAAATCTCAATATATCAATATATGATTGCAACTATTCAACACAATTGAATATTCTCGTGCCTAACTCAAAGTAACAAATTGATGTTAAAAAACATTTTGCACGCGAATTGACACAAATGATTTGCAAATGATTTGTTGAAATGATGAGAGCCAAGTGATGCATTAATCACAATAATAAATTTGCTAACAATGCAATATTAATGCTTTTATGCTAATTTAAGTAGCTAAGAAAATAAACTGAAGAAAAAAAATTGAAAGTGAAGATTTTCATTACAGGAAGCGTAAGATATAAAACAATTTATTACTATTTGAAAAAACTTTGTAAGATTTCGAAAATAACTAAATATTTATAATCAATGCATACATTAGGTGTTAATTTTCCATCAAGGTTCTTCCCCGCATACTGCTAACTGGCTCACTAACTAACTAACTTGTTATAATTACCTATATTTATTGCTGTCAACTTCAAAACAGAAAATCTATATTTTAAATTAATTAACAATTCCTATAAAATTTTGCTACTGTTATTTAGACGATTTAATATTTATATTGATCATTCGAGATATATGCATGAACTCTCTGGCAAGCATGTGAACTCTTCATGTTAAATGCTTCAAGGATTTAATATTTCGCTTCAAATAATTTTTTCTGTTTATATGCTACTTACGTTAATTTGCCGCTACTGGTGCTTCTAGCTCCATATGACGCATACTCTTAACCCTTTATAAAGCAAAATCAATTCTTAAAAGAAATTGATTAATTAAAAAACACATGTTGTTTTAAATATTCAAATAATTTTTCTGAATACAAGCAAAAAAAATTTAAAATTGTGCCATTAAACGGAAATAATTATTAGTTTTGTTGTGACATAAAGTAAAGCTGCGTTTCTCGCTCATTGTTTGAAATATAGCTTAGCAATTTGGAAATTTTCATCGTATTCTGTTATCAGTTCATGTGGAGTAATGAGCAACTTGGTTTTGTTGCACCGCTATGGAGGAAAATGCTTATTTTATAGCTCATTTTGTGTTTTTGGCCGAATAAGATCAAAAATTTGTTTTTATTTGGTTTTATGGCACATCAGCCCATTAAGGTCCTAGACCGAGCGCTTAGCATCCATTCATGTTGTGTAAGTTATATTTGTACAGTTTTATGTCGATTCCGAACGGCGAAGTGAAAAGCTTTTCATTGGTAATTTTTACTCTTGGCGGTTTGCCATTGCCAGTCAAGAGGTGGTGCCGTGTAGAAAATTTTGAATTTTCTATTTTTGATTTTTGAATGTACCAAGAATTGTACCCGGATACCACGCCATGAGAGTACAGTAATGTAAAACGACGTTATAAAGGGTTAAATTTTTTATGATAACAAATACAAAAGTAAACACTAATCAATAAAATACATAAAAATTCTCTAGAAATGACCAGTTTTTATAACACTTTAACGAAAAAAAAAATGGAAGAGTAAAAACGTGTTAGCTTCCGATATAATAAAAATAAAATTATTTAGTATTTAGCATAATGAATAAAAATCTGAAACTCAAACTTTGAACTTATGCTATGGATGACATGCTAAAAATCATATCGCATCTGTTTTAAAATTAATGCAGAAATTTGGAATAGCTTAAATTTTTGAGTAGTTTCGACATTTTTGCATAAACACGATTTTTTAAATTTCTTTTACTAATGACTAATGGAATACATAGCTATAAAAGTATACGATTATGGTTTGCATTTGCAAAGCAACAGATGAAGAAAGTAAAAATATTGTTGTTCTTTTGGTTTAGGGTAGCCAGACTTACTGATTTGTTTTTTTTTTTTAGATTTACTTTTAATAATACTACTGAGTTTTCTAAATTCATATCTTGCTTATATCTTAATATAATATTGAGAAATAAATACAACCTGATTTGTCTTTTTAATGAATTTATTGTTTTAAAAAATTTTAATGAAAACGTAAGTTAAATCATAAATGCTGAAAAATATAGAATTGGATTTTTAAGCGGTTGGAAAAATTTGCAAATTCCTCTAAAGAGTTCGGGAAGTGAGTTTGTAGCTTATTAATTTAACAATTTTTACATAAAAAGTTAAGAGTTCTGACTCTTAATTTTTTAACCTAATAACCACCAATTATATGACTAATACAGTTTAACAAATAGTATCGACAACGACCAAAGCGAAACCGATTAAGAAATTAGCCTTTTATAGCTTTTGTAGTTAATGTGTTAACTAGGAAAGGTTCCATTCTTAATAAATACCAAATTCGGTCTATATCTCAAGTATATACTTCAAGATGTAAGAACAATCTCATATTTGTTCCCCATATTATGGGGTCTCCTTCCAACAGTTGCCAATCCAGGCCAAACAAATAACGAACCGAGACAACTGATGGAACCTTAGAAATTCATCTGCACCTATCATTCAAACTACGGATGATAAATACTTAGTCGACAAGACACTAGACCATTTTCCCATTAGTTTAAAGACTTTAATACAAACGACAGTATACATTTTTAGGCTATTATCATGCTAGCATTGAAGCTTAGCACACCGAAGTTTCTCGTTCTGAGAAGTATTTCTCTACGTCACAATTCTCTAATCATTATGTTCAAGATCAACTGGAATAACAACCTGTAATAGTCGCAGAAGATTCTGTTAGCTTTATATGGCATAATCTATATGTATATTCCCTTGAAAGTAACGTATGGATAATCCAAAATCCAAACACCTTAAAACTTAAACTATAGTGCTTTGTCATCCGCAAAATTAACTAAGTATATAATTTATTGACCCACTAAACCTTTAGTTTATGCATATTCAAATGAATAAAATAATATAAAATAAAACGAAAAAAACTAATATAACAGCAAAATTAATTAATATTTCAAAAATATAGCTTATTTTTAGCTTGATATGGAATTCGCGGTTGATATGGAGTTGGAAATAAATTCATTTAACAAATCAATGTTTGGTTTCATTAAAATACTAAAATGCCAAAATTGATTTGGTGTTAAAAAGGTTTGATCCATAATCCCTCCAACAATCTTGCATCTTGTTATTTTTTTTTTCTTTTGAGAAAGGTGATATGTATTACGATCTTTCTTTCGTTTATGATTACTTATCATTATTATTGTAACAAATTGGCATATGATTTAATTGGAAGACATAACGAAAATTGATGACAATTTTGTTTTATTCGTAAATATATTCAATTTTTTTTTTTTTGTTGTTGTGAAGGTTGGTGACAAAATGTGGCCACCAAAAAAAAAAAAAAAAAGCTGAAGAGTGGAAGAAAGATAAAGACACACAAGATTTGTTTAGTTTTACTTGAGCTCAGTTTCAATTTAGACTTAAAACGCGCTGGTAGCTTGATATATACTGAACGCTCACTAGGAAATATATTTAAAAATTTAAAATAAAGTTGATATTTTTATTGAAAAGATAAATATTTTTCAAGCAACTAGTAAATGAAAGAATTAGTGAATATTTGTGAAGTAAAGTTCTAATTGACTGGAAAAAAAATATTCTAAGAAAATTTTAAGTTGTACCATTAAAGTTTTTTAAGAAAGTGAAACTTAAAACGGATAGTTTTTTAATTAGTGTAAGTGTGTGAAAGACTTTAAATTTATTATCCTATTCTATAAATAAAATTAAGACATTTGTTAATCTGCATGTGACTATCTGTCACATGACTTAAAGATGCGATGAATCGATATTCTATTCCTTGTAAGGATTTACTTGAGTGAAAAGGACTTAATAGAACATCTGTCTCCAGTTATTACAATTGTTTTATAACTTTTGCATAAATTAGTAATTTTTGTCAGAAGTGCTGGGATGGCTCATCACGTTAGGTTGGAGTGGCTGTCTAGATGGCCCATTCCGATACCACATGGTTGGGCCTACAGTTTAATGCCGGTTACAAACTGCGGTGTAGCAATTTGTTATCACTTCGTGGTTTTGCCATTGCTTATCAAGATGTGTACTTGTACACTTTCTTATAATTTTCATACACTTCATATTGATACTGAATATAAGAAGGTAATGGGAATTAACCACCAGACGAAGACGGGAATCGAACCAGAACCTCCAGGGTGAAAGGCTAAAGAATTACTAGACTATCGAAGTCGTATATAATCTATGATGCCGGTATGACCAGATACCGGCATCTGTCTAAATATTCATTCCATTTTCTTTGTATGATTGAGATAAATCTGATGTAAATAGATTTGTTTTTTTTTTTCTATCTAACTATTCACTAATATGTATTATATCACGTAGAAGCGCTTGCAGTATCACAAAAATTCTTTATTTATTTTTCTTATTGTAAGTTTTTTTTTATGAAAATTCATTTAATATCTGCTTTTATTATTTTTTTCTTTGTTAAACCATTTACGAGATTTATTTCTTTGGCTTTAGCTTTCATTCATTCATACGTTTGTATATTCATCATCATTATTTCATGATTGCTTTGTACTTTATTAACCCAAATGACCATAAATGCTATTGTCATTTTTATATTATGATTTTTTTTCTTTATTCTGAGTTTTATTTAATTTTTATTTGAATATTTTTGTTGTTCAATTAATTCATTGATAAGACACACGATCGGTATTGTGTTTATTTATAAATTATTTTTATTTACTTTTGTGTTTGTATTGCTGTTTAATTGATATTAAAATGTAATACTATATATAATTTTAAAATACCAATTATTTAGACTGAATCAAAAATTGCATCTTTTTTTTACTGTAGATTAAACTGTTTTTGTTTCAGCTAGTTTTTTATTTCCCAAAAGAAAGTAGAAGTAATAAGAAAACAAGAACTATGCTCATTATTACTTAATATTTGAATTATTGCTTTTAGATCAAATTAAGCTTTGATCTCAAAGTAATATAAAATATACACGCTCCTGAATTGCTCATTACGTACGGTGACTTTTCTCTAATAGAAGAAAAGAAAAATTTTAAGACTTTTTATGTTTTTTATTTTATATTTTTCGAATATTCCAATGTCTAATAGATTTTCCTTCAACGATTCCATTCTTAAGTTCACAGGATTATTATGTACTCTTCCTGAGCTTATCTATTTTGGCACATATAACTTTACTATAAGCTCCATAGAGTTGTTTCAGTAATTAGTTCATTATTTCTTATCACTACTTTAACCCAGATATGCCTAATGACCTATATGTAGTGCATTGCAGAAAGTTTTGAATCCGAAATTTAAATTTATTTTTAGAAAACCATAAAAAAAATGTGTTTCTTACCTAAGGATGCTAATAATAAACTTTTGAAGGTGCCTATTTTGTAATTAGTCTGCGATATTCTCATTTAGTCACAATCAAACATGTCTGAAGTGTACTGCGTGTAAGACATTGAGCATAGCTGGGTTAATACTTGCTGATTATACTTTCAAGAATCTGCAGCTTTTAATCAAATCACCTACATACGCATGCCATAAAAAATATATTCTTTTGGTTGGAATGGAAAATAGATTATAATTGATAACATGACTGATTTGATTTTCCTTTTAAAATAATCGAAAAGGAACATATTCAATACTAACTACCTATTTCTCTTCTGTTATTAACAATGGAAATTTGTTTGAGATTCAATAAAAATTACATTTGAAAAATTTATTAATTTCATGCAATGTTTTTGCTTTCATATTTTTGCATTCTATGTACTTGCTCATATCTGAAACTCAATATGGAAATAATATTAAAAAATATTTAATGTATTACATTGGGATGTGTGTAACATTGACCGCAAATGATATTGACGATAAAAATGCTGAACAATAATAATAAAACATTTTTGAAGACAATTGAATTGTTTGTTATGTAGGTATAGTATAAATAGAAGAGTAAATAAAAAAGCAAAACAATAACAGCTGATTCGGTTGAACTACTTTCTAAGTGGCTCACTGGCTGCCTTTCAAAATTGTGACGATGACAAGAAATTAAAATTTTTTATTTTATTAATTACCAATTACATTTCATAAGAATAAAATTAAATGAGAGACAATGGCAAAGTTTTATATATTTTTTATGTATTGTGTACCCTTTAGAAAAGAAGAATTTGTGTTTAAAAATTATTTGATAGAACTTCAATGATGAAGAAAATAAAAGCGGAATTTGTTTAATCATTTCATGGAAACTCTGAAAGTTAAGCAATTCATTGTTGATATTTTGACATATCATTGACGAAAAACATATAATTCATTTTAGATAAGCTTTTAAAATACTAAGCAAAATTGTGGGTCTAATAAAAATATAGATTAAAGCAATATAATAATAAACCTGATTAAAAAAGATGTCGCTGTAGTGACAGTTTTAAAGCCACTAAATTTTGAGTTGAAAAACTTCCTATAGTAATAAAACTAAAATTTCCCATAACTAATTTTAAGTGCTTTCTAACTTTAAAGTCTACTATAATTTTTTAGTTCTGATTCCTCTATCATTGTAAAACTATTGCAACCAACTAAAATTATTTTCTTTATTTCTTTTCAGCTCCCTATTCCTTCATCCCCTGATAAATCTGAAATCCCACGCATAATGGTTGGTGTTGCTCCCGACACTAATGGAGATGAGCTTTCTTCGGCAAAGAATCCCATGATCAAATATTTGCTTAAACATCGTGAGGAGCATGCACGTGCACAGAAACATGATTACTCACATGTTTTCCGGCGAAAGACACGCTGTGAAATGTTTCGACTTTCGGTAATAGCAATGGCTATTGAATTCGCCTATGCTGCCGAAACATCCTTCGTTTCTCCCATTCTTCTACAGCTTGGCATCGATCACAAACAAATGACAATGGCATGGGGTATATCGCCATTATTGGGATTCTTTATATCACCGCTCCTAGGATCGGTTAGCGATCGTTGTAAACTGAATTGGGGCAGACGACGACCAATTATTACGCTGCTTTCAATTGGTATAACGCTCGGTTTAATCCTGGTTCCATTTGGCAAGGAACTTGGTATTCTGATGGGAGATACTGGTTATGAAAATATGCAGTTCAATACGACGAGCAATTATAGCGACAGTGAGGGAAGTGCAGCAGCTTTGCAAGCTGAACAAGAAGGGGAGGGAGGAGCCATACCATCGAATTTCAAATATGCTGCCATTCTAACGATATTAGGCATGGTACTATTAGATTTCGATGCCGATACTTGCCAAACGCCTGCCCGTACCTATATGCTCGATATGTGCACACCTGAAGATCAACCACGTGGTTTGACCACATTCACGCTGCTGGCCGGTATTGGTGGTACTATTGGTTATGCTATTGGTGGCATTGATTGGGAGAAAACAAGCATTGGTATGTGTGTTTTGTAAGAATTATGTTCGGAATGCTTTGAGTAATGCAAATTTTAATATTTACAGGAATTTTTCTGGGCGGCAATATACCCACAGTATTTGGTCTAGTCACCATTATATTTATTATTTGTTATTTTGTAACAATCACCACATTTCGCGAGATTCCACTGAAACTCATAGAGGAGGATGATCTATTGAAGCCATTGTCTGCAACTGCCATTAAGAAAGAGCTGAATAAAAACAACAATGCCATCTATTACATCAATGAGGTAATTGAGGTTCAATTTAAACCAGATTAATTGAAATTGAGGATTAGCATTATGACATACTTTGAAAGAGATTGTGGACACAAACACTATCGTGGTTTTCTGCTCAACAGAAGTTAATTTCAGTCAGAAATTCTAGTTCCCAAAGTTACTCCAATGCGTTCTTGCATCATTTCGAATCACTGAAAAACTTCTACTTCTTTCTTTTCAGACCTCGGCCCTCGAACAAGATGCCGCAACAAAAGTTGCTGAAGAAAAGTATAGTTCGCTTCCCATGGAAA
Organism: Toxonevra muliebris; assembly: GCA_963691655.1. Classification (NCBI taxonomy): domain Eukaryota; kingdom Metazoa; phylum Arthropoda; class Insecta; order Diptera; family Pallopteridae; genus Toxonevra; species Toxonevra muliebris. The sequence continues at coordinate 89,999,862 of OY829328.1, forward strand.
GCTATCAAAATGGTCATTCACCCGCTAGCGAACAATCTAAGCAAAGCACCAAAGTAATTGAATCGGGTGTATCCGATGAAGATAAACCTATCTCTTTGAAACAATATCTCAAGTCTATAGTCGTCATGCCATACTCGATGCGTATGCTAGCGGTAACGAATCTCTTTTGCTGGATGGGGCACGTTACGTATTGTCTGTACTTTACCGATTTTGTGGGTGAAGCGGTATTCGGAGGTGATCCAGCAGTAAGTTATAAATATAGTCAAGTTCGAGAGTATGCTATTATTAATCTCTTGCAACTTAACTTACAGGCAGCTCCTAACTCTGAGAAAGCAAACTTATATGAGGCCGGCGTACGTTTTGGCTGTTGGGGCATGTCCATTTATGCGGCGTCCTGCTCGGTGTACTCAATGACAGTGACGAAATTAATGAAGTGGTTTGGGTAAGTACTGCATTCTAAGTATTCGAGAAATAATTTATTTAAACATCTCTAACAGCATATTTTTCTCTTTCCCTCTTTAGTGCTAAAGTTGTTTATATCGTCGGCATTTTGTATTATGGGATTGGTATGTTAATTTTGGGCATATGGCCCACAAAATGGGGTGTTCTCGTATTTAGCACATCGGCGGGTATACTCTATGGTACGCTTTTCACAATGCCCTATATTCTGGTAGCCAGTTATCATGCTAAAAATTGTGTAAGTATTTGTAATTTGACTTTTTAAATTCCTTATTTTCTATATACAATACAAAATCTTCTTCACTCAGTTCCGCGTACATAATGGTGAAACAGTACCCTTGAAGCAGTCACGTGGTCTGGGCACTGATGTTGCCATTATTAGTAGCATGGTATTCGTAGCTCAACTTATCGTTTCCCTGTCAGTGGGTCCATTGGTTTCATGGATGGGAACCACTTGTGCCATTCTATATGCGTCGACTTTTTTGGCATTTGTTGCTGCCTTCTTCGCCTTATTTGTTTTATATATTTAAACTTTTAGTTTGTTAAATAAGTATATGAAAAAATACCAAAAAAACAAGCGTGTTCTAAAAAATACGTTGAAAGATTTCATTTACTTTTTGAAAAGCTTTCAAAAACCGATATTTGTATGTATGTATTATAGTTTTGTTTATTTTAGTTTTTAAGTTAATTATTCGAAAATATAAATTTATTAAAAAACCAAATGACGAAGATTTTTTCAAATGAATTGTTTACTTAAAGATATTCTCCCCCACGATTTAATAACTGTAGTTTCTAGTTTAGTTAATGGGAAATTTGTCGATTTTTGATGACTGAATAAAATTGCCAATACATATAAATATTGTTCACAATGACGTCGATGAGAACTTGAATATTGAAACTAGTCGCATACTTCAACCTTATTTATATAAACAGAGTAAAGAGGCAGCCTTTCTGTCTATCCACCCACTTATGAGTACCTATATTTTGTACTTGATTAATTAATATCTCGAAAATGGCTTTACGAGTGGATGAGAAGAAGCTCGTCCTGGATCCTGAAAAATCAGACATACTTACTTCCAAGGTACTAAGCAAGTGTTGGCGGAGTAAAGTACTCCATTTTTTTAAAATAAAGTAAACAATGCAAACAAATAAAAATAGTTAAGCTAAAGCATTTTTCCTTGTATTCTAAGTTAATATAAAGTAAATTAAATATATGTAAATATATTTATAAAAATCATTTCCAATAATGCCAACTTAGATATTGGGGTCAATTATTGAATCCGCAACTGCGGGCCATCCACTATGGATTGATACTCTATTCAACCAATAAAATTTCCAATTCTGTTCTATTGATCACAATTATAAAAATATTGGTGTACATATCACAACATTTGATACCAAAAACAAACTTAGTAATGAAAGCTTTATAAATATATATATAATCACAGTGACTTCTAAACTGTTATATACAAGCTTTTACCCAAAAAGCTCTAAGTACTTGTGTTGAAAAGCTATCGCAAAAAAGCTTTGATCTACAAAATTCAATTTCCGCGGAAAACTGCTATGGAACTACATTATCGACCGTAGTAAATCAAATAACAAATTTAATTTCCGAAAATATGTTTTTACTTACATTTTACATTTACATTTTTTCGGCTTCCAGATATTTTTAAAGATTTTTATGTTGGAAGGCATTTTGAAAAATGTGAATACAAATTTTTTTTAAAATGAAATTAAACTCAGAGTTTCTTAAGAACAGCGAATCAGCTGTTCGTTAACACGTAACCTTTAACCCGAGTTTGTGCAGAAGTGAGAACATGCTATTGATAGTTTCTAAAAAGCAGAAAAACAAGCCAAATCAAACAATGAATGCTCTATCTTTTTTTAAAGAACCCATACGCATTAGAGCTTCTTAACTTAAACTTTAGATCATTGGTTTTTCTGGGAAGTAAGCTCAAAATCGTATATCAGCATAGGACAAGCAAGAACCACACGTTTTTACTGTCGCTATTGTTAATGACGATAATGATGATGACAATAGCGATCACATACACATACATACATATGTATGTAGCTTTGGCGTGTGCTGCTATCCAACTACCTCGCTGTCTACCTACTACCAACCTATAATAACTGTTTGCATTACCAAATTAACGCTCAGTTGAGTTTCGCACTTCGCTCAAGCAAGATCGGTGAGCATAAAAACGGAAATGAATACAACAAGCGGAAATTGAAATTTAAAATCACAAGAAATTAGAAATATTTTTTTAATAATAATATTAAAAATTTTTAGTTTTTGTTTTAACCTGTGATTTTAAAAGAGAAAAGAGAAGAAAATAATTTTATCTTGCTGTGATAAGTTTTAATTACTCTAACATCATCTATTAAAAAAAAAGCCAACAACAATAAAAGCAGAAGAAGCAAATAAATAATTAAGCTTGAATTATAAAATACCACTTTTTTTTGGCATTTTTGATTTTTTTTTTTTTGCACATTAAAACAACAAAAGAAAACAAGTAAAAATTTATTTCGGTTCGAAGCGGTTCCAACTAGATTTATCGGCCTCAATGAGTTAAAATTTTGAACTTTACATTTACAATTGAAGTAACGCGGATTTGTTTAAAGAATAAAAGAGAAGCAATAGCAGATAGCAGCAGTAAAAGCCAAAGCCAGCAACATACACAATTATTATTATACAAAAACATACAAAGGTGAGTTTGAAGTTTGGGGCTTGAGTGATGATAATGGCGATGGTGTCATGCCAAGTGGCCTTTTTGTAAAGACATGGTCGCATTTAAAATGAACAAATAATGAGACAGTATCAAAAAAGGCTCTTTTAAATCATAGAAAATAGTATTAATACATAGTACAAACGGGATATCATCTCGAAGGATTTCATAGTTCTGCAATTAGTCATCAGTTAAAGTTTTGGTATTTCTATATCCTTCTGGAACTAGTTTAGTCCGCGCTAGCATTGTGACACATACAGAAAACCACTTGCTTTACACGCTCTCTCATGTTGTTAGCGCATGCGCAGCTATATTTTTTGTCGGCTGACTCAGCGCGTCTTGTCAACTTTTTTCTTTATGCTACAGTGCTTACAATTTGGACATCGAATATTTAAAATACATACTTATTTACTTACATAATTACATATGCCCGAAGGTATGATCGTTTGTAGGTAAATAAAGCATAATTTCATTTTGACACTGGTTTTTTCACACACATCAATTTTGTTTACAATTTTTGGATAACCTACACTCTATAGGTACCGATGTGTAGATTGGTGTTGAAGATTTCTTTAATTATATAGTGGAACATATTTTAGTCGTTAGAATTTATAAAAAATTAAATTAGTCATTTTGAAGACAGAAAAAGAGTACAAAAATAGAGGCACTCTAAATTCCTCAGGAAAATCCTAAATTTTTAATTTCAATACGATTTGGTTTTCAATACTTTCATAATGAATATGTTTCCCGAAGGATTTCATAATTTCACAGGCCTGCAGGATAGACCCATAATCCAAAAGAGCCATTTTCTATGGAATATTTGACGCTAAATCAGAGTCTTCACCTTTAGTCGGAATATGGAAAAAATATTTATTCAGGAAGCTTTTCAGGACTTTTAATCCATTCCAAAACTATTATTATTATTGTTATTTTTTATCAGCTCACATTCCAAAACTAATTCTGGATCTTAAAGCTGGAGCTTCCCAATTATATCGATAATACTTAATCACCACTAATAGATACTTATACTTCATCTACATATAAAATCATATATAAAATCATTACCTCCTCCAGCAGTTAATCTCTTTCCGTGTAAATATTTGAATATTTGCCAAAGATTAAATTATAACTTGACTGTTATAAAATATTGCTTTAACCTGTTGCCAGGGCTATCATCTGTGCATGTGTGTGTGTGTGCTAGCTGCTGCTGCATGGTAGACATGTCTGTCTGTTAGTCTATCTGTTTGCATATGGTTTGATTATGTATATTTGTGCTTAGCTCATTAACTTGATTGAATCCCGTGCTGGTGTCTTTTTATTTATGAGTTTTTAAATTTTTACCTATTTTTGCTTTTTCCACATCAATATTTGGCGATGCTAAGGCAAAAAAGTCTTAAGTTTAACTACCAAACAAAATAAGTGTTTATTTTTATTGTACTCGCACACAAACTCCGAATTGATCCGTATACAAAAAAAAAAAAAAAAATGCTTAAAAATCTTTTGTTGCTGTTATTGTTTCATTGTTATGGCAAATATTTTCTAGGTTAGTTTAAAGCAACCGCTGGCTGGTAATTATAAATAAAAATATTAAGTTACTTTTTAGTTTTTTTAAATATAATTTTGTAGTTTTTTTGTGATGATGAGTTATGAAATTTTGGGGGAATTGTTGTGTTTTTTTATGGATACATTGTTGTGCTGGGGGATGCGGGATACGGGGCGTGATGTTGAATTGCATATAGCCAACTGATTGTCAGATTTATGATGTATGCTTTTAAGTTTTTTGTTATTTTTAAGTTTTGTTCCGGTTTTTATAAAAAACATTTTTGGTGTATACATTTTTTTAATATAAAATTTAAATAAATTTATGACAATGAATCACGCCAAGCTTAGCTCAATTATTACTATTAATTTTGAGCCAATTTATTTTCAGAAATTGTTCATTTTTAGTAAGATAAACAGTACTCCATTACTTTTTTTCAGTTTATTATTATCTCATAATTATATGAACATTACTTACGCGCCCGCTCCCTCTTATCTACAGCAGCACTTTCAAGTGCCATTTTTGTACAATTATCAATTCCATCAAAATTGAATTAAAACTTTATTGCGTGTTTATTGTTTTATTATAACATGTATTTTTGCATTTTCGATTCATTGCTGCTTTTATTTACATTTTTTTGTTTTCTACCATAAAAAATTACTCTAAGTTTTGGTGTTTCCTTGGGTGCTATTTTCAATACAATATTTACTTTTCACCGATAATAAACCATCTATATACTTTCGAGTAATCGTGTCTGCCTCTCACATGAGATAAAATTGTAATAAATTATTTAAACAATACCTATGCATGTGTATATAATTGCAAGATCTATAAAGTTATATGCCGAACTCGCATTAGTGTTGACAAATTTATACAATTTTGTATCTGATAAGTGTCAATAGTTGATAAAATCTAATAATAAAACTATTTTGGTTAAAAAAACAAATTAATTTATTGCCGCTAAGTATAATTGAGTAAACTTCAGTAGTGGATTCAAGTTTATCGAAAGAGTTATAGGAAGATATTGAAAATATCTATAATTGTTTATCTCATTTCTGCTCATATGTAACGATAAAGCTAACAAGAAAGAAAGTTTTAACTGAGGAACCTCTCTCGTAAAACTTTTATTGGTAGTAAAACTTTTCGCTTCTGAGCATTGGCATCGAATTAGTAAACTCGGTATTACTGAGGTCAAACAACAGTAATTGTTCAAATATTTTCATATTTTCTTAGAATTCCTTTTAATTTTTAATTTTTCTATCTTATACTTGTTCCATTCTAAGAAGTTATCAAATTAGGTTTGCGATGTCTTTGTGCCAAGCACCGATTTTTTTAAATTTATTTATTTTTTTTTTAAATTGAATTTTGTAGCTGACGTATTAATAAATTTGAATATTTGTTCTTATATGTGTATAACTTTGCTGACGCGATTTGTGTCCCGAAACCAGTTAATTTTAATATAATAAAATATATTACTAAAGATTTTTGTTTATACAACAAGTAATAATAATAATGCGTAGAAAAACAAATTTGGCATAATAAATAAATAATTCTGATTAAAGGTTTCAAGGAAAAAGAAGCGTGTTGAAGTTGAACTGTTTGATCATATAATGGAAAGTGTTCATCGTGATGCAAAGTATGAAACATTTCAAAACTTGTATTTGAATAAAGGACAAACTAGAAAATGTAAATCATTACTACAATAGCTAAATCCCATAATCGACCCATCTGCTGGTAATGACTACCATTAGAGTAGTATTTCAGATACGTTTCAGATGTCTTTGTTTTAGCAATTTGGTTAAAATGCAATTGCGCAAAAGTTTAAAAATATTTTACTGCGCACAATGAAACCAGTCTTTTGGAAATTTTAAAGGTTCATTTACTTTAGGTATTTTTACAATAAATATAACATTAAAAAACTTGGTGATTTTTAAAATTATGCCTTTAAGTTAATACTACTTTAAGTGCATATACCATATTATACATAGATCATAAAATACTTTTAAAAAATTAGGAAATAAGTTAGGTTTTAAATTAACTTAATTCCTGCAATATCTTACAAAATCTTAATTCTTAGCAATAGCTACAATCTATGAGGATATTTATACCGGTTTAATAGATTAATGAATCTAAATCCAGATATTATGTCTATTTAGTTGTAGCTCTGCAACACAATCGTGAAACAACTACCGCTAACTCTTAATATACTCGTCATTATGTAAACTATTATCTTTAAAAGGAGGAAAGCTCTTGTTATTTACTTTATAATATACGGATTCTTGGAAATTCTCACATTATATTTGCTGTGAATAAACTTAATTGCTGTAAACAATTGCTCATGCCACTTCATACCTTGACTTAAATCTTCATTGTAATATTCGTATTTGCATAAATTTATAACTTATTATAATAGGTAAGTAATGAAAATAATATAGAAGATCAGAATAAAATGTGCAACATGAGACAAAGTGCTCTAAATGCTGCAAGCTTCAAGTTCAGGTGACATCATGCAAAGAAAGATACTTTTTCTTTGAAACACGTAGGAAGCGTGGGTTCTTCTTCCATTCGAGGAATCAACTCGGTATTTTTTGAATGTGGTTTTTTTAAATCGATTTTAACCACTCGTTACAGTTACTTCTGTTTTCTTTATTGCATTGGAACAAGTTTTAAGTGGGAAATTTTTATATTTTCCGTTTATAATTACCTAGTACGAAACTTTCGAATAAATTTTGCTGCCATTTCGGCAGGGTAAGGGTTTTTCACTCTTTAAGACTTAGTTTCATTTCCCGGTCAAATATCACAATTCATGAGATCCCCATTGGTAAGGGAGGTTTCCCTACAAAACCTCCACATAGGATCCGCTAGTGGGACTGCTTATAAACATAATTTCTTTATTTTAACAACGTTAAGGTAGCATGCGAAAATTTTATAACTACTTACTTTCACTTTTACGTAATAATGCTCGAAAGTAGAATTAGCTTTACATATTATTTATTGAATATATAATGCATAACTATATATTAACCCGATATTCTATAGTGCCTTAACTAAATGACGTATTTGTAAATATGTTCATATATCTAAAAATATCTTTTTATACGTACGTGTTTTTCTAATTAAATGTCAACTTACAACAGGTGTAAATAATTTAGAAAATATTAATTTTACAGTGGAGAAAATAAACAACATACAAATTCGTAGTTTTTCCCCAACGAACTAAACTCAGTATTATCATTAGATTATAGTGAAAGAGCGCTAAGCTCACTTTTACGAAAAATTAAAATCTGATGCTACAAATTATGCAATTCTATTGGATGCAATCTGTATTTAGTTATTAATTGTTATTATCCTATGTAAAATTGAAGCCTAAACTCGGTTGTTTTTTTTTCGCTAATAAAGAATCATTAAAAACGCTTTTAAAAAAAGTAAGCTAAGTCCAAACTACAAATATAAAATAAGTATACAAAAAATGGCATACATAATTCAAATGGTAAAAAGTAGATGTACAGTAGAATTGTAGAATGTTATGAAGAAGTAGGAACATTAACAGTGACATGACTAGATAGAACTTCTCAATAAAAGTATTTAATTTTATAGAAAAATATATTTAGAAATGTACCATAATAAATACAAACAACACCTACATTTTCGTGCTTTCATTTCCGATTCTTAACCCTTAAAGATCCACTGTGGCTTTAAAGATACAACTATTTAAACTGACTTCTCCCTGTTATTTTTATTAAACTTTTCATGAATTCAATAATGGCATACCTTTTATTTGAAACCATTTTTTTTTATTTATAAATTAGAGTCGCTTTACATTGAGTTTCTCATATCGTCACCTTGGTAATAAAATTATAAAACTATAGTTTTGCGATAATCGCTTTAAAAAAATGTTTTCTTAACCATTACATTACCATTGCTAGAAAATTTAGCTTTCATAATGATACATTTAGTTCGAAACATGCGAACATGCGCATTGAATGTCCAGTGTAACTACAAGATACAATCACTTATTTGTAAATAGCATTTTGAAAAATAGTTTATTCGAATAACTCAAAGAGAAAGACTTTGTTCTCATGTTACTTTTTTACATTATACCAATTTATTTTTCATTAATATTAATAAAATCGGTTGGACAATTAAGGGCTAACAAAAACAAGTTAAGTAGTTAAGTGTGCATGAAGTATTTGCCTCTAAAATATTTTTTCAATTGCCGTTTTTACAGTTTTAAACTGCATAAAATAAAAATATTTAGGTATGCAAAAATTAATATTCCTAGCTCATGCTTACCAACATATGCTAGTTAAAACTTGCTTGTATTAGATTTATAGTTTTCAACTTCGATAGTTGTAGACTTTGCGTTGCCATTCGCCCAGTAGTTTTTAGTAGTGCATATGCACATACAAAGTTGTATGAGCAGCCTTGACCATCGACTATCAAACGCCATTGTTGGTAGTTTTTGCACACATTTTATATTGCCATATTATGTGTTAACTATCTATCCATCACTCGCTTTTAAGCATTTGTGGTTTATGTAATTTAATTTTTTTTATTATTTACATTTAATGTGAATTGTTAAGTTAACCAATATTTGTCATCACATGTTGACAGTTTATCATGAGTAAGTAGTACGCATGGATTCAAAATTTGTGTTTTAGAATTTTTTTAAATTCTTCTAATAAAGTATGATTTTAATTCCAACCGCAATTTATCTGATTTCATGATTATTAAATAGTACTCAGCCATTTTCGGGGAAAATATGTATAAATTAAATAACCTGCATGAGAGATGTGGCCCAGTGAGCATTGAGCGAGATTAGTAATCTTAAGGTTATGCTTCTTAAGCTCCAATTACTTCCATCTGCCCCATTATAATTAATTTTTAATAAATATATTCTTCTGATGTTTTGGTTGATGAGTGGGAATTATCCCATATTGTCCCGATACAGAAAGTTGTTCCTAAGCAGAAAATTTGCAACTTTAGACCTATTTTTAAACTCTCAATAATTCCTAATCTCCATCATCATGGTTTTATGACTGGTTGATTCATTACCACTAATCTAATTGTTTTTTGCAATCATGTAATTTCTGATCTGCAAGCTGCTGTTAGTTTCACGGATTTCGTCAAGGATTTCTACAAAGTAAAACAGAATATTCTTATAGCAAAACTTTCTTCTTTTTACACTTGCTCTCTACATAACCTTCTTTATTAGATTTATTCATTTTTATCAAACCGAACTCAAGCTGTCAAAATCGGTAACCATGTCTCTGATCTCAGGGATTCATTTTGGTTCGCTCTTGTTTTTAATATTCAAAAATGATCTTCCACTAGCTGTCAAACAGCAAAATTGTCTGCTTTCATTGTTCAAGTCCATGGAACCCCAATCTTATTGTTTACTCAATAGAGTTTAAAAAGGACCTGGATGTTGTGTTAGAACCATATTTGGAATTTAAAGATTACATCAATTTTACTATTTATAAAGTTTACTCAATGAATGAAAATGGCGGCTCAAAGTATCAAAGAACTATAAGATTTACTACTACTTAAGTCTGTTGCACTTGCTTGTAATAGAGTACGTTATCACAAGTGCTCCTATGCAGCGAACTTAATCTATGGACTTTTTAAAAATGTATAACAAATTGAAATTTAAGAACGCATGTTAAAGTTGTAAAGGATAACTATCTAGATTGAAAAAACGATAAGAAATAATTTCAAAAATTATGCACAATAGTAATACGGAATTTCCCAAGTAATGGGGAATACCCATAGATTAGATTTGTTATCTTCCTTATAAAAATATTTTAAATTTATTTCGAAAATATTTCAAAAGATATGTGGTGATGGTGGTCAAAATTCGCTGATGGCTGTAATGGTAATGTTTCTATACATATATTTCACAGAAACACTAATCTTACTTTAATTATAGTCATAATAAATAATATTTGCTATTAATGAACTCTAATCAGCAATGCCGCAGACATTTTCAATATTTTGATGGCAATTTTGACACCTTCTTCGACTAATTAACTTAAAAGAAGTTGTTTTTTTATGAATACAAAAAAATATTTATTCAATTGTAGCTTGTTAATTTTATTGACATTAGTATTTTATTAAAGGTATTTAATTAATATTAAATGTATATTTAACTTTATTAACGTATTGATTTATAAGTAAAAAAAAAAAACGATATTTGTAGCATAGCAGCTTAAATGTTTAATTAATAATAATAATGTTATTCACTTTGTCACTTGCCCACGATTCGTAGAAAGTTCTATGGTATTACTTCATGCATCTAATTTAGAACGCGGAAATATTTTAAATCTGCTATGTATTTGCATACTTAGTAATAAAGTTAATAGTTAGTACAGCTGTAATATTGTAATAATAAAAGTAGATGAATGTAGTTTTTCGAATTAAATTTTACTTTCTTTCTTCTTTACTTTGTTCGATATTTAACAAATGTGTTTGCTATTACAAAATATATAAATATAAATAAATTTTGAATAAAAATCAATAAGATTAAAGGAGGGAAAAAATTCTTTAAGTTTCTTAACGAAATGAAATGTTTTTCAAATTTCCCTCTCCTATATTAGAACTTAGCTTAAGAAGAAAGAACGTAGTCGACATAAATATTTTTCTAAAAATAATTTTAATATAAGTATTTGAGGCTTTTAATCAATCTTTACCATTTACTCAAAATTTACTAAACATATTTACATATTTATCCTATAATTTAAAGTGGAACGATAATTAAAATGCAGAAGCAGATTATAAATCCCAGTAGAAATGCAATTATAAAAAAATGGACTTGCCAGTCATAAGCTCAGTATTTAGAGTAAAAAGTAAATTTGAAATTATTCTAGTAATTACATATATTAACATCATTATTTAGGCATTGGCAAGTAACATTTTTAAAAGTTATAAGAAAAATCAATATGAGTACTGCCTGAAAAGAACTGAAAAGTTATTTATAATTTCAATATATTTTCAAAGTGGCTGTTTAAATTGGTGCTAGCATGAACGCCTGTCTGAAAAAGAGAGGTAGAAAAAATAGGTAGTAAGAAAGAGATAGAAACTCGAATCTCTGTTTCTAACTATCTACTTTTTGGACCTCTCTCTTTCAGACAGCCGTTCATGTTTGCGCCATTATAAACAGCCACAAAAGATTGTTCATTCTTGATAAACTCGAAACAGTTAAAAAAAAAGATTTTCCGCTAGGATTCTACATTATTAAAATTAATTTTTTCCTTTACTACTGGGAATAATAATTAACACTATACAACAGCACAACCATATCTGGGTTGGGTTGTGGCACTATTTTTATAGAGGGTTGTGTTAACCAAGTTCTTAACTCTCTTTTTAGTTGTATTGTCATTCAGAATGAAACTGCTCAACAGCTGAAGATGCGAAATTAATAAAAAATATCGATAATTTTAATCGTTGCAGCTAATCGTTGACATAGAGTAGGTTAGATTTGGCGTGTGCGATTATATATATATATATATATCCGCACTTCCACTCGGAGACTTGATTGTCCTCATTTGATTGCCAGGAGGAGGCACGTCTCTAACCACGGTTTCCGTCAGCAGTCTAGGTAATTCCCTATTGAACCATTTGATTCTCTGGATGAAGGTAAGGAGATCCGACAGTTCCACTTTCATTATCTCTGTTAGACTATTGAATCGTCGACATAGTTTTTAGTTTTTGAAAAAATGTTTTTTCATCCAAAACTTATGACATTGAGTTATTTATGAAGAAAACCAAAAAAATATAGTTTTTTTTAACCGAAAATTTACGAATAAACATGAAAGCTAACGGTTCACGAAATAAATTTACAGATTCGGATTCAGCAGGAAGTGGAAAAAATGCAAAATAAAATTTGCATTGATTTTGAAATTTCAGATTTTCGTGTTGTGCCTATGTCGCTTATGATAAATAAAAAGATAAAAATAAAGAATCAAATAATGTTTTGAAATTTCATTTTGTTGTACAGTGTAATTAATAAATCAAAACAATAGAAAGTAATTAATTTTATCATAATACAAACTTCAGTACAAGTATATTGCACACCTTTACTATTTGATCGCAATGATAAAATAAAATAATCCAATTGGTATTGTGCCGGCATTATAAAAATAGATTCGAAATGCAGGACAATATTTTTTTTTTAGATAAGATTTATAGTACTCAGAACTGTCAAATATTTATATTTTAATTTGAGCTATTAAAGTATAATAAAAATATTAATTATATCTATATTTTTCTGTTTTAGGCGAACTTTATAAGTTAAAATGGAATCACCACGTGAGAATCCTGCATTTATTGGAGACGATGGCAAAAACTCGAATGAAATAAATGGTGGGCCGAGAAATCCAGAAGAATCGGTAAACTAAATTCAGATCACTAATCTTTCAGTGCCTCGCAAAATATTCTTTATTAAACAAACAAAAAAAAAATCGTCTTCTTATTTATTTTAGCCTCCTCCCGCAAAGACTAAACCGGAAAAAGAACGCGCCACTTGGGGCAAAGGTATTGAATTTCTAATGTCCTGCATTGCAATGTCGGTTGGTTTGGGCAATGTCTGGCGTTTCCCATTCACAGCTTTGGATAATGGCGGCGGCGCATTTTTGATACCATATCTAATAGTATTATTTTTGGTTGGCAAACCTATTTATTATTTGGAGATGATTATTGGGCAATTTTCAAGTCGTGGTTCGGTTAAAGTATTCGACTTATGCCCAGCAATGAGAGGTAGGTGTTCATTACTTTATTAATATCTGTGATTTATTCATTCGTTCATCTAATACAATTTTTATCATTCTCTGCTTTGTATTTTTGTGCTTTGATTTGTCTTTATTATACTCCTAAAGGCGTTGGCATTGGACAAGTTTTTTCAATATCATTTGTGACCACATATTATGTCGCCATTATGTCCATCGTTTTACGATATCTATTCGATTCATTTAAGTCACCACTTCCATGGACACAATGTCAAGATTCATGGCATGCTCATTGTTCTGCTGCGGGCAGTTCACCAAGTCCTATTGAAGTGGTTACCCTATCACCATTTTCTACTGATTTCTCTACAAATGGTAATAAATTTAGTAGTGACTTGAATAATACTATGACCATAACGCATGGTGCAAATAAAATCTCGTCAGCTGAATTATATTTTCTGTAAGTTGTTTTTAATTGTTTAACATAAGTTTTGGTTGTTGAAGTTGTGCATGTGTTTTTTGTACCATTAAGTATTAGTTCTAATTAATGTTAAATTTTTTAATCATATGAGTTATTAAGTTCTTTCAATTTTTCTTTCACAATGCTTCCTAAACTTTTCGTAACTAACTCATAATATACATAATAATTATTCATAAGGTAATCTAAAGCAAATAAAATAATTTCATTATTCTTTGACTAACATTAGTCCATTCTTATGTCTTTAACACTTTTTAACACAAGACAGATATATTTTTTATTGTTTAGTAAGTAATGAATACGCAATGATACAGACTTGTAATTTTTATGCTTTTAAAACTTTTCGTGCAGTGACATCTATTGGTTAATTACTATTAAAAACTGCAAAAATGTTGTATGATATCATATTAAACAAATATTGCACCAGCTAGTTTATAAATCAATTTCAATTTAATTAATCAATAATATTTTTATCAAAAGAAAAGAAATTGCAGAGAAAATAAATGATTGAATTGACATATCTATATATGTATTTTAGTGTGGACCTTAGCTCTATAGGAAAAAAGTTGTAAGATTTTGCCCATTTGCCCATATACACATTTTGATTGTATAACAGGAAAGCGTAGCACATCCGCTCTAAAGCGAATAGTAACATATGTCTAGAAATAGGTGATATAGTTTCTTATTTCGAGTAGTTCCGTATGTACTTTTGTGTGACTAATTCAAATCTGGTCATAAAACCTCCGTGGAGAACATTTTATGACCACATTTGGATTCAGAAGGCATAAGCAAACGTTGTCAACTATTTATAGGTCGATAGTACCGTTGCACAAATTTGACATGTAGGTATTGGCAGTTTTAGGGCAGATGTGACACGACTTCCTTTAATGCGATCAACTAAATTTTTTTTCCAAAATATGCCTTTATATTAAATTGATTATTTCTAGAGGGTGTTATGCTAAAAATTGTAAAGTTGAAACCTAAGGTCCACACTAATGTATATGTATTGATTTAAAAGTTGTCACACGTATAAAAATGCTATAAATTTAGCACAATAATGTACAATGACAATGAACTTAAGCAAATCAATCAAAAAAAGGCGCAAAAAAGTTAAAGTTAATAAATTAAAAAGTATAAGAGGGCAATTATTGAAAAAAATATTTGTACTTGAAATAAAGCAATAAAGTGTGAAAAGTATTGAGTATTTTTATTACTTTTAAAATAATGCAATAATTATAGCAATGGATATATAAGGATTGTACCCAGTAGGAAAAAAGGCAACAACAGAAATGAATTCAATTTAGACCTGATACTTGTGAAACTTGAAAGGTGTTGCAGTTTTTACGTAATAACCATTGGTTATCGTCAACCTATTTAAATGTTTATCAGACCTAAACGAAACATTCATGGCTTAATCAACAAGTTGCTTCACCAATACTGCTTTGATTCTAGCTGCATTAGTGAGCCCTGATGTAACTACTAACAAGGTTATATGTATTGTAATTAAGAGTTTGTTGTACTAGCAATTTGTTTATCTATGCATGCTCATAATTTATGTCATTTATGCCACAAACATAATGGTATTCAGCACTGTCAAGGTTAATAAAAACTTCACCATCTCCTTTTTTGTTTTAATTTTTGGTTTAAAGGTGTTGGCCTTGGTCAAGCTTTTATGGTATTTATATTGGCCACATACTATGAATCCATTTGCGCTATCATTGGATTCTATTTAGTGGAATCATTTCGTAGTCCACTACCATGGTCGTATTGTCGTCCAGAATGGGGCGCAAATTGCATTGATGCTGCACCGCGTAGTTGGAATGAAGAGGGTATAAGAAATTTTAATTCTATGAACAATTATACTACTATTTACACTACTACTAACCAAACTGAAAGGGTAAAGTCAAGTGCGGAATGGTATTTTGTGTAAGTTATTTAATAAAGTTGGAATTGTTTTAATAAAGATTGTTTATATTTAATATATTTTTATTATAACTCCATTTTCTGTTTTCTGAATATTTAGTAATGAAGTATTACGTGAAAAAGATTCAATCAATGATGGAATTGGTGCTCCAAATTGGGAGCTAGTTATTGGTCTATTTGTCGCATGGTCTTGCATTTTTCTGGTAATAAGACGCGGTGTAAAAAGTTCCGGAAAGGCTTCATATTTCCTTGCGATATTTCCATATCTCATCATGAGTATTTTGCTGGTACGTGCGGTCACCCTACCTGGCTCAATTGATGGAATTATTTACTTTATCAAACCAGATTGGAGTAAAATTCTAGATCCAAAAGTAAGAGCCAAATCTCCAAACATGTTTTGATTTTTTCCTTAAAACTGTTTCAGTATATTTAAAAGTTTTCACTCAAATCTCTTTATCTTTCGGTTCTGTTTCAGGTGTGGTATGCCGCTGTCACTCAATGCTTCTATTCGCTCTCCGTTTGTTTTGGCAACATCATCATGTATGCTTCCTACAATAAATTCGGCCACAATGTCCACCGTGATGCCATGATTGTCACCACACTGGATACTTTCACTTCATTGATGTCAGGTTTCACCATTTTCGGCATCCTTGGAAATTTAGCTTATGAAACTGGTACTACTGATATTGGCAGCGTAGTGAAAGGTGGAACTGGTCTCGCTTTCATTTCATATCCGGATGCAATTGCTAAATTCCGAGCAATGCCACAAATATTTTCCGTTCTTTTCTTCTTGATGTTATTCATTTTGGGTATTGGCTCAAATATTGCGATGACTTCGTGTACGTGTACCGCGATTCGTGATAATTTCCCAAAAGTCAAACAATGGCAGTGTTCACTGGGAATAGCGGTGGTGAGCTTCTGTATTGGTTTGGCTTATGTGACACCGGTAAGTTGGATTTATATAGTTGAAAATATACAAGTTTTATGCCTCATACCTATAGTTTTTACGTACGCTAAATAACAATTATTTAAATTTTGTCCTTTCAGGGTGGCCAATTTATGCTGACTTTAGTGGATTTCTTTGGCGCTTCCATGATTGCATTAATCCTAGGCATTGCAGAGCTTTACGTTTTAGGTTGGGTCTATGGGGTCGACCGTTTATGCAAAGATGTTGAATTTATGATGGGCCGCAAAGTGGGACTCTATTGGCGCTTATGTTGGTCTATTGTAACGCCACTGATTATGACGTTGATTTTAATATACTTCTATGCGACCTATACACCGTTAACATATAATAATGTAATATATCCGACTTGGGCTTATGGTAGGAATTACAAATCTCTTGAACCAAATAGTAAACCTAATTACGATCCTAATCTCTTTTCAGCTATGGGTTGGACCATTACCGCATTTGGTGTGTTGCAGGTACCGATTTGGTGTTTGGTTGCAATAATCCGTCAACCAGGTCAAACGCTGGGTGAAAAAGTACGTGGCGCTTTTCGTCCTAAACATGATTGGGGTCCTGCAGATCCACTGCTACGTGAACAATACAATAAGGAAATCGATAATGATTCAATGAGTTCAATTCAGAATTTGAGTTATTGGGGCAAGTTTAAAAAGAACATTTTCAGTTAGATTAAAAAAATGTAAAAGATCTTTGAATCTAAATATTTCTTTTTGTGAGATTGAAATACTTGCCAAAACTTTTTTAGATACTTACAGATATGTATAGAAATATATATCTGTGTATTTAAAACAATGTCGATTTTATATATTGTATGTACGTAGTTGTAAAATATGACTTAAGTTTCCGTAAAAATAGCTTTAATATATACACTTAGGTTATGTAAATGCTTATAAACACAAATAAAAAAAAAGTATTCTTTTCAGTACTTGATCATGTATGTATTTTTCCATATTTCTTCCAAATCTTTCGGGACTTACAAGAATACAAGAGGAAAACTTCCATCGGTTTGCCATTAATTCACTTTTACAATTTACACATTTTTTTAAAACAAAATACTAAAATTTAAAAAATTGTATTTGCTTCAATCTCTTCTTCATTTCACATTCACATTTCATGACTGTTAATAATTCAGCTACTTTTAAAAACACACAGTATTTAATTTAATTACTCATTCCTAATTTTGGTTCTCCTCCTTAATTTGCACTCTGATCCGCGGTTTCTTTTCCGGCGGTTGCCCTCTGCATTGTTCATCAGTAACATATTTTCCCGATTCCAAATCCAGAAGGATCATAAGATTATCGTCTTTAGGAGATATCATTCCCGCAGGTATTTTCGGAGGTAGATCTAGAAAGGCAAGCTGCAAAGTACAAAATATTGACCAAATTTCATTTAAATCACATCAAAATATCCTGAAAGCGTTTACCTTAACATTCTCAGCCTTGTCCATGCCCATCAATGCCATTATGCAGCACTTCGCATTATTGAGCAATGGAAAAGTCATAGTGACACGCTGTATTGGTGGAAACGGTGCATCTAGAATGGGAGCAACCAGTTCTTTCTCCTCCGTCAGCAAGTCATGCCCTGCAAATAGTGCGCATGTGTGCCCATAGAAACCCATGCCCAGCAGTAGTAAATCAAATTGAGGTATGCTGTCATCCTCCGCTTTCATTTCAAATTCTCTACGTATTTTCTCCACATAATTTTTGGCGCATTCTACCAGCGGAAGTTCTATTATATTATAACAAACAAATTGTTCCTCTTGCAATGTTGTCTTCGGTATGAGTGCTCGCTTGTAGGTGCCCGCGGTTGATTCAACGCTGGATTCTTCAACTAAACATTCTTCAGAAAAAAAGAATTTCCATTTGCTAAGATCAGTTGAAATTTGTGGAAGAGCAGCCAAAAGATATGCGACGTCAAAACCAACTGTTCAGCGAACGTGAAGATCAAATGGAATATTAACTGTGAATGTGAATTTAGCGCTTACCTGAGACTACAACTCGAAATACTTCTGATTTCTTTATCGCTCGACGGGCATGAGGCTCAATTTCGTTAGCAAGTTCCTTAATTAATTCTTCTTTATTGTCTGCCTTATAAAAATATACCATTTTGAAATAATATTTAAGTACCTTGATGCTTCTTCTTCAGTTTTTAACTTTTTAAGTTAGCACTATCAGCTTTTCTCCATTTGTTGTGTATGTGACAGTTTGAATGTCAATCAAACTGGAATTTACTAGGTCACCTTAATTAAGTCAATAACTTACTAAAATGGAGGATAAATTAATGAACCATAATAACGTTAGTTCTTGAAAAGTCTTCCTAATACATAGATATGAAATTTTCTAAAATGACATATAGATATACTATAACAAACTCCACCCTTGGCATTTTGGCAATTCATTTTTTCGTTAGATATGCCGAAAGCTGGATAAATAAATTTAATTTGGAAATTCTAAGTCGATTTTTTTAGAACTTTAATGGGTTGCCATACACGGTTGATTTCTTACAGCATAAAAAGCCAGACAATTTTATTACATGGATAGATCAATTAATGTTTTCTGATTTCAAAATAATATATTTTGGCTGAAATAGGCTTGAAAACTACTTAACTTCTTAGGCTAGAATTTGGAAGGAGATCTGCCGGAGACCGAGACCAATTTGTGAAGAAAAAATTGAGGAGGAATGAATCAGAAATTACACTGAGTGGTATCAGGCGTGTTGACCACATCAGATTAAGTAAATGAACAAAAATCTGGCATTTAGATCTGTGTTCTTCAGTTTTGTTGCTCAAGATTACAATAACAAATTTAAAAAATCATGTCGTTGTTTTATTATTAACAATAGTTTGAGCGGAAACAACATTGGCGAGAAATGGCTGAACATCGTTGCTAATAGTTCTCATCAAACCACCAACCCTTTACCTTTAGCTCCCAGAAGCTACCCGTCGAGAATAAATCGGCCTTACCCTGGTAAACCATGACGGCTCTCTACCTAAACTTGTAATTTAGTATCTAGTAAGGTTATTTCATTATATTCAATCACGTAGGCTTACTAGAGATATGCTGTATCGGTACTTACAGTGAGCGGCAACAAACGTGGTTTGCTGTAGTTAAACTGGTCACTTACTAGCAGAGCTCATTAGGTCTAACTTTAATGAATAAGTCTCCAATCAACCTGTCCTGACAGCATGCTTACCAGATTTGGAGGTGAAAAACGATTAAACCTCAACGTATCTATTCTCAATAGGGAACAAAAGGAATTAAAAATAATTTTTACTATGTGTATGAAAATACAAAAATAATCTACATTTTATTTTTTCTACGAGAATTTAAAAAATTTTTCAACTTTACAATTCGTATACATTTACCAGAAAAAAAAAAAAAAATAACACAATATCCTTTTAAAATATTGCAAATGTTATTGGAAATATTATTTTATTTCTTTTTCCAAATAATCCAAAACTAATTTCCCTGCATTATCATCTAAAATACAAATGAGGTTACGACTTTTAGGCGCTACCATAGCTGCTGGCAGAGGCTCCTCGTCTGCAAAGGCACGCTATAAAATGCAATATTAGAATATTAAAAGTAAAATTAAGTTTAAAAACTTTTACCTTTGCCATCTCGGCCTTGCCAGAGCCACACATTGCAAATAAGCAACACTTGGCATTATTGATCAATGGAAAAGTCATAGTGACACGTTGTGGCGGTGGTTTCGGTGAATCATTGATCGGAGCAATCAATAGTTTCTTCTCTTTCAGCAAATCATGCCCCGGAAATAATGAGCATGTGTGTCCATCTGGACCCATGCCCAGTAGTAGTAAATCAAATTCGGGTATTCGATCGCTACCTGCTTCCAATTGAAATTCTTTAAGTATTCTCGCCTCGTAATCTTTGGCACATTCTACTAGCGATAATTGCAAATTAATGCAAACAAATTGTTCCTCTTTTAGTTTTGTCAGCGGCAAGAGTGCTCGCTTGTAGACACCCGCAGTCGAATCTGCATTAGATTCATCAACGAAACGTTCATCGCAGAAGAAAAACTTCCATTTGCTGAGATCGGTTCGGATTAGAGGAATTGCAGCAGTAAGGTATTCAACTAAGGAACCACCTGAACGATAGAAAGGGGAAACGGGGAACACATTGTGAAGGTCAAGTGTATTACTGTACAAGTGTAAATGTGAAATTACCGCTTACCTGATAGTCCAACTCGGAATACTCCTGCTTTCGCTATCGCGTCCCGAGCCTGTAACTCAAGTTGAACAAACAGTCGTTGAATAACGCCAGCTTCATCAGATTCGAAATGAAAATTCATGTCTTTCATATTTATAAATTATATTTTAATTTGCTTATTACTTAGCGCAACAATCCATGCACAAACAGTGACAGTCAGCTGTTTTCACTTCCCTTCTCTCTTTCTCTATCACTTTTTCAAATCAACTTGTTGATTGGATTGTCATGGCGCAAAAGCTGTGGCTCCAACATAAGCTCAATCGAATAAAAAAGCTTTTATTAAAAGTTTTCCAAAATAAATTTTACTTTCCAGTAGAGCCATCAGAGTTGCTCTTCATTATAGAGAGCTTTTGCTAAACCAGTGCTACCCAAACGTTTTTCTTTAATCCTTTCGCTCCTTCTGAGATTATAAGAGCCGTTGCCTGCAAAAGTGGTCTAAGTCAAAAACAGATTTTTGAAAATACATTGGTTTTGTAGAAGTACTGTGCAAAATAGGGCTCTTATAAAATGTATTTTCCCGATGTGCAGGTAGCTATATGTACACCTTTTTTGTAGGAAACTAAATGAGGCCAAAACTATTGCCTGAAGGTGAAAGTTCAAATAATAAAAAAAAACTGGCTTACACCACTTTTTCACGCAACGGCTCATATGTCCCAGTGATGTTCGAAAACTCAGGTTTCATTTTACCTATGGTTACCATTTTACTTAAGTTTTCTTTCAAATACTGATGGTGGATGTTAATGCGTAGATTGTATAAATGCAGCGTCATCAGTTACCTTTACTACATATAATTCCAAGTTTCAAAAATTTGTATGAGACATTATGCCCCATTGAAAAAGTTAGGGAATTTTTATATTTGCATAAATTGTTGAAGAAACTCAACCGTATTTTGAGAAAAAACTTCGGGGTGAAATTCCTTCTGCGCATATTGAATTGTTATTTATATGTTATGAAGGGCCAGTGGACAAGAGAGGATAAGCCGCAATATTTCCGAAATGCATTTGTTTGTATTTTCGAGTTTCTCTACTTGATCTAGAAGTGCGGCCATAACAAAAGTTCGAAATTCTTAGTAGTTTTATTATCATTTAATTTTTAAAATTGAAAAAGGCGCGATCTGAATGAAAAAATTGGGAGTTTTTTAATACGCGACTTACCCTTTTGACCACTGGTCATTCTCACCAATAAATATTTCCTCTCTGAGCTTCTGTACAATTTCCATGGTTCAATCTCCATACGGATAATATATGCAAACATTTGAAATTTATTGATTACACACTGGAAAAAAATTGAATGCGATAGATTTTCCAACGGTTTTATAGTAATTTAGGATCGGCAATCACGACTGCGTACTCAGTGGTTTTTATTCCACAATATGGACCTGAAGTCGCAAAAATGGGGTCTTCAGGGGCTATTAAGAAATTTGTTTATCTTAACATATACGAATTATTTGTCTGAAGTAAATATAGAGATAAAAAATGATTGCATATCAACTTTAACTTCATCTCCTACTCTTCTTCTTGAAAATGGGTTTTTATACCCCCTTTTTCGATAAATGGCAGATACAAAAAAACTGTTGAGAAAACTGGTATACTATTTTTTTTGGGGGGTTTTGAAACATCAAAATGAACTACGAGGTATACATTTCTCAGAATAATGCAAAAATATTAAAACCAAGCGCTCGGGCATAAGGCAAAAGTTGAAATTTTGTTGCACTGTGTATCACCATATGGAGCTAATAAATTTAATTTGTTTAATAACATTTTGTAGGCAAGACTTTTATTAATCTTTTTATAACTAAATTAACAATTTTGTATTTAAGTTCAAACATGAGAATAATAAATAAACAAGGTACTAGTTGAACAACTAGTCGCTAATTAGCGTAAATGGAGATGTATGATACTATAATGATTGAGCAATTGAAACTGTGAAAATTACTCGAGATTTATGAATATTCAAATCATTCGAAAGTAATGACTTTCTGTTACTTTTGATCGCTTGATTTAGTAAGTGAGAAAATTTTCCATTAAATATTAGTTAGACCTGCAACAGATAATTTCCATTATCTCAATCTGTTTTCTACACCGTGTTAATGTAAAAGTTAAATATTTACTTTAATTTCATTAGAATATTTTCAAAATTTCTTTGAGCCAGAAGTTATCTTAATCAGTTTAGTACGCAGAGCTGTCGTTAAATGTTCGAATTCCGCAATTTTCGTCTCAAATTAATGTTTTTCTGTTTAATTTTTTCAAGTTTTCTGCTGACGCAAACAACGTCTGTTGCCGCCGGTGTTGATGGTAGTGCCAATTTGACTGATTTTATGCAACATCGACAAAAGCGCAGTTTGATATTTGAAGGTGGTGGTACAATTAAGGTGAACAAATTATTTTATAAGAGATTTGTGTGTTTTGAGCAAAACAAGTTTCTACTCGTATTCATCGTCATAATTTCTCTTTCGCGTACAGCTTGTTATTGGGCCCACTTTACCTGTAAATCTCGGTGATCCCATAGTCTGGCGTTCGCTTATCTGTGCAGTGAATTTGCAAGGTGGACATTATACGATACCGACAACGCCACTCTATCCATGGGACAAATGGGAAGATACATTTGCGCGGCGGCGTACAGTGAAGCGTATGCATGGGGGCTTTAAACGCTATGGGGAGAACGAAGAGGATGAATCACGATTATTGGTCTATACAGCATTCGAGAGTTACGTAAATAACCAACAAGAAGGAAATGGGCGTGTCTGTTTATTGCGTTCGATATGTGAGAATGCTCAAGTGCAACAACATGTGGGCATATTTGCCGAGCTGCTAAATGTTTTGCTAACGTAACTTAACAAGAAACTTTGAAAATGGTTGAAATAGTTAATAGTGTTTCTGTAATTTTATCACTTTTAGGCCGGGCAAAGAGACCTTGGATTTAAGTTACCGAGCGGCTTATGAGGCGGGTAAATTGGGTGCAGATTGTATGAAATTATACGATAAATGTCCGAGGGGTGCTAACTTATTGGATCAATTTGTGTATGAATTTTAGGTAATATTTACATAAATATATAAAAATAAAGTATTAGAGGCTACCGTAAAAACAGTGACGCTGGATTAAATAGAAATAAAATGATATTGCTCACTATATATTATTTTGCGAATTGTTTACTGGGTAATACTATTATACTGCCTGTTTGCTTGTTTGCCTGCCTGCCAGTGTGTTTGTTCCTTGTTGATAGCAGGAGCAACAACATAAACTGAAATTGATGCCAATATATATGAAGATTTGTTTACATTGAACATGAGCACATGTGTATATGTGAAAGCATGTATATGAGCATCATAAGCACGCTCGCTCGCACACTCATACACACACACACAGATACAACAGAAAATAAACAAATATGCAGCCAAACTCAATGGCACAAATTGATAAGGCCATCATCACCACTGACTGCATACATACTTGAGAAATTTGACAGCAAGTGCGTGTGCTGCGGGTCGTTTGCCTGAACTGTTCTTAAAAGCAGAAAGCAAGCAATCAAGGAAGCAATACTGCTGCTGCCACACGTTGACAATAGTCAATTCATGAAAAACTACTCCCAAAAGAAATAATAACAACAACCGCGAAGAGAAAAACCAAAACACTGACACAACGCCCGAACATGGCTTATCTGTGCGAATGTTATAGGCATCGGCATAATCTAGAACGCCTCAAAGTATTCTGTAATAAATACTTAGAAAAGAATGCAAGTAACATTTTTCATATCGGTACAAAAAAATTTATTCACACACACTCACAATGAATTTAGAGTTTTAATATAATTTAGTAAAATTTTCAATTACATACTTTTATGCTAATTTGCTTCATCTTTTGTTTTCTTTTTTTTGCTCCTTGTTTATTTTGCAAAAAGCAACCAAGGTTAACGTAACTAAATGTTTTTCTTCTTGTTTCCGCTTTATTGTTGTTTTTGTGTGTGTGTATGCATGTCATTGCCGCTGATAACAAAAAAACTAAACAAATAAATAAGCAAAACAAAACGTTTATATAGGTACAACAAAACCAATAACAATAGCGGCAAGAAAAATAATGCAAGTATGTCTTCCTTTAACACCTTAAAACTCCTCTTCATTGTTGTGGCTTTGGTTTCAATGAATCTGATCCGAGGAATTTTTTATTCACTGCCTGTTACAATGTGGCGCCGTGCACTTTTCCCCAAAATGCTGCTACGATTATGTTTTTTGCTTTCGTTTCCTTTTCCGTTTTTGTTTTCGTTCCTTCTCTTTTGGTTTTTTAATTTCATATAAATGCAAAATTGCGTGTTTTCGCATACGAATGAAACAAAAATGTTTATGACGCGGAAGTTAGGGCAGTGATGGGGCACAGCATAGACAAATGCGATATTTATTTGGTCTCTCTGCCTCTCCGTCTCTGCTTGCCCGACTCCTTCACCTTTTTGCTTGTTTACATAAATACACAAATAAATGCGAAAAATGCGATAATCGCTGCAGTAGCAGCAAAAATAACAGTGGAAATGAAGCGTTATTGTGTACACTTTAGGATCATGTGTGCTTATATATGGATTCGCCTGTGTGTGCGAAAGTGAGCACGTGCTGCTTATCGTGTTGTACAATTCCCTCGAATTTTTCTACAATGAAAAATACATAGCGGGACGAGTAACTTAAGGATGAGAAGTTTGCGGACTGGTGCTTTAAATATGGATAGTTTTGCGCGCACCTTTAAAACCAATAGTACAGTTGAATCAGGGGATGGCCGGTTTGAAAACTGTAAGTAAGAGGGTGAGTTTTTAATATTTTGTCCATTTACATTTCTTTTTTAATCATAACCAATGATCAAAATCAATTAGATTTTCATCGTTAATAGGAAGTTTTGACAGTAACCGCCCCCCTTTCAATAAAATCGTGACCCTGATTTCGCCCGCATTTCCAATTCATACAATTTTCCGCATTCCGCACACTTTAACAACAAACAACTACAACTGTTAGTAGTAATTAATAAAAAGGATTTCCGATAACGAACTTATGTATGCTGATGCTCCAACAAAAATAAAATAAAAAGGGCAAAGCACACACACACATATAAATACAAATATAAAATAAACCAACAAAAATATTTGAAAACACGAATGTACTAAGCTCAATTTAAGCAGATGCTTTTTATTTTGCATTTCGTTTGATTGTTTATGTTGTGATTATGCCAAAGTGGTGTATATGCAAACACATACATACATACATACTAAACATATGCACATGCATGTGGTTGTGATAAACACGCGCGTTTGTTTGTTTTTTATTTGTTATTTATGTGTTGAAAAAAACTGATGCACTAAAGTAAACGTAGCGTATATGAAACAACGCGAAACAGAAGCGGAAGTGGTAGGAAAACAAGCAGGAAATCATATGTGGTGTTTTGCATTTCCGTTTTCCGTTTACAGTTTGATGAATTACACGGATTACGCGCCGCGTTATTGTATATATGTCAAATCCCATGCATATAGACATCATCCCCATATGTTCCAAGTGGGCTGCGTTGGAAGAATGTTGAAAACGGAAACGGATATTGTCGCGTTATCACCATGACTAGCTACTTACGACAATAACATAAAATTATTACATTTTTCTTAAGTTTCTCGATGTGCCTCTTGTTCTGTTTGTCTGCCATCTGCCAAATGTTATTTAGACGCTCGCCTGTAGATTGCGCCTGAAACGCCGCGCAATGATGTTCAAGTATAAAATGTGTCGTCGCTACAGCTCAATTACTAGTACATGCCGAAGCAATTAATCTCCATAAATGTTTACCGCGGAAAACATTTTTGCGGTTA
The DNA here is from genome assembly GCA_963691655.1 of Toxonevra muliebris. Lineage (NCBI taxonomy): Eukaryota > Metazoa > Arthropoda > Insecta > Diptera > Pallopteridae > Toxonevra > Toxonevra muliebris. The sequence goes on from OY829328.1 coordinate 90,026,734, forward strand.
GCATCATCGACAGTGGCTGCAGCCATTCTTGTCCGACGGCTAGAGGCGACGAGTAGGCGACACGCCATAATGGCGATGATAGTGAAGGTTGCCAATTGGGCGCAATGGCTTCAACAACAGATAGGCTCACAAGCCTTGCTAGGCACAGTGTGTAAGATTAATTTATTTCGTTGTAGAAATGTTGGCAACATATATATATATATTTGCATATATTTTCTACAGACAGTGCATGGTTGAGCATATTTGCTAAGATCCGGGATGATCATAGAGCGAGATGATCTATGTCAAACTCTTCGCAATAGAAATGAGCTAAAGTTTGCTCTGGTAAAGAAATTAAGGAAGTCCGTTGAAGAGCTTCAACACTTCAAAAACACTGTCTTGGTCTTCCTACTTCCGCAACGAGGCATTAAACCATTTGAGTTCCCTTTATTTTCATTCTGATCAAGGAAAGATGGAGGAATTGCGGTATGGAGGGCGATTTCATATTAGAGTACAATTCCAAATACTCCAATATCAAAAAAGCTTATTCGCAAGTAGAGACAGTAACTTCTTAATAAAAGTTATAATGTGGGACCACCAAGAGGGTAGGATCTATAAGCTATGGCTTGACACAACAACAACCGACTCTGTTTGGAAGATATATATTATTGAAAGAAACGAGTACATCTCTTCATACGGTGCCATGTCGCCTGTGCCTGTGGCAGCCGCCATTTTTTGGCGCTGAAACACAAAATGACGCACTCTGGGGGAGGGAAGGGGGAAATGAGTTTCGAGCACAAACACTCATGGCAAATGGTATTATTGGCAAATAGAAGCAATAACAGCAGCAACAACATCAACAAGCAACTGTTTGAAACGCACATGGCCAAATTGTTAATTGGCGCGAAATAACGCAGCAACATGGAAAGCTCCAAGACCAAAAGCCAAAGCAAAAAAAAATTAAAAAAAAAAACATAATATTGAGGCAGTAAAAATCACTTGAACAAAAATATAAGTCACAAATTTATGACTACATATATTGCAAATACAGGGACGAAGGGAAGACCAGCTACAAAATTTAGTGCAAATAAAACAAAAACCTTAAATTTTTCGTGCATCATTAGCAACGAAAATTATTCAGGGAAAGTGGAAGCTAATTTTTAAAGCAAAAGTTTTTCTTTCAATATTTTTTCATATATCTTACTTTTTTTAATTAATTAAATTTTCTTTTTACTTTTGTCGGCAATTATAAAAATTTGTTAATGCCAATTGCAGGTGGTGACGCCGGTTCTGCTGTAGCTGGCTGCTGCTGTCGACGATACCGATGATATTGGCGACGTTGGCTGCTTTCTTACTTTTTTGTGTGTGTGTCGTTTATTATTTTATTGAAAGAACTTGGCACGTTATTCAAAATGTTCAAATGTCATTTACACGTTCTCATTTACACCAGCAGCTTTTACGATGCCTCCCCTTCACCACCCACTTTCTTTCCATTACCAAGGCATTAACTTATATTAGCTTTACATATTTTTTAGCTTATAGCAAAACAGCAAAAAAAAACTTTTGCGAGTATTTCAATTCAATTTGTGTGTGTATTAGTGCGCTTGTTTCTTAATGTTCATGTGTTTGTCGCATTCTCACTCTAGGCAATTCTTGGTCACCAGCAGGTTAACTGTTTTCTTTCGAGTTGTTTATTTTGCTTACCTAAATTTGTGTGGGAGTGGGAAGAATGTGGAGCAATTTGTTTGGAAAGGACCCGCATGATAATTTTGTTTTCTTAATAGATCTATGCGATAACCAAAAGATGTTTTACAAATTAGCTAAATATATATAAAAGTATGAGGCAGGAATACATTTTAATTGGTATTGAATAAACTCGTTTTTACTTTGAGAAAATTGAGGCTGATTGTTTAAGTGCCTTCATGCATTAAAACAGCGTTTTATCTCCTTATCTCAAACTTTAAAATATTCTAAAGGAAATGGGTTACAAGTTTCTGCATTCAGAAACGAATTGCTTTCAAATCAGTTTGGTTTCTGAGAGCAAAACTCTAATTAATCTCACCATTTGATTCTCTCGTTGGTTTTCTCTTCTCTTACTACGTTTATGCTACTACTGCCGAACTATGAGAACTAATATGAAGCATGTGAAGTTCACTATCAAAATATTATTCAAAGCACAGAGATATCAGAAAATAAATTAAAATATCTGAAAAAAGATATGTAATCCAACAAATTTAATACCCACTTCTTCTCCTCTTCTCATTTGTATACTCAGGAAAACACACATTTGTAGGGAATAAATAAAAATTAAAAAACCGAAGCGGAAGTGCAAAAACAAGAAAAAAGGAAACAAAAAAGAGAGAGAAAAAAACACTTTAATAGTAGTAAATCTGCAAATGGCAGCACAGGCAGGCACTAAACAAAGCTTCAGCAGCAAGCAACAGCAACAACACCAACGCACACACGCACACTTATATGTTCCTATAAGTAAAGGGAAGGAGAGAAAGAAAAACGCAGCAGTAGTAAAATAAACTGAACATACCCCACAGATAAATACAAGCGCAGCCACAACAACCAACATGAACAAATCAGTGTATGGTACCTAGCAAGGAGCAAAGTACCAAATACACTACAAAAATATATATATATAGTATACATAAATACATACAACCCAACAGCAAAAATTAAAGCCTGGAACAGAATGTTAAGCGTAAATTATACAGCTGAAGCAAACAATATAACGAAGCAAACGACGAAGCGCTACGCAGGAAAATGCGAGCAGAATGTGCACTTCTGATGCTCGTTTCTTGTAATTAGAAACGCATACAATTATATTTTTCTTCACATTTTTGTAATCAGAGTGCTTTAAATTGTATAAAAAATTCAGTACATTCTTCCATTTGTTTTATTTTGACAATTAAAAAGTTGAAAAGTTCTTACATTGCGCTTCAAATTCGGCTTCAGCGGCAACAACAACTTCATTTTGTAATCAATTATCTAATTCTTCAATCTTTTTTGTTGACAATAGCGGATCCAGTGATTGGGAAAGAGATAGATTCTAGCAAAAAGTTTGGTAATTCGATAATAATGATATGATCATTGCCGAAAACATTTATCAGAAAATGGGGAGTTAGGATCTACTAGTGCTATTACGATATGATAAAATTATTATTTCTTCTTCCGAAAACTGGGAAGCTTTCAATGTTTTATTGTAACCTTCTTCGATAGGTCAGGTTAAAGCAAATTCTGGGGATGCACCACAGTTTGTTTTATATTTTGTGAACTTCAGCCCTACCAACCATAACCACTTCTGATACGCATCTCTCAGCCGCTGGGTACTAGCGTATATATATATATATATGTATGTATGTATGTTATGTGTGTTGGCGAAATTTTGTTATTAAAGATTTTGAATACGTAATTATGAAACTGTCAGTTGCAAAAGTTTTTCGGCAAAAGAGGCAAAAATGATTATTAACAAGTTGTTTGTTTTGTTGTTGTTAGTTGCTGTTGCTTGCTGCTGTTGTTGCTATTGTAGTTGTGCCACTAGTGATAATAGCTAACAAAACAAAATGCTGAAGGTTATAGTTAGTTAGTTGCATGAATACAGGTTGAGAGATTGTGAGTTTATTTTCCTTTGGAAAAACAAAAAAAAAATGTATCACACCTGTTGATTTTGACATCAAAACTAATATAGTCCTTATATATTTACCAGGCCGAGCATATGCATGAAACCGCTTCAGTGTAAAGAAGAATCTCGATTCGGAGACCCCTTAATGTTTCTTTCAGTAGATCGACTATATGGCCATACCTACGATGTCTAATTATGGGCGTTACTTGTCGTTAATCGATCAACGACAATATTCCCAATACTCATAGTTTGTAGGACACATAACTTTGACCATTCTTAATCAACCCAATATAACCTGTGCGCAAATCAGTATTTCAAAGTGCGATAAAGGAAGTAGCTTTTTGCCTTCTACCTAACCATTTTGTTAAAAACATAGGTTTGGTTTTGGTTCAAGAAAAATAAAATAAAAACAGTTTAGTGTATGGTTCGATTCGAGCCACTCGAATTGCGAATGGTCCGGCTCAAAATTGGTTTGGTTTGAAACTGGTTTCCTTTCCTAATTTATACACCCTGTTATGATTTTTAGTTGCTCCTGATAGCTTTATTTTTATTTTGTTTTGTGTTGCTGTGGCATGTTGGATGTGTTGTTGCTGTTTTTCTTTTAAAAATTAAAATTGGGAAAAGATTTATATATATATATATATATATGAGGGTATGGTTGGTATATTACGTGTGCACATGAAAATTTAATTTTGATGTCATTCACATTTGTTTGAATTCAATATTTGTGGATGTTTGTTTGAAACGAATGAAAATTCTCTGAATTCATATATTTTTGCGTTTTATTTTGTGTTTGTTGCAGTATGAAAAATGAAAATTAATTGCCAATGGCAATATGGAATAATGACATAAAAGCAGCATCATCAACAGCAGCAATAATTCCCATGCATACATATCTGTGATCAAAAGCAATAATCGCTTAGGCTGTGGTTATATTGCGAGTATACTCGGCGAACACCATTGTTGTTGCACCGAACACAAAGAGAGAGTCTGTACTCACTCTCACACCGAACATTGTATGCTCGGTGTATTGTACACCGAGCACGTCGAGTATTCAGGGTGGAAATGAGTTATTTTACAAAACAGTATCATTACATATAAAACAGTATTAAACAAACGAGTATATTTTGGCAAAAAACAACTCTGCAACGAGCTGAATGTAACCACCTTGACCGAGCACGGGAGAAAATGTTTTGTGTTCGGCGAACACCGAGCACCAATATAACTAGGCGCTTAAGTCTCTGAAGAGCTGGCTGCCACCTTATTTAAGCAAATATGTTTTTTTTTATAACTCTTGATTTAAAAACCAGAAAAATAGAAATCCGGGGAGTCTTCATGCGTAGTACAGTCAGAAGAACACGATAGCATTTATAAACCAATTTTGTCCAAAGCCGAATTAAACGGTTATTACTTTGGACCACAGATATGTGTTTTGGAAACAATAAACTGCACTGCATGGAGATAGTTCCTAGTGTTTTTGAATGAAGTTTTGAACACGAATCTGTGGTCAAAAACTTCCATGTGATGGGAAGTTTTTGACCACTAAAAATAGCGATTTTAGCCATTTTTGAAAATATGTAAATCTCAATCCTCAATAACGTGCTACAAACGTCGTTAATATCAGAAATTAATGATTGAGCAAATGAGCCCCAAGCCAAATTTATTGCATGCGCCTTTGGAGCAGGGGGTGTGTTTATGTCTAGGGGTGCACTGATCAGATAATAAAAAATGGAGTTGCTGGTTACAAATCTGCGAATATGTAGTCACATATGCTTCGGACCACTGCATTTTTCATTATATCTTGACGTGGGTGTACGTAAGATTAAATCTGTTCTGTGAACATTTTTTTCCTGCACCCCTAGACATAACCTCACTCCCTGCTTTGCAAAGCCAAACCGATCGAATGCGATCAATTTGGCTTAGGGCTCATTTAAAAATGTATATTTTATCCTTTTTCTGGAATTCGCGAAGCTTGTAGCACTTCAAGGTTCAGCTCTATAATTTTTCAAAAATAACCAAAGATACTATTTTTACGCGTTTCAACCCCGTTTTTTCAAAAACGTGACGTGATTAGCAACATATTCGTGTTCAGCACGAAAAATTCAATCGGAAACACTAGGAGCTATCTTTTTCATACAAGAAAAGTTGAAATTTGCAGGGCAGTTTTATCAGTAATAATTGAGTGACATTTTCTGTTTCATTGAAGCCAAATTAAATGATTATGGAATTTTTGTAATATTACAGTGGGAAAATGAGACCCCAATAAACTGTGTAGCTTCTTCCACAGCGCGTACATGAGAATTAACATGTTTGCCACAAACGCTACATTTTGTCCATAATGTTCCGGGTTTTTTTCGGTATGCACACACCTATAAATAGTGTGCCACAGCTGTTTGCGTATGTGTGAGAGTGAAAAAAACATGAATTTGTCGTTCATGCTGGCAACATTAATCCATACAATAAAACAACAAAATAGTAGCCACATCACGCACATACTGATTGTATGTGTGTGTGTACGAGGGAGAGAGAGAAAGAAACGTACACTCATGAAAACATGTGCATTTTTGCAAACACAACCACTAAAACCAATAAACAAGAGCACGTTCATATACAAAAACAAAAATAAAAAAATAGGTATAAATAAAATGACAATCAACAACAACAAAAAAATAACAACAACTGCATATGTTCTTTTTGCTGATGTTGTTTGCTAAAGTTGTAAAAGCAATTATTGAAAGCTGTTAAAGTCTCATAAATGAGGAAATACACATGCAGTATGCAATTTACACTATACAACACATTCTCTCTCAGCATAATTCTGTCTAAATATTCCTCAGAGATGTTTCTTTCAAACCATTCTTTTTTTTCGAGATATTAAACTTGAATACGGAAGAAAATGCTTTAAATATTAAATAGGGAGTTTTTGGGAGTAAGCCCCCGCTTATCTTATTTAGCTCTACGAATCGACCGGAAAATCGAAGAATTTCATTCATATCGAAGTTCAGTTCTCTCGTTTAGTCACGCATTCATATTTGATAGTAGATAACGACGCAGCTGATGGACTTATGATAATTTAACACTGGTCTGTAACTAACTGATTACCATGAAGATTAAGTAGTTAGTGGCATTGTGGTTAGTGCGCTGGACCACTACGCAGGATGCACGAGTTAAATATTCTATTAAAAATATAAAATAAATTTTTTTTTTTTTTTTGGTTTTGACAAAATTAGAAAACCTTTTCACTTCGCTGTTTGGAATCGGTATAAATTGTATGTCGTTCCATTTCCATGTAACTGACAAAAAAAAAATAAATATATATATATATTCGTTTTTTGTGTTGTACAATGTAATGCAATGAAAATAACTACTCGATTTCTAACAACATACGCACTTGCAGTATCAGCAGCAACACTTTTTCTCCTTCTCACCACTGTCATCACACACCTCATGTGCTCAATTGCTGTAAGAATGTGATCAATTATCCTTGAAACAATTTACAAACACACATTTACATCCTTAAACATACATACAAACATACATACGTACTTATGGATGGATTCAAGTAACCATGCTGATGATAATGATGATCATTATGACGAGTGGCAGCACAATCACATACGCATCGTCATCATCGCTATCACCATTAAACATCACCATCACCAACACTAGCACTAACATTATCACACTAGTAAATGAATACCACCCACCCCCAGCAACAACTGTCACATGACCCCGAAATGAAAAAAAAAATATATCATAAAAAAGATGTGAGGAAAAGCAAAACAAAAATTTTCAACTTACCACAATCCTTGTACGTATGTATGTAAGTGTGTTTGTAGAAGATATTTCGCACAATCAGCATATGTGAGACATTTGCAAAGTTATCACAGCTGCACTTGTTACGCTCGTTTGCTCACACGTTACCCTGCCCGCCTGTTTGCCCGCCTGCCTGCTTCATTTAAAATCACTACTTCTACTACTACGCCCATCCACCTACCTTTTCACTTTACTTCCTCACTCAGAGTTTTTCATGCTGCATGCCACCGCTATTATGTGGCATTAACCCCTTGTGAAGTATATGGGTGTGTGTGTGAGTGTACGAATTAATTACGCACACATGGCTGCAAAAATAAACATTCTTTATGTTTGCTTTTCCTTTGTGTGTGTGTGTTTATGCGACTGGGAAACCCCTTCATCTTTTATGCACAGCAATGTTTTTTACTTTCAAACGTAGCAGCAACACACTCTTATACTTGAGTGAATAAACCTTAAGGTTGTTTATTAGTTCCTTTTTTTTGAGGTATAGTAAAAATTGCAAACGTGTTGTCATTTTTCCCATGATAGCGCTTTTCTTTTTACAAAATCTTTGTGCAAAGTTTTAAAATATTTGCGTCATGGCGCTAGGTATTCACATACCCATATAAAGAGCGAAATATATGCAGCGTTATGTTTTGCCTTTGACATGAAATTAGTAGGAAGAGTTTTTCATCAGCAAAGCTTCTGCGCGTACAATATTTTACTGCGAAAGCTTGTAAAGTGTTTGATAGCTTTTGTAATGGCGCCGTGGTATCAGTAAAATGAGACATATCAATATTTTAGGCTATTCTATCAAGATTTTTACCTTTTCCTTTTTGTGGCCCCAATTGAAGACACACAGCATTTATTTTGGTTGCCTCATTCATTGCTTATTTGGGCTCTTTTTTCTTGGCTCATTCAGCTTGTTATTCATTCACACCAAAGATCATAGCTTGGATTAGACTTTTCAATCCAGAAAAGTATGGTTTTATGAATCTCGAAGAACAACTGTTGTTGGAAGCACCTTTGGTTAAAATTACACTACCCTACCAGCCTCTTTCTAGTATACCACTATAGCCACTTTTAATATACAAATTTATGGCCAGCGACCTATAGTTAACCTGGAACACTTCTTCCACAGCGCAAAGAGTTGCTTTTTATTCCACAATTTAATTAGTCTCAGTCATTAGGATGTTTTGGTTAGGACTAAAACTGTTTTCTCTGCCCCTGACTACTTTTGCCTGCCTTCATCTGAGTTTGACTGGCTCTGGCATACTCTGATTACCTCTGTCTAATGATCTCTATTTCTAGCTCAGGTATTTGGGAATGCATAGACAAACTTTCTTTTTCGAAATACTGTGGCACCTTCAGGCAAGGCATAAAACGAGCCGTCATTCTACTACCACTTGACGCTAGCTTCTTCACATTCCCCCAAAATAATAGCAACAACAATTAGAATGAATGCTGCAGATTTCGACAAAATTCTCAATTTTTGCTGGTGAAGCAACAAAAAAAAATTATTTACTTACACACATTCGATGGTATACTCCCCACCGATATTCCGCTCCACACAGTAACAACAACAAAGAATAGCTATCGATTGGAAAGTTCGCAGCTGTGAATAATAATAATAATAAAAATTTCCCAGCGAACAAATTTGCATCAACTTCTATTGCTACTCAAACTTGGTTTGCTTTTTTCAACTTCATACCAGCACCTCTTGCTTGTGATTTTTGTGGAAAATGCCAATGTAAACAATAATCTTGAAATGCGCCTGCTTCTTTTTATTTGGTTTGCTGGAAAAGGTTTCCAAAAATTCGCATACAAAACGATGGCGCCAAATGGTGCCAACAACGCATTGACGATGAAAACGACGACTAGAAATTGTCTCAACTTTTGTTGCTACCTACTCGTGCCTAGCAACTACTACTGCTTTTGTTGTTGTTATTGCTGTTGGTTGAACATAAGTAAGTAAGCTTAAGCTTATGCGCCCGCATTGTTGCCGCCACATTCACAGCCACACACTGCCAACGCTACCAACGTTGCCACCATCTCCTACAAGCAACAAGAAATAAAAATATTAAAAAAAACACAAAAATACAATTTACAACAGCTGACGCTGACCCACGACGATGACGATGGCGATGATGACTATGAGGACTAAATGCCACCAATGCCATTTCCACCCAACAACTGCAACAACAAAAACACTTGTCGTCTTTGACGATGGCAATGCTATGCTGTTGCCGCTACTGCTGCCGCAACTCAACAACTGCTGCTCACTCACTCGCCTTCCAATTTACGGAGTAACATAAAAAAGTTGAGAAAATATATGTAGCAACAGCAACAACAACAATAACAGCAACAAATATCAGCAATAGCAATAGCAGTAGCAGCAATGGCAGCAAGAGCAAAACCTTTTTCTGGTAATTCAAAGTTTGAACAGCTGCAACAGTTCGCACAAACGATGTCGAATCGTATCAAACAAGAAACCGGCAATTGTGCCAAATTGTGCTCAGGGTAAGCAGCAAAGGCAAGCAGGCAGGCGAGGAAGCAAGCAGCAGGCTGCAGAGTAAACGCACAAATTGTATGGGGGTGTTTAACTGGAAGGAGCACGATTCGAGGTTGTATTGCTTGCTTTGGTATTAAAATGGAGTGCTAGATTTGTTCAATGGGTCGATGGCTGCAGGAGAGTTTGCGTGCGTATGCTAAGCATGGTATGGCATGGTTTCATCACACACACATACACACAAATTGTAGACATTTAAATGAATGCTGTCAACGCCAGCAGTGGCTACACTATTCTCCATATTCCCCACCAATTTCTACGCCAAATTTCATACAATTCAATTCCAAAAAAGAAAAACCCTAAGCAACGAATGAGCAACACATTTCCTTCATAATTCAAATGAATCATGATGTTCGTCTGTTGGTCGGTCAGTCGTTTGAATCATTTATTTGTTCTTTTCTTTCTTTTTTATTGGGAGCATGAAAATGCTAATGAATTTGGTGGTGCAAGTGGCAATTGTTTTCGTTTCTCAACACGCTGGACATTTCTATTTATGGTCAAATATCAATATAAACAACAATACAAAAACGAGCTAAAAGAAAAAAACAAATGAAATTGAAAAACAAAATATATTACAAATATACATATACACAAAAGTTTTTTCTTTTTTTGAACTACACACGCAAATGTGAACATAAAAATATTTTGGGGGCAGTTGGCATGGGTCGGTAAACACATAGATACATACATACTATGTATGCATACATATATACCTAAGAATTGTAAGTAGGACATCAAAGAAATCCCATTTGAAAATAGGCAATGATGTGTGAATAAAATCGTATCAAAATAAACGGGAAATTATTAGAGTAAAAAAAAAGAATTCTTCATTCAATTCTTTAGAATAATTGGTTTTCAAAATATCATGTAAAGTTACGAGAAATTCTCAATGCGAACTAGTTGAGAGATTTCGCTCGTAAAGAGAAAAACTTTTTCAGCGAAGATTTATGAATTATATTTTGGAAATAAGTAATGAAATGATCTAAGAGAAAGGTTCAAATTTCACCCATATGATCATTTCTTTTAAAACTATTTTATTGTTGTTGAAATTTTCGAATTCAAAATTAATTTTTATTCTCATTAAAATGATATTATTGTAAAATTATTGCCGGGAGAGTCATGGTAAGCATGCTCCATCGAATGAAGCTTGTAAATAATGGTAATTTCGATGATAATTTTGCAATTCAATTAATACGTTTGATCCAAGTTTTGAAAGAAAAACGACCGATGAGACAAAAGCCACAATAAGCTGATTCTGCTACATGACAACGCTAAGCCCCGTATTTCAAAACAAGTCAAAAAAATCCTGCTGCAATCACCAGACATTACTCCTTCGGATTTCCATTTATCTCGACTCTTTCTAGAGAGCGGTTCGGTTCTTATGAAAGTAACGAACAATGCGTTTTATTTTTTTTATCTAATGAAGGAGAAAATTGTTTCCCAATCCATAGCCAATACGCTGAAATTTTAACTATGTAAACCAAATTATGAAAAATCACACCTGTCCCATTGATATATTGCCTTGATTATGAAAAATGAATTTATTCGAGAGAAACTCAGGTATGCGTGTATGATTTCATTACATAATTTCACATTTTTACATCGTATCTACATAAATTATTTAAAATATTAAAATTTAACACTATGGACGCATCACATGCGAAAATTTCTCATGCACGCAAGAATTGCAATTGAGATGCAATTAATCAGATGAGTGAAAATTGCGATTACATAATATTAAAACATACACACACAGGCAAGGAGGCAGGCACGCAGAGAAGGAGCAACAACAACAACAACAAGTTTCAAACGCAATTAATTGAATTTTTGTTATTGCTGCTGCTGGTGTTGTCAAAGAGCAATAGCAGCAAATGACAGGCAACACCAACTCGCAACATGACGGCGACAATGATGTTGATGTTGGCTTCACTGTTGCTGCTTACTCTGGTTGATGCTTCGACAATTCCAACATGCCTAGTGGAACAGCAGCAACATTAATAATGTAAGCAGCAGTAGGCATTCAAGGTAACTGCTGTCATTGCGACTGTATGCTGACAGCTACAACGCAACGATTTTCATTCAGAAAATTTTCACATTTTCAATGAAACGGAATGAAATTATTTAATTACTCAAGCACAAGAATGACAACTACAGCTATGGTAGCTGTGACAACAACAACTCGTCAAGATTGCCAACAATGGATTGCTGCTTGTGTTTGAGCAACAAGGCGCAGCAATGCCACTTGCCAATGACAGTTGTTCCACACCACTGTGCCTTGCTGTGTTGCTACCGTGTCGTTCCTTCGAGGATTTCGCGGAACTGAGAAGTGTTGCCGGTAGTAGGAAGAGAATAACGAAAAATACTCAACTTTAGTTCTTTAATGCAATTTAAGTGTCGAAGATTTTAAGTAATATTTTTCTTACTATTAGTTTCACAATTTGTGTTTAACTTGTTGCCTTTTGATCGAAGAGTGCGTATAATGATGGAATAAATAGTGAAAGTAACTTAATTTATACTCTTAGAAAGCAAAAAATATCATATCTGAATGCAGTACATAAGTATGTTTAGTTTTTGATATTAGCTTAGTTTAATTTCACTAAGTTTAATTAACTTTAAATTACACCTACTTCATGAATTAGTGTGAGGTAAGAATATCACAAATTACTTAAAGCGCTGGTTTGGTTTGAAAAACTTAAAACTGAACTAGGAGCTGCACAGTTAATCATTTAATCATCATAAAAATTTCGAGAATACATTTCAAGTCAACTCGGTATTTAATGTCTTGAATAGAGTCTTGGTTTGTGTGTGTAAAGCTCCTATGCTATATAAAATGAAATGTACATACCAAGACTAGACTCAACAGAAGAATAAAACTCTTTTGACAAAATTGAATATAATACTTACAATATCAAAAGCAATCAATGTCAAATGCACTGAATTTGCATTCAAATCAAATGCACACATACATACACACATGAAATTCACCATAAAAGCAGTACAGTAGAATCCCGATAATTCGTAATCGTTTGGGATCAGCAACTTTTTACGAATTACAGAGGTTTTCGATTTAACGAGATTTAATTTAACCCTTTCATCTCGGAGTTTTTACTCAAAATCTAGTTGAATTTCTTCAATATTTTATGCAAATATTAAAATAAATTTAAAAAAAAAAATATGTGCGGCACTCTTAATCCTTACAATTATCCTTAAGTTTTCCAATGGGGTATAATGTCTACTATAACCTTTGTAACCAGGAATTATAGCAAAGGCAACTTATGGCGATAAAGCTGCATGTATACAATCCACTCATTGACAGCCACCATCAGTATCTTGAAGAAAACTCAAATAAAATGGAAACCATATCTCCCATTTTACTTGAGTTTTCGAACATTATTGGGAAATACAATCCCATTTAAAATAAGAAATATACGAATTAACGTTTTTTTTCAATTTCTTTAAAAGAAAGAAAAAAGCAAAAATAATTATTCATTTAACTTAAATATGTATGCACGTATGTACACATATTGGATCCCATTAAAAACTATGTTCTAAAAAGCCTGTAATTTTTAGTTGTTTAAGGCTCTTCTCGCGTATCTTGTCAACCACGAAAAATACAAAAAATTCCATAAAAAAAGTGAACGTAGCTATCTACTTTGATTGATTTTTTCGAATCATAGTGCCATACATAGTAATTTTGCTTTGTATTACGAATTATAAAAGGTTAAACAGACCTTGTATTGAAAAAAAAAATACGAATTAGTGAGGGGACCAAAATGTATGTAATTTTTACGAATTAAAACGATTTTTTCAAACGACCAACAGTTTGTTACGAATTATTGAAATTTTCGAATTAACGGGGTACGAATTATCGCGATTCTACTGTACATATGTAAATTGATTTTTCCAACGGACACTGATATAATAAAAAACATTTATATCAATATATAAGCAATTCAAGAGAAATATTCTAATATCTGATTGATTTTATATATGTATGTTTTTCTGTTGTACCGTACGTGCACCAATGATGTTTCAAAACACACCTGCAATATTTGGTTGTCATTGCTGCAATTGTCAAAAGCATTCTGTTGCTGCTGTTATTGTATTCGAGTGTATGTGTGCGTGCATGAAGAGAGACACCAATTGCCACTAGCGAGGCAGGGGGTTAATTTTGCGTACCTTTAAAATTTTGTTTTATTCATGGACAACAATCAAAATGTATAAAATTTGCATCGGTAAGGAGGGGAAGGAGGGATTTAACCCCAAAACCCCTTTTGAATCCAATTGATACAACCACAGCATGATGCATATGAAGTTTATGTTGTTGATTGCATAAAATTGGAAAATTTAGAATGCTGCACGTGCAGCTAGACAAAAGCACAAAACAAATAAGCAAACAAACATGCATGAATGTGAGACGGACACGGACTAACTGTAAACAATTGCAATTTTTGGTTGTATGAATTGAATTGTGTAATAAATGCTGCCGCAAAGATACAACAGTTGTAGTAGATATGTGAATTTAATTACTCAATATTCATAAGCATTTTTTGAATTAATTAAATTATTAAAATTAACATTATCTTCTTCATCACTGTATCATCCTGATGATGAAAAACAGCATCATCAATTCTATTGTTACTACTGCTGTGTCTGCGATCCAATGACTCAAAGCAGAAGAAAATGTTAGGCGCATGAAAAAACTGTCAAAGACCACCTGTCGAGTCATTTGTCAGTCACTCAAGCACTTGTGCTTTTTTTGTTGTTGCTTTTTTCTGCCACCAACACTTTTCTTTTCTTTGTTTTTTTACTTTGCTTTATTGTTTGTTTCATTATAATTCTTTTATTTTTGAACTTATTTTTGCGTTATGATGTTAATTTTGTTTGTTGTTGTTTTGTTTTTTTTTTCTTTTTTGCAACTAGCAACAGCTGTCAGCTGCTGTTGCCGGTTGTCATACGATTTTAGGAATATCTCTTCGTCTCTGTTGCTGTTGCTCTGACCAAACCCTCTACACGATTGAGTTGCTAAAGCTGCAGTAGCGATAGAGACCGTGGGTGGCTCTGAAGTGAAGACATAAAAACAATTCATTCAGAAACACAATATTTGTGTGTGTGCCCTACATTTGGTATACTAGTTTCATTGTGTTTATGATAGAAATATTGAAATAAATGATGGTTAAAAAGGAATTAAATATAGACGGAATTAAGTGAGACTCAAAACCTTTACCAAACTATTTTTCGGTGGAACACTAGATGCCTCGTCAAACGTCAAATATTAATACTATGCTAAAGTTTTGATATCTGAAATGGAACAGCTTCTTCTTTTAACACTATAACCGAGACAATGGTATCGAAAAAAATTTTATCGCGCTATTAACTTAATATCTTAAATCTCTGTCGTGTGCTTATTCAGAAGAAATAAAACATACATGATAGAAATATGAGTAGTGCTTCTTATACTTCGTCATGCCCACATTGCAACAACTTTTACATTGTTATTAAGTGTTGTTACTAATAGTGTTGCCGTTAGTTTGCTGATGTGTCTGTCTGTCTGCATACGGCGCTGTTTACTCGAAAACTTTTTATATTGTTGCCTCATCTTATACTTACTGCTGATGCTGCTTCTTCTTTTCCTCTACGCATCCCCTTATCTACTTCTTGGCATTGTAAGCCCGATGGCAAACTCAATCACCATCTTTTAGTTTTTGCAATACAGTGTTGTTGTCATTTTTATATTAGCCAGCCAAAGTGGTGCCACCATCAGGAACAACAACATCATCATTAACTAACAGGATGGTATGCTGCTATCCTGAGTGTCGTGTGCTGTTGCTGTTACTGCTGTGGTGCGATGACTGCTGCCATTGAGGCAAACGATAAAAATGTTAGTCAGTGTAAGTGACACAAGCACTTTTGTTCGATTCGTTGGCTGGCAATAGTTAGAAGAAGTACAGCGCAGAAAATTAATTGCTGCAATTGCATTTCGTAAAGCATTTCATATAGTTATATTTATATTTCTATTAACGTGGTATTTCTTTGGCAGAAGCTTAATTCTGACTATTTTTAGTTGAATTTGTTTCAAGTGTTTCTACTTATGTGCACAAATTATTTTAAAAAAAAACGAGTGTCTCCTGCTTTTAGCTTTCCCACGACGATGTCACACAGCCCATCATCAATTCAATTGGGCGCTCGCTCAACGCGTCTTTGACTTAACTTACCATAGCTCACCGATTTTATGAATAAAGATGTAGGTTTATTCATAAAAATTTAATTTTAATTGATAATTCTATTCTGAAAACATGTGAATTTAAACAACTGTTTTGAAATAATTAATTGAAAATATGTGGCATGTGGGCCATTCCGCAGTTGTGCGTTTTAAATTATATCTTGACGATACGAGGCCTGTGCGATCAAATTTATGGCTGCCTCAATATAATTGGTAATCAAATATCAATGACGAGTGATACGGACACACAAGCAAAAATCTGGAAATCAAGAAGATGTTGAATAACCCCAGGTTTCCCTATTTTAAGATTTCAAAACTTTTAAATTTTCAGATCTTAATTTTGTTTGTTTTTTTCGCAATAAACTTTTGTTAAAAAATTAACAATTAGTGGCACCCTTAAAAACCAAATTTTCAGCTTTTAGCTCATAAACTCGACATCTTATTTTTTTAATTCTTGACCAAAATATCAATTGAGTTTTGTGCATGCGTGACTCCTTGCCTCATGCTGTTCTAAACTGCTGCCGAAAAAACTAATTATCGTATGTATTTTGTGAAATACATAAAGCAGCGTATCCTATCCTGAAAATTAATGCCAAATCACTTGACACAAACGCAAAATAGCAACAAAAAATACAAAAAGCATTGACACAAACTTTATTTTAACTCTTACAATCAGGCACAATGCAGCCAAAAGACAAAAACATTGCGAACTATAACAACAACAAAAGGCAAGAGAGAAAAAAGGAACAGAACTCTCACACAGCATCAGGCGGTATATTAGGAAAAATGCCATTAGGTGAGATTTACTCCTTGAAACAACAATTGTGTGCAAGTGGGAGAGTGAGTGAGTGGGCGGATGGGAAATGAAGGAGAAAAGGAGCAAAATACAAGTATGAGAAACACAGAGCATACACACAAACACACACATACACATATTTTACAACACGCAAAGAACAAATTGGCCGCACAAATGCTGCCAAATGACGGCAGGGACACCATTTGCTGCTGATGCGGCAAATAAAATAGACAACGCAGCAAGGAGCAGCCCACAGCACAACAGCAGATGGGAATCGAAATCACAGCAATGGCTGTTGCTACTACTTTTGGTTATTGCTGTGATGGTGCTGCTACTGCTGCTGCTATTAATACTGATGCTGAATTGCAAGAAAAAATTGTGTGGCAAATGTTGGCGGGAAAATTGTGATAAAGTTTTGTGCAAGGCAAGGCATACATTAGTGCTGGGGAGGTTGGTGGGCATGTGAAGGTTTTCATAATGTATTGCTGTTGGTGGAAATGGCAATGGCGTGTGACATTTTTGCTATGTGATTACGCAAATATTCAATTTGAATGTTTGTTCGTATGTGATAATTCTCACACATACATACACGCGAGCGAAGTGCGTGTGATGGAATTTTTTGCTACTTTGCTTCTTCATTCAGATCGAATGGAATTGAATATCAATAAAAACCTTAATTCACTTACATACTCATGTTCTTTTTTATCGCAGATTTACACATTTCAAATATAACCTCAAACCCAATTAGTACCTACTATCATCAGCTACTTATGTATACGAGTATAAAAGACCGCCGCATGCCACAAATCGTGTCATCACATTCAATTTTCTTATCAATGCCGCATCAGGCTGACTGCTGCTTGCCTTCCATACACACAAACACACACACACACACATATAAAGACATGCATTAGCACGCGTGCTTACACACACAGGAAGCTTACAAGCTTTTGAAGGTGTGAGTTCTGTAGCTTCGATGAAGTGTGCCATCAGCATTTTCTTCCTTCCTCCTCTTCTTTACTTTTGTATTACTATCACTACTCGGCTACTGGTAGATGCCACAGTTTTGTATATTTCCGTTCATCGTCTGTCTGTTTACTTATTTGTCTGTGCTGCTGACGCATTATCTTGTGCGGTGTGTTTCGTAGCGATAAAGAAGTTGTTTACACTCTCTCTCTACAGCTCTGTCTTTCTCTTTTGTATACACAATATGTGTGGTATATGCATACATGTATGTGTATAGTCAGTGTTAATTTTTCCTTCTTTTTTGTTGAACATGTCAACACAATTTTCAAGGATAAAGCGAACTTACGTTTGGAAAATTATCAATGCGCTGATGAGGTCAATTGCTGCTGCTTTGTGTCCCTGTACCTCTATATAAAGTTGTTAATTCTGCGAATAACGTAAGAGGATGATAAGATTCTAAGGTTTGATGAGGATATTTCTTCCATATTGAGCGATATAGTCTACCGAAATTTCTGATCCTTTTAAAAACACTGTTTATTTATGGTACGACAACGTCGCTGACTCCAAGGGATGCCAAGAATTTTTCGATGGGAGATATTCCCTTAGCGGATAGTTTGTTATGTTTTCGAACGGATCATTTAGTTTAATCAAATTTCTTCGCTGCAGACATTTTTTCTAAATACTGAAAGCTGTATTATAAATACTATGCCTACAAAAGATTTTATATCTGATACAGTCACATAGTTTGCAACAAATTGGAATCCGTGTAACGCTATATAATTTACGGAACCAAAATATAAATAACTTACCATTTTGATGAAACTAGTTTTTAACTAAAATTTTCTCTTCATCGGCAGTAAAGTTAGAATATACCATCATCCCTGGTAGGATACAGGGTAACTATTACTCTCATACATCATCTGCTTTGTTTCCCTCTGCGCAATAGTTTCAAACAAGCAACGAAAAACCATTTGCACACACTGTCTGCCACATACATCCAGCACAGAGGCAAGCCACCAGGCTGCCAAACATCTTTTAATGACAACAGCAGCTGATGCTTTATTGCCTGCTGCCTGTATGCCTGCCCAATGGAATTTAATACAGACATATCTACATCCACCCAACAACAAAATTGCTTAAACGAAACACCGGCTGTGTATTGAGCTGCTGCTCTGAGAAATAGAAAGAGAGAGAGCCCCCAGCCATATCAAAAGGAAAGAGGCATAAAGTGAAACGAAAAATAACAACAATAAAAAATACCTCAACTTGGCATCAAAAACAACGTATGATAACACTAGAGCAGAAATGGAATGGCAGCAGTAACAACAAAAATACTGAGATATAATCCAAATGGCAAACAGCTGTTTGTGTTTGCACAAAAACAACAACTGCAATTGCAACTGCGCTTGCGCTAAGCAGAAAAGAAGAGATCCATTCACTGTACAATAATAACAATTTACAAACAAGGAGTCTCATTGGGTTGGAGAGTGAGTGAGAGTGCACAGTGCTGCCACATTTTTTTTTTTTTTTTGTTGGCAAAAACCGTAATAAATAAACCAGTTCTTTTAAAATTAAGTTATTTATGACCTTGGACACCGAAGAGGTTAATAAGGAACACAAAACTAAAATGAGTCCCTTTTGCACTCGTCACATAATGTGATAACTTTATTATAAAAGTTTTCGTTTTCATGTTCCAAAAAGTACAACCATGGGTTTTAAATTTATCATTTTCTGTTTCCAATGAACTTTCTTTGCTTCTTGCGTCTTCATCGCTTAATGGTGATATTATTTTACAATTTCAATTAGGAAAGAAAAACATAAACAAAAAAAAAACTATGCAATAAAACAATACAATAAATGAAAACAATTTTTGATATGTGCCACTATTCCATTGATATGTAAGATTTTGGTATAGAAATTATGTGTTGTATAATTTTGAGCTTAACGTAATATATATAATAAAACACACACTTATAAACTCACATATACTGTGAAACCTCACACGACACCTATGTTGCATTTGATTTTAATCTCTTCAGCCCCGAGGAAAGATGTTATAACATCGGAATTTTTTAAATTTCGCTTAATTTTTTTTAAGTAAGTTTTTTGTTCTTTCCAGCTTATTTCGATTTTAGTTTTAATAATATTAAGTTCTACCTGATCTTCCGTTACATAATTATAATTTTATAATTTTTTTTTTTTTTTTTAAATGAAATTACATTTTTGTGATATCCAAAATATATTTAAATATATTTAAATCTCATAACATGCAATATTGTAAAAACTGTAAAATTTGGGAATAAACTAATGTATAAACTAATATAATTCATAATTTACTGTTAAATCTGTCAATATGGCACCGCTGAGTGTGCATGAAAATAACAACAACAAACAGCATACAAAGGATTCTTTTTAAGTACAGTACATACGATATCTTTCAGGCTGCTATGCTGGTATTCAAATTGTTTTGTAGCTCAACACACGCAAACGAATCGTCGTGTAGTGAACAACATACGCGCGGAAAATAATTTTCGTCATATTTCGTTATACAAGTTCAGAGTATATCGGAGCGGCAGAAAATCGAGTGTACTCAAGAGGAAAGAGAAAATAATAAGTAGCTCGTAGTTCAATCGTCTCGTGCTCTCGGTATTTTCTATATATTTTATTTTGCAGTGTTTTTTTTAAGAATTTTATTATTTTTCGTTTTCTTTTCATAACTTCAGATGAAAACACAGAAACCGTGAAAAGTTCCAATGCACATCGTTTAGTACCATTGCAAACGTTGATTGTGCCGGTCTACCATATATCGGAGTTTAGTTGCGCTACGCGGAAGCGGATGTGTAGTTGCCGTGTGGATAAATAGACATTTTTGTATTTCAAAAGTAAACAAAACATTAAAAAGTCGTATGCATAGATTAAAATATAATAAACTTTAAGTAAAACTGTTTCAAAATACAAATATTTTAGTAAAAATATTAGAACTAAATTAATAAAATTTTAGTACTTAATTGAATTGAAAATAAAAACAGTTAATGAAATTTTAAAATAATATCCACTCATAAACATATTTTTTCTAATTAAATAAAATCAATTACACAAAGACGAAAATACAAAGGAAAAAAGAAAACAACAATTTTGCAGCTGTTTTGCATTTCAAATTTAGCTCAAATGGTAAAGAAAATAAATAACAAACAAGTTCAATAAAACCACAAAAAACAGAATACTTTGGATTTTCGAATATATATATATATATTTGTCTACAAGTACATCGAAGAAAAACAAAAAACACATGCCCCCATCAAACAAAATCCAAAACAAAATTAAAAACACAACGGCAAATAAATGCAATAATAAGAACAAAACGAAAAAACAACGTCGAGCAAAAAAAGAAAAAACAGCACGTGTTTTTTTTTAAATATTTTTTTCTTTCATCCGTCAGCCAAAACGAACTAAATGAACGCGGTGGAACGCAGCAGCTGCAGCTGTTTCGTTATTAATCAATCACACTAGAGCAAGAGCAACAAAATCAGTTTATGTTTATGCAAAAACAAAAAGCAAAACACAATAACAAAAGAAATACAGCATTTGTTTACAATTTTTGTTGTTGCTTCTTTTATGCTTGTACTTAATTAATTGAAATGTCATTGTGACACTTTTTTGCGTACTCGTCTTGTATAGACTTGTGAGTGTGTGAGTTTAAGCGCGAGAGTGTGCTGCTCTTGAACTGTTGCTGTGTTGTTGCTGAATTGTGGGGCGGAAATGTATCTCAATATTTTTTATTACTTTTCTTCTTGCCGATAAATCATACAAAAATCTCCTTATCTGCTTTCAACTCACACTCCGCAGCCGCCGACGCGAACGCCGTCAATCCGTCGCTGTTGAGCAAGGCTGGATTGGTTGATTGAAAACGTGTTTTACCTGCAGTACCAGTTTAACTGGTTTGTTGGTTTTTTTACGTAAGGAATTCCACTTGTGTACAACGTGAAGAATTTTTACATGTTTTATTATGGTAAGTTTAAATTTTACTTTGATTAACCTTAAATACTAAGTTAAAAGTCGCCAAATTTCTTTGTCCTTTGAAAATATTTTATGTTTGATTTAGTTAACACAGTTGACACAAATTGAAGGCATGAAGAGCAAAACGATTTGCCGTTGCACTATTCTTAGTATCACAATCATTTTCTGTGTATTAAGATCTTTTCTTCATATTTGTAAGATCTTGTGATAGATTGCTAAACTGGAGTCTTGGACTACCTCCGATTTGATTCCCAAACAGTGAATAATTGCTATAATAAATATCGGAACGATAATAGTAAGTAATGCTTGGTTTTCACTATATTTTATTCCCTTAAAAAAAGAGGGAAAGAGAGAATTTTCTATATTTGGCATAGTGAAAACTAGGCATAAGCCAATTTGATGGCTGATTACTATAGGGCTCAATTCTCCTGCTGAGAAAATGAATCAAAGTCGTATGTTTTAACATTATTTATAAAGAGTTTTCTATTAGGGACATAACAATTTTGTCTATTAATAAAACACAGAATTTTTTTAGATATTGAGTTCAAATTTAATGTGGGTGTAGTGCAAGCATTACATTTTATGAATGAAATTCGATTTCGGTCATATGACCACCACGAGCCCGTTTACAGCGATCGATTCTTTGAACCCAATTTTCCAGCACTCGCACACATTTCGACCGGAACGTTGGCAATTTCGCGTTTGATATTGTCTTTGAGCTCGTCTAAAGTTGCTGGCTTGCTGGCATAGGCCAGTGACTTGATATAGCCCCATAAAAAGAAATCCAATGGCGTTAGATCGCATGAACGGGGCAGCCATTCCACAGGACCATTTTTAGAGATAACACGTTCACCGAATTTGCCTTTCAATACCGTCTTGTTGAAACCACATATCGTTGATGTCAAGTTCATCCAATTCTGGCCACAAATAATCTTCCAACATAACACCATAGCGCTCTCCATTAACGGTAACATGACGGTCGTTTTCGCTGTAAACGGGCTCGTGGTGGTCATATGACCGAAATTCTGTATTTTATTAACAGATAAAATTGTTATGTCCTTAATGGTAAACCCTTTACAAGAATACTATGAATAATTATACAACAAAAATTTAAAAAAAAAATTAATTTTTATCTAGATATGAATATTTTTAAATGGCAATCATTTTTACAACAGATGAAGAAGTAATATCGAATGCAAAACAGATAAACTAAGGCAAAGAGGCAGACGAACAGGCGCGTCGTCTGACAAAAGAAAAATATTTCAATTTCTTAGCATTTTATTGTCATTTGTTAAAGCTGTTAAAATGTTGATGCAGGTGGTTTTTTATTTAATTTTTTCTAAAGCGCTAACAAGTTAAGTAAAGTAAGCAAAGGCAAAGGGCAAAGGGACCTACTTGTATAAATATTGGAAATTCCTTAAAAGAAAAATGAAAAATTTTAGTAAAATAAAAACAAAAACATAAAAGTAAATTTGAAACAAAAAACAATAAATTACACAGACCTGCGAAACGAAACTTTTTAAGATGATTGAAGAAAGCAGTAGATTCCTATGTATATTTATGCTTCGAGTCGGAATCAGGGGGCATTAATTTTTCTCTCACGTCAGGATTTCGAGAAATCTTAACCAAAAAGGGTTCTTGACATTTCATACCATCTACAAAATTTGGAAACAATTTTTCATAATTTTTTTACTAGTTTCTCCATATATTTTCTTTCAGAATATACTTATGATGCGATCAACATCAAAATATTTCAAATAGAAATAAAACCAGTAGTAAAGAATAAAAAGGTTTTATAAATCTAAATAAAATAAAAATTTCCCTAAAACAGTCCTAAAAACAAATAATATCAGTTTATCTTGTAGTTGGTAAAAAATGACCGAATCTGCATTTTCTTTTTATTTATAATGACCTAGCATGGGCAAAAGCAAAGTATTGCCAATTTCTATTGAAACTAGTAAATGAATGTTTAAAAATTGATTTTAGTTCTTATTAACGTTAGAAAATGGCCTCGACTGGCCTATATCCCACATATGGGTTAAGATTTATCGAAATCCTGACATAATAAAGAAATCCTCCATTCCAATTCGGGTTCAGCGCACAAATATACATAGGAAACAACTGCTTATTTTCAATCGTCTAAAACCTCGCAGGCTCATGTTATTAAAGTTCATTGCCAAGTTCTGTTTCAATTTCTAAAAATTTTGTTGTTTTGTGAGAATTACAATTCTGATGTTGTTGCTTTAATTGCTGTGTACCTATGCTCACATAGTATAAGCTCTTGAAATACGTACGAGCATAACCAAAATACTCGACCCGCATATTATTTGTTGTACTATTGTACGTTTATGCAATTATGAACAGATAAAGTCTCAACCGGCGTTTTTTTGTTTTCACACATAATACCATAAGAAACAGACATCAAATGCCATTAACAACAACAAACGACTGCAAATAGTAGCCAGCAACAACAACAGCAGCAGAATGCGGCCGGAACGGGAACTTCGAGTACGTGTGTTTGTGTGCATGTTTGTCTACAAAAACTAAAATTACCGTTTCTGTCATTACAAGTGCCAAAAAACAAATAAAAAATAATTCTCCAATATTTAATAATAGTCTGGCAACGCCGCTGACGCTTGACGCTGACATTGCGTATATGTATTTTATTGCATTTATGTTATTGGCACAATATTTCTCATTATTGTTGTTGTTTTTGGATAGCATGTGTTTCTGCTGTTGTTGTTGTTGCTGTCATCTGTTTTTAATTTGTGTGTCATGGCATACACAAACCATGTGCATACATACATTTACTTATTGTTTTTGTTTGTTTGCAGCTACTTCCGCTGCTGGTTTTTTTAGCGATTAAATGCGCATAAATTGTAATTTTAATATTGGTTTTCCAACATAATCGAAATCATATATGTATAGATAAATTTTGAAACATTTTTTACACCTTTTGTCCATTAAATGAATGGCGTCGCAAACGCATTTACTTTTAAAACAAAAGCTTTTAAATGGCTGGCTTGAACGGATGCTAATGATATTTTGGTGAATAGGTGCAGTAACTATGAGCATTTATTAAATTGCTGAAAGTTCTGTGTATCTTCAACCTGGAAATGTAATTGATAAGAGCTCATCTCGGATATTTGCAGTTTTATATGAGATGGGATGAATTTATTTTAAACAGTTTGAATTAAGAAGGCATTTTTTTCTGTAGCTGCTTAAATGGTTTCTTTAAATGAAGGTGTGTCGAAATGGGTTTTTTTCGAAATTCATCCAAGGACTTAGACGGTTTTAGTAATAAAACGGCATTATTAAAGAATGTGTATTGTTAAAAGAAAATTTTTATTATTTTATTATAGATTTCTTTTACATTTTACACTATTACATTATTCAAGCACAACAACCATTCGTTCACATTAAAGATGAACTCAAAGTAACTTGAAAGTAAATCTGGCACTTGAAAATAAATCTTATCCTTTTGTAGCTTGTTTACCACAGCATCTTTCCGTCAATAGTTTCCCCTTGAAGTTATCTTTGCAGCTAAGAAATACAATCATTTTTTATTTATGGTAGCATGTTGCACAGTGTAAGCGCTAGAATAATTTTTCAGAGCACTGTGCGTTGGTCTCACACGATCAGGCAAATGATGGTATATATATGAGACCAACGTGTCATCACCCATTCACATACGATTTTTGTCATTACATTTGGTCGTGGCAGAACAGAGTAGCCATAGATTGGAAGATCTTGGCTGACCGAACCGCCATCGCTATGTGGTGTGCTACAAAAGGATAGAATCAGGTAAAAATGTGACTGCCCGAAAAAAACCGTAAACTCCACCGTAATGTATTACTTGTGAAAAACACCACTGCCTTCAATGCTTCTTCGACTTTCTCATAATGATTCAGAATCAGAAGAATTGATATACCATGTTAGCAAAAATACGCATATGTATATGTATGTATGTCATTTTTACGCCGCGAATTCACATTAGCTTGGCATTTTTTTTTTTCGTTTCGTGTTAACGGCACTTTTTTAATAACGCCTTTAGAATGATTTAAAAGGACACAGTCTTCCATTTTTATCTTATGTAAAAGCTATTCATGAAAGTATCACAGTTTGTAGCATTAACGGTACGTTTTTTCAGATTCATTGTAGTAATTTAGCAATTCCTTTTATATCTGTGTACCTATGTAGATAGTAAAAAGTAGCTATTTGGTAATCTAACTGCTGGATATGGAAAGTAATATGCCAAAAAACATTCCGGATGTGATCAATTACCATAAATAACAGAGCTTTACTTGCTGAAACTACACACGAACATAAGGCAGAACAGATCTGTTAGGGATAGTCAGAGTTTTGAAACCGGTCTCGAATTCAATCCAATTATTCAAGAATCAGAGTCGGCTTACTACAATCGAAACAGTCAGAAAGAAGCAGTCTAAAGATTCTACTATTAAGATATAGGGTTTAATATTCTCTGACTAAATATGATCAAACGAAATTTATAATGTAAGTTATACAAAACTTTTCAATACATCAATCACCCTGTACAAAAAAAAAAAAAAAAAAATAAATTTAATGAAATATATAGTATATAGTATGCAATACATACTCTTTTGTACTTATATAATAAATTACAATGAATTTATTTTAAAAATAATTACTATTACATATTATAGAAACATTTGCTCATAAGATTAGCAAAAAAAAAAAAATTCAAATTAAAAATCATGAAAAAAGTAAGAGTAATTAATATGAATAAGAAAATGCCAACAAAAAAGCATCTGTAAACTATTAAAAAATGTTGTTAAAAGTTATATACAAAAATAGACGAGTGCAAATGTTGCAAAATCTCTTAGGAAGAAACAAAAATTTAAGCAAATATTATGATCATTATGATGATGAGGTTGTTGTTGTTGTATTTAAATGTGCCATAAAGCACAGATTTCACGCAGTAGTTAGTTGCAAATTGATTTTATACTCATTCTGTTTCTTTGTCCATCTGTCTAAAGTGGTGCAATAAAATAACAACAACATGTCTGTTTCTTATTTTTGTTTTACGAGTTTGTTTGAATTTCATATTCAATTGTAAATTGCGATAAAGTTAAAATCAAATAGAAATCTAATATATCAATTCATTTTTTTTTTTTTTTTTGACGTGCATAGGCAATTAGGTGGTATTGAAAATGTGGCATCACTGCCGAAATTTTGTCACCGCTGCGATTCACTTCATCCCTTTCGATTGATTGAAATTTTGCATATTATAAAACGAAATTTTCGTTAATTATGCCAGGCCCAACGATGAAAATGTACAAGATTTTCAGGATCTGCACAACAGTAAAAAAAAAAAAAATATTTTTCTATCAGCATTGAGAGAGATGGATTTGAAATGTGGGAGAGTGTCTTGTAATAGAAGAGTTTCCCAGTTGCTTGAAATGAGTCATAAAAACACTTGTCAACGATTGGAAGAGAGATTGCATATAATTGATCTGAAATTAAAGATAAACATTTTATAAAGCAGCGTTTTATATTCTCCTGACTTTTATACATGCAATTAATTTTCAAGGATGCATCAGCTTTTTAAAAACTTATTTTCCCATCACATATTCTTATACTCATGTGTGATATAATCGTGAGACTTTTTCCAATTATTACCTAATTACTCCCAGGGAATGACGTTAAAGTTAAACTATCTCAAACTATTATCTTTTTTAGACACATGTCACAACGCACATAAATGATTTCCATTTATTGTTGTGATTACTGTCGCACGGAGAGGGAAATAGCCTCTCTCACTAATTACATTGGGTTACCCTCAATAACCACAACAACCATTCATACTGGCCTTAATAAGTCTAATCAATTGGCCACAATAAGAGTGAATTATTAATGCCTACTTCTTCCAATATACGAGCAGATATTGACAAGTCTGAAAGCAATTGCTTACATGCTTCTCTTTTTTTTCGATAGACCACCTTTATTTCTTATACGCTACATTTTTGTGTATAATGATTTTAGTTTTTATGAAAAAAAATAAAACTTTTAGAGTTTCGATATATTTAATCCCTTTATTCTATACTATAATGAATTCGAATTAAACAATAAGGAAAATCAAACATTTTAACTAAGAAATGATGTGAGAATATACTTCAAATCTCACCCTTATCCATGGCTTTCTAACCATTGAACAAATTTTTATAGCCTGCCGTCTTTAGCTTGATTGCCACAATTTTCCTTAAACCTTTATATGTGCACAATGTGTACATGTATTTGATATACAATTACGCGCCTACCCACACATACACACACACACACACAACGCTTCTGCAAAACTAATTTGTCCTTAAATCAAAGTGACAACTGTATACGTAACAATAGTGAAAGGAAAATGTGCAAAGCCATGACATTTAATAAATGCTCACTCAAATTGTATAAAATATGACAAATGCACCTGTTTTTCTTTTGAGAGAATTCCAAATTAGCGGTGTTAGAGTTGCCAGCTGCGCGTACACGAAGAATTCATAAGCAATTATTGAATAACATAGGTCGGCAAAACAAAAACTTTTTGTCTGGTACAATAATCACAACCACATCGCTGAACATGTATCGAGCAGTAAAAATTTTCCATCAGGTCCGGGTTTTATGAAAATTTTATTCAAAAAGTCTAGAAAACTTCGTTTTGAACACTTTTAATGAAATAGAGGAGTTAACCTGACGCGACAGAAACATCTGATATGGTTCACATTTAAGGCTGAACCTTTAACTATAAAATTTCAATGAAAACCATACGGATTTGTTCCTTGAAATTTTATAGTTGAAGGCTCATTTAATTAAAATTATCCAAAAACAGAGTTTCTCAATTTTTAAACCCAATTTACTGAAAATCTCAACAGATTCATGTTTAGTAATGAAGAATTTATATTGCTTGATTTCCATTACATCATATTCAATAGCAGAAAGAGATGGAGAAAGAGTGTTTCCTATAATGAAATTGCCAGCATGTTGAGAAATTTGACTACATTCGACTTAGTGGAAACCAATAATATTCTTAATTAGTAAGACCAATTTTGAGGATACAGCACATGAAAGACTTTTTACTTATGAGTGTGTTGGATCCTGGTAATGGCAGCGAATATTTTAAGTCTGCCTGATAAACAAAGTGGTTAGATTGTAAAAGTTGAAAGAAAAATCTTTACAAGTCCTAAAATTTGCTCGACGGATTTACAATAGTACAAACCGGCAAAAATGCAGAAAAAGCAAAACGCTTTGCATTTTTCTCTATTCATCACATACAAATATAAACACAGACACAATGTTTTGTTTGCGGTGGTGATAGGTTAAGGTGATAAAGTATGTAAATAATAATTATTGCATTCCAATTGTTTGAGCTTACGAAAACTTCCTACTCTTACTTCATTTCACTCGACTGTGCAATGCTCATAATTAGGAGCTGCAATTATTTAAAAATTTATGACTCCCTGTTTTATTTTTCGTAACATAACTATGAAATGCCTTCTGTTTACGAAGAAAGGTATTAAACAGAATAAAAAGGAAAGAATGGCGGAGAACGCAATCAATTCATCAATCAATCAATCATGTGATTAGTGTGATCATAAGCAATTTGCAAAGAAGCAGACACACATTTTCACCACTGTCATCATCACCAAAACAAAAAGATTCCCCTCCTGTTCCACTCCCACTCTGACTTGTGTGAGCTTCTTCTTTTACAGCTCTGCGTGAAAGGGTGAGAAAAATTGTTATCAACCACTTGCCGCCGCTCTTTCAAACAACAACAAAATTTTAGATGAAAGAAGGAGAGCAAACAAAAACCGAAACTGCCAACGAACAAAAAACCGAACGATTAACGACATAGACTAATGATTTGACATTCGCGCAGACACAGGTGAACAGAAAATTGCACATGCGACACAGGACGACTATGTAGGAATATCACTATGATGATGATGATGATGACATGCGAGAAAGTCATTATCGTTTATTGTATGTATGTGTGTATTGAAAGTGTGAAAGAAAAAGGCGGAAGTGCTGATGTGTCTATGCATGCCAAACTTCTGCTCTCCATATTGAAAGTAATCATACTCTCATATATATGCATATATTCATAGTCATCGTAGAAGTAACTATTCGATCTGAAAGAAGAAGAATTGGAGCGCAGATGGCGTCATCAAATAGCAAGTATAAAAGAAGAAGAATTGCAACGTTGAATTATGTTGAAAAGTAATTTATGTCTCTTTAATGATAACACTAGTCAACAAGAAATTTGCGTCAGGTATCTCATATATCATTTCTATATATGTAATTCGCGGTTTCCTTCCACATCGCGTACTCAACAGGCCAACAGGCGAGGGTTTTGAGATATTTGCATTTGAAAATATTGGAGTGTTCTAACTCACAATAAATTAGGTTGAATAACCCATGACAATCACTGTATGTATTTGTTAAGTCAAAAATATGTATAGAAAATATGAAGTCAAATCGAAAAAACGTGGTTGGAATTTCCAAAATGTTTATATCCAAATATCTTAAAAACCTTATAAAATGGCGGAAAACTCAGTACGCCATCGTGACCAAGGTCTTCTGAATAACATAGATTATATTATGTATTATGTGTTTGACACGAAAAAAACTTTGCAATTTTCTGAGTAGTGTAATTATTGATGCAAAAGTTGGTTTGTTGCATAAAGCGAATCTATGGACATACTTTGAACTTTTCAAATCCGATTATTTTAATGATTTGCGTAAAAAGTTGGGTGGGGTTTTGGTGTATAAATATGTGAAAAGAATATGTCTTTATGACAGAAAAATATAATTAGATTTATTTATTATCCATTTATGTTCCGCAGGGGATGACCCTATAAATGAAAAGCATTGTGCTCATTATGAAAGGAAGAAAGGAATGAAAATAGGTAAGAAACCGGCAATAAAACCCGGGACCGTAGAGATGAGAGTTTAACATACTTCCACTAGATGACCGATACGGTATTACTGCAGAAGATTTTCAAAGCCAAATTACTTACGAATTCGAGACGATATTTAGATCTAGACATTGCTCAGGTGCGATGAGTAACAATTTCCCTGCGTAAAGTAAGATCGTCTTTACTCTCACATCGTTCCCCAACAACTGTAAAATGCAAACTTAAGCAACGCTTAGAAATTTTCAGAAAAAACAATTGGTTATTTTTTTTTCACATGGCTCAATATGTAGGAACATTCGGTTAGACACCGTTTTCCATAGAACACATATTATATGAGCTGCAAAACCTCGAAAAAAATGATTCTCTCTCTCTTCGTGTGCCATTGTTTGGGTCCTTCAACAGCGATCTGAGGAATTGAGATCGAAAGCTTTTCCAATTTCGTAACCTCTTTAGACCAGAGTCGGCCAAATACTAGCAAGCGTGCACAAGAAAATATGAAATTTCACACGTAACGGACTCATTTCAAAAGTAAAAAAAATACATCCGATCAGTGCGCATGTATAAAGGGTCACCGTTCTTCTAGACACTTCGGTATGTTGTCGGATGTGGTTCTGAGCCCGGCTTCATTTTCAAGATGCTATTACTTTGAGTAGTGTATTAATAACAAAATTACAATTCGAAACCGATTACTTTCTTTTTTTATCTTGTAACTATATCTACTTTCTTACCCCATACCCAATGAAGCATAAAATTCTTTTGATATTTTATTGAAAACTTAAATGCATAAGTGCACACATGTGCAACGCGTTTTGATAGACAGCTCTATACACATATAAACAAGCTCACCTCGTCACATGCCCACACACACAAACATACACATACTGCTCTCAGCACATTACTACTACACACTCACTATACCTCGACGATGTTAACGGGACACACAATATGGCGATTTGTTAAAAAATTCACAGAAGTTTTTGCAGTCGTTTTTGTTGTTGTGTAGTTGCTGTTACTGTTGTAGACATAAACTTCCATGTAATTGGAAAAGATAATGAGTTTTTGTGCAAACGACAGCATAACGAAAATGAACACTTGTGGTAAAAAATTTATACTATGTATGTATGTATGCATGTATGTATGTTTTTTTTAAGGTTTTCTTGTTTTGTTTCAGTCGATAATCCATCAAAATGTTTATGTTTAGCAATTGAGTGAAAAATAACATGATGGAGTGCAATTGAAAAAAAAGAAGAGAGCATGTTTTCAATATGTAAATATAGTATAATAAAGTGGGCGTATATGAAAGAGGATGATGGAGAAAGAGGAGTAAAGATTTAAAGTTAAATATATAAGAATCCGCCTGTGCTTCAAGAAAAACTTTTAACTAGCTTTTATTTAAAATATCCTTAAGTTTGGATTGTAATCATGTATACAAAATTCTGCAATATATGTAAATATTCAGCGATACAACGATAAAGGAAATCTCGCATATAAATCAAAGATTTTCATAAATACTCATCACAACAATAAAACAAGCAAACAATAAAAACAACAACAAATTGGAAAATCTGTTTACACAGAAATAATGGAAAATCAGCGCGCTACCATAAATCCACATTTGAAATATGACACATTTCAGTGCCACACACCCACACACACTTTACAGCAATAGCAACCATCAGAATGAGAACAAAAACAATAATAACAGCAAACGTTTCTGCATTTGATAACTTAGGAAATCAGTTTTTGCGAATCACGCACAAGCACATCCACATATATACACACATACACACACATAAATAGCCCCACCTACGGCGCCATACAAAAAAACATTCAAATTTTTGCTAACATTTTAATTTTGCTGCGTGGCTTTTGTATTTTTGTTTTATATATTTTTTCCTTCTCTTTTTTGGAAGTTGAATTGAATTGAGGCAACAATTTTGCTCATCTGCACAAACGCATATACAGTGTACAATGTACATACATATGTAGGTATGTATATAGACGAAGTGGGGTAGAAGTGCACGAAAAGCCAAAAACTAAACACGGTAGAAATGCTTATCTGCAAATGTCAGCTGACATTTTAGTGCGGAAATTCATTTTCGAGTAGCGGCGGGGAGGTTGAAATCACGCGAAAATCTAAACGAAAATGCTATGTTGGGAAAAACAAAATATTTTCAAACAAAACATGAAAATGAAAATCGAGGCAAAAACAATCCATGAGAAATGCCAAAAACAGCAGAAATAAGCCAAATAAAAAAATATTGTACATAAAAAAGAAAGAAGAAAAAATATTGCGCTGAAATAGAATAATATTTTGTTTTTTTCTTTTTTTTTGAGGAAAGCATGAAAATATTGAAAAATTTAATTTAGATTTTTATTTTTTGAAATTTTTGTTTCTAAAAATCTTCTGTACTGCATCTGGCATGTTATTAAAAGAAAAACCAACATGCGCAGCTTAGTGCACTCGATAGATGTGAATTTCCTCCTTTGGTAGTTTTGCAACTGCGAATATGAAAGAGAAATAACAGCAAAGTGAGAGGGATAGTGTGTGTTTGCACATGGCATTTGAAGAGTTCATATACAAAATAAGAATGCATAATATCAATTAATGGTACTCAATTTATTTCGTCAATTTCCAAGTTATGAAAGAGTTATAACAACAATAACATTTGGCATACAGATGGTGTACTGTACGACATCTGTTTGCCACCCACACACATATGTATGTTGGATGCGAAATAAATAACATCTTGCTGCTTCCGTTACCACCGTTCTATTCTATCCGTTTTTAAAGTATAGCGGTTTATATAAATACCACCTTGATCAAAAAGTTCCCGGAATTTATTCAGAAAATTCAAAATACAAGTTTATTTATCTAAATCTATATTGTCCCCTTCAAAGTAATCCCCATCGACTGCACTTATGCCAGCGCTTGATCCAATCCTCGAAACATTTTTTATATTCGGTTTTCGGTATGTCCATCAGTGCTTCCTACGATTTTTCCATTACTTCCTCTCGGCTACTGAAACGCGTTCCCCGTAATGGGTTTTTAACTCGATTGAACAGAAAGAAGTCACAGGCAGCCAAATCAGGTGAATACGGTGGCATTTTGTTGCATTTTTCGTCAAAAAATTACGAATAATGATGGCACTGTGCTACGGTGCGTTATCATGGTGCAAAATCCACTAGTTTTCTGTCCACAATTCTGGTCTCTTTCGGCGAATTGCTTCACGCAAACGCCTCTCTTAACGCCCAAATAATACTCTCTGATGGTTAATTTGCAGTTATTGATCAAAATTTCTTTTACTTTACCAACGTTTTCGTCGGTTTTCGATGTCGATGGTCTGCCACTGCGTTCATCATCTTCGATTGACTCTCAACCATTGAACCGTTCGTGCCACTTTTAAACGACCGTTTTCTTTAGAGAATCGTCGAAACACTCATCCAACATTTCCAACGTTAACGCACCATTAAATCCGTTTTTCACGCAAAATTTAATACAATACAATTTAATAAAATTGTAAAAAATCGCCTACACCCACAGAGATAGATGTGCACTTGGCTACGTAACTTTTGCAAATGTCAAGCTATGATGCTAAGATTTAGAGGGAATATCAACAAGAGATGTGCCAACTTAACAAAAAAACTCAAATCGGAACGATGGGAGCGCCACAAGGTGGTTATTTCGGGAACTTCTTGATTAAGGTGGTATTATAAAAACAGTCAATGGGCAAGAATGCTAGGGCTTATTTAGAGTAATGTGGTTGGTTTTATGTACTTTACTAATTAATAGATCCAGCACTTTAAAACGTGAATATTCCTATTGTATTTTTTTTAATAAATACATAATGGTATGACGTGAGTCTAGGCTAAAAACCATTATGTAATATCAATTTTATTCCCGAAATCTGCTTTATTCAATATTTTTTTTTCTCTTATTTTATTTTCAGTTTTCTGCTATTTTTCAATAATTACTATTTTCTTCTGAGAGGATTTTACCCCCGCTTAATGGAAACAAACGTCTGTGATTGAAATATATTGAAAGCGGAAAATATTTTTTCTCTGCCGCAAGATTGAAAATATTAACTAAATAAGTAATGTGAAATATTTTTCAAAAATCCCATGCCAACACTGTTTTTCGGATTCGTATAAAGAAATCCGCAACATATGAGAGATAGAATAAAATAGCATATCTTGTTCTAAATTTGCTATTTATTTATACAGGCACTTTAACCTAACTTAAAATATTGTACTAACAAAAATTCGGCTTTTATTATTCTTCGAACACAAATTGTAAAAAAAACAAAAAATATTTAAATTATTACGAGTAAGGAGAGAAAATATAGTAAGCATTGTACTTGTGTATAGTTAGAAAAAAAAACGAAAATAACAAAAATAGGAAAAGAAAACTTTTTCTCCCAAAAACTTTTTAGTTAACTTTAACAAAAAACCCAAAGTTCAAATCGTTTTACACAAAACAAAACGACAGAAACAGGCAAAAAAGAGTATGCAAGAAGTAAAACAACAAACAAACAAATTGAAAAAAACACCTTTAACATACAACAACAAAAATGAAAACAAAGTAATAGAAAGAAAGAAAGTAGAAAGAAAGAAAAGTGCTGTTGCCTGCACTTCACTTCTGTTTGTTTGTAAATTCAACTATTTTATGCACAAACATAAACACTCACACATTTGCACATATACTTTTGTACAAAAATATGAGAAACGTTTTACTATGGATTTACTTTACGTTTTTCTTCCCTTGTGCTCACAAACATGCTCCCACTCTCGCGCGTGTGTGTGTGTGTGTGTGAGAAAGTCTGTGTCAGAGCAGTAGTTGGAGGAGAGCAGGTGCGGAAAATTCAATTGTGCGCGAGTGTTTTTGACATTTCGCTTATTATAAAAGGGGTGCGCATACCCACAATAAAAATTCACTTCACACACACACACACATACATACATACATTCCCATGCATAAGCACACCAATATAAAAAAAGGGATTTAGTGTGGAAAAAGGGGAACGTGCTAATTGCGTACTAATATATTTATTGTTTGGGCATTATTGTTCTGAATTATGTAAAATTAAAGAAAAAAATATGCTTTTTAATTAAAAATTAAAAATTTTTGGAATATGCCGTTAAGCATATATTTTTGAAAATAGTTATATAAAATTTTTGGCTTGCTCTTAAATAAATCAGAATTTTACTAATCAAACGATCCCACATGTTGCAAAATGCATTCAATTATGCATGTGAGGAATACAAGGGACTCTTTAAAGATTGGCCAGCAGATCTTGAATGTCGGGTGGTTTTCGATTTAATGTTGTACTTTTCAAGCAGCTCTCCAAGTCGAATGGAATTAATTTGAAAAGTAAACGCAGTGAGGTTATCTGTTAGTACTCGATCGCACAATTTTGGCTTTTATGAATAATCTTGCCATCCATTGAGCGAAATTCGAATATTTGGTTAAAAAACGACGAAGAGTCTCTTATGCACAAACACAAGCCCTCATATACACAATTATTTGTTTTATGTTTGTTTATGTTAATGAAATTTTATTCTTTTTCAAAAACAAACTATAACCTATTTTTACAATGCTTTGGCCTTTAATTATAGTAGTAAAAATAGCTACTCAAGTAAACAACTTGGCAAGCCCATAAATTTTCAATCAAAATAGTAACTAAATAATGAGCGTAGCTAATTAATATGTTCTTACACGTCCACAACTTTTTATTCATAAAAAAAATCAAATAAACCCCAGAGCTAAACAAATAAACACTTACTTACGCACATATAATTAAATGCTAATTAATGGACCCCCAACTTATGCATACTGCCCTCACCCCCATATAGCACAACCATAGAACAAATCTTCATGAAATGTGTTCAATTTCACTAAAATCTTTAAAGAAAGTGAGCAAACGCAGCTGCCTAAATTTCTCATCATCTTTCGCTTACGGTCACACCCCTCTCTCTCTCTCTCTCTCTCTCACAACCCACATAATAGAACCCTTTCAGGGCAGCGTTGCCAACACAGCGCAATTATTCAAATTGTTATCATTTAAAAAGGAGAACAAACAAAAGAAAACGAACAAAAAACAAAAAGAAGGTATAAAACAGATTGCATGAGCTCAAATCATAATTATTCGAAGTCAACGAAAACGCCTCACATTCAAATTGACATACATGTGCATACATTTTTATTGGGGTATTGCCTATTCACTTAAATTTGTTGTTGCCTTGTCGGTGCTCCGACGCAGGCTGTTAATATTCTCAAAGTTGATTCAAATCGCAACAATAGACGCACGAACGAATATAAAAATAATTCTTGTAATATTAAAAGAACATAAACAATGAACTAATTTTATTTTTACTCGCACTTTTACTCTTTTGTTACTATTATTATTTTTTCTTAAAATATGTGAGAAAATATGTGAAAAGATGACAGCTGACTACAAAACAAAGACAGCATGGAGGGAGTAGTAAAAGGGTGGAACGAGAAAAGTTGAATTAGAGTTTGATAAGAATTGAATTTATAAATATTTGTGAGGGTAGGAAGCAGGAGCAAATTTATTCAGCACCCATGCATAAATTTTGTTCAGGCAGCCAATAATTAAGGGTACGCATGATAAGAACGGGTTAAATGTGTAACAGCGGAGATTAAGTGCAAGCAGTTGAAAAATTTGTCAGCAAAAATATTTAAAAAATTTAATGAAATCCAAAAACATAACTCTTAATTACTTATCTTATCTGAGAGCTCAAATAAGAGAACTCTGACTGGTTCTCTCTCAAAAACCGAATTCAGTTTTTTGAAATGACACGATGGAAGGCACGAATGGCTGACAACTGACAATCTTTGGTTTCAGGGTGATAGTTGAGGTTCGGACTGAAATTCGGTATGTGAGCTAACCCATGAATAGGACAAATTTGAGAAGTAAGCGATTTCGATCCCATAAGAAAGTGTTAAATCGGCTCTTCCTAGTGTGTACCACCAAGCCCAGTTAATCTAATTCTTTTTCGCTTACATCTCAAAATGAACAACTGAGTTTGCAAATAAAATATTTGCATAGAAGTGAGCTTTCAAATTGAAATGTTCATGTGAATATACTTTATTTTTCACATTTTTTCACATTTTATTTGTGTAATTTGTTTGCAATATGTTGCCAGCACAATTGAGTGCAATGCTAGTCGAAACATATTGACAATACAGCAGTAGCAATATATGTACATAGAACAAAACAACAGCAATCTCGCACATGCTGCTTTTGTTGAATAAGAAGAATTACTTTCGTCATTGTTGCTGTTGTTGTTTCTGAAGCACAGGCCTCTTGTACTCAATGGATGACTAAGAAATACTCGGAATGGCAGCAACATATGCGACACTTCATCTCAAGCTGCCTCTCATGCTGCTACTGCCGCATTGGTATTCTGCCATTGCCATATAGAACTAGTGCTGTTGTGCTGTTACTTTTACATCTTGAGTGTTTTATTATAATTTCGTTTGTTTTATTTCACATTTCTCATTCCCCAACTTCTGTATGTGCCAACATTTCGTTTGTCTAAGAGTTCAGTTCAGTCGAGTCCATTTGCTGTTGTCGTCGTCGCCGTCGTCGTTTGTCCATTTGCTTCTTTGGCCGTTTAAACTTTACATCCCACTCACTCTTCTTCATCGCATATCATCCACGCTGCCATCTCTTATAATATTTGGCATGTGTTTCCATGCTTTTTTTCCATTTTGTTTTTTTTTTTGCTTTTGTTGCTTTATTTTTTGAGCAATTGTTTTTCGAATCTGTTCCAGACATTCTTCACTATTTCTACTCCCCCTCCACCCACGTGGCTCCATTCCACTCAAATCCATTACGGCTTATAGCGCGAGCCTTTGCCTTCTTCTGCTTTTTCGTCTTCTGTTTCTTGTGATTTTCAAGCATCTGCGCTTCATCTGGCATTCCCAAAAATAAGAATTATTGTGGCAGCAGCAGCTGTTGCAACCGCTTCTGGCTGCAAAAACATGCAACAGCAACAACAGCGTAGAAGAAAACGTTAGGCGGCATGAGAACAAAAAATATCGAATGTAGGAAAATCACTGCCAGACATTCTGGGAGCATTGCCAGCATTAGAAAAAACATTGCGTTGGTAGGTGGGTGTATGTAGTTGTGTGTGTGCGTAAGAGTGAGAGAGAGAGAGAGAGTAAGTAGCACCAGTCCGTTGTCACATTGAAGTATTTGCAATAATTTTGGGTCGCATTTTTTACTTTCGTTCTATTTTTACGTCAATTTATGTGAGTTTGTGCAAAAAATTTTAGGCAAGCAAAAACTTACTTTAAATTTATTTTT
The DNA here is from genome assembly GCA_963691655.1 of Toxonevra muliebris. Lineage (NCBI taxonomy): Eukaryota > Metazoa > Arthropoda > Insecta > Diptera > Pallopteridae > Toxonevra > Toxonevra muliebris. The sequence goes on from OY829328.1 coordinate 90,065,985, forward strand.
GTAAATAGAATTATGGCAATAATTGTTTGAATAGCTTTCTTTACTTTTCATTTGAAGTGTTTTTGTGCTTACTCTCTCTCTCTCTCTCTGTGAGTTGTGCTCAAGTTTTTGTTGCTCGGATTGAAAGGATATAAGACAACGGATATAAGTGAAATTGGCCCGAAATTGGCGTCTGGCACCTCAATATACATTAGGTATTTTCTACATACATGAACATCATTTTTTTCTAGTGCTTCAACACTGAACTATTGCATTCAATTTTCATACATTGGAATATTGCTGGTCTAAACTAGTGCTTGACACTTGACGCTACGCTCATTACTTATTTTATAAGATATTAAATTGAAACTTTGTACAAATTAATACTTTATGTCAAAACTTCAATTTAATTTTTTTCTTTTTCTGCGCTCCGCTTTTCTGGTAGAGAGCGTCAAAGCCGGCATCAACACAAATTTTTCTCCATTTTGGTAAATCTAAAATAAAAAAATCAGTATTTTAAAATCGAGACTCTTACCAAATTAGTACGGAACCGCTTTCTTATAAAAAGTTAAAAAAAAATCACACGCATTTAATAAATTAAACGAAAATTTTCTAAAAAATTTTAAGAAAAAATAACCGTTTATCCGTTAAAGGAATTAACAAGACTCAATTGCACAGAAGAACAGCTCACTCAATCGATCATGATACGGAATATTCCTATCACAAATGAAGCAAAACTAAATGATAAATTTGGATACACTCATTCCGGTCATCCTGCATCTTTCCCTCTATTAAAATCAAGCTGATGACAAAAAAATCGCACATAAATTTATTTTTCATATGCGTTTTGTTTTCGATTAATTAAAATTTTTTTTTTTTTAAAACTCGAAAACCAAATCAAAAACATTTCTCATGTCGTCAACAAACAACAGAATAGCAATAACAAAAATGGGAATCGAAAATAAATGTTTTATGTTTGTGTTATGTTTTGTAAGTGGAAAACACGTAGAGAAAATTGAAAAAGACTGCACAACTGTTTGAAGCTGTGTGTGTGTGCAAACAGTAGATTTATGTACAAATTTATATGTACATATAGACACACTCACTCACCTTTTGTGTATGTGTGTGTGTCAAAAACATGCATCAAAAGCAGCACTATCAGCAGCAACAGCAACAACAAATTTATAAAGTAAAATTAAGGCAGTTGGATAAGAGAGAAAAAATCATTTTTCGCCTGTCGCCAACACACACCGAAAAGAAAAGAAAAAAGAAAACATAAAATTACAAAAATCAGTGGCAGGCAACCAGCAATAAACAACGAATGGAACGCAATAGCAGTAAGAGGAACTACAACAGCAGCGACAGCTACTAGAGTAGCAGCAGTTGTAACAAGATGTAGAGAAGTTGTGGCGTCGGCAGCAGCAGTTGGTGGCAAATTGTGTGCGCTTAATAGTTGGCAACACTTGTGCCACGCACACACATACATAAAACACGCAAACAAGCATACATAAATATCGTGCATGTACAAAGCAAAGCAACGCAATTATTTTCTCAGCAATTGCTGCCAAACTGATGTAAAGTTGGTAGCAGCGATTGTTTTGCTGTTGTTGTCACTGCTGTCGCTGCTTTTGTGGCAAGTTGTTGTACATATTGTATATGTTGGCGACATTTTCCATTTTCTATAACAGCAGCAACAGCAACAGCGATTTTTGAAGGGCACAAGTGTTGCCTCCTCACACACACGCATCTAAAACTTTGTGTTGTGTGTGTATCGTGTTGCTTTGGTTTCTTCTTTTTCTGCTACCATTGCTGCCGCTGACTCCTTTGTATCCGAAAATTCACAATTTTAAATGCTTTACTTGGGAAAATCAAATTTTACTTGTGGAATTATGTTTTTGACATTTCGCTTCATTCGTCATCCATGCGGGGCAGTAGAGACAATAAAGAATATAAAATGAAGGAAGCAAGCAGGCGGGCCAGAGCAGAAAGTAGCAGTGCCATATATAGTATACTTCTTTGGGTATTTTTTTTATTTTCTTTTTTTTTGCGTAACATATACATACAAAGACAAAATTATGTGCGCCGCTGTTGCTTTTACTGCTGCTGTTGCACTGTGCCTGTGTGTGTGTGTGTGTTGTCAACAACACAGCTGGCACTGACAGCTGGTGCTTTATTGTAACTCGCTGAATGATAAGGAGCAGAAGATGATGCAGAAGCAGAGAAATCGGTCTCAGTAGTAGTAGCAAGAGTGTGTAAAGCAGCTGATGAAGGCAGTTCACTTCAAGCACTTCTGTTTCGCTTTTTGTTTGTCTTTTTTGAAAAAGTGTCTGCTTGCTTTTGTTCCACTGAAGTGGCGCTCGGCGCCATTCATTCAAGTGAATTTCAAGTAAAGTAAAAATGTTGTACCGCTGCCAGTGCTTGACAGTCACTTGACTTGACTTTTCTTTCTGTCGTTTTTCTTTTAAAGTTCAAAATTTTTGAATAAAACTTTCTCTATCTTAGGGTTTTAGTTAATTTTTGTTTTCTTGTCCTTCTTAATATACAATTAGAACTCTATGATTGCCGGACCCATAGTTAGCATATGGAACTCTCTGATTCAAATTAGTGGAACCAGCACCAAACTGGGACGCATTGGAGTGCATACTAAACTGGCACTTCTTAATCATAATTCAGTTCATAGATCTGATTAGAGTTCAAAAACCAAGGTCTCCCTTTTCATCTTAACAATTGAAAACAAATAAAAAGTCATTGTATGCAAAGTTTTACAAGCGGTTTACTTTGCTTAAGCTTAATTTATACATAATCATATATATATATATATATATATATTTGGCGCTGGAGCATGTCAACAGTATAATTTAAATATGAAGTTTCTTAAAATTACTATTGAATTATTCCCAAGTGTTTTGTATTTAAAAATCTTAAAATATTTCAATTAAATCATCAAATGCAAATTAAAATATTCTTCAGCTTTTTGCATGCACACAAAAAACTAAAGACCCTCAATCAATGTCAAAAACACTACAGCGCATTGCCAACATTAAAATATTTCCCAAAAAACTGAAATAACAAAGCAAAAAACCAACTTCAAATGAAACTTCAGCAAGACTGTGTTGTTGGTGTATGCATGTCGCACACCATTGGCAATCAACTACACCTGCTGTCATTCGCATTTTTAATTGAATTCCAACAATAGCTGCAGCAGCAACAGCAGCAGTAGTCAACGACAAACGACGACACGTGCCAACATGTGTTGCCAATGGCAGACGACATCACCATCACTGCCATATTGTGCATACATTACTACAACACCAAAGTCATCAACAACATCAACGGCAGCAGCAGCAGCAGCAACAGCAGCCGCCAGCACATACACTCAGACACACGTACAAATACATATTGCATGCATACCTACACACATTTAACATTTATATGCAAAAATTATTTCCCCAAAAATAAAAAGAAGTATGCAATGTATGCAGGTATGTGCAAAAAATGTAGCAAAAATATGTTAAAATGTACAAACTGTAGCAAAAAAAAAATGGCATCAGTGGTTGCTGGCAATGTGTGCCAAGCCAACAGCAACAACAACACCGCATCACATCCTATCACTTGAGTATCGCATGCCGCATGCGATGTCATTAAATGCGATTTACAATCGAGAGGACAACAACACACACGATATGCATGTGTGTGTGTGTGTGTGTGTGTGTAGCATATGCAATTAGGCTCACTTGCTACTACACATACACACTCACCTCCCACGCCCACTTTTATGTTGGCGTATGTACATAGGAGTAAGTGTTTACAGTAGCACTTACTTGAACATGTTGCCAAGATCGTCGCCTGCCGCTCTTTGCGTTCCTCTCTCCCTCTCTCTTTCCCACCCCGCAATACAAAAAACCAAAACGGAAGTGAATGAGTTGACCTTTTTCGGGGGGTGTTGTGCGAATGGGCAGGAAGTTAACCGTTAAGCGCCGAACGGCCACTACAGGAACAACTACTTCAGACAATATTTTTTATCGATACATATAAATATGAATGTAGAATTTATAACTGTCACATAGTTGCAGTTAGTTTTTACTCGAAAAACACGTTTTAAAAAATTTATGCACTACAAACTGGAAAAGTGACAAATTCTCCATATAATGCCCAAAGACCAACCATATAAATCCAAATTCAATTAGTTATTGGAAAACTCAAATGTTACCTTTAAACATTTTTCCAATTGAAATCAGACGTACTGGGCCTTAAAGGGTTAACTGTGTTGCCTTTGCTATTTTTGCTGCTTCTACCTCAATTGCACTTGTTACTATTCCGTACCACCATTTTTTGGTTGTTGCCAGAAATCACTTAAAGTACCATTCGAAGTTGCACACGTGTGTTGCATGTAACTATATATGTACGTGTGGCATGTGTGTATCCTTTTTCTTTTATAAATTTCTTCTTTTTGTTTTTTATGCTTACTTTTCAATTGAACGTGACTGGTTTTTGTTAGCCTTTTTTCAGAACTTTAATCATACAAAAATTTTGCATTTAAATTGCGTTTGTTTTCGAACTTAATTTCCTTGACAGTTGGCATTGAGTACGAGTTTTGTTTGTTCGGTTGTTTGATGCCACATTTATTTTTTCGTACTTATGTTAATAGTATTTTTCAAGGACCCTTTTGTTTCGATTCGTTTCTTTCGCTTCGTTTGTTTGTACTTTTGGTTCCACTGTTGCTCTCTGTGGTTTTGGAAACATATTTTCAATTGGATTTAGTTTAGAAGTCTCGTTTACTATTTGAATACAGTAGTCGACAGTATCGAATATGGTAGAAGTTTAGGGTTTTCTTAGAGTATTACAACTAAAGGAAATATTGAGCAAAATTTCAGAGACTCAAAATGTTCAGCTCGATTTTTCATTACAATGTAGGTTAAAATATATCTACTTATCTGATCCATTACATTGAGAAATTGGGGAAAAATTTATTTCTAACACCTAAAATTTATTCAAAGAAACCTCAACAATATATAGATAGGTACCTACTATAAATCAACCTAAATAAATATCTATATTCTTAGCTCAATCAGTATTCAGATTTAGAAGTAATTATGTGTTGAATGCTGATGAACGCCTCTTATTTATTTGAACTTAGGACACTTCTACCATGCTTATATAAATCGTTTATTTTGTATTGATTACTATCCCAACCTACATTTATCCCATGTTTTGAAAATTTGAATTTTAGTAATAATTTTATTATTTTTTTTTTTGCATTAAAAAAGTAATTGAAACATTGTTTTCAAAATTATTGAATTCCCCTTCTACATATGTACAACAAAAAAAGTGATCCATTGTAGTAACGTGCAACTGTGAAGAAAATCAGAACATTCAAAAGCGGTTAATCGAATTATTAAGTCAAGTAGAATCGGAATGGAATAAAAAAAGAGAATTAAGAGATCATGAAGAATTTAGATATGAATTACACAGGTGTATGGTAGAGTAGTTATAAGTTCGTGTACCTGCACGAACCATAATATAGAGCTAAGTAATAGAGAATGAATTCGGCACTCGGACAAAAACTGCAACAAAATTCGATCACCATCTCCTAAAATCTTTATTACTTAGTTCTGAAAATTTTCAAATTTCTGATGATTCTAAGGATCGGATTATAAAGTTTAGTATTTCGACATTTTAAATTTATCGTCTCGCCCCTCGTAGTCTTTTCTATTCGAATGCTGTATAATGGCCTTAACATTTTGTCTGGAACTCTCTGCCCCCTATACTACACAAGTGCCAAATGGCCGATTATAAAAAGTCAAAATTTTGAGCCGAAAGTCGATTAATTAATTGAAATCGAATTGCACATCCCTTAACGGCGGCTATGCCAGGGCGGCATCTGTTTTGCATCTTATTGTCTACAAAATGTAGTTGCTGTTGTTGTAGTGGTTTTTATTTTACCATTTCAGTAACAATACTTGGCAGTAGCAACAACAACAACAGCAACAGCAGTAGCACAATTACAATTACAGCTGCAACATTTCGCAGCAGCAAAAATGTTCATTTAGAGCAAAACCAAATGCCAAAAATGACAACGCAATGGAAATGGAACAGTGGCAATAGCAATAGCAAGCAGTGCCAGTGGCAGAGTAGCAGCAACGGTAAGGCAACAGCACTGATGAAAAACAGACAACAGTCTGGTTCCCCCATCCTAAGCCCCCCATAGCGTCCTTGCTTTAATTTTCTCTCGTTCAAACCAAAATATAAAAAAGAACGAAAATTAAATGAAATTAAATTGAAGAAAAAACATTGAAGTGCAAACGCACACACGCTCACACACATATTTTCTTCTTCTTTTTGCTAAAATTTTTAGTTGCTCGCCATATGGCTACAGCTGTAGAATATCAGCTGTCAAAATTTGTAGACGCACATATATGAAATGAAGTGTTACAAGCAGCAGACGTTGGGGAAGCAACAGCAACTACAACAAGAGCCGCAAATACAAAGTATTTCAGAAACTATTTTTAAAAATACATACACGCATGCATACAAAGCTAAATTGCTTTTAAAATTCTTCAAGTAATTTGAAAACAATTCACAGGGTGATTCGAATATTAGATAGAAAATAAGTATTTTCCTCTTACTAGTATTCAAATTTATGTTAACGAATTCCTACTACCTCTGCTCAAATATTGCCAAGTTCATCCAAGTGCCATCTTAGTTCCTCACTGTTGTTGCAGTTGCATTGCACACCTTGGGATTATGTGTCGAGTACGTAGTGGGAAGAAAGAAACGGCAGAGCATATCCTGTGCCACTGAAAAGGTCTAATGAAAGCCCGAATCCCTATTTAGGCAAATAGCTTTTCTAAAGATATAATCATCACCTGGTCACCTTATTTTTCGAGGTAAGCCAAAAACTACTACACCCTCTAAAATTCAGAAAAAAAACTTTCGTTTGCGAATGCAAGAATTTTCATCAGTGTTCTAGCCCCATAGAAAATATTACATTCTCTTCCTCTTGTTTCTGTCCTTCCTAGCCTCCTCTCTTACCTTTTTCTCCCCATTTCCATTACTTTAGAGCAAAAATCTGAATGCCCCGCCCGAATTTCTTTTTCTGCCTCTTTTTTTTCGACAATTCAAAAATTCTTCAAGAAACGAAAACGAAAACTCCATAAATTAGATGTAAACATAAATTACATATAAGAATATAATTCAAAATGAAGAAAGAAGCAAAAAGATAAAAAAAAAACAAATGTGTCTATGTGTGTAAGCTCAGCTGCTGCCACACAAGGACATTAAGGCGCACATCTTTATCCTATTATCCTGGTACTCCAAATAGCAGGCAGGCAACAGCAACAAAAGCAACAACAATAGTTGTATGGCAGCGTGTGCAGCTCATAGCTGCCAGCGTTCAAAACAGAAAAAGAAGTGAAAGAGATACAAAATTTTGTTTGTTGTTGTTTTAGTCACTTTTTAAATGTGAGTCATTTGGAGCAAGTGGTTCCATTGCTGGCAGAGTGTGTGTTGTTACTGCTGCTGTTCCTACTGCCAACGACACCTGTGACCGGCACGGTTTTTTTGTTGTTGTTGCTGTTTTTTCTTCTTTCTCCTTGTACTTTGTTACACATGCGGCGTATAAGGGTTAAAAATGTGACATCGGTCGACAGGTTTACAATTTAAATTACATTCTTTGGGTTTGTGGCATGTGTGGCAGTAGCAACACCAGACGCTATAACAGCGGTATCAACACAACATAAAGTATACAGAGATCATTTCAAATGGCACCAGGAAAAAAATATGCGCCAGAGTCTCCTGTGGGGACTTTTGAGGGCATAAATGTTGCAAACTGTTAAAGCACAGATTTACTACACTGATATCACTGTGTTGCCATATATTTAGCGCCTAAAAATATGCTCATAAAAATAGGTAGAGTAGTTGTCGTTGTTGTTGTCACATATAACTGCGACAGAGAAGTAGGCAAACCAGAAACGTTATGAAAGCATCAACAATATGAGTAGTACTGCATTCTTGTAGATAGACCAGTAAAAATTTGTATAGGGCTGCATTGATAAAAAAGAGAGAACAATTCAAATTCTAATCCAAAAAGTGAAAGCCAAATTGTGACACTATGCTGCTGGAAGTTTTTCAGAAATGGAACCACTTAAAAAATTTGCCCATTGTCTAAAACTGGACAACTTACAAGAAAAAGATAATGTTTAATTAAACACGATGGAGAATAAAAAAAAGCCATTGTGAAAGAGCTTTTTAAACTTAACCATATTGCCTTGAGTTTTCTAGCAGCATACTAAAAGTTATTCACTGGTTAGATGGAAAGAATTATTGCAAAATATTCATACAAAAATTAAGTGCAAAACGATCAGCAAACGCTCTGTTAAATATCACATGCCAGTTTATGTCTAAATATGTTGATGCTGCTGCAGCAAAACGATTACCGCTTATTTCACACTAAAACAATATTTCGAAAAAATTTTGAGAAAATATTTTAATAGACTACCAATGAAGTAATGGTTGTACATATATAGAAGTAAGGGGGATTGGAAAGCAAAAGTAAATTCATTAACTAAAAACAAGGAAAAGAAGCAGAATGCATATCAATTCACAGTAGAGGAACGAGGTAAGGCGAGCGGCAGCTGTGAGGTTGTTAAAAAGTGAAAATATAGTGCTACAAACAGCAAAAACACTTAAGACCCAATACAAAATACTATAGAAGTGTGTTTGTTATTTTTCTAAAATATATTAGGAAGTACTTAATAGTTGAAGCAAAGACAGCACAAGTGAAAGAGATGAGAGAAGAGAGAGGAAAAGTGTGAAATTCAATTGATAGAAAACAGCTGCATTTCCTTCAAGAACCAAAGCAACAACAACAACAGCATGTGGAACGTCACGATAATTCTTTCACTAATGCCAGCAAAACAACAACAACGTAATATTGAGAAACCCAAAACAAGTGCGTCAAACGCCAAAAAAAAACATTCCAAAATGAAGGTATCGAAGGTAAACAGAGAGAGAGAGAGAGAACGATTCTATTGCTCTCTAAGGTGCAAATATTAGTGTGAGTGTGTGATTTGTTGCGTGCCTGTGTGACGCAACAGCGGCAGCGTCAATTGAAAATCCACAGTGCACACTCTCGCACTCTCTTTTGAACACTCTTGCACGCACATATGTGTGCGTGCAATGATTTCTTCTTTTACTTTCTTCCTACGCGTAAACTTTGATTTTGTTTATAAACTTGTATGGCGGTTGTTTCATTTTTGTTGCTTGCTGGCGAAGCACCAGAAATATAAAAGTGTTGCATGTGAATGGATTGCCGCTGCCACTGGCACTAGTTTTGTTGTTTTTGTTGCTGTTAGAGTTGTTGATCTTTTTCGTTCATCATGTGGTGCTGCTTGGTTGTTGTTGTTACTATTACCTCAAAGATAATTTTTAAGCAATTTATGAATGCAGGTGTTACTTTTTCCAATAAACAAAAAACGTAAGAAGCGCAAGCTAAAAAAAAATATTGTAGTGTAGTAGCAGCAGAAAAAGAGAAAGGGAAGCAACAAACAAACACACACACACACAAACAAACAAAAACCAAAGTGGGAAAATGTTTTTCTCACTTTTCCGTTTTCTGTTTTTGTTGTAGCAGCTGCTAAACACAACCATTGACTGGCTACAATTGTTGTTAAATTTGTTCTTTTTTCCAACAATATCCAGATTGTTTCTGTTATTGCTAGGTGGTACATTACTAACCACTTTGGTGTAGGAACTTGGCTGATTTGAATCAAAACTGATTTCATCATCATCATTTATTGGAGTAAGTCAGCAATAACAACAACAACAACACCATTAACAGCATTAGTTAGCAGTAGCAACAGCTGCTAAAATCATCAATAGGAAGTTTTTCATTTAAGTAGTAAATGCCTGTGTTCATTTTCCTATAGCATTTTTCCATTTTAATGAATTTTTTTCGAACATGTAAGGTATAAATAAATCTAACTTCCTTTGTATGCATATACATAGCAGCTACTACTATCTACTCTTTTTTTTCATTGTGCAAAAATGTGGGTGCATAATTCACCATCTACACAAATGTTACTTATTTGCATGTCAAATAGCAATTTTATCATAAAAATAAATTTATTTTATGTTTTTCTTCCATTTTGTTTTTTGCTTTATTTAATGTGAGAATTTCATCACATGATTTCAATATATTAGGAAGGTATGTCATCGCCTTCCTCTCCGATTACCCTCTTCTTTTTTCTCTTCGAAAAATCAAGCTCCCCTAAGTTGATTCGGAAAAAAGGCTCGCCACAATTTATAATATCTGAAAAAAAAGAAACTGATTCAAAAACGTAGACCTCCTGCTCTGGACACTATGACCTCAATGAACTTATTCTTTATATTCCATCCTCATGTTGAGATTAGTTTTCTTCTCAAAATTAATCATAGATTTACGTCTTAAAAAAATTATTACGGTTGTTCCAATTAACAAAACATGCTCCCCAGTTTCCAAAAACCTTTTGGTTTTTTGTTTATTAGCATTTTAGATTTTGCTTAGTTGAGCCACTGGTAGTCAGAAAAATGATGCAGGTATCTAATGGGTGCATCTGTACCCTCATTTCCTGAAAGCTTTTGACCCTTCCATCTTCTTAAAATACACAATTTTCCAGGTTTCTAGGCAAGTCAAGAGATGTAGACATTCCCTGATAATCTTATGCATGTATCATACTTTTATAAATATTTCCCCCCTTTCTCTCTTCTTTGCAGATGGCTCTCGATGGAAAAACTATTATTAAAGAAGAAATTACAGATAAGGACACCTATGAGGCTACAGCATCCACAAATTCAAGCCGTCGTAATAAAGGTGAGCATTGTAAGAGAAATATTCTTGTTTATTTAGTTCAATATGGATGCCTCTCCATAGAATTATTCAAGGGCATAGCCCAAAGAGCTCATCACATTACCGAAAAGTAGATAGTTATGTATATATAATCAAAATCCATAGCAAAATGATTTGAGCTTCTTCACTAAACAGAGCTCAACATCTAATCTTTTTCTCAAGATGAATAATTCCACGGTCTGAATAGCAGGTTAATTACCCAAACAAGTTAATTCAAGTACTCAAATTTTTTAAAACTGAACTATTTCCATACCTTCAGATATATTTCATAATATCATAAAATATCACAATTTGGTGAAATATTACCAAATATCTCAATATTTTCCTTATGCAAAATTTAAACAAAACTCACCCAAAAATATAGCAATAATAAATTCTACACTACAATAACAATGTGTATAACATCAACCGAACAAAATAACAATAAGAACCAAAAAAAAAAACCTTCCAGGTTTCTTCATTACAATCTGAGAAGAAAATCTTTCATCTTAGGTTAAATTTTATATTATGAGAAATCAAACAGGTGCGTCGACGGCAATGAGGACAATGAGGTTGCCACCCAATGCAAATCAAAGAATTGTGTGGCACAAAAAAGAAAGCATACATTAAAATGATTTTAGTAGGAGGACAATAAAAAATAAATACCAAAGACGGCGATTTATTAAGCCAACAGTAAAAGATAATATCAGAAAAATTTTTAAAAACTTAAGAAATTAAATGCCGAAGAATTCTTCAAGGGTTTAAATATTTTTATTAAAACTGAGGATTAAAAGTTAAATCAATTGTTATCTGGTAACTCTGGGTTATTTTGTTTGAAGTTATCAATATAAAAAGATTTTGTGAAAAGACGAAATTGCTTCAGCAACTTTCTGCCGCTTATTTGGAGTTATCATTTATTGCAATTCGTAAATGTTGCAACATGACGAAGGATTTTTAGGTCCTGAAATCGTGAACTCAGAGTGTTATAACTTCTCAACTATCAAAGTAAACGGGAATATTAAATAATGCTATGGGATATTAAAGTTCATTAAATATTTTTGAAAATTAAATGTTTTCATTAAATTGAAAATGGAGGTATCAACTCGTACCAGCAGACACCGTCTTCAATAATTGCTCTAGAAAAAATAGAAATATTCCATCCTACACAACGCCACAAATTAATTGGCCTTATCTAAGCGCAACATTCGAGCAACATGCAGCAACATGCCACACCAGTTGGTACAATTGCATGAATTTGAGGGGGAGGGGACAACAAAGTAGAGTGGGAAAAAGAAAATTCACAATTCAACAATGCGCAAAAATACCAAAAATAACAAACCACAAAACAGTGCAATAACAAGAATCCAGGCAAAAAAAAGTGTGCCGATTCTTTATATACTTACAAAAAAAATTTCAAAAAAAAAAAAATGAACCCACAATAATAATGCCAGGCGAGACAGACAGACACACACACCCACAAGTTGAGCTCAACTCAAAAACATGCCAAAAGAAAACAACAATAAAACGAAAAATGAAAAAAGTTGAGGAAGAGTAAAGTGAAATATTTTGGAGCATTGTTAGCATAATCAACAGCAACATGGCTATCAACACCGACATTATTGCATGGGAATTTGAACATGAACAGCAACACGTTCGTTCCCCAGCTTCCTCTCCTCTGCAATATCTATGGACTTCTTCCTTTCTGCTACTTTTACTGCATTTATTTTTTTGTTGCTGCTTCGTTTTTTTTTTTTTTTGGTAGTAAAAAGATTTAATGTTTGATATCAGAGCATACAAGAGAGAAGAGGCAAGCGGGGAAGTGAAGATAATGTTGTTAAATAGTACGGAGTGGCAAATCGTAATGTTTGCATGTGTGTCTGCTTCACTGTAGCAACATTAAACATCAGTTCAGTCACTCATACATTTCGTCATTCATTCATTCCTTCATTCATTTATTCCCTCTCATACACTCACTCATTCTTACATTCCATCCCTCAGAGTTGTCGTTATTCTCGTTATTGTTGTTGTGTAGTCGTATGGTAAAGAAAACGTTTCAAGTTAAATTGATGGGAATCACGTTAGTGAATGGTAAGCGAACGTTCTAAGCGTTCATGTAAATTGTTCCTGTTGCTGCCGCTGTTGCTGGTAGGTGTAGCATGAAGACAATGTTGATGTTGTGCAAAAATTTTTAGCTTTGCTATTGTGATTTTTGTTGGTCACAAAAAAAAACTGAAATGAAGGGGGAACGTGTCGAATGGGAGTTTAAAAAATAGTGCATATGAAAAGTGGATTCATTGCTGGGAGCAATGCATGTTAAATGAATGTTGGTGATAATGGTTAAAAATATTTTTCAATAGACTTGAATAAAAACAAAAATATTTAAAATTCATATTCTAGAATTCTAGCTAAGGTTTGAAAACAAAACTTACAAGGATAACAGTTTTTTCATGGTTTTCGCACAATTTGTAGCCAAAGTCATACCGCAAAAAAAAATGCGATTTTCGATCATTTCTTCATTGGATGTTAAGATCGTTTTTAGGGGGTTTGTTTTGCCCAAGGTGATTTTGGGCGTTATAACTGTTTCCAAGGCGATCTTAATTGCCCACGGGCATTATAACCATGGAGGTTTTCCTTTCGTGCCACAAAAGTCCACGAAGTACATAGGCTAATCTGAAGTACTTACAAGGGACCTACAGTTTTATGTTAAGTCCGTACGGCGAAGTGAAACGATTTTCTTAGGCTTTTTTATTCTTAGAGTATCCGTGTAGAAAAATTTCTATTTTCGATTTTTGACACCTGGCAACCACCTTAGAATGCTAATGGTCTGTATATCTAGGCATTATGTGGCCAAATACCACCCAGGTCTATCTAATGAGACATTTTTTATTTGTGTAAAAAACTTGGGAATTTAAGTTTACTTGAAGGATTCAATCTTTTAGTTCATCACCCTTTACTGAACTTGTTCCTTTTACTTAAACATTGATTCAGCAGAATAATAGAAAAATCTAATTTTTTCGAAAGAATTTCTACAATTTTTATTAACTAAGTTATTGAATGTTAAATTTTATATACATTTAGTTGATTTGGCAATTGGAGTAATTAAAAATTTCTGACTCCGCGGGGGAGCAAAGGGCCACAATAAATTTTCTCCATTCGCTTCTGTCAAGCGCCACAAAGTTTAAGTTTAAGTAAGTAATAAAATATCTAAAAAATTTTATGCAAATAAGCCTGAAAATTTTTGAAGTGGAAACGCTAAAAGATTTAGTTCCCTGAAACCAAACTTTGCACAAACTAGTTCAGGAAGTACACAACACGGTTGTGCATGCATAATTTCGAAACAACATCTCACAGTCTATATGAATGCTCAACCTTGGCTCGACACAAAACGGTAGTTCTATTAGCCGATGGGGGTTGAATGTATAATATTATATGCTAAGGAAATTTAGTATAACTTTAAATGCATAATTTTGTAGCAAATTAATATCTGAGCTGAAATCAATTTAAACTTTTTTAAAGCCACAACATTTTATCAAATCTGTTTTTTTTTTTTTGTTTTTGTGGAAATAATTTTTTTAGACTGTTTTAGAAAAACAAAAGTTCTCAAAAACTTTTGATCAAACAATGGCAAATATTCCAGTCAGCATTTCTTTTTCTAAAAACAGAATTTCGGTTTTTTTTATTTTTTTGCTATACTTTTCAAAACTAACATAAATTTTTGGTGCGAGTAACAATTGCTGGCAAAATGGTCAGACGACTGGTTTCCATTACTTTTACAATACTCAAATGGACACATGCTACTTTTTAGCTAAACTTCTGCAGTCGTCAGTATTAATAAATTTTAATATTTTTGTTTTTTTTTATATTTTTGAAGACTCGTTTTGGTTTTTTGTTTGTACCCAAAAAAAAAACAACCAAAGTAAACGAGTGACCAACACTTTAGTAAACAGAAAAATAAAATAAGCAGAAGTAGAAAAAAGTTTACTATGCAAGCAACTTTTTGGGGAAAAGCCACAATATTCCAGAAATAGAAGCAGTTACTGTGTATGCAAGTATACTCATGTCTAACTAAAACTAAACTCTGCAACCAGCAGTATCAGGAATTTGTAGCGTGCAGCAACAGCTGTTTGCTTTGCTTCCAACTATTAGTAGCTACTACCACCTATGATATCTAATATCTGCTTTCATTGCCACTGCGTTATGTGTGGTTTTCTCATTCTGTGCACATACTTTACTCTTTTACTTTCTCCATTTTCTGGGTGTATGCAGTATGTAGATGCTGCTGCTTTAATTTGGTAGAAGGAGTATTTGCAAAAATTTTCTGTTGACTATTCACAAATTTTCCAAAAAACATGTTGCTGGTCATTTAGTCTCCTTTCCTTTCATTCTACCTCACTACTCAAAAGTTAAAAACTCTGTGTGTGAAAGAGAAAGAGAGTCGAGTTCGAACTTGGTTGGACACTTTTGGCTAATGCTAGGCACTTTTGTTTGAATATAAAATCGAGCTGGACCCAAAAGTATACAGCAGAAGCAAAAGCTTATGTCACTTTATATATTGGTCGGTTAGTTAGTTGAGCATAGGTACATACATACATACAAACAAAATACACAATATATAAATTGTATATTTATCGATATAGGGTTACTATTCTCCACTTGTGTGTTGTTGTCGTAGTTTTAGCTGTTGTTGCTGTGAATACAATTTGCACAGCTGCGTCGTCCATTTATGTCTCCGCTCCGTTCCTCTTGTGTATACATAAGTTTGAGTCTGTGTTATGTGCTGACAACGAGGAGTAGTGCAAGGAAGAGTGAATGACATTTGAAAAACAATCACTTTGGCAAATATTCATCATTGCCATTTGAGACGACGACACCATCACTCCCACCAGCACCACCATTGGTTGTTTGTCGTGACAGTATAAGGATAATGTTGATGATGAGGTTGAGGTTGAAGTTTATGTTGATAATGTTGGCTGGCTGGTGTTTGTGATAGCTTAGAGAATGAACCTAATTTCTTGGGTATGAGTTTTGTTTGTATAATACTCAAGTAGGCGTTTTTCTGCTGGTTTTATTTGTCGTTGTTGTTGTTCATATTATTATTTTATTTGATAATAATAATAATATGTGTAAAATATATTCATGTTTGACAAAATATTTTGTGTAAATATGAGAAAAATTCCAGTACAAATACATGAATATTAATGGCAAATTACATATGAAAATGGAAAAAATTACAAGAATTCAATGTACTTGAGAAATTTTAAGCAGGACTGAGTTGAAGGAGGTGGTATGTGATAAATTAACTTGAAATAGGTTAAATGAAAATGAATATAGAATATGTATGAATAGAAAGCCCCAACTTTGCAGAGCCTTAAAGACCAGACAGTATCTGGAACATGCGAGAAACTCCCCACATTGATTAATCTAGTTTTGGAATATAAAGTCTGCTTTTCTATCTGTAACATTAGCTATCTAATCCTCATCTTGAAGTTTGATCAGTGATTTTCAGGCTTCTCTGATTTACAGAATTTGCGGCCTAGAAAATACTGGCTTGTGTTGGGTAAGACCATGGTTACTGAGATCCCGCTACGACGTCACAGTTTCCACACAGGGTCATGTACGTGTGAGGTAAACAGTTGGGTAAGTTAATTACCCCTGTGATATCTGACAATGGTTTTTATTATAGTCTTCCAAATTTTCCAAGTTCTTTTACTTCTTTTACAAAAATTACTTTCCAAGTAATTCAAGGAAGTTCTTCTATTACCCGAAATTTAAGGCTAATTGCATAACAAGAATTCGGATACCTATGAAAACAGATCAATTAACAAATCTTCAACTAGACTATCACAGTCTACTATCATTGTATGTAAATATAAGAAAACCAAATTGTACACATGCCTATGTAGGTATTTAGTTTTTATAGAAACTTGCAATTATTACTCTCAATTATCTGCCTGCCGATTTGCCTGTCTTCTTGTAATAAATATCAAATCATTTTCATAACATTTTAAAATCATTCATCGCTTGTTCGCTCATTCGCGGATTTTAGTGGCTGCTGGCGCACTTCTCTCTTCAATTGCCATTAACACCCAAACAATCAACACGCCTCACTTCAACGCCCATCATCATAAGTATCAGGAGTAGCTGCAGCAATCATGAGAGCAAAGAACAACAACAACAACACAACATCATTTCATTTATTGTTTGGACAAGCTAATGGAAATTTTCAACAATGATGATGATGCCAATGATGTCGGTTGGTAATTCAGCAATTGCTGCCGTAGCTTCTACTATTGCTGTTGCTGATGATGATGCCAATGGCAACGGAGGAAAAGGGGGAGTAGGGCGTTTACTCGTGCCACTAGCATATCGTTGACGCATACTTTGCTTTTGCATTTTCAGTTTACTTTTGCGATAATAATTGTGGATACAGCTGCAACTATGTATGTTTTCTCAGTCATTCATCCATAAGCTTCATTTCGTTTCGTCGTTTCCTTTGCCTTTACAACCTGCTTTGCGTTTCCGTTTCCATTTCTATGCGCTGTTGTTGTTGTTACTGCTGCTGCTGCTACCCTTACTCTAAAACAAAAACTGTTATGTATCGTCATCGTCACATCACTCATGCAATGTCGTTGATGTTGTTGTTGTTGCTGCCATTGTTATTCCTTTTGTTGTTGCTGTCGTGTGCGTTTATCTAGGTTTGTTTTGTTTGCACAGAAGATTGTCTTCAAAGTAATAGAGCCTGCTTCTCTGTTTCTGCTCTTACTCCTTACTGCTTCTTCTTCTTCTTCTGTACTCTATTCCATGCTGTTATATCCCAAGCTCACATGCTATCAGGCACAATCCATATACAATGGGTAAACAATCACACACATACAGCATTACTCTTGTATTCGTATTTGTACACATAACCCAATTTAGGTTTGTTGCTTCGTCTTTGATAATGAGAGAGAAAGAGAGAGTGAGAGGGAATGTGTGTGAAGGAGTGAGAGGAAGCGCGTGCGAAGAAAATATGATGGATCATGTTCGTGCAGGTTTCTACAGTGTCATCATCATAGTCATCAGTTTGGGTGTATGTGTAGGTGTATGTATGTGTGTAGGTGTGTGCAAGTGTTTGTTTTAAGGCTTTCTCTCTTTTAGTGTTGTTGTTGTAGTGTCTCAGATGTTGGTAGTTTAATTTGAAATTACTTTACAACAATGTTTAAAATTTGCATTGGTTTCTTCGTATTTCATACACAATATTATTAAAAATTCCCTGGTATTGTTGCCTCCATTGTTGTTGTTGTTGAATACGCTTAGGAAACATTTTATGACATCTTTTACAATAGTTTATATAGTTGTGAGAAAAGATTCCAGTACCCTCCTGAACCAATACTGGTAATATTGCTATCCCAGTATTGGACCAATACACATTGAAAACCAACCCAGTAGCTAAAAACTGCGGTGAGCTAACACATCTACATCAATGCTGATTCACTCTCTATTGCATACCGATTCTCTGAAAAAACAACTCTGCCAAAAGAAGTCATTAAATTTATAAAATTTATAAAATTGAAAAGTAACGTAGGAGAACGCGTTCAATGGAGAAATTTCACTGAGATCCTATGCTCTCATAGGAACTAACGGACATACCATATAAGAAGAAGATATTACCTTCGCTCCACTAGGAGTCTCAATATCGACCTCTTTTAAACTTTAAATTATTCTCTAATTTTGTTACGAAGAAAATGCAGTAGAATGAACTCATTTTTGGCAACTGATGAAATTGCTTCCATTAAATTTTTTTAAGCTTGCATGCAATCAATGTGTGAGAATGTGCAATAATTAATGTCTGCTCAGCCTTTATATCTATGCCTTCTTCGAAATTGACAGTTTGGTCTTAAATTTCCAAATCTGCTTGTACTTTAGAACTTCTTAAAGTTTTTCTTGTTCGAACATGTGCCATCATGTGCTTCGTGAAACAAATGCAACCATGTATACTTGCAACAAATGTTGAAACATATGTTTGCACTTTCAACGACAACTACATACAACTACAAAGTAATACATATATGTTGTAACAAAATAGAACAAGAGCAACAACGCCAACAACACAGCTAAAAACTTGAGTGCAAAAGTAATTTGTCCAGAATGTGCTGCTAATTTATTTGCCATGTTCGTAAATGTGTGTGTAAATGTATATACACTGTTGCTATACATAGTTGTCGTTGTTGCTATTGCTGTTGTTGTAGCTGCTGTGATGTTGTTAGTAATATTGAAATATCACCATCATCATCATGTCCAAATCCAAATGCAGCGCATGCACATTGTTGGTCAAATTGGTCAATGATTTTTGTTGCTGCTACTGTTGCAGTTACTGTATTGCTGCAGCATCAACCGAACAACCGACCAACCGAAACCAAACAAACCGAAATGCCTTCTTCATGTTGCTACTAATGCATTTATGATGTGTCAGCTGCTGGCGTGCATATCCCTTCACATGCATCATCAGCCAACCAGACACAAATGCATTTGTTGTTATCCTTCGGGTCAACAACAGAGAGTACAACAGCAACACAAAAATCTGAGCAACATTTGTGGTCATGAACAGAAATGCAGAGCGAGCTCTGGAAATGAGTGGAGGCACCTACCGAGAACAGATTGACAGTCAGACGGACACACTAACGACCAACGTCCGACAATGAATGGTATCGATGCATTTGTGCGTGCATATTACATTTTACAAGGTTTGGGTTGCGGTTGTTGAATTGATGTCAAAATGAACAATATGTTGTTGCAGTTGGCTGCACGATTTATGACAATAACAAAACTAATTCAACTTCTCTTCTTTTTTTTCTCATTTGCAGTCAATTCCAATAGCTCCTCAAACAAGGAACCCAATAACATATCTTCACATTCGAACGGCAACTCCAACTCAAACTCCAACGGTAACGGCGGTAGTTCACGCAGCTGCCGCACTCCCGACTCACCTGAGAGTGCGCGCGCCATTGCTCCCCGTTCACCGATGTCACCACAAATGCATCACTCTAGCTTGGCACCGCCACCACGTCCAAATCGTAATGCCAGTGCTTCACCAGTGGTAAACGGGGCGACGACTACTACGACTCCACCCCCGCCACCACAGCCGCACACACCAGTCAACAATCAGTCTGCGGCAACACAAGCAGCAGCGGTGGCAGCTGCGGCTGCAGCAGCAGCACATGTCGAGCAGGCACGTCTGTTGGGTAAAATACGTAAATTTTTGGGTTCTTTGGTGCAGCTGGCGCAGGAAGTGCATCCCGATGTCAGTGATCGGGTGCGTGCTTTGGTTCTATCGCTGGGCAGTGGTGGCATTAGTATCGATGAGTTTCGAATAGCGTTGCAGGAGGCTATCAATTTACCGTTGCGACCGTATGTCATTCCACTGCTTAAGAATCATATTTCATTGCTGCAGCGTGAGATTGCCGCATTGTCGCGAGCAACAAATCAGGTAAGTTGTGGATGAGGGAATAATGTGGTCATGAGCGCCTCTTAAATTTGTTTTCCTTCAACCATAGACCACACTACAATATGTTACCACAAATGAAAATTCAGTAATGGAATTCACACCGCACGGTCCCCCCGCTGAGTACAGCGATATTTTTGTGCAAATTGATGCGGTCCAGCAGAGTGCTGCCTCGTCGAATGGTGTTGGTGGCGGCCCCACTAGTCTCGTCTTTAAGCGACGCTCTTCGGACACCCTCATGGAACACTCTCACAATGGAGTACAAGACTGGAATGATTACATGGCTGCCGCTTATCCGCCAGCAAAGCGTGTTCTCCACGCACACAATGCACAATTGAGCGCTGGGGGCGGACCACCAGATGCACGTCTGGCATTCGCCGGCCAACCAACATTATTTGATTACTCGACTAGTGGAGTAGTAGCTGCTGCGGCCGCTCAATCGGAGAGTAGCTTCAGCAGTCTGATGGATAAGGTGAGATAAAATATGGAAATCCAATGAGTTTCCAAGTTTTATTTATCATATCTTTATAGTCCAATCATCGCGATGAGCGCGACCTACGTGTGTCAGCTTCCTCGGAGGCGCAGCGCCATGCGGCGGCACGCGCTAATATGTCCGCCAATGCGGTTGGCAGTTCAGCAAATATTGGCGGCGGTGGTGGTGGCGGCACTGGTGTTGGTGGGCTCGGCGGTGAGGAGGAATGGAAAAACATACACACTATGTTAAATTGCATCTCAGCGATGGTAGATAAAACCAAACGCGCCATAACGATATTACAACAGCGTGGTGTTGAGCCACAACAGCCGAACTATGGTGAAATTACGCCGGCTACTCTGATAGAGATACGACGTCAGACGGAAGAGAAGGTGGTCGAATTCAAACGAAACGCGGAGGATGCAGTGAATCAAGTATGGTGAAACGGGAGGTTTTAAGAGAAATCTTTACTAAAGCTTATATTTATTTTGAAAGGTCAAACGGCAAGCGGTCATAGAAATACAACGTGCTGTAGTTGCGGCAGAAACACGTGCTGCGGAGGTTATGGCGCAAGAGCGTCTACGCATGGAAAAGTTCTTTGTGGAAATGAGCCGGCATTCGAGTGGCGAACGTGAGCTGGACAACAAGTCGCCATCGATAACGGCAGGTCAAAATGTAAGCCATCGAATTTATAAAATGCCGAGAAGAGCTTAAATATATGTCTGAAGCTGAGCTTTGCAGGTTTTTTATTTTATTTGTATCATTTTTCCTTTGCAGGCTTGTTGGAATTGTGGACGCAAAGCTACCGAAACATGTTCTGGTTGCAATCTGGCGCGTTATTGTGGTGCATTCTGTCAGCATAAAGATTGGGAACACCATCATCAGGTAAGTAAAGCAATTACACAATTCAGTGGCCATTATTTGAATTTCCCATTTTGTGTCTTTTTTAGATTTGTGGCACTACACGATCCACTGATCTCTCCACGAAACACGCCTCCCAGGTGATTCCACTCTCTGCCACTATACGCGGTTCGCTGGTACGTTCACCACCAACACCTTCCACACAACCGCAAACATCACAGTCATCACAGCAGCCACAATCGTCGAGTGGTGGTGCTGCGCAGCCGAGTTCATTGGTCCCGAATGGCATCGGCTCCAAATGACGCATTCGCATGATGAAACCGAAGAAGAAATACTTGTGCTAGTCAAATTACTAAAAAGCAAAAAAACATACAATTTAAAATTAATAAAAGAAAAAACCAAACGCTCGAAAGAAATCCAAGAATTTTTAAGCAAAAAAATAATATTAACTTAAATATTAAACTAAACTATTTAAATTATTACCGTAAAACTTAAATTAAAGTAAATATAGTAAAAGCTAAACGTAAAAATAGATGTGTTACTCCGTTTCACTCCTTCTTATCGAATACTTAAAGCATGTAATGTCATAAGCCAGAAAAGAACGGGTAGCTGGTGTCCCCTTTTCAAAGAAGAACGCATCGAAATGCATTATATAAATCACTCAAAACCACATTTTTATTTTAAATTATTTATTATAGTTATTAAAAGGAAAAAAAAAATTGATAAAAGGAAAAGTAAACCCGAAAAATGCACTAAAAATAAATGGAACAACTCAGAATACTAAAACATTTTCATTGCATAAGAAATAAAAAAATTAATAATACATACACAAACACACACAAATAGTAGTTTTATTAATTTATTTATTATAATAATTAATTAATATTAATGTTTTAATTTATGTTATATCTAAATATAAAAAAATATTAAAAATAAAATCAAATGTTTCAAAGTAAAACTAAAAAAATGAACTTTTCCCCCAAAACTAATTAAAACGAGTAATCAATTGCTTTGATCTCAGTCTCAGGTATTCAACCTATCAACCTAAAATGGTAAGTATCTATTTAAACAAGTCCAGTGGAATATATGCTGATCTGATTATTTCCTGTCAGATATTAGACTCATCTATGTATTAAAAATTTCAGTTGTGGCTTTTACTTATAGTTCTTGGTCGCTTTGACAATGTTTCGCCAGTCGTTTCTCAATAGAGATTAGGACGTTCCCGCACCGTGGCTTGAAGAGAACATCTTCCTAACCATGGTTGTATCTCGACACATGTCATATTGGACCATAGATTTTTTCAAATGATACCAACAACCCCTCATCATTGGTCTTGATCATTCACTTCTGTGCATCATATATTGGGAATGGAAGTATGAGTCACTTATAGAGTTTTGTTTTCGTACGTTAAAATAGGATTCAACTCCTACACTGCCTACCAAGCCCGTTGTAGCACCTGTAGGCAAGAACTATTCTTCGCTTAATCTCAAGGCTGACATTGTTCTGGATTGACTCTTAAAGTAAAAAAAAAATTATTTCATAGTTTGTGTGTCGTCCTCTCGACAAATTCAACAAAACTAGAATAATTCACAAAGCTTCCACGGACAATACACCAAGAGTCAAAGAATTAAACAATACAGCAGGAAATCCTTGTGCACCAGCAACTTTATTGTTTTTCAGAGTGATGGGTGTTAAGATCTCGTCATAGTCGGATGACAGTACGACAATGTCGTCGGTGATTGGGGTTTCCGTAACAGCTTACCCAGTGTCGAAATTATTGCCGTCAGCGCCATTAAGGAGCTGCAGGAAGTGTTCCCTCCAAAACCTCACATAATACCCTGACAGAAAGAGATCTCGGATTACGCTTCAAAAGACGTTTCTCCTTCCTCCTCAAACGCAACGCATTTATTTAACAAACATAAGTACAAAACACATCTTCAAGTAACATATTCACAAATGTAATATTGAAATGTTTACATAATTTCATAAAGATTTACTTCAATGCCCTTGCATATCCTTGCACAAATATTACCAACACCAACACCACATTTCATGTGCAGCAGCAATTCACTTGCGCAATTCAATACATCCACACAAAAAAAAGAATAATTTTCATACTTTTATTTTAAATACAACTCACCAAGAGAGAGAGAGAGAGATAGGGAGATTACGAAAAGTATTAAAGTATGGTGGACAGCAAGAGAGAGAGAGAGAGAGTGAAATAAAAGCATGCAAAGAAGTAACACAAAAAAGGACAAGCTTTAACCACAAAATCACAAAAACCACCAACAGAAATGACAAAAACAACAACAACACACAGTGAGAGAAAATAACAAAGGATATCAGTAGCAAAACAGCAGCAGCAACAAAAACAACAGATTGTGCTGATGTCTCTCTGTCTGTCCGTGCGTCCGTCCATCCATCTCAATTCGTCCGTCTGTGCAACTGTATGGATGTCTCTGCACTGTATGAATGTGTGTGCTGGAGGCGATAACATACGATAAATGCTTGTAAAACGAGAAATGCGAACGATATGGGAAATGAAGCTTTTGAATATTCACTCAAGTGCTAACAAAAACGAAAGCACGAACAAACATGCTCAAAATCACTCAGGTAGCAAAATCATGTCGAGAATATATACAAGAAGTGGCAATGGCAAGAAGCGAGGAGAATGGAAAAGGACAGGTCTCGAACTGCAAAGACTGAAACACTGAAAACCGGCGGCAACGAAAAGTCCAGACCACAAAAGATGTGACTGTTAGTGTGTGTGTGTGTATGATGAAAACTAAATGAACGAAAATGCAGGTGGACAACCATGGATGGATGGATGGGTGGCTGGCTAGTTAGATGAAATCGTATGCTGTAGTGGATGCAACAAATGGGTGACATGACGCTGCTCGTGAGGAGCAGAGTAGAGTGAAGTGATATGTTGAATAAGTTCAGAAACAATTGTTCATTGTAGTGACAGGTGTATAAGTGGGCGTGGGAGGGCGGTCTTGTTTGTGCATATATGTGCTGTTACAAATGATGATGATGATAGTTAACTGTAAAAGGACCAACCAGTATAAATTTGTATAAAACACACACACACACACATCTGTCGGTTGATGATTGTGTATACTTGGTTATGTTTGTGTGTATCGCTGTGTGTGTGTGTGACAATAATTGAAAATCCATCATTGTCGTGGTTTTTGAGAACGTTTTCAATGGAGTGTGTATCAGTTTGAGCATTGAAAAAAAAAAAAAAAATTAAAAGAGAAAAAAGAAAATAGGTAAGAGTTGGCGTCTTGTTACAAACAGAGCTGGCTAAATTCATTTTCATTACAATTGCATTCTTAATTCCAAGGAATCAGAAATTTTAATTGCACTGCTCTGCATGGGTCTTGCGAATAAGATGATTCCTAGTGTTTCCGAATGAATTTTTCATGCTGTGCACGAATCTGGGGTCAAAAACTTCCCATCACGTCACGTTTTCGAGAAAAAAGGAAATCCCTGAAAACTGAGTTTTTGGCCATTTTTGAACAATTGTGGAACAGAACCCTAACGTGCTACAAACTTGGCTAATATTAGAAATTAAAGATTGAACCATGCCCTTTAAAATGAACCATAAGCCAAATTGTTCGCATGCGCCCTTGGAGCACGTAAAAGTTCAGCTCTACAATTTTACAAAAATGGCCAAAAACGCTGATTTCACGGATTTCAACACAGTTTTTCTCGGAAACGTGACGTGATGGAAAGTTTTCGACCACAGATTTGTGTTCAGCATGAAAAATTCATTGGAAATCATTAAAAGCCATTTTTAACTTTAAAGAATGAGATTAAACTGTGCATGAAAACATTTTTTATTAACGTTATTTGAAACTCAAATGTAATACCAAATACAAAATTGCAGACCTCATAATTATGCAAAATAGCTTCGAATATTTTGAAGAACTTTTTTATCACTTCATTTAATTAGCACGTTGAAGTTGTACCAGCAATCCATTTCATGGTACGACATTCCACGCCATTGCACAGCGTTGTACCAAATTGGATGCGGCTTTCGTTTGCTTCTAGCAGGCGCAGTGCCTCTTCCCACGCCCATAAATTTTGCTGACGCCCATTCACCGGTATGAGCTTATCCCGCAAATGCGAAATAATGACTTCTTTGGTCTGCGAAAATTCTGTCAATGAATTCATAATATCAGTGATGAAAATCTCTACAGCCACTCTCCGTTTCTTGCGTATGTTCGAAATGTAACGGAAAACTGCATAAGCAAAGACTGAGATCGTGCACAGGAGTGTTCCAGTGCCAATTATTTCAAAACATTTTTGCATTTTATTGTATGCGACACACTTGAATGGGAGGATTGGCTTTGAGAGCGTAAAATAGATTTGCTCATTTGCAAGCTGCTTCTGCACACCATTGAATATCACTGGAGAACCATCTGCATCCAGCATATTGATCATCCATTGGGAATTACAAGTAATTAAATACTCTGCCGCCTCTACGGTGCGTTTATCTGCAGTTACGCCTTGCTTCTGAAGATATCTTATTAACTGTGTGACACTAAGAGCTCTGGAATACTCGCGATCGACACAGTAGTGCTTCTCGGTACGTTGTTTCAATATTTGATGCAGCTGCTTGATCAATTCAATTGCTCCAGTCAAACGCTCACTCTCAATACAAGTATAGGGTGGACGTCCAAAAGTTGACATTGGATCAGTTTTGCGACAAACAACGTAATTCGTATTATTTTCGGCAATCATGGCCGATAAATCCAGTCGCTGAAACATAAAGAGAAATGCGATCGCAAAAAGCAGTATGGAAAGAACCCAACGTAGCACGTAGGGCGTGCAAAATTCGCGTATTCCCCGTCGTGTATATCCAATTTTACGAAGATTTGTAACAATATAAAGTCCCACGTGTGGTTCGTTGTGTTGCTGCTCTCTTCTCAAGAACCCGTCATAGTCCGATTCATCCTCAGTTTCTGTTGATAGAATCATTGGTGTGGCATACATACGCGCACGGAGTGCTGAGCGTTGAATTGCTTCCGGTAGCGTGAGCGCCTCCTGTAGCGGCATAGTATCTGAAACGTTAGCAGCAGTCAATGTATGTGAGGATGTGGTGGCGCCATTAGTGCAGGTATTTTCCAGTTTTTTCAAATCGCATATTTTCATTGTAACCATTTCCGGCACCATCTTCGGTCGCGTTATTATTCTAACTGTACTGTTCATTTGTTCAAATTTTGAGCTGAGTTGTTGATGTGCAGTTACCGTCGTTCCTCGATATGTTGTTTGCCACTTCTTTTTTGTGTTTGCGTTTTTATTTACAATCGTGCTCGTATTCTTCAAATGATTCTTCAACTTCTTTAGTAGAATACCGCGACTCGTCTCCGTTACGGGCACATTAGGGAAACCATACGATATAAGTTTAGAATGCAGCTCTGCATCAGTTAAGTTATCGTAATCAATATTAGACATACTCTTTTTGTTTGCGGCTATTGCTATTTTGCATAATAATTTTTAACTTGAAATATTTACTTCTTGAAAATACTTCAAAAAAAACGGATTTAAAATATAAACTAGCTCCAATTTTTTTCTAAATACTTGGAAGAGCTCGTGGACTTTCTTGAATATTTTCTTGTATTTTTTAGATTTTTTATTAAAAAAAAAAAAACAATTCAAAAAAATTGCTCGCGTAAATATCAAACAAAAAATTTTGAAAAATTTCAATTTACAGTAATCTCAAAGTCAAACGAAAGATTATTTATGTACTCAAATTTTTATTTCTATTAAAATCAGTTGGAAAGTGTACAACTGCTACAATTAGTAGGATACAACAATATATTTTTAAACGAATGAAAGGATCCTACAGATTTATACCGAATCATTTCAAGCCGGAAAAGAATGTTTCAGCTAAACAACTTCGATCAACCCAAATTCTTTAGAATTTCATTAAGTCCATAAAAAGTAGAATCAACGATATCTAAGTCAGCAATCCATATTTAACACATAACATGTATCCATTCAAACTTTTGCAACAGTTATCCGCTAAGAGGTGAATTTTATAAATTTTGCTTCAACTGATCCACCTGGAAATGGCGTTGGTCTTGTTTTTAATGGCATATCTTCTTATTTAAACTGAAAGTAGGAGGCCTAGAACTTAGTTGATACAGATTTCTTATTTAAACCCGTTATTGTCCAGGGAGCCTTATGACGATCTTTTTAACGATTTTCTTGGTTATTCCAATCCAAAGATTGTCGGCATATTTTTGGTATGATATTTAATTTATATGAATTGTATCAATTGTATTTACATTGGCCTATTCACCACACACATCAAAAACGAAAACTGTCAATAGCAGCTATAGTAACTTTAGTAAATGGCAAATTCACCACTAGCTGCTAACAACGTCGGTATTTCAAAATATATGAAAATTATTATGCCTAGTGAAGCAAATTAGTTCTGTCAATCAATTTGTGTTAAATAAGAACTCTCTAGTTATTATAAGTGAGGGTGTGTATGTGTTAAATGTGAATAGAACAATGTGTCACGTGCTTGAAAAACATGAGCAGAAAATATTAATAAATGAAACTTTAATTACGTAACACTAGTCAACGCAACATACAGTTTCCTCATTCAAATTATATATTTCAAGGAATCAGTACCTATTACGACGGATTCCAGAATTCTTCTAGCAGCTAGTTTTGAATGTTTTCACCGTTGTTCTTGAAGAATGCAAGTTCTTGTTTGCCAATCTCTACTGTAATTTCCTATTACCCATTTGGAAATACTGTTGTGCTTGTCGGATCAAGCAGCACTATAGTAAGGCAAACTATATACTCAAACGTCTTTCTATGATGTCAATAACTTATCCATTATATTTTCCATTGCTTTGACGCCTCACATGGGGCTGAAGGGAGTTCCATATATTCACATTTTGTTACCTACTGTAATTAATGTGTCAAATATATTTATTGCGGCGAAATCGATGAAATTTAATTATTAATACCACATATTTATTTAGATATTTACCTGCATGTGTAATTATGTAAATTGATTTTTCGTTCAATAAGGAAAATTAATTGATTTCCAGAGAGCAGTTGAATAAAACCAGCAAGCAAACAACAATAAAAAATGCAATTCAATGAACCTAATCCAAATACGTTTGATGGGCGTCCACATATATTGTTTTAACCTCATGCGAAATATTGCGATGCTGCCACTTCATTGCATATGCTGCTGCTGAAAATGGAAAATAAAAAATTCTCTGAAATTGTTTTTGATTTTTTTCTATGCTGCGCTTTTCCTTTTGAAAAAAACACACGCGCGCGCGCGCTCTTATCGACGCAAACTGTCAAATGCAAAAATCACTGAAATTTCCATTTTTCTAACGATTTCGTTGTCGATGGTGAATTGCAAATGGTCGGTAGCAAATGTTTTTAGTGGCAGCAATGTTCTTTGTAATGTTGCTGTTGCTACTACATACATTCATACATACTGATGCTGTTCACAATATTATTGCTGCTTCTGTTTCTGCTGCTGTATTGCCACTGTTGTATGTAACTGTAATTGACACATGTTACGCGCGCTCAAAGTGGCGCACACACACAAAGTGGCAACACTGATGATGATGATGCTGGTGAGATGTGAAGCCAAAAACACATACACTCATATACATACATGTGTTTGTGTGTGTAAACATGTACGTCAGCATTTTCATTTTATAGCATCAAATTCAGTTGTCGAATTCTGCTTACTTCAACTCTCAAATACATTCACATATGCAAACATACTTAACTGTGATAACGGTAAAGCAACACATAAGCGGGTGGCAACATCACTGTGTGTCACGTGAATTTTTCCCTGAAGGAAAACCCGTAGAATGCGCGGGAGCGATGGCAGACATATGTAGAGTTAAACAGAGAAAGAGAGAGAGTGAAAGAGTGAAAGAGAGAGAGAGAAAGAGGCGTGCGGTGTGTCAGTGTGTTTGTGATTGAGTCTGTTTGGCATTTTGTTTGTTTGTGTGCATGTGTATGTGTCAACAAAAGTTCCTTTGAAATCAGTAACAGATGTCGATTCAAATGCAACAACAATTGCTATTGTTGCTCTATTGTTGTTGTTCTCGGATATTTTGACGCTGCTGTAGCTGCTGGGGGTTTTTCATAGATTCTATTGAGGTAGAATCGAAAAAAATTACCAACAACTATGAAAAACTCGAAATATTGATATACATATTTTACATAAATATAATTTTCTCAAATCATCATATGCTCTGAGGCTATTTTTCTATGTAAAAATTCTTTCTCCCTCTTTTAGGTTTTTTCGTGTGCAATTAACATTTTATAGGAAACTTTCAGTAAGTTGCTATTGGCAATTTTAGATGTGTTAATGTTGCTTTTGTTCCCATATACATGCATGCATACATGTGCTGTATCCCAGCCGACCAAATCTTCGTAAATGATATCGTTTACGAGACTTTGGCGATAGTTTTGCGGACAAAACTATCGCTAATGGATCCGAAAACGATAAGAAAACGAGTAAAAGTCTCGTTTACGACACTCGCATTTTGCGAATCTTTTTACGAATCGTTTCTGATGTCATTTGCGAGCATTTAGAGATATTTTTTACGAGTCATTTATGATAACGGTAAAGAGCCTTTTGCGATATTTTTCATTCATGTTATTTTTTACTACAACTACGAAAATTAATAATTTTGTGGTCTGCTAGATTTTCAAATATTTTTACCTATTACTACAATATTATCATACTACTCTGTATTATAGAATAAAAAATAAATAATAAAAATAATAAAAATATTAATAATAAGAAACTAAAAAATGGTGGATTTTAAATTGTACCTATAATTTAAAAAGCATAAAGTACATAACCGTAAAGTGCGTTTATGTACATAACATACAATCCCGTCTTTGTCCAGTGGCTAATTTTCATAACCTTCTTATATTCAATAAAAATATAAATATGAAGTGTACCAGAATTATAAGAAAGTGTACAAGTACAAATCTTTGTCAGTGTTTTGCGACGCTCGTATTTGTGCCCGCAAAACTATCGTTTGCAAGCGCGTTTGCGGACATGAAGCGAGTGTTCTTCGAAAGCTCGTATTTTTGCCCGCAAAACGCTCGTTTCTGTGCACGTTTGCGATAGTTTAGGCGAACTTTCGCTCAACATTCGCTTCGTGGTCCACTGGGATGTTGCTTCGTGCTTATCATTGCCCAATTACCTACAACATGGCTATGCTTGCTGCTATGCTTTGGATTCATTTGTAATGTTGCGCCTTTGCAACTGACAAAATCAAAATGTGTTTGTTGCTGCCGCAGGGTTAAAACTTTTGAAAATTGTTTTTTTCAAAGAGATCAACAATGTGCCAGTGTCAGTAATAAAACCATTATTCATTGTTAGCAACTCGGGCCAATATAAACACTAGTGGCGTAGTATATGTATGCGGAGGTAGGAATAACCCAGTAAACTAATTGTCGGATCGATTCGAGCAGACAGATTCAATTCTCGGTAGATTATATGCACAAATACTTGTAAATAAAATGCAATAAAAAATCTCATCAATTGCTGACCATATGATAAGATCACACCGAATTCGTAATGTTTCATGTCTCTGCTAAAATATTCGATATTTTCGAAGAAAAAGCAAATACACAAACCTTCGGATATTTTAATTAACACAGCTCAGTTCGAAATTAAGTTTGTAGGGCTGCCAATATCTTAACTGAAACATTTCCATTAACAGATTTTTGAATATTTCTTGAGAGCTCTCTAAAGTATTAAGAAACTAGTTGGTAAAAAACTAAAAATCGAAAAAATTAGATAGAAAACTTGATGACTACATAGTTTTGATGCTTACGAGTTCCGGTATTTCTAATTGAAATATATTTGGCAGCTCTGCACTGGGCAGCACTTGTGTACACCAGATCGAACGAAGAGCAACATTCAACAGCTGTTATCGTTTCCATGAAGTTTTAGCGCACAGCTGATCGAAGATCAATGCAAAGATTGTTGTACAATATTTTGTACTAATATACAAGAATCTTCCAACATAAATTTTGAAGAGGGGAACATTTGAAGAATTACAGTGAGCAGGCATGGCATAATGTTTTTCATTCCACTTATGTGGAAAGTTGTTCCAGGGGCATTTCTTTTTTTTAAGGTGCTGAAGAAGAAAACTGGTCAAGATTCTAAAGTAGAAACGCACTCAGGTAAGAAAAATTCATTATGTAAAGCGAGCTCTAAGGTCGCTCTCCCACTGAAAAATGGACAAAACATTTTAAAAATGTACGGGAAGTGGGGAAGACATATATATATACGTTTCCATATGACCGACAGTACTTGCCATTGAAAACCAAGCATCGGGTGTTTAAGCTTATTAAGTTGGTTTCAAAGCGTCATAACTCACAATGAGTAGCACATTTCATATACACCATATACTGTAGAATATACAATACTCGTAGACTTACATATAAACATAGGCAGGCCACTAAAATCTACTGTAGAATCTAAAGTGCTTGACTTGAAAGTTTAGTACGCTCGCGAGAGTCATTATAAACGGCTGTGCGGTGGTGGTGTAAAGTGCGACGGAATTCCAGGGACTATTTCCACATACTACACATCCATTGTAATCATTGCGTTATTGTGATTGTGTGGTGCCATCAGCTGGTGGTCGACAAAAATCAATAAAATAGCAAAAATTCATTGATAACTTGTTTTCCTATATAGATACATACATATATACTCAAAGCGGGCATATAGTGCAAGAAAATCAAACGGAACGCGTTGTAAAAATTAAAAAATATAAAAAAATTAAACGTTGAATAGCCGCCAATCAACATCAAGTTGAAGCGTGCAGCACAAAGCATGAAATAGGAAAAAATAGATCTCTACTAGTATAGAACTATGGAACTGGTTTAAAAATAACAATTGAATTTTTGTTTAATTTTCGTGCATCCACTTGAAATGCATCTTCAAAGTACATAATTTTTTTAATTTGTAATCTAAAATATCGTATTAATTTAAAGTGATTTTTAATGAAAAATTTAACACGAATTTATGTAGATACTAAAGAAATATCAAAGTAGTGGTGGAAAAGACGAAGTGAAAAGTACGCGCGGTGTGAGAGGAGCGGATATAGTAATACTGTGTTATTGTGGTTGGTTGCTTTTGTTGTTTTTAATTATTTTTATTATTATTAGTGTAAAAAAAATGATTACAAATGTTTGTTACGCGCAATGACAATAAAAGATTTTTTTTAATTGCTCGAGTGGTTTGCAAATTATCACCAATTATTAAGAAAATAACAAGAAAAATCATTTGTATTTAGAAATAGTTCCAACAAGAATAAAAAAAACATTGGAAACATAATCAATTTTACGGAATAAAATACTACGTATATAATAACTGTAGAAATTACTTAGCCAGCTCACTTTGCTTACTTTGTTACAACTACAACACTTAATCGACCTAAACCGTCCCTAAAAACCTCGTCAATCGCCATGAAAACTGCTGAATATTTATGAGTATCGGCCATTCATCTTTAAACTTTAGTTTAGTATGGTTAATAAGCGTGGTTCTGCTATATAAATATTCATTAAATAAGCATTAGCCAATGTCCATAGGTTCCGCATATTCCAAAGCTTCCATTATATATATATATATATATCAATGCCCAAAGAACCACGCCCCAAAGTACACCTTATTAAGGATTCCCTAAGGTTTTTACCTTATATATATAAATCAATTAGAATACAATTTTATGCCGATTGCCAAATTACTTTGAACTACTTTTAATTTTTTTTTATTTTTGTCAAACATTAAAAAATTCATATTGAACGAAAAAATCAATTGCTTACAAAATAATTGCTTGCGGTAACTAGTTAGAATTAGAAGTAGTAGCAACAATTGTTATTGTCATTTATATACATTTACACACACACAAGCATATAAAAATTTATACACACACGGCAATGCTGCCACATTATTCTGCATGCATTTTGAATACAAATTCATTGAAGAAGTCAAGGTCCAATGAAACTGAACTATCTATCTTCCATACTATGACCATCTAACTACATACTCGTACATATTAACTACGTTATATTCGACTACAAAGTAAATATGTAGGGTAAGAGTTGGGGTAATGCGAGACATTTTTCGTACTAAATATTGACGTATGACCAAACGAAATACTGTCAGCTGTTGCTTTCAGTACAAAAACATTTTTCATTAGTAATTCGATCGTTCATACGCACATTTAGTGTGAGATAGGTGGAAAATTTATTTCTAAAAGTTTTTGCAAGTGCTTACAATAATCATGCTTCAAACAAACTATTCTTCGCTTTTATAAGGTAAATAAATGTATTTGTTCAGTGCTGGTTTTTTCAGTATCTCTCAGAATCTAAAGAGATTCGTGTAAAATAGGCTACAGTAGGCACAATAGAGACAGAATTAGTGGGGTAATGTGAGACACTCCACTAATTCTCATTCATTGAAGACTCTACGTAAATGAAGTGTTTTTAAAAATTCGTTCATATGTTTTATCTATTACTGGTACGAAAATATGTAACACCAGTTCACTACGAAATATTGGCTTAAGCTTTTAAAATCGTAGAAAATTGTAATACATAAGTCAGAATGGTCAGCTACCGTTACATATGGAATCAAGACTGCCACTTTCAGGCGCTATATGCAGTGCGTTAAGGAGAGAGCAGAAAGTTCTCTCGCTACTAAGCCGGTAAATTGGATTTACTTTAGATATTCATAAATAGTTTTATTTTCTTTGAAGCTGTTTACTGACATCTAGGAGAAAGTGTTGATGCATTTATTTGAATCCAGACATCTTAAACAAACATAAAAAGAGATTTAAGTTGATTTTTATGCTATTTCGATTCAAATTGTAATGATGTGTCACTTTAACCAACTATTTTTATAAAGTCCAACAGTGACCTTATTAGAAAACGCAGGAATGTTTTCTTTTTTAATCAAAATTTTGTGGATATTTAGTATTCTCGATTCTCTAGGAAATAGAGAAATTAACTGTTCAAAACTTCAATTTCTTGACCTTTATATGGGACCAGATATAAACGTGTCCCACTTTACCCTACTATGTGTATGCAAATTTTGCTTTTTATTTGAATACGAGGCTATTGTACGATTTATAATTTCTGTGAATACACGCAGTAGGTATTTTGAAAATATTTGAGATACTTATATCTTAACTTATATCTTAAAAGAGCTGAAAATATAAGATAGGCTTACCTGATGTTTTATGCTTTAATTATTCGCTAGCAGGGCTTCAAGCTCTTATTAAACTACTTAGAACTTTTATATTTAAATATAGGAATCACTGCTTCTGGAACCTTAAATTTCATTAATCTATCCAAAATTTAGATATGAGCCGTTGCGTGTAAAAGTGGTATAAGTAATAAAATTCGCTTTTGAGCAATACATTGGTTTAGTAGAAGTGTTGTAAAAAATGGAATAACTGTTAAATTATTTTTCCCACTTCACAAGCAGCTTCGTAGAATACATGTTCATCTAATAATCCTTGTTTTTACTTGAGTTTGTACTGAAATATATCTTTTATGTACCTTCGAAATGACTTACACGACTTTTGTTTATTAAATGAAGTTGTATATTATGACTTACATCAAATTTATGACGGACACATTGTGGGAGATCGTGAGTTTTGTAATAAAAATTGCATGTTTTATAGAATTTTTTATTTAAAATATAATAAAAACATTTTTAAAATTGTTTTTAAAGTCAAAACAATATTAAATTCAATTTTGGTAAGTATTCATTTGCTACTCGTCTAAGGGTGCCACATCTTCTATCATTTCGTCTTTCCGCTCTTGGGGACGCAAACAAACGGAGTTTCTGTATTTCGTAAAAATTTTGTTAGGATATAAGTTGTTTTTTTAGTTTAAGCTCTGAAAGTTCTTCAAATTCACTAAGTGTTTCCTAATAAAATTTGCTGTAAGGATTGTCATTTTCAAAACGCATTTATTTAATTCGCAGCTTAAGTTATTGCCTGGTGGTGATAAAAAAAATTACTTACACCGCTTTTGCACGCAACGGCTCATATATCAACCTCTTTGAAGGCAACTCTTCTTACACAAATTAACTTAACTCTCACTCCTACTACTTTTATGGTTCTAATTTGAACCACAGTGTCTTGAGACTCAAAGACGTCGCAAGAGTTGTTGCTTGTGAATGTGCCTGTGAAAGCGGTGATTAGAACATAACAAATCGACGCCAATCATTAATATAATCTAAACGCGTCTACCTTGAACAATTCATTAACTAAACTTAACAAAAGATATCCCAGATTTTATATCTATTATTGAAAGTTTTATAACTTTAGCACACATGAATACGCCTAGAAAAGTTCCAAATAAGATATAAACAAAAGATTAGTCACTTAAAATAGACTGACTCACCATACAAATAACTATAATTTTACGATAATGATGACAGTTGTTTATAAGCTAAATTTGACAGTTGTTTCAAATTCATAAACCTGTTATTTTTCATACACCAAACAAAATTTAAATTAACTCCTAACAATTAGCGGTGAAGCTAGAAATATTCAATGGGGGGTTTATATTCGAAAAATGTCTTACTCTAATATTTTACAATCCTCGAAAAAATGCCAAATTTTTAGGCATGAATCAAGGTTTCGAGTTTAATAGGTGCACAAATATCAATTTTGGTATTTTCCAAACCATCTATGAAATCGACTGTAACTTTTTTCAAGAACTCTCATTAGTGTATACTGTTAAATCGTTTCTTCTAGTCTGTTTTTTTTTCGTTGAAATATGAACAATACTGCCAGATTTGGATTTAGCATAAAAAATGTTTTTCGCCTCCAAAAATTCTTTTTCATTCATGGCCAATAATCAAACGTGTAAAAATTTGATCGGCTTAGCTCCGCTAGTGATAGCGACCAATATCATCCATAGATCGAAAATCTATCAAAAATCCCTTGCCTACATTAATAATGTTTTCTTGGTCTCAAGAACTCAAAATTTTGTTGAAAGTGCGTGAAATATATTTCATATACATATATACTTTCTTTGGAATTTATAAGCAGAAAACTTTGTCTGCTAATTTTAGAAAATAAAATAATTTTTTAAATTAAAAATCTCAATGGGGGCTAAAGCCCGCTTACCTCTTATGTATATGCCACTGCTAACAATGCAAAAGAATTAAATGATTTAATCTTTTACTATAATCAAATTCGAGGGGCTATTATCGTCAATCTTAAAATTTATTAAATACCCGCAATTTAGGCAAATATTTGTTAGAACATATCGCATAGAAAAAATCTTAAATTTTATTTTTTCCATTTTAATTTTCTCTCCAATTTCTGTAGTCATAATAAATTTTATTCTTATCTTATTTCACACTCTGTTATCTATAAATGAATGTATGTTTATCAGCATGCTCCACCTGTACCCTTTAGCCTTCCCACGTTCTGCTTCGTGGTGGCTTTGTATAACTTACCCGATTATTATTACTTTGGCTTTTTTTTATTATTGTATTCTCTATCATTACAACAAATCTCGTATGATTATAGAAAAATGTACATAGGTATGTACGTATAGAAAAGAATTTTAATCATTATTTTTTCGTATTTTGTTTACACACATTTGGTCAATAATACATATGTGCTTAGAGACCGTCCCCACTTTCCTTTCTCCTAACATAAATTTTTCGCTCTTTCTCTCTCTAGAGAATTGCTAAAGACTACTACATTAAAGTTATTATTATTTTGTCATAATGTGCTTTATTAATTTAGTAGCTCTGATTTGTTTAATTCTTTTTATATTTCCCAACAAACAAACAAATGATTGCTATGGACAAAACAAATATAAAAACAGACTTATCTGCTTTGCTGGTGTGAAAATAGTACCGGCTAGACATATATAAAAGTGGATATATCTACATTTTTGGCATGAAAACGGAATGTTTCTATACCTTCAAAACGCAAACGCGTAATGGTAACTAAATAAGAAAAAGAGAAAAACTTTAATTCTGTTATTTGTCTAGTTGTGTTATGCTAGTAGTGAAAATAATTAGTAAGCAAAGAGTTTATTATAATTAAGAAAACAAAATTTGACTGAATCACTAGCAAATCCTACCCATGAAAATTAAATCTCATACATTCTGATTGTTAGTCGCTTTTCTCCTTTCTTTTTTTATAAATACTGTTTCAATTGAATGTTTTAATATTCGCCAAGAAGTGCAGTTTTCTACCTTATTTTCTTTTTGATTCTTTTTTAAACCATTTTTTGTTTTAGCATGTTTACTCCTTTTTACTTCATACATCAAATATACCATTGGAATGCGAAAACGTTTGTGCCATTTTCGGATCTAATGGTTTGTTGGGTTATTATAGTTTTAGCGTGTACAAACTGTAGTACACTCACCACAGCACTGCAATCTTTCTCTATGATTTTCAGGTGGTATTGTAGACATTTGCTTTTTCATATAGCACACGTCAAATTAGTTGTCATTTGTTCGCCTGACAAATGTGACCTTTTTCTGTTTGTTCTCGTTTTTTTTTTTCTTTCTTTTTTTGAGCCGCTACTGTAATGAGTGTGGTGAATTTGGATTTAAATATTCTTAGTTGTCATTAAAGATCTATGTAGTCAATTTTGGGTTAAAGAAGGTAAGATTTTGTTATTTTTATATACTTTTCCTGCCTACTTACTTTGTGTATATCGATTTTTCCCCACTGTGTGCAGCTGTTGCTTATAGTTATTTAACTCAATAGCAAAAAGCTTCAATATTTATGTAAGTATAATGTGCTTGAAATTTCGCAAAAATTTATTGAAAAAAATATGGTTATGTATTTAGGCTCTGAGATATTTGAAAAGCAATGAAAATTTAAATCACAATTCATTAATTTTTATGTATACATATTTGATTTAACACTAGAAATTTTCGAAAGCTGCACTTACTAACAATTTTTATATATAGTTTCCAACTGTTATCTATTTGGGAGTAATACTAACAAGTGCTAAAAATTCCATTGCATTCGTTCAATAGGGTCTAGGTGCTGAAG
The DNA here is from genome assembly GCA_963691655.1 of Toxonevra muliebris. Lineage (NCBI taxonomy): Eukaryota > Metazoa > Arthropoda > Insecta > Diptera > Pallopteridae > Toxonevra > Toxonevra muliebris. Next base: position 90,104,720 of record OY829328.1, read on the forward strand.
TTAATGGGTTAAGCAGGAATTATTATCAACATACTATAGTTTTTAAGATGATAGTAGCTGGTTTTTAATGATTCAATGTTTTGTTTTAACACCAGCAATGGATACTTTGTGATTAACAGCTCTAGTATGATAACGTCCTGATCACCAGTAGGGGATTTAAACATAACATTTGGAATTTCATTTGTTTTGTTTTAATTTCTAGTTCTCGAAGTGAACTTTGAAAGCAATAAGTTTGTGAGAAAGATTACATTTGTTCACAATCTTTATAATTTTTGAGATATAAAGACAATAGTTTGTTTTCAGAAAATTTAAAGCAAATAATTCGAAATAATTACAGATAATTTACAGACAAAAAAAATATGTTAAGCTTAAGAGAATCCAGGTAAATTCTTGAGTTATTTATTTACATAAATGCTTAAATAATAACATAATATTTCCAAGAAATAAAAATAAAATATGCAATTGTTCTACAAATCTAATTGCATGCATGCATTTCAATAAAATTTGTAATGTGATATAACTAAATTGCAAAACAATTGCAACATTCATACAACAAAACAATTCCGCATTGTGTGCGGTGTGCGAGTATTTGAGGAAATGTCCGTATTTATTTTATTTTACAAACCGAATTAAATCAAATTTCTTGAATTATTCATGCATATATTGAGCAAAGTTCATAGATTTTTTTATATTTACTTATCAATTTCGGTTTACTGCTTTTTGTGGTGTACAGACGTTTAGTAGGTATAAATAATCTTCAGACTCGTACATAAAATAGACAAAAAAAATTCGATTTGACATGCCTCTTATCAGCTTTCGGAATTTTGTGTATATTTGAGTTCATTAACATGAAAATCTGATGAATGTTCCAAATGTTTTTCTTTACATTTTGCTTTTCATATTCGTGCTGAGAGGCCTTATTAATAGTAATTATTATATTTGCCATATTAATGTGTATTTACATATTTTTACAACCGTTTTGGCCAATAAAGGCTTGTAGGTTGGTAATAATAAAATAAATAATGAAAAAATTTATAATTTATATACCCTACACAATCTGTGTAGAGAATATATTGGCTTTGATTGAGAAACAGCTGTTTATTACGTCTATAATTAAGCGTAATAAGTATATATATACATAGCGGAGTCGAATTAGTCATGCCCGTCTGTTTATGTAAAAGATTACTCGAATAAAAGTTTAAAGATAAAAAAGAACCAAACGTGGTTCAAACATTTCCTATGATCAGGAAGAGGTTAAGTTCTAAAATGGAGAAAATCGGTCAAATGAAGAACAATTAGGAGGTTGCAACGCTCATATGGTAACGTTTTTCTCGCATACACATATATTGTATTTTAATTTTAATTTCGTAAATTTAAAATATTTGTGTTCTAAAAAACGTAATTTTATCTCAGCATAATGGAAATTAAAAAGTTATTTTATTATAATAACAATAATAGTGTTTTCAATTTAGAAAATTTTACAGTTAAGAGCCTGAAATTGATTGGCAAAAATTATGGCAAGCCTAGCTAGAATGAATATACAAAATGTAACCTGTGGTCACCTATTTGTATTTTGTATACATTTTATGTATGAGTACAAATTGTTTGTACTTTGATTGCAATTATTCTGTTTGCATTTATTTACCATACAATGAATTGTTTGTGGAACTATTTGGATATGATAATTGAAATTATAAAATGCGTGCCAGCTGGTATACAAGTAGAATATGAAAAATTAGTGAAATAATATAAGCTGAAACATTTTTTTAATTGCCCATAATTACATTGTTAACAAAAAGTTTACAGAATTACTTTTTTTTAACACACATCTGAGTCGTAAGTGCAGAAATGCTTTGCCACATTTTGGCACTGTGTTCCTTTTTATAATTTTTAATAATTTATCTGTTCATTTTTATGCCAAATGTTTTTTTTTTCAAAATATAAATCAAGTTTTATTTCTATTTACAGAAAAAAAGGAAAGGAAAATATTGGAAATATCAATCTAAAACTATAAAACCCTTAAGACAGACATTTCGCCATAATGAACGTTCTGGTGCAATTGAATTTCAAGCAACGAAATGCCACTCGGCTATTTACGCTCATCTGGGGTCTGATCACATTCCTATTAATTAAGAACAATACCACATATGTGTTGGCGCTGGGTGGCATATTAGCATTGATGCTAAGGAATCCAACAATCGTATTTGCATTCACCACAACACTCAAACGCGATATAGTGTAAGCATAATCTCGAATAGCACAAAAGATTAATTAAAATCAAGCTTACTTACGCTTACTTCCAGAGCTGGCTATCGCTTTATAAAGCTAAACATCTTCATTGCTGTTATGGAGCTGAAACAATGGACAGTGGCACGGATTTTTCAAGAGACCACCAAAAAGTATCCAAACAAGGCATGCTTCATAATGGATGAACGAACTTTGACATTTCAAGATGTCGAAGATTATACAAATAAAGTGGGCATATTCTTTAGAACAAAGGGTCTCAAGCATGGTGACTGCGTAGCACTACTCATGGAGACACGTCCTGAATATGCATGTCTATGGTTGGGCCTATCGAAAATTGGTGTAATTACTGCATTGATAAATTCACATTTGAGGCGTGATACACTCCTGCACTCAATTAAGGTGGCCAGAGCGCGTGCTATTATAGTGGGCACTGAATTGACAGCCACTTTGAAGGATATACTCAACGATACGGAGGTGAAAGATTTGCCAATATATCAGTTTAGTGATGAGGTACAACGTGATAATGATAATTTTGAGCTGATAAAAGGTGAGCGGGGTGTGGTGTATGTAGAGGAGGAAGAAAAGCTCCTTTTTTTACTGAACGAACATTTTTCACCCACACAGACGCCATCGATCTCACCAGTGAGCTGAATGCTCTTAGCGTTGTTGGTACGTTAAATGATGAGATTAAAGCTTGTACACCCAAAGACAAGCTACTGTATGTATATACTTCGGGTACGACAGGACTGCCAAAAGCTGCGGTAATAACAAATTTGAGGTGAGTTTTTGAAGTTGACTTTGTGCTCACCTCACCGTTTATCTTTCGTTCTTTTAAAGATATATTTTTATGGCCAGCGCTATCCATCATATGCTGGCCATGAAAACTAGCGATGTCATCTATAATCCACTCCCACTTTACCACACAGCGGGCGGCATAGTAGGTGTGGGCAATGCTTTTATGCATGGTTGCACGATAGCATTGCGCAAGAAATTTTCTTCATCGAATTTCTGGAAAGATTGCATCAAATATAATTGCACTGTAGCACAATATATTGGTGAACTATGCCGTTATTTACTATCTACGCCTCCAAAATCTGAAGATACCCAGCACAATCTACGTTTGATGTATGGCAATGGGTTGCGTCCTCAAATTTGGTCACAATTTGTTTCACGTTTCAATATACCACAGATTGGTGAGGTTTATGGTTCCACGGAGGGTAACTCTAATTTAGGTGAGTTTTACACCTTCACGCAACTCTACATTCATTGCAACTCTATAAATGTTGTTATCTTTCTTCATTTTCACAGCAAATGTAACGAATCGCGTTGGCGCTGTTGGTTTTGTCCCCATATTGGGACGTCGTTTATATCCTGTTCAAATTGTGCTATGTAATGAGGAAACCGGTGAATTGGTGCGTGACAGCAAGGGTTTCTGCGTTCGTTGTAAGCCTGGTGAAACTGGTTTACTTGTAGGCAAAGTGGATCTCAGACGTGCCGTGACCGCCTACAATGGCTACGCGGATAAGGATGCTTCAGAAAAGAAACTGCTGCACAATGTATTCACGCAAGGCGATCTATTCTTCAACTCTGGTGATATGGTTGTTAGTGATATTTTGGGTTATTTCTATTTCAAAGATCGTACCGGTGACACATTCCGTTGGCGTGGGGAAAATGTGGCCACACTCGAAGTAGAAGCGATTATAACAAATGTGATTGGGTTACAAGATTGTGTGGTCTATGGAGTAGATGTGAGTATGCAGTTGGTACTGGGAATGGAATCATCTTAGCTTTTTTCATGCAAAATCATTTTTCTTTATAAATATTATCTATTTTTCCTTTACAGATTCCCCACATTGAGGGTAAGGCTGGCATGGCCGCAATTGTCGATCCGGATCGTAAGGTTGATCTACAACACTTGTCGATTGGTATACGGGGCAGCTTGCCAGTCTACGCGCAACCGCTCTTCATTCGTCTGATGGATCAAATACCACAAACGGCAACCTTTAAGATGAAGAAACGTGAATTAATGATAGAAGCATTCGATATACGTACAGTTAAAGATCCTATTTACTATTTGAATAAAGATGGTATATATCGCTTACTGACTAAGGAACAATTTGAAAGCATTCAGGAAGGTAAGGCGGGTCTATAAATATCGGATCGCAAGGGTTGCTGTAATCAAGCAAACTAAAAATGTAGTTATAGGTTATAAAAGTTTAAGAACAGAACTTTGTAATTCCAAAGCCAAAATCAGGATAAATATATATATGCATAGATTATATACATACCTAATAGTTTTATATACTTGTATTTCTAGTAGTTCGCACTAAATGCCATTTTTGTTATTGCTTCTGTAAGATTTCTTCGTCGTTCTTTTTTCATTAGTTTTTTGTTAACTAGTTGTTAAAAGACATACAAAAAATATTTTTTAAGCATTTTTGTATCATGTATCTATAAAAGACAATAAAAGACAATAAAAGACTTTGCAAAATCATAAAAAAATTGATCTTTTTTCAGCACTTCTTTCATAGTTATGAATTGCAGGTTTTGGACGGCTTCGATTGTGTAGTAGGGAGCGCACTGGACTTTCACGCGGGAGCTTGCGGATTCGATTCACGTTTTTGTCTGGTGGTTAATTCTCTTAACACCTCTTGATTGGCAATGGCAAAAACACAAAGTGTAGGTCCAACTATATAGTATCACAATTGACTGTTCTGGCCTAAGTGTGTCCCTGGACAGCCATCTTACCTAACCCATCCTGCAGTTTTTAAGCTTAAAATTAATGACATTTGTTTATGTAATATATTGAATAATATTTCCTTTAGAAATCGCACAAAATTTCATAACTTCGGTCCTAACTAATATAAGATACCCTTCACTGGCATGTACTTAACTAGCATAGATGCTAATCTTAGCGCACTAAGGAGTTGAACACGATACTGCAATCCACATCCAAAAAGACAAGATGAAACGCAATACATGAACAATTATATCTATGTCCAATCTGTGGATTTTTTAGGACTATATCCAGTTGCGATTAATAAAATCATTATTCCTCTGTCGTTGCTACACTGACTTAGATCATCATATTTTGAGATTGTCGCTAGCATCAGGTGGCAGTATTCAAGTACCTGGTAATATTCAAAGGACAGAACATTCGATTTGATTGTTATATTTGAAATATTTGTATAGCTTAAAAAGGTAACTGGATGCAGCCGATAATGACCGAACGAATGATTTTGTGAGGTGGTACTACTACCTGCGCAGAGGCTATGTTCTACATTGGCGATTAATTGGAACATGACTAATTCCGGCTGACTCAGGGATTCCAACCATCTTGCTGTGAGCCAATGCAAACAAACTCTGCAATCGAACATGCACAACCAATGGGTGTAGCGCATGTCGATGTACGTGGAGATTGTGAGTGTATGGGTGTTGTAAAAACCGCTGTCAAACTGCAATAAATGTATATCCTTTCTTCTTAGACCAAAAAAAAATATACACTTGCAACAAATGGCAGTAAAAAGAAGAGAAATGCTAAAAGGAAAGAAAATAAAGAAATTGTATATTCGATGAAATATCGGCGCGCAGCTTAACCGATAATGGATTCAATATATATTTTCTTTCAGAAAAACCATAAAAGTATTGCGCGCTCACACACAAGCAGCCACACACAAACACGCACATACCCACACTCTTTTATATACGCAAGTACATAAACATAAACTCTTGGAAGAAAAGGAAGCAACAGCAAACAATGCTAAGGAAATATTGAAAGTGTTAAATCCCTAAGATTAAGTTTTATTTCATTGGTAACAACAACACCAGCAACAGCATCAACATCAATAGCATCAACCAAAACAACAACAGTAGCAGAAGAAAATCGCCATCGATGCAACATTAACGCCATTTCCGGCATAAGAAACAGCTGAGCGCGTTCCCAAAAAGCGTCAACCAAAGGAATGGGGGTGAAGTGAGGGAGTATGAAAAGAAAGAAAAACAAGCAACATAAAAACTACAACATGCAATAGTTGTTGCTACTGTATGCATGAGCTCTATGCAAGTTGTATATGGCAACCCATAATGTATGCATTGATGGCAACATTGGCGCACTTTTTAGCACGCCAAACAAAGAAACGAAAGCATGAAAAAAAATAAACCGAAAAACGTTTAAAAAATCGCGAAACACAAAATGGAAGAAGAAACGTGTGCACAATTGAAACCAATTGAGAAGGAATGGAGGGAGAAGAAAGTAAAGCTGAAGCTTCTAGTTCCTCGAAGCCCGTGTCTCTGCCTCTATGTATCTGCCTGATAGATGATACAGTTACGACGATGGCGACGACGAGCTACATTTTTGTGTTCTCATATAAATTTTTTGATTTTTTGTTGTTGTCCTCTTTAGTTGTTGTTGTTTTTGTTGTTCAAACACGCATGGGAAAAATTAAATTTTCCAATAATTCGAAAGCTTTGTTGGCTGCATGGCTGGCGCACTGTATGCTGTGCTATGTGCTGCACAGCCACAGCTGCTGGGCGCCTTCCAATGAGATTAAATCGCTTCAAAATGCCCGCAAACCATCGGGTGCCACCGCTTTAGTTTACACACATGCATGCATGGGTATATGTACATGTGAGAATGTGCATGTGTGTCTGTGTGAGTTTGTGCGAAATTTGTTTGCTGTTTTGTATTGTAGTTTCAGCTGTGTTTATGTTTGTTTTTTTTTTTTATTCCGACCAAGTTTTCGTTTTTGTTTATTGTTATTTCGCAACAAACAACAAAAATACAATGGCGACAAGTTACCAGTTTGTTATTTTTTCTTTTTTTGTTTTGTTGTAAACTTTGATGCCACTTTCTTGATCCTTTTATATAATTTATGTAAAATGCTATTTATTGGCAAATTTTGTATTCAGCTTCAATCGAAATTTCGCAAAATTTTAGAGTTACAAAAAGGAGGCAAAGATTATCGATCGGAGTATTGGTTACTTCTTAAGTAAAGGGGGGAAGTTTCAGTTCTTAAATTCACCTTCATTTGGTGGTTCTTATCATCTACAGCTGTTCATCCTAATGATATGGCAACCAATAAATGTGTATTAAAGAAGGTGAATCTTCAGACAATAGCGGAGGTTACTTGCCGTATTTGAGTCTAAGGCGTAACTCAGATTTAGGTTTACAACTTATTAATGAAATCAACTATAGTTAGATAATTTATCTAGAAAAATTGGTCAGCAGGCTAGGATTAGATTAAATGACTGAATTCGGCTATGACCGATTCATCAGCTATTTTTATTAAATTCTCCATAGTTTCCTTGAAGAAATATAAATTAGAAATTTTTTAGTCTCGTGACTTTTCTATCCAATGCTTGGATTGAACCTAAGAGCGTCCGCACTGAAAGGTATAAAGCGTTTATATTTAATTGTCAACGATTTTTTTGTTTAAAATACATGAAAGGAAAATCTGTTTCCTCTTATATGGAGAAGAGAAAAAACAAGGTACTTCAATGTGTCACTTTCACAACCCACAATTCATGTACTTACAAGTGTTTCACGTAATTAGCTATCAAATTCAGAGATGAACACAAATACACACACACACAGCAGCACATACAATAACATTTTTATATGCCTTAAACACCTGTCAGAGTCATTGGACAACTATATATATATATATATATAAACGGATTTATATTTGTATGTGTGTATATGTGCATATATATTTATTTCTTTTTTGCTATCGATAACAAAAGAAGCACATTCCATACAAAAAAAATAAAAAATAAAATGAAATAATAATAAAAAACACAAGAAAAGAGAAGAAAAATATGGTTAATGTTGTAGTTGCTGTTGTTGTTGTCATTGCTGACACGAGTATTAAATGTGTCAAAAACACACAAGGAAGACATATAAACATACACACATACATGCATATATACATTGACATACACGTAATTGCATGTATGTATGTGTATATGAATGTATACAGATCGATATGAGTGTCGATTGGCGTCCATTGTTATCGAAAATTAAATGAAAATTCTAATTTCACAAAATGTAGTCGAAGGAAGTAGGTAGCAATAGTAAAATGGCAGCACTTCCAGGCATATTGTGTAAGCCAATGAGAGAAGGTGAGGAGAAGTGAGTAGAGAGGTGTGCTGTATATGAAAACAGTGGTAAAGAAGAAGCCTGAACTTGAGCTTGTTGTGAATTGCGGAGCTGCTGGAGCTAGCTTCATTCATGTTTGCGTTTGTTTTTTCCCCCTCTTTTCAAAATTTGTTTGGTTTATTTTTCATATTTGGCGCATTAAACGAAAAATGAAAACGAACGAAGAGCGAAAGAACGAAACGAAACGAAATGCTGCTGCAGTTAATTACAAAACTGTCAAATGCAAAAGGTTTTCTACCACACGAATCAACTGGCAGCATATTACTACATAAATACATACATTCAAATAGCCCCACTTCATTCTTAACCCACCAACTAAACTTCCTTAATTCACACATGTAGCGTGGGGTGCGAGGACACTCTTTGCACAGAGATTTTCTACTTTTCTCTGCTTTCATTTATACGAAAAATGAATTGACTGAAAATTCACAATTTTTCCCGCATTTTACTCTCAAAAATTAAATATTTTTGTATAGGTGTGTGTGTGTTCGTGTGTGTATGCTTGTGTTTGTTTGTGTGTTATTAAATGGTGTCAACGACAGACGAAACAACACAACAACAACAATAATAATAACAACAGCAATGCAAGAAGAATAAAGGAGAGGAGTATTTATGGAAATACCTGTATACCCTCATACACATAAACATTTGTACATGTGCAAGTATGCAATCTCGTATATTCACAAACACACATATACATACATGCTCATATGCACACATGTAAAGGTACAAACTAATCGAATTCGATTGTATTGCAATAAATACAACAACAAATACAACAACAACAGTTGTACATTTTCAGATTTTTAATTAATTTCTTGTGTAATTCTGTACAACAATTATAGGGAAGTACGGGGCAGCATTGACACAACAAAAAAAAAAATAAATAGGAAAAAAACAAACAAAAAACTTGCAACTGAAGTTGCATTCTATTGTACGTGCAAATTAATTACCCGAAAATAAAGTATTGAAAATTTGGTCTCAAAATAAAAAAATTGGGTGTTTGCAATAGAGGAGTTTCAGAGGTAGGTACTGGATTGATGCCAATTATTGTTAACATAATTATAGCAAATGAGTGCTCCGAAAGAAAAAAAATAACATGGATCCTCAATCTTTACCTCGAGGATTTGGACTCTAAAGATGATACAATATATGTATTTCTATTCTCGTACAAGGAAACTGATTATCTGATCAGAGCAACCCACCACTTTGACTCCCACAACGTAGTGGATCGCGACCAAAGTGGGTCGGTGGAAGACCAAGCCATGAGAAATAACAGCATCATCACAGATCACATCATGATTGAAGGTCAGTCTGTTAAATACATGGATGAATTGTGCTTCCTAGACAACATGATAAACTCAACTAAACCAGAGCTGCGTTTCAGCGATTACAACCAGTATGGAGACCTCGCAGATTTCGAGAAGAACCAAATTCCGAATATTTGACTCTCACATATGACAGTGAAACTTGGTTAAAATCACAATATCACCCAAAAATCACAAGTATGAAGCCACAAAAACCAAAAATGATAATATCAAGCAATTTGTAAGCGAAGAAATAATAACGTTGGGCTATACTCTAAGAAAGCCACCCAACTCAAAATAAAGCCAGCTGGAAATGCTTTAGAGAAGCTCTAAGCTCACAGGAGGAGGAGATGGATTTAGGAAAGTCAACTTCACTTAAACAATTAAATTTAAACTTGTGATAAAATGTTATTACATAAATTTTCAAATTAATTTAAGATCCTTAAAAACGAGCACGCAAAAAAAACCTAGCAAAAACAGAGAACAAAAACATAAAAACATGCAACAAAGGATTTGTCTAATGAACGTTGAAAAAACAAAACAAATGAGAGCGCGCATATTTTCACATGCAACACTGGTCAAATGCGGGATACAGCATGCAGCAGGATTTGAAAATGTTGTTTGTTTTGTTGTTTTTTCAGCGCGCAGGCTGCACATACTCGCATGCGGTGTTTAACTGCGATAAAGCAATAATAACAACAGAAACAACAAAAACATTAACGACAACGCAAACAAGCAGCAGCAGCAGCTTAAAAACAACAATAAAAATATATACAAAGTGCACACACACACCAATGAGTATACACACATGTACATATATACGTGCCGTGCCATACCAATGGAATGCAGGATTTTAAGGATTTATATCTTGTATGTGTATTTGTAACTATGTATGTACATATGTGTGAATGTTTGTGTATGAATATTTATGTTCATATGTATTGCTTCTACGAATATAATAAATGTGCGGTGCTATGATGTTGGCGATTATTATTATTAATTGGCAACACTGGTCGCTTAATGTTGCCGCTGTTGTTATTATTATTGTTGTTGGTGTCATTGAACAAAAAAAACAAAACATTGACAACAATCACACATATCTACAAATAATAATTTATTAATTCTGTTTGACACAATTTATGCAAATTAGCATAGGACATTCGCGCTGTTGTTTCTAGCTATTTTTATAACTGTTGTTTTTCTTCTTTTTTTTCTTGTTTTACTAATTTTTAATGGATTTTTAATTGAATTTTCGAGTTACACTTATCAAATGCTCAGATGTGGCTTTACTATTTAATTGCAATAGAATTAAATAAATATATTGAGTGAAGTTTTCAGCCAAACTACCCTCCATGGAGCTTAGAGGCTCCACAAAATTGTCCAAGAGCTCCGCGGAAATAAGTTCCTTTTTTAAAAGAGTGAGTTTTCCAATTCGAATCATACATCAATTTTTTGTTTATTCTAAGGGGTCGGACGAAAAAGATTGATCATTGACCATTGATCTAGGAAATGATCCCAGTATATGTATACCGAAAATCTCTAACAGATCTAGAAGTTTCGAAAGTGAGGTAAGAGGAAGGGACTTAAGTCTCTTCGTTTCGTAAAAAAAATCTGTTATTTCAGAAGCAACAAACAAAATGACTGATGAACTAAGTATTGTCAAGGATCATCCTATCTAAAATAAAAAACCTAATTAGAAAAGAAAGAATAATGTAGTCATTAAGAGAAGGCTATTATTGCTGTAGTGATGCCACTCTAAGGTTCACAAATATGGCTCAATAATGGGTCCTGAGCGGAATTCCACCACGAAGCTATATAGGTACCTACAAAAATTGTTTAACCTGAATAGGAAGGATGATGAGGTGATGACGACCTCGATAGTCTAGTGGGTAGTGCACTAGACTTTCATGTGGGACGTTCGGGTTCGTCCTCGTCTGGTGGTTACTTTTCATAACCTTCTTTTATTAACTATCAATATGAAGGGTATGAGAATTATAAGATAGTGTACTAGTACACACATTGGTTGGTAATGGCAAAACCACCAAGCCGATAAAAATCGCCGTTCGGAATCGGCGTTAAACTGTAGGTACAAGTATGTGGTATCACAATGCGTATATGGCGTATATGTCATGGAATAATGACAGATCTTCTTCCTGGGTTTACCGATTTTACCAATTTAGTGGGGATTGAAACCAGTTGCCAACCGCACGCACATTAAATTTTATAATATTTTGCTGGCTACGCTTGAATAAAGATTAAGCATTTCCTAGTTTAAGCAAGAAAAAAAAACAGAAGAAAGATATGAAATAAATAAAATTTTATTCACGAAATACTTAAATTAAAATATTTAAGCTAAATTGTCAATTTTGCCCAAAAATGAAAGCGCGTATTTGTTTTTAATGAATTTACATATCATCACTTGGAGGCTACAAAATCATTAGAAACGCTTGATTTGCTTTGTGAAATTTTACGGCTGCAGCTGTTTTTCATCTATCCATCCATCTATCTGCATATTTGTTTGTTTGCCTGTGCACGCTAATGTCTATTGCATGCCTCGCTTGATGTCCGCTTGATAGTTGTTGGTTTTTTCAACAATTCCAAAATAACAACAACAAAGAATTGCCAAAAATAGGAAAAAGTAGGGAAAACTTACCAAAAATGCATGTGTGTATGAGAGTGTATGTATGCATGGCTGTGTGTGTATTGTGTATGTTTGTATATTTTAATCCACAGCACTCAGCTTAATCCACGCGCTAATGTTTTGTGTTGCTGGCAACTCTAGCACACTGTTTGCTTGCCAAATGGACAAATTCTGTGTGTGTGTGTGTGCTTTATCGCACACATCAATACACACATGCACACTTAAACAAACAAATTTTAAATGTTGTTGTATTTACACACATACACATGTATGTATGTTCATGTTGTTGTTTTTGCAACAAATCCTATATGTATACGTTGGCTAATTTCATTTCATTTTGGCGTCGCTTTAGCCAAAAATCGACAAAAATCAACAGCAACAACAACAGCACCAACAGCAAAAAAGAGTTAAATTAAATTGTGTTGGTAGTGGTGCAGCAAATTTTCGTTTAGTACTTTTAAATCCGACAATCTCAACGTGTGCACGTGTGTTTGCTTTTCATTTTACGCTCACCCTTTTCACTACACCTCCTTTCGTTTTTCCCCCTGTTCAAACCTTTGCAATTTCCATGGCAGGCAATCACACAGTCGTCTCTCTTTGTTTGTATGTGCCTCGGTAGTTTTTCTCTTACCAAAAACTTTAACACTTGCTAAAATTCACACAATCAGAGAATTGAATTTTGTTTTCCAAAAAAATCTACACTCACGCAAAATTATTTGCCACATCTGCTCTGGTTAGTTTAGCACACATTTTAAGTAGATGTATTCAAATTAAGCACTAACACCTGCCACAAAACTTTCTCAAAAACAATAGGTACAAGAAATCCTTCGAAAAAAAAATAAATTGAATAAATGTAAAACTTGAGCTTTCATTTGTATTTGTAGATATCACACAAACACACACAGAGCCACTTACTGCTATATACACAAATGCATAGCTACGCAAGCACACGCTGTAGCGATAAATTTGTCATATCCTTGCTTAATGTCCTCCGGGATGAAATAATCCAAATTTATGGTTTATAGATTTATTTCATTTTTTCCTACTTCTTTTTACTTACACAAATACAAAAGTGAAAAAGGGCGTAAAAGAAGAAAAAAGGAAACATACAACAAAAAAGAAAAAAAAAAACAAACAATAAATTTTCATGTACCATAGACAACGAATTTCTATACATATTATTTATATAATCTTTCAGATGCATAAGAAATTTACTTTTAATTTTATCTGACACTAATTCCTCTCTCGCAACACAAGGAAATCATTTAATTTGTTCCCCAACATTTTTCCAAAAATAAGAATCAATTAAAATCAACAAAATTTGACAGCTTCTATTTTAGAATTTCAGGCAAAAACAACAACAATACAAAACTTTTCTATCCAATTTTACGTGTATGCATGTGAATGGGAGCACGCGACAGATGGCGCCAAAAGTCTATTGTATGTATGTATGTGTATTGTATTTCTAAAATTTTCTAACCTGACACTCTACCCACTAACCAAATGACGGTGCTATAATTTCGCTCTAAATTGCATATGGTGTGTACGTGTGTTTGCTGTATATAAGGTAGCCATGTTTTGCAGAATGAAAAATAGGACAATTTCAAGAGGGTATTCTACCTTGGAACCTCAAAAATATTCCTTGAATTTTCTAACAGTATACAGAGATTTCCACTTTTTTTTCAGATTTTCTTTGTAGAAACGAAACGGATTTGAGACTTCAACTATTTGTAGTTCCATTTTTTTGCATACTGTTGAAAATTCAAAGTGAAATTTAACAGAATAGTACCTAGTAGTCAATACAGTTTCTATAAAAGAAATCGAAGGAGACAAATAAAAAATTTTCAATACAGATAATTACAAACAGAAATTAAAATATTGGCTTTTAACGATAACGAAAAGTAATACTTAGAGGCAGGACCGTAGCCAGAAATTTTTTTCGGGGGGGGTTTTCATTCGAAGAAAATATTCATAAATAATTTTTATCAAACTGATTTTTAAATACAATAAATTAAATCGAGGATACATTTGATGGACCCTACAAAATTAAAATTTTAGGAAAAATTTTCCGATTGGTTTTAATCTTAACCTCAAAAAAATGGCCAAAAGTGACAAAAAATTCACAGAATAATCAAATTAAATTTTTTCAAATAAATATTAACCAATATGCATTCTATTGCATTTTTTATCGTGAGGGACATAATTTCATTAACTCATTGACTTCCCAGTACTAATGATGTACCCAACCTCAAAAAAATTACCAAAAATAGTAGAGGCTCATTTTTTTCAAATGATCATCATTGGGAATTTGAGCCATTATCAATGATAAGGAACCCGGATGAGGTTGGCTTATATTCCCTAAATTCGTGAAGTCACAGCATTGAAAGAGATCTTTCTAGTCGTGGTGCTCTGAGCAATAATGCGCTAAAAAATTAATTATACTTTAAGACTGCCTCCTAAAACTGCATGGGTTTTGCTAATAAGATGGTTCCTAGTTTTTGCGAAAGAATTTTTCACGTTGAACACGAATCTGAGGTCAAAAATTTCCCATCACGTCACGTTTTAGGAAAAAAAATGGGTTTCAAGCAAGTCGAATTTTACAAGGATCCGATAATTTTTTCTATTTGTTATTAATTTTTAAACTTTTCAAACTGATTCAGGACGGAACTTTAAATCAAAAACAGTTACTGACCTAGAAAAACTATGAATGCAGGAGTGCTCAGTATTACCTTCTCTTTTTGAATCCGTAGTCAAACCTCATGTCGAAGAAAACAAATCGGATTTGATCGCATAGTGTAACTAAGATTTCAAATTTATTTTTTATATTTGACTTTTTAGAAAAAAAAACCGATGGAAGTAAAAAATATCGTTAAATAGATTTTGTTTTAACTTTTTTTCCTTCCATTGGCAATTAATCTCAAAAGCCCTGGCAGTCCTCTTTTTTAAAACCAAAGGCAGGTGGTCTCCTCAAATATAGACATATTAGCACATAAAACATCATACAAATAGACAAACAATAGTCCAGGCAGTGAGACCGACCATAGCAGCCAAGGCATGCAAACAAGCAATTGACCTCAATAGCAATTCCGCTTCCTGTTGTGTTATGTGAATATGTTAGTGTCGTATCGTGACTGTGTCTTGTATGATGATGATGATTTCGTATATTTTTGCATTTATGGCATGCTACGCTCAGCAATGGAGAACAGTATAAGTAAATAGTTTACTTTATGGTCATTGCCTTTTCCAATATCCGCAAAGTTTGAACCAAATGGCACATATCCCACTTCATTATTCTCTACTACTCCGTTTCAAAGAGGTCACCCTCGGAAATCAAAAAAAGTCAAGTCATACCCACACACACTTGCATATTCATATGGTTGGATTGAATATGGTTGATGATTCAGAAAAAATTAGTACCGAACCGCAAAAAAATAAGAGCTGCAGAAATTTGAAAATACAATTCAATAGTGATTTACGGAAAATTTTTATCAAGTTTGAGATATGCACATTGGAATTGCCGGAGCAGCGGTTTTTGTTTGATATTGTCTTTAAAATTGTGGCACACATTCCAAAAGAAACTGTATGCTTAAATGTATCGATAAAGGTACGAAAAAGAAACAGTAAAAGGCAATATAAAACGGCAAAGAGATTGAAACATCGAAAGATGTTAGTTATGTTCCATACTTATAGAAAGAAGGGACGTCGGTGGCACCTTAGGAAACAAAATTTGCCATTCCAATTTTGCGGCTTCATGTGAAGCCTTCTCCTCTTCTTGTAAAAAAATCGCATCTGCAGTCGATTATATTTTAATTAAATTTTTATTTTCGTTTATATTTCAACTCAATCAGCTGACTTCAAAATCACGAATTTTCTTTCCTTTTTATTGTGACTCGATTGGATTTAAGAATACTAAACTTTTTGTATTCTTATAGAAATTGATAACTTTTTTACAATGAATTCTTAGAAAATTCACTCTCAAAACCGTGTCGATGTTGGTGGACTGAATTTAATTTAGAACGGAAAACCCTCACTTAGAGATCAGGAGATGAAAGTGCATAAGTTTCAGAGCTGAACAACCATAAAACGTTGTGTATAACCAGGGAAGATGAAAAAAAACTGAAACAAAGCTTTTTGCATGATTTCACTTCGATTTACGTTACAAAATTTCAAAAACCTAAATTTGGCTCAAGTTTTTGAAATTTTTTGATAGAGAAAAGTATTTTCGAAAGTGTAAAATTAGTTTTCTCATATTTTATGGGACAGTAGCCTACGGACGGCCTAGACCAAGCTTTTCGCAAGCATTCATATTGTATGAGTTATATTTGCCGAGACCTTACGGCAAAGTGAAAAGCTGTTCTTCGGCAATTTTTACTCTTGAAGGTTTAACATTGTCCTCCCAACCCCCCTAGATTGTCCTGCGTAGAAATATTTGTATGGTTTCTTTCTGATTTATCACCATACCAAATATTTAACCCGAGGATCCTGTGTAGCAGTACAGCACAGTAACCACAACGCCACGGCGACAAATAGTATAGAAGTAGGGTATTTAAAAACTTACCTATATTGATTTTTTGCCTACTTTCATCGTCAAGATTCATCAGGTGCATTTGATGATTTTGTTCCCATACTGCCACTACCCATAAAACACATTCACACGCACATAGATACACAAAGGCAATTCAAATACAATTTCAACCACAAAACGCCAAAGAATGAAAAGCAAACAAAAATGTCAAATGAACTGAAACCTGTCGATGAATTTTGCAAATCTGTGCGAATTATTTTTTGGTCCCAACTTAAATTTATGACATTTTACTGCGGAATGAAAATACGCATACACGAAGGAAGGAAAATGAAGCAGTAGAAGAAGCTAAGAGAAAAAGTCGAAACAATGAAAATATTTGCGTGCAATAAGAATTTTTCCTACATAAATATTTCATGTTTTGCTTTTTGCTGTTGCTGTTGTTGTTGTTGCCGTTGTCATTTTACGCGGCGGTTATATGGTCACATTAAGCAATTATTGCCAAATGGCAACAACAGCTGTGCTATTCCTCATCATGTATGAATGCTACAATGTCGAAATAGAGGCGCTAACTCTCACCCCCACTCACTCACTCACTTTGATATAAACGAACGACCTTTGTGGTGTACGATTCCTTTTTTTTTTTTTTGTTTTGCTGTTGCCACTTTTTTCTTTCGCTGTGCTTTTTGCAGTAAGTTGTTGTTGTTTTATTCTTTGCTGTACTTTTCTGCAAGCAGAGTTTTTCGCTTTTTCTTTTTCTTCTTTGGCGTCTGCTGCAATTTATGTGAATAAATGACAAAAGTACCGTTATTTATGACCAAAAACACCGCACAATTTCACAGCAATTTGGCAGCACTTGGTGGCCAATTGGTAATATTAATATTATTTTGCTTACTGTGCTACCCGAGCTAGGAGCGCTCGCCGCATTTGTCGTCGCCGTGGGATATAGCGCTATCAAAATATACACATACACAATATAAATATGTATCCAATACGCGCCTAATAGCGCTTACCCTAAGCCATCCAGCTACCTCCCTTTTGCGTAGAAATTTGAATTTTTATTGCTAATCGATTTAAAGATGACGCTGCCACATAACATAAATATTATTAAGCAATTTCGTGGATTTGTCTTTGGCATTCCTCTGCTTCAGCTGTTTCCTTTTTGTGTTGCTTGCTGCTTTCTTTTCATGGGGACATGTGTCATTTATTTCTTATTGTTGCTTTGTTGTTGGTTTTTGTTGTAGTACTTATGTAAGTATAAAAAATTCAATAAATTGAAACACTTAAGTGTTGACCCTTCTGGTGCGATTTTTATTATGCTAATATTTCGTGGTAAGATTTATGAAAATTGTCATACGAAGTGAAGAGCAAACCAGAGTAGCAGAAGGGAGCAGGTAGTGCATGAAAATTGATCCAGAAATATAAAAAAGTACGAGTTGAAAATAACCACATTAATTCTTCTGAGCAGAATAATTTTCTCTTCAGGTTTCTGCAATGAGAGTTTCAAATGGAATATTTTCCAGAAGCTCTTCAGATTAACGAGGAAATCAAATAACGAGGGAAATTACAGTAATATAAATTATACCAAATCAAACTTTTCTTTTATTCATTCCAAAATTAAACAAAATTAAAAAAAAACATTAAGTGTAAAATAATATTAATCAAATAAAAATATTATTTTTTAATCAGCATCAATCAAATTGCAATTAAAATTCAGCCTAAGGACATGAATAAAAATGAAAACAACATACTGAAAATTAACACATTATTTGCATTTTAAGTTAATTTTTTTTTTAAAAAAAAAAAAAAGGTAATACTTAATAATGAAAATTATTATTAAAAATGAGCAAATATTTTAATAAAATAATAAATGTTGGAAAGTAAATAAATAGGAAAGGGGAGAGGGGGGTGTTGTAGATTTAATTACTATGTCTCTCTGGCTATTTAGCTTCTCCTGGTGATAAAGTGCTAAAAATAAAAGTATTTCATTTTTGAAAACAAATATTAGGGGATGAGTATGGATGTGTAAATGTATGCAAATAAAGATATATTTATTTAATGTTACTACCGCTACTACTTTTTATTTTGTAAATTTATTTCAACAAACACTGTTACATTTTGTAACCAATAACATTTTCACAAGTGCCAAAATTCACAAAATATACAAATGTACATAAAATATGTATGTGTTCACTCAACTAAAAACACAAACATAGATGCATTGCAAAAAAACTAAATACATATGTATGCAATATATAAATTCTAAGCATATTTCTCTGCATCTTAATTTTAATTTTTTTAAAATTAATTGGGATAATTTTTATTCTTTAATCACAAGAATCGAGAGGTTAATGGTAATCAAGCAAATCATTCAGTAGTTTATTTCCATTTTAATCGCAATAATAAGAATTCAGGAGCTTTTCGAAAAACGTGAGTTCTAATTTTTTACTGGGTTATTGTCTGTATGCGTGTGTATGTTTTTTATCTCTGTAAAGTTTTTTTTTTTTCTAAAAATGTCAACGCATATGCAAAAAATCAACACAATTTTTATGCTGTGTTTAATAAAAAGGTGAAAATATTTAACAAAAAACACATTATTTGTTATAGTGTATCTGTGCATTTATGTTAGTTTATGTATTATTTTTTAGATAATTTTAAAACCGCTCGCTTGAACGAAATTGCGCTAACAATGGCATACAACATTTCAGTTTTTTTTTTGTTTTCATTTTAATAAAACTTTAATGAAATACTAATGAAAATTCTGATTTTATTTATTTTAAATTAATTAAATCTGCTTATTCTTTCGCATAATTTTTGCTTTACCTGCTTCATCTTCTGTTCCAAAAATTTATCTCTTTACAATTTCACAAACATATTTTATTTTTAATCTATTGCTTTCTGGCATCATTTGAATCATTTATCGTCCATCTAAGAAATTAATCTCTAAAAATTAAATTGAGTAGCACTCAACGCATTTAAAAGATTAAAATTTAAATCCATTGCTGCATTTTCAGTAACAAACGACACTTGAAAATGTGCTGCAATGCTTTCAAATGTGTAGAGTTGCCATACAGTTTTTAAATATGTTTGTATACATTATTTTAAATTGTATGATTTCTACCATCGAGATTCGTTTTTCAACGATTTGAACTACTTACACTTGAACTTGAAGTAAGATCCAACATTTTGGATAATAATGAAAATTTTTAGATTGGCTTTAGCAGGGCTAAGTTAGAAAAACCACCTATGATCTACTTTAAAATCAGATATTGACTAAAAATATTGAAAACTAAATCTTTGCCCAAATATCTTGGCAAATAAATTTAGTATACTTTTTTGTGTTGCTATTACAACTTTTTGTTCATGCAGTTCTTCATTTTTTATGGCACAACAGAAATCCTAGACCGAGTTTTTCACATCCGTTCATATTGTGTATGCTGAATTTGTACGAGAATTGAAGGGGTCTACAGCTTTTTATGCAGAGACCGAACCCAAAGTCAAGAAGTGGTGCCGTGTGGAAAAAATTGTATTTTCTATTTTTGATTTTTGGGCAATCATTGTTCTATTAACTTTGCTTTAGCCTCGTGAAATATATTTTCTTAGTGCTTTAGAAAAACTGATACACTCAGAATACTGCGGAGTTAATACTACAAATTTCTTAGTTATGTAATGTAATTTTTTTCGTTATTGTTTTAAATCAAACTCAACTCCGTCGACGTATATTCAACTCTGAGGAATGAATTATACTTTTGAGGAGTCAGATTAACTCCGAAAAGAATTAATTTCTGATTTTAAAAAAGTTACACCAACCCCAAAATTCTGAAAAAGTTTTAGTTGAACTCAGACTAGGAGCTAAATCAAATCCGCAAAATATTGGAATTTTTGAACAAATTTGGAAATAAGTTCAGTTTTCAGGTTTATACACGATTTTTATGCATTTTCACAACTTCATAACTTTTAATAAAAAATTATAGCATCACGATTTATATAGAGTTTTTCTAGTTCACCGATTTTTGATAATGTAGGTGGCAACATTGCTGAAAATATATTCAAAATCACGTTACTTAAATTTATATACTCTTACCTATGCAAGTAAATATTGAATACCTACTACAAAATACTTTTAACAAAAACAAAAATTTCGTAATCGCAACAAACAACAAAACGGACACAATCGCTCAAACTTTTTTTTCTAATGTATGCAGTCGCTTAAGTGCAACTACAACATTATCTAAATTTTTTGTGTTCTAGAAAATGCATTCAACTTTGTCGTAAAGTAAAATTTTTCCTTCGACATACAATTTTGGATACTTACTTAATTTTCTCAAAAACATGAAGAAATAAAAATTATGCTAAAAATATAAAAATCTATAAAAAGCTTTGAGTTTTTCAATATTCACGCTGCTTGCTGCATTGCAGTTGCTGTTCTCCCCTATTTTTGTAATTCTTGAGATTTAGGTTTTTTTGAGGAAGATTTTTAATGATTACGGTGACACTTTTTCGTAGAATTCGCTGTAGAGATATTGTGGATATAAGATACCTGCCTGCAGAGTTACGAAAATACGAAATAGATGTGTTTGGAAGAAACAAATGCACTTTCGAATTTTGTTCAACTTCAGCGACATTTTAAATTTTAGATTTAATTTTGTTGTTTCATTAGAAAACAGGAAAAGGTAACAGCAGAATTTGATTTATAAATAGCGCATGCGGCAGCAAGCGCAGCATTTGCAGCGCAGGCAAATGTGGCAAGGCAGGGATGCGTTAAGCTATTTTAAAATGAGTTTATTGCTCCTCCTTTTTTTCTTCTACTTCTTACATTTAGTATTCATTATTATTGATGGTGAAATTGCCTATGGCGGTTGCTTGTTTTAATAATGATGCTGCTGATGAAAACGATGATGAAGTGAGTGTTTACAGTGTACACAAAATTTGTCAAAGCAATAAAATTTAATTTGAAAAACTGAAATCTCTAGAATTTTATCAACTTTTTTATGATCACTTAAACACAAAAAATTATGTCAATTGTGAAGAAATAAAAATTTCTTTCTTTGCGGCACTAAACATTAAAACATATTTTTGTATCCTTTTTCTTGTTGTTGATTTTGTATGAGCATTTGAAACCTGTAGGTTTTTTTTTATTATTTCATTAGCTTAAGCATACATTTTGCGCACTATCTTAACTTTTTTTGAAGTAAAAACTTTTAATAAAAATACCCTATTCTTCTTCTGAACCCATGTAGCGTATCCATACAAACACCAAGAAGCTTCACAAACACACACTTTCTATAGAATAAGTTCAGTTAAAAAGGGTTCAACACACCTGTACACAAGCAGAAAAAATGTTATTCAATGAAATTATACATAAGCTAATGCCTTCAATTAAGTTGGGAAAGTGTATATAGAAGGTCTCAATAAAGAGGTAAACAAAATATGGAATTCCAGGAGTCATCAATGAACCCTAAATGAACTTCTTGTTATTCCAGTCTTTCATCATGAATGCCGCCAATGCCGAGATCTCCTTGTCCGAGACTTGATTAATGTAATCATGTACATAATTTCTTGAGAGCATATGAGCCCGATATTTCTTTTACACAACTTTTTATTCATACAATACTAACATATTTCAGCATGTTTATGTCTTGTTTGACATGCTTGAAAAATGTTTCAACGGCCACGCAAGTTTTTTATTGTGTTTTTTTTTTGCTTTATTTTTGGGGGAATCCTTTTTTGGCGCATTTGCGATTCAGCAGACCAAAAACCTAAAGAAATCAGAAAACAAAATAAAAAGATTAAATAAGAGCGAAAAAACCTTTTGATTTTCCATAACCTGATTTCTTAAATGGATAAGAAGCTAACTGTAAAATTATTGCGTACGTTTATACAAAGCTTGTAAATTAAGTTTTATAGAATGTTGTCAAAAATTATGCTACAAAGGCAAAAAAAAAAAAAATAACTCACAGATTTAATTTTGTTTTTATGCTAATGAATGTTTTTCAATAAAAAAAAACAGCGTTAGGTATAGCGGCATCACTTATCAATGAATCAATCAGTATTTCTTATCAATAACTCCTTGAGTGATTAGTTCGTACTATGATTGCCCACCTTGCCTTTGTAGTAGGGGCTGAGTAAGGTCAATGACTGTCAGAGGCACTGCTAGATGTAATCAGAAAACCAGACAGACATATGTATATGGTTTCAATCTCAACCGATTTCCGAATTTTCCTGATTAAAGCCACAAGTATTTTCCCACTGAACAAGTATCTAACTTACATCTAACAATTCCCATTCTCTTTCATTTATCTGAACCTACAAATTCATCCTAATCACATGCATACATAGATTGATAAATCTGTGCAATGGTGTTACCATTTCCATTCTCTTTTTCTAATCCCTGTTTCCAAAGTATTGCATTTTCTACTACCTTTTTCTTTCACTACTATCTACTATACTTTTTTAGCATTTAAATCAATTGCTGCTACACTTCGTTTATAATTTCCGAAGATCGCACGTCTTCGTTCTGCTTTCAATATAGCTTCAGCAGACAACACTTTCAATTCATATTCAACCAAATGCTGCTACTGCTGCTGTTGTTGCTGTTGCTTCTGCTGCTTCAGTAACTCAACGATGACAACTTCTTTCATTGCCGCAACAGAAAATGCTTTTTACTTGCACTTCGCATTCTTAAACGATCAGTTCAGTTTTGTACGCCGAGTCGATCGATAGCAAGTGCTGCTTGATACTTACTGCTGCTCCATACTCAGTTATTGCTACTGTTGCTACAAGCACCTCAAAGTAAAAAGTTTTGGATTGAGGTTTTTGAATTTTGTGTGTTGCCGATTTTGAATCCTTTTTTGAATTCAAACAAAGAGAATCACATTTTTTCTTGGACATTTTAAAAACATCATCTTTTTCTAACACACACAAGTGCCTAAATAACAAAGTCAACTTTTATTTTTCTCAAAAAATAAAGTTGTTTGCTAAATTGTTTATAAATAAAGAAATTAAAACGTAAAAAACTAACTTCAAAGCAACATGAGGGAAATCGTTCACTTGCAGGCCGGTCAATGTGGCAATCAAATCGGTGCTAAGGTAAGTTGGAAATTCTCATCAGCAAACAAATAAATATAGAAAAAATAAATAAAACATAAATAAATTGCAACGAGTTTCCATTTTTTGCTAATGTCAACGTTAAGAAAAACTTAAAATGTTTAAATAAAATACAAAAAAAAAAAAATGAAATGGAATAAAATAAAATAAAATGAAAATGTAATGAATTTTAAACGCATTTTAAAAGGCGCACGCACACATGTATTACTTTTTATTTTGGTAAATTTACAAAAATCCAGTTCTAAATCAAAGTTTCTTTTACGATTTGCGAGTTGACGTCAGTGACTAAAAATCAATGTCATGGAGAGTAATAGTTAATTTTCGAAATACAATAGTTTTCGACTGATTTTTGAGTAATATAAAGATGAAGTTTATAGTATTTTATTCAAAGTAAGTAGAAGGTAGAAAAGTAGCTGCAGATACATTTTCGCCGACTTCTACTGGCAAATGTAACTATTCTGATTTGAATTTATGAGCAGTACGTTCTAGATTTGAAGCGATTTAAAGAGCACAAAAGTAATTAATAGAAACAATTTTTCTTAGAATTTTATGCTCTTATAAAATTCCACATTTTAATGATTATTATTTTTAAATTAATACGATTTTCTGTGAGATAAAACTTTCTATCTGCCCGAAATGGTTAAAATTAACTTTGTTTAAAACGAAAAATTTTTTCCGGTCCCTTGAAGTTTGGATCAAGCTAAATGTACTGTACTTAATATTTTTTGTAAACTTTTCAAACGTATCTTATAAATACAAATTTTATTAAAGCGATGCAAATAATATTATATTCTAGCTGCACAAATCTTTGTTTACTTTTCTAAAGCAAATAATTTATTCATTTTTACTCAATTGTCTAAATTAAATATTTGAGAATCTAATCAGAAGCAGGCAAATAAGAAAGACAGGGAAGCAGAGACAGATAATGTGAGCCAGGCACAGTAACCTTCACTTTCATTTTAAGTTACTTTTGAAAATTGAGACGAACGCTTTTAAATAAAGTAACAAAAGATTTTAATGTAATCAAATATATAAAAAGTTCAAATTTGAGAAAAAACATGAATAAAAATAGTTCATCGCAAATAAATATCAATTTATTGCGCTAAAAGAATATAATATTGTATTCTAGGCATTACTGGCGGAGCAATCTGTGACTCATTCTCTATTTGCCTATTTTCATTTTAATTTATTTTTTTAGTCTAATTTTGTTTTTGCCATTAAAGTAAATATAAGTTAAAGAAATGCCTTCCCGAAATACATCATCAGCGATAAGAATTTCATAGAATTAAATATGTTTCACTTTGTAATCAAATGAGTTTCGCAAAATTCTCTATTCATATATTATATATTTGTTTATTTATTTCTAAAAGTAAATTGTAATTTTTATTTGCTTTAGTCAAGTACACACAAGTAAGTGATTTCTTTCATGTATATTGAGAGATAAACGCGAAAAAAAATTACAGAAAAAAAATGGTTTAATAATCACTTTGTCAGCAGTTTACGCTCATTGAAAATTTAATAACAAGAAAGGGAAAAACATAATAAAATGTAGAAAATTAAATTATAAGGTTTCTTATTCATTGTCATATTGTCAAGAGCGGCAGATTACCAGAAATAATCAACAACAAAACAAGAAGTTAAGTATTTGATCATAGTTAGTTACTGTATACGCTTTGAGAATATAAAATTACGTACGTTCTCTACTATATAATACAAATACTACTATATAATATGCATTGGAATGATTGGCAGTAGTTCGTCAGGCTCTTAAACTTAATGCAAGTAGGGCGATATGATATACAAACAAATATCAGAAGAAATGGATAAAATGAAAGGAGGGTAGTAAAACTGGCAATAGTAACTTACTGACTTTGTATCAAATTGTCCAGCAAAGTTTCACTGACTTGTCCAAGGTGAGTAAATAAAGATCAAAGCTTTTCGCTATAGCGAAACCTCTTTGCCAATATCATAATTATGGGATATTAAATCTGTAAATAGGTTAAGAAATAATCATTTCTGTCAAGCAGCACATGGAATAGCTAAACTTTGTTGTTGTCATTATATCTTTGCATCACCGAAAGGAAAAGAAATGAAAATTAGAAATTAATTTAATATTTAGCACTCCCCCCTTGGATCCGCCAGTATATTTACATACTTGTAGAATCAGAGTAAATGCATGAGATAAACTGACTCAAGTGACAACAATAGCTTATATTTAATGTAAATAAATACAAATCGTCAATAAAAATATAAGTACTATGATTTTGTAGGTAGAGATAGATCCATTAGTTAATAAATCACTCAATAGCTTTAAAACTCAAGATATTTCGTCTGTTTCACTACTAACATATGCCATACATGAATGAGATATATAGTAGCTGGCATTCTAGTGTTAAATGATGAAAAAAAAAACACAAGTTTCTTTCGCTAGCAACTTGAACCACAACACACACTTGAAACGCATAGTTTCATATTTCCAAATTTCAACTCAAATATCATTGAATATAAAGCAAAAACAAGTATAGGAATATAACAACATAATGCAAAATCAAATAAGTGCAATTAATTTAATTTTGTATAGGTTTATATGAAATGAATGACTCATTGAATAACATATGACGTGAATTAATAAAGTAACTTACAATAACAAAATATTGAGAAAAAAAGGAAGAAGGTTTCAATTACAGGAAATGATAAGCCACAAAAATTCGCATACTCAAATGTAAAAAAGTAAATGAAAAAGGTAGAGAATTTGTAAAAATAAAAATACAGTAATATACCATATGCAAATTAGACGAAAATGCTATAAGAAAAAAATTGCTTAAAGCTTCTGTAGATTTTTAGAAACATGTATGCAATCAATATTTTTTTTTGTTTTTGATTTCTAATTTTTTTTTTTTTTTATATGTATATTTTTAGTTTCCTCATTTTGTTTTACATTCCATATCACCATTTTTGCTTACTCTTTGTTTCATTTATTTTACATATATATGCACCACTTGCAACATAAATATAATCTTTCATTTCCTTGAACTCTAGCTTGAATAATCTCGTACAACGCATTTATGAATATATCTGAAGATTTGTTTCTCGTTGACTGCGTTTTCTTCCTATAGTTTTATCAAAAATTTTGCCTGCAACTGCGCATTTAAATAAAGAAAATGTTTGTTTTGATAAAATTACGTTTTTATGCAACAAAAAGTATTTATTATTCAAAACACTACGTAAATGAAAGAATTACAAATATAGGTACATCCAATAACTAATACACTCCAGTTCTATTGACTCCTATGTCTCTAGAACTACACGAAAAGCAAACGAAACTCATAAATTCCACGTAGTCAATTTATTCCTATGCACCACACATAACATGCATAGCTATTTTCTTATTTTCTTTGCCATACTAAGCACATTTGGAATAGGTTTGCCGCGTATATTTCTAGCTCTACCATCCCTTCATTGAAAAAATCAAAACAATCAAAAACAAACCAAAATATTTCTTCATCATCTAATATCTTTCCCTCGTTTTCTAACTTCTTCTATCACATGCTAGAGAGCGCTATAAAGCTCCCAATTGGATACCTTTCTACTGCAGCATCCTAATTTATTCACATAAGACCGCTGTAAAAGACAAAAACTCAACTGAATATGAAAACTTTGTAGAGGACTCATTAGAAAAGCTTCCCTAAGGTTAACCAGAAAACTATGTCTCCATATTTCCTTTCATAACTTCCAGCCTAAACTTAAAAACAATTATTCGCACTTGATAACACTAGGTGAAAATTGTTGGAAATCCACTTCTGTTGCTTGCTACTGGGTTTATTTAACTTCCATTCATCAAAACATGAAATATTTCCAAATCACTGCACAAACAAAAACAAATTCATTCTACTTTGCAGATACTGATTGCAACAACAACAACAAATATAAATTTTTTCCTAAGAAATGCAGACAATATTAAACAACAACAAAAAATGCAAAAACAAATAAAATATTTTAACCCACAAAATTTTTGATCTGGAAATATTTTGCTAATTTCATTTAATTAAAGACTTGAATAAAATTGAATAAAAAAGACACAACGAAATGCAATAATAAAGTCAAAGAAAAAGAATCTCAACGATTCAACCCATTACGAAAATAAATGTAGTTTTAGTAAAAAAAATTGTAAAAATAATTTTCTATTTGCTTCTTGAATATTTTAACTTTCTTATTCAAGTTCACCACTATTTATAAAGCATTTATTAACATTGTCTTCTTTTGTTTTTTCTTTTTTTGAGGCAGACTTTGCTTTTTTTAGACTCTCAGACGCTACTAATTAAAAAAAGCATTCGTGCATGATTTTCTTGCTGCAGTTTTTGCTACCTTGCACTTTTAACTATATGCATGTGTTTTTTCTTCTTTCCACATTTTTCTATATTTTTTTCATAATTTTTTAACAAATATAAATCTCTAAAAATATTATAATATATAACATTTTTTTTCTATTTAGTAACTAAGGCTCAAAAGTAAAATCAACTGCTGCTAAGCTAAAACAAACCAAATTAAAATTAGCGCAAACTTTTGAATCTTTTACAAACGCACTAACTCACATATTTACACATATTCATATGTATTTGCACATCTACCCAATAGGCCAAACAAGCTTGTTAAAAATTTACAGTCAGCATCAAGTTTGGAAAAAGCTTTTGAAATTGTTGTAAAAGATTTCCAAGGATTGTAATTGTAGAATAAATGAAAGGAAACTCTCGGAAAAATTTCTTAATGTTAGAATTTTGTAAACGTTTGTTTCTTTTATCCTACACTTGAGAAATGTTGAAATTTGATTAAAATGGAATATCTGGTTTATTTGGAAATAAGTATTTTTATAAGCTATTTTGTAACTTTTTCTACGTTACAAAAATTATGTATGAATATTGCTTTTATAGATTATTTTTTATTATCCAGAATTCATTTTTAATTATAGAGGTGCTCCGTGTCTGGGCATTACTTTTACATTTTTGAAGAAATCCATTGCTACAAAATTAAAGAATATCTGCATTGGTTTTACACAAAAATAAATTTTAAAAAAACTTTTAAGTAGGCAAATAAAAACTTATCTTTTTCATGGAAACGACGTCATTTGTAAAATTATTACCATGGAAAACACTTTAATACTATTGATTTCAGGAAACTTTTTCCATGCATTATCTTCTATACATTTATTAGTGTAACTACATTTTTATTCCAGAAGAGCCAGAAGTGCTACACCATCAAATTATATATATATATATATATATATTTAAAGAGCTTGACGAGTAGGTTAGCCAAAAATTATCAGATATAAAATCGGTTAAGCCTATTCCAAAATATTAGCGTCGGAAGTTCTTTAAAATTCACTCATTGAACAAAGCATTGCATTCATCGTTGTAAAAATCATTGCTTAACCGAGAGTAAACAACAAATGAGAGAGAGAGAGAAGACATGAATCACGGCATTTCTGCATACACAAATAACAAAACAAACACCAACGAGTAGTTTGGTTCTCTTTTGATATTTGTTTTTTCATAAAGAGATTTTTGAAGCAAAAAAAAAGACCCAGTTACTGGGGCCTTACCGACTAGTTGTATTTTAATTACAGTATCGCTTTTTGGGATATAATTCCACAACCTAGCTTGCGTATTTATTACATATTTAAGCGTTTTCTAAGCATATTTGTAGAACTTTTTTTTGTATATAAGCTTACTCCAAGTGCTATTATATTTTAGTTTGTTGGGTAGTGCCACTTGAGCACCTTTAGCTCTACACTTTTAACTACAATTATTTTTTTTTTTTTGCTAGTACTAAAAAACTACATAGCTTTACTACAGAAAGCGTGTTTAATTTTTAATTACAATCAAATTATGCTACTCGTTTCAACTCATTCACCTTCATCATAATATTTTAAACGCATTTCTTCTTTCTCACTCGAATTTGAAGTGTGAGAAAAATTACTATTATATGAAAATATGTAGTATTTAGTAGTAAATGGTTTATTGCTCACATATGTATCTAAATTTTCCTTCTCATTTTTTAATTATCTTATTTTAAAAAAAAAAAAAAAATTGTATTTGGAAAAAAGGTATTCAAAGCTGAAGTCTGCATCATTATTATAAACATAACTACCTTTTTTTTAACAATTGTAGTAACTATTTAGTCCACTGTTGCATGTATTGCCAAGTGACGAGTGGCATGTGCGACACTTGTCGTTGTAATTGCCATCTAGATTATTATCGTTAAACAGCAAAACACAAAAACTTGCATGTTGCACACACGTAAATGTAATTTCGTTTTTGGAAGACTTTTTCATGAGAAATTAAAAAATACAGCAACAATCAAAAAGGAGTAGTAAATAATTTGAGGTAAAGTGACGTAAAAAAGCATCAATTTTAGTTTAAAAAACGAAGAAATTAATGGCGTGTGTTTTCAGCTGAATAAAGAAGCCCGCGCCACTCAATTTTTCGCTAATACGAAAAGCTAAATTGAGTATCGATTCACAAATTTTGCAAATTTTCCCATCATTCGTTGAGTATTATATGAATTTTATAAATACTTTTTTTTAATTTAATATTATGAGAACTTCATAAGTAGTTGGCTAAAAAGTATATCAAATTACTGACATATTCTTAGCTTTAATACTCACACATGTGCTGCAAAATATTATGATATTTCCAACATTTTAGCTGATGTCAAAATTTTTACTTCAGGTTTCGTGTATCACAATATTTACATATGAAAAGTTAAATTTATTTTACAGCAAAACAAAAAACAATAATATTCGTTGATGTTGACAGTAAATACAAATGTATGCATTGAAATGTAATCAGTTGAAAAACCAGCTGGTGTCAAAAAACTGAATCGATAATACTTTTGTTTTTAAAAATGTACCAAAATTCAAACTGACGTGATAAAGCATGAAAGCCAATATCTTTTTTCAATGCAGATTTTATTTTTTAAGTCAGAATTTTAGTCAAATCATTATATATTCAAAATTCTCCAAACAAAGTCAGTCTTTAGTTATGTCATTATTTTATAGTTAAAGATTAGTGTAAAGATTTTTGAAAGAGCTTACATGAAAGTTAAAACTTTTTACTTCTATCTATCTGTCGTCTAACAATCCAACCATCATTCATTTGACTTATTTCACCATTCATATTATTTAAAAAACTAAAAAAATTAGACCAAAATCAAATCAAAAAGGGTAAGTTGGAAAAATTTAATTTCTTAAAAAAAGAACAAAAAATTTAATTATGATTGACATATCAGGGAGAGTATAAATACTCCCACAAATATAAAGAGTGGGTTTAGTTTTAAATGATTACTTTTAAAGAAATTTACAAAGTTTTTGTAAGCAAATTTTAATTAATTTATATAGACATTCTGTCTCTCATTAATTTAATTATGCTGCGGACTTATTCTATATACTTCCATATATTTAAGTAAATGTAGATGTGTGTGTTTGTTTATTGCACATTAATTTATATGATTTTGTAATTCCACATAAATTCAGTTATAATCTCGATGCAGAGTGCAGACAACTGCAAGAATTGCATTCATCTTGAATGAAGAATTGCAATTCAAGCAACAACCAGGAAAATGGAAGACAGCAATGGATTTGAAATTGGACTTGGCAAATTGAAGTATCACTTTGAGTTTCCATTTCAAATTGAGTTTTTTTTTCGGTTTATCCTCATATCAAGTTGATCTTCACAGAAAGAAGAAAGAAGAAGTAAAATATTTATTGTACTATGTATGAGTGAACAATAGTTGCAGCCCAGACAATGCAACAACTCAGTGATCACACTCACATGCCAAAGAGATATTAACGAAATAAAATTAAAAACAAAAAAATGAATGCAACTTCAGTAATATGTGGCAAATACAATTAAGTATCATAGCAGTGTAGCATTAAACAAAAGTTTATGATTCAAAAAAAAAAAAAAAAAAAAAAGTAATATAGTGAAAGGGTAACAAATGTAAATAGTTAGACAAATGTAGTTTAAATGAGTTATTAATTTCATTTTTTGAAAAAGAAATGATTTGGAAGAAAATTGTATGTATGAATGTTAAAAATCCATGCATAATATATATGTATGTACACAAGTAGAAAGTTTAATTCTGCTTTCGGCTAAATACCTAGAAACCAGCAAACAATTTGAGGAAAACTCTAAAACAATTAACTGTTGCACATACTTTATACTTGTGCCTTTCTAAAGTAGGTACTTTTTCTAAAATAAATTAAATACATACTACTTGCCTCCATTTAAGTATATACATTTTTTCTTAAATTTCCCCTCAAAACTAACTTAAAATTAAAATGGTCAAAATAAAAATAAAAGAAAACGAAAAGGTTGCAGAGCACAAATATCGGACAACGACCCAACGAACAATGTGAAATAATAAAAAATACAGCAAAAAATAAAAGCATAATTAGGTGATTCACAAGGCCAGAAGCCATAACTTTTAAGTTCTATTTGAAGAAAAATATGACAATTTAAATGTGATATGGCGTCACTTGGTCAGCTGATTGCTAGAACAAATAAAATAGAAATACATTTTTTTTTAATTAAAATATATGTGGAAGAAGAAGAAGAATCAAAATAACAAAACATACGTTCGCAGTTATATTATTCTATCACATGTGTTGACCTCCAACAACCAACTTTTTGAAACGATTGTAAAATTGTATAGCATATATATGTATGACTGATAACACAGTTTATGAGTCTTTGTGAATCACTTAAATATTACTTGGTACTATACTATAAAATAGTAACTTAGCAATGGCAAGTGAAAAAATAAAAGTTTACACAACGCTATTATTATTTTTAGTTTGTTATTTGTTTGTTTGAAACTTTCATGTTGCACTTGCAACAACAGCAACAAGCAGAAGCAGCACAATTAGTTTGCTATGGATCGGACAGAGCACAATGATCATGGCGTGCGCTACATAAGTTGAGTTGAGCAGTCAGTTGGCTGGTGTACAGTCTGTTGAAGTATGTTGGAAATGCGATAAAATTCAATACACTTACCTGCTGAATAAAACTTTTAATGTTTTCAAGTTTATATCTTTTATAGCAGCAAAGTTATGGCATGACAGGCTAAAACATGAAGGCTGGTAGAATTAAAAAAAAGCTTAGTAAAAATTCAAAGTTTAGCTATTAAGTTAGCACTAAAAGTTTTGAATTGTTTTGATATTTTGGAAAGTTTTGAAATTATGCTCGGAGGAAACTAATTTCATTGAGTGACCTATACAAAAAACGGTATAAACATAACTTATAGTCCTTAGGAGGAAATCTAACCTAATAAGAGAGGGGCATGAGAAGTATATGGTTTTAAGCCCATGTCATTAAATCGAAACGAAACGAAGAAACTAAAGTTATAATCGAATTTCCTTTAACTGGATAAAGAATAAAGAAATCGATTTCAAAATGGAAAGAATTTTAAATTTCAACACTGTTTAGAAACAAAAATAACAAAAATAAACAAAAATTCTTTTAAAACAAAATGCATTGAAACTCTTTACTTGGCGCTTGTGAGGAGAGCAAAAAAAAAGTAAATACTGATCAAAGTTGTTTGCATTTTTGACTTTTGTATAATTAAAAAAAAAAAAAAATACAATAAACAAAACAAAAATTAGTTGATCTCCAACTTTGGGAATCTTGTGGTTTTGTGTCTGTCAAACATAAATATGTTGATCATATTTGCATGAAATATCAAAAACCATTTGGTAAATAAACTTTTGAAACTAACGATGAGCTTCAGCGCCAGACCATAAAAATAAATAAGCAGAAATCTAAACTGAGGATATATTCATTCAAGCGTTGAATTGCTCAAAAACATAAAAACAAAATTAAACTATAAAATATTTGGAATATCAATAATGTGCTTGCATAGAAGCCTGAGAAACAAATAAAAAACTCCTAACTTAGTTGCATAAAAAATTCCTACCGAAAAAATTTTATAGCGTCGAAAAATGTTTTCATAATTTCATAGAAATAACGCCACAAATCAACAACATCGTTTATATTTGCTTAATTTGTTGAACAATAATCAATATTAAGCATTGATCACTGATCACTAATACTACGTAGCAAGACACTCCCTTTTTTGATTTTCCAAAATTACAGAAAAAAGAAAAGTTTATAATTTTGTACTTATTTATACATAAATCAAAAAACAAAAACAAAAAAACTAAACATTCACAAAAAAAACTTTAAATGCTTTCTTCCAAATTTAGTAAAAACAATTTTGTTAATTTGACACGATCATTACTTTTTTTCATCGGCAACAACAGCAGAAACAGCAACAACTTCATGAGGTTACAACAACATATACGAATATGTATATGTATATATATATTATTTGTTTCGTTTGATTTTTTGATTTTTATTAGTGTTAGAGCCTATAAATGATTTGAAGTTTATAAAACAAAAAGTAGTTTTCAATATTCATTAGCAATACTTTTAAAAGTATACGGTGTGTGTATATTGGTATGGAAAAAAGACAACAACGGGTGAAATAAAAAAGAAAAAAATACAACAACATTCCCTAACGCATTTTTGTGCTGCATTGAAGCGCGGCAACATCAACATCAGCAACATAGCAGCAGCAACACATAAATCTTTCAACAATTGTTTTACTATTAAAAAGTTAAGTCGAAGATGCTACTGCTGCCATTAAAATTGATCTTGCAACAAATATCAATTGCATTTTTCTCTATTTTGTTTTTGTAGCTTGAACGGATTTCATTTAAATTGAGGAAATGATAAAAATGTTCGCACTCACTTTTGTCTACGCGTGTCAGAAAGTTGAGAAATTTCTTTAAAATAAACAAAAGTTTGTACTTTTTCGAATGAACACTTTGAAATTAAAATTGCATACTGATCTTGCTCATATTGCTGTTGCATGCTGCTGTTGACTAAATGTGTAAATGAGCTGGCAATGAATATTTCAAGATCATACGTACAGTCTGGAGTATGTTCTCATGTGAAGTTATGAAGTCATGCTACTAAATCAAAAGCGTTTCATGAAGTTGTTTATTCAAAAAAATGATCTTTTAATTTTTCAAATATTTTCTATATATATATAGAGTTGTAGATTGAATTTCTGCTAGACCACAAGTTCGTTTGCTCCGATTCTTTGTAGTATTTTTCAAAAGCATACACTTTTAACAAAAGATTGTGAACGTAGTTGTAGTAACTTTTAGTATTTATGATATTTGTTGAGTTTGAAAGCTGCAAAAACGCACACATATGCTGGAGACTTTGTTCATTGACGCATCGGGTCTAATCTTTTTCTTTTTTAGCATCCTGCGTACTCGATTCTTGAATAATCTCTTAAAAAAAAATCAATAATCAATTTTAAATAAAAGATTTTTGAATGACAGCATCGCATTTTCTTGACAGCTGATTTTGGCACATACATAAATACAATATTTAATTTTTTCAAAACCTTTATATTTATAGGTATTTTTTATTTATTATTAGTATTACTAAATTAATTGTATTTATGAAGTCGTCTGCATTTATGTATTTAGTTAAGTTTTCTTTGCCAAAAAAAAAAAAATATTTATACACATATATACATATGTATATTTTAAAGAATGTAGCTTCAAAACTAGCATTAACCTTAAATAATTGGATTTTCAACAGACATTTTCTGCTTTTACTCGCTTATTGCTAGCTGCCCATAAAATTAATTTTCCCTTTATGTGGAATTTTCTAATTAAAGTTTGCAATAACAACAAAAATCGAACATGACCGCAAAAAGCCTTTAATGACAGCTTTCAAATGTCAAATATGACTTCATCAAGAAAATACACACATATATACATACATACACACATATTTATTTGTCATACATTGAAGCTGCAACTGCAAAATGTAACCTAAAAAGATTGCAACACTAAAAAGAGAGTTGGAGTTAGGAGCAGGCAAGTCAGTAGGTAATTTGATTTTACCTTTTGTCCAACAAACGAAAATTTAATGAAATAGATGTGGAGATGCACCGTTAAGCATTTCAAATCATTTTTAAACGTGCAGATTCGCATTCGCTCATTCATTGGTATAAGGAGAAACTATAAACACAAATCTTTATTACAATTTTCAATCAAAACTTTATTAAAAATTTTCAAATCTTTTTTCCAATTGTAATTTAGTTTTGCAATTGCCATCATCAATATAAAAATTGAATACGAAAAATTCTAAAAAATATAAAAAATTGTAAAAAAAACTAAATGTAGTAGCTAACAACAAGTTTGCATTCATTCGTGTAATTTCTGACCAAAAATGGTAATCAAAAATGTGAAACAAAAAAATGAGTAGAAAAAGCTAAATCGTTTTGATAAAAAAATTAAAACAAATTTGTTTACTCGTTACTAATTGAAATAAGATACACACTAGCAGATAGTAACTGAAAAAAAGACAAAAAATAAAGATTTATTGCTGACATTTTACAAAACTAAACTGAAAATTATAGTATAGCAAAATTTATGCCAGGTAGTGGAAGTGGCGCCGTTACTGACAGATTTCACTGTGTTACAGTGGAAAAATGCAACAAATAATAATTTATAATATTTGTGAGTGTTGAAATGGTGGGAGCACAAAGAGATTTTGTTTAAAAAATTTTGAAAATTGGTTTACTTCTGAAAATAGGCTTTAAAACCACTTAAGTCCTGATTTCGAGAGTGTACTGGAAATTTCGAGTCCGTAGTTTTTTAATGTCTGACTAGACCTACAACATGCACTATGTAAAGTAACTTGAGGATTTTTTTGTTTGATGCACAGCGTTTTCAATACGCTAGGTTATAGGTTAACTTGTTGTATTTTGAATTTAATCTTTTATTCAACCTCCCCAAACAGAATATTACACCTCAATAAACACATTCACATTTGACTGTCATACTACAAATCAAAATAAAGAATATTTTATCTATCTGTACACATGACATAACAATTAATCAAATTGATATATTTCTACAACATACAAACTAATCACACTTTAGCCACACTTTGACATATGGTAACCCAGAGAAGACCAACAGTCAAATGTGCAAACAACAACTGACAACAGCAGCAGCAACATCCAACAGCACAAAAATGAATGCAACAAAAACAAAAAAACACAAAAAATAGGCGCAGAAAAAATATTACAACGAAATATTTTCCCAACTTTCTAAAGTAGAAAAAATAGATACCTACAAAATAAAACTTTTTGGTTGAAAAATTTATAACTTTTTCGATTTACAAATACGAGTAGCATGCGTCATATTTTTGAAGTATGTTGCACGCTGCACTTTTTGACTGGCTGCCTGCCTGCCTGCCTGCCTGACTCCCCAACAAAAAAAAAATGACTTCATCGCAACGCAATGCCGAAGCCCGCCGCAAACCTCGTGATGTGTTGCCCTGATTTAGTGCTAAATTTATAAATGCGTTGTGCCTCCTCCGTGGTGTACGGCGAGACACGAAGCGCAGCACCTTTGGCACGGTAGATGGAAGGCAGCGAATGCGGCGCTTACTGACAAGGGGATTTTTGGATGCAAACATATTTCAAAAATAGAATATTTGTTTCGGAATTTTTGTCACTCTCGCTGCATTGATAAGATTTGATATTACAAACCAAATGCAGTCGGAGGCAGTGAGGCAGGCAGGCAGCCAAGCAAGCATGCAGGCAGATAGTCAACTACACAAAAAAGTTCTCGCCAATGATCACAATACGCTCCTGGGGTTCATTTAGAGGCGTCGTCACATTGGAACATTAAAAAAAATGTGGTTCAAAAATAAACTAACAGCATATTTTTATTAACTCATCCGCAAATGTTAAATGGGAAGGGGATTGAGGCGAGAAACGGTAGAAACTTGAGATACTCAAGTAAAAAATTGTATGCTGAAGATTTTTGGTTTAAAAATAGTAGTGCGGTGTGTTGAAATTAGTGTGTGAGTCATGCAGTTTTCTATATTCAGCAATTAATTAATTTAAAGCATCGATCATTGAAGGATAAGTTTTCTCAATATTAATAAATTAATTAAAGGGATTTATTAAATTTTAACTTAATCCAGAATCGAGTGATGAATTCATCTCCATGGATTTAAATATAAGAAGTTTAATCAGCCAGTTTAATAACGTCAAGCTTAAAAATCCAAGCCATTTGGATTTTTAAAAATTTCAGAAAAATTTTATATATTGATATACTTCAATTTGATCATCTCAATTGTGGAACTGTTTGTAAACTACTTAATTCTTCAAAAAATATATTAGAGATATTACAGCGTCTAAGGTGTCGCCTGCGAGGCTTAGATCTTACATTGTTGAGTACATAACCAGCCATTGAGAAGCACCTACGAACCATTTTTAGGTGTGCCCTACGAGGACCGTCAGTTTTGTTTACAGTTTTA
The DNA here is from genome assembly GCA_963691655.1 of Toxonevra muliebris. Taxonomy (NCBI): domain Eukaryota; kingdom Metazoa; phylum Arthropoda; class Insecta; order Diptera; family Pallopteridae; genus Toxonevra; species Toxonevra muliebris. The sequence continues at coordinate 90,143,115 of OY829328.1, forward strand.
TGTTTTGTCCGTTGTTTCTATTGACAACATAGAATTGAATTTTGTACAATGTTTTCTATATTATTCATTAGTTCTACATTACCAATTAGTTTCAATTCTTCTGAGAGTTTCTATTTTGCCCACTAGCAAATTTGCTAAGAAATATTTTCCATTCAATTTCTTAATTATGTGCAATATTTGAACTCTAATGACTTTTCGTCTCACAGCAATTTTCTTTAAAATTCATATACTTTTAAAAAAGCATTTCTATTATCTAGTTGCAATGTGTTTTATATTATCGTGCGACTTTCTTTGAAAAAACAAAAATTCTTTAATATAAACAAATGCAACATATGAAACTTTTTTAATTTCATAGAGCTATCAAAACACCTTGAACAAAATTTTAATAAAAATCTCATTTTATTTTTGATTACTTTCAGTTTTGGGAAATCATTTCCGAGGAGCATGGAATCGATTGCAATGGTATCTATGTTGGCGACAGCGACCTACAATTGGAACGAGTTAGTGTCTACTATAATGAAGCAGCAGGTAAGGAGGGAGTACCACTTTAATTTCATTCTTAATCTATATAAATGTTTAATCATCAGCATTGTTGTTGTTACAATCAACTGCAGCAGAAAAGAAAGAAATATCAGCACGTTGCAACACGAAATGAAATTATGAAAAATTCATCAGTTTTCTGATGAATCATTTTTGTTTCCATTTTTTACAACGCTTCAGTTAATCTACTCTAAAGTAATGTAGAGATTAGATTAGTGACCGCCTAATCATCATCATCTTAGTAAAGTAATAAATAAAAGTCACGTAAGATCAGCACGAATGTTGCATGCTGCAGTCTGGCAATATTCGAGTACGTGGCAAGATTGTTTCGTTGATGATACTCGCATCATAAATAGATGCAAAGTAAAGAAAAAAATACCTGCAATACATCTATATATTGCACATAGTTGCATACTTAGCAATTGAGCTTTTTTTGTGCAGTTTATAAATATATATATGTAAATTCTTTAGTAGAATTTTCCTTTGTTTTGACAGACTTTTGTTTTTGCTAAAAATGTCTTCCTTCCATTTCTGAGTAGAGTGTGGCACGCATGCGCGCACGTGCCACGAATGACAAAGAATATTGACGATTGCCGTCAGGTAGTCACAACCGTTTTGGGTGTGTATTTCATTCCGATGAGTTGTCAATTCTTTAATGATGTTTATTTATTGAATTAGGTTTAGAGGTAAATATTTATTAGTAACTTTGAGACGAACTTGGAATGAGTGTTGGATTGATGCTTTTGAGTAGTAATTTCTAGATTCTGTTGGTATTTAAGGGGCTTTCGTTTTCCTTTGTGGTTTTTAGATTTTCACCAAATTTTGTTTCATCTCTTCTTACTCACTTGCGAATTCTACTTTCTGTCTTTCTCTCTCTTTAGCGGTGACTCGTTCCTCCGGTGGAAAATACGTACCCCGTGCCATTTTGCTCGATTTGGAGCCAGGTACAATGGAATCAGTACGCTCGGGCCCATATGGACAGCTGTTCCGTCCAGATAATTTTGTTTTCGGGCAATCGGGTGCTGGTAATAATTGGGCCAAGGGGCATTACACCGAAGGTGCCGAACTGGTGGATAATGTGCTCGATGTAGTGCGCAAGGAATGCGAGAATTGCGATTGTTTGCAGGTAAGCAATAAATAACATGAAACTAAAATTAAATTTATAAGTTTACTTTCCTCTTTTTAGGGCTTCCAATTGACGCACTCACTTGGCGGTGGCACCGGTTCGGGCATGGGTACTTTGCTCATTTCGAAGATACGTGAAGAGTATCCAGATCGCATAATGAACACGTACTCCGTGGTACCCTCCCCGAAGGTATCCGATACCGTAGTTGAGCCATACAATGCAACGCTCTCTATACATCAACTGGTCGAGAATACCGATGAGACTTACTGCATCGATAACGAGGCACTCTACGACATTTGCTTCCGTACGCTGAAGGTGTCGAATCCAAGCTATGGTGACCTAAACCACTTGGTTTCATTGACAATGTCCGGTGTTACCACCTGTCTGCGTTTCCCCGGGCAGCTGAATGCTGATTTGCGAAAGCTTGCCGTTAATATGGTGCCCTTCCCACGTTTGCACTTCTTCATGCCCGGTTTTGCACCACTCACATCACGTGGTTCGCAGCAATATCGGGCTCTAACTGTACCCGAGTTAACGCAGCAAATGTTCGATGCCAAGAATATGATGGCCGCATGTGATCCCCGTCATGGACGCTATCTCACAGTTGCTGCGGTATTCCGTGGACGTATGTCCATGAAAGAGGTCGATGAGCAGATGTTGGCCGTGCAGAATAAGAATAGCTCATACTTTGTTGAATGGATACCAAACAATGTAAAGACCGCTGTGTGTGATATACCACCCAAGGGTTTGAAGATGTCGTCGACTTTCATTGGCAACACCACTGCCATACAGGAACTCTTTAAGCGTATTTCCGAGCAATTCTCAGCTATGTTCAGGCGTAAGGCTTTCTTGCATTGGTACACTGGAGAGGGTATGGATGAAATGGAGTTCACTGAGGCTGAAAGCAACATGAACGATTTGGTTTCGGAATATCAGCAATATCAAGAGGCAACAGCCGATGATGAATTCGATACGGAGGCGAATCAGGAAGAGGTCGAGGGCGATTGTATTTAATGTTAAGACTAGAGGAATGAGGAAAAGCGTGCGTGATGAAGAGGGAGGAGCAGAAGCAGAAAGACAAGACAAGTGGCTACAAAGTATGCGTTGGGATTTAAGAGAAAAATATTCCGAAAAATGTTGCTTACTTTGAACTGCTCTCGAAACTGCTACTCTAAGCGTTATTATGACTTCCTTCTTCAAAGAAACACCCACACACACATATATAGATATACGCTCACAAATCAAACACTCATAAATACATGTAGGAAGAAAAAATCTTAGGCTTTTGCTCGCAAATGAAAACGTTCCAGTTTTTATAATTTTTTTTAATAATTCTAGTAGAAACGTTTTGGCATTAAAACAAACACACTCTTGAGACCAAACATAATCAAAGCAACATCTGACTAATCACAAAGTAAAGAAAGAGCCGCGTAGAGTCGAGGCGATTAATCAATCGAGTATAGTTTTCTCCCGCACACTCTTCTTTACACGTCACTTTGGTTGTGTTCGAACTCTCACTCACAATCGTAGGCACGTCTATCGCATTTCTCTGTCTGATATTCATTTTAAAAATACACTTTCATTTTAACTCATATACTTAGTAACTCATTTAACATTTACTCACTCACTGACTCATCCAATTACAGCCAACTTACTCATTTATTCACTCTCACATCAAAATCATACTCATATATTTTCACTCACTCTCAATTATTAAAATAATCATTTTTTTAAGCGTAACATTTAGTTTTTTCAATAATTAAAAACGATTTTTTTAAACTAGTTACTTAAGTATTAATACAACTACTCACAAAGTTTCTACCGAGCTCATATTTCCTTTTTAGTAGTTTCTAAATTGCACTCAGCTTTTAAATAATGAATTTAAAAACATTAAAATACATTTGTGGCATTCTTTTTAACCTAAGAATGAAAAGCTAGTTCCATCTTTCCCCTCCCCCTAATCAACTATAAAAAATAATGATAAATAATTAAAACAAAAAAAAAATTCTTTTTCTCAAACCTAACGAAATTTTCACAATTTGTAGTTAAAATGCAAATATATAAATTTTATTTTTAAAGGATACAAAAATAGAAACGTGGCAATATCAGCTGACCCAAAGATTGCAATTTCTTGAAAAAAAAAATTCTTTTTCTCAAACCTAACGAAATTTTCACAATTTGTAGTTAAAATGCAAATATATAAATTTTATTTTTAAAGGATACAAAAATAGAAACGTGGCAATATCAGCTGACCCAAAGATTGCAATTTCTTGATTCACATTTGTTTTATTTTTTAAACCAAGAATAATAAGATTAACTCTCTTAAATTTGTTGGCAAAAATGAAGCATAAAATTGCACTTGAAAATTAACAGCAGAAAAATTCTCTTATTTTATTATTATTTAATTATTTTATTTACTTTTTTAAGAATTGTGTAATGTTTTTTTTTTCATCTATAAATCAAAAATCAAAATTTTAAAAATTAAAATTTGTTAATTATTAAACAATAAAAATAAATAATAATGAAGTCTTTTTATTTAACTAAATTTACTGTGAGATATTAGCTTATGAGCTGCTAAGGGTAAGGTTTGAATCTCGAAAAAAAAGAAATATTTCAAAGTTTACCCTTTCGAATTCGGGGTGGAACTGAAGTTCCACTCACTCTTTGGTAAGTTTTGTCCTCCCACCGATAACTTCTCTTGTAAGCGAAATGGAAACTAATTACAACTAGACTATCGAAACAGAGTTCGCCAATACTGGAAGTACTAATTTTACAATCTGCAAAATCATTCAACATTTCTTGGTGCAATTCGATTACTAAAGCTTATTCTGCATTTTTGGGTAGGTTTGTTTCTATTAAATATATAATTTCCAATGCATTTAAGATTAAATGCTAGCAGTGATGTTACACGACAGTAATTACTAACTTGTACAGCAAATTTGGAAATAGTGAAAGATGTCATTTTTGAGTTAAGGAGCAAAGTCATGCGTTCACCCCTCGTGAGTAAATGTTTTTTAAAAATATTTTTTCTTATTTTATATTATGTTATCTATGGTTTATAGAAATTTAAATGTGAAAATCCTATTCATGCATTTCATTGAACAATTTTATCCCGATGTTTATAAATCCCATTTGCGAAAGAGCAAAAATTTAATATAATATTGCCGAAATCTAAGCCATTTTCCGCAGTAAATACTAAAATAATAAGGCGCAAGAAAGCGTTAGGGTCATTTTAAATATCAAAAAACATTTTTTAAAATTTTTTTTTACAAAATTTTCTTCTTTTTTTGACCTAATGCTCGCACTCTGAGGACAATTTTATTTTATTTTGCTGTGTCTTTCAGTCAATCAAACTTTTTATGTGTATAAAATAGTTTCCTAAAAGTATGCTTTAAAAAGAGCTTTTGCATGAAATTGTATCAACAGATGGCTACTGTAATCATGTACAGCGACATCTCCCGTCGTGAGTTTTTAGGTAGTTGCCGAAAGTGTGCTTCTGTTCTATTGCAGTAAGCTTGTCAAAAGCAAATTTAATTTTACGACCCAATTCATTTGTCACATTAGCAAAAAGGTGCCAGTTTGTAAAAAGGTTGTTCAAAACGAGGGTATTGTTGAAATTTATAAGGAGATTTTGAATAATTTTATGATAGAGATTGTCAGAAAATTGTCAGAAAAGATGGGAAAGATAACATTCGCATATAAATTTCGGAAAAAAGTACTACGATAATGGACTCCATGTTAAAATTTATTAGAACAATTTTGGTTTTGATTTTCAAATTTTCTACCTTATTCACTTTATTTCCTTCTTTTTAAATCTATAAACCAAATCACTCAATATTTATAGTGCATATTCCAAAATCAGGATGACAAAAATTGGAGCAACATTGATGATCATATTCACAATCTTCTATTGACACATTTGGTATGCATTTAGCCTAAAATAAAATTTTATTAAAATATTAATTAAAGTAAATAGTTATTATTCCAGTTTTTTACCTTTTTCGGCGCTGCACATAAATACATTTTTAAAAACTGCAGCAACAAGAAAATTAAAAATTTACGAAAACAATTCATTTCTACTGAATTCTTAACTGAAGTTAATGAATTAAAAATTCACTCTGACAAATGAGTTTTTTGAATTCTATAGCTTTTATAGGCAATGCGCTTTGATTAAATGATGGCAATTAGTTACAATATCTACCTAAAATATTTAGAAACACGAACTATCAATTAGGAGAGAGTTTTATGCATTTATAACGAATTTTAGAATACGCTACAATGCAAATTGTAAGAGCTAAAGTGAGTGAAATTTTAATTCGTTGTTGAGTTGGAATTCATTCAGCAATTGAGGAGCTGAGAGCGGAAGAGATTTCAAATTGATTTCTCAGCGGAAATGGTATAAAAATTCTCTCAAAGCAGAAACTGTTGAGCAATTTAACCTTTACTATAAAAGAATTTTTGTTTAATTTTCAATCTGAAATTACTTGAAACTTGATACTTTAAAGTTTAAATCATAGATAATAAGTGTACCTGAATAAATTTGTAGAAATAAAGAGATTGAGTTTCTTGATGTAGAATAGTGTCCTTTTTTATGTAGTTACATGTATTGCTAACATTAATGAACATTGCGTGTTGAGAATGCATTTTTTAACATTTTAATCCATTAATTCTTTTAATTTGAAAACAAAAATTTTAAATGAAGAATATATCGTTATTTCTGTAGTGAAACCCACTAGGTACAAGTTTATCAACCTTCATGGTTTAACACAGTTTTAATAGAGAAAACTTTGTTCACTACTTCACTAAATTATTTTAAAAATGACCGAACACGAAGACTTATTAGATTTTGGTCCCTTTGAAAATCATTTACATTCCTAGAATTGTCATTAGCAACGAAAAAGTTTTCGCATTTTCAGAATGTAATTTAAGAGCTCTCATTTGTATAATTAGTTTGTAATTCTCTTATAATATTGAGCATTTTTTCTAATTCAAGTGAAATGGATTTTCTATGCTTATCACTGGCCAGCAGAATTAAATTCAATTCAGTTCTAATTAAACACGCTTACAAACCAGATACATTGTGTCAGTTCAAAGCGAAGATTAATCAAAATGAAAATTTTAAATATATTTTTAATTGTATTACCAATATTTTATATTAATATTGCAAAAGCTGGTAATCTGGTTTGCTATTACGATTCATCCAGTTATAGTAGAGAAGGTGAGTGAATTCAAATTTTATTAGATCAAGAGATTAGTTTCAAATAATTGGAAAATAAGTCAAGCTGGCGATCGATGCCAGAGGTTATCAAAATTATGCTAATTTCAAAGAACTTTGTTTTGATTTGAATACTTTTTGTCAACTTCTCAGAAAATAAGATGAAGAGAAAATTAGAATTTGTGGAAGTAAATGGAGTGAAATAAAAGTTTTATTTTGATTTTCCTTATAAGCTGTTCATTATTCCCCTGAAATATTTGCAATAATATTTTTAATCTTTCTATCCCGTCTTTTTCAGGGCCCGCTCAACTATCCCTGCGCGACATGGAGCCCGCGTTACAATTTTGCAATTACGTGATGTACGGTTATGCGGGCATTGACATCAATAACTTTCAGATATCGACTGCTAATGTGTCAATAGATGTAATGGGCAGTCATTGGCGTCAAATTACCGATTCAAAATATAGGCATCCTCAATTGCGTGTTTTACTCTCTGTGGGAGGGGACAAGGATAAATTTGATGAAGCATTAGGCAACCCATATCTGCTGGTATTGGAAGATTCGAAATATCGTCAAGAGTTTATAAATAGCGCGGTGTTGATGTTGAAAACCTATGGTTTCGATGGTTTAGATTTGGCGTGGCAATTTCCTAAGAATTATCCCAAAGAAGTTAAAAGTAGCTTTAAAAAGGCATGGAGTGCTTTCAAAGGTTGGTTCACAGGTGAAAAAGTGGTGGATGAACGCGCTGAGGAGCATAAGGAGCAATTTACACTACTGGTGCGTGAATTGAGGTTGGCTTTCAGACAAAACGGATTACTGCTGACACTGACAATGTTGCCACATGTAAATCCAGCATGTAAGTTTGATGCATGATGGCAAAATTAAATGATTTTTATTTAATTTTTTTGTACTTGTACTTTCAGTATTCATTGACATACCTGCGGTCATTAATCAATTGGACTTTGTCAATTTGGCTACATTCGATTTTCATACACCAACGCGTGATCCCAAGATCGCTGATTTTCCTGCGCCACTTTATGAAATATTTGAACGTAATCCCGAATACAATATTAATTACCAAGTGCAATATTGGCTGAATAATTCGGCGCCTGCGAATCGCATTAATATTGGTGTGGCTGCCTACGGACGTTCGTGGGTTATGACACGTGACTCTGGCATTACTGGTTATCCACCAATACCCGATGCAAATGGTCCAGCACCGGGTGGCAGACACACTCTAACGCCGGGTCTATTAAGTTGGCCAGAGATTTGTGAGCATTTGAGTAGAAATAAAGAGTTGACTGGTGCAAATGCAGCGCTGCGTAAAGTTGGTGATCCGACGCAACGTTATGGGACCTATGCCTACCGTTCCGCAGATGATAATGGCGAGCATGGTATGTGGGTGGGCTATGAAGACCCTTCGTCAGCTGCTACTAAGGCGGGATTTGTTAATGCAAAGGTGCTCGGCGGTGTGGCACTCTTTGACCTCTCGATGGATGATTTTCGTGGAGAATGCGCTGGTGAGAAATTCCCAATTTTAAGAAGCATTAAATATAAGTTGTAATTTGAATTAAGATCAAATATGTTAAATAATAAAATAAAATTATTGATACAAAACAAGGAAAAAAGGATTTCATTGAAGTGGTGATAGTGGGAAGTATTCGGAAGAATGAAGATCAGAATGACGATTCGGATACAGGATGAGCATGTTGCTGTCAAAAACGATCAAAACGGTTACAATGACGATAACAATGAGGATGAGCACAAGGCTAAAAATCTGGAAAAGCAACATGAAGTGGCAAAGACTACATCTATTTTCACTTTCACTACGTTCGACGATTTTTCATACCCGAATTTGTAATAGAAAACCCAAAATGAACGAAAAAAATACAACACACAAATCAACAACATCTTCATATTATTATAATATTATTATTATTATTATTGTTATTATAACAACGTAACAGCAACAACAATGACAGCCGCAACAAAAAAAAAAACAAAAAACTACTATATAATAAACAAAAACAGCAACAATAACAACAACATAACAACAATTTATTATGTATGCGAAACAACGATTTGCGAATGGAAAAATGTGGGTCAGTGCGATGAAGTGCAGATTTTATAATCGCAGCAAAAGTAACAACAGCAACTTTTGTAGCCAGCAACAAAAACAATATGCAGCAGCAACTAGTAAAATAGCGAAGGAAAAAAAGCAACAGCAACAACAATAATAACAAGCCAACGAACGAACGAACCACACTTGAGCAGGCAGACATCAACAACAACAGCAACTATGACGATGACGACGTCAGCCAGCAACAGTTGAACGAACCACAAACAGATAAACAGACTGACATAGCGACAAATGCACAAATATACTTACAGCCAAGAAGATTGTAAGAGTGGAGAAGCATTGAATGAAGAATTGGCTATACAAAAGTGATATGCAACTACTACCAATACAAGTGAGGGAAAAGCAACCACCACCAGCAGCAAGCGCAGCCGCAGCAGTCATCGTAAAAAAGAAACCAGTTGCAATTTCACATCGTTAGAGTTTGCGCAGCCAAAGAGACTAGAGCTGGAAAAACTACTCACTCATATACATCACATATGAATAGCAAAAGTGGGTATACATACAAACACACACGCTCCTTTAGTGCAAGTTCAGCAGCTGAATGGAAAAGTAAACGTTTGAGAAGAATTTTAAATTGCTTGAAGGAAAATGAAAGGAAATAGGAAAAGGAAATTGATCAAGTCGTGCACAATTCAGAAAAGGAATGCAAATATTAAAGATGATAGTTGAGCTATGAATGGTTTCAGAGGTTTCAAATGAACTGAATGTTTGTTAACATAAGCAGAGAGACAACAAATTATTGTTATTCGCTTCCATTAAATTTTAAGCGATCTGATTTAATGTTGAGGGAATATTGATTATATTTCTCATTTTCGAGGAAAGAATTTCAACATTGAGACTTTAAGTATTGTAATGTATAAGTGGCATCTTTTTCTCAGACTCGTCGATAGGGTGGGTTAGCAACTTCTTGCAACGATATATCCTGGTATATTGCCGTAAGTATTAGGCACTAAAGGAACCAGAAGTTGCGGAAGCAGGTTTTGAGACACTTTCGTTCCTCCACATAGTATTTTAATTCGCAATGGCTTAGATATCTGTCGGGAAGAAGAGGAGTGAAATCACCTCCTCCCCAAAAACCTCATTTGGATGTGTCCGTGCTAGGTGTACTGAGTTAAATTCACATAATTTTCAACTCTAATTGCAGAAAGAAACAAGTTAATGTAACTTTTCTCTATAAGGCAATAACAATTTCCCCTATAATATATTAGTTTTTAATTATCGTGTTTTCGTGTTTAGTTATGATCCTCATTCTAAGCTATAGTTTTCATCTGCTAAAATCAAAATTATACTTTTAAAATCAAAACAATAGAAACAACAACAAAACCTGTTTATTCTAGAACTATTATTCATAAACTTATCTATGTATAGTAAGTATTCTAGCCAATACGCCGCCAACTAGTTGTTGCTGTTGTCATTACTGCTGAATTCTCACGTGACCAACGCCCTCCCCCAGCACTACCAGCACCACACTACTGTCACTGAAAACAACAACAGCAACCAATACCAATGACGTTGATGACGGCAAACAAATTGCAAATGTATATGTGTATATCTGTGTATGCAATTCTCACGTTTACACTAACAACAATGCATGGTAACTCATTTGTGTTTCTCACTTTACCGCTGACCTTCCCTCAACGCACACCCTTCTGCTCTCCCCTCATACGACGACACATTCAATGAGCGGCATTCATTGGAATACTCCAACCAGAATTCTGAATTCTCACAAGAGGAACGCGTCACGTTCATGTTGGTGAGAATGCATTTACGATAAGTTTTCTAGAGAATTTTCAAGTGTTTTACTTTTAGCTTCCGTTGCAATTATGCATGACTGTATATATGTATCGAATGTGCGAGGTTTTTGCACTCGTGAGAACTTTCATACAGGGTCTGAAAGAAAGAAAGCGTTTCAATTGAATTTCACAGTGTACACATTTTTTTTAAATATAAAAAGAATTATGTACAATATGAAAATCTAAGTAAAAGTATTTTAAAAAATAGTTCAGAAAAAGAAATAAATGTTTTCCACTCTATCATTCTATATCCAGCAATTATTTTCATATTACCCTGTAATGCAACCAGAACATAATTCACTTGAATTCGTAGCGTATTCTGAAGCGAATTCTAAGAGTTGCCAGCAACTTGTTTCAACTCTAGCAGCGTGTGTATATTGCAGGCAGACAGACCACTGCCGAGAATAACAGCGACTGCGGCGGCGGCGCTTGTACATTGAAATTGTCATTTGGCGGTGGTGTAACATAAGAATAACCGGCAGACGGCTAAAAGACTACAAAAAAAGAACATTCTAAGTAACAAATTTGTTAGCCAAAGCAGAAGAAAACCTGTTCTGAGCCATGCGCTTAGGATAGCGATCATTGTGAAGTTTTGATGACGAATACGTGGAATTGCGCGCCGTTTTTGCTGCTGTGGTTTCTAAGTTGTAAATGATATGCCGGCAACAACACACAACAACAACAAATAATAAACCACAATTGGAACAATGAACCAAGTTGACAGCAACAATGCACATGCATACATAAAACTTGTAATTTTTTTAATTAGAATTTTTAATTAAAAAATGAGTGAAGAGAACTAACAAAAGTTATTATTAAAATCTACAAATATTTTTATTACCAAAACAAAAAAAAAGCACACAGTTAAATGTGTTTATCAAAAAACAAGATAAAAAGTACAAACTGTTGACCAGCTAGTGAGGTCAATATTTTGACAATGAATTGAAACGGAGTTCCATCGTATGAGAAAAGGAAGTAGCAACAGCAGAAGATTTATGATTTCTGTAGAACTTTCAAGACGTGCGTGCGTGGTACAAGTTGAAATACAATTTCATCTCGCTGTCAAGTCGAAGTTCAAACTGGTGAATATCTTGTTTGTCTTATTTTTGTAGTACATGAATAAAAACTGAGCTAGAAAATATCAGCACTCGTGCTTTCGACTTGAAGGCTTAAATTAAAAATAATTCATCGAAATGTCAGGCTAAGAATATTTTGGTATTGTTTGCAAAACTTGCTTGGAAAGAAATTAATTTTCCAGTTTTTTCTTTAAGCACACTTAAAAAGCTTTCATTCCCGCCATTGCCTCTTTACTTAGTTATATCTCCTTTGGTAAATTTTTCGCTTAGTACACCACTGATTATGCTTTCACCTAATTCACAGTTGAGCTCAGGAACCATATATGAGGCCGCTGTTATTCTTCGACATGCCTAGATGCTGTTTATTTCTCTTTATCAGGATACGTGGAAATGTCCTGGAACCCGGCATGGGTCAAATTATTGCCTTTGCTCAGATGATTAAACTTTCTCAAAAAATCTTACAATTAATTATTTTCAACACTTTAAGCAACTGTTTGAATTTTCACAAACAAAATGTACACAATGTTGACAGTTCGCTCCTATAAGAATTCTGGTATGACGTAGATGTGCAGTGCAGTATGCAAAGAGGAAGAGAGATACAGGGAGAAAGAACGAAGGTTTGAGAGCTTTATTGCAGATCGGAAATGAGCTTAGGGAGATGTTAAGCAAATGGTCAAATGATCCTCAGTCACGCTACTTTTTATGTTATCTTTTTGTTTTTTTAACTCTCTGACCAAATCATATTATGAAAACGGTCATTTGTCATTTCTTATTACTAGTTCGCATTTTATTTACTCTAAATACTGGTCCCCTTTTTTATTTATGCCTTTATTTTAGTCCTTTATAACTAAAATATTTTTATTTTATTTTCATGCGGGCATTTCATTCATTTTTCACCAAAGTAGCATATACCTACCATTGCGCTCCTAAGAGTTTTTAAATCCCGTTGTGATCTAGTGAATTGCTAATGAAAGCGAAATCATTTTGTGCCCGTTCTGTCAATATTTCACTCTGAATTTTTCTCAATATTTCATTTTATTTTGAAACAACAATTCGTGCCCATGACCGGCTGCAGCAGTGGAGTTAACTAAAATTTTGAAATTACTGTGAACTCTGGAAAAACAAAAAATGAGAAAAAGGTAATTTCATTTTCGAAATTTGGTGTTACAAATATATTGCCGTGTAAAAAAATAGTATGTAATAAAAAAATAAATCCTTTTACAAATTATTCCCCATATGCATATTCCATATAATGCCTTGTTGTTACTATAGTGACCCATCAAGTAAATTCAAATGCCGACACCTTCAATCCATCCTTCAACATATTTTTTCCAAAATATTAATTATAGAAAAGCACTTATTGCGATTACTTCCAATTCATAAACATAGAAACCTACTACCAATACTAAGACATACATTTTCTATCCGATTGAAAATGCTATCCATAAAAAAAACTCATTATATTCCTATGTTTTTTTTCTACATACGAGTATATTCAAAACAAAATCTCTACGTTAAAATTTTTCAAACAACATTTTGAAGAGACGTTGACGTGTATTGACTTCATGTGCAGAACAGAAAAACAGCAACATAAAAAAGGAATACAAAAGAAATAAAAATAGTAATAAAAACCGCAAGTTAGCAAAAAAAACAAAAAGAAACTGCTACTAACTTGGCTATAAGCTGAAACTGCAGAAGTAGTCATGCTAGTAGTAACTACAAATAAAAATAAAAACAACAAATCACAACAACAACAGCAACAACAATTGACCCAGTTAACAAAACGACAACGAACGACCGAGCCAAAAACAGCAAAAGCAAAATAAAATCCAGTAGAAGAAGAAAAAACTAAGCCAACGAACGTACGAGCAAAATCTGAGCCGACGTAGCCGTGGACGAAGAGGGAGACGACGATGCCAAACGATGACGAAGTTGAAGTCACTCATTTGCAACGCGCATGCGCACGCTGAAACTGAAATAAACTGCAAACAGCAGAAACTGAAACCGGCAGCAAATTGCAATTTTAACTACAGAATAGCATAAAGCTTGTTTCCCGCACACTCTCTCACAGGCCCCTTCCCCCAGCAGCCCACACCATAAAATGAAATGAAAATGAGACTTGAGCAAAACTGATAGTGTGACAAAGTACGAAAAGGCAATATTTATTTATTTTTTAAGAAGCTGAAAAATGTTTATTAGTTTTTATAATAGTTTTTATTCTTGTTTTCTCTATTTTTTAATTATTATTATTTTTCTTCTCTTCTGTTTTTCTTTTTGCAAATGAAACATGACAGATGACTAGACCACAATCAGTAAAACAACAACGATAATTGCTACAACAACTACGTGAAACAGTAAGTAGTTGCTGTCTATCTGTTATCCCCAAATGATTCTAATGCATAGATACGAGTACATGCATTTAATGACCGCCTTACGTGCAAATATTCCATATTCGCTTATATTCATTCAGCTTCACTCTCATTTTCATATCGACTCTGCGCATGCGCGCGCATCTGCAGCCAACTGCATTGTTGCCAGTTTTCATTGTGCATTGTGTGGCGCATTTAATTTATCAGTTCGAGAATCATACGTGTACCTTTTCCGAAGATATTGTCTACTTTGTTATTATAAAACATTAAAAAAACAATTTTATGATGTAAATTTTATGCCAAAGCAAATTAAAAGGCAAGGAAAACAACAATCATGTCAAAAGTCACGTGGTACGTTTTGCTATTGTTGATTCAAAAAAGTGAAACTGCTAAGAAGAGGAAATATAAAAACTTCTTGAATTACAAATATACAGGGTGGTTGGCAAAAAACAGCAACAGGTTTTAAGGGTTAGAAAAACGGACCATCTCAGAATGTGTTCCAACTCCGATCTTTTGCAATAAAACAGAGTCTACTACACTTTTTGATTAACAGATTCTATTTCTAAAGGCGGAATCAGTTTGATTGGAGTTTATTAGTTTTTAGACAAGCACCTCTAACAAAAGGAATTATATGGGAACCGCAAATTCAGTTATCTGCAACTGGACATACTCTTAGCCAAGCATTGTTTGGTTTTCTTTTTCCAAACGATAGCGCCACACAGAACCAGCACATGTTAAAACTTTGATACCTCTGAGAAATTCTTTTAAAATGAGGGCTTTTGTTTCATATTCACTTTATGTAATTAAGAAAGGAAAAAGGTTATATAATCCTAGATATTTTCTGCTAAATTTCTAAGAAAATCTGATCCGGCTTATTAAAGACTGACCCTGAATTACAAAAAAACTGCTTACACAGAAATTGAGTTAAGGAGCTCTCTTTCCTCTAGTCATAACAGTCGAAGCCGTTGGGGCTCGAAACGAAAATCATCCAGTTTATCTGAAATAAATTTTAGGTCTTCTATGTTTCTATAAAAATTTAAAAATTCTCACTACGACACCTCAGTTGGACGACACCCTGTCGTTCATTCAAGTGTCTTCAAATGCTATCTGTGTGTGTGTGTGTGTGTGCTTCGGACTAAGGACTACAAACGAAATGCAAATTTTATTGCATATAATTTGGTTAACAGCAGCTTACAACAGCAAAATGCAAATCGTTTTCTAAAATAATGGCATAAATAAGTTTTCAATTACTTTGAACTTTTGTTTTCTAACAAAAACCAAAAAAAAATCGGAATTAGAATAATATATTTAAAGCTAAATACAAAAGAGATTAAAAATGAATTCTATAATCAAGTATAGCCACAACCGCCAGAAAAGCTACATATTGCCTGTGAATAAAGTTGTTCTATCAAGCATTGGAATTGTGAATTGCTGATACCATACCACATGACGTATGAGTAATTTTAATTTTGAACACATAATAAATAAATAATTAATTTTACAAAAAATCTTTATAGCTCGCCGAAATATTTTGTGTTTTTTGATTAATTTTCGTTATTGTTTTTGTTTTTTGCTAATAAACTAAATTCCAAAATAAACGGACAAAATCAGTTATATAATAATGACTTCAACCACTAGCAAAATAACAAAAAACACATCAGCAAAAAATCTTTAAGCCAAAGTAATTAAATAATTGCAGTTAAAAATTCTTTTTTTTGGTTGCTGTTGTTGCTTGCAGTTTCAATTTAATTCATTTATATAAACATTTGTTGTTGCTGATGTTGTTGTTGTTGTTGTTGTATCTCTGTGCTGTATTAATTTCTGCAGTCGTTCTTTTATACCACTACCGTGTATCTACAATTACTTTTTTTCTGCTGTTGTTTCTGTTGCTGCTGCTTTTGCTGCTTTGGATGGTGTTGGAATTTTATGCATGTAGACCACAAAAATACAACACGCCGCAGTTGTGTGTTTTTTTCTTTTAGTAAATAGATAGATTACCCCTTGAGGCTTCAGTTTCTATTTGAAAATGAAAAATGCAATTCGAACTCTTCAAGAAATGAAATAATACTTAAAGTTATACATTTTTTCTTGGTCTCATATCTCACAAATGTAAAAAAAAACTATGCTGAAAAAAATATATTCACTGAGAAACATAACATAAGCGCAACATGATGCAGAAAACAACAACAAAAACAGACTTCAATTCAATTATTTCTGAACGTTAAATTGAAATTAACACCTTCTTATGGCTAAAAGCGTCTCAGCGCGACCGGCCAAGTTAGAGACATTTTGTCAGTGGAGGCAGTAGATTTCAAAGAGACACTCAGTCAGACATATAGTCAGTCATCCATTCATATAGTCAGTTAATCATTCCGTCAGGCAGTCAGTCAGTCATACAGTCAGTCATACAGTCACTTAGTTAGGCATACATTTTCTTCTTACTATCTGGACATGCGACCTGTTGCTGCTGCTGCCTTAGTTGCTGTTGTGTGGTTTATTAGACAAATTGCTTTTGCGCTGCACATACATAGATACACAAAAATGGAAAATTTATTTGATTTGTTGCTACAAGAGAAAAAAAAAAATCAAAAACAACAACTTCAACAACTTGCAGCAACATGTGAAGTAAGAAAACATGCTCGCTGCTGCTGTTCACTTTACTTTTATTACTGCTGCTGCTACAATTTGAAATGGCACAAAAGCAACTAAGCTCAGTTTTTTTTCAATATGTACTCGTTGTATACCAAAATGTACAAATTGCTAACTTTTTCTTAGTTATGGTCTCGTGTTTTTGCTGCTGCTGTTGTTGTTGTAGCTCGCATTTATAGTAAGTGCTATATACAGTCAATACTCGTATCTGTGCATAATATGGAATTTTTTTCCTTCCCAAATAATGAGCATATAATTTAAATGATATCAACAATGATGCATTTTTACTTTTAACAAATTGTTGCCACCATGTGAGTTGGCACTGTGATGGTTATTTTTTTGTCAGAGGAAAAGGTCGTGGTATCATTAACTACTACAACAACTACACTGAACGACACATGAATAATTATCTTCTTTGAATTGAAAATTTTAACAATTTTCTCTACTACTGTGTTTACATGAGATGGAGCTTCATTCAATAAATTCTATCTCAAACGGGAAGAAGTAGCATTTATGTAATTTGTAAGGATGCAAAATTATGAATAACCTGTGGCTTTCTTGAGAGACCCCGGAAGTAATATAAAGGTTTTTCAATAGGTAATTTTGCGAGATCCCCCTCAGGGATTGTTACCTTGTCGTGGTGAGTGGCATAGTAAGTGTAATGAATCTGAGAGCGATGCCGGCGGTAGCGTAGCTACTGGCAGAGCCAACCTAGCTGGTAAGGTTGAAGAGGAGCACCGAAGCTAAGAACAATCCACATCGTGTGTCTGGTCACTTAAGGGTTTTTGCAGCACCCATCAGATCCGGCCATAGGCTTACAACTTATCGTATGGAAGCTGTAAATCAAAACTGATTCTTCATCAGTAATAAACATGGATTCAACAACAATAGATTACGGCTCTCCAAATGGTAACCTTCAAATGGAAAATCCACCCGCTACGGCGGCAGGCACATCGGATTTGGAGGTGCCAAATTCATGTTTTTCTGAAGGATAACCAGCTGTAACTGAAACCGAAACTGAGGCCCTATGTTCCGCTTGGAATTAAAGGACAAAGAAGAATTTCGGGAAATCACAAGGTTGACTTTTGCAAATACACCATCAGTTTGTTGGTCATTCATCACACATGTGTGAATCCATGTTTTAGGTATCACACCTAATGAAATAATGTTGCCTATAGTTTCTTAATCTATAACAAATACGGTTTTGGACCAGCTGAAGGACTATCAATAGTCTTAGTTATTGCTGTCGAGCAAAATGCCTCCATACATTCACTATCTAACAGCTGCTTGAGGTGAACGATGGCAAACTTTTTGAAGCATATAGACTGCGCTAGCGATATTTTCTTACGGGCGAATCGGCTAACCAGATCTGTTACGCTGAGGCCTAGCTCTTCCATTTTCTTATTCTCAAATAATGTTGTATACACAAATTGCAACTACTTTGTTCGAAATTCGGGTATGCATATCTATTTCAAAACATTTTCGTTATTCACGCAAAAGTTCACTCATTCAATTACGATCAACTTTATTTCTGTTTGACTTTTTGGTTCTTCATAATTATTAAATGAATTAATCTAATTGGAAGCCTATTTGAAGCATTGTAAGATTTTTTAATCTTATAGCATTAAGAATCTATTAAATAAATCAATTAAATAAAAATAAATTACTCTGACCAATAGATGTCGCTGCATCAAAAGTTTTAAAAGCATTGAAACACATTAAACTTTATTACAATTTGCACTCATGTTCTTCAATTATTCTTATTATTAGCAGCTATCATTTCTCACCTGCAGCAAAACAAACAAAAAATATTCGAGCACATATTTATTGCCCCCTTCAAGCTAGAGTTGGTAGATGCTTGGTACTGTATTGCGCCTGAGATTGATGCCACAAATTGGTTCACATGTACAACAAAATAAAGTCAACCAAAATGAATGACGAATAACGATGACTGGCGCTGACTGAGTCTCAGGCTGACGTAACTACAGAAATCTACGACTATGAATTGACATGAGTCTCGTATTTGAAATTGAGTCCATCATCTTTGTCTTTAGTTTCAGTAGTAGTAGCAGCAGCAATAGAAGCAACAGCATCTAACTTGCACTTATGAAAAATTTGCTTGCAATTGCAATTTCTGATTGCTGAGATCTTTTGTTGCCCGATTTTTTTGTTTTATTTTTGTTGTACTGTTTCGGTTTTTCATATTTTTTTTATTGCTACCAACATGTACGTGTTTATTATATGTTAATTATCGTAGCAATTCTTTTCTTCTTCTCTGCTCCATGTACATATATTCAGTGTGATGCACATGTTATTGTCGATTCAAATGCATGTGGTTCGATGAGAATCTTGACTGTTGTTTGAACTCATGTTCGTGTGAGGTTTCCTAATTTTGGGTTTTTTTTTTTTGTTCTTTTCAACATTTGCTAATTACAAATTTTTCATTTGCAATTTGGAATTTTTTCATTAATTATTCGCAATTCGTCGGAGTTGTGTTTTTCTTTTTGTGATGAAGAATAACACATGGTTTAAATTGTTTCCAAGAGATGTCACTATGTAAAAAGTTTTGTGTGCATTGTAATGAATAACTGTTTCCTATAGCTCAACTGCAACTGAAATTAAAACTTTTTTAATATAAGTTATTTCCGCTTTTAATTTAGTAATTTTCCAAAAGCCATTAACCTAATTTTTCTTTATCATTATTTTTATGCCACACATTGTGGCAGTTACTTCCTATACGCATAAACTGTTTATTTTTTTTACAGACTTTACTGTTATATCAATACAATAAAACTGTTATTTTCTCAGGAATCGTCATTAAAATAACAAAGCTAATGCGACAATGTAGTTTTTATTATAACAAGTTATAATTTGTGATATATGTAACATACACTGTGACCCTTTAAAAACTGGTCACAAGCCTCAAAGTGAAATATAAAAAATGTGAGCTAATAAAAAAAATTATAACACATTTTTCAACTAAATAACTACCTACCAACTTTTAATTTAACCGGTTCTTGTGTCTAAAAAACAAACAGCAGCAGCAACAAATAAACATTAACTAACTGAAGTTATTACTAAAATCAGACCATAAAAAATCAGGCTAACAGGCATCGCCGCATATGCTACCAACTGAAAGATAGACGGACGGACAGACAGTAGATCTTAAATTTTACATGAAGTGTGTATCATTTTTCATGCACAGAGTACAAGATTTTTTTGGCTGAAAGCTTTTCACAGATATTTTTATTGTTAATACCTGATAGCCAAGAGAGAGAGAGAGAGAGAGAAAAGAAATGAATATGCATGCCGACTAAATAAAAAATTATAGTTGGACCCAAAATTGTATAATTGAAAATAAAAATTTCCATTCAGTTGCCTTTCTTACAATATTCTAATACCACCTTGTCCTTTATTTAAATTTTTGTGATATCAATCTCGTAAATCTCAATATTATAGATTGCAGATTTAAGTGATTACCGGTCATTCCTTCACCAACGTATTATTTTCTTATAATTCCTTTGTCCAATTTTTTTGAAAAAATTATTTTATTAGGAAAATGGGGAAAAATACCAAACTTCATGAATAGCTTGAAAAAAAACGATAATAAATGATGTTAAAATTAGACAAATATAAACAAAGCATGTGTTTCTGTGTTTCTCATATTATACAAACTAAAAAAACAAAAACAATAACAACAGCGAACTTTATTGTATTTTTTTTTTTTTTTGTATTTAATTATGTAAAAATGTGCAGAAAAACAAAAAAAAACAAAAGAAAAAAGAAAGAAAACGTTAAAATTTTAAGTCAACAGCAGCGCCATTTTTAATTACCACAAACTAACAGCAGTTTACCGTAATAGCCAAGTTTAGACTTAAACTGAAGCTTGACCGTTTTTTCTGCTGCTGCTTCATATGTGATTCGTGTGTTTTTTTCGCGCATATTTAAGCCAGTTTTATAGCTTTTATTTTTCTTCATTTTAGCTTTATTATTGTAATAGTTTCCCTCCTTACCACTTGACATTTTTCTTGGCCTCTTTTTTTCGAGTGGCTTTGTCCCCCAGTCTTTTTTTTTTTTGTTTCAGGCTTAAATGCCTGTCAAAATTTTATCGCTCACCAGCAACAACATAATCAAAAATATGGTATGCTGAAAATTTCTATATAACAAAAAAACCTTTAAAGTACCACAAACGAATGAGTGAGTGCAGAGTGAGTCCAGGTTATAACAACATGCAAACTAGGTATATATCCACACAACAACTGATATACAGGGTGGCTCATAAAAATGCATGGGTAGCTGAAGCTTCAGTTGCATATGAAACTTGAAAAGCTCAAGATACACATTTTCTTCAATCGGTTTCATGATATCAGGACCTCTAGTATTGACTTCATAGAAACTATAATACTAAAAAAAATTGGCTTCATGAGCAAGTATATCGCTGATGTGGTGAGTGGTCCGTTGAAATGTCGTTTTAGCCCTAGTCTCGCCGGAATATTTAAACTTACCATCTATTAAATAGTTACAGTTACTTTTCCGACCACCATGTGTCAGAGGCAGCAGCACTCCATCGAGACCCAGAAGCAGATTTGATTAATATTGTTTCAATTGTTGTATAACACGCCCATGCGACCACAATATGATTCAAAATGCAAGTTAACTTATTGTTTTTGTTTACACATTTTTGCATTCATATTTTTTCACCTAACTAACATAGAACTGCATGTGTGAATTTTTCTCCATGTGGTTAGCTGAAATAAATTTAAACTTTTTTTTCGGTCACTTGCATCTTTCGGTTTTTCGTTGTTATTTTTTCTTGTGTATATTAAAATTCCATTTAATTCACTTGCATTTTATATACTTGCATACATATGCACAACTGAATTTTGTACTAACTTTTGCTTTTACTATTTCCCATGTGAGTGATCCCACGCGCATGCGCCGCTACTGCTGCTTTAGCGTTTTATGTGTGTGCCTAGTGTAGGTTCATACAAGCACAAAAACTAATTTTAAACATATTTTTAACTTACTGATTTTACGATTACAATCTTCACATTATTTTTATTTGTTTAACTTCAAAGATTTATGCGAATTTTTTGGGTTTGCATATGCGCATTTTTGACATGTGAATAAAAACTTTAAAACCGATTTAAATAAATGAGAATGATATCAATTTTTATTGTATTTAAAGCTTTCAGTTTAAGTAAATATTGTTTATAAGAATTGCTACTAATATTAATTAGCTGCTCAGTTCCTTCGAAAAGTAAATGATTTCCACTTCAGGCAATAACAAGGAATGAAACCAAATATTCAAATTTATGTATCAAATAGACCCAAGTATCAGACCTCCACGGAAAACGATATCGTCTCGCACTTTTCACCAATGGAGGTAAGAAAAATCAATCTTCGCAAAATTGAGCGCTACGTGGCTACGTAGAATGCAACCGATATCTGCCCCAAAACAGAATATAAAAAGCAGAAGGTAAATGTTTCTGTCTACCTGACATTCTTCTCAAAAGTAATTTTTTCTAATTTTGGACACAGGATGATTCCGAACTGCGCAATGATTTCTTTAACACATATTCCTTAGCTCAAGAATAATCGTGTGGGGACTTTTCTAAAGCCAGTTGTTCTTTTTTAAAAATTCGGGGTACTGATGATTTGATCGGTTTGTAAATGCCCTATTCCTTCTCTTCTATGTTGTCCACCAATCAACATTTTTTTTTAATTTTAACAATATTTAAGAAATGCACTAAATGAACGAGTTCTATCGATCTGATCGAAATAAAGTGTAAACTCTAATCGTTCTTCTTAGATCTAGTCTGAGAATTATTTTGACTAAAAAAAGCAACTTGCCGAAACCACTTTCTTGCCGTTTTTACCTTTATAGCTTCAGTTATGCAAGTTACGTACATTGCCTCCTATTTGCTCAGATGATCAATTTTTAGTGATAGGTGATAAGGTTGAACTTAACTAAAGAAATCACTTTTTAAATAACTCATTGCAACGCACAGCGCACATGCACACACATAATTAACAAAATGAATATGTAAAAATAATCATTAATTATATTTTTTAATTTCTCTGCCGCCCTCCTCACCCACCCGTAGGCCTGTATGTCAACCAATACTAATAAAGTATTATGGAAACGCATAATTTACACACGCATAAAATTCCGCAGACGAAAAGCTTCAAGCGAAAAAATTTCAAGTGAAGTTTCACTAATGAGCAGACTGATTAGTTCCAGCATTTAAACATGCTCGACTACTTACTTACACAGAAACTTAGTGGAACTTTACAAGTTAGACATTGGTACTTGTATATGAGTATAGGTATTTTTTAAATGAATAGTATTACATAAGTTTTGAGAAATTTAGCAAGCAAGGCTTAAAGCTATTGATGTAAAAACACAAAACCTATGAGAAAAGTCTTCAGTAACTAAGTACTACCAGCAAACAGCTCACTAAGCCAAGCTGCAATCAGAGAAGATATTTGTTGTTTGCTGCTTTTTCTTTTAAGAAAATATTTGCAATTATTGGAGTAGAACCAATGCAAGTCAACAATCAAAAAAGAAAAACAAAAAAATGCAATCAAATGAATCAAAATAAAGTTAAAAAAGCCACAAAAGTCTTTCTGCCAGTAGCTTAGAGCCAATTTATTCCCTTATTTTTCTAAGCCATAGTTTTTTTCCTTCTTCTTCTTCTAGCATTTTATTGTTGTTGTTGGATGCCAATTGCGCAATTTTTTTTCTGCTTATTCACTTTCGGTTTCTATTTTCAACATTGATTGTGATTTATGTTTTTGAATGCTACAAAAAAAAAGGTTTAAAAAAATCTTTAAAGAAATTCTTGCCGTGAGACTGTAACTTAAGACTTTGCCAAAAAAAATCAGCTACAACAATAATGCAGTAACAAAATCAAAAAATGGAGACACTCTTTTGGCAGACCTATGTACTTGTATGTAGTATGCAACGAGTGATCCCAATTGTTTTGAGAATGGAGTCACTGCAAAATAAAAAATAAAATAAATAAAAAACTTTTGTAGTTTAGTCATGGTCGAAAATGAAATACCCTAATGTGAAACACTAGGGACTAATTTAATTTAGCAGATTTGCGATATCGTTTGTCGGAAAGCAGTAAATATCCGAATCAAAGTCTCTGTTTGAGAAGTATTGAGCTTCTATCGCAAGTCACGTCAACATGTCGCCAGACTACCAATTGTCTGTATGAGAAAAAAGATAATTATTAAATTGAAATAAAATTAATTTAAAGAAATTATCATGCACACTAAACCCTGTTTTAAAGCAGCTTGCAGAATTCGATGCACCATCTGGCTGCTTTGCCACGAGCAAACCAACTTCCCTACGGAACTGGCATGAGGATGATTTGCTGTTGTTGACAAAACTCGATAAATATTTGGAGCACTAACTTTTCCTTCAAGCATCGCTAAGCTCTGGATATCTTTCATTGGGTTTACTGCTATATACTATACTACATACTGCTTAATTTTTGAGTGTAGGGTATTCATATTCATCATAGGGTATCATGCATAGCAGCTACTCCAGACTTTTGCTTTTTTGGACTGAAGGCACCCGCGCTACTTAAAATAATTTTGCTTTACTTTTCTATACCACTACAGCTTATCTATATCTGCTTGCCTGTCTGTCTCAGCGAATGTCTCCTCAGCCTTATAGTCTATCTACGTCTGTGTGTACGTCTGTTTGTTTGCCTTCAACTAGACTGCATCTTGTCTGTGACAGCATCGTTTTTAGTGTCTCGAGACTACCAACAGCATACGAATATTCATAGCACAAAATTTCGTTTATCGACTAAGTTCAATTCCATTACCATCAACAGCAACTAGCGTAGATTCTAAACTAAGATTTTCATTTCAAACTTCGCTTACGTTTTTTGATCGTAATTGTTTAGTCACGTTTTGCACGTTACCATGCTAAAGTATTTTGATGTTGTAGGTGCTTGGTATGAATGTTGGTATTTTGGTATGTATGTAGTACTTTAAGCCTAGTTAATATGAGTACGTAAGTTGGTAAGTTGCCGTTTAGAGGCAGCAAGCATCCGCTGTGTAATATATGGGAAGCTGTGTGTACTTGTTGATTTTTATTATTTTATGTTTGGCTCTAAGTCACTAATGTGATAATAATTCTTGACTGTCGTCGTCTCCATAGTCGCGAAAAAAAAAACTTTATTATCCCGATTTACTCAAATTCACTTTTACTTTGGCTGGGCTGTGAGTAGATAAAACCTTACTACCTTTTGACTTGTTGTGTGTTTTTTCATCATTTTCATATTTTTGTTTATAACTTAAATTAACGAATTTAGAGTTTCTTTTTATTAAAAATCATGTCTTTGGTAACAATCGTGATCTTATATGTTTCGTTTTTGTTGTTGTTTTGTTAGTTAATATTGCCCGCTGAATGTAACGTGATATTTCAGCATTATGTCCTATAAAGTTAAGTTAGCTTAGATTATGAGTTCATAGCTAATGATTTGCTGATATGTTGCACTCTTTTCTGATGCTTTGAGCTTTCCTGTTGACTTCAGATCGTCAATTTCAGTTTTGTCATAAGCTTCATGAAATGCTATCAGATTTATGGCGCTCTGTGTCTGTGAAACTAGAAAAAAAAACGTGAATTATTTATTGTCAATATTAAAAGCATTAAAAGTATATGAAGATAAATGGATGTGAAAAATGGGAAAATTTATAGTTCAATATTCTGATAGTAATGAAGTATGATGCAATCGATATTCCACAGATAATATATACCAGGAATCAGAGCGAGAAGCAAACAATAAAATTTGAAAAAGTGGGATAAAGTAATAGTTTTTGAAGTATTGATCATGAGCGTTACAATTTCTGGGGCATTCATTGGTCGTTTTAAGTAACTTCCCAAGCAGAGTGAGAGAACTATTCATAAGCTTGCCAAATTTTCACAAGACTTATTCACATTCACCTTTTCTTTTTCATTTGAACATTCACCGCGAATAATTTTGAGAGTACTAATACATATATACACCTTTAATAGAAATATTAATATTTACCTTTATGTAAACCATACTCAAATAATTATATAATTAACACTCAATCTACAGAACGTAAACAAAACGGTACAACAGAAGGAAAATTAGTATCACAGAGCATGCATCATACAGAACAAGACACTCAGATTCTGACTTAAATCTTAAATCTAAGGCAGTGGCTTGGTGGTTACATTGTCCTCTATCGTTAGCTTATATGTAATAAACCTTACCAGTGCGTCCGCACAGAAGGATTGTATAAAGAGTCGTTAGTTTAAATCAGCAGAGCGTCCGCATGATAGGCTCTTCATAAGACATTTTTCATTCGCTGAGGTATTCATTGGGTCTTGGCGTAAGTCCTTAGGTCAGGATTAAGATTTCCGCTGAGGTACTTATCAGGCATCAGGGTGTCGTGTCCACGTACCCTGGTGTATTAAACAATCAGATTTTACCTGCACCGTGTCACGACGACACATAATGTAAGCATATTAATACACGAAAAGAACCGAGCGCCAAGAAGGGCAAACGAAGGGAGAACGAGCGCCACGGAGGCTACAAAGTACGACGATCACCAACAAATACGAACGTAGTCCTTACAAACGAATACCAACGAATAATATACGAAGTAACACGTACGATAACACGAGCAAACTGAAATATCGTGAGTGTTGTTATTTATTCACCCTGATTACTTACTGAATAAAGGAAAAGAAACCTGGAAGGTTCGTTACAGTATAAAGAGACAGTGAGATCAAACGGCCGTTTTGGAATCTGTCATCTGACGTCCGGACGAACCTTACATCAGAAAAAAGGCTAATGGAGCAAAAATTGGGCTTAGAACGAATGCTACATGATTCTGGGATAGCAGAATCTAGGCCAAAAATTCAGCAAGCCGATATTTTCATTATTTCATATAGTAAACACATTTTGAAACAAAGCAATAACAATGTGATACTAGTTTTAAGTAAGTGTTTAATTTGAATTATTAAGTGCCTGTATTTTGGTAATATTTAATGATTATTAAAGAAATTATGCGGTTTATTTTCCTTATACCATAAGTTTTGTGATATAGCAAAATATAGCGTACATTTTCAGAAAAAGCAGAAATATTCATTATAAAGCGGTATAATTTTAAATTTCGCTGTATAATTTGCTTTCACTGTAGATTTTGCCGACTGGGAAATATCAGTTTCAATTACTGGCATAGTAAAAGTAAAAGAAAAACCAACATTTGCAGTAAAAACACAAACCTTTGACACCTGGCGCAAATCAATCAAAACTAACAACAAATTCAGCAAATTTCTATTTGATTATTGTTGCTATTAAATTTGTTTAACATTTTTATAAATATTTACTTCTGTATGTACATAAGTAAATAAGGTGCATACAAACAAAGAGTCTATTAAAAAAGTTAAATCAAGCAGGGAGGCAGGCAGGCAAAGCAGTCAGGCAGACAGGTTGGTAGTCAGGCAGGCAGCCAGAGCATCAGGCCACCACACAAACACCAAATATTACCACACCCAAAAAACCATCAAGTCAAAGGTATTAACACAAAAAAAAAACAAAAATTAAATGGCAATAACGACAATAAAAACAGCAAAAACTATGATTAAAACTACAAAATAAATTTCAGTTTTATACACAAAGTCTCATCGTTTACTTGCATGCAGATGTATGGTAAATAGTTTGGTACCCCTCAAAATAAACTGAGGTGTAGAAAAAACAAATTACCAAGTGGCAGACAGAATTAATGCTTTATTCGAAGAAAAATAGAAAAATAAGAAAAGAAGAAACAGCAATGCAAAGCAATGACGGCAAGAGCTGGTCAAGCAGCCTGCCAGTTGCAAGCAACTCCGTCGTCGTCATATATTTTTTAGGTTACCTAGGATAAAGCTTATTAATTTCCAATTGTGTTTATGTGCATACAACCCACCGTTCATAAAACTACACTGTGTAAGATGATAAAACTTCTGCGACAATGAATACACATCAAGTATACAGATACTGCAAATTAATACTATTCAGGAGCTAAAGATAAGATCACATGCAACATATTCGCAAAATGAATTCAAAAGAGAGTATTTCCCGGACACAAATCAAAGCAGAGGACCTGTAGCCTTGAAGATCAGAGGTCAGAGGACATGAAAATCAGCAACCCAATAGATCTGCAGATTAGTAGATCAGTGAATCACAGAATCACAGATAGATACTGCTTCTTAAAATATCAGAGGGTTTGAAGATCAGTGATTCTGAATCTGGTGATCCAAGGAAGAACAATGAAACTGGAGATCAAAAGATCTGAAGACCTGAAGTTCTGACAATAGAGACCGACGTTTGAAATATTAGGGGTTTTGAAGATCACAGGACTTGAAACCTGTAGATAAAAAATCTGAAGATCGAAAAATATGAAAATTAAAAGACCGTTGCTTGAAATATCAGAGGATCCCCAGATCAGTAAATCTAAATCTGATAACCAGAGGAACATCAGATCTGAAGATCAGTCAACTTAATGATTAAAAAGTCTGACGATCAGGGGATATGCATACATATTATCAGTAAAAGCCAGAGGTTTGCTAAGACCAAAGGAAATTAATCACTCTCGATTTATTTTAAACCTGAGTTTGCTGACCAGTGCTGAACAAAGACACTTGCATACCACACAAATATTGAAGCCTACTTCAGAAAAATAGCCAATAAAAAAAAAGACTTAAAAACTAATAATAAAAATAGTTTTGGAGCTCGCTGAAGCGGTGCAAATAATATTACATAATCAAAAGAAAAATAAAAAACAAAAAAATTGTTGCTGCCATCAGGCGACGCTTCCACCACTACCACCATCAACCAACTGCAACGCTAACGTCTCTACGACCACATAAACTGTTGATGATGACGTTGAAGTCGTCTTCAGATTCAGTTTCGTTCATAGAGACTGACTGCTTTTGTTTAGTATGATTATATCATATATATGCATACACACAAATACATACATGATCCAACACATATAAAAAACTAGAGAAGATCGTAATGTTAGCCAAATTGTATGCACAGTTATAGCCAGCTAGGGCCTATACCAGCGAAGTATGTATGGTGTGCTTTATGCATCTTCAAGCAAACAAATGCGTCTTTCTGTTAATTTGTCCGTCTGTCTGTCTGTCTGTCCGTTATAACGTCCATCCAACCATTCAACTACAATACTTGGACAATACTCGTCGCCGTCTCTGCAATGAACATAGCGAAGCTCTGTGTGCTAAATGTATGAATCGCTCGAACAGCGATCATTCGAGCGATCGTTTGCTAGTACGACCGCCGTTCTCTCCAACGCAAGTTTCTATGGTTGCTGCTTGTGCTGCGCGTTTGTCCATTTAAATAATGTTTTGACCTAAATTTTTCGTGAGCTTAGCCACCTTAATAACAACAACAACAATAACATACAACAACAAAAATAACATAAAGATAGCATAGGCCAAAAGAAAATACTAAGTTGAAAAATAAGCGAGGAAAAGGAAAAGAAATAAAAATAAAAAATGCCAACCAAAAAATAAAATAAAAGCTTCAACGAAAGAGGCGTGCAGCGAGGGTCCACTTTTTTTCTACTTACTGGCCAAGCTGTCGCCTCGTACTATTTTATTTATAGTAGCTGTGGTCATGTCGCTCAAGCTCTAAAGAAAGACTCAAAAAACAAAAAATACAAAAGAGGTTATCTTGAAGACTTTTCTTTGTTTATTTATCAAGCTAGAAAAATTTGCAATTCATTTGCGGCACGCTGCAACAAGAAGCAATGCGTTTATATCTTGGCCAGCACCGTAAAAGCGAATGTCCATCGATCGTTTGGCGAGTTTCTTGATCTTTTCTTAGGGGACGTTTTTTTTTTGTATACTTTTATAAACTTTTTGTCCGTCTATCTGCTGCATAAATTTGCATTAAACTTAGTACCGCGCTTTCTGTGCCAAATAATTTCTTTTTCTAAATCTTTCGATGACACAATTTTTTTTCTTTAATTTTCTGACGTTAATGGTAATTTTTGCTTAGTTTGTTTCAACTTTTTTCATCCAATCGATCCAAGCAAAAAATGTAAATTTATTTTTAAGCGTATTTATTATCTGAACTTATATAACACTCTGTAGCAGAAACACAAAAAGTTAAGCCTTCCTTTTTTGTTAGAGTTAGAGTGAGTATCATTTTACACATCATTTTTCATAACTACGCCATGGCATAAAAAAATTCGCTTTTGGCGGTAGATCATTAAAAATGTGATAGCGCTAAGCCAAGCATATTGCAAGCTAAGAAAGATAGATAGGTAGATGTGTAGTTATGTTATTTGTGTAGTTATATGTAAGTATATGTCTTCCTGCCACCATGCACTTTACTGCATACATCCATTAAACTTATGCCAAGTGGGCGTTACTTGTGTGTGCATGTTTGCATTTTTCAAAAAAATTATAAAGAAATCAATAAACAAAAAACTAAATTAATTATCTAAACAAATATTTTATTTTTATTTTATTCACATACTGGCTGTTATTTTAAGTGTTAAGTTAATAGATTTGAAATCTTACAAAAAGAGAGATCTAAAATTTTTAACAAATTTACTATTGAAGAAAAATCTATCTGGATCAGGAAATAAATAGCATCCACTACCCCTCTTCATTAAATGTCCCAATCTCCAGATCCGTCTACTCCATTTCTAACGAAACATACTTCGAAGAGGGTCAATAAGGCTTATCAAGAGAAATGGGTGGTTCAAGACGAATCCAAGATTGTAAAATTGGCATAATAATGAACCAAAAATTGGCCCATTTTTGACCCATTCTGAGCAATTCCTTTTAACCTACCGAAATCTAACTAATTCTTATTGTTAGGGAGAGCACTATGACCTATAACACCTATTATACTCTTTCATGGGCTTAGAGTACCCCATAAGTCCAACCTTCAATAGAAATTTTAGTATTAATCCTTTTTCTATGGAATTCAGATTTATGTCTGGCTTTTGATGTTCGCTCAAATGTCTTCTTCGAGTATGAATAAGTACGGGCACTGTACTAAGATGTGCTTAGCAAATTTCTTATCTTCTCTGTCATTAGAAAGGGTTCCCAGTTTAATTAGGTGAAAATTAACCATAATAATTCTTAGAGCATTGTTCGCTTTGTTCATACATTCCTTAAAGCGCTAAGTTATATATACCGATAAGTATTTCCAAATGCTTCAACACTGGTGGTATTTCCAGTATAACTTCCTTGCTGTTCTTAATTTTTCCTAATGAGTACGGAGAAGGTTCATTTTCCAACCCCCCCGAATGGCTATATACCCACCAGTATCAGTATCGTCATTCTTTTCAATCCCAATATACCCCAAAACCCCCGATCAAAAAGGCCGAGCATTTATCATGATCCTCCTCCACTAGTTTTGATGTTGCCTTGTTAGATTTGAGTGTAACTTGTCTTAAAATTTCGTAAAGAGGGGAGCAAAAGGTATAAGGGTACTGAGATTATATTTCCGCTGCTCATATTGAAAGAATCTTACTCTCACTTAATGGAAGCCTAAAATTGTTATTGCCCAATTGAAAGCATATCATAAGATATTTTCTCCTAATGTTGTAAATATCTACCACTCAATTGAGACATCTTTAACCCAAATATGTCCAATATCCCATATGTAGTACACTTCGGAAATGTTTGATTTTTATTAAATGAAAATATAATCTATCAATTTCGGAGGCTTTTCAAATGTACAACATATAGGACATTGGGCATACCTGAATTAAGCTGAAAAAAAAAAAAAAAAAAACTGCAAACTTTTCGAAAGCGATTTCCACATCATCTTCAAGCAATGATTCAATACATAGTGTACATAGTATAAGTATGAAAATAGCTAACTTAGTTAACTAAATTCCTCTTTGGTTTTCCCTTTCGCTTTCATTGGCGCGTGAAGCAGCAGCGACTTTAAAAGAAAAAAAAAACAACTATAAAAACACAAGAAACTTACAAGCAAATAACAAACAATAATAAGAAAATTATAAAAAATAAAATGATCATTATTATTATTGCTGCTGCTAGTTAAGTTATTGCAGTTGCTTTATTGTTGCTGCTGATCAACGAAGCAGCAACTTTACAAAATTAGTTCCAAAAACATAATGAAATTAAGAAAATTTTAACTAGATTAACTAAAACTTAACGAAAAAAACTTAAACCCCTATAAAAAAGAAGGTTGTAGGAAGGAAAAAAGGTTTCCAATAAGAAAAATCGATGACGAAGAAGAAGAAAAATGTTTAAATTTGCCAAGTTTTTGGTTATTTTACAATTCCATACGTTATTTTGGCTAAAATATGTTTGCATATTCAAACCAAAGAGAAGTGGTTGCTGTTTGTTACTCGTTTGCAGTTGCAGTGGCTTTACTAACAAAATGCTCCAGGAAGCATCACTCTAAATGCCTATAAAATAAACCGAATTCTGGAAATAAACTCAACATTTTTGACCCTTTTGAATATCTTTGGGCTATTTTAAGCAACTGAAAACCTACATCAAAACATATACAACATCTCAATTGGGAAATCATGACGCAGCCAGAAAACGAAGAACAGGAAGAAGAAGAAGAAAGAAAACTTCATTTTATAATTTGAAGAAAGAGATAACCAAAAACTACCATAAATAAAACCAACGAAATGCCATTTTGACAGATCTACTGTCAGTTTGACTGACATGCAGACAGGAAGACAGAGAGACATTCAAAACATTTGAACGATTTTGATCGATATTATCATGATTCATGATGTAGTAAAGTTCGAAGAAAAAACTCAAAAATACGGTCGAAGCGAAGCGTATTTCAAGTGGTTGTTGTTGTTTAGTTAGTTTTGTTTCTGTATTGTATATGTGACGAATTGAGCGAACGAAAACAGCAACAACAACAGCAGCAGAAACCACAACAATTCCAGCATGTAAGAAACTAGGTCAGCATATCGTTCGAAACGATACGAAACGATATGAATTTTCTGTTGACTGAATTCATTATTGTTGTTGTGCTATAGAAAGTGAAAACGCTCACGAATCGGCCTCGTTCGTTCGTTTCCACCTTCGGTTTGTTCGCTCATTCGATCGATCGTACATTAAAGACATACGAAGACACGAAGATGACGCGCCACAAATCACATAACAGTACAAACGAACGGAGAAGCAGCATTGGTAGTACATAAAAGCAGAGAAAAGAGCATCGTTAATATAACAATAACAACAACCAAAGGGGCCAATTTAAATGCGATAACTCGCACTGATGGCGCATGTGCATATGAGAAAAACCTTAAGGGAAAAATATTAGACACGGTTACTTTACATATTCATATTTATGTATGTAAATATGTAGACGACGTACACACACACAATTTGTCTCAGCAATGCATATGTAAGAAATTTTCTTAGACAAAAAACTAAATTTTGTTTGGGAATATGTTGGGTGCCGTCTTTTTAGTACTCTACATTTGAATAGATGGCATGTTTTCATGATACCAATACATTGATTAGGTAATATCTGTGGTTAAGAACATTAATCATTTAAGCCGACTTTATACAAAAAATTAAACGTATTCGCTTACGTAGAACGGCAGCCAGTTACATTAACTTCAAACCGTGTTTACTCGAATTGAGTTTTAGCACTGCTTTCCAGAATATTTTGTTCGGCATCTTTCTACACTTAAGATAGCAACGATAACGGGCTTTAGAATCGTTACCCACTCTTACAAAATCGATCAACTGCTGGGAGAGCAAATCATGCATCCGCTCACCAATGGCTTTGGGCTTTGAGAGCCCTTATAAAATATTAGATACAATTCATGGCTCAATAATAAGGTTATAGCAGCGCTACAAAAACAAAATCGACCGTATAATTTGTTTTTGTATGCAGAGAAGTCCCTTTCTTCTGTCAGCTGATTTATTTTGCTCCCATATTTTTTTGCTTGATTTATTTCACATAACAATTAGACGAACAAATTGGGAAGAAAAAGAAAGCTATCCTGGCAACATAACTTTATAATTGCGCCATGATAGGATTTTTACATCATTGACCCCCAGAATCCAAAATTTATTATCGGAAACTATCTCTCTGGTTTTTTTTTTTTATTCTTCTTCAAACCGAACAACTTTGAAATAATCAACACTCAATCATAGTAAAATAAAGAAGTATGCTATGCTGAATTCTCCCCTCTTTAAATGAATGAAATTTTTGAGATTCACTTAATTTTAATGTCAAATGGTTCTCAGAAAATTTATAGCACTCTGGATATGGAATACATTTTACCCCAACTTTGTCGATGACTATTTTTTTTTGACATATTTTTTGACAATCCGGAGTACTTTAATACTACTCTACCTATGTAGCCTACTTGTTAATTTTATTATGCACTCAATAACATAGGGTATTCCATTGCCTATATGGCCAAGTATTTTTAATTTAGCTAAACTTTTTTGTGTTTTCTTTTTCTTTTCTTCAAATGCAACACTATGCGATGTTCCAGCTTTATTTATATTATTTATAATCTATTGTAGAAAGAGTGTGTTTCGTCTTATTCTGTCTTTTTGTTATTGTTAATGTTTATCATTTCGTTTTTTGATATTTTTAATTCTCTTTTTTGGTGGGGGCCTGTAGTGCGTTTATTAATTTAAACGTAGCATAGGTTAGTTTTCTTATGTTAGGTATTTTTTTAATTTTTGTTTTACGTTTTATGTTTTTTTCGAATTAGTTTTTTGGGTAGCAGCTAATTTTAACTGCATGTAGCACAATTTGTTGTTTTTGCTGTTGTTGCTTTTATGGCAATAGTTTTGTTTATAATTTAGAAAAGTTATTTATGAGCTGTCAAATAATTTTTTTTCTTTTTTTTGTATTTTAAGCATTTTATATGTATTTTATATCCTATGCTCACAGATTCAAATATATTCAAAATAATATTTTTCGAACCAAAATTTCTCAAAACTCTTCTTAAAGAACTTCAACGTTTTGAATAATAAAAAACTATATCGGTGTCTCCAATAAAAAATTAAATGGCGATTCAAATACTCCAAATATTGATTATATAACTAGTTGTAAAACCAACAACAAAAGAAACAGCTAAGCTTTCTAATTAAAAAATGTTTATACACAGACAATTTGAGGCCTACTACAAAAAGCCAAAACACCAGAAGAAAATCAAATATTCGTGACAATTTTTTAAAAATAAAAACATGTTCAAAATGTTAATACATTTTTTGTAAAAAAAAATACAAAAAACAAAATTAAAAACGAATATAAATATTTTTTATTCCATATGCATCTATCAATATTCAAGAAGCTTTGTATTTAATACAAAAAAAAAACCGAAACGGAATAAATAAATAATAATTACTTATTTAAAAAAGAAATGTTGTTAAAAAATTAATAATTTACTTGTAAATAAACTCGAATGTTGTGAAGTGTCAAAAAACATTAAACTCCTATGTTCCATTTAAATTAGACGACTTATAACAGATACTCTATATACATTTAAAAATCAGTCCGTAAAATCTGAATTATGATCAAGAAGGAAAACCTTAATTTCAGCTTAATATCTTCTATATTTATCCATATACGGTAAGCGGATAATAATGTTGGTCTTCCAGTTTTAACGCCTTGCTTGACTACATTGAATTATATAGTTAGTCCTTTTTATATGCATTTACTTGTAAATCAGTAAGTAAAAAGACCAATAAATAAATATTTATTCTGATATTCATACCAACTAGTCTTCTACAACAAACTTCTGATCTCAACTGAATACTGCCTACTTATTGTAGGGTATCTCAAATAAAAGAGGTGATTTAACAACAATTTAAAAATTAATTAGTCACGATTTTCATATGTAATGCATAACAAAAACAACAACTATTATTGTTAATAAAACTTGTATGCATTTATGCTTTACTACTAAGTACTTTACTACTACTATTACTTCGATCGAAAAAAAACGTACTAAATTTAACTACTACGTTAAAAAAAAAAATTAATCAAATATTCATGACAGGCATTTTGCCAGCAGAAAAAAATTTTGGTTTATTTGCTATTGCTGTGCTGGTCACACTTTTATTTTATTTGCATTTTAGGGAGTCACACACACACACATACACAAATTAATTTGTTTTTTGTTTAATTACTTGTATTTGTAGATAACTTGAAGAAAAAGAGAAAAGTTTAAAATAAAAATGCAAAAGTATTTTTTCTTCATGTTTGTTTGGCACATATTTAAGCCAATGGATAAAACCAAAACATAAATCAAATGACAACTTCATGTCTTCAATTCACGTCTTTAATCCACGTGGAGTGCGACGTTTTTATAAGTTTTTTCTATTAATAATTGGGAGTAATGAATTTTTCAACATAAATTTAAAATTGATTCAGAGAGCCCAGAATGAAAATGAATGATATAGCTGCTAGAGTGAATCGTCACCAAAATACAATAACAAACTGTAAATAAAACCCTGAGAACTATGCTATAATCAAGCGCAGGCATGATGAGTTACGCTTAAATTATAGCATAGTTGTGTCTTGATATTACAGAATCAGAATCCTCAAAATTTTTCACGAAAACAACTAAGTCAATTACACTAGTTTACAGATAATTATTTTTTTTCTGGGCAATGAACACCACTATCCGATTCCTATGTAAAATTGGTCGCTGAGCCCGAAAATCAACTCTATGGTGTGGTTTTGGAGATATCGCCAGTTGAATTTTTTTATCGGAACGAAAAAGGTTTGTCCACATGATTACAAATATCTTAGAAACTAAGTACTCGATTTAAACAAGCAGAGTATGAAATTGAAGATACTAAAATTTCTCATCTTAAAATTTCTTGGTAATTTACTTAATTGTGCCAAAACTACTTATCCAGTCGAATCAAAATGTATTAACGTAAGATGAGAAATTTTTAAAACAAGTTCCTAGCTTCCAAGGTATTTGTTATTATGAGAACAAACCTTTTTTGCTCCGATAAAAAAATTCAACCGGCAATATCTCCAAAACCATACCATTGAATTAAAAATAGAATTGATTTTACCAATTCTACATGGGAATTGGATAGTAGTAATCATTGGTAATTTTGGCTGTAAACTAGTGTTATTTATTGCACGTCGTCCAACACAAGCTTCTACGACGACATACTACGGCCCATCTTGCACAAATGCAATGCGTCCGGGCTACAAAGGACTTTCTAAAGCCACATAATATGTCTTTGCTGGAGTGTCCAGCTATTAGTCCATACTTGAACCCAATTGAGAACCTGTGGAACATTATTACCAGTACGAGTCGATGAAATTGATTGATAGATCTATGCAATTGATTGATAGATCTATGCCATACGGACTTAGTCAAGTAATATTCAACAATGAAAAACATATTCCATATTAAAACTCATAAATGTATAATATATGAATATTTACTTTCAAATTTTGTAAAACATTTACTTATATTTTACTTCAACAATATTAGTTAATTGGTGTTTCTTAGTGGAAACAAGATTTCTACATCGATCTAGACTATGTTCCCCCAAACTAACAAAACTATATTGTCGTTTCTATGTCAATTTATATTACAACAAAAAAAAAAATTCAAAAATTGGGGAAAAGTTACTATAATTTACAGTTTTTTTTAAAGCTGACAAAAGATTTAAAGTAGGTTAAGTCACAATGAGCCATATCCAGCTATATGTGAAGTTTTAATGGGAAGACAGCAATTTCAATCTAAGGCAGGTTAAGTCATATTTTTTCTTATAAAACTAGTTTTAATAATAATCAAAAAACATAAAACTAATAAACTCATAAATATTTAAAGTAGTTTTTAAAAGAGGGCAATAACAGTAATAAAAACCTACCACAAAAAAAAAATCATTTCACATTCAAATTAGGAATGTCATCCGTGTAACGGCAAAAAAAACTATAGATAAATTCACACTCCAAACAAATAAAAAAAAATTATGATGTAATATTTCTGACAGTTTTCAAGCATAAAAATAAGAAAAATTTTACAAAAATATAAATATATTATATATTTTGTATCAGTGGTGGACCCGAGGGAGGGGACCCGAGCAAGGTTTATATCCCCCATTTTACTGTTAAATAACAGCTCTATACAATGAAATGGATGAATTTTCAGAAAAAAAAATTCCATTTACAGAAAGCCTGAACCATTTTCTAATTCCTTATGTGACTTTTTATTTTTTAAAAACTTTAGCAATATCTCACAAATTTCTAGAATTCCTACAACGAATCATACTAACTCTAGGTCTAACTTTTTATATCTTAATAACTTTAATCTATTATGAGTTAAATTGTGTAAACCTTCTTTATGCAACTTTAGGGCGAATTAGCAACTCTTTGCTGTCGGTTTTATGGGTTGTTGAAAACTACGAAAAACTATGTTTTACACTATCGATATAAAAAAACTTAAAACCCTAATCCAACGTCAACAATTCCATAAAAAAGCTCCATTGGTTCCTAGAATTGAAACAACCCAAATTTTCGTTGGGCCGTGTTATTTGAAAAAAACCCGAAGCATTTAAAAGTGCGGCACTTTTTGATGAATGTTAGGTTCTTCTAGGGAAACCTAGATGAAAAATAAATGTAAGATATTGGAGTAAGAAAGTTTTCGCATATCAGCCCTCCTCCTATTGAGGTTTTCTAGATCCGTCACTACGTAGTGCGATCTTTTTGTTCAATATTTTTTATTTACTTAAAGAAAAAATAAAACAAATTTATGCTCTCCGCGCTTCATGCTAATTTATTTAAACTCATGACACACAAATATTTTAACTTTAATACTAAAGCATGTTCCCTCTCCTTTACTCTTTCTCGTTCTCTCTTCTCCAACCACCTACACTTGGTCGCCTTCATTTCAGTCTTCCATGATCGCTCAGCTCTAAACAATAAGAATGCTCTTTCTATTTTTAGTAGCTATTGCTTCTTCTACCTTGTTTTCTGCTGCTTCTTCTTTTTCTTTCACTTACCTCCTGAAGTTTTCATTTTGCGCGCGTGTGTGTGTGTATAAATTTGTTTGAATTTATTGTTGTTGGGGCTTTTTCTTTTTTTTGGTAACCAAATTTGCATTTTTAATTTCGTTTTCATTGTTGTATGTTCGATTTTTCGTGCTTTGTGCTGCTGCCTTTTTTGATTTTTTTTTGGTTCGATTTTGCGGCCTTGAAAGTGAAAAGATGTCACACTTTCGCTTTTTTTTTCTTCTTCTTCTTCTTCTTCT
The DNA here is from genome assembly GCA_963691655.1 of Toxonevra muliebris. Taxonomy (NCBI): domain Eukaryota; kingdom Metazoa; phylum Arthropoda; class Insecta; order Diptera; family Pallopteridae; genus Toxonevra; species Toxonevra muliebris. Next base: position 90,182,295 of record OY829328.1, read on the forward strand.
TCTCTTTACTTTATTGATTTTGGCTTCCATTTGGAATAACGTTTGTTTTTTGTTTATAAATGTGTGTGTATTTATATGGATGTGAGTGTGTATGCATGCATGGACAAAAATTATTCAGTAAAAGAAGCATACATCTCACATTGAACAATTTTTCTGGCAGCTGGCAACATTTCTTTGTTGCTATGTAATTTAGCTGATAGTATAGTTGCTTACCCAAAAAATTTAATAGAACGCCTGTTTTATTTCTTGACGCAGCGCCAGACTTAGATTTTGAACCCCCAAAATATAAGAATTATAAAAAAGCTCTTCTAGCCGGATTCTCTCAGCTGATTTCTGAACCATAAACTCAAAATATATTAATATATATTTGAATTATCAAGAAGCATTAAGATTCCCGTGTTTGCTATTGCAGATTACATTTCAAAATAACTTTACATTTACACTTTAACTTTAGCTTAATAAAAAATACGCCTCAAAATTGAATTGATAGCAGAGCACCTAAACCTTATACAAAACTATTTAAGCTAGGGTCAAGTGTGAAGGTTTATGTACAATCAAATAAATTCAAGTGACAAAATTACACCAAACAATTTTAGCAGCAAACATTTTCAATAGACACCAATCGATCTTCGTAAGATTGTATTTTTTTTTTATATACATAAAAACCTTTCACTTTTTTGTGGGGCTGTTATAGATAAACTGTAAGTTAACAACTTTGACTTAAAACAGCGCAGTTTAAACTTAAACTCTAAACATAAGCACAGAAAAAAATAAATAAATAAACAAAACAAAAAATTAAGCAACTTCAAAAAGTCAAAATAAAAAGTGATTTTGATCTTGGCTTAAAGTTGAAGAAAAAACAAAAAACAATAAAAATAAAAATAGCGCAAAAAGGAACAAGTTGAATAAAAAAAAAAAAACAACCAAAACTAGTGATCAATTACAACAAGTTTAAAAACTTCAAATGTAAATTTTTACTAAATTGCAGTTTAAATTCAAATTTAAAAGGTGGAACTTTTGGCAACCCACAAATAACAACTACAGCCAGCAACAGTGCATGAGCAAGCAGACTGATGAAAGGATAGACAGACAGGCAGGTAGGCAGATAGATAGAGAGACAGTTAAAGCGACAGAAGTGTTTTTGAATCAGCGAAAAGGGTAATTTAGGGAGACCTCCCGCGCGCTCCTTCTTCTCATTGCTGTTGCTGTTGTTACTGACTTTTGATTTTGACATTTGATAAATGCTGTCAAATTTGACACTCTGACAATTAATTGTTATTTAGTGACAATTTGCATATTTCCAAAATGTTGCATTTTGTTTTTTCGTTGCTGTTAATTAAAGTAAAGAAAAATCTAACGAAAATGCTTGGGTTCTTTTAGTTTGACAATTGCGAAACCGTTTTTATTTTTTGAGTGCAAAGAACTGTCACATTGACAGTTGGTTGTTTGATTGGCAGTTGTGTATTTAAATGATAATTAAGAAAAATTAAATTACAAACTTTAAATTGAAATTTATTTAACGTGTTGTAAGTATAAGTATGACTTAAAAGTTAAGCATACAAATAACACCCACACGACTTTCCGCCTGCCATCGGATGATGCTGAAAAAACACACAGAACTGCATTTTTGACACTTCCAGCTGGAAAAAAAGCTCACAAAATTCGAATACACTGGTCGATAATAAATAACTTTTTCGTTCGCAAAATAATTTTTAGATAGATTCACACTGAACATGAAAATTTTTCATCAGCTCTGGTTTTTTTAGAAAATTGGGTTCAAATTGTCAAAGCGTAGTCATCTCTATCACATCAGGTTTACCCGTTTCGTTTGATTAAAAGTTTCTAAAATCGGTGTCGTTATGAAATTTTTCACTGTAATATTCATGTTCGGCGATAAAAATCTATCAAAAAACTGTATTGCGGCTCTTGCAATCACTTTATGTGTTGACCAGTGTTATAGTCGCTGAGACAGCTCACAATAATGACTCTGCTGTGTTACTCCGCTCCACCGTGCAGCTTAAGCATCTACATAAATATCTACCAGCATCTATCTATCTATCTTTCTATCTCTCTATCTATCTATTTTTTTTTTTTTTTTTTTTGTATCCAAATGACATGACAGCGTGGTAATTCAACAATATGCCGTAACTAAAATTGTGAATGAAATGAAAGCAAAAGTGATTTTCACGTTTTTAACGTTTCACGATGATGACTACCGACTAGAGACAGTGATCGTATGCTGTTGTGGCTTCTTATATTGTTTTTGTTGTTGTTGTTGTTGCTTGTGATCTATACTTGGCGACCCAGTTTTTCTTTTTGTAGCAGCAGCAGCAGCTGTGATTTTTCTGAGTGTTTGCAAAAATTGCAAGAAGAAACGCGAAAAGAAACTAAACTAAAAAGAAAGATAAAGTTTCCTAGATTCATAGACAAATCACACTCAGTGATTAAATCACTCAGTTACTTTATCAAGTCAGTCAGTCAACCAGTTACTTAATTTGATAGGCAAGCAGGCATTCACTCAAATTGCGCCAGGCATCCATCTTAAGCTTTTTAGTCATGTTTTGTTACGTTGTGACTTGTAATTTGTGTGAATGTATAATGAAGATCTTTGTGAGTATGAAATTTCTTTATAACTTCATTCTATTCCGAAGAATCTAGACTGAGGAAGGCTCTCATCCTATAGCTGTTTCTATAAATATTTCCATCTACGTTCGAAGTTATAGTCAAATCCGAGGAATTTTTGTGCTGGACCTATTAATTTACTCAAGACTTCTGTAGAAGTTGCAAAGACGACGTTATTGCAGAAAAAAATCTCACTTGGCCCACTAATTTTTTGAGATTTAACACGTGCCGCAATTTTTAGACTCCGGAATGGGCTTAGGCATAAAAATCTTTAAGTTTTAACCAACAAAATTGGTACTAACACAAACGTACTTCAAGATCTTTATTTAAATTTTTAATTCACAATATATGTACAAATGCTGGACCGATGATGCTGTACCGATTTTGACTCTGTGATGTAAGACCGTTGTTGGCCATAAAGTACAGATTCTTCTCCGCGATGAACTGGAATTTGATAGTGCTGCCACCGTTCCAGCAACGTCGGCTTCCGAAATTGAGATCCCTGTAGTCTTATATTATAGAGATTAAGTTGGGCAAGTAGACTGTTTTCTAACCGTTTCATATTGAACAACTCGTGCAAATCTGCTCTGAACACTCGATGATAATTCTCAGTTCAAGATTTCTTGTTGGAGTATAAGAATATGAAGGATGTCACTGCCAAATGTGTTTTGACAGCAACAGCAATTGAGGCTCCAAAACCTTCTATATCTCAACAACAGTCCTTTGCATATTTTTGAACATACTTATAAATTAAATAAAAAGCACTTATTTTTTTTTAAGAGGTAATCAGAAAAACAATTTGGATTATTTGCAAAATCAAAAATTTCAATTAAATAATAAACTTTAAATGTTTTGATTATACTATTTTTTTATTTCGTTGTTGTTTTTGTTTGCTACTTTTAAAAATGTTTTACATTAGTTGTTAATAACATTTTCATATATGTATATATTTTTTTTCAATTACATAAATCATTTATGCATTTTGCATAATATCAGTCAGCATCACAAAATTTTAATTACTTTAGCCCAAATATCAGTAAACCAAAACCAAAACAAAAACAAACAAAAAAAACAACTAAAACAAAATGGAAATAAAAACTAAAAAATAATAATAAAAAAATAAATAAAATAGTCTTTTCTTTAGTTGCACTTATTACCTAATTTCATCTTTGTAGTAAAAGAAAATAAACCTCAATTTTTTTAATGAATTATGTAAAGCTTAAAAAAAATATTCAATTAAAAGTTTAGTTTTTTTTTTGAGAGTATTAAGTTTTTTTTTTTGGTTTTGTTTTTCTTAAATAAAATGTGTAATTAACTACCGTAAAATAATTACAAGTATTTTAGTAGGTTAAACAAAAGTCATGCTACTGTTGGCATAATTTTCTTTTTCTTTTGTTTTTGAGTGAGTTAATAATGCCATAATCTTATGGCATTTTTGATTATGAAAAATGTGCACAGTAATCCCCTGTAAATTGTGCTACTGAAAACTAGCAGTTTCTTGCACTAACTTATTTAAGCGTGGCTTATTTAACTATGGATTACTTTAAGATTAAATGCAAATGAATGTGCACGCATGTGCAAACGTTAAACAAAAAAATATTACATGATTTTGTTGTTAGTATGCTCATAGACCCTACACAAATAGTTTAAGGGCTTATTAGTTATTTAACTTAATTTAATTATTATTATTATTATCATACAAAGAAAGCAGGAAAAGTTATACCAAAATGCTGATTAATTGATTCGACATGTTTAGCTTGGGGATATTTTTAGCTCGGATTAATAATAATGTGGGCTTTTTTTTTTTTTTGAAGTTATTATATAGAAAAAACTTGAAAATTTATTATAATTTTATAGTTTCTTTCTGACTTCCCCTGGCTTAAATGAACTGGCTTCAATTCGAGATTTCCAACTTCTAACATTAAAAACACTAAACTTAACTTAGTCAAGATTTAATCATAAGCTATAAGTATTCAATAGTTCGCAGAGTACCAAAAAGTTGGCCGAAACCACAATTGCCACCAAAATTTCTATTTTAAACGAACATGAAGTTGTAATATTTTAATTACAGAGTTCAAAAATGCAATTATTTTGTAGTTACTAATTGTAAGTAAAAGTAAAAGTGATTTGTGTTTTTCATGCTTTTTAGCCTAAATACCGAATTTTTATTGTGGATTGTAAGTTTTATTATTATTTTTTAAGCTAATTAAATAATAACGCTTACTTATTTAGGGGTTTTTCATTTATTTCATTTTATTTAGATACACCTACTTGTAGCTAAAACAGAAAGTAATGCTCATATTAGTTAACAATTTTATGCTAATTTAAATGAAAATGTATTCAAACTTTACAAAATATAAATAAAAATAGTCGCCAACTTAAATCACGTAATAATCGCAGTTAGCCTCAATAGCAACAACACAAACCAAAAAAAGAAAAAAACAACAACAACAAAATATAAAATAGAAAAATTTACATTAAAACTAACGGTATTTATATAGATTTATCATCCAAGATGCAACAATTTTCAATTCAGTTTTACGAACATCATCCAACAACAGACAAAGACGATGAAAAAATATTAAAAATAAAAAACAAACCAAAGCTAACCGATAGACAAAAAACGCTCCAACAACATAACCACAACTAACAATTGTTGTCATCAACTTTTTAAACTTATCGGCCACAACAACAACAACATCCAACCATAAAAAATAACTTTAGTTTTCGCGTAATCGAAAAACAAAACTCGTCTTGGTGTTCCACTTCCATCCATTTGGACTACTTCAGCATCATCAACAACAACAGTCAATAGCGATAGAGTTTATACGCAAAACAACAAAAACATACAGCACAACAACAACAACAACACACAACTAGCTTAAAAAACCGGAACTACTTACTTTACTACATAACAGTATAAAACAGTAGCCATCTTTGTTTTTTTTTTCTCTCGTCGTTGTTGTTGCTGCTTTTTTCTTGTACGACGACGTTGTTGCTGTTGCTGCGCACACGCAAGAGAAATTTTTTTCTACCACTTTTTTTTTGTTTTCATTATTCATCTTTTCTTTGATTTTTTACCTTTTTTTATTTTTATTTTTATTTAATTTTTTGTGTATATCTTTTGAATTGACTTTTCAAAGTCTTCGTCTTGACCTTGGACTCGTGAACGAGAAATGCGCGCGATGGCGCAATCGCACACAAAACAACACCAGCAGCGAACGAAAGAAACGAAGCGTAGCGTGGCATGATGTACGGTGAAAGAAAAAGAAAGAGCGAAAGGAGAAGGAGAAAATAAAGAAAAAATCAACCACTTTTACTTTCATTGTGAATTTCAATTCAATTTGGTGCTTGGCTCTCTTTCGCTGACTAACGGTATTTCTTGTTTTAAGTTTGGCGCCATTTTTTCCGCGCGCAAATCTTTGAATTTTTTTTTAAATTTGAGCTTGAATATTGTGGGTTTGTGGAAGATTTCAATGAAGATTTTAAAGGAGATTTAAGATAAGCGATGGAAGAAGAAAAATGAGAAAATCTTCGTCAATTTGCTTTGCAGAAGACAGGGATGAAGGCGGCACTTTTAAGATTGATTAATTTAAAACACTCTAATTGCTTTATAGAAATAAATATTTCCAATTTATTGTCAGCAGATGTCGTTGTATATAGAGTTTTAAAAGAACGTAACCATAAAAAAGCGATATTTGCGAAAATACTGGATTTTTTATGGTTCCAAGCCCATTACCACCTTTCTCCCGTCCTTCGTCTATTGTTAAACTGGGATCGAACGAGACTAAGCAGTTAAAACCAAATTAAAGGAAATGAATGAATTCTTCATTAGTTATGCCTTATATGGGTTCCAGGGCAATATGGTATTGCAGCTAATGAAGGTTCTGCAATTCCACCATGGGGTCCGGAACCTTTTCTTGGTGAGGTCATACATTGGATCAACGACTTCGTGGGTTTTATCAATAGAGAAATATGGTCTTAACTTGACTCCTGCAGAACCCCAAAGTGCTTCGTGAAACAACATAATAGAAAATCAGCAGAATTTCTTCAGAAACTGAAAAGAAAGGATCTGAGACTGCTGGTGGGTGTCATCACAGGGCACAACAAATGTGGTCATCATACGACTAACATGGGCGTCATCACCGATTGCGTCTTGAGGACGACGATACTGCGGAGCATTATCTTTGTTGTTGTCCAGCGTTGGCGAGAATCAGATTAAGGCTGTTGGATAGTGTGTCATGAGAATGAATACTATCCATACTCTTCATCTCCCTGTGCTTCTATGGTTCGTCAACAAAACTAAGAAGTTCGGGGTTGAGAGACCTTAAGCTTTCCTTCTTCTTTTACTTACCTCACAATTCTTTCTTGCCTCTCTACTCGCTCATACTGGCTCTATCCCGGATATAGTACAATGGTCCTTGAGCCCTAGTGCTTTAATTTAGCCAATCCCATCCTCAACTCTAATTCTTCAATACCCGCTTGGGATTAGGAAAAACTAATTCTGCATTCTCCTTAACTCTGACCAATGTTTGCATTGGCGTGTAAAACTGTCAAACTTGAAATACTTTGAAATGTCAAAGCAATAGATACGCACACGCAGGTATGTGCCTATATGACAAAACGAATGCAATACGACTACAATATAAATAACAGCCAGCCTAAAATTTTATATAGGCCAATTGAGTGTCCGACCACATGTGTGCAGCATGAATTTATGTTAAGATCAAAAACAAAAGCCTGACTTTGTCAAACAATCAATTACACAGAGAAACATTTGTGTATATGTATGTAGCAGTGCCGGTACAAATATGTAAACCTCTAAAGGAAATTGGCTCTTTTTAATGTTTTTTTTGTTTTTTTTTTTGTTTCTGGTACATTTTGACGTTTTGCATTACTAGACGCAAGGTCAAATAAATATGTGTGCGATACATACACATTTTTGATATATTTCGCATTAAAATTATGCATGGTGGGCGGTACTCACTATTTTTTATGTTATTTGTTTTTTTATATTGTATATGCATATATAATAGTAAAAAAGTTTACAATATTGATTGATAATGAATTTGAGTTTGCTTTAGTCGGGAAGATTGATTGTATTGTTAAAAAACAAAAACCTTTTCGCTATACAATGGAGCTAATTGTTGCCATGCAGAAGAAGGTCAATAATTTTGATAAAATTAGACATTAAAATTAATTTTAATAAAATTTATTAAACACTGACGTTATCTTCATTGCTAAGTACTCAAACACAACTATTTCTTGTGCAGCTTATTCCAAAATAATATACAAAATCTCAACAAACATACTCCAAATTCACTACCCAAAAATTTTAATCAGCTGATCATTTAAAAAAAATAGCACAAATTAAAAAATCATATTGAATTATCATAGATTTTTGTCTCTGTTAAGTTCAGCTTAAACAAAAAGCTGCGTTTTATTTTCAATCAAAAAATGGCGTAAAAATTTGTTGTGTTTCCTTAGAGCTTACTAGCCATATCAGAAGTCTATAGCTTGTAGCTGTTTTTCTTACGTTGAAAGCACGAACTTTTAAAAAAGGAAAAGTTGCTGCTTCATTAATAGTTATGAAAACTAGAAAATCGGAATGACTATTTTTTGGAAGTAACTATTGTGATCAGTGATCAATGCAAACATAACTCAGATAGATCCGCTGAAACATATTCAGTGGAAATGGGCACAATAGATTTTTTCACTGAAGTTGGGAAAGTTAGAAACATTGAATGAAATACTTCATAGTTTTCTATCAATTGATCATATTTCATGATCATATGTAAATAGTACCCATGGCACTTTTTAGCTTTTTAATGCACAGTTTCATCGACAAATACTTTTAGCATAAATTCCTAGACTATCAAACGATATTAATCCCACAGCATTCGATCATTATCAAAAACAAATTTACGCTACTAGACTTTTTGGCAACACACAATGATGATGAAAAAAGAGCAAGCAATAAATGGCAAAACAACACGCTCACGATCATTCAGAATATGCGATAAAATATGTGAAATTAGTTGCCGAAAATGTAAGCAGATCAATTCAAAAAAGACATGCAAACTTTTATAAATATAAAATAAGAGAAAAAATAATGAAAATCGTTGGCAACGTGCGCGTGTTTTGGCGCGCAAATCGAATGATCACTAAACAATAAATTAAATGGGAAATTGATTTCATTTTAAGATCTTGGCAATATAAAGTGATTTTAATAAATTAATTAAGATTTGGTTTTCAGAATTTATGATTTCAGTATGTCCTTTCCATTTCCGTAATCACGAATAGAACTAAAAAAAATGAATAGCTTTAAAAGCTGTAAATGGAAGTGACTAGTGATTATATATTTTAAAAAATTTAGTATTTACATGGAAATAAAATATGCATAACCTTTTCATTAAGACGATACTGAAAGCAGAAGGAAAGGGCGTGTATAATTGTTTGCCTCTAGCACGTAAACTTGTTTCTAAACTAGCAAATACTAAAGATTTGTGTAAATAGACGTGCCTGTTATAACCTTCATTAGGTGTAGGCGTGTCATGTTAAAATGAGATACACAAATAAAATAAATTTTTTCACTTTACCATCACATCATCGAGAAGCATAATGGCAAAATAAACAAAAATAAAACTGCTATTGCAAGTAAATTTTTCAAAAACTTAACCCGTTTTTGAGCGCTCGGACTTCTTCCGACTTCTTGGAGGCAAATAAACACAACTTGATCATGATACCGAAGTCAAAACAAATGAAATCTAATTTTATGAAGAAAAGTTAAATTAAGTAGCTCAGATGAAGTTTATTCACATTAACTAGAACCAGAAAAAGAATATTCAGATTAAATCAATATGAGATCTTATCAAACAAAACATAGTCTAATAACATCAAATTAAGCCAAAATTGAAAATCAAAGTGAATGCAAATGAAGATAAGTAAAGTAAAATCAAAAGGTATTAAGTTGGAAACATAAAAAATCTAAGCAAATGTACTACTTTCAGATAAAGATGTTTAGATGAATCATATAATTCAAATTAGAGCCAGCCAGATTAATACAAGTCAACTCAAGTCAGATGAAATCAGAGCTGTATCTTCTTCTCACATACGCATATAATGGGTTAATCTTACTGAGAAACGAGATACCTTATCTTTGAAAGCATTTAGTATTGAAAATGAAAGTAAGAATTGATTTACTGGTTAGTTTGCAGTTGCGGTTTCAAGCACAAGCCACGAGTTCTTTTTTTTTTTTTTTTTTGGGCAATATTTTTCTACGAATTTTAATTGAAGTTGTTTTTTAATGGAAATTAATGATTTATAAGTACCGCTTCTCTATTTTTGATAAAGTTTAATTGCAGTTGTAGCCTTGTGCTTTTTACGCTTGCTGTATTTTGCGTTTGGGCGTCAAGAGCATTAATTGTGATGCACTTCTAAGTAGTAAAGAACGATGATGATGCACTTTTCCAAAAAAGCTAAATTTAGGTGCAACATTTTCATTGTAACGCAGAATTAAACATGAAGCTTGACTCATGCCAAAATTTTGTGACTAAAATTTTGAATTTTTTCTAACAAACTGACTGAAATTACTCCACTACATTTTTCTCACGTCACGTGAAATGAAAGTTTTCAAACTGTAGGCATTTAATTTGTTTTTTCTTTCTTATTTATGATTTTTATGATTAGTTGTTTTGTTTGTATGCTCACAGTTTAAATAAGCCTATCTAGGTACACATACGCTCAGTCAGTCTTAAGTCTCAGAAATTCACTGCATTTGTAATTTGAGGTGATTTCTCGTACTAGCATGTATATGTATTTATGAATATTTAAGTGTGAGGTGTGTCTGCCTGTCTTTCTATCTGCTGTCGTGTCGGTCGATATGTTTATAGTTTCACACCGGATGAACTTGTAGAGATAATTTTGATTGGGCTCACATTTGAAGGCAGCTTTGGCTGACACAAAAGCGTTTAAAAGTTAATAAGCAAATAAAAAGTATATTAAAGGAAAGAACTTCATAATGGATAAATTCTTCGGCACGGTAGATGACCAGATTTTCTGAACACCTCCCTTTCACTTCCTATTTTGAGATAGATCAAAATGGAGTTGTTAGCCCTAACTCAGAAAAATACCAGCTTTACATCAAATATTCTTTTAAGATCTTGCTCTTTTTCACGAGAATAAGGATTAGATTTTCCCCAGGGATTTCTTTGAAATAGAAATCATTAAATTATTTCATTAGCGTTACCAAACTTTTTCAAATCAATTTCCTCTACCTATTGAAATGAACTCAATTATTTGATTTTTAACCAAATATTTTTGATATAAAAAAAAAAAACGATAAAGTTTAAATTAACACTCAAATTTGAGCGCCTGTTATGCAATAATAGCAGCAATAATTTCCTTTTATTGCATAATTATCTCTTCTCTCCTTCTTTCTTTCTTATTCAATGCATTAGCATACTTAATTTTTTATATACATACATAACATAATATAACCTAAAAAAGTTAAAGTTGAACACAAAAATATATAAGAAAATTAATTTGTAAATGCGCTCATCAAATTTATTTTTTTTTTTTTGTTTAATGATTTATCAACATGTTTTGTTTTTGTTTTAGCATAAATTTGTTTTGGTTTGCAGCAACCAACTATTTTTAAAATTTTGTTTTTTTTTTTATTTATTTATTTATTTTTTTGTTTGTTTTTTTTTTTTAATACAAGCTACCGTTAAAGCTCTTATTAATTTATTTCTTTTTGTTGCTTTTTTTCAAATCCGCTCAAGCTTGTAATTTACATTCGAATTTATTACTCAATCAATGTGAATGCAATTTTTAAATAATTAAAGCAATTTTTCATTGAAGTGTTTTCCGTAACAAGAGTGAATTCCTCGGTTCAACTTTTCTTGGAAGTTTTCCTTCTAAAATAAATTCGACATATTGTGATTATTTGAAATATTAGATTAAATTGAATTATACCTCTTCAAGCTTGATTTGTAACTCTTCAAGAATGAAACTCATCACTTTATTAAGAACTACCACCCAACAGAGTGTCATCTACCTAGAAATTTTTTCAGCTCTGCTCCTAAACAATATCTCAAAACTGCTTGCAGAAAATGCAAGGGAAAACATTTTTTCAAACATATTTAAAAAATTTTCAAATATTTTCTGCAAACTTAAATTTATGAACGAGTTTTTTGTGAAATTTCCCAAAGTAACTCCATATAATAAAGTAATTGTGTCAATTGTTAAAAATTATACAAAAATGATAATTTAGCTTTTATTGTTGACTTCTCATAGTAGCATTCCCCAAAAATACAATAAATACTTTGCTTATCAGCCACAAGAAAAAAACTTAATTTTTAGTTTGTGTGTTTTTACAATTTTACAAGCTCTTACTTTACAATGCATATAAAAACACACAGATTCACATACACACACACACATACATATATACAAATATAAATGCACAACAAATGCACAATTAAACAGCAATCTTGAAAAGTGTAAGAAATCGTTGTGTTTGCTGACCCAATTAGATGCTTTTGCTGGCTGTCTGCTCCGTGCGCCGTGCTGCATGCAGCATTTGCTGTAACTGTTTCCCTCTCTCTCACTCTTTCTCTTTGCTTCATATCAGAACAAGCAAAAAAGCGAAAGTGCCTCTGCCTTAACGCCGCGCACTTTAACTCGAAATATTTTCCATATTTGAATAGTACCCAAAAAAATGCACTAATTTTTATGACGTTGTTGTAAATTAACCAAAAAAAAAACGGTGCTGTTTTTGTGTGTGTGTGTGTGTTTGTTTTTTCTTTAGTGTAAGAAAACATATTTAAGTGAAAATATTTACGCACTTGTGCAGTTTACATATTTTTCTTTACATTTATTTTTTCTTTTTATAATTTGAGTATTTACTCGTACAATTCTTTTTTTTCTGGATCTGTGGAAAAACGGAGTGCATGCAGTGAGGGGAGATTTATCAGCTATTTGTTGTTGTTGTTGATTTTATTTGTTTATCACTTCTGGCATTGATACCGCAGATGTTGGTTGATAAAGAAAAAAAAAACGAAAAACCTTAAAATTGTTATTGTTTTTTTATTTAATATTGGACAATCAATTTTTTCGCAAAAGAGGCAAAGCTTAATTTTTTTCTCAAATTTCAATGAAATTTACAGTAGAATTATAATGTTTTTGCAGTTTATGTTAAAAATTAAGCTCAATTTTCATAAATATAAAAAACTTGTCTCAAAAACTTAACAATTTATTGCAATTAATTATATTAGAATAATTAGTTTTACCTACTTAGTTAGTTGGCACTGAAATTGAGGATTGGTCTCAAAAAAAATCCTCCAGTCGTGTCTGCTATGCGTGAGCTGGCATCAGTTAGTAAGATCAAGAGCAATCAAGTCTCCTTGCCCCTTCGTGGCTTGAATAGAATACGTTCCAAGCGTTTTCTTCGTTGCACTCATCATGACCCAGCCAGCGAAACCGCTGAATTTTTATTCGCTTAACTACGACAGTGTCCGCGTACAGATCAAATATCTTAAGGTTCTATCTTCATTGATACGCATCATCCACGCATATTGGACCATAGATCTTGCGAAGTATCCTCCTCTCGAATGCTCCCAATAGACTTCCAAAAGTCGTCATCGCTCATGCCTCAGCGCCATGCAACTTTTTTTTTGCATGTACGACTTCATACATCACGATGACGTAATCTATATATTTCTATATTATTAGCGGGCTGTGACCACAATGACGTACTCACGTAAGCAGATTAAACCTTCAATAGTTTAACGGAAAATCAAAGATAGCTTTAGCAGTTTCTGCCATAAATAACCTGCCACCACTACTTGATAAACTTCATATAAAAAACAGAATTCTTTTAAAGAAATCAAAAACTATAAACCTTAAAAACAGACAGGGTAAATTATGGCGATTGTGGATTTTGATCGTTATATATAGCATGCACATATTTTTGGTCTAGAAAATCTAATATCTCTAATATTTTAATTAATTAATAAATCTTTAAGTCAAATGCAAAAAGATATTCTCACTAACGAATTATGGGATAAATTTTTGTCACTCCTTAATCTTCACCCCCCTAACCTCTTCCCAGACCGTATTTTGGCATATGGCGCTCACACTAAATAATTATAAAATATCTATGAAGTCTTTCTGTCTGTTCTGTTGTCATTTGCTGCCGCTGTCTGCCAGGCGGCAAACATATATTCTTCAAACTGTTTGAATTTCGCTGCTTGTATTTATTACCAATTACACACTAAGAAAAACAATAAGCAAAGAGAAAATAAAACAAAAGATCATCATTTAATCAAGCCATTTGAAAATGTGATACCAAGAAAATATTTATGGTAAACAAAAATTCGAATACAGCACTTTTGGCAACCATATTAGCTAGCTCGTTAAAACCCGTACCAAAAAAAAAAAACAAAAACGAATGTTGAACTGAAAGCAACACAAAAAAAGGGAGAGAAGAATTTATCGCGCGTCACAATTTACAAATTTAATTTGTAATTTTAGCATAGATTTACAAGAAAATGAATTGCTTCTGCGGCGATATGCTTGAAAAATAAATAAATATATTCAGAGTAGTGCAAAGAAACAAAGATAAATAGGGTAAGATCGTAAAGTAAAAGTATGTAGTTTCTATTGTGGCTTGATAAAGTGCCCTACTTATACTTACTCTGTTCTATGTATTTTGACGGCATAAAACTACAGTCAATTTCGATCGCACAACCTTGGAATATTTACAGGAAGAACTAAAAGTGACATAATTTTGCCAAAAATAAAGAATCTTAAAATTTTATTTCTAATTGAATTTGTTGGTTCCTTTGTACTTTAACTGGATTTAAAAAATATTTAGAACAATATGTTTCTGCATTTTAGAAAGTGCTTGGATCCTGGGGTAAGGCATTATGTCAGGATTCGATTTTCGCTTATATATTAATAAGGCATCAGGGTATCGCATCCACGTACTCCGAACAATGTAGCTGAGTAGACTGGCAACATCATCGTGTAACGACATCACGCAAATTGTATAAGCTTTTACACAAGGTATCCAAACGACAGCATACTCTAATATTGGGCGTACTAGTTGAGTCTATCCTCTCTCCTCATTTTTCCTGAGTCCCACTTTACATGGGGTTGATTTGTACTTCACTTTGAATTGTGCCACATTTTAAGGTATTAAACCCAAACTTGAAGACAACACGCTATTAGAAAATTGCTGCTGCTAGAAGCGCATAGGGAAAAACATCGGCGTCAAAGATTTACAATTGTCGCCCGACTGACATGCTGCTGTTGTTGTTATTATTCGTTGATGTAGTTGCTGTTATTGTTAATTTGAATTATAAGCTGCGAAATGTTATACTTTTGATATACAAGAAAATTTTTAATTTGACACGACACAAAAAAAAAGAAATAAGAAATTTTTCAAAATTTACATTTTCCTATGTTGGTGTTTTTCAGCTTGCGATGCCCAAGCGCTGAGTTAGTTACAAAATAAGCGAATGGTAGTAGCTCACTTAACTTAGCATACATGAGGTAATACTATTTTTCTAACTTTTACTCTGACTATAAAAAACACAAGTTTAATGTTTTCTTACTTCTCGATTAAAAAATTAAGCTGAGCTGGCACGTTCGCAGCGTAGAGTGTTGCTAGCTAGCGCAATTTGTTTTCATTTAACTTTTTTTCGTTTCGTTTTTGAAAACGCACTTAACCGCAAATTATACGATCACATTTAGACTTAGTTCCCCCTGCTCCCGCTCGCTCTCTCTTCTGCTGTTCTCAATTCACCTTCTCTTGAAAGCGCAGCTTTTTCACTTCTTGTTTTTTCCAACAACTATGTGAAGCGTAGTCAATCTTAGCCCACCATCTTTCTTTCTTTTGTTGCATACTGTAGCAGTATAGTATGAGGAGAGATATCTGGGGTGAAAATGAAAAACAGCCTAACTCGATTTAAGATCGAAAACATTTTATCATTTATTTTTGATTATAAATATTAAATTGATGCGAATTTTTAAATAATTTTTTATCGTTTATAATTATAAACCGTTTCAGGAATGGTAGTTGATTTGTGCATTTAGTCTTTTGAAACAGTGCTATATTGCTTCTTTAATATTTCTATTGAAAGCTATTAAAC
The DNA here is from genome assembly GCA_963691655.1 of Toxonevra muliebris. NCBI lineage: Eukaryota > Metazoa > Arthropoda > Insecta > Diptera > Pallopteridae > Toxonevra > Toxonevra muliebris. Next base: position 90,198,074 of record OY829328.1, read on the forward strand.
TCGGCTGACAAGAAAATAAACTTAAGCTGTTATTCCTTTTTACCACAGATATGTACAACAACAACTCAGACAATGCGCATGCGCTGCTGCTCTATTCATCGCTATTCACTTTTATTTTTCCATAGTCATTTTAACTATTTTCTTTTGATTTTTTGCTTTTTTAGTGTTCTCTTTGTTCAAAAGTAGTAGGAAAAAATCTCTACGTATTTTTTTATTTTTTTATTTTGTTTACTTCATTTTGATGGCTCAGTTATAGCAGTTGGATTTGTTGTTGTTGCTTTTTAGGTTGGTTATGCAACTAATGCGATGATGTTTTTGTTTTTTTTTTTCTTTAACTGTTCCTCTTAAATGACCAAGTTAGAGTTATTTGTTATAACGTTGCCCTAAAAATTTTACAAATCGCTTGCTGTTTTCGTTTTTTTTTTAAGTATTATTATCCAATAATTTTGGCATAATTTATTGATCTACTTATTAAAAATCTATTTATATTCTTATCAGAAAGCAGAAAGAGCCTAACGATATTCTTTGTCTGAGTAGAGCCTGAAAGCACCTATAGTTAATGAAAAGGGTTGGAGTGAGCTAAATTAAAACCAGTTACATCATTGAGCATGTCGGCGCCAGAAAAGTTTCGATATACGGCACAAAATTCCCCATACTTCAGGTTATAAAAACTCATTTATCGATAGCTGAGTAATCGGAACTGAGTCATGGGAGTTTAAGTTTATTGATCATACATTTTGATCATTAGGCATGAACCAAATAAAAATTTTAAGGGGACAAAAAATTAAAACCTCCCTTAGGCAATCTCTGGATCCGTTAGTGAGTACATACGTACCTACATTTTAGTGCATAATTAACGAATGACAAAAAAAAAGTCGTCTACATTTCCACTTTTTTGCTTAACTGGTAGCTGCAAGTTTTTATCTTTGTCAATCAAAACGTAAAAATTTTCTCCGAACTTATTAAAAATTGATGGTTTTGCTTCTTAATTCCTAATCTTTTCAAATAATCTTGGAATGTTAAAAAATAAAACAAATATCAATACAAAATGCATGAAGAAAAGGAACACAGATGCAATATCGAAAAGAGATAAACAAACTTGCATTGTACAATGTACAGCTCCAAAGCTAATTTTCGTAGCTGCTCTTCGTGAGCAATGATAGAAATAACAATAGATTCCACTTAACGCTTCTGTGTACAGTGGAAAGAAAAAATGTACTTATAATTTTATATACGGATGTTGAGTTAAGCTCTTTTTCTTAACCTTTTACACATTAGCCACAAAAACACATAAAATTTCGAGGCTCACTGTCAAAAAAAAAACAGAAAACTTGGGCAGCAAGTTAGGGAAAAATATTTAGATATAAAATGCGTTGGTTAGTTGGATAGGTTATGTTGTTGTATTTTTTTGTTTTATTAAAATAAAAAATAATATCCAACTTTCTTTCTCGCTTATGTCCCTCCTCGTTGCATGCATTTTCATTGTAGTGAAGTAAAAAATATATTAAGGGCCTGTATTTTTTGACAAGCAGCTCCAAAATTCAAACTTCACGCATAAAAGTGATTGATGAAAGCTAATTACGTAGAGAATTCACCTAAAAATAAAATCAACTACGAAAAACTCTTAACTTTTTAATAAAATTCATACAAGTAAAAAAGCATAAAATTGGAGGAGGAGTTTAATGCTAAAGCTGCAGAAGCTAGGCCGCCACAGTTTGATATAATGTAGGGAATGTTTCAAGTTTTAAAATAACTTTTTTGTAAGTATTTCTTTTCATATTTATATAAAAAGTGAAACTTAAAAATGCGTTAATGCATTTCAATCCGATTCAAATTGATATGCATGCATCTATTTGTTTTTGTTTTTGGAAGTGGGTGTTAACTGCTGCACAAAAGTACGTACAGAATATCTCTTGAATGTGTGCATAGCTTGTAATTAAAGAAAGAAATCAAAAGTAATCTTCAAGTAAGTAGATACATACATAAGTAAGTAATATTTTGATTGACACAAAGGTCTTTACAGTTAGACAGAAGTTGAAGTAAAAGTAGTGAAATTTATGAAAGGTTAATTTTGAATGGCAAGGAAGGAATTTAAATGAATGGAGGAAATTTAAAGTAGTGTGTGCTGAATGGTTTGTGTGTGGTATTGAATCATATGAAATATATTTTATGAATCAGAGCGTACCAAATACAATGGGACGTTGTTACATTACCATAGAATCAATGTCATTTACCAAATGTAGCAATCGGATTCTCGGCGCATTTCGTGATTTTGATGGCACCCAGCTTCCGACGGTTGTAGATGTCATTTCATATTGCTTTGAGACCCATGCTTTAAGTTAACCTTTTTAAGCATTTTGTCTATCATTGATCAATGTAGAAGAAACACCAACTGAGCTCTTTTCTTTGTAACAAATTCATTACTGATCGAGAGATATTGGAACTTATTTATATTAAAACTTTACAAAGTAAAGTATTAAGCTTTCAATGAATTAAACATAAGAACCTGAAAATTCATACGAATTCTCACCTTTACATATTTTGTTGCTCGGGGGTTTCTTTATTTTTAGCTACGGAGAGATTTCAAAATCCAGCTGCCTTTTTGCAACCCTCTTTTAGTCTTTCATTTTAAAGATATACGGAAAAGCTTAAAAGCATTGATAAACCAAGTAATTAATTGAGGTTTTAAAGCTTTTTATACTATTTTATCTATAGTTTTAATTTATTTTAAAATATTTATAAAGATTTACGTTAAAAAGCTTCAATCCATGCCCAAAATTAAATAGCAATAAGCTTCTTGCCACAAAAGCTCTTTGATACCGTAAAAGCTCATTTTTCTCTTGAAAAAAATGTGGGATTTTATTTTAAGCCAACCACTACTACCTACACGAAATCTTGCATAGCTTACAAGCTCCAAAAACCTTCTTTTTTTTCTGCTACAGAAAAAGCTTTCTTCACGCATTCTACTAACACTAACACAGCTTTAGGGCGCTGCAAAGCTTTGTTTTTTTTTTGTTTCTTTCCATGCGGCAGAGTTTCCGAACACAAGGCATTAAGTTAATGAAGCAGAATTAGAAGGAAACCTTTAATTACATTACTGACGCTGTTGCAGTGACAATTGCGTCATCTCAATTCTTACAGTTTCTCTGAAAAGTATCAAATCATAATAGGGCTAAGAGTTAGTACTAGAGCCTTGCCAAAACTGCTAAAAGAAAGTCTGAAAATGCTGTACATTCCAGTACATGAGATCTTTTTCTTCCTGGACCAGAATGGTACCAAAACTTGTCGCATAGTCCACCTATGTAAATTTAGTTGAGACTTAAAATATCGCTATCAGAACGGTACGCAGAGAAAGCAACAGATGTTGGAACACTCTTTTGCAAGTCCACAGTCCTCCCAGTTCTTCAAACGTTGGGCTGGATTCGGTTGAGAATGAAATAAAAGTTGCTCAAGATGGCGAGAATTTGTTCAAACTGTCAACTCTTCCAGCTCATTCATACATATGTTTTAAAGAGACCGCACCTTAACCTTTCTGAAACTGTAAAGTGTCGACAGTGCTCTCTGCAGGCAAGTGAGCGAGCATAATATCTGGTTTTCAGGCAGATAGCAGATTAACAGATCGCAAATCAAACTGACGAAAAAGAAAGCAAGACTGGCATTGAAGGAATAATCTTTTAGTGGCAATGGTTGATGGTTGCAAAGATAACACACTCACCAAATTTAGTGATATCAAGAAAGAGCACGGTTCTCTTGTATCTGAACCCCACACGAAATATATAGGCCATGTCGTTTCTTCGTCGGCTTCTGCTAAGGGTGAACCCACTACAATTCTGGACTATATTGATTTTGACTTGAATGGTGGCACTAGTGAAGTCGTTGGGACCAATAAAAACACCGGTTGGAAAAGTGACATCCCCAAAATTAAGATTTTTGGAAAGTTTTTGCATTGCAGGATGAAAATTTCGAAACTTCAAGCCAATAGTTAGGAAAAAGGTATTGTCTGATCAAATGCATTCCCTAGATTAGATACAAAAATGTCAATATATAGTCATTCTTTAAGTTGATAATCCCAAGTCTATAATAAATTACATACCGCATGCCCTCCACACTTACATCGCAGTTCTCCCTATTCCATTTAATGTTAAAAGCATTGCCTTCACCCTAAAAGCGTATGCACTTTTCAAACTGAAAACAAAAAACCTTCGTGGTTGCTCAGAAAGGGCATGCAACATAGTTTTGATTTTTCTCTCTAAAATAAAAGTGAAAGTTTCGCATCACAAGATCACATCATCATCATCAGCTAAACATGCCTGCATGCGTTTTAGGCCTTTAATTTTTTTTGTCTTGCCGCATTTAGTTGTGTATCATTTAAGTTTTTCGTTGGCTAGATACATAAAACGCAAAATGCATTTGAAGCTTTTTTGTGTATAGTATATGCTCCATACGCATTTTCAAAGGCGTTTGCCTGCGCACTGCACCCAGCAACTCTAACAACAACAACAGCAATAAATGATGATAGCGCATTTGATGGTGGATATGCTGGGGAATCATCCATTACGATGATGCCAAGCTTTATTATTATTTTTTTTTTTTTTTAGATGCGGGTGTTTTCTTTTTAACTTCAAACTTTAATTTTAATGCATGTAGCTGTAAGCTATCAATAGCTAAGGTGGGGCTTAGGAAGAGGTTGGTTGATCGTATGTTTGCAAAAACAAAAAAACAAAAACTACTTGCTATGTAATTAATTTACTTTAAAGTTAAAGGTGTTAAATGTAGATTTAGTAAATATTTTTAGTTTGAGAAGGTTTCACCTATTGGAAAATTATTTAGGAAGTAGTATATTTTTGTTTATCTTTTGTAAAAAGATTCAACTTTTTAACCTTCACGAGTATCTTTCTTTTTTTTTTTTTGTTTGTTTACATTTCATTAAATTTTAATTTAAAATTTGTATTTTAATTGAATTGTACCTATGCATCATTACCAACAACTTGAGTAGCATCAGGAACATTGCCATATGGTCTACAGCATCCACGTCATATTCAAGAAGATTTAACACAAAGAGCATAATGATTGTCAACATGATTTTAAATATATATATATATATGTTTACAATGATCAATGATCGTCTTCATGATTATTAAGATTATAATTTTTATTACCGCCTAATGTTTTGTTGTAAAAATTCTCAACATAGTGGCATATTATGATTATCTACTCCCCCAGCAAAGTAAAGCTACCAGTGAGTATTATGTATTTTGATCATCAATATCATGGCCATGAATTTGACCATTATCGTCACTACGATAATCATTTTGCAAAAAATAAATCTCCTCCTTTTTATCATCCACATAATCATCAACTTGAACGTCACCATAAATGTCATCATGCTCGATATTATGGTCGTCATCAGTATCAATAATATGATAAACAAGTTTTACAGAACTATCGTCATTACCTGCTACGTTCAGTTTATGCCAAAAAATTAAGAATTTGTTTTTTGTTTTTCTTGGTTCATTTCTTAAGCGCATTTCCGCATCAATCGCAATGGCACTAACAATGGCGTCTAAAAATATCTTGCTACTAAAACCTAAACTAATTAACAATAAATAAATTAATGACAATTATCGCAATTTTTTGTGCTGACGTTATTTTGTTTTTTGTTTTAATTTTTTTTTTTTAATTTGGTAAATTTAACTTAATTCAAAATCATTCAAGCAATTCTATTTTTTATTTCCCAAAGAGAGAAAGGTATTGAAGTGGGGAAAACGGTGAATTTAAGAATGTAAAACATCTAAATTCCACCTTTTTAAATTTTTTTTTCGATTTTTTTTTTTCAAATTTTCTTCAAGCTTATTTTGCAGCTCATTGGCTGTCGTTATCTATTTGTCTAGACGAAGTTTTTACTCTTGTTTATGTTGTGCCTAGCTGATTAATCACAAATTAATAGCTTTTTAAATTCACATATATTCTTAGATCAAAATTTCATCACAAATTTATAATCCTGCATTCAGAAACGATTTCGAACTAAAACAAGGAATAAAATAATATCTTTCAATTTCAACACTTAGAAAATCCAGTTCCTTAAAAACATTTGAACATTTGCATCTATCTAAGCTGATTTACTTCAAAAGATTGTGTAATAATTGCATTGCACACTTGAAGTAAATCAGTGCCACTGAGAAAGCAAACAAAAAATTCCAAAACAATTAAAAATCAATAAATTTGCTTAAGTAAGTATATAGTAAAACAAAACAAGAACGGAGAATGAAAATAAACCAAATTGAAAAAAAAAAATCGGAACAATTAAATTGCACGCCTAACGTGGGGTTTATGCAGCCCAAAACAAAAAAACAATAAAGATCAGCAACAATAATAGAATTAAAACATGAGAGCAGCATCCAACTTCAAGTACTTTGCCTAAGCAAATAAACACTAAAAAATTGTTTCCCCTAGGCCAAAAAATAAAAAACTTACGAAAACGAATGTAAGAAAAAAATGCAGACAACGAAACAAACTAAAAAGCGAAAAAGCATCGAAAATTTAACAAAAAAAAGCGCAGAATCAAAGACAGAAAAATTAGACGCACCACTTTACCCAGAGACCCATTGGCCTAGTTTTCAATTCTACTTTTTTCTATTCTATACAGCATACATAATAAACTATTTAACGCCGACGCTATGAAGCATAGAAAACAACAACACAAATTCTAATCATAAAAAAATTTACAACGCGCCCTTTACAACTTTTTTGTTGTTGTTTTTATTGTTCTTTCCAGTAATACATTTCTACTCGTATGCGTGTGTCTCGAAGAGGAGGCTATTTTAAGTTTCCATTTGCTTAAATTGTGCTTGGCAGATATTTATTCTCTTATTCATACGCAAGCAAACACACATGCGAGTGCTGCGTAAAGCTCTAATCTTAACAAAATAAGACAGAAAAGCACAATAATATGGAATGACCGCCTAGGAGGGGGCGGGGGGCGTTAAACCCTCCATTGGGATTACAAGTTCATTCATTTCTCTTTTTCTATTTCTTATATTTTTTTTATCAAACCGTCGCTCTCCTGGGAAAGCCCTGCGATCGTGGCACTCTCCTTAAAAGGACATCAGGTACGTACTTGAGGATGACCCCAGGTCTCCAATTCCCAATTACTTTCGATTCTAACACTCTATTTCAGTTTTGATTCCGTTTACTTATAAATAAATTAAGTCAATTAATAAGTCTGTTCACTTACTTTCCCAGCAAAAACTTTCAGGGAGAGGGTAAAAAAATAAGAAAAATATTTGAACAGAAAACTAACAAAAACTTGCAAGTAAACAGCTGATCGAATGTTATGACAGTTTATTATAAGCGGGAAAAAATATTTCGGTGTGATTTTATCTAAATGTATTAAAATTAATAAAATGTAACCATCCACAATTGAAGTCGATTGTTCTCCAAGGCAATTATTTCACTAAACTTAACAGAACACCATATTTCTTTTTCTTTTTTGGATATTTTTTGACAGATTGTTATTTTTCAGCAACTGAAAATGTTTGCAGCAAATATTTTACTAGCAAAACTTTCAATTATTTTTCTCTCTCTCGGAATTGTTACGCTCTCAATAAAAACTATTAACAATTTGTAACAGTTTTGTACGTGAACAGACCTAATGACTACACGGTTATATTGCTCGTAAATTCAGTTTATATATCACACTAAAGGCTGAATTCAAATGAAAATTTCCAATCCACCTATGAAATTGAGTTGAACAACTCTCCTAGAGAAAAATACTGCATAGTGCCCCACAGGTCTGAGAGGTACAAAATTATTGAGAGCACATTCAAAAAGTTGCATGAAAAAATTAATGCTAATCAATGAGTGGGTCCTGCCCATTTCCAAGTCTGGTTTCGGTCCAATACTTTGTACATTTTTGCATTACATCCTAAGGTAATATGTTTTAGAAAAAGATCGGTTGCGTGCATCAAAGGGCGTAGAAAAGAAAAAGAAGCAAAAAAAAAAAATAAAGAAGAAGCTTTTAAAGATTCTTGAGATGCAGCACGTTTCGTTTCTTTTTACACTGTCTCCCTTTCGTTTCCACTAATTTTTGTGTGTGCTTTCATTCCTTCTTATCAGTTTATGCTTGTTTATCGCAAAGAAACTTTATCTTTGCAGCCCTTTTTATTATCAAAAGGGCACAAACAAATACAAACCCAACAATGCATGCACACACACATGTGTTGAAAAGAGACAGTAACATGTGGTAGCCAAAAAAAAAAAAAAAGAACAAAACCAAATTTTGAAGCTCACACTTGTTGCACTAAAACACAAACACAAAATTTTTGACCTAATTTTCTATACAAAAACAAAAAAAAAAAAAAACGAAAATGTAACTAGAAGATGAAAAAAAGTTCCCTTAGTATATAAAAAACTAAAAACAAAAAAAAAGCACAACAAAAATTATACATACTTTTTTTACAGCATTTCATCTATTTATTTATATAACTTACATACATAAAGTATGTATTTTCTTCTCAATGAGGTTGTGCTGCTGAGGTTAACAAGCCAGGGGGATGAAGCACTGCCGGGGTCTTCTTATATGCGAACGCCCTAATACTTATGTAAGTTACAACTTTTTTCTATATATTTTTCTTACAGCTGACAGCAGCAAATATGCTCTGGAATAGCAAGCAAGATTATGTTGATGACGATCATGTTGCGCGCGATTCATAGAATGATCTTGTAGCCAGTATTTAGCAGCAATTTTTTCGGGGCTCTAGTCGTAACGATCAACAACTTTGTTTTTTTTTTTTTTTGTATTACTTATTCGCTGTAGTTTTTTGTAAATTTTGGAAGCAACAAAATGCTGACGAAAAAAAACTAGGTCACCCTCTATACGCTTCCGGGACATCGGAGACGCAAGTGCGGCGTGGCATGTAATACATGCAGTATTTGCGGTGGTGCTGTATTGGAACTCGTAGAGTGAATTGTAGAGGAGTGTAGTGGAGGCATATCTTTTCTAGATATGCATGCACTTAAATATTTGTTTTTAACATTATTTTCTTTTGCAGTAATTATTTTTTTTTTCTTAAAGTACTCGTACATTTTTTCTTTATGTATATAAATATTGTTTTATTTTTTCATGATAATGAATTAATCAACTGTGAATTTTATAGTCACACACTGCAAGATTTTTTCTAATTTTGCTGTTCATGCTATCATTTGTTCTAGTTTGAGATGAGGGAACTGGTGAGATTTCTGTAGTAGAGTAGCATTTGAAAAAATAGGAATAAGAATTTTTTCGGTTTTGAATTTGTCTCTCTGATATACTTATAAACTGTTATCTATGAGCGAGTGACTTTTAAATGCATTTTGAAGTAGAAATGTATAATCGGTATGAAGTCCCTATGCGAGCAAATTATAATTTATTTTTACACTCTATATATTTATCTTGAATCTTCCCGTTCTCTTATTGAACCTTTCCTAAAAACGGAGTCATCGATTTGGATATTACTGTATTCTTTATTATAAACTAATTTACTTTGCTTTCTGGTACAAACTCTGTTCCGACCAAACACTTGATCAAAGCGAAGGAGTATGTAAAGCTCTTTAAAACTCTAGCCGACAGCTATTATATTTAAAAAAAAGTATTTGCCCCAAAAACACAAAAGAAACAGTTTTGAGCCATACCCATCAAATGGGTCCACTTATACCCAAATTTTTCAAAGCAGAAGCTGTAACAGTTACCGAAAAGAGAAGAATGTAAAAAGTCCTCGAATACGACCTTATTACTGACAAACTCCCAATTATTATGAAGATATTCGCCCTTAAATATTACATTTACTCTCAAAGGAGATATCACAATACAATGGTTATCTTGATAGAAACTCTGCACCTGCACCGGCTCATCAAAGTTAAACTAAAGATTGACAGAAAGCTACAACTACAATATGTTAAGCAGTCTTAAAACCAGCTTACGCATACGATATATACACTGGCGGTCACAAAAACGGCACCACCCACCAATTTCAAGAAAATCGTTTAAAATGTAACTTAAACCTGATTTTGTTTTAGTGAATGTAATTTTTTTTTATTTTTCGGAACAAAATTGCAAAAGAAACATCATACATACACACAAAATTTATTAATTTTTTATTAAAATAAAAATATGGAAGAAATTTCACGTTTCTGAGGGTATTGATTAAAAGTATGTAAAAATAAAAATATTTGTTATGTTTTGAAGGTGTAAACTAAGATTAATTTGTTTCATAATAGAGTCATAAGCAAAATGATTTAGTTCAATGGTGCCTGTCTCATAGCCTTTTCAGAACTCCAACAATTGGTTTTTTATTCTTTGGCATGTTTTGAGCAACTTTCCGTTTCATTATATGACAGAGGTGCTCTGTAAGAGGTGCCTGTAAATTCTAACATTATCGAAAAAATTTTAATTCTGCAAACAAATAAGGATAAATAATCTAACTTTTTTACTATTTCTATAGTTATCAAACATTAGGCATTAATTACTAACTAAACCTTGCCAATTTGGCGTGATAATGTGCCGCAGAAGTCGTCCGGAAAAATAACGTCATTAACGTCAGCGAAAGCGCATCACAATTGACTTACAGCAATTGCTCCATAAAGTTTTAGCCATATTTTTGGCAGTTAACCTTCTATTGCGCTATATTTGAGCAACGCACGTACCGAAGATTAAATGTGCATAAAAAATTAAATCATATAACTCTTCTCGAGTCTGACAGAGTTCAATTGCTATAGTTTTTAGTCCATCCCTTTTGTCAACAACGACTTTTTGGCTGATCGCCTCCCATACAGACCGAACTTTTGTTTCTTTCTGCCTAAGATTTCGACATTTATATTCACGTTGCAATAGTTCTCTATCTGCTGAGTCCTTATTGTGACTGCACTTTTGAATCGATAATTTATGGTTCACTTTCAGGTTATGCCGTTTCCTCTCGTATTTGTCTTCCAAAGTCTTCTTGATCATTTTGTCCTTTCAAGAGGGTACAAATTGCCTTTTTTTTCTGGATCAGTCCAACAGCAGTCGAATGTAGGCATCAGATTTCTTCAGATATTTAACTTTATGACACTCCTTGATACCTAAGAACAGAAATTTCGACGTTTCGGTGGTGCGACAATGGTTTATACTTTGCTGTTGTTTTTGGCACTTTTTCAAAATTTTTTTTTTTCGCCAAACAAGCGCAGTAAAAAATGGTACATTCCGCTTAAATACATTCTTAAAACATAAACAAAGGAAGGGAAATTTGGGCAAAGTTAGGAAATATTACCGAAATTGCAGCAGTATTGCAAGTGGTGTGGTTTTTGTGACCGCCAGTGTAGCTATGAAGCACTGCGGTAACCTCCCACTAATGTTGAAATACTGCAAAAATTCCATACAAAGATCCTCTTTCTCATGTACTAGACTTTCAAAAGCGAACTGTTATGCAGACTAGCTACAATGGGAAAAAAACAACAACATAAGTGTATAGAACGGTAGTGGTAGTTTCTTTCAATATCTCTATTCAGTGAAGATATTTGGAATCAAATCAGTAATTCTGGGTTTTGATTTCAAATATTAGTAGCTTATATAGGATATTGAAAGATCAAGAACTATCACTAAGATCACTGATGAGGAATTGTAGCGGATTCCGAAACGGCCGTCTGATTTGCCCGTCTCTATATACATTGTTGTTGTGATGACTACACTTGTTCATTAACCTGTTTATATATAACTTTAAAGATCCTAAGAATGATTACAAGTGCAATCCTTATTATGTTACAAATAATCAAATAACTACGTACCATCCTAACCCACTCATATCAGAATTGACGTCTACTTGCCAGTTTAACTCCTAGCCTACATGTTTACTCAGACAGCAAAATACGCCCGCTTTGGGGTATAACATGACATCTTAATCAAGTATTTATTTAACCACACTGGGTAATAGTCACAAAACGTATCATATCTCCGGAAAAAGTATTCTCTATTGAAAATTAATGAAATCAACTACTGAAAGCCATAGACATATCCTATACCAAGATTTTGGCTTCAATACAAATTTTCACAAAACCAAATATGATCGTCATAAAAATACCTAAGCAAATTTTAATAATGCACTTTTTTATTGGCTTTACTTATTAAATCGAAGAAAACCAATTTAATTATTTGGTAAACCTGAAGTAATCTTCTGCATATACCTACAGTGACTCACACAATCACTTCACGAATAAACGCCAAATAATATCACTTTTACTTCCAATTCCACAATATCACAGACATTAAAAGAATTTGTTTGAGTTTTTGTAAAGTTATGCAGGCATATCGAATGCAAATTTATGTTTTCTATAAAATTTCTGTGATAAGATATGAAAAATTATGTTTGCTGCTATAAAGAACTGCACTGATTTGCTGTTTCACAAAAACAAAAAAAAAATAACAATACGATAAAAAAGCCCAAAAGCAGAAAAACAAACTAACTATTAAAATAAAAACTGAAAAGCATGACAAATTTTTACGCTTGACAAATTTTTAGCTTCTCACCAGGAAAAAACTTAAAAACAAATTAAACTGAAAACTGCATTTCAAGCTTGAAAGTAAGAAGAAAAACCACACTTTAAATAAGTTGAGTTGGCAACACTGCGCTCGGTTGTATCCACAGAGTTTGAGTTTGTCTGACAAAAAAAAGCGGGCGCATTAGAAAGTGAAAGGGGAATTTCAATTCAGCAATAGTGCTCAGTTCAAGCTCCAATGCAAGTGGGAACTTTTTAACTATATTTTTTTTATCATTTTTCAAATTGTTTTTTTGTTTGTTGTTGTTATGTGATAAACTAAGACTTGAGTTACTATTATTATTTTTAGCCTAAAGTAACACCATAATAAAAATCTACTTTTTAACGTTAGTATATGGTATGAAGTGTTAAGTTTTAGGTTTTGCTAGCAATATGAGGAAGTGAATTAAGATCAAGTGAGTGTGATAAAACGGAAGACAATTCATAGTTGAGTTTGAAGATTATAACAGGTATATGGAGCAGAAGGGTCCCATTCAGCGCTAGGCTATTCATAGTCAAGTTTTTTCAAATCAATCGAATAGTTTGAAAAAAATAGAAATAAAATTTCAATTGAAAGTCTTTTCACTGATTTCACAGACTCAGCACCATTCCAGCTACTTGCCTGAACTATTCTCCTGCAGTACAAACGATACCATTAAAATCATTTAAGATTTTGTATTTAAATTTAATTACTTTACTAAAAAACTTAAAAAAAAAATTGTGCAACTTTCAAAACAAAAAATTTCAAAAAAATAAATGGAAATTTCTATTTTCTAAAGTCAGAAACTCCTAAGTACATAGAAAAATTCAAACAAACATGACTGCAAATTCAATTTACAACGAGAGTGACCTACTTTACTGCGTCATCAGTTGTAGTTTTTTTATTTTACATTCATACATATATATTGTACATTTAAACATACAGTTCTTAAAAGATTTTCCCTATCAACAATAGAAAAGTAAAAAAAGCACAAAATTCGAGTGCGTCGTCGTCGATCGTCGCCGTTTAAACATCATTGCGTTTCAAGTCTTCAAATCTATTCAAGCGTCTCGCACATCTACTCGTCTTCCCTTTCGCCTCGCCTGTCCGTCCATTTGTTCATCCACCCATAGATATGCTGTCAAAAATTGTTGTTGCTGCTGCTGGTATTGCTGCTCTAATGCCCTAATTCCCTTCAAACAATTTAAATATTTTTTCTGTTATTGTTTCTTCATGCTTGGATCTTAAAATTTTATAGCTCTTTAATATACACCAAACAAAATACTTGACTGCAATCACCAGCAAGCAACAAGCAACGATATCAACAGCGGAAAGCATCAGCAACATCGACAGCATCTCAATTTTGTGCGCTTTCCAATTGATTCACTTTTCAGCGCCATAGCAATTTTCTTCTTCTACTTTAGCTGCAATTGAAAAATTCTTTTTACTTTAGAAAAATCTTTTCTTTTTTTTTCATTTTGGAAATTAAGCGTGGCATAAGTTTTTCGCTCGTTGGTTTATGCATTGAAATGGTGCCAGCAAAATATTCAGCTGCAAGATCAGGGAAAATATTCAAATTGACATTTGTGATTGACATTTGTGCGTAGGGTAGGTAGGTGTAGTAATGATCGTTTGTTTGGTTATATGTTTGAGACCACCTCCCTTCACTCTTATTTTCCCTGATCTTCTGCCAAAATGATGAAGATCGATGATGATCATCATTTTGTTCATGCTTTAGAAGATTTATTACTAGATAGAAGCTCTTCTGTTCTTTTTCTTTGGTTTGATAGTAGGTGGTAGGAAGTGATCACGACAGTTGCAGCATTGTATTTAGAAGGAATGAAAAATCTAATTAACTCTAGAAAGAAAACTTGATAAATTGTTCACAAGAAGACTATTGCAAAACAACAACAAATGAAAAGAGTTCAGGGATTAGAGCTGACTACACTTAGTCGTCGAATTTTAGCTAGTTTAGAAATTTTGTGTCACTTTATTTAGTTGTACTTCATATCATCCACAATCTTCCAAATAGAGCTCTGGCTTTAATAAGTCTATTTTTATAACTTAGTATGCTGATCACTATACTATCAGATTCACACATGCCTAGAAATATATTTACATAATACTCCCTTTACTGCATTACTTTTGAAATTTCAGTGTCAGTTGGAGTGCTTGATAATGATTCTTTGTTCTGGTTTTTTACCTGAATATTGGCCAAAATTTTAGGCTGATTTTAGATCTATTTTTGTTCTCAACTTGAGACTAAATTTTGGACTTACTTCCATTTCTCCAGATAATATGTAAGGGTATGTTTAGTTAGTTTCAGTACTTAAAAATTAATAACTCGAAAATCATTTTTATTATTTGTTTCTCTTCTTCCTTTACCAATTTCCACGAAAAAAAGAAAAATAGTTTATCATATTGCCTCATAATTCAAGCATTAATCATGCGGGCAATAATTTAAAACTCATAACTTTTCATGCGACATCGGAAATTTCAGCTCAATTGCTGCTAAACTAAGCACCTCAAAATACAACAACAATGTATACAACACAAATGCTGCATTAATTATGTGCAACATAAATGCATCGCATCTTGCTATTAAATCATAGAGAAATGTGTGCGCAAAAACTAGAAAAAAATGACAAATAGAGAGACAGACGGACAGGCAAGCATTAAGTGCCAAATGTTTATTGCCATTTTCGCTTAGCCACGTGAAATAATCGCAACTAGAAATAATATGCGCGACAATTTTAATTAACTCAAATGATAATTGCACCATGTAATTTTTGTAGAAGTATACAAAAAGTAGAGGAGCATTGGGCGTTGAACGAGGACATAGGTAATGCAGGAAGAAAGGAGAGAAATGTTAGAAACACTAGCCAAAAATCGCGGATTATGATGAGGCATGTCCGAAAATGTATTGTGTTCTTTATTATTTATTGCTCGTTGATTTGTTGACACTAATAAAAAGTGTTGAAAAATACCCAATCAAAATACTTTTTGTATTTCCGAATTACAAATTCTAGTTTTGTGTTGCATACATGTAAATTGAAATTACATTCTTATTCAGTAATTCAATACCTGATAGTAGTGCTGGTTGTAGTTTCTTTGGTGGAAGAGATACGTTTGCTTTGAATACCATAACTTTTCTAGCTTTTCTATGTTTAAAATCAAATCAGATCCTCATAATTTTCATATAATCATTAAATTCATATTTTACTTATATATGTATGTATGCCTAAGTGTCACACACACATATTATACATACATACATCAACTACAAATTTTAATCGAAAAACTCAACAAAAATGTCAAGTTGAAATTTTAATTTTTATTTTAATTAAACTTACTGCATTTGTTTTTGCGTTTTTGTGATTTAAGCTACTCAAAATTTAACATGACACCAACCAGGAAAGAGAATGGGATGATGATGTGCTGCCAACACATTTTCTTTGTTATTCTTTAGCTTGATTGATTGCATTAATTGCATGCAAATGCAACAAATGAGAGAAGAGACAATCAAAAATTTCTTCTAAAATCCATTATATATGTATACTTATGTACTCGCATACAAACAAGGTGTGCCATACAAAACAGAATGGTCAAAATATGTTTCCGATATGAAATCCATGACCCAAATGGTAAATTCAAGGTGCATTCCCACTACAAAGTCTCAAAAATTTCTTCATGAGTTTTGCAAAGTCGCTGCCAAAATAGCTCTCTAGGTAAGTTGGCTATTAAAGTCTGCATCTTCATCCCTCAAACAATCGATATATACCTACATATAACGAAATTCTGAAGTAAAAGTTTACTTACTTTTGCTATAGCACCATGTAAATTTCTATTGAAAATGAAAACTTAGATTTGTGTTCTTGTTTTTTTTTTTTTTGTTTTTTTTTTTTTTTTGTATTTTTATTAAATTACAAATATTTTTGTTTAAATAATTTCAGTGTTTTTCTTGCAGTGTACATACACATCAAGCATATACATACATACAGTTTTATAAAAATTTTACATTTATATATATATAAACATATACAACAATTTACCATAAAAATAAAAATAAAAATTTTTGCTATAATATTTGTAGATTTTTAAAATATTAAATAAAAAGGAAATTTACAAAAATGTGAAAAGCAATTGAGCGAATAAAATAATATATATATATAAAAAATATACAATTTCGTTTGAAAACTTAGCAATTAAGTTGAAAAAAGAGGAAGTTATAACATTTGCTATTATTCACAAAACAAAACAAAAAAAAAAAAAAAGAAACGAAACGAAAAAAAAAGTTATGTAAATAGGAGAAAAAGAATTATGCTATAATATTTTTTTTGTCGAAAGCATTTTTACATTTTACAAGCAAATAAAAATTTGCCCTTTTAAGCTGAGTTTATTTAAAATTAGCATAACTATTTTTTAATATTTTAGTTTTATATAAATTAACTAACTGAGAACATTGCGTTTGCCTTAAAATTATAGCGCATTCAAAATATTTTGTTTTTTCTTTTTTTAATTATTTATTTATAATAAATTTACTTGTGTATATTTTCTTTAAAACTACGAGTAGTTTTTTTAAAAGCAGTTTTTGTATATGGGATTGAAGTATGTTAACTTTAAGATATGTAAAAATTTAGGTAAATATTTCTGATGAATTCTGTTGTTGAAAGTTTTCAATATATATTATTGTCAGTTTTATCAAACAAAATTTACAATAGTGTAATTTTTTCTTTTTTATTTTGTATAAATATTTAATGAAATTTCTTTGGCTTATCTTACATTCTTTTAATTTTCTAAAAATTATAATTAATTAATTTATTATTTATATATTAAATCTAGAAAATATACATTTAGATGATTTTTTTCAGTGTGATAAGTACAAAGTTGATTGTTTTCTGCATATATTTTTTTAAAGCATTAATTGTAAATGATTTTTTCAGGTTTTTGCTACAGTTGCAGAAGTCAATGAGGTTCTTGCAGATCTTGAGTGAGCCACTTGAGTGCACATATCCTGTATGGGGTCAAAGTTGTATAGCCAAGCATTTATAGGCTATGAACAAATAGAAATATTTTCACGACAGATTTGGGTTCCATGGACTATTTCATCTGAAATAGAATCCTTAATTTTCCAAAAATCCAATTTTAACTCAAATTTGAGATTCTGAAATACATGATTTTTCTCTCGAAAAGTTTCGGAAATAGACTGGCAAATAAAAAGTGTTTTGAATTGCAAGTCCGGTATTAAAAATTGGTTTCAAATCTATCAAATAGATTCAAAATCTCTCTAAAAATACTTATTTGCCTTCAGATGTGTGAACAACTTAAAGCTTTCAGAATACAAAAACTATTCCTTAACATTCCAAAAATTTTGAATTATTTCCACTATCAGAAGGAGTTGATTAGAATCTCGTTATGATTCATTAAACAAATGAAAAATATTTGTTTTGTCGAAGTTTCTCGATTACATTTTTACAAATTATCACATTCCAAAATATAACACAAAAACTATTTCAAACTGGACCTTGACTCACTTTAGGCTTATATAAACTTGATATGATCAAACTTTCTAGAAGTGTTTCGAGAATTCTTAAAAGTGCTCAAATCTTTTTTCTCAAGTCTCCCCACCTGTATTATTAAATAGAGTCAAATTAAAGAAAAATTAAAGAAAATGTAAGTATGAGGAATGCCTCTGTGTCGGACGACTATTTGCTTCGATGAAAAGTTCTAGATATAGGGATGAACGATAACGAGAAATTAGCATTACTTCCCATTCGCACACACGATCACCCACTCGCTCGCATTCACACGCTCAATCACACACTCGCACATTACATAATTCGCAAGCTCGGTCGCTTACAACCCATGATCGTTTGTATTCAAGAAACTTCGACAGACGCGACTCACTTCAGGATTCGTGTGATTCATCAGTTGCATGTAGATCTGTTTGTGTAGCTGTATCTCATTGGTCATCTCCTGCAGCTGACGCAAGAGTGCTTCCTTTTCCTTCAGCAGCGTCTTCACTCGCTCCTCAACCTCACGCGAGCGTACTTTCGCCTTCTCGCGTGACTTACGTACTGCGATATTATTGCGTTCCCGACGTCTGCGATATTCTTCCGTGCCCTTATCCACATGCTTCAGCGAGGATTTACGTTGATGTTGAAGCTGTTTGTTGTGATGCTTCAGGAGATGTGCACCCGCAGCCAAATGTGGCAAGTTCACCGAATGATGCGCAAGCACATTAGCCGAGGTAAGTGTAGTGAAATTATTTGTAGCATTACCAATGGAACCATTTCCATTATTGCCACCACCTCCACCACCGCCTCCAACTCCACCATTTGTTGCCTGGTAAGGATTGTAGAGCCCGTTTGCTCCGCCATTTGTAATGAAGGCAGCTGCTGCGGCCGCATTATTGGCGTTAGCTTCCTGCAAGTGACGGCGATGGTATTCGGGATCGATGGGTTCCTCTTTGATGGTCGATGAATCTGATCCCACAGAGGAATTCTCATCGCTTGAATTGTTGTAGGCGGCGCCTGAATGAACTGCTTGTGGCATATACGCCAAAGCGCTACGCCCGTAGCCATGTTGTTGCTGGCGCAGCGTTTGCTGTTGCAGTTGGTGTTGTTGCAAGACTTTTGCTGCTGCACTCACCATGCCATTGGGAGGCAGCGTAGCAGACAAACCACCAGGGCTGGCAACCATATCGCTAAAGATACCCAATGCTTCCTGCTCGCGAAATTGATCATCAATGAGATGCTGCAGATCGAGTGTAATCTCTTGCGCGGTCAACTCATCCAGATCAGATTGTGTATACTGTTGCAGCATTTGTTTCTGCAACAAATTGTTGACATTATTCACATTTGCATTCAGAGCGGAGGCATTGTTGTTGTTATTCAGTGCAGCGGCAGCATGTTGCATTTGATGGGCAGCATGTTGTTTAACAACGAGACCGGCATTTTGTTGTTGTTGTTGCTGCTGCTGCTGCTGCTGTTGCTGTTGTTGCTGTTGCTGTTGCGCTGATGTTGCTACATTGTTATTGTTATTGTTATTGTTGGCATCTGTGTTATTGTTGTTGTTGTTTTGGTTTTGATTGTTGTTGTTTTGTTGTGTGCTGGACATGGCCGTCAGCGTGATTTGTCCAATGATTGCCTGCTGAGGTGGAGGCTGCTTCTTTAGGTCCAACTGAGAGAGTGTCTGCACGGTATCGTACATTTGTGGAGATTCCATATTAAGCATTTTAAGCTGCAGCTGCGCGAATGAGGGCAAAATTTTTGCTTATTTTCTGATATTGAAGTTGTGGGTGTGTGAAATTTATATTGAAGAGTATAGGGAACGAAGAGTGGACTTAAACCATTTTGTAGGTACTCCGTTATTTTTGAAATAAACCAATCAAGGCTTGCGTTCTCGTTTCTGCTCTCGCTATTTCGTGACTCTCGAAGTTTCGCTTTGGTTCTACACGTAATTTATGCCTCTGAATTCAGTTTATATGAATATCTTACTAATTAAGTTAAGAGATTTTTTTCCTGAAGTCTCAGTTTGCTTTTTATTGTTTGATGTATAATGTATCTTGCTTATCCTTGCATATATGCTTTTTGCTTTTATTTAAACTAGTCACTTCAGTGTCTTTTTTGATTTTTTTTTTTTTTTTTTTTTTTTTTTTGAGGTATATATCTTTGGGTTAAAGTTTGGAACTATTTAAAAGCACTTAAAAAGGTCTTTAATAATTTTTTCTTTTTTCTGTTAAAATTTTTTAAAAGATGCACATATTATTATTATTTTTTTTTTTTTTTTTTTTGTTAATTGTTATTTACATATTTCGTAAAAACTTTCCAAAAAATATTTTTTTACAAAATTTGATTTAAGCGATTTCGTTTTACACAGTATCTATAAAATTCACAAAATTTTATTCAATATAAATATTTTTCAGTTTTTTACAAAAAATTTTTATTTAGATTTTGTTTGTTTTAACTTTTTGTGTTCTTCATTTATTTTATTTTCCTTATTTTTGTTTTTATTTATTTTTTTTCAATTGCAGTTTTTCTGTACGCGACACAGGCTTTTTTGCTTAACAACCTTCCTCGGTCGACTGAAGTGTTTCACAAATGATGCAACAGATTATATATTTTTCATTTACAAGACATGCGCGTCCGCATCCGCTCCACTACTAACTCTATACGGTGCGCTCTGCTCTTTGTAATCGTTGTCGATGTCGATGTCGTTGTCGTCGTCGCAAACCAACGAATGCGCTTCGCTGCTACTATACGTTAGATGCGATGATGATGTCTAATGTTGATGACGTCGCTGACTCAAGCAAATGACGAATGTCTCGATTGAAGAAGCTGATGATGATGACGTTGAGAAGAAGAAGTCGTATCTCTAAGAGGCTCTAAAAGAGTTGTTTTCTCCTCTGCTGAAAGAGCGGCTTTTAATCGAATTCTGACTCTCTTTCTGTCTTGTATCTAAAATTCCTTTTTCCGAGTTTTCTTTCTAAGTCTAAAAGTCGCGATAAATACGTCCGTACGCCACAATTGGTAAATTGTAACTGAATTGCGTCTGCAGCTGCTTGTTGTAATAATTCCCCGAAGTGCCCACACGTAAAAAGCTAAGCTAAAGGAAAAGAAGCCAACCAAAGCAAAACAAAAAAAAAAGATATAATAATAAATGACGATGATGACGATAAACAAAAATAAAAAGAAGAAAAAAGAAACGAAAGAAGTCTTCAGTCAAAAGAAGTTGCCGAAATGAAGCGACCAGCAGCGCAAGCAGTGAGCGCATTGCATAGAAAATGTATCGTAAGCGTATACGAAAAAATAAAAAAAGCATAAAGCTTCCACCAAAATTTGTTTGTTTGTTTGCCGTTATTTTATTATGGTAAGAGGGGAGGCAGAGGAACCATTGCTGCACTCACATTACAACAACTACCTGTAGATACTTTAAATAAAGCAGCGTGCTCTCAGATAGTATACATAATAATGAGAGCCATTGGGAGAGAGCGAATGCCATGCAGTAGATCATTCTCTCCCAACTAATGTTGTAAAAAATAAGAAAAAAAGTTTTATTTTTCCTACGACCACTTTTACTATCGGCATTGGTATTTTCGTATATATATTCATCGTATGCCGGCGGACTTGGTGCAGATACATTCAATACACATACGTCATGGCTTTCGTAGTTGATCTTGTAGTGGAAGAGGCAAATTGCTATGCATTCGGCGTTACGAAATGTTCGAAATGTTTTTTTCGTGATTTTTCATAGATTATATTTTATTTTTAAATAACTTAATCCAGTCAAGTGATTGTGTAACAAATAGTATTATACTGTGAGTGTGAAAATGCTTAAAATATAGATTAACAAATCAATCCCCTGAAGAAGACCAAAAATTTGCGCCGAATCGTTGAGAACAAAGTAGGAAATAGTTTACTATTTGCGTATTAAAATTTCGACCAAAAAATTCTCTAAAAATTCTACTTGCATGTTTCGTTAATATTTTCTCTTTTGTGACCACTAACATATTTTCTTTAACATGAAACGTTTTTTTTTTTTTTTTGTTCTCTTTTTGAAGTGAAACTTCTTTTCTCTTGTTCTAGAGTAAAACCAACCGGATGTGACGTCGCGCGTAAGTTTGCAATTTTGTCGAGCAATATGCATGAGGGGCTAAATATCAATATTCCGTAACTGAATTCACGAGCAAACTATATAATAAACGATTCATAAATAGTTTTAATTCAAAATAACATATTATTTACACACACACACACACGACTATGGCAGAAAAAACAATGTGTGTGTGTGACAGTTTTACATTTCACATACAGCGCCAGCAAATGAAATTAAAAAACACAAGCCAATGAAGTAAAAAATTTAGCGATTGAAAAAATTGATTTGCTTGTTATTTGCTTGTGTTTCGTTTAGTTCACAAGAAGTTTCACTTCTGCCTTGTGTTCGTTAATACACAACCAATCTCAAAACTTCAGTCAAAATGTTCTCTCATCACGAAATTTGGCACTTGGTTATATTTCAAGTTTTATAATATCAGTAAAGCTTAATCTTGGTGGTTGCCGTAGCCTAGTGATTAGTGTACTGGACGGCTACGCATGGTGCCCGACATAGCCTAAATATACAATAGAAATTACAAAATATACAATAGAAGTAAAAATTGCTGTTCGGATTCGGCATTAAACTGTAGGCTCCGTCCATTCGTGTATAAATATATATAACTCACACCATATGAATGGATGCATAAAGCTCGGTTTAGTTCTTCTATAAAGCTTAATCTCTAGAAACCAAAGTGCTTATCACTTTGCCTTTATCAAGCACCAACTGACAGTGACGTCATGAAACTTTATTTACATTTCGCTCTAAACGCGCTCCATTCAACTAACGGTACTATTCGTATCTATTTGAGCGCCCTCATACCTCAACACACATGATACACAGATACATACATACATGCGCTGCTCCAAACACAAAGAAAAACGTGTGTTCACTCACTGAACAACACTCTCACTTTCATTTCCGATCTCTCTCTCATAATCACACACGCGTTCGCTCTCTGTTTACGAATTGAATGCAATTTTGATTGTTAGTATTATGGCTGTTGCTGTTGTTGTTGTTGTTGATGTTGTTGGTTGGATACTATTAGCTTATTGTTTGTTATGTTTGTGTGACGAATGCGCGTGATGCGTTTTTTCTTTTTCTCTTCTTTTTGTATTTTATTTTTTTATTTTCTCATTTTTTTGGTTTGTTTGCGTTTCTCAAGTGCGTATGCGTAGCTAAACACAACACATACAAAGCTCTGTTTCTTTTAATTTTGAATGTGTGTTTGCATGTGTGAGTGTGTGTATCTTAACCGCGACAAGTGATTCATTTAAATGGCTCAGATACATAAATATTTTTAAGTCATGCAGCACAATAGAAACGGGTTCATTTTGGTAGTAGCGCGAAGCTTTCACGTAACTTTTTTCTTTTCTTTTCTTTTTCCATTTTCGTTTTTTCATTTTTTGAGGTTGAATATTATTAAAATTTTAAAATTGTTATGAAATAGAAAATTAGCACGGTGTATCGTTTTATTTAACACACATACGCACGCGCACACACATGCATGCATAGATTTTAAGTTAATAGCAACTAACATATAAGTGGAAACGTTTCAAATGAAAGTTAAGGCAGGTTTTTTTGTATTTTGATTTGAATTGAATGAGATTTTAATTAGGTCAATTCAAATGTTAGGAGGTACAGAAAAAAAACTTGTAAATTGGAAACTGTTTGGGAAATGGAATGTATGTATGAGTTTCAAAATATACGTACTGAACAGTTAGCGTAATCAATTTCTTGTTCCGCATTCTTTTATTTTTTCGAGGAAAACACACCGGGAGCTTCTTCCAAAAATAAAGTTCACAAAAGTGCAAAGCACTCCCCTTAAATGCGCAAAATTTGACCGATAAAAATATAAATAAAAGTCGCTAAAACTCACATAATCAGTCAAATGCATAGTCAATTGCGCGTTTTCTCTTATCTGTCGATGTTTTATCCTGAATCAGACACATACTACAATGCAATACACTCAGACAAAATACACATACCAACATTTAACTAATTTGTTTTTTTTTTTTTTGTTAAATAACTTTCTTAACCCTGATTCTCCTCACAAATGATTTTACAAAATCTATCCAATTCTATAATTAAGTAATTGCTAAACACTATAATTCTTGGGCCTCTTTTCAGTTAAACTAGAGGGCGTGGATATTGATGATTTTTACCATTCAAATAAAAATTATTATAGTATTGTAGTCCAAAGATATTCTTTATCACATTACATATAAATATTATTTAAGTGTATTTTTTATATCGCCAGTATGTTCGTGTATGTGACTAATTGATTTCAAGTGCGATAAAGATTTTTACCTTTTAGGGAGGTAATATTTATAATTAGTAATTTCTTTGTATTCAAAGTAAGATAACTACGCATTATGTCAATTTCTGAATTTCTTCCTGAATTTCACAATTGAAAACTGTACGTATTATTTTTTTATTTTTTGTAATTTCACAACTGAAAACACTGCAAATACAAGCGAATATTGAATATTACAGCAACTTCAGACTTTTGTAATGATTGGTTCTTGACGCATATAGCCCTCAATGAACACTCCCTAGTTATTTCATTATTTTTATTATTCAAATACATGGAAATCTCGTAAGGAATTATCTACATTATTGCATTATTACATTTTAATAATTTGTAATACTTTTATTGATATAAAGATATTGCAAATTCTCATCGTTGATATAATTTTTAATGATTTTGAAATAAATTTTGTTATTTACTTACAATATAAAAAATGCATTTTTTTTTTTTTATTTAAAATTTGTTTTGATTGATTGTTTCATAAATTTCTAAAATTCACAAATTAGCAGGCGAAGCGAAATCAGGAGCAGGTGGATGTCAAATAAAATTAGAGACAACTGGTTTGAGTCTGTACTTGCTGTATGAAATTTTTTATGGACCGCGCCTTTCTCCCACCAAAAAGTATGTGTATGTATATTCTGAAGAGGCAAAGAGCCAAAATTTGAATTATTTTAATTTAAGTGTAGATATAAAAGATTGGATATAATGTCATGAGTGGTCGCCGTGGCTTAATTGATTTGTTCTAGACTAATATACAGACTGAACATGACTTCAACACTCGGAATAGTACATAAAAAAAATGCAAATTATAAAATGCTCTTCTACACTGCACACAACATCCCACTTCTGCCTTCCGTTTGGCTCCTATGCGTAAGCTCTCTGTAAGCTGTTTGTCATAAAAGTAGTTAAAGTGTATAAGGGTCTCATATTCCTGAAGGACAAAATCAGGCAGTAAATCAAGAGAAAACTAAACATCCATTGTGTGAACATTTTTTTTTTGCCTGAATTATTTTTTATGTTCACAGGACAGGGTTTTGTCCTATCGGTATTTTGAAAATCAAAATTATGACAGTAAAAAATTATTCTATTTATTAGTAAAACATGACCCACCTATTTATTTTATAAAAAAAAAAAGGTTTAATTCACATCCATGAGTAAAAGTTTCACGAACCCAACTAGACCATAATTGATTGCCTAAGAAAAACTTCGACATTCGGATTCGGTATAAAGCTTCTTCTATTCGTGTGCAAATATAACTCACACAACATGAATAGATGTGAAAAGCTCGGCCTGGAATCTCCATAGGCAGTTGTGCCAACGAAAGAGAAGAAAAAAGGGAAAGGCTTAATTTTTTCCAAGATTCGAACTCATTACCTCCGTATACAAAAATTTCTGTATTATTCTCAAAACTATCGTTGAGCTTACAAAATTTGTGTCAGAGTAAAAACAGCCGGGACTTGAACCATCATTTTTTAGTCATATTTTTCAGTTATATATTCATTCTATGTGGCGCATTTTATATTTATACACGTGTGGAGAAGACCTATTCTACCGTCCTTAGCATAAACTACTCATATAACATTAAAAATTTTGGGTTTGGAACATATTTAGCGATTTACTACGTGCCTTAATCTTCACAGAAAATTTGGTAATCGTACCTGTCGTCCTTAATCATTAAGGATCGAATATAAAAATTCATATTTCCCTGAAATTTCTCTGCCTTGCTTGAATAATAAATTTGATATTTGACTCATTGACAGATTTACTGGTAGCGAGGAAGCTTTTGAATCTGATGCTGTTAGAAAGCGGCTACCTTGCTTGATTTTGTATGTTCATACAAATATCTGAATTCCTGCTTTGATCACAGATAAAATTACAGCACCTTCACCTAAAACTTGATCAACTGCTCAGTTTCAATGACTAACCAATTATTCTTGGTGTATGAAAGTCATAAAAAAGACCAAAAATTGGTTTTCCCAACAAATAAAGTCAAAGACTCAAGTTAAAGATTTTCCTTATAAAAAAAATGTTATTGTAAAAAAAGTATTTCTAAATAAATGTTATGAATAAGATCATTTTCTATTTCAGTAGAAATCAATTTGAATAGTTGTCAATTTTTCTTCATTCTTTTGTTTTCATTAGAAATTTGTGCAATGCAAATTTCCACTGTTTTTTTTTTTTGGATTTATCTACCTACACAAAGAAATAGGGAGAGAGAGTTCAACGACAGGTGATTGCACTCGATTCAACTGCAAAAGAATTGAATTGTAAATGTGAAAACAAAACTGAAAACGCTAGATGTGAACACATTTGTGCAAACTAATTCCGATTCTCAATTTTTATCTAAAATTTCGACCGATAACGTTTGCAAAAATATACGAGACAGGGAGACGGCGAACACACGCCCATGTAAAACACGCAGACGATCAAGTTGTTGTTTATTTTGAATCTACTGTTTTGCTTTCGATTTTAGCCAAAAAGAAAAAAAAAAAGTTTAAAAACGTGCACGATTTTTCTAAAAATGATTAGATTTCATTTATTTGTGATCATTGAATTTTTTAGTAGCAAAATACTTTGGTGGTTTAGTCACCTCCAGTACCTCTCCTGCCCCTTCCCAGCAAGCGTTTTCTGTTAAATTTTATGCAATAGACGACGTTCTTTTTTTAGTACTGCGTTTTTCCGCTTTAGTTTGTTTTTGCTTATCAGTCAATAGGTTATTTTTGTTGTTATTCGTGTTGTTCATTTTCTTGGTAATAATAATATTACTTACTACTTATTAATGGTATTGTTGTTGTTTTAACTTTAGGTGTTCTGCCTGTCTACACAGAATACTGGTGGTTGTACTTTTTTTTGATACCTATGGTGCGAATTTTATGGTGTTTATTGTTGGTTTTGTATCGCGTATCGTTTTCGTATCTGATAAGTTGCACACTTTGTTGCTGTCTGTTTGTTGTTGTGGTTGTTTTTGGAATTTTTTTATTTGCGCGTCTTTATTTAATGAACGTGCACAAATTTTGAGTGCATATAACTCTTTTCTTTTTTGTTGTTTTCCCGTTGGCAAATATTCGATTAAATAATTTTTTGGGTTTTAAATTCAATTCTGGGATAAGCAAATAAAGAGTAACATTTGAGAGCCTACATAAAATAGGGAGTGACCTTCTTAGAGTCTGTTTTAACCCAAAATGTATTCAGATTCAATAGGCGCTTTTTCCTAAATCATACCACGGTCACTTTGTATAACTTCGATATATTCCCAATACAGCGTATTTCAGTTCCAGGACAGTGAATCGTATAGCAGACACTCAAGTTATTTCATATCTCCAAAGAACTTTTGCAGAAACGCTGTAGGATTGAAGAATATTCATTATACATATTTGCTTCTGGATATGATTAAAATTTCCAAACGTTTTTTTTATTCTAATTGCATTATAGATTCTTTTACTCAATATTAAATAAAAAAAATTATTTACCTTTACAAGTTTTTGTTGTAATTAGCAATTTAGTTATTAAAAACTGCATTCATTCTTTTTTGCTTCCATTTTCTTCATTTTTTTTTTCTTTTTTTGCTGATCTTTGTTCAAATTGCTTCGGTATTTTTTACAGTTTATTTATTTTTTTTTTTTGTGTGTTTTCAGCATAAATTTAATTTGTTTTTAACTTATTCCTTAATATTGTTGATATCAGCAAATCATTGTTCACACCTCCCTTTCAATGGAAGAACTCACGTTCAGAGTTCAATAGAGTTCTATGCCCTTAATGTATGTTATTATTATTAAGTACACTGTAAAAAATGGAATGAAAACTAAGCTTTAGAAATAAAACTTAAGGTTTCATCGTTTATTGTTTAACGATGATTACACTGGAATACAAAATTTTACTTTAAAAATATGATAAATCATTTTATTACAAAAATTTTAAAGCGATAGCAATCGGATCAAAAATGACAGAGTAATCAAGGATTAAGTAAAAGTAAAATATTATCGAAAACTCGAAATTTTTCTCAAAATTTATTCTGCTGTAGAAAATGATGAGCCACCACTTGAACTATTGCAATTTTTCGCTGTCGGGTCTTCCCTGATCAAGAACCAGCAGTAGTCTGCCATCATGCCCTCATCCCTGAAACCTTGATATCGTCTTTTGATTTCAGCCATATCTTGGTAGAACTGTTCGCCCTACTCGCCCTGCTCGTCACTTTCTGCACCCAGGTTTGATGGAAAAAAGTCGAAATGGCTGAATAAAAATTGCATCTTGGGAGGCATATTCGCACTTGAATTTTCGGAATTAAATTTATTTATAATTGCATAATTCAATAAGGAATCAACTTTTAATTCACCGTAAATCAAACTTACCAATATAATTGTATTTTTCCAACATTACGTCGATGAGTTGGACATGATTGTCACTTTTATAATTTCTCAAAAAATGATCGCAAATGCTTCCCATGCTTCTCGTTTTGACTCACTCAAACATACAGTAATCCAGCATCGTCGAACAATTTGCGGATTTGAGGTTCAACGAATACGCCCGTTTTGATTTTTTGTAATAACAATTTCGAAAACCCACCTTGTAATGATTTCATTGCGCTAGCGTTATATTTTAACGCTCTGACGAAATTCGTCATGAGACCAAACATGATGTGCATCGTTAATAATATTGTGGCCTCTGAAGTATGTTGGATTCGCTGCGGCCAAACATATTCAGAATAATAGTGTGCATGAAAATTTCAAACGGTTCATCATTTTCTAGACCAGAACGAATTTTGAGAAAAATTTCGAGTTTTCGAGAATATTTTACTTTTACTCAATCCTTGATTACTTTGTCATTTTTGATCCGATTGCTATCGTTTTATGCTTAAAATTTTATATCTCAGTCATTTATAATCCGATTTTAACAAACTTGGCAGCATTAAACGCGCAATTTAAATATATTAGCCTGTAAGTAAAACGGTAACCTGAAAAACCGTTATTTTGCCATATTTCAAAAACTTACCCATAGAAAAAAAAATGAATGTGATTTTCGTGTTCAGCGACCTCGAATTAGTTTAGTTCATGTTATATTTTCACTATATTCCAGAGTTATTTATTTGGCTAGAGATCGAGCACAGACCTCTCTGCGAAACCACAATCTAAGATCTGGAATGTTGGGTTTGAATTGGCTAATGCACCCAATCACTGTCGGATCCAGTTTGGGGTTTTTCGGTTGCAGAGTTTTTCGACACATAAAATCAGACCTGCGAGACCAGAAAACGAAGAACTTCTTTGAAAAATAAATATTCTTAATGTTTCAAACACAATCGGAATACAATATATGCAGTCATTAGGGATCTTAAACGATAACCATCCTCTCCCCTATTTGCTTGGGTTCACTATTGAAGCCCATAGTAATAGAAACTTTTTCAAGTTCCGAATAGTTTGGAATTTCAAAGATTTATTAAAATAAATTTTATTTTTTAGTGATATTTAAACAGGCCTAACGAACTTTTGTTTTTTTTTTTTTGTTGTCAAAGTAATAACAATGTAAATAAAGGCAGAATCAAACGGTCGTTTCGCAATCAGACGCGATTCCTCATCAATGGACTTATTGAAGGTTCTTATTTGTATTTTAATACCCTATGTAAGCTACTAAAATCTGAAAATGTAACCGAGAATTACAAGATTTCACTTTCAAAAATCTTCATTGAATAGGAATACTGAAAGAAACTAACACAAATGTTACATACCATATGTATATTTATTTTTGTTAGGATTCTCATTGCATTAAGATGTAGTGCATGAGAGAGAGGGTATGTTTTTTGAGTATTACACTGAAAAATGTATTGTTGTAATTTATTTTTGTTACTTTGGCAAAAAAAAAAATTGTTCATTATAATATTTTATTTATTTACTTATTTATTTAAAATTTTGTGCAGTATACTCAATAAAAATAATTACTTTGCACTTTTCAAATGCATTCACGTCATTTATGGCTTGGCGAAATAATTTAAATTACGTTAGCAAAAGTGGCAAATTCAAGTTAGTATAGTTAACCATAAAGAAAGAGACCAAAAGGAAATAATTAAAGCATTAATGATAAACGAACAGTTTTAATGGTTGCAAACCAAACTCCCTTCTTTGACTCTTTAAACGCCCCTTTCGTGCCAGAGAGATTTCGAATTGGAGTTTTTTTTTTTGTTTTTCAACATTTTTTGTCATTTTCCTTTTTTAATTATTAATTATGCTTTCGTCGTTATTCCCCACTTTAGTGAATATGATATTTAAGCCAAGTCTATTAAATATTACATTTCTATGAAAAAAATCAAAAATTTTAATTCAACATTTATTTTTTGCAAAATTGGTACAAATTTGTTCAATGCACTCTTGCAACACGAAATCAAAGAAGTTTTTTTTTTATTATTTATACAATTATTTAAATCAAATTATTACTTCTATTACATGAAAGGTAACACTATGAAGAAGTGTTGCCCTTCTTCAATCGTTTTAATATTTAAATTTCAATTTCCTTATTAGTTATAAATTTTTATTTATTTTGCGTTATTCTAAACTGTTTCAGTATTTGAGATCATTCAAAATTCGATATTTGAATGTCAGCATTTTCAATTAAACTTTTTG
Organism: Toxonevra muliebris; assembly: GCA_963691655.1. Classification (NCBI taxonomy): domain Eukaryota; kingdom Metazoa; phylum Arthropoda; class Insecta; order Diptera; family Pallopteridae; genus Toxonevra; species Toxonevra muliebris. The sequence continues at coordinate 90,229,110 of OY829328.1, forward strand.
TGAATAGAATTTAATTAATGAAGTTATACATATTCATTCATAGTTTTGTAAATCAAGAGATATGGTATTCCAACTAATATAATCATGTGTGTAAATAAAAATGAGAGTTGATTATTGTCAACGAAATTTTCTTTTAATTTCAATTTCAAATTACTGTATAAAAAAATAAATTACTGTTTCTTTGGTTAAATTACTGGACGTTTGAAAAATGAAACAAAACACAGTTTTTGTCGAAAATCAAACTTATATTTAATATCAAAAACAAAAAAAAAAAAGGAATAACCAGGGAGCGTGAGGAATTCTCCTTTTTTTCTGCGAAATCCTAATTTTTGTCTATTTTTCAAAAATTTTGCCTTTTGCATTGTTTTAGTTCCTATTTCGAAATTTTGTGCCTTTTCTAAGTAATATATGCCTTTTTCGGGGTTTTCTACCTATTACTCCTTTTTAATTCTTTACTATTTTTAATGGCCGATATTTTGTGAATGAAATTTTTAGCACAGATGGAAAAATTTTTTTTGCTCCGTTTGTGTCACGAAAAAAAATGGACGTAAATCGATAGGAACGTATTAAGACGCTAAGTATATAAAAGATTATAAATAAGAAAAGCAATGTTTTTGAAATATTTTTCTAAGGTATTTTAAATGTATCTGCATTTTGATTTTAGAAATTATTCTTTTGTTTATAGATGTTTTTCCTTGAAAGTGGAAGAAATTTAAAATAGTTTTACCGAAAAAATTCTGAGCATAGTAAAGCTTAATATTTCCAAATTACTATATTTTTTCACTAATTACTGTCGTACTGTACAAAATTATTGTACAATTAATTACACAGGCCGACAAAATTTGACGAACGCTCTTACCCAGAAACCATACTATACTTTTCCGAAGGATTTTGACGCGCTGAACTCGAATCTGGCCTCAACTGAATTCTCAAACGTAGAAAAATCCACATACATGAAAATTTCAAAATGCGATATCTCAGTGAAAAAAAAGATATTTGAGCAAACTCAACGTTATTTTGAAGAGGAAGACTAGTACTTTAAGATGATATCAATAATTTTTGAAAGAAAATAGGATCGGCCGTGCTACATAATGAGTAGTTTTTGCACTTCTAGGTTAGGATATCTCGAAATTCTGACGATAGAGCAATTTTGAGGCCAGATTCGAATTCAGCGCGTCAAAATCCTTTGGATAAGTATAGTCTGGTTTATGGATGAAAATTTTGTCGGCCTGTGTTATTATTTCTCCGTAGTGAAGGCTAAAATAATAGTTTTGTTTTCTGCCTAAATGTAGGCAACGAAGACTATGTCGAAATCTAAGCCTTTTTCACAGTGAAGGCTAAAATAACAAGACGCAAGTTCATTTTTTGTTTGAATATTTTAAATTTAGATAACATCTCTGTTGAAAATTAACGGTTTTTTTGAAGTAGCTTAAAAGCATTGGAAACTTATACACAAACCACTCAATGGGATGCCAACTATTTAGCACATTTAAGTAACCGGTTTTCGAGTAGAAAATTTTAAAGTCGGATTCGAGTAGTTAGAAAATAAAACGAAGTTTTCACGTTTCAAATAATGAACGTAAAAATAAAAATCAGTTTGAGTTTGAGTATTTTGTATGCAATTATTGCAATGAGAAAGAAGATGACGGAAATAAAATACAACGAATTTGAAAGGGGAATAACAGCAGAGTGGAAGAAATAGTGTGTGGATACACATGGGATTTGAAGAGTTCAATACAAAATATCAATTAATATTATTCAAGTTATTTCCTCAATTTCCATATTATGTAGAAGTTATAATAATAATCACATTTTTATCACTGCGAAACTACGTCGTTAACGTTTTCGTTGCATGACCTTGAAAGTTTACTCTCAAAGAAACTTCAAAACGCTTTGCTAAAGAAGTTTAAGTAACATTCTTTAAAAAAAAACACGGTACGATGTTACACTGCGTCTACACCTGCCAGTGCTGGCATGCCAATTGAGAATACATATTATCTGTCAATAAACAGAAAAATTGTCTTTGTAACGTAATTCATTTCCAACGAAATGTCAGGCACTTTATTTCTAACAATTTGCTCGTTCTGCTCTACTTTGTTTTTGTTTTCTCTAACAAGTTTGCAGAAACGTCAAATATTGCCTGCTTACGTCAAACCATTGGCATCGAAATATCCTTGCCAGTGACTCTGCCAATGAAAAAAGTGTGAGTGTATTAGCAATGGCACGCCAGCACTGGCAGATGTAGACGCTGGGTTAATGGAGCTCAAACAAGATAGAACTTTGACAGAAAATATATAAATAGCTCGTATCTTGATTTTGCGTGATGGCAGCCTCACTTCCAATAGCTTTCAAACTGTGCCAATCAAGGTTTACGACTTTGCGAAAGTAAATAAAGCTTCAACTGAAAACTTACAGCACGTAACAAAATCTACCAAAAGCTTTATCTGATATAGAGTTGCCAACAGTTTTTTGAGTTTTTCAATAAAAAATTAGAAGTGCCAAAGAAAATACAATAAAAGAAAACGGTTTTTCTCAATTTTAAAAAATTTTATTTAACTTATAAAAAAAAACTTAATTATTGTTAAGCAAAAGTATAATCAGGTGTACATATGAGTGTTAATGTGTTCGAATGTGTGCATGTGACTGAAGCTGTGAGAGCGTACGTGTGTGTGTTTTTTTGACTAATGTTATGACTGTATGGTGTGAGATTTGTGCTTATTACTATTTTTTGTATTATAAAATTTGATGTAAAATAATCGATATAAAGAAATGACGAAAGATTATAAAATATTTACAACTAAGTTAAAACTACTAAAGAAGAAAAAAACATTTACAACAATATAAAAGAAGAACTGAATATTCAAAGCAAATTTTTAGTGAATTTATTGGAAATCTGTTGTTTTTTTGTTTCAAAATTCTGGTTTGGAATTAAAAATTAAATTCATTTTGGAGTAGTTTACAGATTTCTTTTTTCTTTTTGTTTGTTTATTATTCATTAACATAGAAAGCACTTAAATCCCAATAGGGATTTCTTCCATATTTTCTTTCAATTTCATACTTAAATTAACTTAATTTTTAAATAAACTAAAAATTATCACATAAGTAACTAACTATACGTCCTGATATTTCTAACAAACAGACAAAAAAAATTACATGCATACATACAAAAAATAAGAGAAAGAATATAATATAAAAGAATTTTGAACTGGAATGAAAAGTTTCATGGAGAAAATTTAATTGAATTTTGGTTTCCTTGTTATTCATCTAATTGGTCTTCAATTTTAAATGTAGCGGTTTTCGTTTACAATCCTTTTTCGTATTTACAGCTGGCAACACTACCAACATAGAGGCTGGAACTTTCACTGGGTTCTCAAAGCGACTGCAATTCGCATTCGTGTATCTTATGGATTATTTCAGCCAAAACCCATCAGATATTTCGGTAGATATGTGATCGATGTTAAAATGCTATAACTGTAAAATTCAATTCAAAAAAAAAAAATAAAAGAATATTCATAGAATCTCTTACATTTTATTGAAACTATTACCATTATATTTACAATGTGCATATCTATTCATATTTATGTTGTTTGTTTATTTGTTTTTTTTTTTTTGTTTTGATTTTTTATAAATAGATAGATAGATACATATAACCAAAACCATTCATAAAATTTCCATTTCTGTCCAAACTTTTGTAAAATTAATTATTAAAATTCACCAATTACCGAAGGAGTCACTCAAAAAGTTCATCCAAATGAGTAAATTACATCAGGAATTTCCCATTCTGTTGTTGTTTCCATGGTCACCTCGTTAGAATCTTCATCACTGTTAAATCGCTCAAGCAAAACGGCAAGTTCAAATCCCAGTATGATTTTGTTAAAATTTGTGTTTTTTGTAAAGCATATTTGTGTTTTTTTTTTTTTTTTTGCAACAAACACCAATGTGTGTGTGTGTGTGTGTAAGGATGAAAATTGTGGATAGAAAATATAGTTAGATTAGTTTTTTCTTTGTAAATTGGAAGAAAAATGTTAACAACAATTTACAGAATTTTTACAACAAATTAGTAATTTTCTAATCTATTGTATTCATGACAATATCGAGAGTAGTATCAACACTAGAAAAAAAGTATACAAATAATATTTTATTAATATGTATAAAGGAACAAATCTCGAATAAAAAGAACCCGAGGTACAACCATGCGAGAATTTTGTAGGTATACATATGATATTATTTTATATTAATGAGAACATTTACAAAAACTACTTCAGGTTACTTGCAAATGTTAATACAACTTTACAAAGACTTAAATCATTCCAGTTTGAAAATTATTCTCTGACAAACACAAAAAAAAAAGAATACAATGTTGGAAAACTTTCCGCGGAAAAACTGAACGTCGTGAACAGTACTGAAATTGTGATGAATTACGAAAAAAGAAAACTATCTAGAAGAATTTAGTATCGTGAACAACATTGTTATGAAAAATTCTACCATACTTCTCAATTGCAATTCCAGTAATGGAACGGTTAGACCAGGAACTGAACCTTATATTTTATAAAACACTTTCTAACTCGAATTCAAAAAGATAACGGTAGTGAGCGTGTTCCATTTTCAAAAGGGTCTATGTAATATCTTTGCCTCACAAATAAATAGAAATGTTATTTTTAATTATAAATATTTATAATTTTAGAACTAGTCTATAATTGAATATAGGTTATACAAACACAAGAACATCACAAGCGTTACATATATATAAAATTTTTAGAGAATAATAATGAATTCAATTACAATTTTAATATTTTGCACTTAAGCCAATTAGCATTTAATACCATTAACCAACATCACAAAATAACATTCAAACTTAAGTCTTTACTTTACATACGAATTACAAGCACAAGAACAAAATATTTCAAGTAGTAAGATATACATACGAGCTTGTGAGACCACGATACAGCCAAGATTTCCATGACTTTGATGAACCATCATCGATTTTCGATTCAACATCCTGACAAAAATGACGGCGATCGTGTGAGCGTCCACTCTTGCAATCGCACAGCATACGCTTGCGGCATTCAGCATCGCACACAGGGCGTATGGGGGAATTTTTCCAATAGTTTCTTAGATATGATAAAAAAAGAATATATAATTAATATTCCTACATATTTAATTATCCTTCCACTAACTTGTAATATAAATCAAATAGCTCTTGATTATCGGTCATTTCATTAATTAAGTTATCCCAATCCACGGGGCGTAACGCTTTCATATTATAAGCTGCTCGGGTTGTATATAATTTATACCATATTGGATAATCATAGAGATTGGCTTCTTTTAAGTTCATTATCCAACTTTCGTGATCGATTACCAAACGCGTTGTCGTATCATGATCACCATCTACGTAGTAAATACGATAGCCAGGATTCAAATCATAGTAGGGCGAAACTGATGGACCAATGTAGGCAATGCTACTGGGATGACCTGAAGTTAAATTGAAAAAAAATAAATATTAGAATTTCATTTATTTTTTAACATCATAAGTTTCAAATGAAATATTGCCTCATCATGGCAAAATTCAGGCTTACTCAAATCATGCGGGTCGTAGAACATTTCAAATTCATCGTAATGTGTGTGCCCATAGAATTGGGACATGATCGTGCTCTCGTATCGTGAAATGATCTTGTAAAAATTCCTAGACCACACCTTCAAACAGTCTGGATGCCCTGGTGGTATATGGCCGATGACATGCACCTTTTCATTGGAGAATTCAGCACTTTGCAGTTCATAGATGAACCACTGCAGCTCAGTGGCTGGGTCAGTTGAATTCAAAAGAAGCCACCTGCAATGAAATAGAGAAACATTAAATATATGAAAATGTGAAGCAGAAATAACTCACCAATTCTTGTTATTACAGTAATTCATATTCATCGAAATGATACGAAATCCCGGACGCACTAACACCGAATAGAAAGCCCCTCTGCGTACCGTATGCGACACGCTCTGCGGCAGCCATCGGCGCCACTGCACATCAAGCTCATCGTACAACCACGAGATGGATATATCCACCTGATTCACATATGGCGGTGGAAAGCTATTCACCGGTGCGCTCTCATGATTTCCCAGTGCAGGAAATATTGGCACCCCCGGAAACTTTTCCGTCATTTGCTTGACAGTCTCCTTGATTATCTCGAGATTCTCTTCTTTCGTTTGATTCCAGACATCATGTGGGGGCAAATCACCGGTCCACAAAATATAATCGATATCTTTGTGGGTGTCGGCAATATGCTCCAACATATTATCCACGGTACGTTTCGGTGTATCGCACTTACGATAGTCACCCCATTTGCCGGCAGCATCATTTGGATTTGTGGGTCGGCCACTGCTCATGCGACAGCAGAGAGGCTCATTGCAATTAGCATTTGAACCCTCAACATAATGTGGATCATAATGAGTATCTGAGATTTGCAAGACTTTGAAGAACGGCGCGCTCTCTTTGGGAATACCTACCTCGGCTACTGGAGGCTTTGGCACCGGCGGGAACATCACCTCCCATTCATGATACGGATTATAGACATCGCCACATGCATCTCCAATGACAAAGCTGCAAATTTCATCAGGGCCGAGATTGACACGTTGCAGCACATAAATCACCTCACTGCCGAACAGCGTTGAGACACCTTCGCAAACGCGTGGACTTTGTATGTTGAGATTAACACAAAATTGAAAAATGAGTTTAATAATTTCAATTTTCGTTTTGCCCGCTTTTATGTAATGCTGAAGAAGACCAGCACCCGCTTTACACGCGGTGCAAGAGACTTTTGACATCACCGAATTCTCAATTTCAAAAGCAACTTGCTTCAAATTGAATAACTTGAGCGCTTTATCTACAAATGGTGGATATGTAAGACCATCTGAGGAAGTATCGTACCAGAGCATGCGCCCTGTAGAGCTACTCTTTTTCAACTCTCGCAAACGCTCTAGAAACTCCTCATCACTGTCGGCTGGCTCGCTGTTTGTTCGATTCGGAAATTGTTTAACCTCGATGTGTGGCGTTATACTGCGTGGAGCTTTCACAACATCCCAATCATCCTCGGGTGTAGTCCAATTAATGACCTTACGATTATTCGAGAAGATAAAGGGGAAACCTGCAGGAAAAGAAAATATGAAATAATTGTATAATTGGAGAGTCAAATAAATAACGTTGTTACCATCGACTAGTACACCACAAAAACAACAGCAAAACACCGCAATGACCATCCATCTTGAGATGGTCAAATTTGAGGTCATAATGCTACAACTTTTCTTCTTCTACTGCCACTGCTGTTTTCCACCGTTACTTCCACCGTTTTTCAACGACGGTGAATGCCTTTGTGGCTTAAATTTCAGGTGAAAATCAAAAATCTCTGCGTACTGCAACTTGACCTAAAAAAACCAAACAATAAACAAATATTTGAAAATCATCTTCAACGTCGAACGAAACTCTTTTCCTACTTTATAATTATAAAAGTTTAATTAGAATTTTATTTGAAGCTACAATATCAAAAGTCGAAAGCAAAACTAAAACTAATCAAACACGATTGCAATGAATGCATTTTCTAATTTTTTTTTTTTTTATTTGTTGCATAAGTCACTTGAGCAACTCGCTTCGGAATCGATTTGAACTTTTTTGTGCGCTGTCATCGCTTATCAACTGTACGTTTTTCTCATCTTCTGCGAGCTGAGAATAGGAAAAGTTTTTTCATAGAATTTTTTGTCTGTTTGTTTGTTAGGAAACTATTTATTTTAAAAGTGAATTGCATAATTTGGTTGAAGGTAAAAGGTTAGGTTGAGATTACGACTCTTCCAAAAACCTATTGATCCAATTAAAAAAGAGATTTATTACTTTGAAAACTTAAGAGTTCTTCTCTGATTTCCACAGAGTACTAACTGATGTTTATTTTTTCTTAATGTTTAAGTCGAATAATTACACTCCATTTAACTATATTGGTTTAACTGGAATGATTGATGAGTGTAGAATAAGAAGAACGTCATTTGCTAGTGGTTTATGGTTTATTTTTATTATTCTAAATGAAATGTAGTTTCAAAACAAATCAAAATTGAAAATTATAATTTGTACTTACATTTCTCAAAATTGATTTGTGGCCCAACTGGCAATTTATATATTGTAAGAGGTATGTATAAACTTCAAAACCTTTTAAAAACTACTTTTCTCTGTTAATAGCAAACAAATTTTTAAAATGTAAAATCCATAGTAAAAATTGAAGAATCCCAACATATACTTGCAATTTATGTTATTTTGTCGTAATCACTAAAATATGCCGGTCATAAATATTCAGCAGAGATACAAATTTGCATAAATAACGACAATATCAACAACAACAACAACAACAACAACAAAAGCAGCAGTAGTAACATAATGGCAACAACATATTTTCCTATATCAGTTTAATAAAATCTACAAAATTGCTACTTTAAATGACGACAGGTGTTGAATACATAAAATAACACCACAAAATATTGTATTTTTCCGCATACCTCAACCACAATCTTTAAAACACTCTGGCGAATACACATTGAAAAGAACAAAGTATTTGGTCACATTGTGATATCACAACAACCAGAAATGAATGATTATGGTGATGGGGCAAGCAACGATTATGATGTAGACGATGATGGCGGCGATGATGGTGTCGCTGACTGTGTGCGAAGTAGCTGTCAAACTGACAACTTTGTGTATTTAGTATAATACATTATGCATAAAAAATAATATTCCTGTTTAATGAATAATATAGTGATGAAAACAAATATGCATAAATTGTGTATTGCAAAATACGAGTAAACTCAATATGACAAACCAATATGAATGCTATGGTATTAAGAATGAAATTCTATAATTTAGAATAGTAAAATAACATGCATACACTAAACTATATTATCCAATATATTATTAGCCATAGAATTCACTCAACAATTCGCCATCGAATAATGAAAAATCTGACAATACCCAGACTTTCAGTTAATTTAAACAAAAGTTGCTATTCAAATATATTTCAAACGAATTTCCTTGACTAAAAAACTTGAATTGCAACATGTTCAAATGAAACTTTACTAGCAATTTAAATGTATATTGTTTAATCAAAAAACCATAGATTTTTATTCGCCATGCTAAAATCGCAAAATACTTGATTGAAAAATTGTTGAAAATAAAATGCTATGTTAAACTTGATTATGAATTTATATTCTGCTCAGATAGATATATGGAAAAGTAATAATAATAGTAAGCTGTCGATAGGGGAGACTCAGAGCTTCCATAAAGGAAATTCAGAATATATTCTTACTATTCAAATTGCAAACTTAAACGTATTCATAGGGAATCCTTAATATCTCCGACACTTTTCACAAATTTAGTATTAAGGAAATACAATTTAGTTGTTACTCATACGCATCGTAGTACAGAATCTCGTTTGAGCTCAAGAATCATTTATGACTTTTTCTCTCATTTATTGTAGATATACCTATGTATGTCATTAAAAAGTATGATTCAATATCCAACATTGTTTTATTATTCTATTATTACTTTCAATCTAGTGTTTCTACAACAAGAAACCTTCAAAACTAGAATAAAGTAGAGTGGCTAGCTGAAGGCTAGCAATGTCTTTAGACCAGTTAAAGTATTCAGTTTTCTCAGTTTCTAAATATGGATTGACAGCATTTATTTTACATGCTTAAGAATAAATACATTAATATGTTTATTTCTTTGCAACCTTCACTTCAATGGCAACGCATAAAATACAATTTAAAAAATTGTTCTTAAATAAATAAAAAGATTATTTTATTGTTATATAGTTAGAAAATTATTATTATTTTAAATAGCTCCTAATTTATTTGTTATTATTACGTTATTAATTTTACTTTTTTTAATTTTCTCACAATCAAGCAATTAAGCATGTGTGATTTATTTTCATTTATAATTATATGCTAAACAATTATTTTTTATCTGCTTTTTAATAACAATAAACTGAAATTTAATATCAAATGTGAAAAATCAGTGAATTCGCAATAAAAAAGCCAATGTAAGTAAGCCCAGTGAAGAAAACAGAATGTTATTTATTGTAATGTGCATTCTGAGCGCATCTTTTTCTTAATTATAAGAAGCAAATTGGAAGAAGGAATGATTACATCTCGCTGAGTAGGTTAAAGCTTACACTGAGCTGCAGCCATAAAAATAGAAGTTTGTAAAATATGAAATACTCTCTTGCTTTCTCTATTCTTTGTTATAAGCGAGTAGAGGTTTAAGTGTCATAAAAACATAAAAAACTTATTTGTGAAAAATATTACACTAGCATCACAATGCATAAAATTTATACAAAGATACCGCCGTATGAAACTTGCTTGGATCAGAAATAGTTTTTGAGCATAGAAAAAGTTTCCATGTTACGAACTCAACTTTTGGTGCTGAAAGTGCCGAGTATTGCATGAACATGCGCCCTACAGAAGTTTTGAAACTCTACCTTTTCCACTGGGAATTTGTATGTGTATTATGTGTAAATTTTGTGCATGCATGGTTAAGCAGCGCTTTTTGTGTTAGTTACTTTTTATAGCTACATGTTGATAATACCAAAAATAGTTTTCTGATTATTTTTTTATCAGATTTTTGTGTGTATTACTATTGTATTTATATCAATATACCCAGCTAGCATTAGGGTAATTATTGAACGATCGCGATCACTAACAAAATGTACAGACTTCGCAGAACTCTTCGTTGCGATTACTCGAAGAGCGATTCAGTATTCCCCTGTTTGTTCATCTTTTAATCGCCTAGACAATTAAAAGATATTTTACAAGTTATTTGCGTAAAAAATAAAAATGAAAAACGAATAAAAGGTTCCAAAACAATGTGTTTTGCATACATTAAGGTAAGATCTTCCAGAGAATACAAAATTATTTGAAATGAAAACTAATTTTGGAAGTGAAACTTCTTTAGCGAGGGTAAATGGAAATTTTGAAACGGAAGTCGCGTAGTTGTTGAATTCATATAAACTTATTAGAAAACAAAGTTATGCTGTAGTTAGTGTTTAGCGAATAAAGTCATATGGGGATCGGCTGCATACAATGCAGAGTCGACTTTTTGGAGTTTTATCTCATTTGCTTTAGTGAGAGAGCTTGATTCACTATAGCTGAATTTTCCTTTCATTGTGTTTGTGCCGATAAATGTCGAGAGTATCAACGGAAAAAAAGCTTTGGCAAATAGAAAGAGGAAGAGCTTCATCAACAAAGGTCAAGTCAAAAATTGCGTTTTTGTGGCACTCTAACAAAACCAGTAAGAAACGAAGTTATGCAGTTTTTATTCGGCTACATACAATCAAACAGAGAGGCGATTTCTCGCAGTTTAATTGCATGTGCTTTAGTGAGAGAGTCCATAATGAAGTCTCGGCTTGATTGCATACCATATAACTGAACTTTTCTTTCATGTGTTATATACGTGTACTAAGTCGTGTTTGTGCCGGCAAGTGTCGAGAGTATCAGCAGAGAAAAACCAGCAACAAAATAGAGAGAAGAAGACTGCAAAAACTTCAACAGAATGTTTCATAAATGTTTTCTAACAAATTTCTAATAAACAACATAGTTTCACTTCTACTGTGAGTGTTTGCAGACACATAACAAGAACAATAAGAATAAATAGCGAATCGCCAGAACCGACGATTAAATAGGACCGAAAATGCTAGCTGGTTATATGAATAAGTATGAATGCATCCATGTGTGTGTTTGTCTTTATGTAAATAAACCAATAAACGAAAAATTTAATTGAGTAAAATATGCTAAATTTAATTATTGCGCTCTAATTTGACAAATATTGAAACAAAACTAAAATAAATTATGCAAATATTGTATAAATTTTTAATATTCTTTGCATATGAATTTTTAATATGTCGCAGTTTTGTTTTTATATTTGATTTAATGATTGAATTAAAACAAAAGCGTAATAAAATGTAATAAACTAAAAGAGAACAACAAATTCAATTGAAAAGTTAAAAATGTCGCTTCTGTGATTAATTAATATGATCTCATTTTTCCATGGATTTTTTTTATGAAATTCTATGAAAATTAAAAAAATTCATTCTATTTTTGTATCTAATGCAAATATTTTCCATTGAATGATGTCTGCTCTCACCGAATATAAACTTGTTTTTTTTAAGGTTTTCATATTTTTAAATTTCAAATAAAGTGTTAAAAGTTTCCAAGGTTATACTGAACACAGGTAAAAGATACATACATACACCACGCACTGCTGGCTGATGGCATATAAAATTAGGCAAATTAAAGTTCATATATTTGCATTCAAACATCAAAAGAAAAAAACATAAAAAAGATAAATAAAAATACAAGTAGACAGACAAACAAGCCGAAAGATAAACAAACATAGAGAGCCACAGATAGAGAGAGAAAGAGAGACTGACTGACCGCTGGATAGTTAGGTAGACATGGGTAATATTACAACACCACAAGTTGGCCTCAAGTTAAATGCAAAAAAAAAATAAATACAGAAAACCAAACAAAAATAACAACAAAAAATCATTAAAAATTGAATGCAAAATTCAATCTAAAGAAATTGAAAATTAAAAACTTTTTTCTATTTGTTATTGTTGGTTTTCGTTGGTGTTATTGTTTTGTCATGTCATCCATGTCATCTGAAATCAGTGATTGAAGCCAACGCTCGTTCATTCACTCAGTCTCAATCGTAAATGATTCGCTACTTGCCTGCATGTGTATCTTTATGTATTTGTGTAACTGTATTTTGGCATTTGTATCTACAAATTGAAAGCTGAGAGCAGATGACTCATTTATTTTCAACACAGTTTATTTTTTTGTTTTGGTTTTTTCCTCTCATCTTCTATGCACGGCTATGATATTGTGATATATTTGTGTGACAATGATTTGTTTTGTCAGTTTAATCATTGACTTTTGTTCAAATTTTGCATACTGCCACACAGACAGACTCAAAAAATATTAGAAGCAAAAAGTAGTAGAGGAAGGCGGGGAAAACAACAATTCAATATGAACTTGTGAATGGGAATTTACAGAAACGAGACCTAAGTAGAACACAATACTCAATAGTAGCTAAAATCAGTGATTGTGTGAAAAATTAGCATTGTATGGTGATTTTTTATTGCTGTAATATGAGCAGATATTAATTGACATGGCAAAGTAAATAATAAAAAACTTCATAAATTTGGATAAATATGTCTGCTATCGTATCATTGAAATTTGAATGCTATTATAAAAATCCAATCTCTAGCTAATGCTCGAACTCAAATCTCTTATGATAATAATAATCATATTTTTTATAGGTTCGCTAATAAAATAATTATTTTTTTTTTTACACGCCCAAAATGATTTACTATAAGTAATATAACTTATTACAATGGCAACACTTTCTCTTTCAATGCAGCAGCGCGTGCTCATACTTCAAACTGAATGCGTACAAAAACAAAGTTCGAAAAAGATTCAAGAAAAAATTTTTAATATCAAAAGTATTTTTGGTTTCTTTCTTTATTTTTTAACTAAATTAAATAATAATGACAATGAAAATGAAGAAGAAGAAGAAGAAAAAAACAACCGAAAACGAACAAACCAACAAAAGAAGTGCTAAATGACTCTAATGTAAGTAGCTACAAAATACACGCAACCAAAATAGTAAAGTTTGATGGGCTTAAAGGTAGATACATAGATAATAGGTAGTAGTTAGCCGTTAGTAGAAAAAAGTAAGGTAGGGTAGTGACGCTCACACTCAAAGCCCAAGGTGTCGATTATCTATAAAGTTTTTATTTTTTCTGTTTGATTTTGATAGTGAAATTAAAAAATTTACATAAGAAAATGATTAACGAAATTTTTTGTGTTTTGTTTTTTTCTTCTTTTTTTTTTTTGGGTTTTTGAAATAGTGAAAAATGAAAATGAAAGTTTTCCGTGTGACAAAAAGATTTTGATTTCGGGGGAAAAGAAAAGAAAGGGGATTTTTAATGATGCTAATTAAAAAAAATTACAAAATTACATCATTTAATTAATTCGTAAACTTTAAATTTCTCTTAAGTTTTAAATAGTCAATATTTGGTAAATTTTACTTCAACTTTAATTTTTATAAATACCTGAGTATTTGCTTTACTATTTCGAGAAGAATTTCAGCTAGTCTGACAATTTTATTTAAAATTTTGTAAATATCTTTATGAATTGAAGAAAATATTCAAGAGATTGACCCAATCATTTTGCTCCTGCAATAAGTTTCTTGTGTGGCACACATACAAATTCCCTTAAGAGTTTCTATTATACTGCAAATATGTTTTAATTTTCAAAGCACACACTTTTATGCTCACAGTTGTATGTATGTACTTTGAACAAATGGTTCAATTTGCAATCATCTTCTTGTTTAAGTAAAATTTCTAGTAGAACTTTTGAAATCGTTTCCCTCTCTTCAGACTTTCACAAGTGTTTTTTGGGCACTTTTGTTTTACTTTGATATAAGTTGTAGTATATGTAATATGTGTGTATGTATGTGTTAATGTTAGTGCGGTTTATTGACTTTGTAATAGTGGTCGTTGTTGCATGCAAAATTTTTGTGCTGAATTTGCAATACGAATTTTCTTCTTCTCCTTCTTCATCATAGGTGCTGCCCTATAGAGTGCGAGTATCAAACTTGATTTTGTTGACTTTTATTTAAGGTAAATTTCAAAGTTTCTATAGATACATATTTGTATATCTATTTTTGTATATGTAGGTACATTAAATGTAAATATTTGTTTAATAAATAATGCTGGTGTTGGTATACATATTGAATATACGACTATATGTGGGTGTTTGCTCTATTTGAAGTAATATTGAAAGCATTCAAAAAATTATAGACTCACGAATTCTTAAAATAAGAAGCCCAATGTTTCCGAAACTTTGCATACAACGGCATCTATTGAGTACCTATTCTTTTCTATTTGTTTACAAATTTAATAGTTTATAAATGAATTGAAGTATATATCATATACAGGATAATCTGTTCCTTCTGGGCAATATAAGCGGAGGTGGGAAATTTTATGGCAGAAAAGCCTTTTCTTTCGAGAAAGTTCCAGATTTCTCCAGCTAAATCGAAACTATAGTATGCAAATTAAACCACATATTTATGACTTAAACGAAAAAAAAAACAATTCATGTATATGCGAATACAGAAATAAAATACAAAACTTGAACCTTAATCAAGATTTACTCAGATTATTAAAATTTCCTTGTAATTTCATTTATAAATTTCTCAGGTACCCATCCAAAACTGAACAGTAAATCATTACAAAATGCATTCGCTTGAATACACTAAAATTTATTAAGGGCAACAACATTGATATTCTTCCTTTGTCTTAACTAAAAAATGTTCAATATTATTTTGATTATTTTTTTGATTATTGTAAAACAAAAGAAACTCGTTCGTTGTGCCTTTTTTTTTTAAAGTAACAAAGAAATAATACACTTAAAAAAAAAACACCAAGAAAAAAAAAAAACAGGCAACAAAATAAAATAAAAGGTACGAGGAAAGTTACATATGTATTGACTCTGAAGAAAGCACTTGCGTAGCTACCTGCCTACAGCCATTGCATGACATTTACAGCGCCCAACACAACACAGCAGCAGCAACAACATTTATGGGCAGCTGCCACAATCGAAAAAAATACGCCAAAAAATGCACTTCTGGAATATTTTAGTAATTTTTTCGTGTTCAATAAAATTTTAAATAAAATACACAAACACACCTTAAAAATATTTCCATACACACATACATACATACAAGCTTTCCCAAAAAACCAAAGCATCCGAAAAAAGAGTGCAATAATAAATTACAAAAGCAACACCAAAAACAACAATAAGTGAGCGAGTGTTGTTACTGTTACAAATAAATAAATAAAAATGGACGGAAAAAAAACCGGTTCGACTTGAGCAGCCGCCGAATCATCACCAACCAATTAACCGAGTGGTTTACTAAACTATACAAAAATTGTATAAATATGAATGGTTATAAAAACAACAGCAACAACAATATCAGTGATAATAAAAAAGTAAAAAATCACCAACACAAAATGCTGCTGTAATTTATGTGACAATTTTTAATTGAAAAATTCGTAATGGTAAAAATTTATTTTAGAGAACAAAAAAAGTAATTCGCTTGTACTCGCAACAAATACGTAGGTACCACTATCAACTTTCATGTACTTCCTATAAAAATTTGTTTTTCTGTTTTTTTTTTTGTCGGCTGCTGCCGTGAGCAACAACAATTATTTTTGTTGCGCTGTTGTTGTTGTTGTTGCTATCATGCAACAAGTTACAAATTTTCCATTCATCGTATATTTTTCCTTTCTTCTTTTTTTCCATTTTGAATTTTGCACGCAGCCACATGTGCGGCACGGCACAGCGCGACTCGCAGATCCAGTATTGCCAGGTGTTTATGTATGTGTGTGAGTGGGCTATTTTTTGTTTGCTATAACTTTCTGGCAGCTTTTTTTTTCTTTCTTAAGCCGGGCATTATGTAAATTTTTTTATTGACTTTTATTTCTTGTATCTTCTGCTCGCTTTATAATTTTCGAAGATGTTTAAAATTTTTGGACTATGAAAAGTTTTCCATGTTTTGTGGTCGGTTTCTCACGGTATGATGCCAGTTTTGGTAGTATTGCCACATGGCGATTTTTGTGCCAATCATCACTTTGTGGATCTCTTCTCCAGGTCTCATATTCTAAAAAAAAAGTCGTAGTTAAACAGATTACAAAAATTGACAATGTAAATCGTATAATTTTTTTTAGTTTTTAACTTTAAAAATATTTAAAAATTTTTTTTTTTTAATGAATTTATTTGTTCGTAATTTTTTACATCCTCGTTATCATCGTTCACTTTTATTTCGTTGTTAGCTTAACCCAGTAATGCCTAGCGGTGCCATATGGCACCTTGTCGCTGAGCTGTTCCTGAGCCAGGTTAAAAAAACAAGTTACTTTCTCGATCTATTTAAAATGGATGTTTTGATGAAAAAAATATGAACTGCATTTTTATATTTTTATTTTTTTTCAGTTTTAAAAATTTTGAAGTCAATAAAAAAATTGTGACGTAGCAAAACGAATCACGGATTCGGACCCAGCGACCCCCCATTACCCTAAGTGCATTTGTCCCGTCTCTGCTCGTTTTCAAAAGTTTCCATTTGTAGAACAGTGTTATTCAGTTATTCAGTCAAATATCTTTCTCAAAAGAACTTTCAATTTCTATGACATTTATCTGCTTAATCGTGCGATAGTTATTCGAGCTTTAAATAACGTACGTATTTATAAGCAAATGAGTATCTAACTGATTGTATCGATTTCACTCCTCTACGCTTTTCAGTAACAATAACATTTGCATAACAAATGTTGCCAATTCTGCCAATGCTATCACAGCTATAAAAAATACCACTTGCATTGTTTGTTGCCGTTTATGCCTTGAAACTATTTATACATATATCTTTATTTAATAAAAAGCGAATTTGTGAAATGATCAATGACGTAATCAATGACAACACAAGTTAAACAATGCATGAAAATGATTTGTAGTCAGTAATTATTAAGAACTATTTAAACGATTTAATTTAACATTAATTGATTTTGAAATAGGGATTAACTATATAATTGGTGGCACAAATGAGAAAAGAGATGAAAAAAATTCCTGTGAGAAATACTTGGCAAATTTGACAAAGATATTTCGAGCTGTTTTCAAATAAGATAAAAATCAATGTACAGAAAAGAAACATTGAACCAATAAACTTAACATATATGCTTGAGTAGGAAATCAGAAACTGACGATGATAACGACACTGTATCTTATGTTTCGGACCAGATGAAGATAAAAACCACATATGAAAAAAAAAAACAAATATTTGATTTAGCTGATTTCAACTAAGTTCAGCTCTGCCTCATTAAGAATTTAGCTTAGTCAAATTTTATACAAAATCTAAAATTATAAAAAGTACCACTCACGTAAGCATGAAAACTCATTCAAATATTTAACTCATTTTAAAATTCTTTGCAATTCTGCCCAACAAAGTTTAAGTGCTTTAACTTTTTATTCCAAAGAAATAATAAAATTCGGAAAAAATTTATTACGATTTTATTTTTTAAGAGCATCCATCAGTCGCGGCGACCTTAAGTTGAATGATCTTTTATAAGAAGAAACAGTGAAACTCTACACCTACAAAAGAGCAAAAAAAAAAAAAAACAAACAAAAACGGCAAGCAATAAAATGATAAATTTGTAGTAAAAAGCGAGAAGAAAAAAGATGTTTACAATGTAATGAACATTTTTTTTTTTTTTAGTTTATTCGAAATATGACATCGCTGATACTTTATAGGCAGCGTGTGTATGCATGTGAATATGAGCTTTTTATGATTTAGCAACATTTTCTTCTTTCAACTTTTATTTACTGGTAAGCGGTCAATGTAACTACGATTTTTTTTTCAACTATTGACATTTGACTCGCGCTTTAATTTTTTTCAAATCAAAACTCAACATTTTACATACATTAATTATGATTATTGTTGATGATAATGATTTTGTAGTTGCTGGCTGGCAGCAATGTTGCTGGTTGATGCTGGTGATTCATAGAAATTTTAAAGCAGTTTAGCTTTTTCTCTTTTCATTTCATTTTGCGTTTGCAATTTCTTCTCTCCATATCTGCGAATGTATAAACGAAAGTATTTTTTATTGTCTTTTACTTGGCTTTTTTTTTTTTTTTGACTTATTTTTATTTTGTTGCCATTGTTATGAGAGCTACAAAAAAAATCAAGTCTGCGTGTCTGCACACACACGCTCACACAAATTTACTTCTTTTGTGGATCTTGACTTAGTTGAGTGCATTGTGCTTCAATTTTTAATTTTTTTCTTTGTTTTTATTTTTTTTAAATATATCCATAAGTGTCTAGTAAAAATTTTCACTCTTTACGTTAATTTGTTAAAAAAATATATATTATTATAAGCATTAGTAACAAGAGCATACGCCTCAAAACAAATGTGAATGATAATTTTAGACATTTTCGATTATAGCAATTAGTGATCATTAACCCATTTTTAACTTGTTTTAGAATAGCTATAACTTCTTAAACACTGTATATATTGAAGAGTTTGGAGGTCATTTGTAATGATTACTTGATCTTCTTTCGATTACCTACTTTGACTTTAATGTGACTGGAAAACCTAAAGCACAGATCCAGAAATATCCGTAAGGTATTCTGGGTAATTATTTTATTGAATACAGGCCAACATGAATACAATAAGTATGAATGTAACTGAGAATTGAGATAAAGTGGATGCTCTGATTTTGTGCAAGGTAGACAATATTTGTTTGATGAATGTATCATGATTTTTTTTAGTAGCAAGTTGAATGTACAACACTTTTTTTAATCGTGTTTTTATCTGATTTTATATTGCATGTAAAAAAAGTGTCAAGTATCGTACGCCGTGCAAAATCGTGACCATTGCAATTAAATACACTTTGAAATACATATGTACAATTAAACTCTTGTTATATCTAACTACAGCTTCCTATAATAATTGCAAATTTCCTCTACAATAATTACTACATCAGGAATAGATAAATCAGCTTTAGATACACTCAATTAGTGTGCCTAAAATTATATAAAATGAAATCGATTTTAATTGAAATTGTCAACAACAATTCAAACAAAGTGAAGTAGATTATATTACTGAAAAATCAAACAAAAAAATGTAAACATAGATTTGTATATATAAGCTTCTTTAAAATCAAAAATTATAGCAACTGCGCGCTAAAAAAAATGGTGGAATAATAAAAAAACAGCAATAACAACTAAATTGGGTATACAAATCTTCATTGTCAACGAAATTCAGAATCATTTTTTGTGTCGTCTGTATGCCATTGTATCGCAGAGGCTTGCGACTCACTGATTGCTACAGAGCTGCTACTTTGTTCTTGTTCTACTCACAACAGACGAACATCGATCCATTTTAGCAATGACGACAAATGAATATACATAATTATCTGTATCTATAACATAATGTATGTAAACTCAAAAGATGGGGTTAAAAAATAATAGTATCAGTTAAAAGTGCGAAATGAAATAATTTGAAACATCGTTAAGTATTACTTAGTAAATTTTTGTTTACACAACGTTTATTAACCTATTTAAATGTTCTTTGTTTTTGGTTTTCAGCTCTGCCCTAAAGAGTAATTTACATAAAAAAAATTATTTGTTAGTTATGAAAATGTCTGTGGGTCTTGTGTAGAGCTGACCCTGGTAAAATTTGGAAAATAAAAAAATAAGTCTATGTCGCCATATAAATATAAAAATGTAAAAAATTATATAGATATGCCACTCCCACTTTTTCAATCTCACCCACCCACCTACCAATACTCAAAAAAGCATTAGGGTGGTATGGAAGATGCCATGCCCACTTTAAATTGAGAGCTCGAACTTCATAGTAATCTACGTGGTGACAAATAATACTTCCTAACCAAACCTTAGTATCACACAACAAATAGTTCCCAAAATATCCCATAATGAACATTCAGGTTAAATATAGTCTGCCAAGCCCCTTTTTCAATTTACCCACATTTTTCCTTTCATATGATAATGTCAATCAACCGTTTTTATACACCAAAATAGTTATGTAATTACTAATTTGCATCCTAGTACAACAAAATTTGTTGTCTGTAAACCCAATTAGGAATTTCAAGACTGTTTCTTTTTCCATGCAGAATGTCTTATTTTCATAGGTTTTTTATTTCCATAGGTTCGCCAATTGTTATCTCCAATTAGGAGCAATAGTTTATAGACAGAACTCTTGTTTTAGGTTCCCAACACTGAAAAAATAATTGATAACTTTGAAGTGAGAATATAATTCATTCCATTTTGACTGATGTACTACAGTTTCATACATTTGAATTATGTATCAGCAACGATTCATTTTGTTGATGCTGATTTTGATTAAAAAGCGATCAAGAAAAACAATAACTGATAAGATAATCACAACAAATATTTTCGTATTAAAAATAGAATTCATACGTAAATACAAAAATTAATCTAACTTTATTTATTTATGAAAATACAGAAATGTTGATTAAAGATTTGTTAAATGTAGAACGAAGTAATAATAAAAACATTTTCAATTTTCAATATTACAGGAAAAATTTATTTGTATTTTGATTTAAATATAGAAGTTTTTTTTTAAGTAATAATATCGAAATAAATCCATCCAACGAAATTTCATACCATTTTACCCATCAACCGAAAAAAAAAAAATGTGTTATTGACATTTTTTATTGCAAAGACCACAAAACACACAAAAATTTCATTTAAAATGTCAATAAAAACTTTTCTCCTTATTTTGTTGTTATTGCTGCTGCTGATGCTGTAGTTGTTGTAGCATTTTAATCATATTTTTGCACCTTTCATCAATCATGGTTCGGTTGCATGATGCCATGTAAAACCAAAAATCAAAATCACCACAATACAAAAATAAAAAAAGCAAAAAAACAACAAGAAATGAAAACAAAAATGTAATTTCACACAAGAACAACAACAAGATGAAAGGACAACGAAAATAGTACACACACATAGACACATGCATATATCCAACAGAAGAATCGAAAATGCAATTTGTATGGCAGCAACAACAACGACAGTAACTTTGAACACGGAACACTGAAAACTGGATTAAATGTCAAAGTATAGTGTATATACATATGTGTGTGTCGTTGTATCTGTGTGTGTTTGAGGTATCAACAACAGATTGCTGGATATTGATTTTGACAATATGCCGATGAACGATGTCCACTTCAATGATGAGACGAACAACGATGAGAACGATTGTGATTGTGATGACGATGATGTTCATCATCATCTTCATCATGTTGTTGCTATTATTTTTGTTATTATTATTGTTGTCGATATTGTTGTTGCTGTTGCTGTTGCTGGTAGTGATGATGAGACATGTCAACAACATCAATTGCATGTGAGAGCACACATATGTAGATACATGCACAGATATAGATATCTGTAACATATATACTAGTACATTGTTCAATATATGTATGAAGTAAGGTTTTATGTACATATATCTCTATGAATCAGTTGACTAGTGGACGATACAACATAACGCTCACTAAAACAAACAACAACACTGCAGCGGCAACAACGGCACCAAGCAGCAAATTAAGTTTTCAACATATTGCGCAAAAAACAGAAAAAAACATCAGTATTGACGTTTTGTATCTGAGTTTTTGTGGAAGCGATTTTGAAATTTGTGCAGAATGATCAAGCTTACTTACTCTATGTGATGAAATAATAGCACAACAAATAAAGAATCAATATGGATTTTAACATTGTCGGTTAGCTTCAAAATCAACATCAAATTAATTGAACTTGAAGCTTCAGGTCGTGAAATTTTGGATAGCAATAGAAAGCTATAAAAGAAATCAAGTTTTCGGTTTAAAGTTATGACGACATGTATAATTTCCGAGCTAAATAGTATACACTAAGGAATCTTTAAAAATTGGTTGAATTTTTTAATAATTTTCAGAATTACATATCATTTCGTTGATTTGAGCATAGCAACTTTTAAAACAGAGCTATAGTTTCTTTAATATTTCAATTAAAAGCTATTAAAATCTGCTGACAAGAAAATAAACTTAAGCTGTTATTCCTTTTTAACACAGATATATCTTAGAATATTTTCTAAGCTCATTGCAAGAAAATGTTGATATATTGTTTAACTTGAATGCGATTTACTTTAGGTGGAGCCATGAATTAATTTGGATTACTGGGAATTCCAATTCCAATTTTAGTTTTACATTTTATTTGTTTTAGTTTAGTATTGGTTAAAGTAACTGAAAGTTATTTTTTATTGGAAATTTACTCTCAAGTGTGGCCATTGTTATATATATTTTATAATCATATGCGGTCTTTGAAGGCTCGATCATAAATTATTTATATAAATCAATAAAGTAAATAGACAGGACAATAGAAAGATTCATCAAGTAGTAAAAAGTAGGTAAATTAAAAAACTCTTTCTTACAAAAGTAGTTTTGTTTGAAAACTCTATATTTGGGTGGTTGGCTTGTTATGCTAAAAGTGTTATTATAGAAACTTAACGTAATCTAACTTAACATGTAATATGTAAATACCTACTTTTATTCTCGATAAAAACCAAGTAAAAAGAAAACAGCTTATTTTGTGAAATGTCACTTAACGTAACAGCAAAGAAATCTAAATTCAACAGACTTCAACGTTAAGTTAAGTTTTTTTAAGTTTCATATACATACAAAGTATATGAAAGAGAATTCTATGTGACAGTTCTCTATGCGTTGGTAAGTTACGTTAAGTTACTATAATTAGAGCTTAAGTCTGCTTTTAGACATACCAATTTTTTAGCGATTTTTCTCACCAGTTGTACAAGCGATTTCTAACGTTCGCATCTTACAATGTGTGAACTTTTATTTGCGTTAAAGCGGAAAGAAAAAATAACTGCAGACATCAAAAACAACTATAGACACCACACAATGATAGGTAAAATACAAAATCTTTGAATTTCTTCCCGGACATCTCTTTACCGTCCTATCTCTCTAGCTTTCTCATCTCTCTCACATCTATGTATATAAGAATATGAACAATGAAGGTCTCAAACCTTGTTACAGTGTACAAATTTGAAATTAAATTGAGGCCATTAACAAAACTTACAATTAAGGTATGGCAAGTATTTAATAAAAATAAATAAATAAATAATTTACAAAAAGCAACAAGCAAACATAATTTAATTAAAAATTCCGAACACGTTCTGAATTTTGACATACAAAAAAAAATAAAAAAAACCAATAAAAAATCGAAATCTTGCTCAAACAGTTGAAAGTTTATAATAAAAGCGAGCGGCAGAAAAAGAAAGAGAAAGAAGTCATTGTGATGAGGCAATAAAGAAGAAGCATAAGCGTAAGAAAAATATGCGATTTCTTTTATTTTCTATTTTTTGTTATCATTATTGTTGTACCTATTTGTTTACTTCTACATTTTACACTTAGTGAAAAAAGCAACAAATGGCAACACTGTCTCATATGCGGCACCAAATAAGTTCAGATGATACTCAGCTGATCGGAGTTGTTGTTGTTGTTACTACTCTTCTTCTTTTGTGCGTGCATTCATGCTGCACATGTGACAAAAATAGAGTAAGGAGAGCAGAGAAATAGTAATAGTAAAATGAAGAGAGAAACAGAAAAAGATAAATAGATAGAAAAAGTAACGTTACTATCAGAAGTTAACGGTTAAAAAGTGAAATAGACAAGCAAAAAATAAATATTTTTTAAAATGCAGCAACAAATACGCCATACGTGAATGAATTGCATGCAAGTAACGCAGCGGCAGACTTGCGGGATTTAAGCGACTCAAAGCTAAAAAGAAGATGAAAATTCAATGATGGAAGACGGCGAAGATACAAAAATAACAGTTTTGCGAAAAGCTGCATCTGAAAAATACATAAATAATTTAGAACAACAACAAGTGAAAATGCAAACAAACAAACAAACAAACAGACAAAACGCGTTTTGCTTTTATTTCGTTACCATTTATTAACTGGTTTGGAATTTGGAAAAAGTACGTGTATTTATAGCTATAAAAGTATAAGTAACAGAAAACGTTTTAAAATACCAACAATTCAAAGTATTTACCTTTTATTTACTTGTAATTTAGGATTTTTTTTTTTGGAAAGATTTCTTCTTTGTAGTAAAAAATTTCGCACTTTTTTGAAATGCGATTTCTTTTTTTCGTATTTTTTCCAAAACTTACTCGTCGTTCTTTCTTTTCTTTTATTTTCTTCTTTTCTTTCATTTACTACGTTCCCTTGCTAGATATGTATATTTTTAAACATTTGTCACTTTAAATTTCATATATCGCTTTATATTTTCGTTTCGTTTAATTTATGCAAATAATTTGCAACTTTTTCTTTTTTGTTTTACTTAAAATTTTTTCTGCACACTCGCAAGCACGTACAAAATATCGACGCAATCAACAACAAAAACAACTTTACGCACGACAATGCACCTCGCACGAGTTATTCGTAGTATTTTTACACTTTTTACCGTTTCTTATCAAACCGTTCCTCATCCACTCGCTATGAGTTGCCGCATTCAACTGATCGTTAATTTAGCACGCATAGTGCACTCACGTTTTGCACTCAAGCTCTCACGCTCTCTCGGTCCCTCTCATATTATTAAGCTTAGCTTTGCTCTTGTTAAGCTTTGATTCGAGCATAAGCTTTGCCTATTAGCTGCAAAACGTGATTTTAAACTCAAATTTTATTGGTTGTTCATGAGACTTATAGCTGGAACAGGGTGAGTCTCGAATTTTTCGAAAAAATTTTATATATTTATAAGGAAATAAAATATCTCATGTATTACACTGTTTCCCCCTCTCCCGCTCCCCTCCTCCAAAATGGATGACTCTTAATTTTTTTGGGGTGCTGAATCTGATCTGCTATTAGTTTTGTCGAGATATAGCCATGGATCGGACATGGGTCGTCAATTTCACCAAAATTAGACGACAAACTCACCTTAAAGTATTCATTAAATTTTAACCAAAAAAACACTTTTTGCGAATTACCAATTTATTTGCCATTATTAAGTGCGGTTTTAGGGTCAAAATTTCAACTTTGAATCTCTATAACTTTTGAGAGGAATGAAATAAGGAATAATTAATGGAAATTTTGAATCTATATCTCGAAAACCTGAGATAAAACTGACTTAAAATAGATTCCATTTTGGAGATGGATGTTGCAATTTTTTTCATTTTGTTGTATTGTGTTATCTATCATCAGATATTGAATTTAAGAATTTTGCTTCAAATTACTTCAATATTATTACTTCATTGTACTTATAGTCACTTAATAATATTCAAGTTTTCAAGGGAATATCTGTTTTTAATTAATTTTGCTCTTTTTAACTCAAGTTTTTATAAAATATCTTTGATATATTTGTTGCTTATCTTCATGATATAACAATAATATTATTTTTTATACTCAACTGCTGAAGAATTTATTATTTTATTATCACGATGATGATGATGTTGTGTGACAACAAGGCAACTCTTTTATAGCATAATATTTGTTCAAAATACATACAGTCAACGTTCGATAACGTGAATATCCACTAACGTAAACATCCACTAACGTGAGCAAATTTTTTCTTTCATTGACTATTCTAAAACGCGAACAAAATTTCTTAGAAATTGTGTATAAATTTTTATGATTTTAGTAAATTCGGGAATACTCTAGATATGTTTTACTACAAGAATCTAAGAGAAAAGATAACATTTAAAGCGAAAATTACCGATTTTTAATTAATTAATTTTTGTGAATTAAAAACATTCCATCCATTAAAATAAAATATTTTTTTTTATTTTATTTCTTTACAATAAGCTAATTTATTTCTTATTTATTTAGGGCATAATTTTTTTACTTTATATTTTTATTTAAGTAATTTTCAATTTCAAGAAATTTTTATCTATTTTTTCAATTTAATTTATTTTACCAATAAAATGTTTATTTTTACACTATAGGGTATAATTTTTATTTTAATAAAGTTTCCTTAAGATAAAGTTTCGGTAATTTTTTTCAACAATGTGTATTTACATATGAAAACATTGAAGCCCCATTTACAATGGAGCGAAAACGCGAGGTGATGTTCAAAAGAGTCACGTCGACAAATTTTCATTAAATGTATTTCAATAGGTGTTTTTCTTTATTAGCTCTGAGCAGAGCACGAGTTATCAAAAAGCGTAATCGTGTTTCTTTTTAGCTCTGCGCACTCAGAGCAAACAGACAGAGAACGATTGAAAATAATATTTGGATAGAATACACAAACATTTTAAATGGCGGACAAGGGCTGAGAATAATTAATTTATCCATTTTGCACAAAAAAGATCAAAACGATTGAACAAAATTTTGTTGCAAAATAAACTTAATTATAAATAGGTAGCTGTTATCTGACAGTTCGTGCTCTATGCGTTTTAAAAAAAATCAGAGTTGTCAGATCGTGCTGGGAGAGTGCTCGGTGTGCTCGTGCTCTGAGTTAAAAAAAGAATGAAGCGAGGCGAGCTCTCGTCTCGCCAGTGAATTTCGAAAATTTGAAAAAACCGTGCGAGCTAGACGCGATGTTGATACATATAGAGCTGCCAGATGTACAACATACTGTTGAAATGAAATAAAATATAAAGTAATTAGTAGAAAACTGTGGAAAAACGGAATTATCGAATTATCCTTAGTGCAGCGATTATCAAACTAATAAATAATCTTTTTTACTATATTTCTTCATTTTAAAATATATGCACTATTTTTGAAAAAAATATATTAACTCTACATGAAGTAAAATCATTTTAAACAGCTGTTTCAAATTAATTGCGTCTCGCTTAATTGTAAATTGAAGAACGACACTAGCGACGAGAGGTCTCGCATCCGAAATCGACTTCGAAACTCGCATTGCGTCCTCGCTCTATTGTAAATGGGGCTTGATGCAAAAACGACTAAAGTCAGCCGAGGAATATCAAAAACCAAGATCAAAAGTGCTGGAAAATTATGGATTCTTTGACATATAAACTTGTAAATAATTTATATGGATCTTGCAAAAATTGTTCTTTCTTAAATCATTTTAGCATGAACGATTTATTTAAATCGAAATTACTAAAAAAGAAATCATATTCCTATACGCACCATGTGCCACAAAAATTGAGGGCCATTCAAAAGTTACGAATTTAGATACAGACACACACGCACCCACACAAATCTTGTGGCAATCTTTTGCGCTTGCATGCAATTGTGAATTATGATATCTTCCACCACACTCCTTCGTACTACTACAAATCACTAGTGCAGTGCAGTGGAGCACTCAAAAATCACTGACAAATGTCAAATAGATTGACTGAAAACATGCACAATGACGGCGAGTGGGCCAAGGGTGGGGTGCTGTTAATATTTTTGAGTTTGTTTTTATGTATATGTGCAGTGAGACCAAACAAAAGTAATAATAATGATAAAACTTTTTTGTTGAACAATGCGTAAAATTTCGCAATTTTGCACTTGACGAACTTTTAGAGCAATCTGCGGTAATACCCATAACCCTTTAGCTCTTCAAACTTGCACACTTTGCTTCAAATTCAAGCTCACAGTCAACTTTAGTCAATTTACAACAGTGTTGATATTTTAGATGCAATTATACTTTTTCCAACTTTTTTGGTCTTCAAGGTATTTCAAGCGCTACCGAAGTATTTTAGGTACAATTTAGGATCATTTAGTTTTTCCACATTTAAGTAGAAAAAAAATTCGAAAAATCGTCCATTTGTGAATTTTGGCGCAAATGTGAGCCAAATGACTCAATGAGTATACGTTTCGAAACGTTAATCAAATTTCTCAGAGAGTTTTATTTTTGCCTCACTGAATAAACACAATAAGAGCGTCAACCTCTAGCGTCAAAAAAATATAAAAGAAAAACAAAACAAAAGCAATTAGATTTGATATTTCTTTTTTATTTATATTCTCAATTCGTCGCCTGCGAACAACAAGTTCATAAAATTCTATTTGTTTATTATTGAAGCTGAGGTCGGGTGTTTTGGTTGTGTTTATACCATTATGATTAAAACAACTTCTTGGCTTCATTTGCTTGCTTAAACGAACACGTCTCGTGTTTTATGCTAATAATAGCAATAACAATACTTTGGGTTATTACAATAAACACATGACTTCTACAACACAAGCAGTTGTAGAAACTGGTAAATTTTATGACTTATATTTCGGTAATAAATAAATTAAAATACCCTAGTATTTTAAATCCTTAAATAAATGCATAAAGTATTAATAAACTCTTTAAAGTTTATAAATAGTCTATAAAAATTCGTCCTCCATTTCACAAAAGACTTATTCTACGTCAAAAAAAAAAAATCAAAATTTGGCGTGCTAGGGAAATGCTATTGAGCTCAGAGAATTTAAAATATGTAGAAAAATATATTATACCTTTTATAAGTACAATCGAACTCAAAAATGTTCAAGTTCCACATAATTTAGGTACTTTCAAAAAATTTCAATTAACAACACTGTTTTACAAGCAATTGACATTTCGTAAATTTTCCATAGTGTCACACATTGACACTGGCAACTCGCTCGCTGGCCGTTCAACTCTTTGGTATCTACTATAGTTGTGCAATTACAATTTTCAGAAATGCCAACAGCAAAAAACAAATCGAAACTTATTTTCATTCTACAAAAATCCAATTTGTTTTGAATGTGTACTGTATGTAGCGATGTTATAGAAAGAGGAGTGGCAGAATAGTAGTTTATAGGGGTAAAAGGGCTCCTCCAATAGGAAGAGTAGCATAAGCATCAGCAGCATCGAACAGGCAGCTATAAACAACATCCAATATAACATTTTGACAGTTGTGCATATTGCAGCAGTTTACCGAAGTCTGTTGCCAACAATTGGTACACTAACAACTTGTTACTGCGCTTCAAAATATACAATGTTTTCCTCCGTTTTGTTTTGAATTGCGTTGCTATGAATGTGTTTTTTTCTTTTGCAGCTTTTTTTCTCAATTTTTCATCAGAGTAGCAATTGTAAGTACAGGATATATTTTACTATATAAAATATGAATTTAAAAGTTCTAACAACTTCAACTTTTTACAGCAGCAGCAACATCATCAAATGCTACAAGTGTCATATAAAAATAAAAGTTTTTTTTCTTGTTGTTTTTTTTTCTTTCTTTGTTGTGCTAGTAAAATAAACTTCTGATTTTGTTGTTTTTTTTTTTTTATGCTGCATTTGAAATACACTGCAAAAGTAAGAGTAAAACCTTGTATACTTTTAGGATTCACTTAAAATTGCTGTGTAATGCTTTGCAAATCTATTGTCGATAACAAAGTAAGCCCGCCCCATTTATAAATATATTGGATATAAAATTGTTAACACAATCCTATTGATCACGTTTAATTAGAATTGATTAGTGAGTTAATTAATAACTCGATATTGTTGTCCTATCAAGTAATGCCCAATAAAATTAATTGATAACGCATACAATTGTGCTTGACTTCAGATAGAGTATCGATACTTTTATCTGTATTATTGTCATATTTTTATTTAAGGTTTTATGAAATTTTGATAAATACATATTTTTAAATACAAATTGTCTACAAATAACTGCATATATTTAAAATGGTTTATTTTATATTATTTTTGGCAAAAGAAGTCTTGAAGCCTTGAAACTAGAAATCTGAAACTTAAGGCAATACCTTAAAATATCCGCAATAAATACTGTGAATCACAAGTAATATTTCCTTTGATATTGTCCTTTGATGATTATTGTTGTCCGATGTTAACAATTTTCACAAAAATTATTATATGGTATTCCCTCTGATATCACCTTTTACACTTTACCTATTTTCCCCTCTTCCGAACTATGAGCAAAGTATGAACTAAGTTCTGTTAAGGGGGTCGCCTGGTGTAACGGGTCAAAAAATCGAAATTTTTTTTGTTTAAATCGCTTCTATAACTTCTCTAGAAAATGTGTGAGAACAGATTTTTTTGAGATTCCTATTTGATTGAAAGTTACTGATGTAGAGCTTGGCAGACGGGGATACAGCATTCATGAATTCTTGAACTTTCACACGCGTTTTTCTCAAAACATAGCAAAGCATAACTCAAAAAATTTTTGAGGTATTAATATGAGTCTTTTTTATGCCTAATTTAAGCATTATTTAAAAAAAATTAAAACAAAAAAAATTTTTTAAATTTATGCCAAAAAATAACTTTTGTCTCAAATCGTTAGTTTTTAAATTTTTTAAAATCAAAAAAGGATTTTTTTTTTTGGTATTTCTGCAAACTACAATCATATTCTTTACAAAACTACATATATTTTTTCAAACAATTCTAAGAGACGCACACCGTAAAGAAACAATTTTCGCAAATTTGCTAAATTTTTTTATAAAATTGCATTACAAAATTAATTTGAACTCTCAAATATATTGACAATAAACTTTAATTCTAAAAATAACTGTTGAAATGTTTTGAAAATAAAAAATCTGCAAAAAGTACTTGTTTTTGGCGTTCTATACCTAAGATTTCTCGTATTTTGTTTGGATTATTAAGGACACGTTCAGACGGATATGACTAAATCTACTCAGCTTTTCAAGCTTTTACTCGATCAATAAGTCTGGTATTTTATTCCATTTTTCGCATTCCTTTTACTCTCCTCGTGTTTTGAAAACAAACTATCGAAAACCCCAAAGCAAAAATTAGGATAAAAAATTTTGTCCTAATAAAAATTATATTTATAAATTTTTTAGAGGCCTCCAGAAAGCAGAAACAGATTTTCTGTGAAGTCCACTTTTTTGCCAAAATATTAACATAAATCGCCACCTCAATTTGCTAAAGTCCTAACACACATTTTTCAAGTTTTACAGGAGAATCAGGAAAACGTTTCAAAGAGGTAAATTTCGGGGTTTTATTTTTAAATTGCAATTTAAACAAAAAGAACAATTACGATAGTTTCCGAACGTTTGATGATGATGTTGGAACTTTAGCCAATTAAGAGAGGAAAATAAAAAATAATTTTAAGTTTTTGATAATTTTCATTCATAGACATTTCACTTTTACGGCGACGCTACAGATGATGAAACTAAAGATGGTGGAAAAATTGTGTAGACACTTTGGCCGTAGTCATGATAACAGTAATCAGATGCACCTTCGCCATCGTCATCGTCATCGCTGGCATCACTGCATTCAACACCCTCATCCTTATCGTTGTTGATATACTGCAGCTGTTTCTTTTCCTTCTTCTTCTTTTCATCAATATCCAATACCATCGATGAATGCCATTTCGATTGCCTTTCCGGTTGTTTGAGATTTCTGGCCACCTGTTGTTGTTGTTGTGCTGGATAACAAAGCAACGTATTGCGCTGCAACCAAATGCAACAGCTGCACGCGTCTAAGCAACCACTGAAACAGAGATTGCTATTATTGAGTGAATCTGGTGGCACGGCAGCTGTACTATCACAACCACCATAATTACATGACGGCGATGGTGGCACTTGTGATTTACGCTTACGATAACGCCTGCGACACTGACGCAGACCACATAAGTCATCGTACACTTTTACCTTCACAAAGAGAACGCATTGTATAGTCTCAGCTAGAAATGTGTAGAAGAGTGGATTGAGTGCACAGCTAGCAAAATTCAAAATACCAAAAGAGAAATAGATTATCCAGTGGTTAGTTTTCGAATACGAGCCATACATGCGCATGATGAGAAAAATCCAAGCAGGCAAACGAAAGAACAGGAAAACAGCCATCAAGAGCATAATGATGGCGAACATGCGAATGTGTCGCCTTTCGCGGGAATTACTCGTGGTGGTGGTGTTGGTGGAGTTAGGAGCATTGGTGTTGGAGTTGGAATTACCTGTGGGTGTGGTAGTAGCCATTGTAAGTGGCCCGCCACCCATAGTCAACGCAATACTACTAGGCATTGTGGAGTCCGTACTCGAGTGTGCCAAGCGGCATTGGCATTTCCGATATTGTCGTGTTGCTTGAGAAGTGCCTGGATCAAGAGCATCGTCTAAAGGTTCGATCTTAGCGGTAGTTTTCATTAGCTCTATAGAGCTGGTTAGAAACTTGGGTTTGCATTTCATTTCGATTTTTATTGTCTCTTCTTCTTTTACCTCTTGTTTTGATGTTTTCACATTTGCTTTCTTTGGCCTTTTTTTTGTTGTTTTATGCCGGCGTGTCCACAATTTGCTGGCAATCACTGAATTGAGCCAAATAAATGCAAAAATGCAGGGCACAAAAATTATGACAAACACAATCACGTAGTAAGTAGCGATGGTATTCTGTAAGAAAATTAATTGAAAAAATTTAGCACGTACAATGTGAGTAATTTGAGTTGGTGTGTAACTATCGCTTCCAGAAAAAAAAAAGAAGAGAATCGACACAAAAAAAAATTAGGATATAGAAAGAATAGGAGGTAAACCGGATAATTTTTTAAAAAAATTTCGTACATCTCAACATGAAGTAATGGAAGTGCACTCCTCCCAAGAAAAGGAATCATTCTTCTTTACTTCTGTCTTCTTCCATCGTTCTCACTTCTACCAATGTAACCTTCTTTTATCATGCAACCCGTCTTCCATAGTGATTGAGCTTCTTCTTAATCTTTCAATTGTTGTTGAAAATTGTGCTTATATTGTGAAAACTCTATTTGCATTGTGATTGCAGCGTCACAGCAGCGACGGATGATAAGTTATCAGGAATGGCAATGAAACTGTTCCCCCGCGCGATTAGAGTCTAGGGTTTTCCATAATTAATTATTGCAATGAAATGTGACACATTGCCACACACACACACATACACATGCACCTCTAAACACTGTAGGCTGCCACACGTTTTGATAGATTAATAATTTATCACCACTTATTTGACAGTAATTAAATTCATTGTAAAAACATTTTTATCGCTTCAATTACACTAAGCAACATAATTACTCGTACTCATAAAAAAGAGCTAAAAGTGAAATGTAACTTACTTGATCTGAGATACACATCGATACTAATTGCTCTTCTTTAACTAAAACATATGAGGAGACATCTTCATATGAATTTTCAGGCACTTTTACTGCTCTTACTGATTGTGGATCTGTGAATATTGGTATAGGTACTCGCGTCACTGGACTTTCGGTGATGTTATGAATGCCATCGACTCTGCTTAGTATATATACTGACATTACGTCATAGACATGAAATACCGGCGTAGCGATACCAATTGAAGCGCCCCAAATGCCACACATGCAAATAACACAGAAAAAAACACCCGGATTCCAAAAGCTGATTACGGCTTTCATAACAGCAAAATAACGATCCAACGCAATGCCAACCAAAGTCATTGAGCTGGCCACTATAGCCGCAGTGGTGGCAAATGGCACCAAATTGCACATGGTCGAACCAAGGCGCTAAAAGAAATAATGTTAAGTTAATAAATTGACAATTTTTTGAGGCTACGTTTTTAAATTATGAAAATTAACCTCGAGCAGTACACACCACTAGAACTGGGTAGTAATGATTACTTTAGTTGAATTCTCGATTGTGATGCCATGATTAACATTTCTAATTTCTTGTAATGGCGTTAAATTTTTGTTTAATTGGTAATTAAAAATTCCAGTTCTTCAGTAAATGAATTGAAAAAATGATCCATTCCATTTCTGAATTGTAAATTGTAATTTAAAATATGCAATTTCTCAAAAGAATTGAGAAAATGCTTGAAAATTAAAAAATTTCCCTTCCCTAGTTTCGAGAAATTTAATTTCAAAAAGGCTGGAATAATTTTCCCAATGTAGTTAATTAATTCATTTTGAGTTGAATTCCAAGAGGTTACAATGGTCGTGTGTAGGGTTCTTAAGGGTAGTGCATGAAAAGTAACTACAACAACAAAATCACGCAAAATACTGTTTGCCTATTGGAATTGCAATTAGAAGTAATTAATCACCATTTGGAATTCAAAGGGAAATAATTTTTTAATTCTATCGAGGAATTGCGTATTTTAAACAACAATTCAGCAATGGAATTGGAAATTATCAATAACAATTACAATCACATCGCAAGGAATGAAATGAATTTGTCCAGCTCTTCTCTATAGGAACAGTTACTCTCAAAGTCATCGATGTAGTTCTCAAAGCAAAAGGTTTGGCTATATCTAAGCATGTCATTACGATCCACTTGAAAACTTACCCACACTTGCACATATTCGCCCGTAAATTGCCCATAATACGCCACCGTCAGAAATACTGTATTCGCTAAATCACTCAGAGCCAACGAAATCAAACAAGCACGAAAAAATGGACGTATTTTTCGACGAAAATTCACATGCAACGTACCAATATTGCCACATAGCGACAGCACACACAATATCGAAACCAGCGTAATGAATATGATACGTTCGGAGGGGCTTAGTTGCGTTAGCTGCGTATCCAAAATTCCTGGATAATCTGCTTGGGTGTATTCATCACTCCCTTTACTCTCCTCCGAACTGTCAGTATCATGTTCTAATGGTTCAGCAATTTCAGTACGTAGATAATGTGTGATATGTTGGACATGTTCACCATCGAAAGCCATACTTTTCCTCTGCGTGCACGAAGAGGGCAGGCCAAAAAAACAATTCTAAACAAATTGATGATGCTGTCTATTTGTTGGCGCACAAGTATGGAAAAGGATTGAGAATTTGATATGTCGATGATGTTGTTGGTGAAGGAGTTGGAGTTTACAGTTGCTATTGATGATACTGCATGTGTTTTTGAAATGGAAAATGATATGAGTTTTAAACATTTTTTTATTTTTTTGCATTGCTCATTAGAGAGCTTAAAGCAATCTCTTTTTTGCCTATAAATATGCAATATACAAACATATTTTACCTAAAATTTGTAGGAAAATTTTCTTTTGCAATCTGCGTCTTTGATCCAAATTTTAATCTAAAGTGTTGACCTTTTTATCCTGCACACATTTCATTTAATAACAACGCCATTTTTATTTTCTTAAATTCCTAAATGTATGCTTCACTTTTTTTAAATTTCTGTTTCCACCGCTTAATGTGTTGCTGCTGATGTGTTACGTTAATGACAACTGCTGCTATTCAACTAAACATTTTCTAATTGTGGCTATATCAGCAGCTTCAGTCGGTTGATGGTTGGTGGCTGTTGATTACTGCCACTCCTTCCTTTTTTGACTGCTGCCTGCTGCTGCACTGTAGGTGGTCATTATCGCATTATCCATTGTTGTTTTTAGTTGCTGCTGCTGCTTTTATCATATTCGCTCGCAGATATGTAGAATTCAGTTGGAATATTTAACCGCAATTAGTGTCAGCATGATGCGGTTTTGTTATCTCATACTAGTTAAATTGATATTTTCCTATTGTTGTTGTTGTTGTTTGTGTTGTATTTGTTGTTGTTGTTGTTGTTATTCGAAATACGCAGTGCACAATACTGCCTTATCGACTTGTTGAACTTTATCACATCCTTATCTCTTAAATAATATTTACATATGCTTAGGCAAGTCTATAATTAAAATATTCATTTGTCTTACATATCATTAACACTAAACAGCAAAGTTTTTCTGGCGCATGAGGTAATTTTAGTTGCCTTGTGTTTGATAAAAATATGGAGATATTGACTTCGATTAAATTTAAATGAATGGAACTCTGCATAGTTGCTGATATATATATATAACAGAGTTAAATAATTTTTGACACGCAATACCACTAGCACTGTGACTTTTGCGATAGACTCTGTCTTAGCTTTCACTTAGCGCTACTTGTGTTTCCATACCTACATACATACATATGTATGTATATTGGAATACATGCATGCCATCTTCATTTTGAGTTGGAATTGGACGCAAAGTGTTCAATGACTTATATATATAGTATAATCCCATTAGTTAGAAAATTGTATATATCAATTTGTTATTAAAAAAAACTGAGGTCAAATACACTACACCATATATCTCACTTAAATTCCAGAAAGTCGAAATTGTATGTCCGTAATAAGTGTATGATCAATCTGGACAAGTGTTTACGACCTACAGTTTCGAAGAATATTTCTCGAGTACAGTCGTAATGGGCAAAAGCATCAGATTTCTTATTTTTCTTCTAAAAGTAAACCTAAATCGCATAAGTATATCAATAAAAAATTCCTAAAAGCTATTAATTCAGCTTTGAATGCCACTGCTAATTTGAATTTGATATACTATTCGCATTAAACCTACCACCAGTTGCTGATCAACTTTCAAAACATATGAGATTTTTATTGAAAAGGGTGGGCGGCTTGGGCCCAAGGCAAAATGCATTCCACAATGTAGTTGTTGTATCAAATGTATTTTTATATTAATTTATCGAACACGACTGCATGCACAAATGCAATTATTGCAAGTTTAACAATGCGGCAATTTTCGACAATAACAACACAAAACTCTAATTGCATTACAGATGTAGTAAAAATTTTATTTCATTTAATTCCAAAAAGTCAAATACTTCGTGCAATGTAATGTTACACATTAGAATCGATTTGCATTGGCTACTAAATGCCTCAAACACATACAAACATACATATATACTGCCATACAATTTGTGTAGTCTAACTTTAGACACTTTAGGTAGCACACACATTTTGCGCATTTTATGTAAGCCGCTGAGGTTAAGCCCCCATCATTTGATTGAGCGTTTTTTAATGTTTACGCCAAATTATGGTCTGTCTATTTCATTTATGACATTAGCCATCTGCACACACACACAGACACATATATGTAAAATATCATTATTAACGTCATTATTATATTTTTCAACACCAACATTACCTTTGAAAGTCATAATAAAATAGTGCATGCTGTTTACGTTTGCTATATGAATTTATTTTGTTTCTAATATAATATCACTTTGCAAATTTTTATTTAAAATATTTTTGCGATGTAGCCTTAAATAGAAATGTGTGCAATTAATCAAAATAACAGCAATAGTTTATGTTCTCAGAGCTTACAACTTTCCTGTTAAACTCTTCAGTTGAATTTTCTATGCGCTGATATATTTTCGTGCCCTAGATTTTAGATGTTTTAATATTTTATCATTAGTATAAAAAATTATTTCGTAATTGACAGTACAAACATTTCGCTTCCTTTACTTTGATAAAATTGATTAAATTCCAAAATGGTGAAAGTGCTTTAATTTATATAAAATGTTTTTATGTCAAATTAAATAGTTTTATTAAATAATATAAACTTTTTTGTCTACATAAACTTCAAGTACAAAATTGCAAATTGAACATCAGTACGTATGAGTGATATTAATTGGAATTTATCCAGCAAGAACTTTAAAGTGTTTGTATAATTCTGTGTCATTGATAGAGACAGAATTGTTTTCGGTATTCATTTTGTGAAATAATAGGAAAATTCATGTTTAGATATACTGGCATATGTCAAGGCAAAGTGATTTTAATTTTCATTCAGAATAACTCACGCTCAGACTCGGCAATTCAAAACATTTAATTTTTAAGGAATTCAACAAATACCAATTTGCTGCTAGATAAGCGGTTATCAGCATTAAAATTAAAGTGGTCACAAAATTTGCTTAGGGACCTATTTCAGAATGGGTTTTCTGATGTGGAGTGACGGAAGAATCACTGTGACTAAGATTAGATAAAACTTTGATTCTTGATTGATAAGGAGTTGGCTATCAAACTCCTTCTCTTTCCCTTTCATCCCATAAACTTTACTTGACAGGAAATATGGAGAAATTTTATAGAAGTTGACCACCTTTTTTTTTATTAGCAAACAAATCTAGGTTGTACCAAAGTTTGTGTAACACTCTCAGTTCAACCAATAATTCTGATACGCATAGTAGGAAAAATAAAAATACACTTTACAGATAGATGGATAGATAATAATTAGGTCCGAGAAATTGCAATGAGTACTGTGTCTTATTCTCCTATTCATTCTCCTATGTCCCCAGATGTGCTCCGATGTCTCGATTTTCTCAAACAGATGTGGCAGTTCGAAATGCCATGAGAGGGCGAATGTAATGTCACTTACTTATTTGATACATAATCAAGCCAATCTTAATTAATCTTAAGAATCCCAACTTTTCATTTACAACTAAGACACAAATTAAAACTACCGCCCTTTAGATTTCCTTATAATTGTTTATTATTATTTTTAATTTTTAAACACCAAAAAATTTCAATTGAATTTTGCAATACATTGTCAATAAATATTGGATACGGGTTAAAGTTTATTGTTAATATAATATAATTTTTTTTTTTTGTTAATTTAAATTGTGGTAATTGTAATTTTCTTTGAAAGTAAATTAATTGTAAATTTTTAGCAAATACGAACATTTTATTGTCAATTTCATTAAATCTTTTTTGTTCTGTTTTTAGTTTAATTTAGTTAGTTAGCTTAGCTTAAATATTGAAGGATTTAATTAACTTAGCTTAAGTGTTCATTATTTTTGCCGACAACAGCAAAAAAGATGCAGCGTTTAAATATTTAAGCTGCCAATTTTCAGCTCGAAAATTTAAATCAAAATATAATACAAATTAAGCTTAAATTTAAAATATATTTAAGCTCTTAAAATTTAAAATTCACAACAAGCAGACATTTACACAGATTCACACGAACACACAACACAAATACATATACACACACATACATGCAATTTATACACAATTACAAATTAATACAAAACACGACAGTTAGTGACGGCCGAAACAGCAGAATTTAAACAACTCTTACATGAAGCTTAAAGCTTGTTTACCCGCGGGTATGCGTTTGGTCGGCACTGACTAATATTTTTCCTCCCTTTTTCCCTCCATTCCAATTAAATATAATTTGAACTAAAGCTTTGAAAAGCTGCTTCTAAGATAAAGCTGCTTATGTAATATATTTCTTATTTTTTGTGTAAATTTTAAGCTTAAATATTCAAGTACTGTAAGCGTTTGCATGTTTCTTCGTTTGTTTTTCTTGCTCTATATACTGTTTATATGCCTAAAATGCTGCAATAATTATTTGTTGGTTTTGGTTTTTAAAAAGTCTTTTAGCGCTTATTATTGTATTGTTTTAGGTAGTGTGTTAAAATAACACCAGACAACAAATGGACAACTTTTTTTTATTCCTCCAAGAAATTTAATTTCAGTTAATTCTGGCTTTGGTCATTCATTTTGAATTTTTGGCACTATTCTTGATCTGACGTACAGATCGACGGTATATGATTTGATCAGCCCAAACAGTTTATTCTGAAATAACCTTGACATTGATTTCTTCTTTTCTCAATCAGTTCATAAATTTTTTGCAAACTTATAATTCAAATTAAATGAAATGAATCTGGTGTAGGAAAAAAGCGTGTTGCCTGGTGTTATTGAAGTAGTTTTGTTCTTGGTTTTTGTTTTCTCTTTATGCTTTACAACGACGGTCTCTGTTTCCTATAGTTTTTTTAAGGTTTCATGTAAGCTTAAATACTATGGCAAGCTTGGCTTAAATTTAATATATACTACTCCGCGAACTCTTAACACTGCTCAGTAATACGCTGTCTGTTCTCGCGAATCGAAGAGTTCATTGTGACACTGTCGGCCCATTTTCACTTTGAGCGACTGATAGGGCAGCGGTCTGCCTTCGCTCAAGTTTGCAGTGACATAAATCAGATACGTTTCGCCAGGTGTTAAATTCAAAATCGTTTGTGATTCGAGAGTAGGAGCGCTGGAAAAAAAAAAAATCATTAAAAAAGTACATAAAAAATTGAAGAAACTCTTGAAATCTTTATCATCGATATTCACATCGATTGCTCACTCACTCACCTTTTGACCTTCTTATTGCATACCATATAATAAAATAACGGATGCTTCTTTATGTTTTCGCCAAAATCCATGCAGTAATTTGTGTAATCAATGGAGCTGCGATTACGTTGCGGCAAATTGAGCACAATTATGCAATAGCTGCATTCCATTAGCGAGGCGTGGCGTGGCGAGGCGAGGAAGTAAAAGCCCAACCATCACCCCATCAAATGTTGAGAGTTCATGAAAGAGACAATGAAAATCGCATTGTATGTAGATACATAAATGAGTTAATTTTGCCGCCCATTGCGCCGCCTCTCAATTGTATGTATTATTACAATTAATGAGGCCGACAATTTGTACAATTATAACAAAAGCGTGAAAGCCAACACGTTCTGCACAGTGCGTGTAATTAAAAGCGTATGGAAACGGAAGTGCAAACGCACGTATTGTATTTGCTTACCTCATTGTTCTGATTTCCGGTGAACTGTACCACGCAATTGTGGTCGATTTACAGCGTGAACGCACTTCGAATACCGTAATATTCTCGGGCAACTCGGGCAGATGATTAAACACGAGTGAAGTTGTTACGGCCAACTGCAGAAAGGTAAAGAGAAAGAAAAAGTTTCACCTTCAATTTCTATAAGTCTCTAAAGACCCTCAAATTGGTTTCTCAGACATCTTTCTGGCAATTGCTTGGAAACTTCAACTCGTAAGTCTGAGTTAGCTATAACAATTCTACTTACGCCTACTTTATTGGCCCTTAGCTCCTCGTCTTTGTTGTTCGGTGAAAAACGTATAATATAACGATCGCCCTCCTGCACCACTGGCAGCTTTATATATGTAGGCCGATATATCTCGGCGACATTACCGATAACTTTACGTTGCTTGAGAATTTTCGCATCGATCTCACTGCCACCACAAGGCAGAATCAGGTATCGTAATTGCGCTGGTTTCCGCTGGCTGTAGCCTTCAAGTTCTGTGGTTGAATTAATCTATACACAAGAGAAGAAGAATTTGAATGGCATTGATAGGGTTTAAGCGTGTCTTTAATGGAAGTTGCAACTTACTTTAAAACTGAAAACTTGAACCCCATGCAACCCCGAAATCTTCTCAATTTTCAACACATTCGAACGCAAAGACAATGGGTGTGCACGATTGAAATGCACCTGTGTAGATGCTATATGAAATGTTAGATTTTGCCGCTTGGTGTGCACCCCAAAAATATCCAAAAAGTAGGTTTGATTTGGGACTAAGCCTCTGAGTTTCTGCTGAGTTCGGCTGCCGGTGCATATGATGTTGGTAAAGCGCGAATCTATCAGATAAAGTATTACAGATTTGAGCAGTGATTCAATAACAATGGCAAACTTTGTTATGGATAACAACATTTTCATTTTAATACTAACGAAATCATTTCATAAATTCTGCAGGGACTCTGAAGGAATGCTGGAATAAAGGCATCAAACATTCCCCCCACTTACCAATTTTCTTAGCTCTTTCCGGTGGCTTCAACCATATTAAATCCATCACTGACCCCGGAAAGCATGATGCAGTCTTGCGTGGCGAAGTACGTGTATAGAATTCATTGACTGCTGAACAGAAATGTGTATGCGGATGTTTGGTATTGACCACAAGACAATAATGAACAGCATGGAAATCAAATTTACTGCAAATACAAAACAAAAAACCCAAAACTTGCAATTTTTTCCACCAGTTCACCATCATCATAATCACCACCACCCTGCCACTTTACCTTTTATCCCACTTTACAATCATTTGCCGTTTTCGCACACGATTCTGGCTGCGTATGCTTACGCGATTCGTACGATTCAGCAGCGGCCAAGTGGCCTGTGGATGCGCTGCATGCGCTTCGATTTTAATTGACCCACGATGTTTGGCCTGCACAAATAAATCATATTGGCCACGTAACGCACAGGGCAACAGTACAGTGCGTTGATCGGACTTCAGGGTGCGCGATAAATTAGCTGCCACAAGTGCCAAAATGAAAAACCAAAAGTGCACGGAAAATCAAGAAATAGAAGAAAGAAAAGTAGAAATGAATGAGTTTCAATTTATTTCACAATGCGCGAGCATAATAAAAATATACGTTCGGAAATAAATTGCACAAATAACTGAAATTCGGAAATGAAAACGGAAGCACAGTGGGTTCAACACTCGACTCGACTCACTTGTTTGATTGTAGTAAATTTTGCGTACCACATTCTGGGAGAATGTAATGGTCAGCGGCGTGGATGCATTGAGTTTTAGTAAAAATCTGCAAAGAAGCGAGAGGAGAATGATGAAAGTTACGGTTGCTTGATTAAAGGCTGTAAATAAAATGCAAAAACGAACAAAAAAACAGAAATTTATTTAAATTTCTTTCAGTTATTTATAACTTCATTCATTCTATGAATGTTCATCCAGGAAGGTAATTAAAAATATGAATCAAAAGAAATAAATTTCCTCTCTTTGTGCTGGTATGTAATTAGCAAAGAATATGAATTTGATTGTACGAAAGTTGAGTGCGTATTCTTGTGTGCAATTCTAATTAAAT
This sequence comes from Toxonevra muliebris, assembly GCA_963691655.1. Classification (NCBI taxonomy): domain Eukaryota; kingdom Metazoa; phylum Arthropoda; class Insecta; order Diptera; family Pallopteridae; genus Toxonevra; species Toxonevra muliebris. The sequence goes on from OY829328.1 coordinate 90,272,042, forward strand.
CTGTTGAGAAATAAAGTGTTTTCAAAACCTCGCTATGATAATTAAATTTTTAAATAAATATCACGACTGCATTGAATGGAATATTTCTTGTAGAAATAGGTAGCAATCATTTCATACAAACAGCCAACGGAAGTACGCCTTCAAGGAGCAGTTTCCCCTGATATAAAAGGAAAGTCAATTTCCAAACCTAATAAGTCAAAAACTAAGCAATTGGACTTAGTCTTGTGGTCTAACTGTGAATCCAAGTAAAACAGAACTGATAGTTTTCTTTCGATAGCTCTTTCACAAACGCCAGTCACCTGGAAAACATAATGTTGAATAGGCCTACATATCCATTTATACTTGTAAGAGCAATTGAGTCTTCAACCTAGAATGCCATTCCGGAATACACAGAAATCACTTGAAATATCCTTGCGCAAGGCTCACTTGTCTGATGGCAGGCAACCTACAACAAATTAATGCCAACGAATAAAATCGTACGACTATCTGGATACGCTGAGGAGTGGTCTACGACTAGTATGGGTATATAGCTGGAAAGAGCCTTTGAATAATAATATTCTGCAGTACTGCTAGTATACTTAAGCTATATTTACATGCATATTATTAAACTGTTAATGCTTTTTGTTTGTAACGAATTGAGATTGAGCTAGAGACTTAAATTATTAGTAGTTCACTCATCATCGTCTTAAGAGCATGGACAATTTTCTAATATTATAGGCAAATTCAACCCTAGAAAACTCAAACCATATTATGTTAAAATACCTCATGAATATGAGTTTAAATATATTTCCAATTCAATGTGTCGGCATTGCATCCGTTTCCTCACTGTTTTACTTTCTTCTACATATTATGGGGATTGAAAATTTATATTTCCTGCAAGTGTAAATAAATAAAATGTTTTGCTTGTATTTTGTTGTTGATTTGTTAATAATTCTAGAGATAATCTTAATACCAGCAACTACTAGCTGCAAACATACACATCGATGCATTTAAATCGCTCATAGACGCTAAATTTTAATTTCCTTTCAACCTAATCTAGAAATTCTCTACCTACTTCTACAACTTCTTCTGCTTCTTGTTCTTCTTCTTACACATTTTCTTTACCTTCTGACTTACTTATTATTTATTTGGTTTTTAAACCATAATTTTTTTTAAGCTAACAACAACAGCAGCAGCTCCACCAACAATAACAAGCAATCTTATAATAAGATTTGAATAATGAAATAAATAAATAAATAAATATAGAAATGTGAAAAGCCTTTTCGCCTTGTGTGTTAAGTGGTAGTGGCAAGGCAAGCACAACTTTGGTACAGCGTCGTCTTGTCGTTGACCGCAAACGTTGCTTGCTTACTTGCTTCGAACATTTTGGCAACTGCATCTTAGCAACGGCAGCAACATTTTCTTGCTAGCAAAATTCTTATACTATTTGTATTTTTTTTAATCTTAACGTAAACAACATTTAAGCAAATAAATTTACGAATTTCATTGCCATTACCATTTATGTAGCCGCAGGAAGTGAATGGAATAGGGAGACAGGAGGGGACTAGAAATAGGGAAATAAGAAACAGGAAGCAAAGAAAAGTGCGCGCTTTAAATGCAAAGTATTTCAGAAATTCATAACTAAATAAAGTTGCTTATTATTTTCCATCTTGAAATTCGTTAAATAAATTAAAGGATTTTTTTTATTCTATTTACTTGCAGCGAGGAAAATATCAAAAGAAAACATTCGGTGGCTTATTTTTTCAATTCTAAAAAATTTTAAGTACAAAAATTACTCAAGTACTTTTGCATACCTACTATTAAAAATAATTGTAAATTAAATTAAATTTGTGAAACATCTCTATCATTGAAATATTTGTGATTTTATGCGTTTCCTTTTTCACTACTTACAAATTTTTTCAACACGATTCCAATTTATGCGAATTTTCATGTTGAATTTGTGAGATGATGCTTTAGTATTGGTTATAAAAATTTTTCTTGCATACTATTAAAAATAATTGCAAATTATGAAATTTACAAAATGTTTTGCCCTCTGCACCGCCATTTACTTCTGCTTGCTCTCGACATCAATTTCTGCTTACCGCAGAGAGGACGAACGTTTACGCTCCCTGCTAGCTGTTGGACTGTCTCTCTGTCTGTTTGTCTGATTAAATGTCTGGCTGACTGTCTGTCTCACTGCCAGCAAAATGTACTTACTTACTTCTTTGCACATAATTTAATTTTGAAGAAAATATTTCTCGCATTTACTTGAAACTAGCAAGCCGTCAAAACGGAAATGGTAGCAGGAGCGCGCAACACGCCACGCCAACGTCAACTCCTATCCAGCTTAATGCTACAACGTTGCTCTATCTCGCGTTGCAACAGCAAACCGTTTCAGCAGCAAACCAAACCACACCACACCACACTGCCGCTTTGAAATTATGATTACATTTTTGTAGTTGTGAAAATATTTTGATTTTCTGTTTTCCAATCAGACGGGAATTATTTATGCGACGCGTGGGAGATTATCCTGCAAGAAGCACCAGCAGCAAGCAGTGAAATTGTTGTTTTTCCGACCGCTGTTTCTGCTGTTGTTGTGGCAAAATAACAATATTGAAAACTTCTGATTTGCTGCTGCTGTTTTGCAAATTGAAATATTGAAACAATTTATATTTTATGCAAGAGACGACAATGTTGATGATGAGGAAGCTATAGGATAAGTAGAAAATGATTTCTATGATTTTTTTTCACAACCAAATTATTGTAAAAAATTTTTTAGAAATTGCATCGTGGATGATATAAAATGTAATACTTTGCGACAAGGATAATGGGTTCCATATTTTTCCCCTATTGTATTTCTTTTCACATTTTGATTTTATAAATGTTTGAAATTTTCCATTTATTATGCAATCAACGTTGCTTGCTTGCGCTTCTACATAGTTACTGTAATTTGGGTGTCATTAGTTCAAGAAATAACGCTTGAGAGAGATCAAATTATTCCATGATTTCTGCTGTTATGCTTCGGAGTTTGTAAATTTTCTCAATAGATAGCAGGTAAGGTGTGACCGATACAGACGAATAATCACAACCTTACCTTAGGTTAGATTGGGCGCGGTTAGATGGTCCTTCATCAGGAAACACTTGAGGAGTGAGTCTTAGTAGAGTATCTTGAGTATTCCGTTCGTTTCCACATACATTCAAGTTTTCGCAATAGCTTTGCCATTCCAACTACTTATTGTAATATTGTAAAATATTTGTAACAGAAATCGTAAAACAAACGCCATTTTTAACTCGCAATTAAAGTGAAATTTATGAGCAATTCCTAAAATGACACAACAATAAAAGTTGGGACTGAATATGAGATAGACGCAAGATGATTGGGAAAAAGTTATGCTACCCACACATCTTACACCGAAAGACAATTAAACAGACAGACAAACATAAATGCAAAAAAGAAAACGTAAATCAATTGTACAAATCGCATACACATATACAAGAAAATATCCTTTAAGGAGATGATGGTGATGTTTTTTATTTCTTTAAACAAAAACATCAAAACCATTAAAATACTCGCCGCCGGAAGTGCATTTTTATGTGAACGCAAGTATTTGGGTTTATGTGTATGTGTGTGTGTGTTCGTGCGTTTGCCATTTTGAGACTTTATGTTGGCAGCTCTTAACCAAGCCAAAATGACTCATTCATTCGTTCATTCATTGAGTCAGTCAGCAGCAATGGCAGCGGCAAGTGTTGCCATTGTCGTTATTGTTGTTGCAGTTGTTCTTTTTAAGTGTCGTCGCCATCTTTAAAGATAATTTTTATGGCTTCCAGCAACTTCCTGTATGCGAAAGGCAGCCAAAGCCAACGCAACTTGTCTGTTCTTTTGCTTCCTTTTCTACTTTTTAAATTTGCTTCTCATTCTCTTATCTTCGCTTCTTTCTATTTTCTTCATAGTTTAATTTTGGCTGAAAATAGCATCATCAAAGCCCACAATATGGCAGCTGATTGTGTGTTAAAAATTGCATTCGTTTTTTTTTTTAACTCGTAGTTTAACTAATCTTTCTCTTTGTGCTTCTTATTTTTGTTGCTGCAATGTCCAGCAGCTAGTGCCATTATTTTATATGTTTTATGTTTGGCAGCAACTATTGCAAAATGTTTGTGTGAAATGTTTTTTTTTTTTTTGCTCTCTAATGTGATACCGAAATGTGCACATTCAAGAAATCAAGCAGCGGGCACAATCTTTTGTGCCTTTTTTAAAGGGTATTTTTTTGTGGTAGAATACTCTTTAACTTATTGTCCTTTTCGACCATGTTGTGTACATACATAGGACATTAATTTCTTATGCAACTCAACAATAATTTTTAAAGATATATAGGTAGAAGGAGGTTTTATAAACAGGACCATGGACACCTTTAAAATTTAACTTTATAGAGAGAAAACACAGGTTTTATTTATCAATTAATGGAGTTCCATGTTTAATTGGCATCAAACACAACTCAAGTCACGTGATTCCTTTCACATTACCATGATTTCTTAATAACTTCCTTGCCACTTAATTTATTTTACTACAAATTTTGTTTAAGCATTAGCAAATAATTTTAAATTTGTTTTTATATACGAGCGCATTAAGCAAAACAAAAAATGTTGTGCTGTCTCATTAATTTCAAGCTCACTTAGCTAAAACTTTCGTTTCCACTTGTGCACCGGAAGTAAAAGAAAATACATACCTACAAATTCATTAATGAACACCAGAGAGCACTGGAGGGCGAGGGGATGAAGAAAGGGGCCAAAGGACAGCAAAGTACAACAAATGCCGGCGACACAACAAAAAAGCTCTACGATTGTTTTCCTCACAAAAATATTAACAAATGTGACGCGATTAAGTGTAAGTGAAGAAGTAAAGGAGAAGCTGCAGCATATTTTAGCCTAATGGGAAACAATAATTTCCGTTTAGTTTCATTTTTTAGTTAGTTGTTTTGAGAGCGAAAACCTTTTTGAGGATTGCTGTTTTATTTGCAAAAATAAAAAACACTTTAAGTCATATTAAGTGTGAAACAATGCAAAGCGAAAAGATTTTTTAAGTTGTCTTAGGATTTCAAAGACAACATCTCAGTAGGAAATTTTTAAAGAAGGTAAATTAAATTTAGTAGAACTTGTCAGAACGCCAGACATGTGGATAGTTTGTTAAACATTTCTTAAGTCTCTGACAGCCGAAGTTTTATAACCAACCCAAGGCAGGAAGAAATCATCATTGGAATTACACGACACAAATCTAGTTCGAGTTATTCCAGAAATGCAATTTTTCTCCCTTGTCTAACCTGAAAATGTTTTTCATGTAAGCTAAACTTCACTTTTGTGTTCCAGAATTGGCTGTTCCCATACCCCTTTACAATTCTTAATATAAGGTTAAGATTCCCAACTGGGATTGTTGCTCTGTGCATGGCATATTTTATATTCTTTTCCACGTTTAAGTTGCAACATTGCTTGTGTTTAAATGGCGGCACACAAGCAAACAAATAAAAAAATTGCAAACGGAAAAGAAATGTTGCCAAAGGATATTTCAGCAATAATTGCTGCTGCTTATTCGCTGTTTCTGCTCTCCACACTTGAAAAAAGATGCACAACGTTGCAAAGAAATGCAATAAGTGTCCTTTTTAACAAAACAAAACCCAGGCAAGAAATATAAGGCTACGAGATAAAGTTAAGTTGAAAAATTGTGAATGAGTTGGTACATAAAAATGGCTTAAATGACGGCGAACTCCTGTGAGTTTCTCCTAAAAAAATTGTTAAATGTGCTTAGGGCAATTGCTTCGGTTAAAACAGTTTTTTGTTCAAATTAAGTAAGGAAAAACAAAAAGGATAACAAGCTCTAAAGAACAATGGATGCATTTGCTTTACTATCACTTTTCTTTAATTGAATTTTGTGTATTTGTATGTGTTGGACTACAAGTGCGTGTGTTTGCGTGTGACACATTTTAATTTAAAAGTCACTTAAATTTTGTAATGGAAAAGATTTTCTAAAAAAAATTTATATTTCAATTTGGCAACTAAAACTCAAACTATAACAAATAGCCACAGTATATGTATGTACTATGAACATACTTACATATATGCAACAACACAGGAGCAACAAAATAGTTGCTTGTTTGTATATTATTGTTGTATAGTGCATGTCACACTAAATTCTGACACTTCAAAGCATTGCTACAACAACAACATCATCGGCAGCAGCAGGGATGCCAACTCATTTTTTCTGTCTCCCCGATAGCCCTCGAGAAATTCCCCGATCTTCGATCAAATTCCCCGCACCGGTATAATTTTATATTACAACAGCACGATACGCACTTTCCATATAAACATTTTATAAAAACGGAAAATATCTATACGTTGGCTTAAAATTGATCTCGGTGACTGTTATTTTAAAGCGGCTCTGCACTATCTCGGTCCATAACTTAAGCATTTTTTATAGGACTGGTAGGTTAATAGAAATGTTCTTTCTGACTTCGGAGTTATTTAGACACATAAGTGATTTCATCTCAAGGGAACCCACTCTCAAAATCTATCGGGTTCCAACTTGCACAAAGTTTAGTCCCATTGGGTAGTAGTTACCACACCAAATTTTAACGAGATGGGGAGTTTCGAGTTACTAGACGTTGATTTTGATAGATAAACAAGCCCCAGCCCACTTTCAGACATCAAAGTTCTCAAAAGAAAAGGCATGGACTTTCTTTTCAAAGTTTTGACTATCGGTTTTTAAAATATACTTCATCTTCTTTATTATGGCTGACCGTAGTTTTAAGTTTAGAAATTAGTCAGCAAAGATTGAGAGTTATTAATCAAGAGGTGCTGGACAAAGGCATAGCTAAGCCTTTCTGAATGGCCGAAAGGGAAGGCAACTGTTTTTCCTGACTAACACTCGACGTTATAATTGTCTATATCTACGAAAGCAGTCTAAGTTTCTCTCTGAAATTTTTACAAAATACTTTTGAAATGAAAAACTTTCAAGTTACACACTGTTTTAAAAATCGATTTCTTCAAACCAAGAATGTACAGGGCTCACTTAAGACCTAAAATATGAAATATTGCAAAAGTTAAACGATTTCCATTACATAAAAGTTGACAAAAAATACTCTACTGACTTTAATAACTAAAAGCTTAACGGTTTGAAATTCCCCGCAAAAAACAGCTCATTCCCCGATTCCCCGTACTATGTAAAACTACCCGCAAATCGGGAAATTCCCCGCAAGTTGGCATCGCTGGGCAGCAGCCAAAAATATCAGCAACAAAAAACATTGCAATAAGTCATGCAACAATGTTGCTTTTCATTTCTGTCTATCAAAGTGTAGAACACTTTGTTGTTATTGTACTTGGTTATAATTCAGAGAGAAAAGGGCAGATAATAGATAGATTTATTCGGCTCTCATAAGATTTAGAGAGAGTTGTTGTGTCTCTGACGTATCTTGAAATCTTCCTTACTAAGAAGGAATGAAAATATTAAAAATGAAGTGTGCTTTTTCAACTGTAACAATTATAGTAAAACCAATTTTTTTTTTTAAATATTATTATCGCACTCAAAATCTAATAAATTTGTGAATTGATAATAGCAAATGGCTTTCATAAAGAAGTTATTCTCTCGGGTCAAAATGTTGCTTGCAACAAAAGAGCTAAATAAAAGCAACTAGCAAAACTAGTGTAGGATTAAGCAAAATTTTGCATCAAACGTTGTATTAAAATTACTTTGCCTTAGCTTTAAATTGATTTTCCGAAATCTGATTCAATAATTAGACCAAAAATAAAAATTTTAAATGTGTGTTTTTATTATTTCACAATAAAAATTGCTTAGAGCATTGAAAGTAAAGAATATTTTTCTGTGATCAGAGAGCCAACAACAAATCGAATAACATTTATGGAGATAAAAGTCCAGCGTGGTGTTATCATTATTTAAATTTGTTTACTGAAAAATCTGAAATTAATGCCGACCAACTTAACTCAATCATAATCAGGCATACATTTTCGAAATATACTTAGCAAGAGTACGTACATATATTTTTGAAGCTTTAACCTAAATTTCGTTATATTCGCATTAAGCCAAACCATCATTATCATCAGCATCATAAAATCAAACATTCACACACCAGCAGCTCACGTTCTTACAATTTCTGACAAATGACTTTGACACGCATCAACTTGAGAAGCAACATCATCATTAAGGATACACCAAGAACAACAGCAACCAAGAAAAACAACAACAACAAAAACCACAAAAAAATACGCAATAGCATCGTCATTAATTTGTAAATGTAACAACAGAGGCACACGCAGTACATAAGCATAATGAAGTAAATTACACTCAAAGAAATGTGACAAATAATAATAAATTGTATACACTTGAAAAAAAAAATTATAAATGATAGAGTGGAAATCAGAAAAAGGCGGATCATCTCATTTACCCGTTTAAATTTGAATTGATCATTCTTGGTTATACAAGATTAGTGCAATTCGCAACTCTTGAGAAAACTCAACTGGAATAAATCGAAATTTGCGGGTTGTTGTAATAAACATTTTATTTACTTCATGATTTTATTAAGTGTACTTTAATGATTCGTCAAAGAAGTAGGCACCTAGATATGAAAAAATAAGCACACCACAAAGCGCCATGGCACCGCAAGAAAGGAAGCCGCCAAGCAGCCACCAGTCATCAGCGCTAAGGGCTTCCCAGCGTTGAAAATTTAATTTTGTAAATAAGTGTGTTAAAATGTTCCATCATCTTTTTCATCTCCTTTTCTTCTTCTGCTGCTGCTTCTACTAAATTGCATTTAAATTGAAATATTTTCATAATTTTAGCTTTTTGTTACACAAAAAATGCAGGCGTTGAGCGCAGCAAGTGTTTCATATTCACTCAATCAACAACTTGCCGCATGTGTATGCAACAAAAAAAAGAGCAGTAACTTCTGTAGTGTCTATAGCAGATGTAGTAGAAAATGAAGACGAATTTTTGATGAGTGAATGTCAAAATATTTTGACATGTGACGCCCAGTGTACTGAAACTGTATGCACTTCCATCTAGGGTTGCCAGACAATCAGGATTCGTCTGGATTGTCCAGATATTTAGTCACGTGTTTAGATACAATTTTCACTGAAAAGTTTGAGTAAACACATTAAACAAAATACAACAAACTAAGTCGGAGACATGTGCATAATCTTAAATAGCTAATACAGTAACGAAAAAATCGAACGATGCTTGATAAAATCAGAACTAATTACACAGTACAGCAGTGATTGTTGGTTTAAGGCTTGACCCAAAGTCATTGACCCAAAATTGATAAGGTTAATTTTTTAGTTTTTATCTGGGAACATTTTTCATTAGGTCACAAATAATAAGAATTCTACAATGATAAGGCTTTGCATTGGAATTTAGATAATTTCCGTCATTTTATATGAATTGATTTCTGTTTTTAGTTTGACCGATTCAAGACATCACAACTCATTATTCCGATGTATTGAGCTGAGCCCGATGCTTTTTTTTTCAATGTTCGGGTAATGTTGCCAGACTTCCACTCATGCTATTCAATTTATGCTCAGCAGGCAAGCAGGCAGACAGTGATGAATTATCAACGTGTAGTGATAATTTTGTTGTTTTGCTGCAGCAGACAGGAGCATGAATATTTGCATAATATTTATTCTTTGAAATTTGAAATTCAAACTTTCTAGCAGTTTGAACTAAATTGAACGTTTTGCTTGGAACTTGTTTTTACAGTAGCCTAACTGTACCGACCGCTCCAAACTAGATGGAGGGCTAAATGGAAGGGGATTCCCAGAACTATAAATGGTAGTGGAAATCTATTAAAAGCTCACTTTCTTTTCAGAACATGTGCACTTGAATTCAACATATTCTCAAAGTTAAACTCCCTTGGTGTAAATCCATGACATCCTTTAGCTGCATGAAAAATGAAAAATCGTTGGCCACAGATCTAATTAAAAAACAAGTCCGTTGAAACAAGCCCAAAATGTAAACAACAACTCATGCAACATGTAAATATATGTACAACAGCGACGCCAGTAGGTATGAAAATAAATTAATATCGAAGTTCAACTTCAGTTTGATTTCACAATTTCAACAGTAAGCAAGCGAGCCAAAATGTGGCAATGGCGAAATTTACGTTTTCCACTTTTCATCATCTCCACACTGAGCAGCCTACGGTGCTGCAATTCCATAGTCAATCCAAATCAAGAATCTGCTAATCTTGTTATCGTTATGCGCCCAGAACACGAGCTGGGTCCACGCACTTGGAAGGTGGGCGTTGATTGTCTTGATAAATTTTCAAAAATCTTCCTAAACAAGCGTGAGGAACTTACACGTTCGCAAAATATACTTATTACCAGCGCCATCAATATGAGCACTCCCGCCCACCAAATCCAGGAAGGGTATCTGAAGCTAATGAACGAGGCGATAAGCGACCGGTCACGAAAGCGCAAATTCTACCAGCTGCGTGTAGTTTTCGATGCACAGCCGTACGTGCGTCGTTTGATCAATCATCGTGAATTGATTTATGTCGACTTCTATGTTCTTATTGTGGATAGTGTGGCACGTTTGAAGTCGTTGATGTGGAACTATGTCACTCGCATGAGCTCATGGAACCCGGGTGCTCATTTCTTAATCCTGTTCAATAATGTTGACGCACATGACGTGGAACAAGAAGTGGCTATGGATATATTTAATGAAATGCTACGGAAATATTATGTACATCGTGTTGGCATCCTGTATGCCACAGAGGACACGAAATATTCCTTCCTGCTCATGGATTATTACAATAAGCAAGCATGTCGTAAAATGCAATTACGTAAAGTGGCCACGTGTCTGGATGGCACAGTGAAACCGAATATGAATGCCGTACAATTCTCGATAAATAACTTCATGAATGATATGAATCTGAACAATTGTACGTTTCATATGTGTGCATCGATTTCAGCGCCATTTGTTGAAGAGAATTGCGTGTCTGGCATAGAGTTGCATTTAGTGGATTTCATACGCGAACGTTTAAAGTTTCAGGTAAGTTTAGAAAACAATAAAGCAGCAATAAGGCCTGCGCTTTGCTTTCGTATATTTCATTTACAGATCGAACAAACGTGCGAGCACGAGACGCGCGGCATTCTGGACAACGGCAATTGGAGCGGCCTACTGGGAAAACTTAATAAACGTTATTGTGATTATATACTTGGAGGCTTCTATCCAGATAATGAAGTGATTGGAAGCTTCTGGACATCCGATTGTTATTTGTATGATGGCCATACGTGGTTTGTGAAATTGGCCGACCCACGTCCACCATGGAAGGCGCTGTATGCCATTTTCAAAAATGAAACTTGGTTATGTTTTATTGTCGTCCTTTTCATTACATGGGTATTTTGGTATTTCTTTGTCAATATGTTACCTGAGCCACGTTCGCACAAAGAATTATCGGTGACGGGTATTAATGCAATGGCTGTGTCGATTTGTGTCGCTGTTGCTGAACGGCCTGAATATGCGGCTTCGCGTATTTTCTTTTTAGCACTTTCATTGTATGGACTAAATGTTGTTGCTTTGTATACTTCACAATTGATTTCGGTATTCACGGATCCAGGGTATTTGCATCAGATTGACACTATAGAAGAAGTTGTAGAAGCGGGTATACCTTTTGGTGAGTTTAATGTAGAATTCAACATTTCAACATTTTCAACGAGCTCCTTAGGCAGATAAGAAAATAGGTCTGTCTGTTTTAATTAACTTGAGTAAGGAAGTAATTGAAAAAAGTGATGATTTTCTGTTCCAAAAGATTGCAATACTGGTCTGATCCAACTCAGCATACGTGACCAAAATCTGTTACATTTTTTCAGATTATGGGAAACATGGTCTGTTCTTTTTGAACCCCTTTACCCTTAGATAAAATCAGTTTTAGTAATTTATAAACGAAAATCAAATAAGTGATCCGTAATGTAAATATTTCTAATTGGGGCTATGCCTTTGTTTGCGTTCACTAGGTGGTCTCGAAGAAAGCCGCGACTGGTTTGAAAACGATGAGGATATGTGGATTTTCGATATGTACAATTACTCAGCGATTTTTGAACCAGATTCAGATAATCTTTTAGCGGTGAAAGACGGTCTTCGTGTTATAATGAGCAGTCGTATGTTTATAATGCAGAATAAAATTGCAGATGAGATTTTTGCATTTCCGAAGAATGTTTTCTCCAGTCCGTTGCAAATGATAATGAAGCCTGGATTTCCTCTGCTCTACGAATTCAACTGGTTAATACGGTATATGCGTGATGCGGGCATATTTCAGAAGATCGACAATGACTTTCGTTATAACAATACATATTTGAACCGCATCGCCAAAATGCGTCCGGATTTTCATGGTACGTTTTAGTCTCACCAATGTGTTACAATTCATGAATTAAAACTTATTTTAATCTTCCACTAAATAGAATCCGTGATTGTTTTAACTACCGATCATCTGCAGGGTCCATTTGCAATACTCATTGTTGGTATAATCAGCAGTACGTTTTCATTTTTCGGTGAACTGTTCGTGTATTGGATATTTACGCCATGTATGTCATGTTGGAGGAAGAACAAAAGGAGCGAGCGTGAACAAATTTTAACAGACAAAAACGAACTGGGCAAAAGTTTGAAACCAGAAAAAGTGAAATCCAAAAAATCTAAAAACCATGACAATAAAAAAGCAAAAAAGCAAAACAAACAAAAGGAAAAAATATTCCAGAAACAGAAAATGAAAGATGATATAGAAACTTATGACGTTAATGTGATTAGAAGTATAAGATTTACACCATTAAAAAGACGAAACATTGTAATTAAATAAAGTAAATACTTAGGTGGCGTTTTCTTTAAAAAACTTAATTTTAATAAATGATATGAATGCTTTTTCCGTATTTCTTGATGTCCTTTATTCTCCCTATCTTATCATAGAATATGTCACATTCCTTCCGATTATTTTTTTCTGATTATGCCAACAAAAATGGCGTGTGTATGAGCCCGAGTGATGTGTCACTATGTTATTACAGCCACTACTAAATTGGTATCCTTTTTGGCACGCAATCCGGTCTATTGTTGAAATGGAGTAGTAACTTTTTCAAATAGCACTAGCAACAACAGTGAGCGGTTGATCACCGAATATTTTAATACATGGTTTAGCATTGAACTAAATTTTATTGTCTATAGGAAAGTGTATTAAAGTTGATTGTACTAGCAAAAAAAAAAAACAAAATACCACGTGTTTTGGAATAATTTTGACTAACCCTGAGTGTAAAAACGTTGTGTAATTTCTCGCATAGAGCAAGTTATTTGCCAACATTTTTGCCATACTTAGTATTTTACGCAGTAAAATTTTTGTGTACAAATTTATGACTTTTGTTTGAACTTGCTTGAGTGGATGTAAATAGTAAGCATGTGTAGGATTGTTTTGCGATATTGCAGTAAAATACATAAATTCAATGTTTCATTGTTGTTGTTGTGCACTCAAATTGACCGAATTCCCCAACATTCAGCCGTGCAGTTATTTCGAGAGCTCATAATTTTCAATGTATAATTTTACATGCACTAGAACATAAATATATGTACATATAGTTAAAAGTTCAAAGTTGCTCAATTGGTTTATTTGATGCCAATGAAGATTAAGGAGAAAGCCATAAATTTGATTCACTTGTTTCACAATGTTTTCTTAATTAGTAAAAGTTTTCAAAATATTTGTAGATATCTCTGGACCTATGTGAGGTCTTCTAGCCACTTCTGTTCATTTAAAAATGGAATGTGGAGTGAGCAGCAAAATGTTCTCAAGTACATTAGATTTATCGGTACTCTCATTCCAGACAGAATTTTCGCCATACAACAAGTTAAAGTTATACCAAAATAAGAGAGTCAGTCATTCGAGTGGATCGATATAGGGGAGTTTTTTGCAGCCCCTATTATGACAATGATTTTTTAGGAGAGTGGATAAAAAAAATGGTTGATATTAAAAAAAAAATATTAAAATTCACTTTTGCCTCGGAGCTTCCTTCGAAGCTCATTTTCAGATCGAGAAGCTCAAAAAGCCCTGGTACACAAAGTATTAATTAGATCTGTAGGCCTATGGCCTACGGCTTCCTTCGGAGTATTTTTTAGATCAAAATAAAGGCCAAAAATTTGTTTTTACCCCTAAAAACCCTAGGGTTCCAGTTCAATGGAAAATGCCTTTGAAATATCAAAATCATGGTTTTATTTGCCAACGGTGGGACCGTTGCGACCCTGATGCGAAAAAATTTTAACAGAATCAGCTGATAATAGCTACGCATTTATGCCACTGTGGCAGAATTCTTCTTTGAATGTGTTTACAACTAGCAAACATACAAATGTGCAAAAGTTAGAAAAACCAGAGAAAAGCTCAATTTTTCCACGTACTGGAACGCCATCCATGATCAGCTGATAGAGAAGCTAAATATCTCTCCAAAAACTGCGAAAGCAGTCAAAGCTGTCGAATTCTTCTACTTTACTCATAGAGTCAGTGATTTTCAGGCAAAGACTTCCCTTAAATACATTCAAAACTGATATGTGCCTGGTAATATGTTGACCAATATGTTGACCAATTCATATATTTTGACTAACTTCAAAATTTCTAATCGTGCAAAAATTATACTAATACTTAAATCGAGCTTCAAACCATTGTCTTCTTTCCTGATATTTAAAAAAATTATATATATTTATAAACACTTCTTGGAAACGTGACACAAGTCGAAGTTTTCTTTCTTGTCTCACTGATTTCTAAGAAATATCATATTGCCAAACAAGGCAAAGCAGGATCTATTTAGCAACAAATTCAGCAAAAACAAATTCACAAATTGCCGCGCATTAACATAAAAGAGCAACAAAAATAAAACTACTACGACTACAAAACAGAAACATATGTAAACAAATCGTAAAATTTAATTTTACGACTTAATTCAGTATTCACTGAAACGATCGAACGATCGTCGTCAACAACTGACGACCAGGCGAACGTAAAGAAAGAGCGCGCAAATTGAGGCGTGAGATCGAATTGAACGAAAGAACGAGCGTGCACAGTGATCGTAGTATGGAAAGAAGTAGTTAGGAGCTTTTTCATTCATACTTTTTCAGTTGCAGCAATGGTAGCCAATAGCGTTGTTGTTGCTGGCTACTGATCGTTTAAGTTGCAGGCGCACAACACATAAAAACCAAACAGAAATGTAATAATAATTTCAAAAAGTAATGGCAACTCTGTCACACATACGAGTATAATAATATTTTTTAATTGCAAAAGTTCGTGTCATTTTGAGCGGGAAGTTGTTCCATGATCTTGATTGTACTCACACACATACACACATACACGAAAGCACATGTAATTGTGTCATTTGAGCTGTTGAGCCGTTGTGCAGTATGTGGAGTGTGCAACACATAAAATTTTTTTAATTTCAATCAAATTCAGTATTGTATTACAATATTTTTAGGTTGCCTCTATTAGAAATTTAAATCTTGAGAAACAAAAACATAAAACAGCAGCAGGAGAAGAGCAAGTCACAGAAAATAAAAGAATAAAAACTCATTCCTCCTCATCGTCATGCATTTTTCAAGCTATGCAACAAAATTTTATTTTATCATCTTGTTGTTGTTGATAAAACAAGTTCTGTGGAGATTGTTGCATTTTGTTGCCCACCTGTTGTTGGGCTTTTTTGATGTCTTCCTCCTGCTATAGCTTTAGCGGGAGCTGTTGCGGTTGCTGCTGCCTTTGGTTTGGCAATGTCAACATTTAAATTATGACCATAAAAAGCTAAATGCGTGTGTGAAATTGTATTTGCACTCTTTTTATTACGTCAACGAAAATGTAAACAACTTTTATTGCCACTTTGTATTCGTGTTATGTGCGTGTATGTATGTATGTAGCTTTATTATTGTAGAATTTCCTAGAGTAAAATATGCAAAAAATAAAAAATATTACAAATGTGTGCTGTGGAATAAGACATTTTGCTTTGATATTTTTGATTACACAGAGTTTTCAGAATGAAGTCAAGTTATCTTACATCTCTAACGTTGTGGGTTCGATTCTTATCTGTGCTTGGCCCGGTATCCAATTCACTTGTTAGACCCATTCTACAGAATACATTTTCTGTATGGAGTACTCAATATTATTCCTACACAAATAACATAATATCTTCTCTTTACTGAATATAATGTGAACATCTATTTTATCATATTAATATCTAATACCTTGTAAAAGCTCACGATTTTTTCCTACTAAACTTTCTTAAAAAAAAAAAAAAAAAATCTGGACACCGCCCGTAGCGAACGTGAAAAAAGCGCCCTTTTGTGCAGTTCGTAAATAATTTTTCTATAAAGGCCATTTCATTAAGGACATAACAATTTTATCTATTAATAAAACACAGAATTTTTTGAGATATTGAGTTCAAATTTCTTGTGGGTGTAGTGCAAGCATTACATTTTATGAATGAAATTCGATTTCGGTCATATGACCACCACGAGCCCGTTTACAGCGATCGATTCTTTGAACCCAATTTTCCACCACTTTCGCACACATTTCGACCGGAACGTTGGCAATTTCGCGTTTGATATTATCTTTGAGCTCGTCTAAAGTTGCTGGCTTCACCCAAATCAATCAATATCTCATAGCACATTTTCCTTCATCAAACCAGACAAATCATTCTGATTTTTTTACTTTGGCGCCCCCAGATTTGATGCCCCCAAAATTGTGTGCCCCCAAATTTGGCGAACCTCTCGGCCCTAAAGCCGACTCTGCTCAAAATAGTGAGATAGTGGAGTATGTAAAGTTTTTAACGAACATTATAATCTCTTCAACTTTTCGATCCTTTGGATCCCACGGAGAGGACTTTTTTTATTATACATACCAAAGAGATAGGTAGTTGCATTGAATACCATTTGAGATAAACGCAATTATTGGTGACTTTTCGCGTAAAGCATTGCAGTCCCCGGACAGTGATTATAGAGATCACCGAACTGTGCATTATACGAATGCGTCCCTCGGTCGTATTGGGCAGGAGAAGACTCATTGATGCCGTGCTTTAAAAAATTAATGATTCTTTAGTTAAAGAAACAAACTGGCATTACAGTAGGTATCCGTTCATGCCTCACCTACGCTCTAACCTTCAAATAGATTACAAAATCTAAAAACCTAAACCTTGAGCATTGAAAATCGCTATTGAGGATCTCTTTTTGAAAACAAGTCATAAACATTATATATAAGTAAAATTAACGTAAGTGCTTATATGCATTTTTCCTCTTTGCATATTGTGAACGACAAATGGAACAAAAAAATAAACTAAGAAAATAATGCGGAAATGCACTTAACGCGCTCATTAAGCACCAAAATTATTTGTAAAAACAAATAAAAACCTCCATTTACCCCCACCGGGAACACTAACCCCCACTAAACACTGTGCATAGTGGAACTAAAATTATACGCCGCAGACATATGGGCGTCTGCGATTTGCATAGCGTGCAATTTTAGCTAAATACTCTTCATATAAATTGTATTTGTTAGTTTCATTGGCACATTTTATTTTTATTACATGAGTGCAAAGTAAAAATTTTCTCAATTTAATTTCATTCACAGTGCGTATTTGCTCGCATTGATTCTCACTTTAAATAGTTTCGTTTTATTTTTGTTACATTTTGTGGATGTTTTTTGATAAAAATAGATTTTCGCATATGTATTGACTTAAAATTGGTGCTAGCTGCCGCAGACTCAATTGATGGCAGCAGCAGCGAAAACAACGGCAGCAGTAAAACATGATTGCAAATGCAATTTTGAGTTTTCGCCACTCCGCTTTTTGCGTGTCTGATTTTTTACTAAGTATATTTAATTTTGATGTCTTAATTTCATGAAGTGACCCAAGTGTTGTAGTAAACAAATTTATATTTACTATAATTTGAAAGTGCTACAAACTTTCAACCACAAATATGAAACTACTACAAATGCTCAATGTAGAACACCAATACACCAAAAATATTATAAGTCTATTAGGACTATTAGGGTTAATGCAATTTATACATTTTAAAAGCTTCAGGTATTTTATACTGCTAATAATATTAAAATCGATTGAATTTTTTTTTTTTTTTTGAAAAACAAAAACAACAAAATCGTAGTGTATTTCATCAATCGTAAAATATAATGCACATAACCTCACAAAATGTGCGACGACGTTGTTTTATCATCCCTCAATACCTTTTATTTTGTGTCATTACATTTCGTAGCTGTCTCACAATTGTCAATGTGGTAGTTACATTGACATTATTGCCAACTGTCAAAATGTTTACAACAATGTCCAAAGAGAGACAGAGAATGAAAGAAGGTAGAGTGGCGAACACGTAATCCGCCACTACTTACACTTCGACTGTTGCTAATACTTCGACTGCCACTCCTTACACCTTCCTTTAAGTCTTGAAGTTTCCATTGTTATTGTTGTCGAAAGACAACCGAAAGGAAGCATTGACGACAAATGGTTTTTTAAGATCTTTCCGGTACGTGCGGAATTTTCTTCATTTTTATTGAGAATGATTTTTATGAAATGTCGATAAGGTTAAAGACAAGCATATAAAAGTAGGTAGGGTAGAGTGTGGGTTAATGTGTTCACAGTGCACTGTAAGGTTATAACCATTTGATTTGGGTAAAAAAAGGAAATACCCTCAAGTTGCACACAATGATTTTGAGAAAATAAAACAATTTTAAATTGAAATGTTTACGTTTTCAGTTACTATAAAAATTGCAACGATTTTATATTGTCATAAACTTCAAAAGTTACATTGCAATCGCAATTCAATTTTAGATGTAGAAATCTTTTTTCAAATCATAACGTCTCTAGCGTGGCCCTTTACAATCAACCCAAAATAACCTCATAATCAAAGCAAGCATAAGCTTCCATATTTCCATGCTATATGCTAAAAGGATAAAGATGCCTTATTCACACACAACAAGAAGCAGCAGGCAGGTGGCAATTGTCAACTGGTAATAGTTGTTCGTACCAGGTCAAATGGTCGTACGATTTCTTGAGCTGTTTTTCTTTCCGCTTCACTCAATTGTGATAACGATGGTGTACGTGCAAAATGTGGGCATTAAGGAATGTGTAAATAATGTAAAAAATAGTTTAATTTTTTCCGAAATGAGAAGAAATAAATAAAAAAAACAAATCAAATTCCTTCCAAAATACAATGTAAGTATTTGTGCTTATGTTTATGAGGTAAGTGAGAATAGTTAATTAAATTGTTAGAAGCTAAGAAAGTAAAAGGATATAATTTTATTGAAACAGTTGTTAGTATCTAAAGCAAAGAAATCAAAATGGTTAAAATTCTCGTCAGTTATTATTATTAAAATTTGTGGGGAGCTAAAAGTGGCAGGTAATCACGCTAATTAGCCTGAATTGTTTTCACTCCAGCATGAGTCTGTTTATCGATCACAATAAGGTTCTAAGTCGATTTGAAAATATCTAAAGTTTTTCATAAACAAATAATCCTGCCTGCATTTAGTCGCCTACCATATGTATATTAACTCTATACTGAAAGAACGTGCTACGAACGGAATCAAGTTTCCAGCATATCCCCACGTATATTGCGCCTTACTGACCCAATTAATTCGTTACTAAATCATATGCCTACAGACCTTCATGTAAAAGCTTCGATGACTAGTACCGCAGTTAGACTCAGAGAACCTGGCTGTTGGATAGCTAGATCACATGGTCGCCATAATATAATCAATACTTTACCAGAAAATCAGGTACCACTGACGACCGCTTACACTATTCCAAAACATTGTTTTGAAAATTCAAATCTTAAAATTCCAAGCCCAACGAATTGGTTTGTTCGGTCTCTGGCAAGGAAGTACGACTATACTGGATTTAAATTTGTGGAGTAGCCACTGGAGTCTTCTCAAGTGCGTTAGATTCATCTAAACTCTTTCGCTTATCTGATTCAACAAGCGAGTGCCAGGTAGAAGCTTTTGCAACACAACAAGCTAGTGGACTAATTATTGCCGACGCATCTGTATCTAAACTAGAACAACAATTTAACTTAACAGTTACCTGAAATGAGTATGCTGATTCCTTGGATATGTGGCGATGTGGCTGCAATACAATCTCTACAAATCTAAAAGGCTTTTATCTCTTTCCAGAGCGGAAATTGCACGAATAAACAGCAACATATACGGAACGCTACGCAATTGGATTACATGCAGCGTATAATGACTTCTATCGCAGTGGCCAGGATATCGAAGAGGTAGAAACTCTCGATGGCTTCCTATAGGCTAATACGGGTCTGGCTTTAGACCTTTGGCAAACCAAACTTCGGTGGAATCGGATAGGCTATCAAATTTAATACTCTGCTGAAGTTTTGTGATCTAACTAGATGGGTTTTAGGGCCTGTTATTTCATTTCCTTCTTTCCCCTTTTTTTTGTTTTTGAGATTCCCCTCGCTTAAAGAGAAACTTACTTAAACTTCTTTAATGAGGCTTGGAATTATAATTATTGTTTTATAGAAGTAAAAAAAAATAAGGAGAAAATAGAAATAGTTTTTTCAGGAGTTTCAATTTAAGCCAAGTAAAAAAAGCATAACAATTTCTGAGGATGTGAATAACTAGTACAAGTCCAATGATTATAAATATTATAAAAAATAAAATAAATTAGAATGCAGCTGTACCCCAAATTCTTTATTGTAGTGACAACAAAAAAATTAATAAAAATGTCAAGCTGAAAAGTTACGGTTACGGCTGCTGCAAAACCTCAAAAATAAACAAAGCAAAACTTTTTAGCTTGTAGTTTTTTGACATTTTTCTTAGTCACTAACATATATAACTCTAGGCCAGAAGTGTTGAAGTGGCAACATTGTTTGTTTGAGTTTCACCCTTATCAAAATATTAAAAGTACCGCAAACTGGTAGAGTAGGAACTAAACGCCAACGACAACGAAATTGACGTGCAAATATGTTTGACCTAAAAGCAAACAAACAAACAACCAAAGGACAAAATTAATAAAAGAAAATTACTTTTCAGACTTTTCTTCAGCAGCCTACGCTACACACTCATATACCCAAATCCTTAACCAGTGTTGTAAAACGCCAATGAAAAAACAAAACTGAACAAGCAATGAAAACTTTAAACTTTACAACTTTTCTAATTCATGTTTCTGCGGTTGCAGTTATTTCTACTTTATTGCCAACTTCAAGCAAACAAAAAATAAAGAAAAGAAATTGGCACTTTTTGTTATATGAATGTATCACACATATGACGTCATAGTGATGTCATTTAGTGTTGTACTCAAGACGTGGGCATGTTCTCCCTTTACTATTTTTTACAGTGGTTGGCAGCAGCTTTCTTGGCATCAGCTGCTTTTTCTTGCTTTTTCTAAATATGGCGGTTGAAGTTACGTGATCACACATATGCGGTTGTTATTTTTGTTGCATACATAGCAATAAAACCAAAAGACAAAACCGAAAAAATATGGCAGCCTTTGACGATTTATGTTTCACGTTAGAGAAATTATTATTTTTTCGTTTTTGTTTTTTGGATGTTTTAAAGTTTTTTTTTTTTGTGGTTGTTGTTATGTGTGGAAAAAGTTTTGCAACATAGAAAAATCTTTGCGCTTCTTGTGTTTTTAACTTTTTGCTAAATTGGCGAATTTTTTTTTATTTTCATTTAATTTTTATGGGCCACACCTCGTTCCCCTACGTTTTCCATTTTTTATTTTTTTGTTTTTCTGTTTTTTTTTTTTTTTTTGAGGTTAACCTTTTGTTTGTGTAAAATAAGACAAACAAAAAACTTATACAAATATGATGCTTTCATATTTGTTTGCTGATTTTTTATTCTGAAGTTTTTTACTTCATATGTTGTTGGCTGTTGGCAACTCTGCTTGTGCACGTACGCCATAAATTACTTTTTCCTAGCAATTGCGCTTCGAAACACTTATTGCATTATTGTTGAGCACTACTCGAGAGGATTTTTTCGGCACTTTACAACACTGCAGTAAGTTTTTCCTTTTATGAGGCAACAATTATTTTACAATGCACAGTGTAGAAACAAAACGAGTGCAGATTTTTCAAATGCTTGAACTTTTTCATAATTGTAGTTAAGCAATAAAATTTTAGCAATAGAACAATTAAATTTTTAGTTTACATGCACTTCGAGTGCTGCCAGATTGAAAAACCTTTGAAAACTCAGCTAGAGAGCTTTCAGTCTTATAACAATGTGTTACTTTAGAATCAAACAATAACCGTTTATCATACATTGTTCATTTACTTACCTTTTCTTTTGACGATTATCGAATGCAATATTCACTGGTACATCCAATTCCAAATCCTCTTCATCTTCAATTGAACTGACGATTTCATTAAATTTACGCTGCGCCGTGCAGCGATTACCACTCTGGAAATTATTTAACAGTGCCCCTGTAGCCCCTGAACTGCCACCCGTTTCACCATTCCTGCTCCTTTCAATGTCTGTGACTGTTGAAATTTCTGCTTGAACGCCGCCATGATCATGATGCGCCCAAATGGAGTAGTACCAGATAAATAGCAGTAGTGGTAAACGACGACGCATGGTGTAGCCATTTTGGACGTAGTTGCTAATTTTCAACGCACTGAAACTCATTTTGTAATTGTTGGATTTTTTTCTCGGCTGTTTTGGTTTTTGCTACACTTTTCACTAAGCACTTTGTGTAAATCGTGTGTGTGTGCGTATGCGTTAGATGCAAGTTAATTAGCAAAAATTGTTGTTCATTTGCATATAAATTGTTATTAGCAACACTGACGAAAATTTCAAGCTAACTAAAATTACAAAAAAACCTACATTTACACTGTGCAGCAAATTTATATATATTCGAAAAGAAATGTAATCTTCACCAATAGCCAGAAACTGAAATCGATGGAGGAGGCTATTTGCTCTAAGAGGGATTAGAAGAGTAAACAAGGCTTAGGAATATCTTTTCTGTGGACAGACCAGTGACGCTTCCAGAGTCCCTTTTCGCATTCCCCGAAATTGTTTAAAATACATGAAGCAATCAAATATGAATTTTTTATAATGTAGAAGATGCTTCCAAAAAACAACATACATATGTTGTATAGTTTTGAAGTTACACAATTTAAATCTCTAAATAAAAAGTGTAAAAATGCAACAAAACATCTTGAATAGTATGGGAATATTAACTATTTTGACAACCGAACAGTTTAGTGGGCTTTTTTGTTAACAATTTGTTAATTAATAGTGAACTTAGGCTATTTATAATTATGTTCAAATAACACTGCATTATATGTCATTAAAATAAAATATGAATTTGTAGCGTAGTGCTATTTAGTAAAATCGATGATAGAGTTTTTAACTTTTTGTTTGATACTCGTAATTGTGCAAGCCTCTAATGTCAAGCTTAAATGCAATTACAGTGCAAGTATGTAAGTGGTAAGTAGTGAGTGCGTGTATGGGAGGGCGTAGTTAGTCAACTCATCCATAGGGAAACCTGTCCGGATTCAAATCACTCATTTGAGAGCAATAACAGCATATACCGCTACTGCATAGCGTGTCAATCACTTTTTATTGTCAACAATTAATTGCAACTGTCAAACTTTGACATTGTCACTTTTTGACAACTTCCTTGCATTCAATTCAGTTCAGTTCATTTCAGTTTAGCAACTAAAATTTAAAACAACCAAAGCGCTCTGACAATCAATGGCAATCAATGTTGCTGGCTCCCCAATTTCACATGGTCGTCGTTTTTTGCATGAGGGTGGCGTAGAAAAAGTAGGTGCGTGAAGGAGGGATGAGAGTGAAGTGAACGATTGATTCCTGAAAATGTTAGATTAACTAACTGCTTTTGTGTATGCAGCAACGGCAGCACCAATAAATGCAAATTTATTTTATTTTATTTTAATTGCGCGTTTCTGCTTTGTATTTCGATGTAAGCAACCAAACAAGGGCAGGAAAACGGAGTAAAGGGAGAGTGGAGAAGAGGAGTAAAGAGGATAGACCACATTTTTTTTTTGGCAATACTTTGTTTGCAAATTTTTGGCTGTTGTTTTTTTTTTTTTTGGTGGGTTGAAACATTTTCAATTAATTTTGGACTTTAGGCAATTAATTTTAAAATAAAGTTTAGAAATTTCTCAGAAAATTTATTTATATTTGCTCAAACAATTAAGTGCCTTACTATAATTGAACAAAAGAAAATAAATAAAAATAAAAAAACACTAAAATAAAGTGAAAAAGAAAAAAGTTTAAATTGATTGTGCACACAAGTGCAAGTGAAGCGTAAAACATCAAATAGATGAATTGGCGACTTGCATTAATCGATGGCTCAAGAGATGTGGAATGCCAAGGTTTCCAAAGTTATAGCAATATATAAATCTAGTAAGGAAAAAACAAAATCTCAACTCCCTTTACTTTTGAAATGGTAACTAAATATAGAATTTCTTTGTAATAGATTCTTAATTGGTATGATAGAATGATCAGATAAGTTCAATGAAATCGAGAGCGAATTAATAAATTAAGACTAAGAAAGAAGAAAATGAACCCACAAACAGAAGTCAAATGAAGAAAAAATGAGAAAACGATAAATGATTAGTAAAAATTGAGACCCTAATAAAGTAAAACGAGATCGGGAACCTTCCGATCAATATCTTTTGGATTTGTGGTACGTCGATATCATGATTTACTCTATATCTGTACTTATTAAAAGTATCGAGCAGAAGTATCATTACTACTTAAATATTTGAACAAAAGTATCGATGCAAAAAAAAAAAAAAAATGATTAGCAATAAAGATATTAAATTTATGTGCAAATTCTTATAAAAATTAAATTTCTGATCTACAGTACCCCGTAGATACATTATGAATGCTAAAGATTTTCTTCGAATAATTTTTAATCACAATGAGTTTTTTCGAGTGCTGGTTCTGGTGACAATAATAGTGGGGGGAAATCTTATTATTAACTAGACATTTGAAAGTAACATTATTTTCAAGTAACAGCGATTCACCCCTTAGAGAATAATTACAGATCTGACATAACAATTTTATGGCGATCGTTATGTAACATGCTACTTATGTATGTTCATATAAATAATTATAATTATGAAAAAACAATTAAAAATTTCAATACACATAATAACAGCTTTTCTTTATTGTTTGATGTTTTTTCCATAAGCTTAACATGCATAACAAAGTATAATAAGTTCATGTAAATTTAAAACATTTTACTAATTCTTTCTTCTAAACATATGTAGATAAGTTGCAAACAAAAATCAAAGGAAAATATGTTTTCGACAATATGTTCCAATTAAATTTGAATCAGTACCTAATATTTAATATAAACGAACAGTTTATAGGGCAAAATGATTAACTTTAAAAAATGGAGCAAATTTTTGAAATTAAATTCATTGTGTTTTAAAATTCATGGTCCAATATTTATGCACATAAACACTGTAGGATGGGAAACTTTTTTATTACAAACAGATATATGTACATTTGAAGTTAATCAATGCTTAAAATAAAGGTTTGAACACAAAAATATAAAAATTTACTTACAACCAGAAGCGAAAGAAAAATTTTTTTAAAATTATTCTTATAAAAATTTTTCACTCACTGTACATACATCAAACAAAAGTATACATAAATCAAATGAAAAGCAACTGGCAAAACTTAATTTAAACAGTAACTACTTAGAAGCAAATACTGTAATTTGAAACTGAAATATTTAAAAATCATTGCAGGCTTACTTCATAATATTGGCGCCTTACATATTTCATATAGCACTGGATAAAGAATTGGCGCCAAAAATGGATCTACATACTTTAACCATGGAGTGCTATTTAATACAGAGACAATTTAAGAAAGTTATATTTTGTTTTAGATTGTCAATAGAATAGTTCAGGTAATTGCACTGAAATTATAAAAAGTTCCTAAAAGATGCAATACTGGTAGGACTTTTTTTTTTAATTTCATTGTAGATTAAAAAAATTTAGAAGATTAAAAAAAATTAGATTTCCAATCAATTAATTTTCAATTTAATCAATTTTCCTCAAATATTTCGCATATTTTAGTGCCTCCACTGCTGGTATATCTATCATTTAATTTGAAGCAAATTCTTTTCAATCTTTTTCACAAGTAAAATATCCAATGAATGGGTACAATTGAGTAGAAGCAAATATGCAGCATCAAAGCAAATTCAATATGGATAGATTTAACATTAATATATGTAGACTCCACAAAAGAACAAATGCTATTACATTATTGGCTGTCTGTCTGCCTGCCTGGAATATACTATTTCCAAAATGTGATATAATAAAAAGAAAGGAAATGAAAAAGTTTTCAATTCAACTACAGTTAGTTGAAAATTGTGAAACTATCAATTTTACTCAATTTTCTGTACAGATACGCACACAAAAAAAGAGGAAAAATCTCGAGCATCACCAAAAACAAAAAAAATTAAAATTTTTTTTCCAGTATAGTGCATTAAAAATTATTTGTGCAGCAAAATACACGGGCGAGTGTACGAATGCATATAGACCATGGAGCCTGTAGCAAAAATGGAAATAAGTAGTAAAAACTAATAATATGTAGTAGTAAAAAGAGTAGTTTTCATGTACCACTGCAAGCACATATACCCAGTAGAAAAACAATTCATGCTTGCGTTCAGAGCTGAAAGCAAAAAATTGTTAGACCTTAATTGAAGCGTGAAAATCAGACCTTTATTGCAGTGTCTCAAAAGATGGTTAGTGCTTAAAATTTTATATGAAAATTCAGGGCTGGTTAGCCACTTGTACTAAGGGATCCAAGGGCGCGGAAGAGATTTATTGCCCCCATTGGATCCGCCTAATGACAGCATATAATATAGCCTGATTGTTATGTCATAGAATCCATAATTGTTCGGGATATCGGGATTTATGTTTTTGTGATGAAACCCTCACTTTGGAGCTGGCCGTGATTAATTGTATGAAGATTTTTTTTCAATTTTTTATACCTGAATTCAAACATTGGCAGCTATTACTTTTTCTACTGGGTTCTTCAATACACATATTCGTATGTTTGTGTATGTGCTTAATATTTGTAATTGTTATAATGTAAGCACACATATCCTGCTGATCCGTTACTTTTTCCCTTCATTTTCTATCCATATGTGTGTGTGTGTGTGGTTTTTACGCTTTTGTACCAAAAACTTGTTTCTTTTCCAAAAAGAGTGTGAGTGAGCGAGAGAAGAGAAGAGAAACCAAATCATAGTTGTGCAAAAAAGTTACTACATCCGCTTTTTAGCTTTTATCTTTTCCGGATTTTTGTATGTATGTATGTGTAATTGATAATGGAAATTACAGTTTTAATGCCGATGATTGCGATGATGTGATGTTCTTTGACTTTATTTTATTTTTTGGGTGAAATGAAAAAGTGGAAAAAAGTTTTTGTTGATGCGTTAAATTTGAGTTTTTAATTTGTTGCCAAAAACTTTTCTTCCGCTTTTTTGATCTGTGATTTTGAAAGTGCTGTACTTAAAACAAAAACAAATAAAAACAGACTAACATTTACACACATCGATAAGTGATAGCGTTGAATAGGAAGCGGGGTGTGTTGAAATATTTTATTGGAAAAGTTAAAAAGTTTGCAAATGTATAAGTGCACAGTAAGGAAATTACAGCACCACGTCGCGCCCATTTAACTATAGACCGGGCAGCATGTTCTTACTACAACCGAGTACCAACTCCGACTTCAATTAATGAAACGGAATTAGAGACAATGACAAGTCAATTTGTGAAATGTGAATCGGCTGTGAAATGGCTAAAGTATACGAGTAAGATATTCTTAACGATTCGATGTAAAAACGCTGGCTTGCAGTGTTATGAAGCAGCTATTACGACCTATGAGCTGATCCTAGTTCTGGAAAGCAAGAGTTGACATTAATGTTGGGCGACCTAGCCACAAAACTCCATAAAATCATTCAACCACCCATCGTCACTTTTTCAATAATTTCAACAACTGCTCTTTGGTCTCGCCAATGCCAAAAATCATTTTTCTAGTCAATAGACATGGCTCGCCATTATATTACAAGAATCCCTTACAACCAATTGTAAGAATTTAATTCAGGTAAAATGGTCCGCTCTTCGTATTAACCGGACCTAACACTTTCCGATTTCCATTTTTCCTTGATAGCTGAAATTTTTGGTCTCAAGATAATTTCCAAGGCGGAGTTGGAAATTTGTTCGCATCCAAACTCAGTAAATTTTTTATGAAGGGCATTGCTCCTGTTGCCTATAGGTGATTCCACTATCGCAGCTGTAGAATCACTGATAACTTTTTGTGTGAAAGTCGCTCTCAACAGGATCAAACTTAGAAAATGAAAAAAGTCTTTCTTTAGCGATAGCCAAAAAAAAATATCTACTGTCTGGTCTTAGAGAGTAAATTCAGTGCTTCTTTATTCACGAGAAGGATCTTAAACTACTAGAATAACACCACAACTCATTAAAGTCTTAGTCTGAGGCGTTTGAATCCACCCATGTTGTACGTGTTATATTTCTATACTATTGAAACACGGAGTAAGACTTTTCAGCACTAAACTCAAACCCAGCCAATGAGTGTAGATTAAAAACTCATTGAAAATTGTCATTAATAAAAAGATAACACATTTTCGCAGTTTCCGCATTGAGGTTTATTAAACAGCACACATCAAATTTCGCACTTCCCCTCCCGCACACACACAAATGACAACAAAAACTATTCTAATTAAAAAAAATTCAACAAAAAATTTAACAAATTAGTTTCTCACACTTTTTAATTGCAATTTTAGTGCAA
This sequence comes from Toxonevra muliebris, assembly GCA_963691655.1. Classification (NCBI taxonomy): domain Eukaryota; kingdom Metazoa; phylum Arthropoda; class Insecta; order Diptera; family Pallopteridae; genus Toxonevra; species Toxonevra muliebris. Next base: position 90,300,835 of record OY829328.1, read on the forward strand.
ACATTTTTAAACTGCACAAAAAATAATCACACTAAAGTAGAGTAATTAGAAGAGCAGCAGAATCAGAAGAGAAGTAGTAGTAGAAGAAGAAAGAAGCAGCAAACAGATGCGCAGAGGATGTATTCTTCTTCTTCATCCACCTGTGGCATCATCCGCTAATTAACCTCAATTAAGATGTCACACTCGAGCCACACGCCAAACGTTGGTATACGAACATCTCTTTCTATGACGACCATGCGAAAGTGTTGGTGGCAATGAACACGGACGGGCAACAAACAACAAAGAAGAGAGCGATGGTGGGGAGGCAGAAGAGAAAAGGAACAATATTGCAATGGGATGATGAGTAGATGAGACCAACGATATATAGAAGCGAGGAGAGTGCGAAGGCAATTTGAAGGCAGACAATGTGAGTGAGTCAAGCAGATGACAAACAGTAGCGAACAAATCAAAATGGAGGTGGGGAAAAAGATGAAAATTAGCAAAGTAAGACCAAAACAAGGGAGAACAGTGATAGAATTTTTATTTTACAACATTGAATCCTTTTTCACATCGACAGATATCAATATTACTTTTCTTTACAACTTTGTTTTAAATGCACTTTAGTTCAGGATTTAATTTTTTTATTTCCTCTGAAACATTCACATGAAATTTATGAGCACACGCGATGAGTAATGAGCACCAAGCACCACCCCTAAAGACAGGTGTCAAAAAAGAATATACTAAACTCTCTCCCGTATATAAAACGAAACGAAACACGACGGAACACGTTGCAACACGTTGAAATATAGCGTTACAAAAATTTCGTATGCATTAACTTTACTACCACTACTACGTGCCTACCTCACACACACGAAAACACGCACTTCACCTACAAATAACAATAACAATTCAAATACGAATTATGTGATAGACGAAAGCACCTAACGGAAACTCTCGAAGTTTTCGCACAACTTCCGATTCGTTTGAAGACGATGATTCGACTGCGCGCCGCTACACAAAAGGAACGAACGACCAGTTGCTGTGAACAGCACGTTGCATCTGTTCTGCGCGTCTTCGAAATCTTTTTGATTTCTGTGCTGCTACTGCTGCTGCTCCTCCTCGTCAACGGCGACGGAAACAGCAACGGCAACGACGACGCCGACAACCAAATGATGAAGACGATGAAAAGACAAAAACAAAAGAGCCAGGCAGAGAGCAGCACAGAGCCGAAACAACGACAATAGCGACGACTACGGCAACGGCTACAACAACTACGACACTGATGATGACGAACGCAAAAACAAACAACGATTGTGTCTCGATGATGACGACGTTGCCGATGATGAAGGAGAATAACAAGAAAACGAAGAAGAAAAAGCACAAGACCAAAGACGAAATATCTTCAAACGAATCAAACTTATTCGAAAAAGAATAAAGAACAAAAGCAAAGGAAACAAAAACAAAGAAGTAGCTACTCGCAGATTATTTGCCACACGAGACGACAAGTGGCTCGGAAACATCATTGTCGACTTGACTTCGACTGGTGTGTTGCTGCTTGTGTTGCGTGCATGCAAGCGACCGACATATATTCTATGAATCATGAAACATATACAACTAGAAAGAACACAACCGAAAATTTTTATTATTGGCAAACAAACAAATGAAAAAAGCAAATACAGAACAAAAAGTTTTTGTTCGATTTAAAACACAAGCAAACATCGAACATGACGACGAAGACGATGATGTGAATGAGGATGACCAGCCAACCACATTTGCTGTTGTTTATATTTGTTCCGTTGAAAGCTACATTGGCAACTTGTGATTTGTTGCAAGTAGACTAAACAATGGCAGCAGTAGCATCTTCTGATGCATAAATGTCAAATGTTCAAATGTATGAAACAAAAATGAAGAAGAAGCAGAAACATTTGTAGTGTTTTCATTTGTGTTCTCAGAGAGAGCCCTCGATGAGAAGAAACCGACTAAGAAGAAAGGATAGATGTGACGTGTAGGCTGACGATGAAAGAGACCTTGACAAGCCAAGGAGTCAATTGGCTTCGCTGAAATGGATGTATTTGGTTGATGGATTTTAGTATGTGATAAACGAGCGTCAAAATGTTCAACCCCAAAGCATTATGTGGACCGTGTTCATGGGATGGCGATTATAATAACCTAGAAACTAGATCAAAACTAAAGTCAAAGCGATCATACCGCGTCGCACTTTACATCAGGAAAAGCTTCCACATATGAATAGCCGGATCAGTTAAACAACGATCACAAGGACAACAGAAAACGCACCCGAAAAATGCGTTGAAGATCAATTAAATATTAAGAGAGAAGGCTGAAAAACAATATCGTGCTTCAAGTTGCCATGCTCTGTTGTAGATAAATTTAGTGTAAAAGTATAACAAACTCTTGAGGGCTTTCAAGAAGACCTGCCTTAAGGTCGTTCCACGAAATGTGATTATGAACAATCTGAATTGATTTTATTTTGCAACGGCATTGTTCTGACGACTTTTTTACTGCATAAAACTAAGGAATACAGAAATTTCAAAGCGTAAATAGCAGCTTTTGTATCAAACTGATGACGATTATTTCTGTCGAATCACAAGCAGGCAGTAATGGGTTAATATCAACAGAAAATAAAAATTTTACTTCAATTAAAAATTGATCTATTGGTCTATCGTTTGTTCTTTTTAAACTAAATAATAACAAAAATCTCATTTTCGCCTTAAAAACATAATTGGCCGATTCACAAGTTGTCATATACTGTCGTATAATCTTGTATGAAAAATTAGAGAATTTATGAAAAATGAGAGGATACGACACCGAATAAGACACCTTGTGAATTACTCAAATATAAGGTTTGTGGTAAATGTTGTAAAAGAAGAGCGAAGTTGCCGAAAACAGCGAACAAAAAGGATGCAAAGAATTCAGCAATTTAACAACAAGAGTCAAGCGCGAAAATGTTGAAGTTGTAACTGATTGTGACTGTCAATTGAGTGTGGAGTATTGGCCATCGAAAAAACAAACACACACAATAAGTAGAAATAAAAATACATAGTAAGGAATAAAACGTATAGATTTCTTTTGTTGTATTTTTAGTATATTATTAAAGCTTGCAGTGATATTGGCTGCATGTGTGCGAAGTTTTGCTGCTGTCGCAGTCATTGCTGCCGTACGCGTGTAGTATTATAATGGAATCAAATATTGTTGTTGTTGCCCGCCATCATCATTTCCATCATCATCGTGTGGTGTTGTGCGGTGGTATTATGTTTGCAACATATGTTGCAAAGTAATACACTAACAACAAGCATTGAAGATGAAGCGCGTGTGCATGTATCGAAAAAAACTACAACTACATACAACAACAACAATTAAGCTAATATATAAATAAATTGTGCTTTGGATGATTTATTTAAAGAGCACACAAAGTAAGAAGTTAGAAAAACGAAAACATCTTCAATTGGCACGTGACAAAATCGCTTTGAAAAATAAATAGAAATTTTGGATGAGTTTGAGTTTTGGGTGATTTCAGTTCTGCTTTGTCGAAAATGTTTACGGAAGCTTTTTTCTTCTGCCTCATATGATGATTAATTTAATTTTTATGCTTTCAATTCGCATAAAATAAAATTATTTTTTGTAATTTAATCTCCAGCCAGACATAATTTTTGGTTTTTTATTTTTTTTGTCTTACTGCTGCAATATGTTCAAAATATGAGCTGCCTAGGCATGTGGTCCATGCGGCGAGTTATGTTAAGTGTAAGTGATCTCATAATTTGTATGTGAAATAAAAAACACTAAAGTAATGTGAATGCGGAAGATTAAAAATGTATGTAGTGTAATGTAATGTAAAACTACAGTGGGTCACAGTAAAAAAAAAAATTTTTCTACGTAATATTTTGAAAAGTCAAATTTTTAAGAGGATATTTAGTCTACGTTTAAAAAAAAAAAAATAAATTTCCAATAACGACAACATCAGCATAAAAAACAACAAACAATAAAATAGAGAAAATATGTCATCACATAGGCAGCGTTCCGAAGAAAACCTCTGCTCAGGAACATGTTGAGTTATATTGTAGATGCATAGATAGCTCCAGCTTAATTTCCTCAACTGAAGACATTTTTAGAGGGCCGCGCTTTATAATTTCCATCAACCAGTTTTTCTCTAAGCCTTATTGAATTGAAATGCTGTTACATCTTTTGAAGCAGCTACCTAACCGATTATTTCTCCATAGAAACGCAGTTTTTTCTTAAGCAGCTGGACGCATAACAAGCATCTACAGTCCAAGAACCTTTGCTGTATTTGCACAGCTTTCTTGAATTTTGTAATATATTTAATAACTTAAATTAAAAATCGAATGGAAATTCCGGGTGAAAAAACTTACGTATTTTGTTTCCCAGTGTTATCATTGCCAAAATAGTAGACACTGAAATATAAAAAATTAATTTAGGCATTTTCCACGGAAGCAGTTGCATTTTTGTAATACTATTTTTTGCACAAAAGTCTGCAATTTGTTTATGTTTTATTTATTATATATCTATACACATACATACATAATTATTTGTATAACAATGAAGTCTACCTGTGATATAGTACAAGCGTATGCATAAGGGATTTCCCGGAATTCAAGCAACAAACATCAGCAAATTTCTTTTTTTGGTGGCAGACATAAATAAATTTCATTGTAAATAAATACGAAAATTGTGATGACTTTTCATTGTAGCGCAATCAACAGCAATCAACGAAATACAAACCGGTGGGAAGGTGGAAGTGTATATGAGTTTTATATAAATAAGTGAAAATATGAAATGTTGATATTTTGTTGATTGCTTTCGTAATATTTTGGTCAATGCAATTTCCTTCCCAATTGCGCATATTGCAAATAAGTCAAAATTTAGTTCTGATGGAAACTTGATTGCGTTGTAATTAAAAATTGGTATTAATTATAAAAGTTTCATGCTGAAAATGACCCAGTTGAAATGCTCCTAAGAGCAAAAGAAATTTTTCTTTTAAGTAAGTTGTCAAAACGATATTCCTCTCGTTCACACATACTTTTATTTTTATTTCGACTCCACCAAACTTGGGGTTTTTAGGCTTCAAAGGTATTCTGAAAACGTTTTTCTTGGCGCTACCACAAATTTTACAAAATGAAACACATTCTTCATTACACGAAAAAACGAAATGATTGGCATTCCTTATTGATTGATTGAACATCAACACGATCGTTTGCGTTGATCACCGCCACCAACGAAACATGTTCAAAATTAACAACGACGACAACAGAAAAAACAACGCAGCTCATTTCGAATATAAATGGGAAGAAGCGCTTACGCAAAATGCTGTTGCTGCTGCTTTTGCTGCTGATGATGATGAGCATAATCGTTGAACACGATCGATCATAATAATAATTAACATTACAACAAGCACTCATTGGTGAGCGAGACCTCCTGCTTTGATCTGATCACCGATCATCAGATCATCAGATCACCTGATCACCGATGAAAGATCGATGTACAATGCACGAACGCGCATTACTCTGAGGTGGTAGAGCGCAAGCGCAGTAAATGCTTTGTATGCGTGTTTACGACATATTGTTGTTGCAGTTACTGCTTCATTGTGTATGCATGCATGCATGGTAGTGATCCTCATGACCATGATGATGATCATCGTTGATCGAAAGTGCACTGCTGTATAGTTGCAGAAAAGGGAAATCGAAAACTCCCATGAGAGCTTTTTTAGTGTTTACCTCAGTGAGAGTGATCCTGTGGTGCAACATGTTTGTTTGTTGCTTACAACTTGTAATGTATTCACGTGTGTGTTTGTGTGAATGGGTTTTACATTGCTTTAGTTGTTATTATTTGTTTACTTGAATGTTACGCGTGCATCATTGATGCCTTAAATGGCCACAAATCCATCACTATAAAACTTACAGCAACACATTGTAACACCTTGGACTCTAGGCTGCAGGGTATAAATTAATTTATGCTACAGTTGTAGCTAGCGTACAAGTAAAAGACTCTAAAATATATACATATATACACATTTATATATAGAATCAACTGCCAAGTTTTAAAAAATTTGCATTGCTTGCAATGTTGTTGTCGAGCGTGAGCGTCAATCGACTTCCTGACGCATGTATGCTCCTACTATGATGAGGTGAACTCGAATGAAGGCGTGATTGGTGATTTGTTAGATGTAAGGGCTGCGAAACTAATATTTCAATGTAAGAAGTAATTAAAGAAATTTTTACTTAAACATTCGAACAAATGTGCATTCAAACTTATGGGTATTTATAAAGGTTCCTCTTCTTCTCACGTTTTTGTTGGCCTACATTTCTTCAAACATTCTTCTTCGCCTTGCTTGTCTTCTTTACTCCTCCCTTTTTGTTCTACACTCATTTACACGCGATAAACCGATGATCTTTTTGTTTAAGTTATGGTGTGTTTTTTTTTTTTTGTGTTGCCAAGTATCAAACTTCAGAAAAAAACTATTGTGGCGCACACAAGAGGCAACCTTCAAATTATGCGCCGCCACAAAAGCCGAAGCCGCTTTGACATGCGCTGTGCTTTTGAGTGTAATGCCTACCCAACGATCATTGTTGATCGCTGTTGTTTTTTGTTGCTGTTACTGCTGCTCCTTCTGATGATGATGTGGTTGATGTGCTCTTTAGCATTTAATTAAGTACTTATTTGGTCAACCACCATCAAACAAAAACCAGCAACATTAAAAAAAGTGATGCCTACATTGTAACGTACATGACCACTTCATGGCATGAAACGGCAGCAGCAACCAGCAACAACCACTTCGGTTCAGTTCAGTGAGAAAATTATATATGCAAGCGTTAAATTTTGGCAGATTAACGGTATCATTTGATGGTTTTCAAAAACCACAGCAACTGGCTATTAATTTGGGCAAGAATATGCCGTCAAAACAAAAGCACAACAGTAACTGAGATCGCTAAATTTAGAAGCTAAACGAAAGCAAATAAATAAATTTGGAAATTTTTGTTTTCATTGCCACATAAAAGTCTGAATATTGTTAGTATTAGTGGGTGCTGTGTTTTCGGGTCGTACGTGAGCGCTGGCCGGAAGTCTTTCCGAATAAACAGATTCGGCCGAGAACACCAGAGATTTAGAGAGAGAATGAAAAGCTTGAAACTCCTGTTGAAGATCTGCAACAGAACGAGTAGGCATCGTCGTATGTACCGTCGGCCTTCAAGGGTAGATCACGAATTGCACGTTTTAAGGTCTAAAATCGCAAACTAACTTTATTAATTCTACCATTGAGAACTTCTGAGTTCACTCTTATATAATTCACATACCATATATGATGTAAAAGTTATCTTGAAAAACTATATCTTCAAAAACCTCTCATCTTCATAATTTATCAACATCCAAAGTGCAACATTTTAATCAACCTCTAATATGATTCCATAAATAGGATTCATTGAGAACAAATAGTTTCTTCTCTTTCGGCTTTATGCGCATTTGTTTCACTATTTCCTCATTGAAATGCCTTTTATCTTACCCCCTTGATCTTTTCAAAGCAGCATTCGAGCAGAATTATGTAAAGCAGTCACGTTGCGATTGTGCCACAATTTCCACAACAAACACTATTTCAAAGAAAGGAAAGTGGGAAATGTGTAGTAAGTAAATATAAGGAATACAACAGCAACAATAACAACAACAGCAAAGCAATACTGCAACAACATTTATTTTCTTGTGCCACCGTTACACACATACTGTCAAGTGGGATTACAATAGCATCAATAGTCAGAGTTTGCTTGTTGTTGCTATGACTGTTGCATACCGCATACCGCATACCGATATCTTGAGCATTTTTTACTATTGTTTGTTGCAGCCGATTGCGATTAACTTTGTTACTTACGGAAGTTGCTCCTTATTTGTTTTACAAAATCACACCGCTTCCACATTTCCCATCTACTTTCTTCCTTTCTGCCATGCTTACAATTCACATGGGCACGCTTTTGATTGCAGTGTTGCATTCAAAATACAAAATAGCATTAAATTAACACCAACAACACCGAAAAAGGAAGCATCGCTGCTGCTGCCATTGCTACCATGTTGCCAAAGTGAAATCCTTGTAAAATCCTTTTGTAATTTCAACAAAACATTCAAACAAAACAAAACAATACAAAGTTGCACTTATAGAATTTGTTGATGGTTTCTACTGATTGTTCGTGTTGTTGTAAAGCGTAAAGCGGATTGTAAGCACTGGAAGTTCTGCTAGTAGTAAGTAATAACGGTAAAGATGTTGCCCTTGCTGTTGTGACAGTGTTGCATTTCCTTCACTTCACTTTACTTTGGCATACAATGCAAAACTTCAAAGCAAAGCAGAGCATAGTAGATTAAGATGCAACTCAACTCCGTTGAGATTTTTACACGTTGAACATTTTGTAATAAAATATTTTTGCAAAAGTTTTTCACAATCACTCTCTCTCTTCCTTTCTATGTCTCTCTCTCTCTCTTTTACTTTCTTACCCACCCGCTCTTCCTTACATTTATTATCTTCCCTCTTTACATTGCAATGATTTTTGAAAATTTTCTGGAAACGTTTTGTCCGATTTTAACAACAATGACAGTTTATAATTTGCCTTTAGGGTGAAATATAAATTGTAAAATGCTGATTCGGTGGGTGTTAGGTATTGTAATTGCTGTTAGCTTAAGGTGGTCAGTAAAGTGGAGTAGGTTGGCAATCGTGTGGGTGTTGGTGTAGAAGAAAAAGTTATGACAACTTTTGTGCAGGTTGTGCTCAGGCAAATATAAACAAATTCCGTAAATTGGTTGAGAATCAGTTGGGGAGGGAGAAAGTTTGAAGAAATTTTAAGAGTTCATTACTAGCTCTAACCGAGACTAAAGGGTGAAAGCTGCTATTACGAGTAGTCGGTCTCATTTTCCGAGCAAAAACGATAATTTTCAAAAATCGTTTTTTTAGCAACTTTATTAACCAGGGGTATAATTCCTAGTTTAATTTAATGTTCAAGATTATAAAAAATCAAAGTAGTAGTAGTAAAGGGGTAAAAATACCCAAAAAGGGAGAATGGAAATTATGCAAGAGCGCATTAGGCCAAGATTCTACTTTGTCCGTTATTTGAAGTTTTGGTGCATTTTCTGGACATGTTTTGCATCAAAAATATGTAAAAAACTTGTTTTTTGATTACTTTAGAATGCTTTTTAATTCAAAAACAATTGTCATAGCCGAGATATTAATAGAGAAACGGATGAGCTTTATCCCAAAATCTCCCTCTTACATCTGCTGAAGAATCAAACAAAATAATTTTATCAAGGTAATAAGATCAAATCTCATGAAAATAAATTCTTATATTCCATTCAGCATTTTCTGTGTAATTACATACATATCATAAGTGGAACTGCCAATTAGGAGACTAGGCAATGCAAAATGATTCAAGCCCAATATTTTGAGTTCTTCAAGATAAAACTCCAACTACTTTATAAATAGCAATACGATTTAAGAATAGCCATAATTTGAGGACTATTTGTGTTTACCTAACTACCTACCTAATCCAATCTATCTCAGATATGAAGCCCAGATTCTAGCTGGACAAGGAACATCCCATAGTAATCGCTTAATTTAAACCTTCAACCTCCAGTGTTTGCACACCAAATCTGATTAAAGCTAGAAAAGAATAGTCCTTTGGGAATTTCATCTGCAAAGAGACAAATATACATCACGGCATGTATTAAAAATTATAAACTGAAAGTAATCGCTTCCACATTTTTAAATATACAACACTAATAACACTATGAAACTAATAAAACTTTTACAATCACTACTCTACTGAAAGTTACTGCTGCTGCATATCCTTGAGGGATATTCAATTGGCAAGCTTTTGGATACCATAAAAATCCTTGAAAATTGAGCATAAAAAACAAAGAAGAGTTGAAGGTATCTACATTGAGAACTCGTACTTTATTTTTTTCAAGTTTTTTTTATTTTGTGTGTGCTATTTCCTGGCACACTATGAAACAAAGTGAGAATTTTTAATTGCATTTTGCCAATTGTCAATGCAGATTTGTATTTTTGTGTTATAGCCACAACAATCTCATTGCAATACTATGATTTAGTGCGCTTCTGCCTTCTCCTTCGGCTATTCTTTTACCACTTTGTGTGTGTTAACAAATCACAAAAAATTAAATGCAAAAGTGCAAAAGAAGCAAATGGAAAAGAAATTGCAAATTGTTTGTTGCCAACAAATATTTGGACTACACACACAACCACTAGCAGATCCAGAGATTTCATAAGGGGGTTTTAATTTTTTTTTGTGTCATAAAAAAATATATGAAAATTTCATCAGTGACGGGGAAATTTTAATCTGAAATCCCCCCTTTGATCCGCTAGTGCAGACACCACAGTACAGGTCGAGGGCAAAAAGAAATTTTGGCAAATAATATGCAAAACACAGAATCGTGAATTTCTCATTTTAACATTGTACGCGCAGAGGAAGAAGAAATGTTTTTTTAGTTGCAATGCTCTCAAATCTAATAAAATTATTTTGTTTATTACGTGCAATAATCCTCTTTCCTTAAGTTGAATAGAAGGTCACACATACGCGTATACACATCCATCCATGCACGATACAAGCAGCGCTTCTTCAGCAACAATGCAAGGATAATGAGTACGCGCCACACATGAAGGCGGAAAAGAAAATGAAAAATTAAATTCCTTCCACTTCTACTTCAACTTGAGTATAAATATCAAGAACGAACATATATAGTAGAAAAACATACACAAAAAATTCGGAGGAAATCTGTGAAGAAAAGTAAAATCCTTTTCGTGTTCATAGAGTTGCACATAAGCGTCTCTGTGCGTGTTTGTATGTGAGCGTAGTTGTGTATATTAGGTGCCTGTGTATGGGTGTATATCCTTTAATGCATGCATGAATATTTAGTTGTAGCTGATTGCTGTTAAGCTTTTCTAATTATCATTAAGATTAAAATTGGCATTCTCGTGAAAATGAAATATTTAATTTAAGCATAAAAGCATTAAGTAAATAACTACAGTTTTTCAAGAGGCAGAAATCTTTTAAGTCTCACATTAATGCCTGAAAAGAAGTAATTTTTAAATACTCATACGTGAATGTAGAATGAAATCAGATATAAATATAAATCAGATCTGAAGTATCTGAATACTTTGGACCTAAAAAACAAATTTTCGAATCTTAATATTTTGAATTTTAATGTCTGTCTCTATAAAAAACACCACCACCACAACCAACAAAAATAATAGCGAAGAAGTGGAATTGAAAATGGAAAAATATTCTACAATGTAGATAGTTCGGATCTTATATTCAGAATCCGAATCTGTCTCGGATGCCCTGATCGGCATAATACCGGATACTTAGGAACGATCTTAAAACACTGACTAAAAATAGAACAAATTGGTGCTGCTAAAGATTAACTGTTCTCATTTTTCGAAAATTTGCTTAAGTCATTTCGCTGACCCAAAATAACTGTTCTCGGTCCAGAAATTTCGTTTATGGGTTATGGCAAACTGTTCTATTTACTCAACATTACGAACTTTGTCCTACTTTAAATTGAGTTAATTCTTTTGATATAATTTGGCATGTGCAAATTGATGTTTCTAAAAATAGTTTCCAACATCAAGTTACTAGCTAAAAACTGTTTACAACAACTGTTTACATATGAATTAATGCACTTTCAGCAAAAATTTCCATTTATGAAATAAGATAGTAAATTTGTAAAACTGTTTTAATGCAAATTATTCATTACGCTTCACAAATTCTTCTTTTTTCATACTTTTCTTTTATTTCTATTGAATTTATATAATTTATCCAAAACTAAATTCGGAACTAAATTACATAAAAACTTTTCACATATTTTAAATTTAAATTCGTCTACTGTTAGCATGTGTGACGTAAGGCACAAAACTCTTCTCAAACTATTTCCACCACTCAAACTAAAGAGAGCCAACCCCAAATTAATATTTCAATGTTTTACGGGTTTCATTTTATTTTAAAATATGTATGTATATTTGATTTTTTGTGGTAGTAGTTTGTTTCTGCGGTATGCAACATGAATGTTTTTACTGTGGGCATTGTTGTTGCTGTTGTTATTCTAGTCATCGTCGTTGCTGTTGTTGTTGCTGTTGTTGTGGCAGTATAATTATTTAGTTAGAAAATTATAGAGTATTATGTGGAATAATGCCACAAGCCACTGACGAATGAACGAAGGTAATTAAATGACCAAAGTGGATAAGTTCATTAAAAACGTTTGATAGTTTTACTCTCTGGTTTCTCCATGTGCATGTGTGTGTGTGTGTGTGTGTATGTGTGGTTTGAGGTTGAAAGCAAAGGATCACAAATATTGTAGAAAAAAAGGATGACAAAACTACAAAAATGGGGTAAGTTGAGGTTAAAAAATAAGGTCAGGTCATTTTTTTTTTTTTTTTGGATTTAACTCGCAAAATTATATACGTAAATTTGTTTTTTGAGTAATGAAATTTTATTAAATGAATTTTCGTTTTAGCTGCAATAAAACCAATTAATTAACAGGCTTAGAGGTAATACACAAACACACGTACACACATACAGTTGCAGTATACATATTGTATTGTGTCAGTGTGTCTGTCTGTCCGGGTGTGTTTGTGCATGTATAGTGTCGTTTAAATTGTCGCAATATGCCAGAAACCGAAGCTGATAATTTCAATCAATTTTAATCCACAACTAAAATCCATGTTACAGACACATATGCACTCATGTAGAATGTAGACACATACACACACTCACACACTTGTGCATCTGTGCAATGTGTCAGTCAGTGGAAGTGTGTGTGTGTGTGTGTGTGAGTTTGTTGGAGTGTGATGTGACATTTTAAGCAATTTACTTTGGTGTTGTTGTTACTGCACTAGTCTACACCACTACACACTCACGCCCCACGCCCACTTTCCGCAGCAGTTAACATCAATTGCTGCAATTTGGCAACACTAAGGATTACAAATGTTTTCGTTATTGTTGCTGTTGCTGTCGTTGTTGCCTTTGCTTTCTTTCAACATATAAAAGGGCAAGGGCTTGTAGTGTATGTAAATTTGTAAGTTTGAGTGTATTAATTGCGCTTTTTATATGTATTATACAGACACACACATGTATAGAAACAAACTATATCGAGTTAAAATTTCAACAGATTAATAGATAAATTTAATCTTTTTTTTTTGTATTGTCTTCAGGAACAATGAAAACTGATGATGTATATTATTTAAGGGTTCTTCATGGTATAAAATAAAAGTTTTGCATCGTTTAACTTAACCAAAAAAAAATTATTTAATTAGAAAATTACTGAGATAATGAAGAAAAAGAAGATGATGTAAAATTTTCTGTAACATTTTTTACAGCCTTTAGCCACCTGGCGACAACACAGACTTCAAGCTCTTGTTGTGTTGTGTTCCACCACCAACAATTCAAATTACGAGGTCTCACAAGACACAATGACTCATTACGCATTGACTAGATGCATTTAGATTCATACGCAATCTTGTATAATCTTCATATTATAGCAGCCAAAGAGTCTACGTGGTGGTCGCAATAGCGTTGGTGGTTGGTGTTGTGGACTGCCAAGCAGTAGACTGCCAAGTGGTAAAATAGTAGAGAATTTTCTGCACCGCACCACTTCCTAGCTGACAATCCTTAACACGTTCGCGAACACTCAAAATTGTATCGAGGTGCAAAAAGAGACACATGGCGGCTCTCTTAAAGTAATCGTAATATTTAAATTTTGATTATATACGTTTTTTCCAAGTTCTAACAATATCACATTTTACTAGCTATATACACTGAATACTAAAGCATTCACTTCGATACATAGATCAGTTCAGTTGTGAATTATGTGGATACTATATAGAATTGAATGTCGAAATTTGTATTTTGGATTTGAATGCTATAGTATTCACGTCATATTGTGACACCATGAAAATGAATGTTATAGCATTCACGTCCGCCAACGTGTTAAAAAACATAGCCGATCAGACTCGATATAAAACTGTAGGTCCCTTCCATTTGTGTACAATGGAAGTGTATGTAATTTGTACAACATGAAAGGATAAAAAGAAGAAGACTCTACATGGGCCGACAAGGAATTGCATGGACGTCTAGATTATATCGCTTAGGCAGATAATGATGAATCGATTGGAACTTGTAGAATTGCCGGCGGAAAATAAAACCTGCGAATTCTTGGAGAAGACCTCATTCTATTTCCAGAACTTCAATATATCAGTAATATAATTTAATATGCATAAGTGGCCAACTTTGCCAAGAAAATTTGTCTGACAACAGAGTGAAAATGGTGATTTCTGGTAAATGAAAAAACAGATATTAGCAATTACACTTTCACTTCTAGGGTAATCAGTTCTTTCAGTTGGGCACAATTGCAACATATGTCTGACTTGATTTTGTTGTTGCTATTTTTTATACAATAGTTTACGTGTTGTTCTTCTCTTTTTTGTAGATTTCAATGTTTAACGATGCGTTTGTGTCAATTTATTAAATGACCTGGATTAAAATTTTTCATATTGCCACAAAATACAAATATCTACCAGAATGAGTACAACTATATACACATTCGTATATACAAATGTGTGTATGGGTATGAGTTTGAGAATGAGAGAAAAGGATAATGACAATAACTGCTGTCATATGGCTGCATAAGCTCTGCGTTGACTGTCTGTTTCGGTATGAGAAAAGTGTGGAGTAAAATTGTAGTATACACACATATGAGCACAATTCCACACATACATATACACATGTATTCATATCTATACGAATAAATCCGGCAACATATTGTCTTCAATGCAATTTAATAAATTGTATTACATTATTATATTGTAGAATTTCCTATTATTGCCATTGTATGTACTCGTTCATGTACATTTATCTATGCGTCAGTTTATGTGTATGTGTGTGTGTATTTTCTGACAGGATATTATGATGTTTTACAATTTTAATAATGTCGCAATGATAATGCGAATATAGTTGTGTCTGTATTGTGAATATTATTTGTGGTAATTGACTTGTTGGACATAAATACAGTTTTTAGAGAACATGAATATGGAAATAGAAATTAATGGAAACAGTATGAAAGGAACGTAACGAACGCTGTGAGTAATGTGAGGTAAGGTGAATTAAAAGTTTTCAAAATTGTGAGCAACGTAGATTTTTGATTAGAATTAAAATCTACGAAAATTACGAGAATATTGGATTCCCATAAATTAAATAAATTATTCTACTTAAACAAACGATATTGTATTCGAAATTTTCGGAGATTAAGTAGTTCATTAAGCCGTTTCTTGTTGCTATTGCGAATGTATAGTAAACCATGAAATCAAAATAAAGGAAGACAAATGACAAGCCAGGGTGTTGACCCCAGCAAAATCTTTGTTTCGATTCCAGATAATTTTGTAGTACTCCGCTTTGATCTATAGACTTCACCAATAACTTAATAAATAACTTAATCGCACACATTTTCGATCATAATAACAACTGCATCCGCCAATGATTGCGCCAACAAAAAAAAATAATAATAATTTTCTTATATTTTACCAAGTCAACAGAAAGTGCCAGCACAAAAATCATTCTCATCCATATTGACAAGGTTACAGAAAATTCATAAGGAGGCGCATCGAAATCGAAATAAAAAGCAGCAAAAACAGAAAAGCAAAACCAAAAATGCGCATGAGCAAATCTCTCCATTGGCGTCATATCATCAACGTCGTCCCTTGTGACCATTATTATTATTGTGCTTCTTATTAACCCATTTCAAAAATACAACAACAGCAACAATAACAAAATATGGGCAACAGAAACAAGAAGGAAGGAACAAAAAACAAAAACAACGAAAAACAAAAAAACTTTAAACGATGGAGGCCACCGATTGATGCATCGTCCAATTATGTGGTATAAAAATATTATGATTGATTTTTGCTCTGCTCTGCTCTGCTCATGTATTTTATTTTTGTTTTACGTTTAAAGCTAAAAACAGTTAACCAAAATCAATACAAAATTGGTGAAATGAATGGTGGAATGGAAGCACATGCATGCAGTTATATATACATTTGTATGGATGTTTGTATGTATGTATATATGCATGTTTGCATGTATATCATATACAAGTATGTAGTTAGTAGCTACCTGCTAGAGGTAGGTAGCGCAAAAACGATTGTGCTTTTGATATTGACAGGCGGCAGCGGTAAATGTCAAAAAGAACAACAATAACAACAACAACAACATCAGAAAATGAATTTTATAGACCTCCGGAGCATTTTTGTTTTCGCTTTCGTCGGATTTGCAATTTGTTTTATTTTTATAAGTCTTAGGTATTCCCTACGTACAAAAGTTAAAGGTATAGTAGCTTTGATATAATGCTTGTTAACCAAAGATTATAACTGGAACCAGTACAAGTACAACCAAGTACAATTTCGAAATCACCGCATTTTTCATTCTTATAAGTTTCAATACGATCTTAATTCAGTTCGAATAAATCTTGTCAAAATAAAATGTTTTACAAATAACTCTTCTTGCTTTGCCTTAACTGGTCGTTACAATCTTCATTAAACCCCATGCGGACGCTTTTGCTATGCGCCTTTGCTAAGCGCCTTTGCGAAATAAGAACTATGAGATAAGAGTAAATAAGACTTATGCCTATTAAGTAAGCTTTGCAATGTAGAAGCGTGGATGCCAAAATAAGATCTCACTTATCGAGTTGCTGGGTTGTTTGTGGGATGTGTATTGGACTTAGTACACGCTTTTTATAATAGCTCTATATATTGTCATTGTTCTTTAATAGGTGCTGCTGCTTATTTTGAGATATATACTACACAAAAATAACTTGTATAGTACAGACATGGATCCTAAAATTGCCCTTCCGCTTCATTTTCTCTACCAAATTTATCATCATTGCCAAAAACAGTAATTCAAACTTGAGCTTCTGGGTGGCTGTACGCATCACACTTGAATAAAAATATAAAAACCAACCAAAAAAAAAATGAACTGTTGTTTGTATGTACATAGTTTCCTTTTTATGATGAACAACCAAATTTGTTCATAATACCTACAAAAGAAACTATAGAAACATGAAAAAAGTAAACAAAAAACTGTAGGTATATCAACAATGAAATTACGATATTTACAACGTAGTCGTCGTCGGTGGTGATGATAGCGGTGGTGGTGGTGGTGGTGGCAATTTGCAGGTAAATATTTATGTTATGGTATGTTGACATGCATTAAATTATCTTCAAGTTGATTTGAGTTGAATTCGACCACCGTCAACATGTTGAGGCCTTTCATAGTTGACAGTTTATTTTGATTAAGCAACGAAAAAAATAAAAATTAAACATCTCATTATGTCATCATACATTGATAGCGTACAGAAACGAAACAAACTAAATTTCTAATAACATATATTTATTTTTAATTTAAAAAAAGAAAACCTGTTTTAGGTCTAAGTTAATTTTTGTTCTACATGGCGATTAGAGCTGGAGTTGATCAGACTACGTGCAGAAAATCCCAAAAGTGAGCTGGTATGAAAAAAAATCTCGATTGCCATCCATTAATTTGTTCTTCAATGATTATTGACGTGGTTATCGGACCTGCACATTATCGATAACCCCGGAAGCTTGCCTGTTAGTACATGGTCAATTGTTGTTTTGTTTCTATTAAACAGAAAACTGGAGATAGAAGTTATTGATAAAGAGGATGCTTGTAGCATTGCGATAGATCTCCTTCTGTAGATTGGCCGCTTAGAATTCTTCAATCCAATCGTGTGAGAGTTTTTTGTTTTTTCAAATTTTACATATAATTACTTCTGCTGAGTATTCAAGAATTCGATCCATGATAACCCAACTAGCAATATGTAGAAATTATTTGAAGACAGTTATAATTGCAAAATCAACTTCCACTTAACGCTTACAGTAAATCAAGAGACACTTTATTAAAATGTATTTTCCAAACCAGTTAAAAACAAATACAAAAAGTTTTTTGTTTTTGCTTGCACACCGATGACATACATACATAAGTATGTATACAAGCAAAAAAAAACTGTTCCTAAACTAATTAAAATGCATTTAATATAGCTTGAATTTCAAGAAGTGCACAGTGCTGCAAATTCCAAAGGAAGAAGAGCTGCCGAGCATTTTGCAAATTTCTACCAATTTTTTCAGATGTTCTTACTTTTTTTTGCATTGCTTTGCAATTTCCATATTTTTTTTTTATGGTTACCACAAAAATTCGCCTTAATTGCAAAAGTGCCGACGGTTATTGCCATAGCGAGCAAGTGTGCGAGCAATCTACTGGAAAAGTTGTAGCTTACAACTTCTACTGCTACAGCTGCAACAGCTTAACATCAAAGCTTAGCCCTTGAACAAAAAACAAAAAACCAAAACTGAAGAAGAGTCTTGCCTATGACAAAGAAAAAAATTTGTTTACGAACTACCTACCCGCTCTCTGCTCCACTCTTTCCACCACCCTGCTCTCGCAAAAAAGAAGAACTATTAAAGTGCCGCGAGCTAGTAAAACTTCCTGTGGGTGTCACAATGTACATAATTCGCTGGGGCAATCAGGATACGAACTAAGTTTGCGTTTTGGGAAGCCGCAAGAGGGAGCGCTAACTCCACCACAAAAAAACTTTAAATGCATAAAAATTGCACTTTTTATTTTGTAATCATTTTTTGCATTTTGCTTGCACCTTTTTTTTTTTTCTGGATGTTGATGTAATATAGTTTTGCATAAAATTTGATTGTAGTTGCAACAAAAGTTTTGTTGCTATTTTGTTTTTTTTTTTTTTGTGAGAAATTCCATGTTTTATATAAAGTTTCTTTTTTCGGGTGCTTTAATGTGTTTTGCTGCTCACACGTCATGCCTTGATGCCTTCGTTAGAGTAACGCGTACATTTTCACATATATTTTGTTGTTATTTTTGTTCAGTATGACAGTATGCAGCATGATGCAACAAAATTTTCATAACACTGATGACGATGCTCTCTCTGTGTATCGCGTGTATCGCATGCATGACATCATACAATCCTTGTGCAGTCTATATGTAGATGTGTTTATGTGCGAATGTGAGTTAAAGTACGTGGTATAAATTTATGCAAATGCATAAAGAAATGTATAAAAATTATACTTTTCTTATTCATAAAAATGTGCATTTTTAATAGCTGCAGTGTCAGTGTGCGTAAGCAAATGCATAATCTGCATATCCTTTGTCAGTGTTGTGCATGTGTACGCGCACATAAAATATTAGAAAATTACTTTTGATGGCATGTACATCAAAGAGTTCGAGTGTTCTCAGTATTAAATAACGATCTCAAGTGGATTTCCCCAGTTTTAAATATACAGACATGTTTGAAAGTTATATTGAACTTGTTTACAACAGTTAACAAAAACTGTTCCCATTCTTTCTTTTTTATAGAAATTGACCATTTATAAATAAGATGTCAGTCTGTAATAATTATGATGCCATGCTTGTTTCAAAACACTTCACAGAATTTAAAGCATGTATTGTAATCAATAACGTAAAATGTTTTTACAAGAACTGCATACCCACTACATTAAGACATTCTTAACTCATTTCAAACTATTTCAAGCCAAAAATATAAATTTAATTTTTCATTTCATTTTGCACAAATTACACACCAAAATACAACACAACACTGAGGTGTTCCTTTTTTGCCACTCTCCTCAATTCTTCATTCATTGTCAGACACTTTATATAATTTCAGCTAACAATAATAAAAACAGCAAAGAAACAACGGAAGTAACAACCATTGCGCTTGTTCTTATTGCTCACACATACAGTCATAAATAAAAACAAAAAAGTGAGCAGCAGTCAGTATCTGTTGGACAAGATGGCGCGTGTTTCCATGTCAACTTCACTTTTTACTTCACTTCACTTAACTACTTCAATGTGTGTGTGAGTGTGTGTGCTTGTGCTCTGTTTCCATTGCTTGCATATTCTATCTACAATTGTGGTCGCATTATATTTTGTCATACTCTTGTTTTATGCAAATGCCGAACAAAACGAAATACATGCATAAACACATATATATATAAACATTTATGTGACAGTAACAATAATGACAAAACATTACAACAACAAAAAACGAGAAACAAAAACAGCTGAAAAGTACAACTGCATATAACAGAAACATTAAAAAATGATAACAAGCTCACATTGATAGTTAGAGTAAGAGAGCGGAGAGAATGAGAAGAGTACAGAGGATGTACATACTTGAAAGTTTTTTGTGTGGAATTCCTTCACCCGAAAAACAGAAAGCCAAAAAAAAAAAAAACTAAAGAAATTATGCACAAAAATATGTTGAGCGCATAATAAGGAAACCCTGCGGCACCAGCAGAGTTGCCAACGAAACAGGGCATGCAACCAGGATATGTATGTGTGGCATGTGAGTTCAAAATATTCAAATATGCACACACACACACACACACACACAAATAGTTAATAAAAAACAAATAGTTAAAATAAAACACATCAAAATGTAAGTTTATTTTTGTTTCCTTTATTATTTACTTTATGTTGTTTTTGTCAACATTTATATGTTCTTTTGCTGTATGCTTAAATTTTTCGATTTTCTTCAACGTCGCTTTCAATTTTTGCTTTAAAAATGAAATAATGATATATGCATATGGACAGGAAGCTTCAGGCAGAAAGATTGACTAGAAAATGTCTAAAAAATAATTTTCATAACATGTAAATAGAGTTGAAACAGTGGATTGAACTGAGAAAATTATTCGAATTTTCACTATTTTTCAAAACATAAATAAAAAGCTAAATAAAAGAAACTAGTCGAATGAGTAACAGTTTTACGTGAGTTTAGAAACTGATTTTTGTTGTTGTTAAATTATGAAAATTTTCACCACTGTTCCCAATTCGGAAAACATAAATCAGTAAAATAACATTAAAATGACACATTGTTATAATTTACAGAACAACAAAAACCCGAATATGTATTCATATGCAGTGGAAGCATTTCAAACCATGGCATCAATTCACGAAGCGGCGACACACACTTACACAGCCACACATACACATAGAAAACGAGAAAGGAAATGGCGGCATATTTTAAATGTAATTTGTTTTCTGTTTTCCAAGTTGGACGGAAATAATGCGATAAACTAAAAACAAAAGTATCATAAAAAAATAAACAAAATATAAACTGAAAAAAAAGGAAAGCAGCATTTGCCAAAAACCGAGATACAATTATGTGTGGGCCAACATACGTAAAACGCCGCTTGGTTGTAGAGAGTGAAACAAACGGGTGGAAAAAATCATTAATCCCACTCATCATGTATGTTCATTTTTCTGCAACAATTAAGCGTGTTTTATATGTGGAAACAGTAGTAAATCAATTGAAGTGTTCAAATGTTTTACATGAAAAACTTTTATAAATTTTTCGAGTATTCAAATCGTTGCAGCCTTTTGCAGCTTTGAGTCTGTTTCAATAAACTTCTCCATACTTTTCGATCTTTTAATTGCCAGTTCCTAGCAGTGATGAAATTTCCAAATTTCAAATTGTACCTAATTTACCAAAAAAGTTGTACCTAAATGAGCATCGTTTATGTAAGAAATTTAGTTTTCATTTAAAAGTTAACGATTAAATTGATTTTTCATAAATTTTCAGCCAAGATTTGTTTCAAAGCTCAGAGCTCTGTTATTTCTGTTTATAAAAGGAAACATACATAGTTCAAATACCTATAATTTTTGAATTCAGATAATGTTTATCACTAGGTTAAAACTCATAAGAAGTTTAAATTTCATAAAATTTTTGCTGAATTTCCAAAATCTTCCTATGACTTTGACCCTCTTTTGGGATCAATATACTTTATTTTATTTGAAAAATTATTTTTCAATATTTTTCCCTTTAAAAACAGCAATATCAGAGCTGTGAGCTGTAAAGTTAAGGAATACACTACTACTACTATTATGGCACCACAGCCCCCGGGGAGTTGCATTTATACACGAATGGAATGGAAGGGACCTACAGTTTAATGCCGAATCCGAACGGCGAAGTGAAAAGCTTTTCGCCGTGTAGAAAAATTTTTATTTTTCTATTTTTGATTTTTGAACGTGCCGAGATATGAACCTGGGCACCTCTGCATAGCAGTCCAACGCACTAACCACTAGGCTACGGCGACCACAGCAATACAGTACAGGCAAGTTAAATTTAAGTAGGTACTTATTACAAAATATTTTTTTGTAATTAAATGTTAAATTTATTTTGGCCAATGACAATTTGTACCTTAAATGTGCCAATTGTACCTAATGTAATGTGCCTTGTAAGTAGTTCAAAAAAGTCGGAAAAAGGTACAATTGTACCTACTTTTTCATCACTGGTTCCTAGTCCTAAGATCAACCTAAACAGAGCCCATCCACCGAAGCTGAAGTCTATCACGGCGTCTAGTTCTCATTGGATTGCTGAATAAGACTCTCCGGTTTGAAAAGGTTTCCTCCATTCTGTTAGCAAGTTGTCACAACTTTGCCAATAAAGCGAGGTTATGCTTTTTATATATGTATACATGCCAAAGTCATGCTTGATTTCTTTTTTCTCAATGAACTTGCCGTTTTAAACACATTTTCTTTAAAGCCATTTTTGATGCTATTGTTCTTTTCTCTCTCTTTCAATTTGTTAATCTAAATTAACATACAATTTCCTCCTCTTTAAGTCGGCCTTCTCTAATTTCTAAGCCTTTATCTCTTGCAATATTTCCATGCACTTAAGCAGGCATTATTATTGCTCTTTGCTAATTATTCGCTTCATGACTCCTTTTTTATGCTGATGGTTTATATAATCAACAGTAATAGCAACATCATCAACCAACATCATCCACAGTCTACCCTACACTAGCTTTTTTTATCAACTAGTAACCATGTATATCCAACAATGTATGTATGTATATAATTTTCAGCATCAAAGTCATTCATTATAAACATCATTGAAGCCATAATGTCGAGCAAATTTTAAGGTTGATACATTTGGAAAGAGCAGTAGTGTCGTTGGTAGGCTTTCAATTGCAATACTGTTGCTGCATAGCGCCATACGTGGGGCGCAAACGAGGAAAAGAGCTGAAGTCACATTTTTTATATGGAAATGTAAAGGTGTTTGTGTATGCGTATGTACATATATTGTAACTGTTGTTAATTGGATTCATTTGTGACATTAGCACACAGGCAGCAGCAGCAGCGACAGTTTCAGTATGTTGTGGGTGTTGGTTAATTGTCACCAGAACATATGTATCTATATATGTAAGTGTGTTTGTGCATACATTAGAGAATATATGCATGAGTTTGTGATGCAAGCATGAAATCTTGTGCGAAATTTTTAGTGGCAAATTGGTGAACATATTTAAGATTTTAAGATTATAGGTTGAGATAAGATAATTTTAGGATTCCAAAAATAATTTACAGAAAACTTTTCCCATTAAAAAATCTCAAGAGTTTTCTATGATCAAATATAGTAGTTATATGAAAAAAAAACAATGTTGTTAAAAAATTATTCTCACTTAATGTATTATTTCAAAATCTTAAAAATCTTCCTCGAAAACTGTTCCCATTAAGATTTCGCGTTAATTTGCTGTGATAAAGTAAAACCAAAAAAAAAAAATGTGTTTGCGAACTTCATACAACAGCGAAGTTTGTGCTTGAAGCTTTTAAATACATAAGTGCTTCAAAAAAACTGTTCTCACTTAAATGTTGCTGCATTTTTTATGAAGAAACTGTGTAAATAATATGATTTCGAATTCAATACAAATGTAATCAATTCAATAATCCAATGTGCATTTATAATTTATATTCAGAAACTCATTTATAATTAATGCGTAATCCCTCGACGTTTATTTATGTAAGTGTGTGTGTGTGTGTGTAGCATGTACTTGTATTAAAATTTCTTTCTGTTGTATTTTTCTGCAAAAGAAAAATAACTCAAATCCTTTTTGTATTTGTAATATTGACTAATGTTTTGTTGATAAAGTAAAATGTCATCAACATCAGCGTCAAAATACTCATTAACAACTTTCTCTTAAGGATTAAGGCAAGTTAACTTACACATATTTAGAAACTCAATACACATACTTATTCAAGTATGTAGTCCACTAATGATACTAAATACAGACAGAAAAATAAACACACAAATACAAAGCCAAATACACAAATACAAACACGCATAAAACTCCAAATGGCAAAGCAAACAAAAATGACTGCTGCAGAAGGATCATCACATCAAATGAAGTAGAGTACGACTAGAAATTATTGTGTTTGGTTAGTGTGATGATAAAAGGAGCTCAAGGATATGACAATGAAGGAACATTGAGAATAAAAGAGGACGAGAGAGAAAAAAAGAGCGAGAAAGAGTAAGGAATAAATTGGTGATAAGTGAAAAAGTCTAAAAATGTTGTCATCATCATCCTCAACAACAACAACAACGACATAGACTCTTTTGTCAACAACAGCAACATCTTTATCAATTTTAGATGGACACACATACGTCGACAACAGATACACATGGGCATACACACGCACAGAGGACACATACACACTTGCACAGAAAGTGATAGATGAAGTGCTCATATGTATTCAATGTTATTGTTGTTGTTGCTGCCGTTGCCAGTGTCTTTTGTTTATTTTTGTTGTCTTTCTTGTTGTTGTTGTTCTTCTTGTTGTTGCTGCTATTGCTGCTGCTGCTAACACTTTACGTCATTTTCACTGAAGCTTTCTTTGCTGTTGTTATTTGTTTTGCTTAACTTGATGAAATTGTTACTCTTTTCCTCTATTTTTGTTGTTACTATTTTACTCGCTTGTGTTTATGTAATGTTGATATTCATGTGTAGGTGTGTATGAATATGCGCGAGCACGTGAGTTAGTGACATTCTGTTAGTGCCACTTTTGCTGGATCATTCCACAAAGAGTTATTTAGGATTTCTTAAATTTATTTCATTTTCTTTTTTGTTGCTGCATGAATTTTCAAATTTTTACTTTTGGCTGTTAAATAAGTGGGGAATTCTAAAGTAATTCCCTTAAACGAAGGTGCGCTAAATATTCATATCCATACAAATAGTTCTACTTCACTTAAAATGTAGTCTGGCTCAATTCCCACTCGTTCATTAAAAACTCGACTATCAACCAATCTTTTGACGATCCCGATAGTTTAGTGGAAGGTTGCGGTTAATTCTCATAAACTTCTTATATTCATTATCGATATGAAGTGTATGAGAATTGTTAGAAAGTGTACAAGTAGTTGTTAGTAGGCAATGGCAAAACCACCAAGTGATAACGAATTGCCACACCGCCGTTCGCAACCGGCGTTAAATTGTTAAACCATCCCCACTATGACTTAGTGGCAGCGTGCCAAATTCTTCTCTCTGGAGACCCAAGTTCGTTTCATGGCTGTTCGCTCTTCCTGTCTTTCTTTCATAACTTGGGGCTTTGATACAATAGATTTTATAGGTTGCAGTGCCTGGCTTTCAGATCGTCCCATCCTTTAAATAATAATAATAATAATCAACCAATTTTTTGCTCATGAAATTTATTACTGTTGTTTTAGAGTTTGTTTCCCAGAATCTATTTTTTTAATAACATTTACATATTTTATTTTATTTCGGTGTGGTTAACCCAAAAATGGCAGATATGATCAGGTGAAGAGAAACTGAAATAAAGCTGAAATCCACCATATGTCTCTGTTATAATCTTGCGCCCCACGTTTTCGTTTAAAATCTTACAAGTGTAGAGCTGTTAAAAATTCAGAATTACAAATTTTCAAGACTATCTGTATGGAGTTAGGAATCTGCATGGGGCTAGAAAAAATTATTTTTTTCTTTTTAGTCCGTCTTAAAAACATGGTATATTAAATTTTTTTTTTATTTAAATATTTACATTTTATTGTGAACCGTTTGTTATGTAGAATCGTAAACAAACAAATGCTTATTAAAAAAGCCCAAAATGAAAAAAATGTATCCCAGATTGTGATGGAAAGATGATAATAATATTTATTCCCCACAACTTATCGATAATTTTTTGTGAATCCGAGGCATTTGGTAATCAAATGGGGTTATTTCTGTTTCCATCGTTAAATACTCAAATAAATATACAAATGAAACACGTCGACGATTAAGCTCAGTGACTGGCAACCATTACAACAATCATTGACATTTAAATCTGTTTCGGACCGCCCGGATGAATTTTAAAAAATTTCAAGTTTATTTTATATAATATCCACAATATATAAAGTCAAATAGCATATATTAGCGAGATTTCCAACATAAATTTGTTTAAATCAAAGCATAGAAATATTTTCATTAATACTCATTAGCTACCAAAACTTTAAGTTATCTAATCGTAATAAATGTCACAATCTTAAATTCAAGCTGAAAGATGCTAGCGTCAAATACATAACTCATACATAAGTATAATAAAGATACACCCGCTCGCTCGTTTGCACGCTTCACTTACCGTTGAATTTGTTTCAACGCTGCCATTGTTGCGTTTTCACCACAATCACATTCATTTGGATTACTTTCACTTGAATGAATGCACGTGTATATGTGTGTACAAACATATATACATATGTATATTTATGCATGTATAAGTGTGTGTGTATGTGCATTTGTATCTTTGTGCTTATGTCAAAATAAATAAATTCACATTTAGAATAAAAGTTTAGGCAAAAAACTGTCAACATGACAGTTTATTATGGTATTTGCTTCATACACACACAAATGTATACCATATACTCACTCCAACACATATACGTGTGCACAAAAAAATAAAGTATCTACACAAAAAAAAAACAACAACTAAAAGATATAAGCAACAATATTCATTTGTCGCATAGATAGCGATAACAGCAAGCCACAGACACACACACATACACACACAAAGTTTTATACACACATTCGAATACCAAGAGCATTAATACCTGCAACGTTTTATTTATTTCGGGGGGGGCGAGGGGGGGGGCGAAATAAGACGAAGCAGCACAACAACAAAAAAAACAATAACAACAATTTACCACAAATACATATACTAAAGCTACAGCAAAAGCAAATAGCAAGCAGTAGCATGATGACGGCGGAGTGTTACGATGTGTGAAGGAAGGACGAATATGTATCTGTAACATACAAAATATACAAAACACACACATACATACATATGTATGTGCTCCGAAAAATGTTAGTAATAGTAGATTGGTAAAACAAAAGCGCAGCAAATGAATTTGATAGCAAAAACTGTTTTTCTCTTTTATTTTTTTTTTTTTTTTTTTGTTTCAGTTTTAGCTACAATACTAATACGTAACATACAACTACATAACTTAGTTAATACACAAAAAATAAAATAGTATCCTGTAAATAGTAGCAAAAGTGGTAGAAAAGTATGTTCAAATATATTTTGTTGTTGAATTGAAGTTGTGGATATTTGCATGTATGTATGTGAATATATACGATACCAAAATTTGTTTCTCTGCAAGGGACTATTACACACATATGCATCTGTATGTGGGAGAGAGAAGGAGAGAGGAGAAAAAAAAGAGAAGGAGTAATAGAGGAAGAATTATATTGTTCAATTTATGGCGCAACTCATCAGTTGTGCATAATAAAAAGTATAACAAATTAAGTTAAAATGTAGGTTGAAAGAGTCGAGCTGAGCTGAGCTAAAGTGAGAACACTGAGGAATACATACTGAAGGTGGAAAGCGTGGGAGCAAACAGGTACCAGTAGCAGTAGGAGTTAGAATATTGATAGCAATTTTTACCACACACACACACTAATTCCTACAAAAAAACAACCACATAACATTTCATTCGAAATGCTCGTGTACACACACATTCACTGCTTTTGTTATCTCATACATATGCGATGATACATACATATGTACTTATTTTTGTGCTTGTGAATGTATGAGTTTTTAAACGTTTGTTTTTGCTTAAATTTTTTGCTTTTTTTTTTTGTATTCTTATTTTTTTGTGGTTTCTTTTTATTGGCATGATTTGTTAACATTTATATATGGAGAGTGTGTCTCATCTTTTTCTTCTTTTATGGCACATAAAAGGCTCTTCATGGACTGCCATGAAAAGCCTAAACCAAGTTTTCCACATCCATTCATATGGTGCGAGTTATATTCGTAGACAAATGGAAGGGACCTACCATTTAACGTCGAATCCGAACGGCGAAGTGAACATTTTGTTCAGGCAATTTTTGCTCTTCAAGGTTTCTCATAGCCAACCAAGAGGTGGTGCCGTGTATAAAACTTTTCTATTCTCAATCTATGATCATATTTGTCATCGAACTCGAGCACTTTGAGGGTGCATGTCCGATTCTGTACCCCTTGGAGGCAGGGGTTTTTTGGGTTAATTATAGTTGAAAAAAACAAATAATCCCCAACTGTGACCAGTTAAACTTTGTCATATAGCCGAATTAACTTGATCTAGGAACAGTTTTTGTTGGCATAAATTAATGTTTTGCCAGCCTTGATTACGAACAGTATTTGAAATTTTTTTCTTCAGCAAAAATTATAATAAAAAACACCCTTTGGTCAAGCCTAACACTAGCACTACCAATGCCAACAAACCTTAATCCCCATTTGAAATCTTCTTCCGGCAGAAAAACAGCAACAAAAGTAATAGAACAACTCAGTTATCTCATTTTATCAGCTCACAAAAGTTCAACTAATTTTTAGCATTAAAACTTTTTTTGTTATCATCGAAAACGAAAAACTATGCCTGATGTCACGTCGTCGTCATCATTGGCACTTATCCACGCAACACACAAACACACTTAAAGGCACATACACAAACACACAACACACACACATACACATATACGCTAAAACAATAAATTACTTTATAATCCGCTCAAAAAATGTTTTCCCTTAAAACAAATAACGTAAAAATGCCCTCGAGTGCACAAGCCAAGCCGAATCGCACCCACCACCACCAACCGAAAAGGGACAGAAGCAACAAAACGAATTACAACAAGAGGTATTGTGTAACAACAACAATTTAATACGGCTCATGTGGCAAAATACACACACACACACACAGACACACGCACACGCATGCAACAACACCCCTTCATTTATATGAAATGTAATAAAAAGCATTCAATGTCATATTCTAACACACTCGAATCAAATCGTATCGTATCGCACCGCATCACATTGTATCCCTTCATTCATATCCTGTGCGGCAGGATAATCAAATCAAAAATTATTGCAAAAATAGAAAGCAAAAGAAGCACTATGCCCGTTCTCTCGGCTTGAGTTCCTTCAGAAATTCCTTAGGAGAAACGAAAGAAACGAAACGAAATAAAACTTTTAGTATTTTTATTATCCTTTTGCAGTATTTTGTCATTATCCTTGATGCCTCTCGTAAAAATCAACTAAGCATACAGTGTTTAGAAAATCACACACACAAACGCACACACAATTCAATTCAAATAAACAAACAAACAAACAAAAACAACAAAATTCCGTAAAGTAAAATGCCGGCACTGGGAAGACTTTGAAAGTTGATGAGTTCAATTTTTGGTTATGAAGTAACGTGAAGTGTATGAAGTAAGGAGAAGCAGTGAAGCGAAGTGGAGTGGAGTGAAAACTGAAGTGATATTGATCGCATGATGAAATGAAGTGGCTGGCGTATGACTTCATTGCCATCAGGCAGCAGTAGCAAGCAGCAAAGTAACAGCAGCAAGCAGCCGATAGAGCAGAGTGGCAATATATTTAAGTAAAAATATTTTAGTTTCGGCTGCGCTCTGTGCGCAATTGAATTTCGGTTTTGAGAAGTGTCGAGTATTCAAGGAAAAACGACAATGACAACAAAACATCCATTCATTCACTCACACTCTTCGGTGTGCCTTCTCTACTTAAGGAAAAGCTTCTTCGAAATGTATTTCCTATGTGCTTTCTGAAGTACGAGTACATAAAAGTATTTATGATAACAAAGTGCTGCTTCGCTTGTGTTTTTTTCTATTTGTTGGGTAACAGGGTGTGCCTTGGAATAAAAACAAAACATAAAAAGAAAAATTTTATGATTTTATTTCATCAATTTAATTAAGAAAATAATTTTAGTTTATTTTCGGTAATTAATTAATTGCAGAGGTCATTATCTATTGTGTGCAGTAATTAATGTTATTGTTCTAGTGAAGGCAATTGGTCCTATAAAACATGGTATATGATAGAAAATCATTAGGAGTGGAAAATCTAAGAAATATTTTAATCACTGCCCGTGAGTTTTTAGCTCAATACTTTTTTTAAGATATTTAAAATCTTTTCCCATCTCTCGCTCACTTGACCTAAACATAACCTTCAATTATGCAACACATTACCCTGTATCTTCTGGGAAATAAATTAACAACTTTTATTATTCTTGTCTATAAAAGTATAGCAAAAAAACACAAATATCCCACACAAAAAAGGACACAACTTACAAGAGCAACAAAGCAATAATAACAAAAACAAAATGCTCTAACAAAAAATAGAAAATTGCTTAGCATAACAAGGCAAAGCCTTCCGTGGTAAGCAAAGCCAGGAACCAACATCATCAGTAACTATGTATGTAGGTATGTCCACAGTATACAGTTTCCGTTTCCTGTTAAAAGCGAGAGAAGTATTTTCACTTTAACTGCAAAATATAATACAAAAATAACATCAACCAAAATGGTATCAACAACAACAACAAAAACGCAGAAGTAACTTTAAAATGTGGTTGTGTGAAGGGTGGTTAGAGGAGTGTAGGGGGGCAGGTGTGTAAAATACTAGGAGAGAAGTCGATATGGAAGAATGTGCTGCTTTATCAAAGTGATGTCTGCTGCCATAATTGTGTGCCATAACAAATAAATATGAGTAACTAACGGCAACAAGAACAGCAACAACCAACGAAAAACATCAGCAAAGACAATAACAACAAGACATTCACTGCTATATAACTACACTATATCTATGTGCATCATAGCAACCAGATGTACATATGTGTCTGTGTGTGTAGTGGGAGTAAAAATTAACCTTAAAACCCTACTGAACCTTCCAGTGTATAAAATATAATCATTTTAAGGAACAACTGCTTGCGGCATGAGCAGAGGGTAGTAATGTGAACCAAAATGGTCTGGCTAGACTCGAAAATTGTGGTTAAAAGAGCTTTTTAATAGAGTAATCCTGCAGGACATGGCTTGTATACTTTGATTTTATGTGCACAATGTATGTGCGTGGACTAGAAATAGTAAATATTTTTAGTTTTATACCAAAAACAAAACAACGAAAAGAAATCAATACCAAGTTAATTTTAATAGAGTAAAGAAAACTTTGGAATATATGTAGAGAAAAAAAAAATAATACTTTGTACTTTGCAAGAAGAAACAAGAAAAAAAAAATAAAGTTGTATGTTACAGAAAAATTTTAAGTTTTATAATACTGAAAAAAGTTTCAAAGTAAACTTTTAATTGAGCAGAGTTTAACTTGCGAGCTTAAAAAGATAATATATGAATGCCCAAATATTTATAATACAAATATTTCTAACGCTGAATTGTACCATGTTGTATGTATTTCACCCACACACACTCATGCTCCCGCTCACCTCACAAAAACCACCCACTTTACTATCAAAACGTAAAAATGCGCTTGAGTGATATGAGTATTTTAAATTTTTTTGCATTTCGATTCATTCACAAAACATTTTTCAGACGAATAATTACCAAGCTCACTGTACTATGAACAGGCGCAATAAATGCACGCTCATTTAATCGCAGTTACGCTCTTGCACGCTTACGTACTCTCTTTCTTTGAGAGAGAATTCATTGCATACATTTTTGCGCTAGCTTGTGTTGATAGTTGTACTTTATGTTTGGGAACACCTTGTGGCGGCATTCAGTTGCTCGCAGAAGGTGCTCGCTAACGGTATTATTCATACGTTCATTCATCGTCATCATAAAAATATCATCGAACGCGTGAATTTAGCGTTGCATTTTAACGTAATATCGTTCGGCGTCGTGTGAATTAGTGTGATTTACTTTTTTTTCGTCTTTTTTTGCAGCATATTTCTGTGCGCATTTCGATTGAAAAGAAAACGGCGGGAAAATTCCAAAGTATTTGAGAAAGCATACCATATACTTTCCACGTAATTGTAATTGAATTTATTAAACTAAACTAAACTAAACATAATGAAACTCATCTGTAAATTTCTTATACTTTTACTTGTTTGAAGTTATGATGGAGCAGTTTCCAATCACTTTGCTGTTAGTTGCTTACTTTGAGAAATTCTTTGAAAAGTTGTCTAGTTTTATGCACATACTGCGAGCATATGTAATCTATCCCAAATTGAATGTTGTGTAGTTTGTTAAATTTATAAAGGAAACCAACATGAAGATATGATAAACATGTGCTCGAAGTGTAGTTGAAAATACATTCATCAAATACGAGTATATAGTTGCTTACCTACATACATATGTGTGTACTAGATATATGGAATTTTTATTTGAATTTACTATGTAAGTGTCGATAAAACAAGATAACAAAATGTGGCTCTTAGTGAACTTTGAGCTTACTGAGTTTTTCCTTTGATAAAAGTTATTTATTTTAATATAAATATAATGGTTTATAATCTGAGATTGCTTTTCCTAACATTCTACCTTAAAATATATATATTTAGGTTAAAAAAGCTGACACTAAATGTTAAAAGCCTAAGTCTATTTTTTAGGGCTCATTATGTTACAACCATGCTAAAAAGGGCTAAATTATTATAACTCTACTTCAAACTATTTGAGCAATTGAAGGCTGGGTGCTGACATCCTTAATTGGCACACCAGCAGCCCCTTCCATGCAGAACAGGCACTGGGCTCAACGATGATATCTGAGTTTTCTCTGAACGCGGTGGAAGTTATGTCGGTCGCCAGAGCCTCAAAAGTAAAATAGGATACACCACACATAGGTGTGGCTGCCAATGAGCTTGAGGCTTTATTCTTCTACTACAGGGCATAAAAAACAAATCCAAGAAGCTGAGTGTACAGATACTACCACTCAGAGATCCCTAGGATCCTTTATGGATGCAATATTATGCTAAGAGAAAGACTTTCCTTAAATGTTACACCACGCACTCTGAAAGTTCACTAGCAAATTCAACAATCATTCAACTCCTTTCTTTAGTATCCACAAAACATTTCCAGCTCACTGATGATTTCGAAGAATATTGAGTTCTATGTATCTTTAAGCCGTGCATGGCTTTTGTTTCAGTATAATTTTTATCAGTTCAAGAAATTTTTTTTATCAATAGTCAGATTCCATACTTTTATACAGTATACTCGTATATATTGTTATACAACTTCTTTTAGACTTATTCACAATAAATGTAAAACCTTTATTTACTGTGACCCTTTGAAAGACTAGGCAAGTAAGTGGCAAACTGTAAATTAAGTAATGAGTAAATAATATGAACAACAAATGAAAAATAGATACGTGTAACTGCAGAAGACTATGATAAAGACAACCCCAAAACAGTAGCAACCCCAAAAATCAGCTTAAAAGTCCACACTCACATTGAAAAGAACGAACAGCGCTCAACTCAGTAAAAAGAAACTCAATTTAAATAAAAAAGGGGTATTTAAAAAGTATGTAGCATACATAAAAGGGCAGCAATAACTAACACACTCAAAATACGAATAAATAGAGCGAGAACGACTACAACAACAACAACAATAGCAACTTGCCACACATTTGCATACCAAATGATGGCGGCGGAACTTGATTTCCGACAGAGAATAAAAGCAAAAGCAAAAATATTATAACAAAATAAAATACAAGTGGAAATAGTAAACAAAAAAGCAAGAAATATTTAAAACAAAAGTGTTTTAAAAATTCATGCAAAACAAAAAAACGAAGTAAGCAAAAAGTATATCCGCTAACAAAAACGGAAACGGATGTGAAGCTCATCAGGTGTCGGTGGTGTGAGCGCAAACAAAAATGTTTACAAAATTCAAATAAAAAAGGAAAAAACAAAAGTACAGTTACAAAAACAAACTGTTCCTACATTTCGCACACAGCATTTTTATATTCGAGTGACCACAGCTGCACAGCAAATCGCGTAAGCCAATAATGCTGAATAACAATAATGGAAATGGATGTTAATCTTGTGAAAGTAAGCGCCATCGAGCTGATGACCATCTCAGCGGGCTCCTACAGCTCTAACCACAACAGCACCAACAACAATAATAGCAGCAACAACAATAATGGCGATATAGCAATACGGCGATCACGTTTACGTTCACGCTCGCTGAGTCCACCATCTGCACCTGCCGCCGCAGCCGCCGCAGCGACGCCAGCACCTCGCACTGGTTGCTGCGGCATACTAAGTCGTTTACTTTGCCTAAGCGCTAGCAATACTGGCAAAACCGCAAGCAGCAGCAACGATTATAATAACTTTGGAAATATTTTACCACCGCTACCACCTTCAAGTGCTGGTTGTGGTGGTGGCATCACAGCCATTACGAATGCTGCTTCTAGGGTTACCAATGGCACCACTGCAGCTGGCGCCTCCATTAACGCCAACGACAGTCAGCGTAAATCTCATCAACGTCGTCGCACACCGCAGGAAATCTACTTTGAAAGTCGCGGTAAATCCTGCAAGAAATTACTCAAATTCAATGGCAGCTCGAATAAGGTTAGTTCCCTCTAATAAACATGCACAAACACACTCATAGGTACATAAATACATACATATACATATTTACTCATATGTTGACTTTGTTACAAAATGTTACATTTTGCGGTATGTTGTAGTTAACCCAGTCGGAAATATGTCCTCAATGAATGATCGCATTGGCGATGTGCATATCTCTTCACTTTCTTACTTAAATTTGATGTAAAACATCGAATAGAAGTCGTTTGTTGTCGTTATCTTAGGGTGCTTGATCACTGAATGTTTCGTGATCGTGTTAACATACATAGCCTTCAATGATTGTTGGGGTTTCTTTGAGTCTGTGTTTACAGCATTTATTGAAATTGTCGTGGTATTTATAACGGTTTTTTTAAAACTAGTTCACAGAACGGGACAAGTGATAGTATGTCATTCATCGTTGGTTTGAATATACTGTGATAAGAATCATAAAATTTTAGAAGATTTTCTGAAAAATCCGTTGCAGACATCATAGGAATTGTCACACATGCAAATCCAACTGGGGAATTATTAGCTACGTACTGCAGCTATTGTATTGAATGAATGATGTATTAGTAGCCCAAGATACACACATATATAACTGAATATACAGTATTACCATTCTTTATGCTTAAAACGAAATGTTACACATGCTAGTTACTGTGCTGCCCGTTCGTCTTATGCGTGCATATGAGTAAAACCTTCATAATGCACCATGCATTTATATATGTATGAATGTGTGTGTGAGACATACAAATATTGACTTTATATATGGTGGAGCATACCACATGAGCATAAACTGATGTTGGTACAATGCCACTTTCCATATTTATAGCATATACGTGTGTATAAATGTGTGTGAATACATACATACATACATATACATAAATCATATTTTATTGAATGCTTACTTAAGTGCAACTTACTCCAAATGCACTGTACATCAGCAATGGATGACGACAGCGTCTAGGATCAGAACAAAGACAACGAGTAGCTACCGCATTGTATGCTCTACTCCAAAAGATTTTATTTTAAAATTTATATTCTTTTCTCCTTTCTGTCTTTGTTCGCTAAAAAGTATTCAACAAAGATTTACTTTCTTCCTCAAACACACTAAACTTTAATATTAGCAAATTCACTTCATAGTCTGCTTTTTTTAAGCTATGAATATTTTTTAATATGACATTCGTAACTTGTGATGTTTTAATTAGCACAGTAAACAAAATCATTTTGATGGTATGATCTCAAGTGAAACAGGCTGTTTTTATTAATATTTCTTCATTAAAAATTTAGTTTCTTAAATGCTTATCTGACAGTTTAGAGACTGAGCGAAACTAATGCGAAGTTAGAATTTACTCACTATACACAAGAACTACTCTGGAAAATTTCTTATTAGATATTAGATTAGAGCCTGAAATCTATTTGTTGACTGATATTATTTTTTCAAAATATTGCAAATTAATTTATTTGTACCTCAAGCCCATGAATAAATATAAGCTTGTTACCTGCTTTATCCATTTAGAAAGCTTGAAATTGTAGGTAGAGATGCCGTTCAACCGGAAAGAGTTGCAGATCAATGGCTTATATCTGGTTGTTGTATTACAGTAGAATTGCGATAATTCATACCCCGTTAATTCAAAAATCTCAATAATTCGTAACAAACTGTAGGTCCCTTGAAAAAATCGCTCTAATTCGCAAAAGTTCTATACATTTTGGTCCCCTCGCTATTCGTATATTTTTTTCAATACAAAGTCTGTTTAACCTCTTATAAATCGAAATTGGTTGTTGACAACCTCTTATAACTCGTAATGCAAAGCAAAATTTTCTGGAACTATGATTCGAAAAAAATCATCCAGATTTTGAGATGAAACGCCGGGGTGAAAACTTTTGTAATTCGTAAAAAATTGCTAGTCCCTTAAAATTACGAATTATCGGGATATATATTTGTATATTTACATTTGTGTTTACACTTTCAATCAAAAATTTTAAAGTAATAATAAATTCATAAAAAATACATTTTTTAATTAAAAATGTAATTGAGACGTCAGCAAATTATTTGTAGATCTTCAGATATAAATTTAGTACTGAAATAATGCAAAATCCAAGAATTAATAGATTTGCTTAGTGATTTCACAGTTTCAAAACCAAGAAAATCCGTGTGTGTACTGGCAAAATCAGTACGTCTGGCTACTGAAATGGCAAGAGCGATATCCAATAAGCGAAGTACTTACGCATTCACTCGCTTTATTAATGAGTGGAACCTGCACCGTTTACAAGCGCTAGGCGCTGTTTCCTCTGAGCATTTGGCACTGTCGTGAATAAAAATGACAATATTTTTAAAGTTGTCAATAACTATTGCTTCAATACTATTCAAGGTACTTTTTTGTCATTCAGGACATGAACAATTTTTATCAATCTTTCAATTGTCTCAACCCTAATAGAGAAAAAAGAATACAAAAAGCAGCGCCCTATATATCCAAATGAAGACATATTTTTCATTTTCATACCACTTTGCACCCATTCCATGAGGTGAGCTTCATATCTAATGTTGGCTTTTCTAATGCTACACACACACAGGTGCGCACTAACGGATCAAGAGATTTCCGAAAAGGGGTTTTTAATTTCTTATCCTTTCAAAAAACATTTTTTTTTTATCAATGTGAGGTTTCCATAGAGAAGAAAAAGTTTAACCCCAATCTGCCCCCCTTTGCTCCCCTTAGGATGTATGTATGTATATGTATGCCAAGAATGATATGTGATTTTTGCTACTCGTTTTGCTGCTGCGTTTTGATGTTTTCGTTGTGCTGTTTTTTTATGAGCCGCAATTATATTCCATATCTTTCGTGCGTAAAAAATTGTTGAACGCAAAAAAAAAAAAAACACAAAATTTTACGGGTGCCTATGTCAATGTGGATAATGTAGAAACGAGCTATAAAAAAACAGTGCGGAATTGTGGGTGAACGGGGAATGAGCACGGGCGGGGCTGAATGTTTTTTACCACAATAACTGTGTTGTCAGAGTTAAACAGAGCATTGCAAAAAGTCAATTCAAGTGGATTTATTTTAATAGCATATTTTCAATGCTGCCAACATAACAAAAACCACTACAACAACAACAACAAAAGTAAATAAGCACACAAAAACAACAAGAAAAATGAAATATATGCAACAACAACAACATAGTAAAGCAAAAGCAGATGAGGCTGAAAAAGTTGAGCATGATAATAATGACGACGATGGTTGTTGTTGATCACGATGATGATGATGATGACGATGACAAGGGTTCTTTGCTGCTTCAGTGACTAAATAAAATTGGAATTTATTACTTTACAAAAATAAAATAAAAAAGAAGTCAAATTTTACTGCCTAGTGTAACAAAGTGCGAGTCTATGAAATGAAATAGAAGCAGATAAGCTTAAGCATATAAAAAAAAAGGATTTTTGTTTTTATTTTCATAAGAATTTATTTATATGCCTTTAGATTAAAATTCTTAAAGTTAATAAAAAGTGAAAAAAGTAGCAAAAATTTGCTACAATTTTTATGTACTTATGCATTTATTATTATATTTTTGCATGCATGCATTCATTCACCCTAACCTTATTTTACAACCTCCCCTTCTTCCTCTACATTCGCATACCATCGTCAATAAGTTTGTAGTGGACACAGATAAATGAGTCAAGTTGGTTTATGAAACTTTTTAGATTTCTTTGTTGTTCTCAATTGTTGTCTATTTCTTGTTGCTGTTATTGTTGTTGTAGTTGTTTTTGTACTACAGCTGCCAAACTTTGGTGCCTCTTCGTCCTATGTCGCCTGCCACATGCCACATAAGAAAATCACATAGCTCGAGTACACAAAAATTTTCAAAAATGTCTTTCAACAAACTTGAAAAGAAAACGACGACAAAAAATTTCCAAGACAGACGAAAGTCTATGAAATTCTATGCAGCTGAGGGGTTGCCAATATCACCGAAAAAATCTCAGACAGAAAACGTTGTAGTCATGGGCAACAGCAGAAGAAACCAAGCAAGCCAGAAAACAACAACAAACAAACAAG
Organism: Toxonevra muliebris; assembly: GCA_963691655.1. Lineage (NCBI taxonomy): Eukaryota > Metazoa > Arthropoda > Insecta > Diptera > Pallopteridae > Toxonevra > Toxonevra muliebris. The sequence continues at coordinate 90,339,549 of OY829328.1, forward strand.
CATAAAGAAAATTAAAGAAAAAATAAAAGTTTAAGAGTCGCTTGACCTCAAAGTTTGACAGTAGCATAGAATTTATGTAGAGTAGCAATCTGTTTTTTGCAATTGTCTGTTTCAAGTGTATGAAAGTTTTTAATAAAGTCTTTGAAGTAAATTTTTATTTATTAGTACATAATAATAAAAGCTATCGTAATGTTAGACCACAAAGAGACAAATTATTGATTTCTAGGAAACACAGGGAACAAGTTTCTAGTATGATTTATTCTGTATTATTGTGACCTATAACAAATAAAAAATTGGACGTCTTCCATTAGTTTTGACATCACTTTTTTAAAATTTTGTGTTCAAAGAATATGTGAAGCAAGTTTGGTTGAGATTACCTAAGATTCGTTTGAGTTGTCGCGTACATGGAGAAACAGACATAGCTAAATCAACTCACATGTGCAAGCTGGTAATTTATATGCCTTTATGTATTTATCGATACCTTAGGTGGTCGCCGTGACGAAAGTGGTATGCGCTGGACTGCAACGCAGGGTGCCTGGGTTCGAAATTCGGCATAGTGGAAAAATCAAAAATATAAATTTTTCTATTTGACATGCCGCGACACTACCTCTGGACTCTAAGAGTTCTGATTCAGCAAAAAACTGTACGTCCCTCCCAACATCAAACTATTCTCGAATTTTCAAAGCAAAGATAATCCGTAGACTCTATTCTTATTGGAAGTGAAACAGACAAAATTTTTCCGGTAAAACACGACCCCAAAATTTTTGTCTACGTTCTCCGCTTCCAACTTAACTATTAATTTATGGGTTAGAGTGGTGACCTAGTAGCAGCAATCCTTCTATTTTGATTGACTGTGACAATGATATAAGATGTCCAGGACTTCTTAACTATTCCACCTCCAGTTAGCTCAAAGAAAGAAAGCGTTCTCCACAGAGACATAACAGTTATAAGTTGCTCAAGAAAAAATTGCAAAATTTAAATTTTTATTGCTTCCCATTTACAATTATCATGAGTGGAAAATATTATTTACGTTGCGTCCACTTCTAATTATTCCTACATTGTAGGATGATTTTGATTTTGAGAATCTAAGAACAAAAACGGGATGAATTTTTATAAAAGCGAAAGAGGAATGAATAAATACAATGAAATAAATTAGAACAGTGGATATAAATCGATGTAAAAAATATTTTGTATTAAATAATAGTTAGTTTCGAAAATAGTTGCTTAAATTTTCAAATTATGGGCCATTTTTTGCTTTATCTTCATTTTAATAATAATTATTTTCGATCCCTAGTGCCCAAATACTCTTCTGAGGTTCTTTACCAAAATCAGAATGTGTTTTCCATATGGGAACTGCTCTAGATGCGAAAAGCTAGCCTGGGTTCTCCATGAGCTGTTGTGCTATAATAGTACGAGTAGTACTTCTACCTGGATAACACTCCATATCAATGTTTGGATTTGCTGTATTTAACCCTGCCTTCACACAGTAATCCTGTCGGTGTAGACTATTATGCCAGATTGCTTATGGTACTTGCTGCCCTATCAGATATCCCCAGTAGAAAAGAAGGCTTATTCAAATTTTCTTAGGCAATTCAAAGGCCCATCTTATTCTGCAATAATAGTGTATGTGAGGATGTTATATCGATTAGCCCTCTGCCTTCCCGATAATTAAGTACATATCTCCGTCATTACGATCATTGCTTTACGAATCATTGAAATTTAGAAAGAACGGAAATACTTTTATGTCTACTTCCACAACTTCGACGTGACTATAAGTTATACGAAACCATCGCATGGGTCCTCACTATGTTATTGAAGTCGCCGCTACTAGATATTCCGTGAATGTCATTTGCCTTTCGTTGCGACAGAGTGAATCTTTTGCACCAATATTTATTTTGCAGGTAAGACTTCATTGGCTGGTGAATCAATCTCAAAACTCAAGCCCTCATTTCATTTCATTTGAATACATGGCAAATACTAATGGATTTGTGTGTGTAATTTTATCCTCGCTTCTTCACACGAGACCAATTTTACAATAGCATAACATTGGCAGCATTTACATAATAACAACAACAATAACAACTGCAATCAAGCATCAAACAATAACAAATTAAATAGCATTAAAATAGTGCTGTCAAATAGTTTACAGCTTTCAGTTTTCAGTAGTCAGGAAACCTCCTTTTGAGGGATCTGTTTGTTTTATTTTCACCTTCTTTCACTTGTTTACATAGCAATGGCAACAACAATAGCAAATACTATACAATGTTACGCCATAAAGTAAAAGTAACCAAAAACCTGCCATAAAAGCTCAATTTCTACATCTGCAAAAGTCAGTGCGAAAAAGTTAAGATGGAAAAAGGTAAGGCAAACAACAACAGCAACGTTAGTTTTTGACTCGAGGCAACACGCTGCGAAAATAACACAAAACAAGAACACACAAAAAGTAAAACAAGGTGAAGCAACCACATTTACCTTTTGCTGGAACTTTGTATACTTTCAACGTTTGTTGTTGAAAATTTGAAAATTAATAGGACGAAGAATGTAAGTGTGTGAGTTTGTGATGTGGGTGTAGTGTGTGGGCGGTAGTGGATTGGTAGTGGAAGGTAGTGCCGTCAACTAAGTAAGAGAAAGAGAGCTATACTTATAATTACTTGTCTGTGTGCACACAGACATTTGTACTCTAGTTTAATCACAGTCTCCTTATAAAGTGATATATTTACTTTTAAGTACAGATACGAACATTTTATTTATTATTATAGTTTTTTTTTTTTTTTTTGAGCCTTAAAATGAAATTTTCTTTGTTTTGGAAAACACAGAATTGTGAGTGCTTTGCTTACTAAGTGATTGTAGTCTCACTTCAGCTAATATCTACTATGGGACTATGCCGAAACTAGTAGCTCAACGATTTTTAATGTATATGCATCATATTGTATTGTCTCTGTCTCAAATTTCATTAGATGTTATTTATGTTTTCCCATATTAAATGTCATCGTGACTTAAATAGAAAAGAGGATTTCATAAAGATACTTGTGGCAGCTAGACTTTGGATTAAGGGTAATTATGTTGCTATTTTGATCAAAATGTAACAGTGTCTTCGAAATATTTTACTTTAACAACCACTCACCACTGAATTAATTATTAAATTTTTATTAAAAATGTTGCAACTCTTTAAATTTCTTAGTTTTCCACCAACAACGAAAATCAATCCAAATAAATGCAAATCTCGTTGTGAGACAGTAAAACAAGAAACCTCCAACAAAACAGAAAAAAAAACACAAAACTGCACTAATTAAACGTTCAGACGTCAGGCAATCAAACAGGTATGCCACAACAGCAAAAAGACACAAATCACTCAACTCTCAAATCCAGTGAAAGCATAATGTCTATGACTGTGTGCGTATTGTTTATGTAGTAGTAGTGGTTGTATATGCATATGCAGCAACAGCACAAAAAGGGAAAATAAAAAAAAATAAAAAAACAAAGAGTGGTAGTTTTTGCAATGTAGTAAAAAAAATTAGGCAAAAATAGTGTAAAATAAAATGAAATGAATGAAAATAGTAGAAACTGAATGTGAAAAATGAAAAATGTGAAAATGTAAAATGAAAATCTCATTCGCCATATCAAGTAGCATCATCAATTTTAGTCCATTTACAAGCAAATAGTGAACAAAGTTCTTTATATCAAGAATGGAATACAACAGCAGCAGCAACTACAGCAACAACAACTTCAACAGTGACAATAACAGCAACAAACAGAGCAAGTAGACAACAAAAAACTAAAGCGCATAGGGAGCTCAGAATATATGCAAAAAATAAAAAAACGGAGCCATCAATGATGCATCAACACTGAAAGCAAATAAAGACTGAGAGAGTGGGGTGCGTGATGTAAAGAGGCCATCAGACCGAGAGACAGACATACAGACTGAGAGTAATTGGAATGGATAAGCGGATGCATGCTTCACTGGCCACACAAGTGACTCAAATTGTAAGGAGAATAACTAAAAAGCAAAATGCTTAGCTTGCTCGCCTGCTGCTGCTGCTGTTGCTTGGTTGCTGTTAATGCTTTTTGGCTGTTGCTCAGGCAACCAACCGCAGGACGACATAGGACGACACTTTGTTTTTTAGTCCAACACACGCACACACACACACTGCAATGGCAGCAGATTTTTTCATACTTTCTACACTGCCACATGACTATGGCTACTAATACTTACAATGCTCAAATGATGCTCGCTCCTAATGCTGTTGTTGCCCCCATTCCTACCATCAGTGGTGAGCAGAGACGACTGGCTGGCTAGCTAGCTAGCTGGCTGTGGCACAACAGCCACAAGTCATTAGGACTAACACACACTAATGCCGTATTTAAGTTTAAAATATCCTGCGAGCACTGTCCTGTTTTTGTTATCCTTCTCAACATTTTTCTAATGCGGCCTCATGAAGCATATGCGGCATGAGGTAAGAGATGGTACTGCCTCAAAATTGAAAAATCTCAATGTTGTACAAATGTGAGACAAGGCGAAGCACACTCACTCAGCGTTTTAAATAAAAAGAAAAGCAAGACTTTTTATCAGAGAGCAGAAAATTCAAATATATATACAAATTTATATATGACTATATATGTAAGTATATGAGCAAAAGCATTTAGTTTGAGTTCGAATGTGGCAGGACATGTGCCAAGTCAAGTTTTTTTTCGTTTTCTGTGTGCACTGAGCATAAATGAAAAATGAGGCATCAGGGATGCATCAAAGATGCTTAAGTAGTTTTTTTCTGCACATACTTTTACTTTGGCATGTGAAGGTAAATGGTTGTGGAAAGTGGCAACAACAACAAACTACAATGACTGGGAATGGCTTTTGCATGAAGCAGCAGCATAAGACTCGAGGCAGAGATTTACTTTTTGATGGAATTTTGAACTGATGTTTTCTTCTTCAATTTGTTTTTTTGCTTAAGCACACAAAAATAATTGAAAGATTGTGTCTGCCAAAAATAAAAAAAACGAACAAGTTGAAACCAAAAAATATTTTTAAATTATGTGTTTTCCTTTAAGTAATGAAATTAATTTAATGTGTTTCAGTCTGAGGTGACTGAAACAATCTATCATAATTTAGTATTGCCTGAACTAGTTTTTTGTATGTTGGCTGAACAAATTCCGAAATGGTGCCAAAAAATCAATGCCAGCCATGACAAAATAGTGCGTTACGTAAAAAAAGTTAAACAAAGCTCTGTTTAACAAGGTCTTACATAATATTATTAGTCTTAAGTCTAACCTAAGACAATCAAAATTAAATTTAACTTCAATTTATGAGTAAGTTGCTTTTTGTAATACGCCTAATCAATTATTTGCCAAATCTCTAGAGGAATCTTTAGAGAATGTGCAAAAAATATTCAACAAATCAGCTCAATTTTTGTCTCATACCCAATGCAATATGAATGCATAAAAATTCTATCACAAAAATATCTGTTCAATTATTTTTAATGCTTTCACATGTTTCCAAATTTTTTTTACACACTTTATTCATTTCCATTTTGTTTTTTTTTTTATCGCATCCCATGTAATTCCAATTTTTTTCTTTCTACATTACAATTGTCATTGATTTGCTGCTTGCTACTCGCTGCTTACTTGCTTTGCGCAATAAGCAAAGCTGCTTGCTTTTTTATGTGTGTTTGAAATGCCTGCGGCATGTTAACAACGGAAAAAGAAGTAGCAGCAATGGCAGCTGCGCTCCACACAAAAGCATGCAACATGTAAAGCGAATAATTCAAATTTCCCGTCAGCAAAAAAAAATGAACCATATGAAAAAAAAAATAATGAAAAAAAAACGAAAAATAACCGAACGAAATTTTTGCAAATGAAATGAAAATTTAATAATGAAAAAAAAGAAAATGAGAAAATCATACACCAAAAGAAGAACGAAATAAAACGTTGAAGCATTTCAAATGAAGATGTACGTACACGCAGGAGTGTATAGGGATAATAAGGATACGAGTGTACTTATAGAGAAAGATGCAAAGTGAGAGAATGAAAAGAAATAAAGTCAAGAAGAAATGTAATAATTTTCATATTTTTTCTGCTTCTTTTGCGCTTTGAAGTGTAATAAACTTGCAAAGAATTCTTAAATTTATACGCAGCCGCCGCATATTTTTACGCCTTTTTACGCAAAGGAACGTGAATTGTATTTATTTATGTTTAAATTTGTGTAAGTACATACGTATATACTTGAGGGTGTGGGCAAGTCAAAGTTAACTGAGTTTGCTCTGGCGTTGGGATGGAATGCAAATGTACTTACCGCAACGACGGATATAAAGTAGCTTAAGTTTTTTCATATTGTTTTTTTTTGGAAATTTTACGAAGAGTCGCAATAAAAAATATAATTTTTGTTTGGGGAAAGCATCTCCTACTACAAAAGACATTGACGTTGATGATTTTGATTTAATTGAATTTCTTAAAGTCCTAAAGACTTTGAATGTTTCTTTGCTCTGCTTTTTCGTGGTGAATGACTTTTGTAGTAAAGAATATAAAAACTTTTATTACGCTATGAATCTAATATTTGCATAGAAATTGCCTGTTGAAAAGCTTTGCGACAATAGAAGAATAAATAAGTATGGATGCTTTGAAATGTGGGGCTTATTTATAATATAATTATATTTTTGACAGGATATTGGTGTGTATGTGCTTTAAAATCTTTGGAATATAACTTTATAACCTAATTACAAATTTGAAATGAAAAATTTGTGTTTAAACTGTGAGAAAGTACAATTTTTTTCTTATTTAATAAAAGATTGCAACGCTAAAAATTCTATAACTTTCAGTTATTTATGTAGAAAGTTAAAGTTTAGAAATTTGTATTTATTCGAATGTTGCTGTTAATTGGTTGAATAAGCAAGCATTCTAATAATAAAAATAAAATTTAATAAAAACCGTTTAAAAAAAGGAGAGGAATAATATTCTGATATATATTTTGATATTTGATTTAAAGAAATTCTATATTGAAGATGCATAATTTCTAAGTGTTTGCTATACATGACGTATGAGTGATATTTATATATAAATTTAAAAGAAATACGCTTAAATCTAAACAAGTAATTAGCTTAAAGCAGCACGCCAAACTCACATAAACAAGAAATTTTAAACTAAAAGCATATATATATACTAATTTATACACACACACACTCGTATATTCAAAGAAATACACACATGTGCTGCCATAAATTTTATACCATTTGACTTTAGACTCAAAACTTCCGGTGAGAGAGAAAAAATAAACAATGAAGGCGATGACGATGAGAATGATGATGTTGTTTGCTGCTATTCATTCGTGCAGCGTCGCTTTCACGATATCAACATTCAAAGGATGTTCACACATATTTCACTTACAGCTGACGCACACAAAGTGACACATACACATTCATTCATTTATATGTATGTGTGTGTATATATATATTCGCACACACTTTCAAACATGTAGCACACATCCATCAAATATCATTCATAGCCTCACACAATACAATGCAACAGCACATCATAACGTCGTCTTCATATCGTAACGTCGAATGTCAACGTGTCAATTGAGCTTCATATTAGATAGTAGTCCCTCTCCTCTCCTCTCCTAAGCAGTAGAAATAGCGAAAAGGAAGATATTGCTTGTATGTATGTGCATGTTATCCTTTAAAGTGAAGCGAAACGCAAACAAAAAAAGTTACACAGTTTTCTTCATCTTCAACTGCTTTACTTAATAAGCTTATTACGTTTTTCGAAATTTTTATTTTGAAATGTGATTTATTTCTTGAATTTTTTTGCTTGGAGCAGACTTAATCAAAGCAATGGGCGAAACGTGATAGCACGACGCTAACCTTTATGTTAGTCGAAAGTCGATCAGATTCGAAATATATATGGCAAAATGTTTACACTTGCATAAAGGGTAGAATTTCTGGTTGTTGAGGTTTTTAAAATACTCAGACACTGAAAATTGAGGAAAAAACCAATGGTTTCTTAAAGTTGAGTTCAGTTAAGACACACATTACGACGACCTTATAAAAAAATTTACCAATCTATGAAAAAACATGAAGTTTCTATTGAAATTGAATGCCTTTAATGCTTGAACTCTTTGAATTGCAATTCTTTTTAAAACTGAATCAAATTCAAATATACGGCACGACCTTACTAACCTTTGAATATATAAATGCTAATGTTTTCAGCTGTTCAAGTTCCAAGACCCCACCCTTCCTTTCAGGTTCAAACGAAACAACATTAAATTTTTACTTCAAAACTTAAAATTTTATTTTTTCACTTATACATTTTGCAACTACAAAATAAATTAACAGAGAAACAATTACAAAAACACACATACATTCATCCATTCTGGCATACACACCAATAGAGACATGCACCTTTCATTTTTCACTCCATGCACATTAACATTTTACGCTTCCACAATTGCATTTGCTTTACCGCTCGCGATAATTGCAACAAATTCACTTGGTCTTCCTTGCAGATTGCCTTGCGTAAATGTTGCATCACTCGATTCATGCGACGATCGCGTGCCTTATAGACATAGCCGGCGTTGCGTGCCGCTTCAATGTAAAAGTATTTATCGTTCAGTGGCATTTTAGACCACATCTCGCCCGCTTCGGCAGCGGTAACCCAAGCAGGTGATTTGCATTTGCGCAGCTGCCGATAGGTGTTGAGGAAATGCATGAAGGCATTGCGGCTGCAGGTAGTTTTGGCCACCTTGGTCGATGACGGCATACACCAGGAGACTTTCATTTTTACACACTAGAATTTATGCAGTTTATTTAGAATTCGTTCATCGGTTGGTCAAATCATTTATTTATTCACAACAAATTTTTGTGCTTTAAATTTATTGAATTTTTTTAAACTTTTTATTCTTTCAAGTTTGATTGATCTGGAAAAACTAATTTGGAAAAATATTTTGAAATTAAAGCTCAAAAGTTGGTTCCTGTTTAGTGCAATAGTAAAATATATAAGTAGGCTAAATGGAAATAGTGCAGAGTATTGCAGTAGTATAGTAGATTGTCAAAAAAATGTTCAGCAATAAATCATAGACAAAATTGGGCAAATTGCATTGTTATAAATAACCATGAATAGACATAGTTCTGTATTGGGACCATGAGGTATTATATATACTATTTATTTTTAGCTAAACAAACATTTATAGAATTTGGTTCTTCCTTTTTCTATTTTGACCACACACTCTTTATTTAATTTTAATATTAAATGTTAATCTCAGGCGCAGTTCCGCTGGCTCAACATGAATTAACACAATTTGTCAAATGGTATTTTCTCTTTCGAATATATACTTACATATTCTTTGGTATAGCACCCGTTTGCAAACTATTGCTTCATACTCATTTCATTAAAAACTACAAGTGCAGAGATTAAAAAACGCTTAAGCTTTCACACGACAGTGCTGCTGCTGTTACTGCAGCCGCCATAGCAACCGCTACTAGCGGAAGTGGTGCAGAACAACGGAAGTTAAACAGACGTTGACAGGAAGTTGATCAGAGCAAATGCAAAAACAACAACAAAAGTAGCTGGAGATGCAGCAGCTCCTACACTCAGTAGCAGCAGGCAGAAAAACAGAATTTAAATTTATTTACACGCAAATGTCAGTGAAAAGAAATGAAAATTCCATGCAACAAATGCAGCATGACGCACATTAAAGTGTGTGTGTGTGTGTGTGGGTTGAGAGTGGGTGCTACGTATATGTGGGTGTGTGTGTAAAGCAAGACAAGTATAAACTGAAAGAAATGTAGCATGCAACTTTAGAGTGAAATGCCACTTTATGCTAAGTGAGCGACACTAAATTTTTATTCCTTTCATTCTGCAAGCAGCAGTATGCAATGCCAAAATGGCAAACAACGAAACAGCGACAGAAAGTTGAACAGTTTTAGCGGAGGCGAAGGAGGAAGTTTGTAGTGGGTGTAGAAAATATGCAGGAATATACATGCATATGTACATACTACTGAAGTGTGGGCATAAATATGTTAAATAAACACAGTTAAAATGCAATCGCAGGTATGCATAAATACAATTGTGTGCAGGAAAATAACAGTGGTACTTACAATATGAATAGGTCAGACTTAGTTAGCACTACAACCAATGATTGATCTTGGCCGTCAGATCACGACTATTTTTTTTTTTATATATATATATTATAAGTATAACCAATCCCCATCGCTCTTGTATTACGCCTCAAGTATTTCCAAGTACCAATTCCTATACGCGTCCCAACTACTCTGTATTGTTCCTCCACAATGTATTCATATTGTAATAACTAAAGTTACGCATACGTGCCGTTGAACAATTTCATTGGTTAAAAAAAAGGTATATATACCATATACCAATGAGTATCTCAGAAAAATGCATTTATTAACTCAAAAACTTTTAGGAAATTTTTCAAAAGAATTTCTCAACACTTTTTGAACATCATGTTAATGTATAATTTTTCGTACAGCAATTTTCAAAATTAACAAAAAATAAATTTAAAAACTTAATCCAAAATTAATAATTATTTAATATTTTTGCGTATGCAGACTTTAAATCTCCATTTCCTATTTTAGAATTATTAGCTTTTATCAGGTTAAATGGGCTAGATAAACAGGCATAACGTTTTTAGAGGAATTTATGAAAATCAACAAAAAATAGTGAATATATTTGTTTTGCATTTGAAATGGTTAATTTATCTAGATAAAAAAGAAGGCTACAAGAATAAGGTTTCGAAATATTTTTCACAAACTACAGCTGACCAAACGTATGGGAAAATAGATAAATTTCAGGTTGTGGATTACTGGACATGAACAGAGTCGTCCAAGACTTTGAGAATAAACGCTTAGATTTAATTTTCATAGTCTACTGAAAATATAGTTCGGAAATATTGTTTTTATACTATCACCAAATTAAATTTTGATCAAATTTTATATTCGAGACGATTCGAAATTAGATAGAAATTTGGATTGAAAAACTTTCAAAAAAGAATTACGACTTCTGGTACCTGTTTAAAATGGATTTAGCTTTTAAGAACTGCATCTTGGCTCAACATTAATAGTAGCAGTAACAACAGCAAACAACGATAGTAGCTGCTAGCAACTTTAAGGTGACAGCTCAAAAATTGGCTTAAAATTGCTGTTGCATGTAGCTACAATTTCAAAAGGAGAAGACAGAGCGAACAAGCAGCAGCAGCAATGAAATGGGAGTGCAAGTGTTCTCAAATTCTTTGCTGCCTTGCTCGCTTTCCTTCATTTTTCAACTAATTTCCAAAATGTCGAAAACAGTGTGAGGAAACACTGTACACTGTGAATACATTTTGTATTTCTTTAGTTGGTTGTGTATGCATTGTCGAAAATAAAAATCGTGCTACGCGTGTGGGTGTTATTTTGTAATAAATCCAATAGCAAGCACACACACACATATGCAAACACATACACATACTATACTTTAGCAATTGCAAACACATGTGCTGCTACTACTCCTGTTGTTGCTACTTGTGTATGCATTTAGCGTAAACAAGTGTTGCTTCTTTCGCTTCAATTTAACGTAAATTTTATGCTTTTGCTGTTGCTGCTATTGTTGTTGTAATGGAAATTTCTCTTGCTTGCAACATCATCGTTGAGCATTTTCTTAACCTGTACGCGTTCTCTGCTGTTACACCCGCTGCTTGCTCTATAACATTTTATACGCATACATACACACATACTGCCATTACTACTAGTTGTAGTAGTCTACTACCACCTACTACTACTTCTACTACTGATATGTACATATGTATGCTTGTACTTTTATACTACGTAGTACTACATAGTTACATGCTCCCACTGCAGCTATTATGGATGTCAATGTAAAATGTTAGGATATTACGTGCCATGTGTGGCATTAACAACAACAATAGCAACAACAGCAATATTACACCAAAAAAGTCGCTAAAAAGCACATGACGAAAATTCACTGACATCTTCTTCCTCTTCTTCACTCTTCCCCTTACACATTCACTAAAGCAACTTTAAATGTTATTGCTCGTGTTTTGACTAAATTATATGTGAGTGACGATGAAAGATACGGATGGAGAAAGGAGGGAGAGTGGAAGTGGAGGCCAGCGAGGAAGAGAGAGAAGCTAAATAGAAAAAGCAAAGGATTTTGTTTTTGATTAGCTAAACAACGTGTTAGTGTGCGCCTTAGATAGGAGTTCACACACACATGTGCATTGTGCATCTCCGCCTTTGTTTGTCTGTTGTTGTATATTACGTGTAGACTGTCAGCTTGTTATCTGAAAATCGAGAAATTAAAAAGACATTTGGGAATTTTCAATTAATTCGTTATTCGTTGCACCACACATGGAAGACCTTTCTTGCCTTTTGTTGTTGTGAATTTCAAGCACAGTTGCTCATAAAGACAAAATCAAAAAGTGAGTGGAAATCTTGAACATTTAATTACAACTTTATAAAATATCTAATGTGAAAGTCAAAGGAAAACAAATGTATTCAGATCGGAATTATATTCTCAAGTAATTGAGTATGTTGCTAAGCCTCATGTAATTTCCACAACAATCTAATATTTTATATATCGTTTCGAGAGTTTTTCTTTCACCTCAGAAAATCGGTTTTTTAACTCTAAGTGCAAATTTTGAAGGTATATTAGGAATTCCAGGAATGCATTTTTTTTATTTTACTAGGCCTAGAACCTGCATTAGGTCACTTGAAAAGTTCATTGAAATTTTTTTTTAGCATATAAAAGCATAAATAAAATCAATACCAAATCTATTAATGTTTAGTTTCATATTAATCATAAAGTACGAGAATCAAGTTTTCAATCAAGAATCAAGAATTCTACTTTTTTTCTATTAATTTATCTGATTCTCGTAGCTCTCCTTAAAGGCACTTTTTTACATTCTTGAAAGCAAAATGCAAGCGCTTCAAATTTTCCCACTTGCTAATTTCCACGACATCACAAAGTCTAGAAGTGATGACTTCTGTGTGTGGGAGAAAGAAAGAAGTGGATAATGAAAATATGAGAAAGAAATTTTGTTTTGCACAATTTTAATTCTGCTGCTTTTGTTTTTTAATTTGAATTCAATTTCCATAAAGAAAAATTAAAAGTGAAAAAATTCCACTTTAACTTAATTTATTTTACATTGGGAAATGCTTTAAACACACACACACATACCTATGCATGGTAGATATGTACGTGTGTATGTGACATGTAGCAGAAAAAAGAAAAAGAAACAGTAGCACGCACTAGTAGTGGTAGTTAGCAGGAAGGACAATTGTACACACACACGCGCATTCAGACATATGCAATGAGAAACAAGGAAAACTTTACAACTTACCAGGCAAACATGTGGTTGCGGTTGAAGTGAACGATATTGCTGCATGCCACACCAGAAGGAAGAAAGGATGCATGAAATGAAATGATAGGAAAAAGGTTACCACTATATTTTCGACTTTATTCAACTTTCCATGCGTGTGTGTGCGTGTGTGTGTGTGTGTGAAAGTGTATCAACTTATATCGATACATATACAACAAACATCAAAGGTTGGCAATATACATTCAAAAAAAAATACATACACACATTCATACATAGTTCACAGCAGTCTATATAATTTTGTGTGCATGTGTGCGTGAATAAATTTGCGTATATATGTGAATATGTATGCGTGCTCCTTGTTTGTCTTTATTTTGTTTATTGAACTGAAAACGTTGTATATTTGCAGGCGCACATGCTGCTTAACACGCTTATATAAGCACACATACACGCACATATGCAAACGCACAAGCATGACTACATTTTTGTGAGGCTTTAATATGCTAATTTAACAACCAACATAATAAGGCAAAAATTCAGAAACTCCCAGTATACAGGACGCCTTGGCAAAGCCAGGGGGAAAGAGTGGTGGGGAGGAAGCAAGCAACGTCGCCATGCCGCCGGCTATGTTTTCTGTTTTCTTAGTATTTTTTTTCAGACCTTAGGGATTTAAATAGCATAAAATTTCTGCCTTTATTTTTTCAAAAACATTTCTAAACGTTTCTTCGTAAAAGCAACAAATGCAATGTACGTGCAATACATTTTAAAAATATTTGTGATTTTTTCTTAGGGACTCGCTCCCCAGTAAAACATTATGTCTCAAAGAATGCTTCAAAAATCATCAATCAAATAAAAAATTTAAAGATATTTAGAGTCCATTTTAATTAATGCATTTAAGTAATTTGAAGGAAATTACAAATTTATAGTTGCGACTTCACGTCTTGGCACGAGCAGAGCATCCAACAACTCTAGAAAGTTACTCGTAAAGTTCACAGCGCTCGTTGTATTTTGTCAACATTTAAGTATAAAAAACATTCGATCTTTCAATGCTAAATGTTTGAGGAAGTCAATTAAGGTTTTAATGATGCTGTATTAACTAGAAAGGAACTGAATTAGTTTGTTACTAAAACTAAAACATATTGCTCTATTTTGTTGACTAAGCTTCTGATTAGCATGAGTTTTAAATTTGCTACTGGGTTCTTCTTTAGTCACTTAGCAAAAATATTTTATCTTTTTCATTTGTAAGTAGCTAGTTTGCTGTACCCCGATCTTTTATATTTTGTAAATTGTAGGAAATTTCTGCTTGTAATTTCAGCGTCATCATGTGTGCTTCACATGCACATATGCAGAGACACATTCACTAACATATCTATGTGCTCCTCTACCACCCATGTTCAAAATTGCCTCCTGGGGATTTTCATTTTGTACCAACATCGTATATATTTAAGTTACTTTACCGCCAACAGCGGCAGGCAGCCTTTACTTTTGTGTGTGTGTATGTGCGTAAATTTTGCATGAAATTGAAAGTGCCGACGGCAGCTGCGTTTGCTATACACTGTCTTTACAGGTTCTACTGACACACACACACATGCGCACACATATGTAATATTTTGCATTTATATTTATATTTGTTTTTTTTTCAGTTTTTATTTTTATTTCTTTTTTGTATTTCGCTTTTATTTTTGTCCTCTTCTTAATAGCTTTGGGAATTGCTTTGATATTGAGCGCCATGGCGCATAAATCAAGTCAATGAAACTGAAATTGACGGGTGCGCGCGCCTTCGCAAACGTTGATACTTGCGTTTAAACCTGCGGGAAAGCAAACCGATTTCATGACTGGTTCCTTAATTTAGCAACCAATACTTTTATATGAAACCAACCGATAACTTCAACCCAGCGTTGTCAACAGAAGGGATAAATTGACTACCAGCGGTCAGAGTTTCAGTTTAAATAAGTAAAAAAGAAAAGAAAAGAAAAGAAAAGAAAAGAAAAGAAAAGAAAAGAAAAGAAAAGAAAAGAAAAGAAAAGAAAAGAAAAGAAAAGAAAAGAAAAGAAAAGAAAAGAAAAGAAAAGAAAAGAAAAGAGCAAAAGTGGTATAACTTCTATGTTCAGAAAAAAAGGAATAATTTTACTTGAGAGCAAAAGCGAAACGTAATATGTTCAGAGCAAAAGTGAAACGTGCGAAAACGGAATAAACCACGAATCAACAAAACAAGACAAATTATGTATTTCATTACTTTGGTTTTCTTTGTTTACGCATAATTTTTCAAATACGAAATAACTATATAGTTTTATTCAATAATAAACATTTAAAATCCTTCATTTACACACAAAAAACTATATATGATAGGCCGAGAGGAAAAGCGGACTAAAATTTAAATAAGAGCAAATTACTTGTAAGACCGGTACAAGTAATACGATTAAGAGCGAAAATGAAACGACTTAAAAGAGCAAAAATGGTATAACTATTCTTTCAGAGCAATAACAGCCTAGTGGTTTATTCCACTTTTGCTCTGAACATATTTCGTTTCGCTTTTGCTTTTAAGTAATATCATTTCACTTTTTTCTGAACGTTGCAGTTATATCACTTTTCCCTTTAGCTTCTTAATTACAACCTAAATTTTCCTTTGATAAAGTTTTCTAGGACCAAAATGTAGACTATTGAGCAACTTTATAACTTTCGTTTTCCTTCAAAATCTCTATTACTCAGTTCTAGATTAAGATTCGTACAGGCGCACGGAATTTATTCTGACTGATAGAATTGAATTCTTTACAAACTAATTGTTTCTCTCCGTGTCATCTTTGAACCAATTCGGTGACCGGTTGTGGCAATTTAACACATTTTCCCGTAGGGTAGAACAGACACATGTTTATAAATACATAAACACAAACAGGCACACACACATCCGCAGAATATACAAGAAACTGCGCCTGTTCTTTTAAGCTTTTTTTAAACTGTTGTTCTTGTTGTGTAAAATGCAACAGACAGTTGTAGATATTTTACTTGCTTATTCTTCCCTCTATATACAATGTATGCATGAATACGATTGTATATCTCGTGGGATTCATGCTAATATGCCATACACACGCAGTACACATACACTCACAGATAGACAAAGCTCTGAACACTTAAAGAATTTGCTTTTATTGTGCTATGTGTTCTAAATTTAAATTTTATGATATTTTCAGATATTTTTTCATTCCAATATTCCTTAGACAAGGCTTGCCTCTTTGAGTGTAACCAAAATTTTAAGTTTTATATTAAGGTTTAAGAATTCCTTTGAATTCTTATTGAAATCAGATACCTAAGAAAAGATTTCAAACAAATCTGTTACAGTGTCTTAGAAAACTTTAGCGATATTTACGTTTATATATCCTCCCAACTTTTTTGAAAAGTCTAAGATTGTTCGTCAATGAAAACAATAATAAGGATTTTTTGTATATTTAGATAATATTTAGAACAATTTTCTAATATTACTACCATTATGATGACCTCGATAGTCTAGTGGGTAGTGCACTAAGACTTTCATCCGGGAGATTCGGGTTCGATTACCTTCGTACTTCTTCGTCTGGTGGTTAACTCTCATAACCTTCTTATATTCACTATCAATACGAAGTGTACAAGTACAAATCTTGGTCGGCAATGGCTAAACCACCAAAGCTGATAAAAAATTAGCACACCCCCGTTCGAAATTGGCATTAAACTATAGGTCAGTTACGATGTGGTATCACAATGGGCCATTCAGGCCTAAGTGTGTCTCTCTACAGCCACTCTAACCTAACCTAACTAATATTATGGCACAACAGCCCATTGAAGGCCTAGGCCGAGCTTTTTGTATCCATTCATGTTGTGTGAGTTATATTTATACACGAATAGAAGGGATCTACAGTTTTATGCCGGATCCGAGCAGCGAAATAAAAAGCTTTCCATTTTTCTCGTTCAGTTTTTATTCTTGGAGGTTTGCCATTACTTGCTAGGAAGTAGTGCTGAGTAGAAAAATTTTTGTTTTAAATTGTTTGATTTTTAAGGATACTGAGATTTGAACCCGTTTATAGTGCAATACCGTGTAAGTGAAAAATGCAATTCAGTGTATCTACCACTAAGCAGATTTTACAAGAGAAAAAAAAACAGAGCTTATTTGTAGTTTAGCTAAATATGATACCATATTTGCCAATTTAAAAAATATTTAATAAAAAAAATTAAAAAAACACTATGCTATATTTCATGTAAATGATTTTCAAGTGTCATATAGTTTTAATACAAATAAGCTTAATAAACTCAAAAGCACTTAAAAGCGAATATAATCGTGCTGATTAGCGATGCAATATTCATTATTGTAGATATGGTAGTTTTAGAATAAAAAGTTTAAATCTAAATTTCAGTATAAAAGTTCAGGAAAATGTTTGTCATTTGCGTATTTCTCAACACTCAAATTGCTATTCTAAACTATCTATATCTCCAAAAGAAACCTCTAATGGTTGTAGTTTAGTAAATTTTGCTGTAGTTCAAAAGTATAAAATGTTGCGCGTATCCCAAATGTAAAGTATAAAATTCAGACATAACCTCACTTTTAATCATTTCCACAGCGAAACTTTTTTGATACTTTTCTACTTTCTAAAATAAGCGAAATGTGAAATATGAAAGCAGTAGTAAATATGTGTAGTAAAGTAACATACTTTTAACACTTCTCATCAATTTGATGCAGAAAAACGTTTTACTTCCGCTATTTCGTTCACGCATACATTTGCGCAGTCTTTGCTGCTTGACATTTTGGAAAATTTAGTTTTATCCCCACATCACCCCCATTGCTTTTATGTATTATAACTTTTGCCATGTCAAAAAAAGTTTTGTCAGTATTGCCATTGCGCGCGAAACATGTCTAACATATCAAATTTGTACTTACGCATATCCTTTACTTGTCAAACTCTCAAGTTTTTTACATTTATATTGTTTTTTAAGAAAAAGTTGAGCTAAACTTTAATTTTTTGAATGTGCGCTGCGTATTGAGGTGTGAGAGAGCGAGTGTGCGTATGTTCCATGTCACAATGTTACATTTTTATGTGTATGTGTTCTCCTGCTATAACCCTTTCTTTTCAAGTAACCCTTTACACAATGTAAGGGGACCATGTGCTGGTAGCGCAACCGAAGCTTCAGCTTAAAATGCACGACGTTATCCATACATTGCATGCGTTGCGTATTACCCGCGCTCAGCAGGATATTTTTGCTCATTAAATTTAGGAAAAATGATTTCGGAAAGTTCGTTTCGAAGAAGTTTCCGCAGAAAGTTTTGCCTTTCTTTTATTTTCCATTTTTTTCATTTTTGTGTTGACAACTTCATTGGGCTGCCAGCCAGCTTGACTGCTTGACTGTCTGTTGGCTGTGTGTAATTTGAGCCTATTTTTTTTTTCCTATATCATTTCTGCTATTTTAAAATTATGTAGTTTCCACACACATTTTCCTACAAAGCAACAGAAAATTATTTGTTTTCTTTTTCGGTTCGCTTTTTCTTTTTACGACAATTTCGAAAACAAGATAAAATATGGCGGAAGTTGTTCTATTACATGCAGTGCATACATTCGCACAAACATATATAAATACGTTGAGTGCTACAATGCCGGAAACGGAAGTTAATATACAAATTGTGTAGTAGCATGTAGGAGTTGTAGAACAAGTTCTAGCAGCTATTCTTGTTGCTGTTTTCATGATGATGATGACAGTGCTTCTGGATTTTATTGTTTTGTTTTCTTCTATTTAGTCTCCTTCAGCTGATGTTTTACTTCCACTTCTTCTTATGTTAATGAGTATCACTGATGAAGTGATTTCTTATTGCAGTTCAACGCAGCAAATTACAAAAAAGCAGCAGCAAACAAACAAGAAACAAAAGGAATATATTTTTGAACTCAAGTACAAGTATTTATTTAAAAACAAAACGAATTCTATTAAACTTTTATAGCAGCAATTTGCGTAAGGAATGAGTGTAATTAAAGTAAAACTCGTTTCACAAAAACAAAAATGATTGAGTTGTGAGAGTTTGACTACAGAGGGTAGTGGAACTCATTTTTGAGGAAAATATTATATAATGCGGAGCTAAATTTAAATAAAGAACTGCAAGATTTTAATTGGTATTAAAATCGTACTTCTATGAATGTGCAATACACGAGCATGGTATGAACCTAGTTAGCAGAGCTGTAAAAAATGCAATCAGTTTGAGCTGAAGTGACTGAAGTCATTGCAAATGAATTTCGTTTTCTGACTTAAGATTTCAAAAGTGAAGTCACTAAGTGTTTTTTAAGGCACATATTTGTAAAAGATTCTGCACTTATTATGAGACCTCATCGGTATTGTGCTGCTGCTATACTTGGAAAATATTGCAAGCAATACACAACGCCAATTAATTTAATATGACCACAAACAAATTACAAAAGTTTGTTTAATGTTTCGGTAAAGACATTTTTGTTCTTAAATTGTGGAACATTTTCAAGTTTCACAACTTTTGGTATAAGTTATCTACATTTCGGTACTTTACCATAAATCTTGGTAGAATTAAAACAGACTTCCAAACCGAATTTTATCAAAGAGCATTGAACTTGAGTCAGTCATTTTAAAACGAAGTCAAAAGACTCAAACTTGCTCAAACCTTGAAATGACTGAAATCTTTTACAGCAAGCACTGCCAGCTAGAGGAAAGATCGTTTTATGGGGTTACAATTGTTCCCATTTTTCTAGGCACATTACTACTGCTTCAGGTTCTGAACCCAAACATTTTGATATTTAAATCTTTAGAATGTAAATTTATCAGCGAATGTTACTTCTAAAATATAATCAGATTTATGAGCATATTTCACCTCAAGTTATTTTAAGAGGAAAGTTTCCGAAGTCTACTACACTGCCCCATCACATCATTAACTTTAAGGTTATGTTTTGCATCGTGAACTTTTGACCCTAAAATTAAGGTAATTTAAGAAAAATAGATATTAAAAAAACGAAGGAAAGAATTCCCAAACTGAATTCGAAACTGAAATGATGACAAAGATAAGAAGAAATAGGAAAGTTTTATAAGAAATATACTACATACACACACAAGCAAAGAAAATAAGCACGTGGTCGCACGAAAAGGAAAAATAAGAAAAACAGTTTAGAAATAAAAAAGAAAACTTTTTACTCAAGAGCTCAAAAAAAGAAGAGAGTTCAAAAAAGGGAATGAAAAATAAAGGCAACAAATCTAAAAAGAAAAACATACTTGAACTTAAAAAAACCGAATGAAAGAAAACAAAAACGAAATTAACAAAACAAAGAAAATTCGATTAAAAGCAGAAGTAACGAAGTATGAAGAGAGGCACAGAAAAAGGAGGAAAGAAAAGAAAACTCGTTTACAGTAGCTTTAATTTTTTTCGGTGCACTTTCGTGTTAAAATATTTAACGCGACTTTCTGTGCAGAAAACGAAAAAGTTTTCGTCTTAACAAAAGCAAATAGAATCTTAACCCACTTCTCATTGTAATCACACTACAAAACAAAGAAAAAATAAGCATAAAACTGACGCAAAAGCAAAACAAACACAAAATAAAAAAGCACGTTTACATAGCAGTTAAAGGAAAGGGAAACTCAAACATGAGGAAAACTGCACTGAAAACTAAAATCTATTGGCAACACTTGAAAGCAAAACAAAAGCAACGACACCAAAGATCGCGGCGTTGTTGCAAACGTCAAACAAAAACAGGAAGTTGCAACAAAAGCAGCCAGGAAGGAAATTGCAAGTGTGGAGATGAGCACAGGAAAAGAAGGAAGAGCGAGAAAAGATTTCAAAATGTAAAGAAAAATAACAAAAATTTATCAAGTGGAAAAAAGTTACTCCAGTTTTTTAACTGAATAGCGTAGCATGTACATATGTGGGAGCAAAGGAGCCGGGCACGGTGGAATTCAAGTAAGTAGAAAGGGTAATCGTGATGAAGATTTGATTTTATGGCTTATATCCTTTACTTAATGTCCTGTAAGCATAATCACACGCGCAGCACATAAATTCCACATAGCTACAAAAAAAAAACAATTGCCAAAACAACAACAACAAAAATAAAATGATGTAGCAGAAAAAGAAGAAGACAAGAAAAAACTGTTGAAGAAGCAATGAGTTTTGCTAACTCAAGGGAGCAAATGGAGTAATTTTTTTAAATAATTAAGTATAAACGCCAAGGCACTCGCTCCCCTAAATTTCTTCTCACTTCATTCACCCTTTTGCATTGCTTTGTTTTCTTCCTTTCTGCTTTAAAGATAACCAACTTTACATTTACACTCTCTCTCCACTCAGCCAAAAGATAATGACGATGATGACGTCGGCAAAGATGGCGGCGGTATACAAAATGATGAGTAACTGTCAGTGAGAAGAAAAATTAAGTGAAAAAGCATAAGCTTGGAGAGTGTTGAACGTAAAGAGTTTAACAACAATTTCAACACTTCCTTCATTTATCCATTCCATTCCATTCTTTCAATCACGAAGTTATTTTATGAAAATTTCAAGTTTGAACAAAAGGATTCATACATAAACCAACAACACCAGCAAAAACCCAGAGAGGCAGACAGACAATCAACACAAAGCAACGCAGGGCAAGTAAAGAAGCAGATAATCTAATAGTTCGTTCTCACTGCAGCATAAACTCGGCAATTTTGATGCTTAACATTATCACATTATCATTTAAATTTTTTCTCAATCCTTCGAAAAAAAAACTTGTGCTTCCAACTAACGATCAAAAAGCCAAAGGTGCTACCTGAAAATAATTAAAATAAATACTGTTGAGTATTGCGTAGTTTCTCAAACACTCAAGTGCGAGTGTTTGTGCTGCAGTGAGAACGTACTATGACAGGCTGGCGAGCAAACACGTTCTTCTTTGTACATTAAATGAGTAGTAGTCTGCTTGTCTGTCCGCCTTTAGTTGGATGGAGGTTAATGTAAATTTTAATGATTTTATTGAGTTCATTTTATTTTACGTTTGGTGCTTAACTGTAGCCATTGTTTATTCAATCCCAATGGATTTTAAATTGATGAATAAGCAAAGTAAATATTTAGCTTTTGTTGAAAATAGTTTGAAGAAATTACTGAATATAGCTGCTGGAAAAAGAAAAAGTGAGGAAATAAGATGAGACTTGAGTTGTGCTCTCAATGATTAAACTATTCAAGCTGAAATTATAAATTATTTCGATTTCATAAAAATGTGAAACTAAATTGCTTGATGATGATTTATTGAGAAGTAGATGAATTTATCTCGAGCCACCAGAGATAATGAATAGCAAAATATGGCAAACTAGAGGGCAAATGATTAGGGACTGAATTCTCAAATTTTGGCATTCTTGAGAACCAGAACTTGCTCCAATGGTAAAGGATGCGGCCTGTTGAGTAATTTTTCTTGGCGCCTTTCTGACGAAAAATTATGTTAACACAACACAAGTAAGTGCTCTAATACAATTGGATCATTTGCACCAATGGCAGACTCCTATCCAAAAGAATAATATAAACTAGATATGCTGGCTTGAAAAATCGTATTTGTGGCTTTTATTTAGCCTAGCCACAATTAATTCGTCCTTTAGGGTTTACAGTCTTAAAACATATATTACAGTTTCTATTTTTCTTCCTAATGTAGAATCCTTTTTCAGAATTAATTTGAATTCTACTAAATATTCCCGCAATGAACTCAAATGAAATGAGCTAATTTTGCCGGAACATAAAACACTACCGCAAACTCATTAAAATTTCAGTACATTTCAAACAGTCAAAGCCAGAACAGTGTTGCCGCCTCTTTCGCTAGCTAGACAAACTTTGAATAAATCAAAAAATTTACCTTTCAGCGGCAACAAAAACTTTGAAAATTCTACGCTATTCCCAAATCGATTACAATACTTCATTGAAAGTGTATCTGTGAGTCTGTCTGTCTCTCTAACCAAGCAGCGCTTTATCATTTTCCTTTGTGTGTGTGTGTGTATGTGTATGTGTTGTCATCGGCAGTGGCGTGGAAATTGAAAACTCATTTCAACACAAGCACACACACACACGTGCCTAACTACCTTTCAACCTTTTCGCTACATATATACCTTACCAAAATATTGCAACCTTAAGGGCTTGAATCATAAAAATTGTAATGTTGTCGTAAATGTCGCGCGCGCATTTGATTTTATTTTTATTTGTTTGCTGCGCGCCAAAATCTCATTTCCAATTGTAAATTGTTTGTATTTGTATGTGTGTGCAGGCGTGCGTGTGTGTGTGATAAAGCAATGAATTCACATTCCTAAAATAGTGTTGCAATTCAGAAGTGAAAAGGAAAAATACTAAGAAGAAAATAGTGCCACAAGAAAACTAAATAGTGGTAGGTACTTATGTGCAGTGGCGTAGCTTGAAAACCATTTCGTGGGGTCTGCAAATTTTTTCGTTTTCACTCATGTTTTTTATATCTAAATAGCAATATGTTTATATGGTCCTTGACGTAAACCTTATAAATAATTTTAAGATAACGCGCGAAGTCTAATATTGATGGCATACTCCGTCACGTAAGATTTTTAAAATAATTTTGGGCAAATTTTATGCCAAATTTATGAAACGAACATTTTTCTAAATTCACAGTAACATTTTTCAAAAATTAAATTCAATTTAATTCAAAACGAATTGTTCCCTCTAGAGCCGAAAAAAAGTTGGACAATGCTTAAAAAATAAATAACACCAAAATTTTTAAAAATGGCGGAGTAAACCATGGTGCACTGGAATGAACCTATTGACCTCATTCAATTTGCATTCTGCATAAACTATTATATATGAACTACAAATATCAAAAGATTTTCATTAAAAATTTAAGTTTTTGTTCAAGCAGAGGAAAATTGTCGTAATGTTCAGTTTTCATTAGGTTTTTTTGGTTCATGTATAAAGTTTTTTGGTTCATACACATATTTACTCTACAGTATACTTGTTAACAAAATAAAAATGATTACCGTTTCAGTTCAGAATTCCGGGAGCTATAGTGAACGTAGTCCTTCTATTATGAAGGCATGACATTCCAGCGCACCATAGTTTACTCCGTCATTTTTATGTTATTTATTCTTTTAACACGTTCGCGGACACTCAAAAATGTATCGAGATGCAAAAAGAGACACCTGGCGGCTCTCTTAAAGTAATCGTAATATTTAAATTATGATTATACACGTTTTCCAAAGTTCTTACAATATCACATTTTATTAGTTATATATATTGAATACTAAAGCGTTTACTTCGATACATAGATAAGTTCTGTTGTGGATTATGTGGATGCTATATAGAATTGAATGCCGAAATTTGTATTTTAGATTTGAATGCTATAGCATTCACGTCATATTGTGACATCACGAAAATGAATGTTATAGCATTCACGCCCGCGAACGTGTTAAGCATTGTTCAAAAGTTAATTAAAATATGTCTGGAAGATTGAACGTCTATTTTGTTTTTTCTACGAATAAAAAAAAAAACAAACAAAAAAAAAACAAATTGCTTTTTCCGGCTCCAGAAAAACTGGCCCCTTAATTAAAAGGACCAAATTCTCCCTGCATTTCATAGACATTTATTTATTTATTTGTCCGCGAGATTTATTGTTCCAATTTTTTTTTAAAACCTTAGAATAGCGAAAAATTGGGTACGCCATCGAGATAATTGGTCTTAAATTATTAAACTCATTCCTGACTCAAATTTCGTAAAATAAAAATAATTTCTAGCTACGCCACTGCATGCGGCAGAAAGAGGCTAATGTTTTAAGGTAGTGTATTTATGGAGGTTACAATGTCTTCTTTTTCATCTTCTATCCTTTTCATTGCAGAAGAAGAAGGAAGAAGAAGAAAAAGGCATTATTGATTCCGTTTCTTTTTCTTTTCAATGATATCATTGTTGAAGCTGCTGCTACTGCTGCTGATGTTGATACCGATGTTGCTGATACGGCGAAATCGATTTCGTTATCACGACGAAAAAGGGGAAGCACGTTTAAGCGATTGCAGTAGCGGGTGGTGGGGGAAAATGAGGGACACTTTCATTGGTTGTTGACTTTGATTTTTATTGCTTGCGAATTGTGAAATGCGCGCCAACAATATTCGAATCTTTTTTCATTTGCAATTTTTAGTAGAAAGCGTAGAAGAAGAATGAAATTTTACCTCGAATATTTTCTCTTTGGGATTTTTGTATTTATTTTTATTGTTCCCCCCAGTCCTTGTCTCTTTGCACATCTCTCCTTTCCCTCTAGATGTTTGTCTTTACTTTTGATTTTAGCAATTTAAGCGAAATTTTTATTTGCTACGTTTACTCTTCTTCCCTTACCCTCCCCCTTCTTTGATTCCCCTCCATTCATTGATTCAACATACGACGAGCATAACCAATGTCAGTTTTAGTATTAGATACAAGTGTAGCATACGATTTTGAAATTTTAATACATACCTTCTTTTCACTTCTCCTCTTTTTCACCCCAACTACTTTATTAAATTTCTCTTCTCAAGTTGCTTTTTTTTCTTTCTATTTTCCAAAGTTGCATTTCATCGTAGTAATCTCAATATATAAAGTAGTAAATTACGTATTAGTAAGATGCTTTAGTACTTAAATAGTAAATGAAAATTCATCTAATTTTTGTGCTGCGTAAATCTTTTTAAGAGTCTTCTAAAAAAAAAACGTAATTGGAAAACTTTGTGCAATATTTTTTTTTCCACGCTTTCTTGTTCTTCTTTTTTGTTAGCAGTATTTATTGCTTTTAGTTCAACTTCTTCTTCTTGTTCTTTTTCATCTCTTTACAATATTGTTGCAACTTCTACAACATATTTTACCACTATTTTCGGCACATTGTTTTTGCTTCAACATTTTAAGCAAATCGTACATTTTAAGAGTTTCGAAACATATTAAATTAGAAAGGAAAGAAGAAAAGAAGGGCGACGAAAAGAAGAAATTCTTTACATCGTTTGAACTTAAGTAAATGAATATTGGTACTAATTTTGCTACTATTCACATTTAATTTCAAGAGAAATATGCAAACGAACTGTGAAGTAAGTAATTGGTAGACGACGGAAATGAAAAATGATTTGCAATCTGTCAATTCACACCTTTCTAAAGAGTTTCGTTTTTTCTGTATGCTACAGATTGTTTAGTTTGGGAGATGGCTCCAAAAGTTTTTGGTATTGAATGGTGTGATCAACTTTTTTGGTTAAAGCCTTAAAGCGAAACTAATTCTGGGAAAGGTGACAGTAATAAGAGAAGAGAAAAACTAAATTCCTTAGCACCAAAATGAGTTTGTTTGAGTATCCCAACAAGCAACTCCTCAAAAATAAAAATAAAACAAAGATCTTGCTGCATATTGAACTTAAAAATACATACAAAAATATTTCAGACCGACCACTTTTAGAGCAACCCTTCGTTTTACATTTTTTTTAAATATCCGTAAAAAGCAAATACTGTTTTAGAGTTTATTTTGACATCCTTTCAGCAATATTTCATCACAAAATATTCTAGATTTACTCACTTAAAATACTTAAAGCTAACAAACAACTTGTATGCAATTAACTTAATTAAAGTGACAACATCGTTACAAATTGGTATGCAACAGATTTTTTTTTCCAAATTTTTTTCGTTTTCTCCTTCGTTCGTTAACCTTGGTTGGTATTTATAGGTAACCTCATGGTCCCATATACCAAAAAAAAAAAACGTAGGCGTTAAAAAGTTATGAGATAACATCTTTGAAAATAAGAAAAAAAATATTATAGTCCTTTTTATTACTATTTTACAACGTACCTAAAATACCTCACCACCCTTGCCCCCTCCTCTCCCCCGCATTCCCCTATAAAACAGTATTATTATATTTTTACTACTTTGTTTATTGTTGTTCCTTTTTCATTGCTTTCTTTTTGTACGACGCTTTAATTAATTAAGTACGTTTCGTAAAACTTTTTGAAACATTTCAAATTGTATTTAGCTTCTTCTTTTCCTTCTTACTGTTTTTCTTGCGCTTGTTCTTCCTGTTTCAACAATTTTCTTCTTTTCAACGCATGTTTTACAATTGCGAAAAGTGAAAACTTTTTAATGCCGACAAGACAAATGAGCGCCACTTTTAAGTTATCATGGCAACACTGGTTTCGCTTCAGGTGTAAATTATCGCAAATAACAATGAAAGTGTATTCTCTTGTAATGTTCCTCTACATACTTTGACTACAGTTTCGACTATTTTTTTTTTTTCGCTTTTATTCTTATTTTATTTCCCCTTTGTTTTGTTACGAAATTTAATATGAAATGTTATCAAAGTTGAAAGTTTTGCCTGTGTACATGAAGGTGGAGGGAGGAGAGTGAAAAGGAAATGATTTCCAAATTCTGTTATATTAATTACAATAATGAACTAATTCTTTCTCCAACTTAGTAATCAAATTTTGGTATGGAATTTAAGTATTTACTTTGAAATGTTTGACTTTAATTTAAATCTTAGATTCATAGCTATTATAGTTTGGAAATGAAGAACGTTTAAAAACCCAAATTCCATTCAACTATGAATCTAAGTTTTTAAAAAGAAACTTTTTTAGCCGCGTGTTAGGTCGGTGTAAAATCGTGGAATCGATATAAAGTGGAAACGCCCCGAATTTATTTTTTTAAGTTGGAGCGACATGAACGTTCTCATAGAAAAATTATGAACACTTTTTTGGAACGAAACCTCGAAATCTGTATGTTAAGAATTTTGTTTTTTTTTTTGCCAACTTTTTTCTAATTCATATTTCTCCAGCGTAAATAAATTTAAAAAATATAATGGAGTTGCCACGCATGACCTTCAAAGTTTCACGATTACTGTGAGCCCTATGACATATTTATTTTTTTTTTATTGCTACCACACGAAAGTTTGCAGATTCCTTTGGAGTGCATTGCGTCTGCTAAGAAAAATTGAAAATTGATTTGTGAGCACCTAAGGTACCGGTGCATAGATGACAGGAAACTCGTCAGTTTATCCACTAAACTAAACTATAATCTTAAATTTTCCTCGACTATAATCTTTTTTTTTCCATCACTGATATCTAATTTCAAAATGTGTTCTTATCTATGCTGCACAGTGTAGGTTGAAAATAGTGTTACTCACTAGCAGATCCAAGGGGGGTAATTTTGGGGTTAAAGATTTTGACCGTTGCTCACGAATAAAAAAAGAAAGTGGAAAAGGGGGGAAAAAATTATAACCCCTCTCCCGCTAGTGATGTAACTTGTATTCATGTCCCACAACTAATTTCCCAAAGGCGAGTGAATGAACGAACGAGTGGAGTGTGCACGATGTCAATAACAATTTCAAGCGGATTAAAATGTTATTTTTTGCTGTGTGTGAGGGTGGTGTGTCTTAACAAAATGAAGATCAAGCAATGTTGCCCTCCGTGGGGAAAAAGTCAAAGAAGAAAGCGCCGGTGGCGGCATTGTGTGCTAGAAAAATGCATGATTTTCTATGAAACTTTAAAATTGTGTAGTCTCTTTTATAACAGCAGCTTTTTTCTGCAATGAACAACAAAATGTTTGCTTTAAAAATGAACGCGCGCCAATATGATGCGCCATCAAGAGCATGCATGCATGCTATGCTCAACGGAAACACACACACTCAGCGCTGTCAGCCATAGAAATTTTCCAATAAAAGGACACGAATGCATGCGCGATTTCAATGAATAGAAATCCTTGTTTTTTTATATTTCTTTTGCTACACTAACGACAAATTCGCTGTTCGTGACATTCATTTTTTAACCTCGTGCATTCGGTTCGTTCGCCCTTTTCTCGAGCAGCAGCTTTTGTGACGAACTAAAAAACATAATAGTAGCGAAAACTACTAGCGGTGGGAGTGGAGTATGAGTGCAGAAGCAAAATTGAATTGCTTGTGGTAAGCCATGTCACTCAGAGCAGTAGTGTAATCCTCTCAGCTGCACTTTTGATTGAGATTGTAAGCTTGAAATCAGCTACGAGCAGCTACCGCTTCTTCAGTTTGCATAAAAAGAAGTAAGGGATATATTTTTGGGGTAGGGCTTATTTTAGAAAGGAAATTAAATTCACAAGCAGTTACCAACTGCCTGCAGCCGATGACAAATTTATAGTGGCAAAGTTTTTGGCAAAACAGAAAATACTCATTTAAAAAGCGAGCGCATTAAAATTTGATTACAAAAAAAAGAAAAAAATTGTTTGAGGTTATCGTAAAAAGAAGCAAAATTGCATAAGTTTCCCAGCTTTTAAAGCATTTTCTCTTTCGGCTTTAATTTACTCCGTCTACTTCAATGTAACAGCAGTGAAAATTTTGAATTTGCCGCCATTTTTTGTTAAACTTCCTTTCTTTTTCCTGTCATTTCATTCGTGCAATTGGGAATTCATTTTCAGGCGTTCAGTCGCAGTTAAAAATAGTAGTAAAAGAGACAAATACTTTTTTTGTTGTCTGAAGCAGCGAATTAAAATTGCAATACAAGTCATTATAGCGAAAATGTTGATCCTCTGCAAGGACAACATGCGCACAGTTACTGCACAATGCACAACATCGCAGTGGAAAAATACAATATTAAAAAACTTGGACAACTTCAACTACACATATCCTTTAAAAAAAAATTGCAGCACAGAAGTAGTAAAAAACAATGTCAACATATTTTAATCGGCATTAAACTGACGTCCTGGCATTACAGTTCTTTTTTTTTTTTTTTGGGAAGGATATTAAATTTGTTTGTTTTTTACGAAAGAAATTGTATAGTTTTGCTTATTATTGTTTTATATAAACTCACAACTTTGAACAAAGTAAAGCTTAACATGTTTTTGTATAATTAAAAGAAACAAAATTCTCTGAAGAAGAATGACCAATTTTTTGTGCGATTTGAATTCGCACCATCATCCTTGCTAGGAATGAGTTTTTCCCATTTGACTCTTATACTAATATTAAAAAAAGCCGAACGTCTAATGATAATGATTTCAATATTAATCTAGTTTTCGTTTTTTTTAAAAGACCCAGAAACAGAAATAAAGCATATTGAGTGTTATGATCATTTTTGGAGAGGTCGCAACCCCCAAAATGGTATTAACCGTATGGAAATAATTTCATATTTCCAAAAGCAATTTTTTGTTATTTTTAGATCTAACTTGCCTCTAATGAAAAAACTTCAACTTCTTTGTAGAGTAAATTGTATTAATCAAGTAAAGAAAGATTTCTTAAAGTATTTGATTTGTTTCCATGTTAAGACTAAAATTTCCCATGTGTATTTTCTCATTCAATCATGTTTTTTTCTTTGGGTTCTGTTTTTATTCATATTAAAAAAACATATTTCATGCACATCATTAACGAACAAAACACTCAATTTACGTGAATAACCATTTCAACGAAAATCAACGTACAGACTCACTCACGCTCACCCACATTTACATGAACCATGCATACGTATGTGTGTATGCATGCACGTCCATATATGTATAAAAAAAACACCCCAAAGGGGGAATTAATACATTTTTACCGCCGCCCACTATGGAAATGGACATATGTGTATTAAGGTGCCCCACGACAAAAATTTATGCTACCCTCTCTCAAAAATGAACATTTCCCGACTCTAGCGATAACTATCGTGAGCTTGATTGTCTTGAAAAAAACTCTAAAAATCGTATTTAAAAGTTACTTTTCGATAAGGTTTTTGTGTAAGCTTAGTCTAATAAAAAATGTTCATATTTAAAAAAAAAAGGTTTTTAAAGGTTCCCGACAAATAATTTTTGGCGTTTTTTGTTTTTTTGTATGGGACTTGAGACACCTTAATGTGCATATGCAATGCATGTGTGTGTGTTTACACTCACCATTTATGAATATTTCAAATCCCACAGGAGTGTGAAAAAAACCAACAACAATGAAGAGTGTGCATATAAAAATGAAGAAGCAACAACATTGAAAATCACCTGTTGCTTTTACATAAAACGAGGAATTTTTCATTAAAAATCCTTTAAATCAACTAACACGCACACAGAACCCACAAGGGTACACGCACACACATACGTACATATATAATCTTGCTGCTCATATCTCTTCTAATAAATAAAATATAAATGTGTTGCCAACTTGTAAATTACAGCGATAAAATTAGAAAATACTTTATGCAAGGCTGGCAGCATTGTGCTATAAAAGAGAAAGAGTGAGTGCTTAAGCGGAAATGAGAGCAGAGAGTTGGCGGTGGGCGAAAGGAGGTGAGAGGGCCAGCATTTTTGTGGCTATCATATTACTTTTCTAACGATGTTTTCCCTGCTGCTTACTTGTTTTATTTTGTTCGTGAAGTACGCACCTGTATACGTATATGTATATGTATATTCAAATGTGTATGAATGTGTTTGTGTTTATGTCAGGAAGAAAAATTTATTAAACAGGATTGAATGTGCGTTGCTTTTCAACGAGGCACAGTATGACATGGCAATCCTTGTCAGCTTTTGACCACACGCTGCCTGCTTGCCCGGCATTTCTTTGTTTCTGGTTGTGAACGTCGCTACACACTTGAAAAGCGATTAATTTTTATTAATAGCTGCAAAAAGAAAAGGTTAGCACAAAATGCCCTTCAGTAGCGCACAGCAGGGTAGCAAGGAACGGGAGCAGCTACCACTTTTGGTAGGTAGTAAAAAAGTATCGGTGAAGATGGTAATTTTTAATCCCATTGACTTGAGCTTTACATTAAAATGTATCTGCTTTCATTTCTTCTTACTTTTCATACAGTTTTTCCAGTTTTTTATTTTGTAAGTAGTATGCTAAAATTCACACATACATAGGTAATAAAATGCAGACAGGTCCTTTATATTTTGTATATTTCAATTTGCATAATCCTCTGCCACTCCTCCGCTCAAACAACGTCTGGCAGGATACCTTCCTCTCACACTCATCCTTAATTTCACTTCTTGTATTTTTGTATATTTGTGGTTATTGAAAACCACACAAGCATTTATTTTATTTTATGTATTTCATTTATTTTTTTAATAGAATGCTGCTGATTCTGATGTTGGCAATTTTCACACACAAAAAAGAAAAATAAAAAGTAGGATTTATTTTATTTCTTCTTTTCTTCTACGCTTCCTCATGCTCCCTTCTTCGCTGTACTCTGGCGTGCAGTGTTGTTGTTAAATTTTGAGGCGGAATAAGCTGGTTTTAAGCTTGTTGAAGTTCTTTTGAACACTCAATTTCGAAAAATATGCTTTTATATTGTTGCATATAGCCGTAATACAGAAATTGTTCCACACACATACACATAAAAGAGTACTTAAGTACATTGCATTAAAGTCTTATTAAAATGTTTTTAAGCTATACATATGCATAAAGTTGAGGTGAGCTGAGGCGAGGCGAGGCTTTATTCGAAAGGCTGGTCTTAGCTCTAAGAGAAAAATACTACGAATAGAAGAGAAAAACCAAAGATTTATGCTTATGTTCTACATATAATTCTAAATTGCAAAATATACGTATCTCAAAAACCAAAAAATTTTTTTTAGAAGTAGTTAAAATTTAGAAATTCTTCACTATGTATGGAATCTATTTAAAAGAGTTTTATTATTTTTCTTCTAAAATAATAGCAAAATTTAATTTGCAATTATTTAATAAATAGGTAATATACTTACAAAGATTTGTGTCGATGTTGGCATATAAAACATCACCTATTTTAGAGATGTTCAAGGTGTTCTTATTATTGAAAACAAATTGTTTTTTAAATAAACCTCTGATTGCCACAGATGCTTCTTTATGAGAACGAAGTAACTACAAAGTGCATAAATGTTAACTAGCGATATCAATTCAGGGACCCCTGAATTCGTTCTAAAGCTTCGCTTAAGAGTCCCGATCTCTTTCTATTTTTTAATAATTAGCATGCTGCAGGATTGATATACATAATACATAAAGTGCAAAATTTGTATTTTTATGGTTTATCGGCCTGCATTGCCAAAAGGAAACATTTCTTAATTTGAAAAAATTTGCATAGGTTTAAATCTACCCTTAAGCTTGTTACTATACATGTTCTTGAGGTAAAATTTCTCGCCAATCCAGTAAAACTATTGGCGTTGCGGATCGAAAAACTGTAAAAACTATAGATTTTTGTCATATTTTTCTTTACATTAATCCAAAAGCATCCTCAGATCTTGAGACCACGATGAAAATCAATATTTTGCCCCAAACTCCACGCACATCCAGATAACAAACAAATAGTTGCTAAACTATGGTAATTTTTCTGCTAATTTTAATGTGTTTACTTTAATTTTTTATCATTTATTTATGTACTAAGTATTTAAGTACTTGAAATCATTTTAATAAAAATACTAATGAGCAAATACAGGAATACACACACACATATGGAAATACAAATAAATCACAACTAAAAGTGTCAACTACAATCGAAAGCGAAAACAACAACAATAAAAGCTAAAAGTGTCATGACTACCGCAGACCACGGAAAAACATTTAAGCTGGCACTTTTATGTCCCCCCCCCCCCCCCCTGGATTCTCCGGTTAAAATTGAGTGAAAATACTTTTGATATTACTATTTTCATTGTTATTATTTTTTTAATATTATTGAAATTGTTGTTGATATAATTCAACATTGATATGTGCTCTTCATAAAGTTACATTAAATTGCGTTTTAATGTATTTTATGGCTGTATTTTTCCTTCTTCGCATACATATGTATATGAAAATTTAAATACATTAAAATAATAAATAAATATGTGTGTATGTATGTACGTGATTGAATTAAAACCGCAAAAATACAACAAAAAATATACATTTTTTATATAAATTGCGTACACAATAAACCCACTCAGAAAACTCAATTTATGCGAAATTTTGCAAGCAATCAGTTTTTTCACACAAGACACAGCAACAACAACAACTATAAAAATTATAAAATAAAAACATACCATGCAATAAAAATGTCACTTCGGAGTTTTTGTGTTAATTTCTGCAACAATTTAATTTAATGCGAATTCAAGTGTTTTTATTAATTTAAAAATAATACAAATTAAAATTTAAATTAAATTGTGGCATAAAATTAAAATGACAGCAACAACAACAACGTCAGATTCGTCATTCCACGAAAAAATAATCACATGCCAAAAAGTCAAACCTTAAACATGTTAATTAAAGTATAAGAGCATAAAATTTGTCTTTTGAGGACTCCAAAACCAGGCACGATATTTTCGATACAATTGCACTATTTTAGTACAGTTTCAATTATTTTCCACTTTCCTAGGAATTTCCAGTACAATTTTACAAAGATTTTTTCGATTCAAAATCAATTTGGAATACAACCCTTGAATTCGTTTCGGCGACAGAAAACTGAAGGTCTTATGAGAGATTTATGTTCACTTTTTGAAGTACAGCCGTAAGCTGAGAATCACATAAACAATGTGTAGTGGCAATGCCCAGCACTGAGTATATGTAATCGGAATCTGCAAAATGAGTTATTACTTCAGGCGATTGTTATTAGAAATATTAGGTTAGCACGAACAGTTTTTCCTCAGTTTTTTATAATACTGTGACATTCGTCACCATTTTATAAGAGGATCAGTTGAAAGGAGATTCATACAAATTTATTACTTGAAAACAACAAGGTGCCAGCAGGTGTTTCGGCAATAGCATTATTTGGAATTTAATTTTAACTGTTTTCATTTAACACTTATGTTATATACAATATTTTTACTTCCAATTACACAGTGCAACACATTTTTCTAACGGAGAATCGGCCAGCACAGGTCGATAGTACTGGTCTAGAGTAACAAAACCCTAAAAGGGGCTTGCAATTTTAACATTATAGAGTTTTCCATATGAAAAAGTTTAAACTATCCATTACATGACTTTTGCAAAAAATGAGCAATAATACTATTAATTATTGTGTTTTAAAATTTTTGTTTTTATTATTGAATTAAAAAATACACTAAAACAGCCCAACTTTGAAAAGCTATAATATTTAAACGCGAGCTAACTTTTTAAAACCCTCTTAGAGTTTTGTTACTCTGGACCAGTTCTATCGATCTGTCGCTTCTCTGTTAGATTCCATGTATCCGTAGTATTGAATACTATTGAATACTATTGAATACTATTATATAGCTTTACCTCTGACTAAAGACACTTGTCCTAGAATATAAAAACTTCAGCGGGGCACTTCCCATACAAGTGCCAATTTTAAAAAGTTATACTGGAAGAAATACTAAAAAATGTATAACAAATTAGTTAATTTTCAAAATTGACTGTAGAAAAACTGTTGTAAAATATATCAACATCGCCTGACACATTACACAATATAAATTTTGAAAGCGTGATATCAAAGGAAATATGATGCGAATACAACTAAACTCGGAATGTGTTAAGTTAATAAATAAAGTATTTTATGCAAAACCATCAAATTTGAATACTTAATAAACACGCTCACCGTTTATTAAATGCATATAGGTAATTTTTAGAGAGTGTAGGGTAAATTTTTGTCCATCTAGTTTTTTTTTTTTTTGTATACGACAAGGTAGAGGAAATGTTCATAGATACTGGCAGCCCTGTGCTGCACAGCATGCACGATTCACACTCCAGTGTACCTACGTACTGAAACCACCTCCTGAATCTCTCTGTCGTGTTCGACCCTTGCGGCACCGCCAATTGAGTCATTTCTTCGCTTGTCCATCTAGTTTTCCATTTAAATTTGTATGTTCCTTATGATTTTCTGTGTAAATACAAATTTTTTTAATGTTGTTGTTAAAAACATAAAAATACCATAAATTTCGCTTTCATATTTAAAATAATTCGATACAATTTCATGTTCTTTAGTACAGCCTTTTACTCGATTTCATGCAAAATCGAAAAAGTCGTTCATCAATATGTCTGAAACACACATACACTCAGAGAGAGTGAGTTAACTGCTAATTTTATTGATCAGAGATTATATGTTTTGTCAAATAGCTACTCTCTTTTGTGGCTCTTACATTTTATGAAACTTAAAAGCATGGTTGCATTTTTCTTTACTTCGTAATAATTTCTCTTCACCGAAAAACGTGCATAAATGAAAATTCCTAGAAACTCTTCAAAGTTTAACTCAGTTTTACAATTTTTCTTGTATTTTTTATACTTTTTGTAAATTCATCCATCTTACGCTAATTAGTAGAAAAATAACGTAAGAAGAAAAATTTCGTTCTAAAAAATAGGGGGAAAAATATTGTCATAACAAGCTGGAAGAGTTTTTACCCACTAACAACAATGAAAAAGCATTTTTCCACTTCAATAAATTTTTCATTCTTGAGTGAATTTTGAAATTATTATTTTTTGGGATGGCATATGAAAGAATGTGTGTGCCCTTGTATTTGTGAACTTATATGTATATCTGCTCATTCAATTATTAAAAAAGGAAAAAATTAGTATTATTGGCAGACAAAGCACAAATAAAATGATGCAGACGATAATAGGAAACATAAGCTTCATGCACACAAGGATACAGGAAAATTGAGCTCTCTGCTCTCAATACGAAATTTGTCTTGAAGTGTTTTAGAATCATTAAAAGTACCGAAAAGTAAAGTTACTTTCATCATTCATAGTTCTTGTTAGTTCCCAATGATTTTTGAATGATCTTCAGAAAACTTTAATTCAAAAAATATTTCTTTCCTACTTTTTCTCTTAAAAAAAAAAGAAAATCGAAAAACTTTAATTGAAAATATGAATCCCACCGTAAAACTTTAATATAATTTTAAATGGATTTCTCAGCAAAAATAAAAAATTGAAAAGTTTACTACCTCAATTTTTTTATCAGTTTTAATTTCAATTTTCAATTAAGTGGCATTTGCTGTAAAAAAACTTTTGCGTATGCTTCAAATGACTACGTTCCATCTCAATACACCCTCACCACCACATGTATCCACCACAAAGTAATTTTCAATATTTTAAAACACCTTTCTCCAACTGCATATCCTCTCAAACTACTACTTGCATTTCTTCTTTCCTTCGTAAAAAATTTATTTTTACTTCAACCCAACGTTTCGTTTTGTTTTTCATTTACAGATCCTACTCTATCCGGAAGAAGGTTGGGCGCGTACTGCCTCCTCTAGCTATTGGACCATAACGCCATGCTGGTGGCAACCGAATCGTTGCCGCATCGAAGAATTTTCAGGCACACAACGACATGCAACCAAAGCGAAAATGTTGCCACTCGAACAGAAAGGTTCCTTGCTGATTTGTGGACATTTTCGTAGTAAAAAAAGTAGCAGCAGCAGCCACACCAACACCAACAGCAATAACACGAGCAAAGATAAAGATGCCGATGAATTTAAATTATATTTGAGCTCAAATATTTCCATGGAAGATTATAATATGGGCTACTGTCTGACTGGATTTGTGGAGCGACGCTGTCAGCAGACGAACACATTTCAAATGACACATTTTGCCGTTATCAAGCGGCAATGGCCGTCCATTAGCAGCAGCAGCGATGCAAAGTCAACGTAATTATAGTGTTTAAATAGTACGTACTTAAATATACACACAAACTTTAGTATATAAGTACTAACGATAAGAAAGAGTATTTAGTAATACATAGAATATTATAGATTTACAGTCATATACATTTACATACACTAGCAGATTCAAGGGGGCCGAGTTTGGGATTAAACTCCTCTCCTACATTTTGCTCGTTGACCATGCCAAAAAAAAAAATTAAAGGGGCGAAAAAATTAAAATTTCCCCCTTTAGGAAAACTCTGGATCTGCTATGGTACTCGCTAAATTAAAAAATCAAAAATTCATTGCATACTTTTAAACGTCTGAAAAATATTTTTGTTAACTGAAACTTTCGGTTTGTAATTAGTGTATTGATGTATTTAAATATACATACATACATACAGAGAGAGATACTTGTACAAAACTTTTGCTTAAAATTTAAAACCTTTGCATACTTTTAGATGCTTTAACTGTTTGTAGTGTAGCATTAAAACTAAAGCAGAAAATTATTGCCGAAAGCTTATTGTTGTTTCAAAGTTGTAAGGTCACCATTTCATACTCCGGAATGCTTGTAAAAACCTACTACATAATCAACTGATTAAATAAAAATTAAAATTAAAACTTCTAGTTTGAAAATGAAACCTCATAATATTTACACAAGATATATGAAAAAGCATTGCATACATTATTTACTTTAGGGCTCTAAAGTAAATAATAAATAGTTACATATATGTAATCGAAAAAAAACTGCGGTAAAATAATTTATGTACTTATATACAGAAGCTGCTGCGGTAATGTAAAACTATTTAATTTTAGAAAATTACAAAATTTTAAAAAGTTTTAGCAGTATTACGTGTTATTAAAACCACATTACATAACATATTTTTAGGCTCAACTAATGAATGTTAAAGAGTGGAAATCAAAATTGCAAAAATAATTTTCCAATCAATTAATTTCAAATATTTGAACGCTATGTACACTTGATTATTTTTGTGATGTACATAAATCAAAAATCGTTTGCATGATTTTAGACGGTTTTTAATGATTTTTCAATGCTAAGTACATATATTAACTCCACAGAAGTGCAATACAAGCGGAACCCTTCTAGTCTGGCCAGACAAGTAAAATAAAATTTTCCGAGCTTCTCATAATAAAATGAAATTATTTATCTTTCGAATCGTTTTTAGTTGAGTCTTATATTGGAATATTAATTAAAATCTCGTATCGATTTCTCGTTATGGTTTTCATAAAATTTTATGATTTCAGCTTCATTTTTAATTATGCTCCATACTTATAAGGTTTGCATTATTTCAAATTTTTTTTTGATAAAGTTTCAATGGAAAGAACATTAACCCGAATATGTCAGTGTGACCATAAGGTTACGCAAGAAAAAGTGATTGTGTTGTACGGTAAAAAAAGTTCTGAGCTGATTCAGGTTAAAGATAATTTTTCCATTTTTCACTTTCTAATAACATTAAAATTTCTTCATTTCATATGCGCATGTTGTATTAGGCACTTCAGAAATTTTAACCCTCCGATAACCGATAATTTTTTAGGCGATCAAAGCCTGACATGACCTCCAGGGACCTTCTCTATTAATTAGTCTATAATTGTTTTTCTTTTTATCCAATAAGTTTGGTAAAGTGTTCACAGAATCGTGTCGAAGCCGATTTTGATTGCTTCTAAACATCGCATTCATAGAAGTCATTTAGGCTAAGGCTGTTCACTCCAACCGTATTGAAATATCGCTTCGTTTAAAATGTCATATGGTAGATCCCTAGGAACTTTGTCAGTTATCGGAGGGTTAAGCTTTGAAAAAAAAACAAATGCTGGTACCAATTGATGTGCGAAATGAAAACTTTTAAATTTCTTACTCAATTCAATTCAGACTGTGCAATAGTATTTAGCATGTAATTTAGATATGTACTCAAAAAGCGTCTTTTGATATAAAGTTTTTGTATGCATGTAAATGTATTAGTGTGTAATTGAATATTTTAATACAAACCACTAATATGTGTGAATTTTTGTTCAAAAAGAAGAAAACTAATAAAAAAAAAAACAAAAAAAAACAAAATGGAAAATGTGCTCATGTCGTAATTCATATTTGTATTTAGTATATAAAATTGTTACTACTAATTCCTGCTATTGCCTTCTCCAACCAATAAAAATAGCTCTAAACTCAACAAGATTCCAGCAACCAAAATAGAAACTTTACACCACCCACAGCTGCTTATTTTAACTAAAAAATTTCGCCAAAAACTACTACTACATTTCTACTACAACTACTACTTACT
This sequence comes from Toxonevra muliebris, assembly GCA_963691655.1. Lineage (NCBI taxonomy): Eukaryota > Metazoa > Arthropoda > Insecta > Diptera > Pallopteridae > Toxonevra > Toxonevra muliebris. The sequence goes on from OY829328.1 coordinate 90,379,579, forward strand.
ACTATTGCTAATACTATTTACAGCAACAACAAAAATGCAACAAATTGCTGTTTTACTCTTTGCAATTTATGCTCACCTAAGCGTGTGATTGTAGATATGTATGTGTGTAACATTTCTTCTGTATTTGGGAGGGGGACTCCTCTTTTTCTGAGGTCTTGCAAGAATTTTCACACATTTCCTCAATTTTCTACCCACTTGCTTTGTAATGCAAAAGTAGCAAAAATATTTAAACAATTTGTATAAGTTTTCATAAGCTGCTTTTGCAAACACATACACACATATGTACTTAAATAAAAAAGAAGTAATGTTAAAAGTAGTAAAATTGCAGTGCAAGAGAATAAAGAACTATGAAAGAAGTAAAAACTTTAAAAAAAGACTTTAAAAAAAATAAAAACAAAAAAACACTGGAAAAAACTTTTGCTTCAAAATTAAAGATCTTGGGGATAAAAAAACAGAAAAAAAAACGTTTTTGAACATTTTGCCTAGAACTAAAGCTTAATTAAATTTACCAATATACAGCCAAAGAAAACAAACAAAACTGTTAGTAATTCTTAACAAAAAATAGAAATGTAACAAAAACGAAGCCAAAAGGAGAAGTTAAGCAGAAAATATCAAAATTTCGTCCAAAAAATTGGAGTTCGATAGCAACCGGTGACAAATGAAAGCATCAAAATCAAAAATTAAACAAACAAATTCAAGAACATTTCTTTTTAAAAGCTTTAATGCTTAGATAGAGCTAACTGTACACATATATTTCATTACACCCCCGCAACCCGTTGCCCTCTACCCTCACATCCAAATCTTTCCTCTACTCCTCAACACTCTTGTCAAATGCATTGCACCGGAAATCAACTCCAATTACTTTAAATAAGAATTGAATAAAATAAAAAACCTAATAATTGTTAAATATTTAAAATTAAAATAATAATAATAATAATTATTTGTAAGCGAAATTAAAAGCGGGAAAAAACCATAAAAACATAATTAAAAATGGCATCGGTATTTCGTGTATGTTTACCTTTTTTCATAGAATTTACATAAATGTGCTAATTGTAATTGTAGTAGTTAAGCTTACAAAAAGAAAAACACATAAAATGACCACAAGCGCATGCACCCAGCAAAGTACCATCGGTTGCACGAAGCCAATTAGAAAACGCTGGGGTAACCTCAAAACACCCCTAGCGCTCCATAGTGTTGAGGTTGGGTTGGCACTGAGACCTGTGAAACATCTCTCGTGCCCCTATGTATATTGCTCTACATATAGAAGCGCACTGCTTTCAAATAATCAGTGATTATTTGGAGAAGGTATTCCAATACCTCAAACCATTCCAGCGCACTCGCAATCTAGGGCTACTTCTTAACATTTTTCCACCGTTACAACTGATGGCCTCACATGTCTTGCTCTCTTCTGAAGCCGCGCTGAATCTCTTCCTGGGTTCTCAAGCAATTTCTGTACACTATCACTTATGATGAGTTCCACATTTACAAATTGTGGTATGCTGACAACTTCTCGGGCATCAGCAAGAGCGCTGATTTGTATCGTTGCCTAGGGTTTGCCAACAAGCTCTCCTTCATGTAGGTATCGAAGAGCTTGGCGAGAAGACCCTGTTTTGTTTGATCGTTGTTTTAAGTAAGACCAATGTCTTACCGAATGCCGTCTAGGGCAGCCAATTCAACCTCAACTAACCTAACCTAAAAAGAATGGATCTATTTTGACTAAAAAGATTGCAACTTTGAAAATTGCATGAGCGTTCCATTTCTTACTGGGTGTACGCATACACTCACACACACTCACACAAACGCTCAATAAGCTTAATTAAAGCGCATCAATGTTTTTTCTTTGTAAATGTATTGATTTCCCTTTTTTATATTTTCATACAATAAAAAAAACATTGAAAAAAAGTATTAAGTGTCAGTACCTGCAAATATTCAATATGGAAAAAGTAAATTACAGAAAAAAAAACAAAGATAAATTTAAAAAGAAATACTCATACAAGTATGTAAAAGATATATAAAAAATGTTTTTAATTATTTTTTATTTTTTTCAATAAAACTCAAACTCAATTTTAAATGCAAAAACAGTTTTACCTATAGTAAATGCTATATCTATATATACACACATACTATATACATAAATAAATATATACAATATACAAAGTATAAACACATACGCACACACAGCCAGGCACACACACACACATACGCAAGAGCTTCTTTAATATTACGAATAAATAAAAACAAACAAAAAAATTTATATATAGTATTTATTATATAAAAATATATTTTAATGTATACAATCTAAAACTATGATAAAAAAGTTGAAAAACCCAAACTGCTTCTGCATATAGTATAAAAAATTAAATATTTACTTAAAAATAAAAAAAAATCGCAATTGTAATTGCAGTTTGCAAAACACAAATTGAAATTCACAAAATCAACAGCTAGTAAAAAATCAAAAAATATCTAGGTACTAAAATTTAAGTTGTAATAATTTGTTTTTGCCTTTTATGGAAACAATTCTTTTTTAAATAATATTTTGTGTTATAAATTTTTCCATGCTTGTGGTAGAAAAAAATTTCAAAGCAAATAGAAAATAATAAACGCGTAAATGAAAATCAAATAAAAATCAAATCGAGAAAAATTTAATAAATCGACAAAAAATGCTTGCAATATTTGTACATACCGTAAAGTTGAATGCTTGGAGATTGATTTATTGAAATGGCTAATGAAATCATAAGTCTCAGATCAGCTAAGCAATTTATTGAAGCAAGATTGTATTAAAAATATTTGGGCAACAGATTTATCTACTACTGATTGAAATTCATTGATGAATCAAACTCATTCAACTACCTTTTCAACAACCGGAAAACTTTTAAAATAGCAAAACAATTTTAGGAATCTTAGATTTTTAAATCGGAATTTTGAATAAGTTTGTCAGAAGGTAAATTGCCTCAAGAAAAGCCTTGATTGTTCAATGTTCAAAACATTTCTCCACTTTACGGTATATTAAGTAAATGGAATAAATTGTAATAAAATTCCAATGATAATAATAAAAACAAAAATAATGAAATCGAAAGGAAATGCTCAATTTATAAATTCACCAAAAAATATACGAAATAGAAAAGAGGAAGCAGAGCTGAATAAACATGCAAATCAAAAACAAATGAAAATAATAATCAAAAATTCATGGGGAAACTTGAAGAATTCAATAAACCACAAAAAGACAAAGACAGAAAAAACTGTGAGATATTTGTAAAAAATGAAGTAAAATACTTTTTGATGCATTTAAAGAAAATAAATTAAACAAAAAGTAAAAGAACACTTAGAAAAGCAAATTAAAAAAAAAAAAAATATTTAAATGCAAAGAAAATAACGAAATTCTGAAAAAAATTAAGTTTATTCTTATTTATTTATTTACCACTTTTATTTATTTTGTAAGTTTAATAATTTTTACATACCTATTTTATATACACATATATATATATCTGTGTATGTACGTGTTTGTATTCAAGTTGATATTTGCATTTGTATGTGTGCGTTTCTTCACTTTTTATTTATTTTTGCACAACATTTAAGCAACCAAAAAATAAATAAAATGCAATGAAAGCGAATATGACAGCCTAGTTACAAAAAAAAGAAAAAAAAAAGAAAAGCAAAAACAAAGTTTGGCTGAAAAATATGAGAAATAAAGAAGTCTTTTTGTTGTTTTTGTATTTGTTTTCTTCACAATTTTTTGTTTCATACTCATTTGCATATTTATTGATGAAATTGTAAAATGAAAATGTGAAAAAGTTTAATTAAATTTGAAAATCATTGTAAATGTAAAAATTGATTTGTTTACATTTTTAACTCACAAAAATAATAAATTGTAAGCAAAAAATTTAATTTTTGAATTAATGTTTTTAAAACTTAAGTAACATGTCAATGTAAAAATTTAATTTGAAGAAATATTCCAAGTGAATGAAATAAAAACAAAAGGAACTCAAAATTTGAGGACAATTTCGTTTTATTCGTAAAAGCTAAAAACCAAGGCTCCCAATGGAAAATAGACTCAAGTTTGGGATACATAAATAATGAAAATATACCCGAAAAATCTTTATAAAAATTTTTAATTTTTATTAATTAACCCGAAAAATTCATAATAATTAATTCGTCAATATTCAGAAAATTTTCATAATTTTTCATACTCCCATTTCTTAAGAAAATTACATGTAGTGTAAGTATACCTCTCTTCCAAAACTAAATACATCTTCAGTTAAAAACAAAGTTTACTCAACTACAAATTTCTACTCAAAAGAAAGAAAAAAGCCAAGAACCTCAATTAAAATTCAAATTATAGTAACATTGCTGCACTGAAAATTACAACTAAACCGCAACAAATGAAATATGAGCTCGACTAAAGAACTCTCGCTTCACTTCTCTCTACCACTTTCAAAATATTCTCATGAAAATTTAGTTTCTTGTCATTTGTAAGGCACACACACACAGAAACAATCCCATAAACAGAAACGCACACACACGAGAAACGAAGAAGAAGACTAATAAGAAATTTTGTGAACTTTGCAAATTTTCTATCATTAATTTTATGCCACACACAAAGCAACGCAAGACGACGATAAAGTGGAGAAAGCATGAATGCCAAAAAAATGTGTCTTCCCATTTTTCGCAACTCCTACTACTATTATATACTACTACCATTCTTACTGGTACCACTTTTTCTTTTTTTTTTTTGTTCATGCAAAATTTGCCACAACACACACATAAATTTTTCATTGCCTGTCGCCATTGTAATAATTGTCAAGCAATTTAAATCAGACATTTTGCTGCCGGCATGATAAATCACATTGCAATGCTGCCTCTGCTACTGCCACTACTGCTGTGGCCCTACCCTAGGCGCCCCACTCAATTCCTACTCAAACTACCCACACTAAAGCTGCTGCATAAACATGTACATATATAAAATATTGCGTAGTTGTGGTAGTTGGAGTAGTAGTGGAATAAGCAAAAACGGAACGCTGGAAATGAACGCAACGCAGTGTTGAAAGCAAAATAAAAAAGGTTCGATTTTGCATAGCAAAGCAGGAAGTGGAAAGACGTGGAGTGGAGTGTGCGAGGAGATGAAAAGATTTTCATTACGTTATTACGTTTTCAGTTTTGTGAAGTCATTTATTAAAATTTGCTCCAAAATAACAAAAAAGGAGTTCAACTTTAGATACCCTCACAGCAAGCAGTAAATATTCATATGTATACATAATATCGTTGTGATAATAAGAAAACGGAAATTGTTGCCGGAAGTGCGCCGAGGCAACCCCATCGGAAACTCATTTGCATTTGTGATGGCGGCGACGGTGGTGGCGATACGCGAGTTTGGGTTTCATTTGTATTCACAATTGATTGCGTTGTCAATAGTTTTTTTATGCGTCTGCATTTTCCCCCGTCCTCTCTCTCTCTCTCTCTCAACTGATCAGAAGAATACGTTGCCAATGGAAGCTGAAGAATTAGTGTTACAATCATTAATAATCACAACGCAGCACGCAAAAAAGGAAATTCTAATTTTTCTTTTCCTTCGAAGCAAGCCAGCGAGTGCAGAAAGAACTGAGACATTTTGTTAAAGTGGAATTCCATCGATTATTCGTAATAAATTTTATTTGAATTCTTGATTGAATACGTTGTTTGTCAAATAAATTCAAATTCAAAGCTTATGCTAAATAGTTAGTTATTTATTACTGCTGATGTAGATAAAAAAGCTATTATTTTTGAACATCAGAAACTTAAAAAAATTGAGGACAGTTTTTTGAAACTTTTAAAAGTTTTTTAATAGTTTGGCATGGACAAAAATTAGCCTTGAGACCCAGTACTCAAAAATCATTGTGCAGATGAACCAGAAAGAAAACCCGTGACTGAAAATGGTCGGTTTTGAGAATCATGGACAGTAGTGCTGTGTTCCACTTAAAGAAATCTTTAACTATGGAAAAGTAGCACAAGAGCCACGTAAAAGCATGGAGAAGGAATGTATCGGATCTACGATACTACCGCTGTTTTATTCTGATAAATATACATACCTATTTGCCTCTCACTTGCGTCTTTCAACAGGTAATGATACAATACAAATCGCTTGGCTTGTAAAGAACTGGCTTAGCGGTCATTTGGGGATCATTGAACTGGCGGTCATAGAGTTTTGATCTCAATACAAATGGAAATTTATGGCAGTCCTTGAAAAATCAAGTTTGCTAGCTAAAGCTAGACAATTTCGACGAACTGTATACCAAAAACAAAAACAGGTAGACTTGATTAACTTCACAAAAATATTCATTTACCCACATATCTAAAATTTCGACAGAGTTTTCTATTACAAATTCCAAAACTAATATTTCAATTGAATTTTTCGAAATAATATATAAATATCTGGTTCAGTAAACTCTATTTGCAAACACCTGTACACGTGTTCAACCTAAAAACAAAAAACCAAGTATGTCATAGAAATATTTCCATAGAAAAATCTGTGGCAGCATATTTTATGTTGGTGGCTGGTCAATGCACTCGTCAATGAATCAAAATTGTTGTCTCTTTTTATTAGATTGCTTGTTCTTGGTCGCATTTTGATCATCGCAGAACAGCAGCAACAACAACTCTAGATGTTGTTCATATTTAATGTCACAAAAAAATTTGAAATAGAGAAATACAATTTAAAAACTAAACCAAATTATGTATGTAAATAAAATAATATGGAATGAAAGAATATAATATAAATGAAATCTCTTAATCGTTTACAGTTCATTAGTTACAACATGAGACATTTGCTGCCAATAATCATGTTGGCAATGGATGGATAGACAAACGAATGGCCAAACTAACGGACGGGTAGACGAAGAGCTTAACATATCTATTTTCAACGACATGAACGACATGCTGGCCAGATATACATACAAACATAGATTTGTACTACGCCGCAAAACAAAATGAGAAAATGCATTAAATGCAGATGATGCTATTTGAGACAATGATGTGCAGCGAGCGCATTTGAGGCCATTAACTTTGACTAAGGCAACAACAACCACAAAATAATGATAATAATGTGTAATATCAGCTTTTTCCCCTTCTTATTTTTGTTCTTCTTCTAATTTTCAATTCAATTAACGCAGACGAATGTCATTAAGTGTCTCTTACTTACGCCCCTCCATACTCTTCCCACACCCCTTCACCTCTTTCAATATTCGTCCCACAGTTTTCCTCTCATGTCATGTAGAAACACCTTTCCTCAAACACCGCTCACTCATACTCATCTAAAATTATCTACAATTTTCTTTTTGGCTGTTGATTTTTTTCGTTTTTTTGTCTACAAAAACAAAAACACTATTGCACATTTTTTATTCGTATGGTGGTCGCCAATGAGTCTGTGTCTTTTGCAGACGTTGAATTTAGTCTCTTTTGTTGTTGTTGTTGCTGCTGCTGCTGCTGCTGCTGCTACTGCCACTGCTGCTTGCAAATTAATTTCACTTCATGCGATTCATTAATTTGCCAAATTGCGATTATATGAAATACGCTATATGCAGATACCGATCGTATGCGCTTCACTTCCAAAGAAACTCGTCAGCGATGGGCTGTCAACACTATGCCGCTCCTCTCCTGGCCCTCGTAGCACCCCTCTTCATCACGAGAATTGTTGAATCGCGCGACATAATGTGTACGTGTGTGCATCAGCGTTTTTTTTATTTTTTTGTTTGCTTTTATTTCGGTATTTAATGTTGTGCTCGCTGTGTCCGTCCGTCTATCTGTTTACCTTTCTATTGTATTTAATTCATTCGCGTGTATTCGAATTTTATGATTATACATATATTTTTTTTTTTTGCTGCACTTCCTTTCCACTTTTATTGCTGCAATTTTATATTTACATTTAATTTCAGGAATACCATATTTCGAAATTATTTGGTAGGAAATTATGAGGTGAGAAGTGTAAGAAAATATTAATGTAAAGTGACTTTAAACTTTAATTTTTTGATAGTCTTTCTGAGTTTTAAAATAGCATCTCTTAGGAACCATGAAAACTAATCTGGAATTCACAAATATTTTTGATTTACTTTTCTGTATTTTATTATCACTTTGAGTGCCTTGTGCACTGCCGGCGGTGCATACGATTGCCTTATCTGGGTGGCATGTATACTGCCGGCAGTGCACACGGTGATGTAAATTCAATGCAATATACATGTTTAAATTGATATTATCTGCATAAAGGCACAAAAAACACATATCCCTATATATTTATTTATACCCATTATTGTTTGTTGAGCCGCTGCTAATGTATATTTCATCTATATGGCGGCACTCAAAGTGTTAAAACCTTTTTGCATATTGATCCTAAATCATTACGAATTTTTCAGATCACCCAATCAGATTCAACAAAAAACCCCATAATATTCCTTTTCCTCTGGAATATATGCCTTCAAAATAGATTTATAATTGGCTCGTTAAAGAAAATATTTTTTATGACGATTTATACTTATGTTGGTTTGAAATTGCCCAAAGAATGTTGTTCCAGTTCGCACACACATCTTATAAATAGTGTCCTGGTCACCGACTCTTTCAGCACAAGGATGAAGTACGCTCTTATACCGCATATCTGCTTCTTTAATCTTCGTTTTTATGAATTATCTAGACACGATAATTCCAATTCGCAGGATAAATATCAAAAGTGTAATACAGCGCACTTTTCTACTAAGATCTCTAAATAATTTTAAACGCTTCTAATTACTTTGCCTTAATTTTTTCTAAACTCAAGTGTATGAACTGCGAAGAATAAAAAAAGAACGGCAAAAATAAAATTTCAAACAATTTATTTTGCTCTTTCTCTAGTTGCAGCAGCAACAAAAACAATGACTTCTATGCACTGGCAGTGGTGTGCTTGGGCTTGGCTACTGTTGCTGTTTACTATGATCTTCAAAGTGCTACTACCTTTTCGCAGCCAGCAACAAGAACAGCAGCAGCAGACAAGTGGCTTCACTACTTTGGGACCTTCTTGCGTTACGTCTTTCGTCTCTTTTTTTGATAAAGGACAAACGTTCGTTTCATGCGAATAAGTCTCTTAAAAATAGCAACAAATCCGTTTTTTCCGTTTCGTTAACGAATGCGCTGCCACTGATGATGATGACGATGATGAAGGCATTCCTTCCTTCCTGCCACCTGTCTGCTCACCGACCTACCTACCTGCAAATGTATGCTATGCACTTTTGAATTGCATCGTGCCCTTCGGTGCTACCGGGTAGTCGTAGTCGTAATCGTAATCGTAGTAGTAGTAGTAGTGCATAGAAGTGGTGCCTCTTTGGGTCGAGTATACTTGTGCGCAGACAAAAAGGAAAGTAAAAATGGTATGCAAGGATACAAACATAACAACGAATACAGCTGCAAGGATTTGTAGTTAGGTAGTTACACACAGCACCTACCCTACTTCAACTGCAATTGTAGTAGAAATACATAGTAAACAAACAAACAAACAAGCAAGCAGCAACGGCAACAAAAGTAAAAACGATACAACAATAAAGTGCAACAAAGTCGCACTAAACATCTTGAACTCTTCTATGTGTGTGTGGATGTGTATGTTGTGCGCTTTTATTTCCGCTTAAATATTTAAAATGTCTCCACAAGCGTATTGCATTTGTGAGAGTTACAAGATTACATCTACAAGTAAAACAACTGCTGCCTTCTCAACGTCTACTTGCTCTCTCCTCCATTTGCAACTGCAGCCCTTCCTCTTTGGAACCGTTATATGGTATTCTTTTGAGAACAAAAGCAACGAAATTTAGATTTATATATACCAAAATGACTTTTGTTGCTACTAAAATGCAAAATAATGCCATTGTTATTGTTGTTGTTGCTACTGTGAAAAATTTTAATATAAATTTAAAAACGTAACTTATGCACAATCATGACTGGTTGACATTGTGCAATTTGACATTTAGTAGATGCTTTCATCAAATGAAAATTTGCATGCATTTTGGAGAACGAACAGGCGAAATAACGAGAGGGGGAGAGAGAAAGTAAAATTAATTGCAAAATATATTTTTCATATTGAAAAGCATCAGGAATCTTACGGAGGAATTTGACATGGCCTTTTAATGAGCTTGATCAGGTTATATGGCTTACTTCTGCGGTTTAAATAGTGGACCGCAATGTGAACTAGTTCCATTAGCACCAAAAACATAGTTTTCTACAGGAATCAAAATCGATTTGCCACAGAGCATTGTACATATGGTCAATAAACACTTATACATCTTCGGTATATGCAGTACAAGACGATATGTGTCAAACATCTAACAAGGAAGAATAAATCGCAGAGCCACTGTGAAGGTCCATTTTGTCACCTCCTTTACCTTACTATTTAATCTATTCGTTGTTCACACTCATCATCCTTCAAACACAACAGGTCAGTAATAGAAGAAACTTTTGCCACGTCTGTATGTTATTTTAAACTACTGTTTAAGAATTCTAAATTTCCTAATAACGCTAAATTTATGTTATGTACTTATTATCCAATGACATTTTATCTTAAAAAAAGTAACGATTATTTTAGGTCCCTGAAATAAATATATTATTCATTTAATTTCGTGTCCTTTATTGCTCAATTCAGAAGCTGTCTTATTAGGCGTCGTATCCTCTCATTTGTCATAAATTCACTTATTCTTCATACAAAAGTATACGACAGTATATAGCGGCTTGTGAATTTTCCATAAATGTTATATATTTTATTTAAAACTAAATAATTCGAAGGGAATTTATGAATTTTTTTTTAATTAAACTTTTTTGAATGAAAACAATCATTTTTTTATGACATTTTCTGACAACCTGAATCCAACTCTAAAAACGCGTACCTTGTAGACACAATTAATTTTTTCCCCTCCTTGTTGTCTTTAGTTTTTATAAGCAAAACTATGTTTTGTTTTTCCACATATTCTTACTTTCTATTTTTACTCTCCCTATGAATTTTTCTTCTTCCTCTCTCTCTTTCTCTCTCTTTGGTTTTTACTCTTACTTACCCTCCAAACAAACATTATCTTAAATATTCTCTCGTTAATCTCTCTGGGGATCTCTTAATGATTGTGTAGTAAATATAAAATATGTACGAGTATGAATGAATACAAAGTTAGTTAAATTTAGGTGTTTGTTGGCGTTTTACTTGTTGTTGTTTCCGTTGTTCTGGTAGAATGTAGCAAAGAGTCATTATGGGTTTTCATAAAGGATTTAATGAAGTACTTCTCATTATTACCCATAGTATTATTATATGTTATTGTGTGAGTGTGTGTAAGACGCACGTGCTTATCATTAGTTTGCTTACACTTGTGTATAATTATACTATGTAGTGTAAAAACAAAAGCAAAGAATACGTAATTTTTGATAAGAATATAAACTTAAATAGTTTTCTTTTGATTTTTTTAAAGCATGAAAAACTTTTCTTTTCTATAAAGAAACAGCAAGTGTTTCTACTTATTAGTACTCATTCGTATATATTAAGTGTTTTGTAAAACTTTTAATTATTTACAATACCAAATCAGAACAGAAAAGAAATGAGGAACGAGATTTTTACTTCCATCATAATTACTAAAACAAAACTTTTGATGGGTTTTCATAATAATTTTCTATTAATTTGCTACTACAACTATTGTACTATTATGATTAGTTTTTTACTATTACTATTTAATTGCTTGACCTTTAATCCTATTATTTATACCCTACAGTAAATGCGCAAAGTAAGTTTGGGTAATGTTGATTGATATTTTGTCCAAATGATATGGAGCTTTTGAGTTGTAAATATAAACTACTGGGAACTTATATCTATCATCTCAATTTCTAATCTGATCGCCAGATCAAGCACTATTTCTAAATATCTTCTTTCAACGTTTCGTCCAATAATCGTCGTTTACAGCATTTAACGTCCCACTTCCTCCATTGATAATATTATTTCAACAATTCCATCCATTTTGTCGTTCAAGTTTAATGAATTCCGAGCAAATATTACCACGCAAACAAACGCCTAAGGACACTTGTCCATGATGGCTTTTACAGTGTCTACTCTTTTTCTGCGTCCTTTACTGCTGGTGCTGCCTTATTTTCATTAAATTGTTTTTACGCTGGTTTGTTTGTTGCTATCCTTTAAAATGGTACTTTAAATATTTTTCTTCTGTAAACATTGAAAGAACGCACAAAGAAAAAACAAACAATCATTAAATAAAACAAAGCACGAAAAGGAAAAACTTTTTAAATTGAGTTTTGTGTAAAAGTCTTTTCTTTTTCTTTGTGATTTTTTAATATTCTTTTTATTTTTATTTGGTAAGAAATAAAGAAATTTTGCAGCAGCAACAAAAATTCACACAAAATATAAAAGGTTTGTATAATGGAATGCATTAATTTTGAGTGGTGCGCACAACGCACGCAAAGTTTTGCTAAAAATTCATTCAGAGCATCAAAAGAATATTTTTGATTTTTTTGCCAGCAAAAGTTACTAAATACAATTATGAGAAAAACTATTTTAATTTAATCAGAAACCAAAAAATTTTCATTAAGCTTCATTAGTAAGTTGCTTGTCAATGTTTAATTTTTTTTACTTAATGCGGAAAAATTGGGTTGGCATTAACCTAAATTTCGATTTCGCTTACAGACTATGAGATAACATACTGTAAAGGATCTGTTAAGCAACGATCAAGCTTTTTATAACGCTCTAAACAGACTACAACTCACCTCTGTTCAAAAGTGTTAAAGCTTAGTAACAGCTTTTTTGGTGTATTAGTTTTAAGCTGAGCTTTAAGTTCAGTTCTGAATTGAACTTTCAACAGTTATCTGTTTTTTATATTTACTTACAATTAAAGAAATGTAGCTGTGATAGTTTTAACAGTGTTTTGAAGTACCGCGAGGGCATTGCTCCTATGATGGCACAGATAACAGCTAGATTTGGAAATTTGTTAAGCTTGACTTGCACCGTCTTTTGCTTTACCTTGATCCACCAGATGGGTGCAATATTGGCAATAAATGATATGACCAGAGCCACATTGAGAGTTTCGGCCTGAGTCCCCAGTTTTTACCTACTAGACTTCTGCTGGTTCAAATAGCTTACCTTGCTTTGTGTAGGAGCCTATCTAGATGCGGATTCTACCAGGAAAGAAGAACATTATATATTGTTGCATGCTTAATTTAAACACCAAGTATGTAACAATTTTCAATCAGTTTGTTTTTTTTTTTTTAAGATGTTGAATGCTCATTTAATTCAAACATTTACATTTTACGTTTTTTTGCAAGCTGAAAGCAGCTAAACTATGCTTAACAACAAAAACGTGCACTTTAACACAAACATCATGCTCACCACACTATAGCGTTGCCGATGTGCCAGCGCTATCAGCGTTACTATCTTGAATAATATTATAGTTTGCACCGCTTTGAAAATCTTTCGTATAAATAAATCAATTTGAATTACAAATGAATTCTTGTGGATGGCGGCAAGTGTGGCGTGCAACTCAAATTCTCAGTAGTATGTGAGCGGAAGTAAGAGCAAGAGAGAGAGCGTTAGCGCCTTCTGCGACCTTTACGACCCTGTCATCAACAGATGTCTCTTTAAAGTTGTTGCTCTTTTGTTGTTATGCATCGTCCTGGATGCTTCGTTAGCGTTTTAATTATTTGTGGCATTTATTGTGGATGGAGAAGTCAAAGTAACAAGATGCAAATTTTATAAATGAATTCGTTTTGTATTCCAAGACTTGAATTTATTTATTTTTTTTTTTTCATTAAATTTTTAAAATTAAACCAAAATTATTTTCAAGTGCTCTCAAGCAAAAAAAAAAAGAAAATACCCCTTTGGTTGCTTGCACTTGACCTATAAAAATATTAATGAAATGTTTTCTTCCAACATTACAAAATTATGCAAAATTGAAATTTCTCCATTAACGAAACAACAAAAACTTCCAGTTTTCATTGTCATTCATTTAGTCGTGTTATTCAATAAATAAGTTTTTGTGAGCTTCATTTATATGCCTATAAAATTTTAGGTATCCTGTGTGTGTGTGCGTGTGTTTTAAACATATTTTTTTGAAGGTTATATTTAAGTGCGTTTACTGGTACTTATTTTTCTGCTGCCTGCTCACTTTAAAGAAAAATTAAGGAAGCTTGCTTTTACTGCTATTGAAGCTGGTTTGCTTGCTATGTGCTAAATGAAGTCAACTTTAAGACGTCGTAGCTTCAATCGGCTCCTTAAATGAATTGCATAATATGTTGACGGTTTTTGCAATGTTAAACTTTTTGGCTTTGAATTTAATCAAATAGAAATAATTTTTATTATCTATTTTTTTCTTCTTTCAAAGAATACATTTTTTCTTATCTTAGTATTGTCATATTAAATGTTGAAGCCAAGTTTTTTTTAGTTTATGGTTTGATAAAAAGAAAATATATTTATTAATTTTTGTGCACATATAAATTGTTGTAAATAATCCAACCATAACAAATGAAAAGTATATAAAATACAATAACAAAAACATTTAAAGAGTAGCAGAAACAAGAGGTCAAGCAATCATCATTAACCAAAGCGACCTACACATATATGTATGTATGTTTGTATGCTGGCGAAATGTCTCACAAATGCTATCTCCTTTCAAATGTAAGAAACAAAATGAAAGAAAAAAGTTTATGTGTGTGTATGTGCTATAAAATTTATGCTGATTTATGTTTTTACTGTAATTGTTTTTATTTTGCTGCTGTTTTTGTTACTTTTATTTAAATTTATTAAGACATTTATACACCTCATTTAATTTACTGCATGTCAAAAGGTGAAGCATAGTTTGGTAATTGATATATTTACTTTGACTACTTTTCTGATAGATCAACCTAAGTGATTTACAAATAAATATGAAGTTTTATTAAATACTTTCTGAAAATTATATAGCAAGTTAGAAATAATATAAGCAACTGTTTGTTTTTAGTTTGTTTTAAAAAATACTTAAGGTTGTCGTCATTTTTTTAAATATCTTTCTTATATGTAAGCATATATGCTATGGAAAAAACGCATTATTTGCAATTTTTATTTACAAAACCTTCTTAATGAAGTTCAGTGCCAGTAATTTGCATAGTTTTTTATTTATTTTTGTAACTAATAAGATAATATAGCACTATAGCGTTTTTAACTGAACGTTTCGTCAGAAGTTCATATTTATTTAACACTATCTTCGAATCATAGCAAGATATTTCTTAGTTCCTCTAGAATAATTCTATTGTAACAATTTTGCTTCTGCACAAATTGTAACCAAAGTTTATTCAACCACAAGCATTTCAGGCATTCTTCAATCTGTTCAAATTCCAATTTACTTTTAAACCCATTATGTGACCACCAACCCAATAAGAAAACCAAAACACCTAAAATATTAATTCATCTAATAATAATAATAATAATACCTATACATACACAGGACTACACATACATACGTATGCAATTATGTGAGCAAACACAATTGAGTTGTTGTACACATTTTCGCGGTCATTTTGATTAGCACAGTTGCATTGAAAGCACGTAATATTTTTTTGGTAGGTACATAGAAATACGCACATATTCAACTAAGCAAAATAGGTAGACACCTCCAACGATAGGTTCCGTATGATGAACTTTTATGTATGGGCATTAATATCATATCATATAGCGCCATATTGTTGTAGTGATTATGATTAAGTATACTATACGATTTCTTGTTGCTATTGTTGCTGTTATTATGAATTTTTATGTGATAGACTGTGACGATTTGCATATATAGTATGATGATAGACGCAAAATGAATTTGCGTACATATGTAGACTGAAATGCTTTAAAGGAATACTATTATATTTATACCTACATTTTTGGGCACAAAACCGAAGATTCACAATTTAGAGGATATCCAATTAAAGGAGCCGTTGCGTGCAAAAGTGGTGTAAGTCAGTTTTTTCAGGCAATAATTCTGGCTTCATTTAGTTTCCTACAAAAAAGGTGTACATCTAGGTTAAACATGTGTATTATGCATGTGTAGCTGCCTGTAAATCGGGAAAATATATTTTATAAGAGCCCTATTTTGCACAGCACTTCTACAAAACCAATGTATTTTCAAAAATATGATTTTGACTTACACCACTTTTGCACGCAACGGCTCAAATTTAGTGCATGTAATGCACAAGACAACAAGGGCATTTGTTTATGTACGTCATTGAACAAATTCGTTTTACAATTTAAAAAAATTATAATAAAAAGTTACCCTTAGAATTTTCTCTTGACTATACTTGGATTCGTCAAACAGCAATCATGCCTACTATTTTATTAAATACATCAATTAATTTTATTATAATATAAAATTTATTGCGCCTGTTACTGTCAAATTCATGCAACGTGCCACTAAAAGTTCCTCACCATGTACGTGTGAAAATAAATGTCAAACATCAAATATCAAAAATGTGTATAAACAACTCGTTAAAATTACCAACCATTACTAAATTTATAAGTTCACTGTGAAAAAATAAAACTTTGTATTATTTATGATTTAATAAAAAAAAATTAAATTAACCAAAGGAACAAATTATAAATTACAAATTACAAAATTATAACAAACAAAAACTCAAACGTAAGTATTTGTAAACAAGTACAAAAAATTGTAAATAAAGCTACAAAAAAAGCAGTAGCTACCTCTGTATAACATTAAAAAAACAACAACAACAAGCAAGTAATCAAAACCAACAACAAGTGCGTACTGACCACACACAACATATAAAAATGCCAATAACAATAATAACAACAACAAAAACAGTGTGTAAAGAGCATACAAAAGAGATGCAAAACTGAGAGCAAACAGAATAACAAAAATTTAATAACAACAAAAACAATTTTCATATTCATTTGTCATACATACGAGTCGTGCCGGCTGAGAGCGCAAGATAGTGCAAATCAAAATTCATTGATCGTTTTCGGAGCTCAAGCTCTAGCTCAAGCAGCAATTGAGCAGATGAGTAAGAATAATGAAAGCAAAAGATCAGATGTCGCAAGACTGTCAAACATAACGGTTGAGTGTGGTAATTCTAAGAAAAAAAGCGGAAGTGGAAAGGGTTTTTGTGCAAGCTTCTCACAAGCGGAAGAAGAAATCTAAAAGACGCGATACGCGCGTCTCAAGTTGAAGGTATTTTCTACACATCATAATAATAATAATAATAAAGCTCGCCGATTTAAAATTAATCAATAGATTTATGGATAGTTCTCGTTGATATCGTTCGCTTTGGAAACGCTAAAAAATGAACTTGAAAATATGCTAAAAACTTAATTAACAACACCAAATATGATGATTGCGAAAATAGGTAAAAGAAAAACAAATGTTTAAAATGTTGTCAAACCGTAAACCATTAGGCTTGAAGACGTTGCAGGCAAAACAAAAAGAATCAGTTTGTGTAGTGCCTTTATAAAAAGTGGTAATTGTTTTTGATGCACGCCATAAAGTTTTTGAATAAATATAAACTATAAACATATACCATATAAAATATACCATTTGTAACCAGGCACCAAAATGCACGCCCTGCAATTGTACGCCACAGTAACACTCTTCTTCTACATTTTGCTTTTCACTATCTCTTCCACTTCTGCCAAGGATCTCGTCTGTCAAATAATCGAATCAAACCATTATCCATGCGAAAAGCATCGTGTGCGCACTGCCGATGGTTACCAGCTAACGCTGCATCGCATACCGCCAAAAAATTCAACACTAAGTCATCAACTACGTCCATTCATCCTGATGCATGGTTTAATTGGTTCAGCATCAGATTTTGTACTCCCCGGGCGGGGTCGAGCCCTCGGTTGCCTGCTACATGAACAGGGATACGATGTCTGGCTGCCGAATGCACGCGGCACAACACACTCGAAACGTCACAGTGATATGGATTCATCAATGTCCACTTTTTGGAACTTCACCTGGCATGAAATTGGTTACTACGACTTGCCTGCCAATGTTGATTATATTTTAGAGAAAACGGGCCACCAGCAGGTACACTATGTTGCACACTCACAAGGATCGACAATATTCTTTGTGCTTCTATCGGAACGTCCCGAATATAATAATCGCTTTGCTTCGGCTTCGCTACTGGCTCCAATTGCGTATCTATCGAATTTAGAGAGTCCAGCGCTGCGTTTTATGGCAGCAGAATATGAAAAAATTGAGGTTAGTTGAATTTTTTTTTAACAAATAGGATGAAAATTTCATTCATTCGTTTATTTGATTTCGGAAGAAAATTTTAGCCATTTTAAGTATTAGTTAAAGGGGAAAAGCATAAGAGATTTGTAGGTCCAGCGATTTTATCATTTCGATTGTTTTGGAACTGTCATCTAACGATGTCATCGAAATCGAGGCCTGTCCACATTTGAATTCCTTTGCTGTGATTCTAGTACCTGATTAATATATAAATATGGGATGTGCCCTCTAATGATGAATTTGCAAAATAAAAAATAAAATAAAAACCTCAAAAATATTGCATTCCCCTCATTCAGTATAAATAATACTTTAAAGTTCAAATAAATTTTAATTGAATTACTTTTTTTTATTGAACCAAAAATCTGTATTTGTTTAAACTAGTTTTTCTTCTAATACCTATTACTTCCATTTCCCCTATATCCACCTGCTCCTTAAATGTGTAGAAGAATAAACCAAGAGCAATAACTCATCATTAATCCTGTTTGCATTTTACCATTTGCATGAGCAATTTCACATTTAACACCAATTTCGAAACAATTCACATGCAAAGATAAATCTTAAATACACATGCAGACATACTCAGAACATGCGCTAATATTTTTATTTATTTTTTTTAATTTTATATCCATTTCCGGCATTTCTACATACGTTTTGCATTCAAATTTAAATTTGAATACATATATTTTTTATAATGCGCGCGCGCTCACTCGCTCAATTGGCTGCAATATTCAATTACAACAACAACTGCTGCTGCTGCTACCATTACTACGGCTGCTGCTGTTACTTCCACCTTGACTACTGGTACTATTACTACTAATATGTGTATGGCGCTTATAGGCGCTCCTAAATCATTTGGGATTACATGAACTTTTCCCATCGACCGCCCTAAATCAACTGGGCGGACATCTGCTTTGCGGCAAAGGTGTACCCACACAAAACTTATGCATGCTAGTTACATTTTTGTCTGTCGGTTTCAGTGACTATGAAATGGATCGAGTAAGTATAAAAATTTTCTATTCTATTCTTTTTGTTTTTGTATAGCAAAAGTTTTTATTGCACTCTAGAGTTAGGTACACATTCGAGTATTGTGAGCTAAAAAAAAAAAGTTATTTAAATTTGCATTTTTATGCGTTAAATTGTAGTCAGTTCTGAAAATAAAAGCAGTATGAGTGATGATGCTCAAAGCTTCCTTCTTCTACATACTATATTACACACAATAGCACTCATATCCTTGAGAATTGTGTCTTTTCTACCTTGGCAATATTTATTTCGCTATGAATGTAAACGAAATGGAAGAATAAATCCAAGATTTGGTATACACTCATATGCCAAAAAAGTTTTTTGCCTATTCCTTTTTTTGGAAACAATAATACTTACAAAAATGAAATAAAATACTTTTTTTACTCTTTTGTAGTAGAGGTCATCAAAAGTAATATATATAGATAATACTTTTCTTTTCATTTATTTATTTATAATTACATTTACATATTACATTTTATTGTCAAGCTAGAACTGCATGGCGTATGAGTAACATTCGAATGGAGATCAGTTTAAATACGCCAGGACACTAAGAGTGCGGCAAATGATAGCAAATCAAATCAATTGTACTTCAGATATGCTTTTCGGTTTATTGGTGTGCTTGAAAAGGAAAATTCAATAAAAATTAGTTTTAAGTAATTCATCTAGAGAGTAATTTATTTTTAGCACTCGATTTTGCGGAGCCCTTGGTGTAAAATCGCAAATAAAAAAATAAAAACGAATTTAAATTTATTTTTAATTTAATTCATTTTTTGATTGTCAGTTTCATTAGTGCAGATTCAATAAATAAATAGAAGAGCAAAAAAAGAAATTAAAAACCAAACATAAATGGTTTGAATTTGAAAAGACACTCAATCTATTGAAAATTTCACATATTTTTCATGGATCCCTAGGGCTCCATGGAGCACAGTTTGAAGACCAATAATTTCTCAGTAAATTGTATCATTGCGAGCTGGTGCATAAATTTGGCGGTTATACCGACACACCCCCTCAAAAGATTTTTTGTCATAAATTTTCTGTTTGTTCATTGATCTCTAGACACTTTACTTCAATGCATTAAATTACACTATACCACAAAATTGAGTTATTCCATCGAACTGGCGATTTTACACGTATTTTGGAGTAAATCGGGTTTACTGAGCCCGAATCTGAAGACCGTCACGTCAGATTTTCGAAATAACTGTACATGAAATCTTTAGTATAAAAAGAAGAACACTTTTTGTTAAGAGAAGAATTCTCCATACCCCAAATTTAAAGAGTTTTTTAAGTAAAGCTTAGAATAATATTGCCAACGGGATAAACGAATGATGAAACAATTACAGTGTGTTTGAGAAAAAGGGGGGTTCTAGAACATCAAAAAGTACATCCCACCCATCCCACCCCGTTATTCTTGGAAAAATAATAATATAAAATTTCATATTTTTCTTAAATTAATTTTGTAAAAGTCAAAGTAACGAAGGAGTGCATTGAAATAAAACAAAAACTCACTCTAAAATACAGGTGAAATTTCCAATCCGATTTCGACTGTTGCACAGTGCTATAATATGAGTCAATATAAAAGAAAACAAACAACAAGACGAAAAACCAGTAAGAGAATAAATTAAAAATTCAATGCAAGTATCAAGTGGCATCTAGAGATAGAAAAATCTCATAAATTGTATTTTTACATTCCAAAAGTACAAATAATATTTGAGCCAAAAATACTTTAGCTACCTACTTTAGTGTTTTGTTTACTTTACGTTTACTACGTGAGAACAACAAAAGAATGAAAAAAGAAACAAATTCAACTACGTATTTTCGCAGATCTACAACGGCTTATGAATGTTGCTACTGCTACTATTTCAACTACTCTTTCAAATTTTATTTATTGCACAAAGTTACAAATCGGAGAAAGCATTGGGCCCATTTTACCATGAAAATGTCTAAACTATGGGCAATATCTGAAAATTTTCCTGGCGAAAATATTCTTCAATTAAACGTTTGGATTTGCATAAAGCCCCGGGTCTAGGTAACATAATCGCAATTTTGCTATGGAGCATAAAAAACCTTCAATTCAGCCAAATCTCTCTTAAAGTCATTTTTATTCCGAAAGCCTCAGAACGGTCCGGAAAACTCATAACTCTAACATTTTTTATACTTTAATCACCAGAATACGTTCAAGACATTTACCTTAGATAGGCAAAGCATCTTCAGTGCAGAGCAAAATTTTCTCCATTCTTACATTAATAGTAAAAAACTAAGTAAAGTACAAAGGTATGATCATACTGGCATTACAGGCGTTATGTACAACCTTAAGTGTAGTCGGATTCAGAGGATTAGGACACTGGACTTCACGAAGAGCTTCGACATATTTTTCCCAACATGGGTAGATTGAAGCGGAAATCATGGGAGACCAATCTTCGAGATAGAATTCTGCACTACGGTCGATTTTCTTTCCAAAACTAGACTGAACACATTCCATAAACCCTTCCTAGACATCTAAACAAAGAACTCAAGATTTGAGATTGGGAAGCTTCCCCAATTTCTTAATCTCACTGGCTGACTCTAAGCAATTAACAACAATTGACAATATAAGGATGTGGTACTATAACGGCGTTTAGTTTAAGCTCTAATTGTGAAGGTCTTAGAAAACCATAAATGAGCCAAAGTGTAGCGAAAAACAAAAACACAAACATAAAATAAAAAGGAAATAAGCACATAGCAAAATACACAAGGGAGCAAACATAAGATAGCAAAATGCCTTAGCATAATATAAAAATAGTATTCTTGCCTCCGGATACATGCACGTATACATATGTGTGTGTGTGTGTAAATTGTACATGGGCAGGGCCGACTCTAACATATGCCATAGGCGAACGCCTAAGGCAGCGGTGATTTCGGGGCCGGCATTTCGGCAAGCGATTTTGTTTTTAAGTAAAAATAAAAGTTTGATAGCGAAAAAAAGGTAAAATAAATATAAAGGGTGCCTTTCTGCAAAACCTCACAAAGTTTTGGAGAGAAATTCCAAATTCTACAGCAATTCAATTTTCGAGCAGAATAATGAGCAAAAACTGTATTATTGAAAACCGAGGAGGCATCGAGATTAACGATCAGAGCCACATTTTAATTAATGATGACAGCTTGTTTCCAACGGTTACAGATTCAAGAAAGCTTATCATTCCTGTATTAAAACAGCAGTAGAAGAAATCGGTTGTTAAAAAAACGACCATACAATTGCATAAAATGTGAATAAAGTCAATCCAAAACCGAAGGAAAACAATTATAGTCTAAGTGAATATTAATGTAAGTTGATTTTTCTTAATAAGATGATCATAATTTAGGTCGTAATGCAAAATACTAATTGGTTTACAGATTATTATTTTAACCAAACTATTGAGCGCTGTTCAGAACATTTTTTACCAGAGCCATATTTTGTACGAACCTAGTAGGATTTCGTGGAAATCAGAGACCCACAGCAGGTATTACAATATTCTACCCTGGAATGTTTCCTTCTTCACGTTTTTAATCATTTTTGTATCATCATCATTAAAATCCACTGGCAGATCTGCTCCTCCACATTACCTTCATGATCCAGTAAACAAAACTGATTTTCCCATAAAGTACGAAGTTGTAATAAGGAAAAACAAGCATTGTGAAAAGTGGTCTTTACATTTTGCTGAATATTCACGGCAAATTTGTTTTGCATATTTAGTTAAAATTATGATTAACATACATAACTTTCTCTCATGTTTGTAATTTTTGTGGCTCGACTTAAATTAATTTTAAAAATTAACAAAATTAAATTACAATATATTTTGTAGCCCGTTTTATTACTTTTCCAACAGTACCTTATACATGCATGTCGGTAGTATAATGACTGAGTTATAGACTGGTTCTGTGGTTCGATACAGTCAATTTCGGAGATTTGGTTCACTCTGGCAACTCCGGTGAAAACCGTATCGGAATTTTTTTGTGTACCTTTTTGTTGGGTTTGGTCTAAAATAAAACCAGGGACAAAGTTTGAAGCAAATCTAAAATGATCAGGCCGAGATTTGGTTTTTTTTGTTACGTTTAATCTGGAATGGCTGATAAGGCTTTTTTATATTCTTGAAGAAGGGAAGGAGGCGTCAGCGATAGTTCACCCAGGGCGGCAAAATACCTTACGCCGGTCCTGTATACTGCAAAACGGAAATAAAGGATCTTACTGCTCCTTACACATAAACAATATGCATATGTGATTGTGTAGTTTTCTTGTAAAAACCAGAAGTAAAAAAAAAGAAACAAAGAAGGAACATAAGAATAAAAGAGCCAAAGGTGGTGGTCTACGTTTGCAAGGCCATAAAGTAGTTGCCACTTTCAGCAGGTATTACGAAACGCATTAGAATGTCGTGCTTATTGGCAATGTGTGTGCGCTACATTGCCCAAACATACACACATATATTTAAATGAATGTGAGTGTGTGTGTGTGTATGTGCCTTTGCGCTTAACACCATTTGCAATAAAATGATTTAAGATTGTATTGTAAGGACGGCGGCAAGCATCACAAAAGTGGCCCTATTCGGCAACGTAATAAAATTGAACGAAAATAAAGGTTAAAATACATTCTAACGAAAAGAGGTTATTGTGATAATTTTGTTTGTTGTTGCACATAAGAAGAAGGTACACAGCTGTGTTTCTCAAGTATATTTTGTTGACATTTAAATTTTTCTTATTTTCTTTTTTAAGAGAAAAAAGAGCAAAGAGGATTCTGTCAACATACGTAGGTTAAGCCAATTGCTTGATTTCTAAACGCTTTTTAAAATGATGGCAATTCCATTAATATGACGACGAAGTGTGATTGTTAGTATCGTACAATAAAATACTGGAAATCTACTGTAGCAATATGTTGAATTATTTAAATGTAAGAACCTACCAAAAGGAAAAGGGTAAAGCTGTAAAATTTTATTATAATCCAAAAGATTTTTATTTTGACCTTTTTGTGTTCAACATTTTTCATCGCAAGTTTATCGCATTTTTGTGCTTTTCGGGTTCATACTACATAGTTTAATAGTTTATGGTATGTGAAGTATTTGATTTTAGTGTAAAAAAACATTTTTATTTGTCATTTTGGTATAAGAGGGACTGTACTTTACTTCAGACTAACCCCATAGGTTAGTTTTAATATGAAATTTGGAATTGGTATAATTTTGTATTTATTGTGCCATAGGAGGTAAGAGGTTTGAACTACACAAATCTAGGCGCATCCTTAATCCTTGAATTCGCTTTTATCCTAGTTATCCTATTTCTGTTGGTGATTCTGTTTCACCAGTATTTCTCTCTAACCGGAAGTGCCATTACCTTCTTTTGTAGTGTGATCTTGTTTCAACCTGTTTCAACTTTATTTGCAGGTGAACACTCCAAATTGCACAAACTAAAACAAAGAATAAGAAGATATAGAATTTTAGTGGTAGTTTCTTTGAACATCTCTATTCAGTGAAGATATTTGAAATCAAAACTGTGTAATTCTGGGTTACGATTTCAAATATTAGTAACTTATATAGGATGTTGGATAACAAGAACTATCACTAAATTCACTGATGAGGAATCGTGGCAAATTCCGAAACGGCCGTCTAATTTGCTCGTTTCTATATACACTGTTGTTGTTTTACCTGCATACGTTCATTAAGCCTGTTATATGTATATTTCTTAAATAAAAAATCTAGACATGAACTCAAGTCATGACTATGGAAAATTGACACCTTGATTTAATTTTCATAGTTTCTTAAAAAAATAAAAAAAAGCAATGTATGTTTAACGATTTTCTAAGTTTTGATTTCATTTGTGCCTATATTCTAGTAAAACTAAAAACAGGAAACCAGAAACGTTTCTCGACCCTAGAGATTATTTGCAATTTATTGTTTTACACTGCATACAAAGTAAAATAGAATTTTGCGCATACGACTAACAAATTTTTTACATTTTTTTGATGTTTATTTGATTTTTCCTCTGCTACTAATACAAATACTGCAACATGCAAACATATTCACTTTATTCAAACGTTTATAACAAAATATAAACAAAAAAACAAACGTGCTTGCATTAGAAGTCACACACACATACTCTGTATTCATGCATTGAATGCTGCAGGTTATTTTGTGTGTAAACAAAAATGAAAACAGTAGAAAAGTAGAAAAAACTAAACGAAACCCGGAAACGGAAATATGCACCACATTCATGCTAAAGTTAAAGAAATGTGAACAGATTTATTTCAGTTTACTTTAAGTGTGAATGTATTTATCGTCATCTAAAATCCAAAAAGCCGTAACTAAACACATTTTCAAAATCGACTCTTTGATTAATTATGGTGCACTTGCCCAGACTACATGCCCCTGCAAAATTTCAAACTTCTACGCCCAAAAATAACGGTTTTATTAACGAAATCCAAAAGTCCGTAACTACAAGTTTATGAATTTAATAAGCAAATAGACGTATTTACACACTTGAATGAAAAATAAAACAAAATATTTGAATCTTTTTAAGTAACTAAGTAATACTATAACATTTTTAGTTTTAGAATGTTTTTTTGCTCCTCCTGTAAAAAAAAAAATAATATGTGTAGTTATGGCTTTTTGGATTTTAGATGACGATATGTATATTTATTTTTTTGCTCCCCAATTCTGAAGAGTCTATTTGAAGAATGTTTTAGTTTATTTTTGCAATACTAGGAAGTAACTGTAGCGACATGTAAATATGCAAATGTATTACACTCACACACACACACACACTATATAATATGTAATCTCTTGCATTGCTATTGAAAGGTTGTAATATTTTGGATGCAGATATAATGAATTTCTTTAAATTTTTAACTTGAATTTTAATTGTGAAAGTTCATGCGCCATTTAATTGTTGATGTTAAAAGTTTGTATGCTGTTGCCGAAATAGTGTCAGTTTGAAATTGAAAACTTACCTTGGGTTTTTAACACCAAACCTACATTTTGATCGTTGATAGGAATGAAAAAAATTAAAACCCCCCCTTAAGAAATCTTTGTATATGGGGCAAATGTTACTGAGACAACAAAATATATATCGATTTCAGTAAGCCCCTGCGGTAAATTTATTAACGCCTTTTTAACGCAAAGAGAAGAAAATAAACTTCAAACTATAAAATGATGGCAAAAATACTTGCAAACGTCTTTTGATATTTAATTCTACTTCTCTTCGTTCTAGAGTCTTTTCCCACGTATATTTGAAACCACTCCAGCCGGCATCTCACGCAAACAATTTCAGCATTTTGGTCAACTTATAAACTCAGGTAAATATTGAAAAAAGAGAAGTGCTATTTATCTCATAAACATTTCGCTGTTTTCCGCCTGCTTAGGAAAATTTCAGCAATTCGATTACATGTCCAAAAGTGAGAACTATCGTCGCTATCAACGTAAAACACCGCCTGAATATAATTTACGTAATGTACGTGTGCCGTTGCAATTATTCTACGGCAGTCGTGATTTACTAATGGCAAAACAGGTAAGAAGATTTTTGGCAATTATAACTAAGTGAGGTGTGCTTGCTGAACACCACACAACATGATGATGCATGAATAGCTTATAAATTATTGTTAGAATTTAATTAACAATTGCGCATATATCAAATTGTTAGTCGTTCTTTGAATTCCATATTTGTGTATAATTAAAATTTTTATGACATATTTAATTGGCATGCGAAATTTGTTAAAATCATAAAAAAGGAACCTGATTGCTATCTTGATACAATACAAATAATTAATGCTCATTAAATTTTGGAACACGTACTTTCCAAGTGTACAGAGCTTTAATTTTAATTTAAAGCAAACACGATTTTAAAACTTTGAAACCACATATCCTGAAACATAATAGCTAAAAATAAAAACTACTTAATTAAAAATTTGGGCATTAAAAACAGAAAAAAGTGCAAATTTGCCAGTAAGTTACTGGTATATAATAGAATTTGAATTCATAACTTCTTTGTCCTAACCCACGTAGTTTTGATTTGCATCGATTTTGCGTCACAACTGCAAATGCAATTATACTTGAACCTGTGAACAAAAGTTTTCGGTATCATGAACCAGTAGAAGTTCTAAAAATAATTTCTTTGTTTTTTTCCAGTGTTTTTTTTTTTTTCTCCATTTTTTTTTTTTTTGTTTTTTGTAATTTTTCCTTTCTTCATTGGACAGTCAGGTAAAGCTCCCCATCATCTTGAACTATTTGCATCAAATCCATAGTGCATCAAATCATACTGAAAACTGAAATATGTTAAACTACGGGGAAAGAGAATAACAACTTGTCCTAGCTATGTAGTGTTAAAGATTTCTGCGTTTTGCTATACGTTTTTTTCTATAACATCTTAAGCTGACAATAAATAACCAAACATTTTTGCATATTCAAAAATTAATAAAATTTACCTTTCTTAAGCGGGAAATTCTAACTTTGAAACCATTTTATCAGTATATTTACGAGTCTCATACACAAAACAATCGGTCTTGTTGTACACCTCTGAAAATTAACCTCCGTTTATTTTATGATGATTCCCAAAATATTTCACAAATATTGCAATCGAATATTGGAAAACAAGCTACGGAATTTTTTTTTCAAAATGGTCCAGCTCACGAACGGAAATCATCATAAAATAAACAGAGGTTCCTCTTCAGGGGTGTACAACAACAACTTTTTTCACAGACGCACTTTAATATGCATCTGTATCTGCAGGTATACCTAGAAATTTCTTTTCTTTTTATTTAATTTTTACTATTTGGGTTTCTTCGTGGTGTTGATCTCACTAAACTGATAATGTTTTAATGTCGTTTTCTTTGCAGGATGTCATACGGCTCACTCAAAAATTGAGAAACACACGCTATACACTGAATGAACTGCGTGGTTTCAATCACATTGATCTATTATATTCCACAGTTGCACCATGGTTTATTTATAGGAAAATTATAAATGAAGCAAAACGGTACAATAGCTGAAAATAATAATTATTTAAGAAAAATTATAACTAACTAATGTGCAGTTATGCCGTTTGAACTTAAAAATTTACTACTAAATTTAGATGTTTAATCTGCGAACCTATTTATGATTTTAAAGTAATTATGAGTTGAAATCATTCTCCGCTATACGGTTTACACTTAATAAATTTATGTATGTATGTATATAGATGTATATATTTGTTAATTAATTTACATTTCATACTTTTATACTATTCATAAGTTTTATGTATATATTGTAGTTTCTTTTAATGAAGCTGTCTGTTAAGGATACCTTAAATAACTCAAAACTATGTAGGTATAGTTTATATTTTATATTATTAACATTCAATGTGTTTTAATGCCAGAAAAATGTATGTGAAATATAAGGTTGTTCTTTACACATTTTTGTAAAAGCTGATTCGTTTTGATCATTAGTACAAATGTAATTTATGCTTTAAAATTTAGGTGGGGACATAGAATTGTCAAAATTAATTTGGTAACGTATGCGTAACCAACATAAGATTGAATGAAAAATAACGAAAGGAAATTAAACGAACTAACATAACTTAGCGAAAAGGTAGATCAAAATTTAACTTAATTCGAAACCCACACCCGACGATATCGCATACAATAGCTTCTCACGCATTTGATCTTCGGTCTTGAATGGTGGTAATTTTAAAAGATTCGTGCAAGTGCTCGCCGTAGGTAAACGTTCCATATCACCAGCATTTTGAATGAAAAAGGGAGGATCCAAATCCTATGTAAAGAAAACAATTTTATACTTGGCTTTAAAAAGTTATTCTGTCTTTACCTTAAAACCCAAAAGCGGTGGACGGGAGCAGCTAGTTACAAATTTTAACAACTGCCGGCGCTCCAAATCATTGAAGTTCTCCAGCACTGACCAAAATACAATAATCGATGGATGCTCTGGACTATATTCACCACCATATTTACAATGTTTTTTCAGATCTTCTAAATCTATTGGAATTTCAGCACCTGATATGAGAATTTGTAACTCTTTATTGCTAAACATGTATAGCCATTCGACGGGCAACACATTCGACAAGCCCTTGCGAAACGCGACGCAATGCTGACGTATTTGCACATTCAATTTGTAATCGGCCATTAATTGTAAATATTCTATACGGTTTGAGGCAGTAACTGGTATACTTTGACCATTAGGTTTCAGTTCGATAACTTGCGTATGTCCTAGCGAACTGCTCGCTACGGTGAAATCCAAATTCAATTCACTAACATCACCCTCGTAGTCTTTGAGATATAACAAGTTTTTATACAGTTCTGGATCGAGTGAAGCCAGCTGATGTATATCAACATCAGCATATTTTCCAGCCAATTTCGTAAGAAAGAACTCAGCTAATGGTAATTCAACGAGTAAATTCTCATAAATTGCTTTGCCTAGAATGCGGCCAATGAAATAGTAATGTTTTTCAAAGTCTAGCACTAAATCACCCACATTTGGATTGGGATAAAGTTTGTTGTCCGTGGTCACCCTGGAGGAACAGAAGGAGGTTTAATAATAATCATTGATTGCCTCACTTAGATAAGCGAAATAGTTTACATGAAAAATCCACGATTAGGATCGAATGCTGTTTTAATGAGTTCCGATAAAAATTCACGAAATACTCCGCCACCATCAATGCCAGCCTCTTCTAAGCCCAGTGCAGAAACAAACTGAATGCGGAACTTCAAACGTAGATCGGGCTCTGAAAATGTATTGCAATTTGGATATGAATGTATTTCCACGACTCTCATGAATTTCTACTTACCATTTTCTGGTCTGAACTTATCGTAAGCATCTTCATACAAATGCGTACGCCGCACCGTCAACATTATCGATGGGCCCTGCAGAAAAGCCTGAAAATTACCCTGCACCCGCATCTTATCAGCAGCGACTAATCCCTGCAGAATCCCGACACGTTTGCTGAATGCAACTACAAATGGAATCTCACGCAAAATTGTAATCGAACGAATTTGCTTGGTTGACATGGGCGGTCCATTTTCAAAGTCTTCACGCGTAAAATCACGTATCGGCTGAAAAGGCCGTATGCCACGTGTGCGACTACCACGGGTTAGCGGTAGATCTGTGGGTCTATCTAATGGCAAGTCTAAACGGCTTACTGTCCAATGAGCATTAGGGCAAAAACCCAAACGCAAATCACGTGTATGTATTTGATTCAGTACGAAAACAACGACCTTAAGTAGATTTGCCCAAATAAGTTTTTGTTGTTTTAGCTTCTTGTCGTCCGTATCGGAATCAGAACGACCCAAAACCAGTCGATAGTGTTGATTCAAATTGGAACGTGTTTCGGGGAATGCGAGCTCCACCAGACCCATGGAAATCTCTTTTAATGTCTTCGATAATTGTACAATTTCAGCAATGGAGAAGGGCATGAGGCGAACTTGTGTTGTTGCTGGTGGTGGTAGCTGTAGTGCCTTTTCAATTAGCATATTGTCATCGCAGAACTCAGCATCGTGTAGCGTGGGCAACAGGCGCCCGAAAAGCATACAGAAGGTGGCCAGCAGTGGAATTGTACGCTCCACACCATTCTGTTTTGGCACAACACCTTTGGAGATGAGCGACAACGGGGCAGAGAACCCCATTTGACTGGACTGAGAGGCTAGTGTGAACCAAACGGCACGTATGAATTTCGGCATAAAAGCGAGAGTGTAGAGCAGTCTTGAAAATAATAGAAAAGGAAGTGAGATTCACTCCGCAGAAGATGTTTTGCATATATCATATATTTACTACTTACTTATATTCGAAAATCGCCATTTTATTATAAATCATCAAATTGTGGCAAATCTCGCACAACGCATACAATTCATTGGTATCGTTGAGATACAACTCCACATGATCAACAATTACTTGCACGCGCTGTGACTCATTCAGCAGTTCAACGCATTCGAGCAGCGCTTGTTTTTCAGCGTTACTCAATGGTGCTGATGTTGACGCTTGCACATCCATAGCCTCATCTCCACGATTATAACGGTTGAGTCGTTCATTATGATACACATCATTCTCATCATCATCGTCGTCCGAATCTGTGGATTCATCATCAGCATCAGTGTGGCGTTGATGCAGTGTCACATTTTTTAACGACGACTTTGGTAATTGTAATATTTTTGTTGAAATTTCCGCAATAATTTTAATGTAATCACCAAGCAGAGATTTTGAACGCAGCGTATCTGAAGACGGGACGAGACGGGTGTGTGAGTGTCAAAAGTCTTTATCCCTGATATACCCTAATATAGCTGATTAATTCACTCACCCAAACGTTTGCGATCCAAAATCAAAATAGCATTTAATAAATAACTACTAAAAATATCCGCATGCTGTGTCTGTGATTTTTCATCTTCGGCGGCCGAGGTAGTCGTTGATGTTATTGCTGCTGAAGCTCCCGTAAAAGTCGCCAAGCTCGAAACATTGTCGACTTGCATTTTCTCGGGTTGTTCTGAGCGTGTCAGCTGATGCAATGATTCCACCAGATATGCAAAGGGAAAATCCGTACACTCAGCAAAGCAGGGAATCACAAAATTACGTATAGGTTCAGAAAATGGTAGAGCAAGGATATGTTTCGCAAATGATTGGCAAGTTTTGGCGCCATCTCTGCCGCCACCTGTTTTGTCCAGCAACAGCAACGGCCGCAACATCAACTGATACAAAGCTTCCGCTAATGGATTGGGCGGATGCAAAGTTTCACCATCAAGTGGAGGACACTTGGCTTCGAGCAGCCGGCGTAGACGTGAAAAAAAATCACGTTCAATGAGATAACGAAAGATGGCATCCAAATACGCGTGTACCAATTGCTCATCTTCAACATAACGTTCGACCGAAGCAATCGAAGTGAATGTCTCCAGCATTCGCAAAGGTATGGCCTGTGCTGCATGTGGCGCAGTGAGCTGTGTAATGCACACGTTCAGGAGCTTCTTGAGACGATGCAACCATATGAATTCCGCTGTGGAATTTTTTAGCAAACGCGCTGGATTGCGTAGAATATGCTGGCATAATTCAACCTATGAAAGAATATATAGATATGAAGAAATCAAAAAATAAATACAGAAATGTGAATTCCCGGAATTAAATGTGTACAGTCACCCCAGTTCACAGCAATTCTAAGACATCTTCAAAGTCTTACGGTGTTTATTTAATGATAACCTACCCTTCCAATACCTTTTTATCAGAGTGACTTACCAAACGTTCACCATCTCTAAGCTCTTTGCTATTGTAAAAGAATAGCATGCGACGCAGCAAATACGCCAAATTCTCATCTTCCGTCAATTTGTCACGCTGATGCGTACGTATAAATTCATCGAATGCTTCACGTTCCAAGCGTTTACGTCGCTGTCTATGAATAAAGGAGCGCGTATAAGATTGTAGTACAATGGAACCATTATTCTGACGCCTTAGATCATTACGCTTCTGACGCTCTTGCTGCGCTTTCTTTATCACCGTATCGCGGTCACATGTCTGCGAGGAACCACCAAGACTCTGTTGCGGTCGTCGTCGAAATTCACCATCGAAACCGAACATTTTAATTATGGGAACTCCGAAATTTCCAATGTCAAGGTTTCACCTCTTTTTTCTATTTAATTGCAATATTTCAAAAGCTTCTTTAATTTTTCTATAATTTACAATAACAACGGTCATTATTTTATACAATATTTTTATATTTTTCTACCTACTGTTTTTAAAAGTTTTTCATGTTTTCTCTCCTATTAATTACAAAATTTCGTTTTTTCTTCTGCAACTACTTCCTTTTCAATTCTCAATGGCATATACGATATTTTTTTTGCCCAAATGACAATTCATTTTTCTCTACTTTTTCATCATATGTTTTCTGTTTATTGAGCTGCCATATTTTCATTATTATTTTTTGAGGTTATGTTGTATATGAAGCTGCCGGACTATGTATTCCCATACAAAGTAAGACAGGATACAGTCGGTAAATCATGTTGTGTTATAGTGACTCGAAAAAATTCCGTAAGCGCAAAGATATAATCGAGATTTTTCTCAATTGGTCTTGAATGTGGGTGTATCAAATCTGCCTTTTGACAAAAAAACAACCTTTTTCTACATACAAGATTTCATCTTTTCTTTTAAATTCGACGCGCTTTCCCTCCTTTTATATCCAAATTTAAATTTTTTTTGCTCCAGAACTGTAGTTTAAACTAAAAATACTAGAATTTTGGAGAACGTATGCGGTATGCATAAAGAGATTGCTTTGTCAAAAGGCAACAGAAATGTACCAGCAATTTATATTTATTAAAATATCGCATTGACTTCAAAATAATTGTAAACTCATCCCTATAAATATATTTATTTAAACTTATTCTATGATGAATTTGTGCTTTTTTTATTTCTTAAACAAATTCAAATTTTATTTGCATACATACCTAAAATGAAAAAGAACTCATATAGTTCAGTTCATAGTTCATTAAAAAAAAATTAAAATAAAGAAATCCCGAAAAGTTTCGAGAACCGGGGATTGCTATTTTAAAATCCAAAGAACCCGGGATAGCAAAAATATTTCAAGTTTTTTGCAGTTATTGTCCAAAAAGTCTGGCTTTAGCGACGATATACATTTAGACTTGAAGATATGAATTTTTATGCGGGTATTATCAGAGCTTACACTTTTGTATTTTTAAGGATTATGTTGACAATATCACTTTTGGCGATTTTTCTCCAGACTTTATACTTCCAAGATATGTAAAAATTTCGATGTTTTCTATTAGCTCGTTTCTCGCTAACAGGAAGAGAATTTAAAATTGATAAAGTACATCCTTGCCGGGCGTCTTACTCGGTGGTTAAACTTTCGGATAGGTGAATTTAATGCACTATAAAACGCTTTTTTAATGTCACGAAAGTTTTTTTTTTTTTATTAAATATCTTAAGCACTTACTCCAATTTTGTATTTTTTTTTCACTTAAATAACCCACCCTTAGTTTTTTTAGAGCCAATATTGGCTTTATCGTAAGTTAATGAACTGTAAAGCGTATATAAGGTATAGTATTATGAGGTAAATATAAAAGCACTTATGCGAAAAATTACATGAAATAAAAGGTTTTAAAACACAAAAGTTTTGTCATAGATTTCGCGCTTTAATTTCTATTTATCAGCAGCCAGCGGCACTTTTTGAGTGGCATCATTTCCGTGTCCCTTTTCTATGAGAGAAAGTATAGTACGTGGTACATTCATTGTTTGATCATCGATAAGAACAATATCGAAAGTATTCATATACTCATCTAAACTTTCTTCTATCTAAAAATATAAAAATAAGAGATTTTACAATTTATATATAAAACGTGCACTCAAAAAATTCCACAGCCACTTACATGGTGGAACAGAAAACCAATTTTAATAACATGGGACGATGATGGCACACCATCAGCCATGCCCGCATCAGCCAGATTGTCACCCATCAAGATGATGTGATCACGACTGCGCACCAAATCATAGTATTCGCTGCCTGATAACACCGTCTCATTTTTATTGAAAATGTGTATGAGTGGGGTTTGAAACCCGTTAAGCAGACCATCTTTGAATTGCAGGAAATTTGAAATAACTTTTACATTTGGATACATTATATTCGCTTGCTTCAGCAAAGATACCACCGAGTCGCCAAGCCCCGCGGAGAACACCAACACCGGTACATCGAGCCTATTGAGATTATCGAATAGCTCCATAGTATAATCGCGAATAGCATTTTTATATTGTGCGGTAATCTCATCTATTTCACATAAATCAAATGGAAATCCCACCAGAATATCACCAGATTTTTTCCACCATTCAATCATATGCTTTGTTTTCTCATCTACTGGCATCTTGGGATCAATTTCAATGGGACGATAAATATCGTGAAGTTTACGTGATTCCTTGACAAAACTAGGTGGCAACGATTTGCATGCATCGAAAATGCCGAAGCTACTGGGCACCGGTGTTCCATCATCGGTGCGTTGTTTTGTAATAGTAAAATCAAAATCGGTTACGATCTG
This sequence comes from Toxonevra muliebris, assembly GCA_963691655.1. Lineage (NCBI taxonomy): Eukaryota > Metazoa > Arthropoda > Insecta > Diptera > Pallopteridae > Toxonevra > Toxonevra muliebris. Next base: position 90,414,811 of record OY829328.1, read on the forward strand.
CAATCGCTCAGCACCACCAATAATAAATTCATTAATAATGCGCTCTACCTTTGCAGGATTCTTAATTTTGCAGTTCGATTGACAGAATACAGGTATGTCCTGCAGCTGCAAATATGCATTGGTGGATTGTGTCTCCATTGAACGGCCGACCATTTTTTCGAGCAGCCGTTTGAGTATTGTACGAGTTAACAGTTCCGTGGTTAATAAAGTACCCGCAATTTCTTTTGGCAATTTTCCAGCGACAGCAATAAATTAATGTAATTAAAAGATAGATACTGTAAGCTTCACTATTTCTCTGATGTCTTTAAATTATTTACTTTTACTTAAATAACACGTTTTCTTAGGCAATAAGTCGAAAGTTGAATGCCCTTTATCTTTATGATTGCTACTGCAATTATCAGCGATTATTTTCTTTTTTGCCTAAAGTTTTACGACACCAACAAAAGCTGCTACCAACAATTTGTATACTTAAAATTTCGTTTTACAATTTAATTTTGCATGAATACAATTGTTTTTGAATTTTGTTAAATATTTAATTTTAGTTTTTATGAAGAAAATTTACCACATGAGAAGTAGTTTATTATTTTAAGTATCTACTTCACAATTTTCGTTAAATCACTTATGTCTGCGAGCGCACAATCATACAATCATTAACAGCGTGCTATATAGAAACAGAAACAATGCATAACGTCAACAACAAAAATCAAATAGAAGTCAAAATCATATGAGTTCTTTTTCCAAAATGTTGCATTCACATTCACGTTTGGCAACACTTTCCAAGCAACGGGACTGTAATCGTTTCTCCATTGGCGCTATTGAAAAGTTATGAGAACTTGAAACAAACAAAACAAACAGCTGTCACGGTTTTGGAACAAATTGGTATCGACTGAAATAGTGATGGGACTCTTTTACATGCTATTGAATCTAATTTTTCGATTTATTTGTAATTGGTACCAAGTAGACTCGATTTTACAACATATGTGGCAATAAGGAATAACAGCTAAACTCAAAAGTCAACTAAAAACCAGCTGCGTATTTTTTATTATTAATCCCAAAATGTTGAAAGTTTTACAAAAATTTTTGCAACTTAGCAGTTTCCATACATTTTTATTACTTAAACTCCAATAATTATGTAAGAACTTTCAATATTTTGTGTTTTGTAATGAAAAATACGCAACAGGTTTTTAGTCGACTTTTGAGTTTAGCTGTTATTCCTTATTGCCACAGATATATCTCTCCAGGGTTACTATTTTATTGTCGATAGTAAGTCCAGACAAGAAAACTACTTGCTTGTGACTGTCAAATGTGAGGGTAAGAGGGAGGGAATTCACCCCTCTTTCCAACACAATTTGACAATCGCAAAAGCAACTAGTTTCCTTAGATGGTGGCAGGCTGGGGATACCACACACTGCAACCCAAGCCTATCTTTAACGCGACATGTTCATTGCTCGAGTCGAAAAAAAAAGAAAATTTCGAGCTGGTATAAAAAAAAACGATTTTAATTTTCAGCAACATCTGATTGCGGCTGTCCACACGGGCGCACGCATGAACGCCTGTCTGAAAGGAAGAGGTAGAAAAAATAAGTAGTAAGAAAGAGATAGAAACTCGCCCGTGTGAACACCCACATTATCTTTAAATTTTTTTTTTCCAATTTGGTTCAATAGTATATGGCGCCCAAAAAAAATCGCCCTTTTTGTTTGGGGCCTTGGGTGCTCTAAAACAAAAAAAAAAACAATAGAAATCAAAAAATATACACAGCTTTCTGTAAGATAGACTATTATAAAGCTATAACAATAAAAAAAAACGGCGACACTTTTGGAAGACAAGACAATAACGCAATAAATTTTTATAAACAATATATCGTCGTCGTTCAAGCAGAAATCACTAAGTCCAAATTAATTTTTTTAGTAGGATCCGTATTAATTAGCTTCTATAAATCGAATAACATAATAAATTAGATTTTTGATGATCCAGTTAAAACGTATACTAATGTGTGTATCAATCTGTTAACTTTTTAAGTTATGCCAGTACCATGCACCATGCACTGAATAAACTAACTTCATCTCAGAAATTAAAAAAATGGACTTAGTGAATTCTGCCAGAACGACGACGATATAAAAATAAGCTTAAAATAAAAAAAAAAATATTTTTGGAAATATTCAAAATGATTTAAAAGCCAATTTTACATATTCTTTATGTATATTGTTGTTTTTTGTCGTTTCTTCCAAAAGTGGTGAAAAACTACTTAAGAGAGGTTAACATATGACCATCGATTTATATTTAAAAGATTATTTTTTCTTCTTTTATGGCATAACCCATGAAGAGCGTAGACTGAGTTTTCACATTCATCCACATGTTGTGTGCATTATATTTGTATACGATTCGAAGGGACCTACAGTTGTATGCCGAATCCGAACGGCGAAGTGAAAAGTTTCTCTTTGGTAATTCTTACTCTTTGAGGTTTGTACCGTGTAGAACTTTCTATTTTTGAATTTAGACTCTGCTAAGCACTGAGCACCAAATTAACCAATAGGCTACGGCGACTAAATTGTAAATTGGTGTTATCCCTAATGAAACATTTTAATATTTAACGAATAACCCTAAAATAGAGACAAAAGAAAATGAAACACACGAAAAATTAAGTTAAATAACTATTTTTTTAATAACTTATTACTAAAAAATTTGGCCAAAATAACGGCCACTTATACCGAACATTGGTCGGACTTTATGGTTCAGCAGTAAGTATTGTATCACGAAAATAATGAGTATTATTTCATGGGCCCAAGAGGAAAACTTTTTATTTCTCGATAACGTACTGGGTTCATAACACCAATTAGCAAGATAGATTCCGTATGATCCAAAATATTAACATTATTAATGTTGTCAATCCTACACCTCCTTATCCTTAATATACAACAAATTCTGTTAGCTACGAAAAGCTCGTGGAAAAACATTAAAACACACTAATAAAGTCCGTCCCTTTACAAATGACTTCAGTTTTCCACATACCTTACCGCATGCCAGGAGGAAAATTCTACATTAGCTTCTGCAGATCGTAAGATTGCCATTTTGTAACAAGGTAGGTAGCAGTTGTTCTTTCGTCAGATCTGTGAATTTGATCACAATTTATGACTCGCAAACTATAACTTTTTAACACTAGTTGGTTAGATAAGATTTTTTCATTACAAATTTAAATTATTTAATAAGTTTCAAATTTCATTTTATTTAGCACTCAGTTCAATAAACATACATAAATATACATACAAAAAATCATTGAAAATAAAAGCTTAAAGTAACTAAGTATTAATTAATTAACTGTTATGATTACTATTATCAAATTTAACTTTTGATACAGCCGTCGATCCACAATCGCCGCCGTACTGTATCTATTTAGTAGCCACTCAGTACTCTGATACGTAAAAACCATTAAATAGATCACAGAGGTTCTAAACAATGAATTCTTATTGCGACGAGTTTCCCTAAAATCACAAATCAAAATAATGATAAAAAATTAATCAAAAAAGAGCGCACACAAATTAAATCGCTTGGAAATTCAATAAGGGTCATTCTCAATCGTTATATGAAACATATCGCGAGGATTGGATAATAAAAATGGTTTATTTTTTATTTCGTTCCTTAATAAGATCAGAGTTGGGTAGTAATGATTCCTTAGGAATTAAATTCCATCTCCATTCCAATTACAATCCCTTGTACTTTAATGTTTTCAATTCCTTAGTAATGGAATTGATAAAACTTTCAATTCCATTACAAGGAATTGTAATCGGTAATTAAAATTTTAAAATTCCTAGGTAATGGAATTGAAAAAACTTTCGATTCCATTACAAGGAATTGTATTTTGTAATTAAAAATATACCAATTCCTTAAAGGAATTGAAAATGTAATTGAATAGAAAGCAATTTAATATTTAAGTGTAATCAATTACTTTCTTGGAACTAAATTCCAATTTAGCTGGAATGATTCCTAAAAAGTAATTTATTTCCCTTTTAGTTCAATTCCAAAAAAGCAAAAAAAAAAAATTCGGAAAGTATTGTAGAATGCCTCTAATAAGCCGTTACGAGCGAATCAGTATAAAATGCGGGTCATTTCTCTACTAACGGCTTATTATAAGCATTTTACAATATTTTGCGAAAATTTTTTATTTTTTTTTGCTTTTTTGGAATTGAACTAAAAGAGAATCAATTACTTTCGAGGAATCATTCCAACTAAATTGGAATTTAATTCCAAGAAAGTAATTGATCACACTTAAATAATAATTTCTTTTCTTTTCAATTCCTTTAAGGAATTGATATATTTTTAATTACAAAATACAATCCCCTGTAATGGAATCGAAAATTTTTCGAATTCCATTACCTAGGAATTTAAAAATTTTAATTACCGATTACAATTCTTTGTAATGGAATTGAAACTTTTATCAATTCCATTACCATGGAATTGAAAACATTAAAGTACCAATTACTATTACCTTGTAATTGGACTTGGGATTGTAATGTAATTGAATTTACCCAGCTCTGAATAAGATCCCATTAACACCTCTGACTTCTATTTCGAACCAATGATTATTAAACTCGCACAACAGATTCAAAAAACGGAACAAAATATGCTGAAAGTTTTTTTTTGAGAATATTCAGTTTTCTTCCCAACAAATAAATTATTAAACAATAACTTAAATTGTAATAGTTAATTATATTAAAAAATTTGCACTATATGCGAAATATATGAATTTACGAAGGTGCATTGCATTTCTCAAAAGCAGAACTTGGAGTTTAAACTTTAGTGGTACTTAATCATCAATTAAAATTGTATCACTATGAACATTAATAGATGCTGCAGCGGTAGCATTAACTACTGCTTTAGATTTATTCCTCAACACACTCATTGTTGGTCGCCTTAATGACGATATTGATGATGATGATGATGATGCTGATACCGCTGCTGATGTTGTTGTTGCACTGATTCCTGTAACTGTAGTATTAATTGATGACTTTGATTTCTGTTCCGGCATATTTGGTCTAGCTACAGCTGCAATTTTTTGTTGCTGCAATAAAAAAACAGCATACAGATTTAAATTAGAGGTAGAACATCTATCACTTCCAATTGGTTTTTGCTAATACGAAATAACAATCCATGATAGAATTTATTTCTATATTTTTATTACTTACATTATGCGTTTGAACTTTGCTTGCTGTCATGCTCACTCGTCTAGACAGCATAGTTTCCCTACGCATCTGTTGTGGTGAGAATTTCCAAGTAACTGGCAGTTTACCAATCAAATCTGGTTTATGTTGAAGCAAATATCTAAAACATAATGTGAAGTGACGAGTGAAGGAAGACTAAATTTAAAAAAATAGAAATACAATTTTAATATTTACTTGTTCAAATAGGCATTAACATTTTCCAGGCCATCCATCTGAAGTATTCCTGTATCTGGCACCTTAACGAGATAATGCTGCTTTATACGTTTTACAACAAATTTCGGCGCACTGGAAATATTACAGCAAAAGAAGCCATACTGCGCATCCGTTGGTGATCGTGCATGAACGGTAGTGATCTTCGACGAATGAGTATTAACTCCACCTACACTACGTACTGACATTAGTTTGGAACGACCACTTGCACTAGTAGTAATAGTACTAGTAGTAGTAGCAGCAGTAATAGTAGCAGTAGTAGTAGTAGCAGAAGCTGCTAAAGCAGTACGGACAGTAACAGCAGAAATTGTTGGCGAGGAACGGGCACCAATTGGAATATAGGTTGTTGGTAAGGAGCGGACACTGGGAGAAAGAGAAACAGATTTTGCTGGTAGCAATTTCCTAACCGGTAATTTAGGAAGAAATGATGAAGGTGCATTTAAAGAATTACCATGTAACTTAACGGGAGGGGCGGATGGAACGCTGCGACGTTGTGGTCCCGGCACTGCGGGTCGTACATTGATAATTGGTTTAATATTGGCAATATTTTGAGCGGGTGATGTAGTTGTAGCTGTGACTTTATCTGCAGCAGTAGCGCTAAAAGTTGTGCCAGTAGTAGCGGGCAATAAAATACGTTTTTTTGGTTGCTGTTTCTGTTGTAGCATGTTTACTGATAATTTCAATGGATCTGATGTTTGAGCAGGTTTCGCCAACTTTAGATGTGTTGTAGTTTTCGGTACTGTGACTAAAACAGTGCCATAATCAGCCAAAGTTGCACTGCTACTGGTTGTCGTTATAGCATTAACATTGAATTTGCTGTTAGATAACGATGCAGCAGCCGTAATTGAATTAGACGAGATGAGATTTTTATTAATTTTTATTTTACCAGCAACAACAGGTGTATTGTTATAATTTAGTGCACGCGTTGAAGTTGATGGAATTGAGGTGGCGGCAATCTTATTGGCACTTGAAGTGTCTGCGCAAGTTTTAAGCGATGATGGTTTATTGGATTTCCGAGATTGGGATTGCAGTTTGTTAAAATTCAATGGCGTTGTTGTGACAGCGTTAAAATTTTTCGTCGATCCAAGCTCCATTGGCGACAACGTAATATTATCGTTATCAGTTCCGGTACTGGGACTAGTATTAAGACTGCGACTAGCACTGGGACTGGGACAAGCACTACCACCAGCAGCTATTGAACTGATGATTTCGTCATTAGAACCAACTGGTGTTGCTGTTGCAGTCGGTCTTACTAAACGCATTGCGGTAGATAAATGTGTTTTTACATTTGGACTACGATTAAACATTTTATTGTGTATACTTATTACACCTGTGCACGATGGTGTCGCTGGATCAATGCTGTTTGGATTTGTTATGGACGAAGAGTTTGCTGTAGTGTTCCCTACCTTTAGCAGCGACGGTTTTATAACAATCGATGCTGAGGGCTCATCTTGGCCATCCATAAAATTAATATCAAAAACCATAGGCATTACAGGTACTTCGCCTTCCGTACGAGCTGTACATGTTGTTGGTGCTTGTGTTGATGATGGTACTGAACTTGAGAGTGTTGGCACAGTTGTTGAAGCGACTGTGACAGGAATACGTCCCACATTTGTTGTTGTGCTATCTGAAAGTTTTGTTATCGTTGTGCAGCCAATTGTAGATACAGTTGTATGCCTCATCATCTGATGATTTGCGGCAATATTTGCTCTATGATTTGGTTGCAATTCCTCCGAATCAGAAGTCGCAATTCCAGTCACTTCAGTGACATCTGTTATTTTATGAGAGTCTGGCAGCATCTTGAGTACAGCATCCAAAACAAGATTTGTAGTTTCTGTATCTACCATATTGGAACAAAGAACAGAAACACGACGTTGATTAATTGGTGCCGCCGCTAATACCACATTATCACCAAGTGTTTCTGTTGTTGCGGTAACTTGAACGTCTGGTGTAATATAGGTAGAGGACGGTGGTACTTGATGTGATAGTATTGAGGGCGGTAATGGTGGTGGTAATGGTTTCAACAACGAATTAATATCTTTGCAAGCTATTTTTACAGCATTTCTATTACTGATCTTAGTAGTAGTCGAGTCTGTTACTGAGACAGGCACTGTGACCACAGTACACGTAGGATCAAGTGGTAACTTCTTTTCAAAAGGAGCTATCCGTAAGGACCGCAACATATTTTGTGTCTTTTTAGAGTCTTCTTTGAAATTAATGGCTGGCAACCGTGTAGATGGCATTTTGTCGTTCAAACCAGATGACTGATTGCTGCTGGTGTTGTTTTGTGAGATGCTCATTTGTGTTTGCAATACTGAAGTTACTTTCGTTGTATCTATTGGCATATGGTCGCTACTGCTACCGCTATTGATAGCATTATCGTGCTGCAGCTTATTGGAAATGTAAATTGTTGTAGCATAAGGGGCTTCTTGTGGTGCTGTAGCAACACCGGTTATTACCGCATTTGGTGGTAAATTTATAGGTGTGGGAAAAACCGTCGTCACTTGAGTTGGCTGCTCACAAGTAGAAGGAGAATGGTATGATGGCAGCTGTAGCAAGGGGCCTGCCTGTATTGGAAGAGTTATGTAAGTATTACTACTTTCAGCTATGGGTGTTTCATTTGAAATGGAGGTGATTTGCAGCCCGTCTGGATTATCTGCAGCCTGAATAGTGAAATTTAAACGATGTGGACCAGACGGCTGATCGGACTGGGAAAAATGCGTGGTGTTTTCCAACAAATTATTTGCATTCAGGACGTGCTGATTTTCTACCTCTTCGTCCTCTACAATCATGCAATCTTCATCAGAATTGTCGTTATTTTCACATAGTTGTTGTTGTTTTATTGGTAATACTGATGGTAATTCGTCATCGTCCATCAGTTCAATACTACCCATTTCATTTGGTTCTGGTCCAGTTTCTGCCGCCATTTCCGCACCAATACCACCATACTGTAAGAGACCATTTTTTTGCGAAATCCAAAATGCTGTAGTTCGCTCCTGTGGAGCACGACTTTGTATATTATGTTGCTGCTGATACATTTCACGCAACATCATGTCTCCGTCAACACTTTGCAACAGTATTAAAAGCGGCGGTCTCACATTTATTTTTAAAGGGCCAAAATAAATTTTTCGCTCTGATATGGGCGTTACAAAAGCATCAAATGGTGCATTCTGGAAAAATTGCAGTTTTACAATTTTATTCCTCTGACGTGAGAACGCCATTACTTTCTGTATGCGATCCAATGAAACTAAGTCTTTGAAATCTGGCACGAAAATGTGCGAAAAATCATTGTATAAATCGAGCACCAGCCACAGATGATCTTCGGGATGATATTCTGGTTGATGTATCTCACCGATATCTTCTTGAGTAATTGGACGAAACTCAAGATTTGTTTTCATATTGGCAAATAATTCTGGGCATAATGTTAGCTTACGCAATAAGTTAGCATTTGAAGGCGAAACGGAGCTAAATATTTTGGATCTTTTAGACATTGATTGCGGTGTGATTGGCTCCGTAGCCTTATGTTTTCGTGCATGAGTTTGTGTGATAGTTTGTGGTGATTGATTTTTTAATCTTTGGCCAATAATTTGTTTTGGTACTTCGGTAGCGTGTAAATATTGGGAGTGTGAGGCTCGTGTTTCATGTGCTGAATACGCTACGAATGAAGGGGATCTGCCACTTGCATGTGCGTGTCGCTCGGATGATACAACTGCTGAGGTAATATCTTGCGGCTGCGATTCTTTAAAACCAATTGATTTCATAATCAGTGAACGATTTGGCATCAGCTTTTCTTCAGCTTCTTTCTGCTGCTGCGCTTGCAATTTTCGCTGACTAACACGCTGCTTCACCAACAAATTACACAGTATATTAATTTTACGCGCTAACAATGGATGGGTTCTCGGCGTAGGTTTCGCACATGCACTTATACCATCAGCCCGCAGGAAGCCTTTCACCAACCAATATTGGGTACGCCCCTGCATAACAATCGCCAATTTATGTGTTCTTTCATTATTGCAATGTTGTAATAGCATACGACCCATTAGTGGCAATTGTCGAGGTTCAAGTGTAGTTATGTTGACTACACCCATTGCTCCGGGTATTAACGGCATCATATTTGTTATGGTAGCGGCAAAAAAGTCGTAATTTCTCATTTTTACTTCCCAAATAAAAACAAAATTCTCATGAAAAGCAGACAAAAAATTTGTCCATTTTATTATGCAGAGTATCTCCTCATTTGGTGCTGGTATCACTTTGCTTTCACGCTTCAAAGCCATTTCAATATCTTGCATTTTCTTACTAACCAAGTTGTTCATATGTTTGATAACGCTATTGTAGAATTCTTTGAAGTTTTCATTGGTAGTTGTCATCTCATCCACCAAACGAGGTACAGCCGTAGCTTGCGAAGATTCGGTGACGGTTGAGGTGGATACAGAAGCATTTGATGCAGTATCTTCTTCAATCGAATTTTCGGAATTTAATGAAAAACAGCCAGTTATTTTGGGTATGCCCATAGGACTGAAGCTGTTTGAATTAAGATGAACGTCTTCATTGCTAATTTGTGGACTAATACGGTTTTCTACTAAATCATTTAAGGTTTTAGACTGATCTGTAAAATTATCCCCAGTAACTTTAGTAACAGTTTCACCTTTTCTATGATCCTTTCTCGGTCTACCTCTTTTAAGAGTTTTTGCAGATGAGGCAGATGCTATAGAAGAGTGCCTCGAGTCATCATCAGTTAGTTCAACAATGTTTTCATTACATTTAACTGAATTATCCATTACAGAGACTCTGTTCTTTTCTGGTTTTACAACAAGAGGTTCAATCCTTTTGCTTGGTTGCTGCTGCTGATGTTGTTGTTGCAGTGGTTGTTTTCCTTCTTCTTTACGCTGTTTTTCCAACTCATGCTTGTGATAGTAAACTGAACGTAAAATGTGCTCATTTAGTAGTAATCTCGAAGAGCCACTCTCATTCTGTGTTATGTATTCAATTACTTCGGGTGCGCGCTTTCGATTGAAACGTACGTAGCTTTTCGTGGGTACGGGAACTACACGACGGCAAGAGTTCGGCTCCGCATTAAAATATCCATGAATATAGTCTTCTTCGGATGGACGTCCTCGTTTAAATCTCATTATTGATTTCAATGTCTTTCCAGTTTTGTGTGTAGGTTCCGCCTCAAAACTAACATCAGTGTCTTCATTTGTGCCGCTGGAATCATCTTCTTCTTCCTGTTCGCTATCATCTTCATTTTCATCCTCTTCACTATATTCTATTTCAGATTGTTTCTTTGTTTTTGAATAGCCGTTCTCTTTAATTTCTTCTTCCATTTTCTCAAATGAATAACGAATTTTATTAGCACCTCCATAATACTGTTCTTCGTCATCTACTCCAGCAGTTTTATTGTGCGTGGTCGTCTGATTGGGTCCTTCAGTGTCAATTACCAATGGTTTACCTTCAATCGCACGTCCACCACAAAAACATTTATACAGTTCATGGACCATACACCAAACAGCCATATTTTTTGTATCCTCCAGTGATATCAAGGAAACTGAACAATGCTTCAGTTGTTCTATTATATTATCTTTTACATATATCGGTTCTCTAAGTTCAGTTGTAATCTCAGAATAACCTCCTGTGCCAGAAGATAATGTAGCATCTGTGGTAGTAGCTATAGCTGCTTCTATAGAAACAACGCCGCCTCCATTTCCATCTGCACAACCACCACCGCTCGACTTTTTCACCGGAGATGTACGTGCAAAATCATCATCAGTGTCAGCAAAGTCTTCATAACGTTTTGGCGCCTTTGTACAACGTCGCTTCTTCTCGTATTGCGATTCGTTGATAAGCAAAGTCTCATTCTCCGTTAAAACAATGGTGGATGTGAATTCTTTTTCCATACGAGCCAGTCGCGCTGTGGCCTGTCGACGTAACATGAACGCATCTTCGGTAGTGATGGAACGCCCCTATAATTTCGAGAATAAATTTAATTACATATAGTATATGCATGAGCAACATTCCATATCAAAATAAATATTTGGTGTGGTGCATAACCCCTAATTTTCATAAAGAGACTATGCAAAGCACAAGCCAGTCACAGTTAGGTTATAATGGCGGCAAATTGCCTCGCATAGAACACATTGGGCCCATAATGAGACTATTATAGATTAGTCCTATCACAGCCTAGTACTGCGACAAATTTTCATACAGCCGGAAAATAATGCCCTTTAATTAATTTACATAGTTCGGCCGTTTAAAAGAACCACAACACAATATTTATGATAAAATTCTCAAGTATTTGGATATATGTTCAAAATACTTACATCTGTTTCCAACCGCATGATTTTCGACTGATTTGACCCTTTGCAGGTGCATTCTATAACACATTTCAGTCTACCACAATGCTGCCGTAGTGGATAATCGTCATTTAGGCTTGTGCAGACACAACCAAGAGCACAGTATTCTTTTTTGCAAGGTTTTATTTCTTATGAAATAAAATATAACATTTATTATGTATTATATTGATAGGTAACGTGTTAACAACAAATAAATCACAAACCTTTATCCGCCTTAGCAGCGGCATCTATAATTGTAGCATTTAAGCGACGCAATTCCAATCTACAGAAAGTAAATTTAATTAATTTATGTTGTAAAAGTTGAGTGTATGTTCTTAAATGACTTACAAAAGACGATTTTGTTTTTTATGTTGTGCTGCAGATTGTGTATTAGCACTTGTCAGCGTTGCTTTAGCATCTGCTTTCAAACTGTTTGTTGTTGGCAGTTTTTTCTCTGAAGATTTGGCAGTTTTCATATCATATAAAATATCGGGATCCTCCTTAATGAATGAATTCTCACTGCAACTAATAGCGACACTGTTTATCATACCCGTGACGACATCAGCACAGTCCATGAGCACATCGTCATCCTTATCGAGATTGGCGCGAAAACTTAAATCGGCTAATGCTGCATCAGACTGTGATACTTTAGCTTGCTCGAAAGATTCATCCAACTTCTCTGAACGATCAACAACGCGACGTACCAAAATATGGTTGCGATCATTCAAATATGGTATGGCGAAGGTGAATGACTTACGACGCCAATTAGTTCTATCAGTTGCGATAGAGCTTTCCACAGCCTTTTCCGCTTCCCGCAGAGATTGTGGAGACTGTAATGTGGATACACTGAACTTAGCCCATTCACGTGATATGTCATGATGTGGTAAAATATATTGCAGATAGCGTTTTGCTATCTCATCAAGTGGTCTACCAACCTCAGGATACACTTGCAATTCAACGGTTGGCATACGTACAACAGCCATGCTGCCGCCAGCTAACAACAGAGCAGCAGTCTCATCGTCTAGAGGTTTCTGGAAGGGTTTATGTGATAATGGACAGGGTTTGAAAACGGAGCGAAGTGGTGCTTTATTCAATCTTTTTTTCATTCCAGAGGTTTTAATAGGCTTAAAGTCGCGCCATATCAACGAATCGATGCAGGTGCCTGAACAGACCTTAGATACTGATGTCGCAGGCACGCGACTTAAATACGGACGCTTATTGCGTTCCTCATTATTGCCTCGTACACCGGGTAACTTCACAATTTCATTGCCATTATCCACATTCAACATTTGATAATAGTACTTATTAAATTCGGTGGTGACGAAAGAGGCTGCATGCCAGCCGTTGCGTGTGAAGGGCATTTGTGAGTTAGGCGCTTGCAGCAGCTGCTGAGACACGCTCTTGGACTTATTAAGACGCGTCTTTCGTTGCAACTCGCGATAAATCATCGCTTCGTTGTTGATTATGGCAAGTTTGTGATTTTTTCCAAACTTTTGTAAATACTGACGCCGCTCAGCGACTGTACGCAGTCTTTGTAAGCTCTCTGGAACCAGAGGCATATCCATGTGTGGCAGTATACAAGTCGGTGTAACAAGTCCATCCGATGCTGCTTCTTGATGTCTTTGATAAGACGAAGAGGATATTTCAGGTTTTCCATTGCTACTACTCGTTTCAAGTTCATTTTGCCGCATATATTCATTTAGCGATTCACTAACAAATGCTGTATTTTGATCATCCTTCCATCTAGAACATGCTGGAACTAATGGTGTTAATAACATGCCCGGTATACGTTCCGTCTCATCAAATCCAAGAAAATCTTCACTAGAATCTGTTGAAACATCGCAGTCATGATTTCTTTTTTTATCGGTGTAATGCGACGAACAAGTTTTTGCAGTGGCTGTCCTTGTAGTACTATTTTGCACATCTACGACCGTTTCAACTTCGTTATTCAAATTTTTTGTCTTCACCTTATTCATTAGCATATCTAAAAAGTTAATGGCTTTATTGGGAGTATCTAATTGTTCTTTATTCAATGCTATGCCCGTTGATTTGTATTCACCGCTGATAGCAACAGGAGGTTGTGGCACATTGATTTCATTTTCATCATGTTCAACATCTTCATCTGTATACTTCTCTGTACTGCTATCATCAACAAACTTGCGGTTCATAAGCTTATCTAAATCAAAACTTGTGGACGCCCCGCCTCTGCAAACAATTTGCTTTGTAGGTGTTGTCTCCAAAGTATTTTGTAAATAATTTTGATCAGTCTTTTTTTCTTCGATTAAAACACTGTTGCTATGGATCAGTTTATTACTGGCGTGCTTCATCGGCACTTCGGGCTCCACAGTGTGTTGAGTGCTGCAACTCTCGGATATTACAGACTCGTCTCCGTCGACTATTCTATTTACTTTAACAGATTCTACACTTTTCACTTTAGCCACCTCAACTAATGGCCTACTACTTTTCAACAGTTCCAATTGTTCTTTGAGCTGCTTGCTTAGTTCTTCCGGGGCCATAGTTGGTAACTCTTTTTCTATCTGTGAAGAGCTTTCATTACTATACGTAGTCTCAACGAATTCCCTCACGCCGTATGTATTCCTCAAATAGCATACCATACGACGTGACCACTGCTGTACATTACGTTTTCGCGTTTTTATCATTTTACGTTGGGAGTGATCGAAAAGCACTCTACGCAAATGATAGTAATCGAGCACAATGCGTTGTCCTTTTCGTATTGCTACACGCTTGATGACAAGTCGTGGGCACAATGCATACCACAGAAATTTTTCTATGTTGGCTATGTTCGACTTGAGAAACCCGACAGAAACGTTGTATTTACGCTGAATGCGTGGAAATATACGCAATTGTTTCGATGTTAGTATCATATTCTATATAAAAGTTCACTCAGCTTGTCAGCATGTAAAGCTAAAAGTAAAATAAAAATATCGTAAAAAAAAGCCATAAAGTATTTTAGCGTGACAATCACTCTTGAATCTGAAATGTTTTTTTTAGAGAAGTGTCTTAAAATTATGTAAAAAATTACTAACAGCATAATTTTTTACCAATAAATTGCGGCATTCAGAATTAGTTAACTCAAAATTTATTTGACGAATTACCAACGCAAAATGAAAGTTTTATGAAGTAAAATTATACAATATTACCTTCTTCGTGTCGAAGAATCTTTTAAAATTAAGATATCCAGAAAAATCTCATACTTCGTTTATTTAGGGTTTGGAGGTTACTGAATTTGATATCAAATTTCAAAAATTCTAAATGGGGACGCAAAATATGAAAAATTTTGCAAATTTCAGTCCGCCATTTTAAACCAGAAATTTTGAATTTTGGACATCTAACCTGCAATCACACCTCCTGAACAATCGAAGGAAAATTCGTTCAATCAGGAGTTGTAGAAGTTTCACAACTGCAGTACTGCATTCGCCCAACAAATCGAGCTTAGCCCGATCAGCGACCCCAACAACTTAAACACCCTGACAGAGGTTTAAATTCGGTTAAATTAATTTCTTTTAAGATTTTTGAAAAATTTCTTTTTTTCTTTGGAAAAAGTTTTTCTTGAAAATGAAATGTCCTTACATATTTGATGTCTAGGAAATATTTAAATTAAAAATTTCACACGCGCGCATGCATAATATTAAATTGATTTTTGGCAATGTTACCGTTATTTCTTTTATAAAACAATTTTAAAACCGTATCACTAAATCTCAGAAATGTCCGTATATCAAAGCGACCAAATAAGAAGAGAGATAGAGAATGTTTTCTAAAATAAGCAAATAAATGACAAATTAACAAGGTGGTGGCAATACTGCAATTAATACAAGAAATACGATAAACATACAAGCGTTTTTCTTTTTTAACTCAGAGCACGAGCACGCTCTGACAACTATGATTTAATTTTAAAACGCATAGAGCACGAACCGTCAGATAATAGCTATTTTTAATTAAATTTATTTTTCAACATAGTTTTTTTAATCGTTTTGATTTTTTTGTGCAAAATCGATAAATCAATTATTCTGAGCCCTTGTTCGCCATTTCAAATTGCTGTATAGTCTATCAAAATATTTTTTCAATCGTGCTGTCTGCTCAGTCATTTTTTTTTTAGCACGCTCTGAGCGTGCTCTCATCACAAAAAAACACAATTACTTTTGCTCGGAGTGCTCAGAGCGAAAAAAAAAACACGATTACGTTTTTTGACAACTGGTGCTCTGCTCAGAGCTAATAAAGAAAAACGCCTATTGACCGATTTTACGAAATCGATTTCGTATAAAAACAAGCACAAAAGAAGAACATCAATATGGTGGCAAAATAAGATGTAACGACTACAGAAACAAAACATCATTGTCCTGTCACTGAGTTGTGAGAGAATAAAACTCGCCTGTCTTTTTCTAAACACCTTTTTTTTCTACCTCTCTCTTTCAGACAGGCGTTCATGCTTGTGCCCATGTAAACAGCCACATTCCAATCTAACTGCCTATTTACACCAAACAAAAGGCCAGATTGTCGAAATTTATTTAAAAACTTTTGTTTTGGCGAATGCTCCCTTACATATCCTTCATTGAATAAACTAATATCAAATAAACCATGTAAACGGGTTTCATTTTACTGGATTATCAATCATTGCATTAGCGATCCGGATTAGCGAAACCGTGGTCGGTCCGGATTACAAGGGAGATATTTAATTTTTTAGCAAGGATTAGCAAGTTCCACTCAATTTTGCTTTTATATGATTTTATATCGCCACAAGCGTCTATATCTCGTCTTTCAAGCAGATCGTGTAAAAAAACAAATAGAATTTTGGCCAGGTATATACTTGAACTCCCAAAAGGGGTTTTACGTTGCATTATTATGATTATTACCATTTACACGCACTGCCTATATCACAGATGTTTAAGAGACAGTTGGCAACGTTCCGTTACTTATGCATATTTGAACCTTGAGTCCAGATTTTGAGGGTGTATTCGAAATTTCGAGTATGCAGTTTTTAATGTCTGACTAGGCCTACAATATGCCATACAGTGTAATTAAAATCAATATTTTGTAAATAGCCAAAAACAAAAACTGTTATTTCAAAACTTGTTATTGATAACCAAAAGAAAAAAATAAACAGGCTTAAAAAAATTATTCGTCCCTAACCTAAAACAGAACAAACTTCCGTTAAAACGAGCGAATATTTAAATATTCAAAAATTTTATTTTTGTTGGCAACATTGCACCCATTTTAGTATACATACACAAAATTGTGATAGCATAACCTCAAAACTTTTCTAATTCGTCCTCACAAAAAACAAATTAATTTGGGATTGTATAGAATATTAACCAAGAAATTAACAGAAACCATTTGTTATAATTGAATCGAATTTTCCTAAAATCTTTCATTTTATAATTCGCATCAATATGATAATATCATTACCAACTTCAACAAGCACAGAAAGGCAAAGAATTAAATCAGCAATGATGCTTCGTGAATTTTCTCTTGTACGCCGCGCCACCACCTTAGTTTTTTTTTTTTTTTTTGTCAACACACATACACTCGATTCGATGAGAGCTGTGTTGAATGCCGCTGCACAAAATTCAATCAACTTCCATAATAACCATTTTATATTTTTGAGTATTGCATTTTAAACCAAACTCAATTAGACACTTTAATAATGCATTTACACAAATTGCATTTGTTTAAACTTTTGAAATTACAATAAAAAATTGATTAGAAAAACTTCGTACGATCGCAATAGCCTGACGTTTTTTACATTTCTGTTTCTGTTCTGTTTTCGTTTCGTTTATCACGCAAAGTAAAAACATTGACACATAGCAATGAATAGGAACTGAAACAATATATATATGCGAAGTATGTGAGCTTTGATGTTGTTGCTATTGTTTTTGTTGTTGGTTGTATAAGTAAATAGCAGAGCACGCTGGTGTATGCCATAAGCATAATTTACTGTACCAGCTAAAAAATAGTATGTTGGATGAATATAAAAATTGGTAAAAAGAATAATCAAGATCCAAACTATAAATGCCATATTTGCGACTCTGCATTTCATTGTTATATCCAACGTAATTGATAAGATGCTAGAAAAATAACAAAAGGTCAACTGGGTTTGCCATATGATTGATAAAGGTTAAGTTTATTAAGACACAAATGACAAGAAAAAAAATTAAGTAAAAAAATCGATATGTTAAATATAGAAAATAGAAAGAATTTTCTATAAAAAATTTTATATTTTTGTGTAAGATAATTTAAAAAAAAAAAAGTGTTCGATACCAAAGATAAGTAATCCTTTTGGTTGCATAGAAGAAATTTTATTTCACATTTAAATAACTTTATTTCATTTTTATAACTGGATCGATAATTATTTCAATTAAACAAAATACATTTTAGTTTTTTAGGAGACTATGAAAATTAAATCTAGAGGTTAATTTTCAAAGTCATGACTACATTTTATACTATTTCCGTATTCATGCGATAGCAGAGATATCGATAACCAATTCGACGCTGACTGACGCACATGCTCTAATGAAACAAACGAGAATGAAACAAGAGCTTAAAATGTTGGCGTAACGAATGCTGCGTCATTATGATTACAAATTATTTCGATGCATAATCAGTCTCAATCCAAGATATAGTATTATAATTACTAGATAGAAATTTTGATATATTTCATTAGTTCCTAGTTTTTGATATGCAGGGTGAACTTTGTAATGCGCAGGACAACGACCACGTTGTTGGCAACTGGCTGAGAAAAACTCGTATACACACAAAATAAATTAGTACAACTGTGGTAAGAGAATTTAGATATTTGGCGCTGCTTATAAAATCGATTACTTATTGTTTGGCTTAAAACTTTGGCATTGACTAAAAAACATTGGTTGCGTGGCTTGGACACAAAATAGAGAAACGTATATCGTTCTTTTGATTATGGTTATGGATAGAAAATTCGAACGTAAACTTCAGCGATTGATTTATACCAAATTAAGTGTTGCGTATTGAAAAATATACAATTGTTATCACGATTTTCTGCTATACCAGTTGAAGCTTATAGAGTACGACCAGTTGGTAAATTCGAACAAAATTCGACTCTGATCTGAAAAATCTGGTGAAATAATAATCTCAATATCTAGTAAATACAATACATTATTATTATGTAGCATGATAACTCGAAAGAATTCAATTCATTTCTCAGTAAAGATAGTGCAGTGCACTATCTATCTATCTCGGTCGGTAGATCGTTCAGAGTTTGAAATAAAAAAAAATAATTAAAGGACCTTTTGAACTTCAACCCTATTCTAAATATTCCCGAAATAAGATCACCCGGAAAATTTGTTTCTTTTCCTTGTATTTATTCCTATAAGAAAAGGAAAAAGAAACAATTACCCGGGAATTTCATTTCAGGAATATTTAGAATATAACTGTACATATTTTCTTCTCCTGCTTATTTTACGGCACAATGGCCCATGGAGGGTCTAGACCGAGCTTTTCGCATGCGTTCATTTTGTGTGAGTTATATTTGTGCACCAATGGAAGAAAGTACTTTTAGAGTCTTGCCATTGCCAGTCAATAGATGTACCGCGTAGAAACATTTTTTTTTCTATATTTTTTTTTTTTTTTTTGACAGTGTCGAGTATCAAGCCCAGGCAACCTGCGTAACAGTCCAGCTTACGCTGCCTTAACCACCTTTTTAACTATACATATACAGGATAAAATTCTAGAATCTACTAATATCTTAACGATTATCTTTAAGTTATTTTTATTTTTGAGTATTAAAAAATTTTCGTGAATTTTCCTACATTTTCCCTACAACTCATTTGATTTTTATTTTTGCATTTTTTGTATTATAATTAACAAAACACTGAGTGGGAATATACACTTAAAAACGAGAAAAACAAGTAATTTCTGGGAATTTTCGGATTGGTGTTTTTACTAGTTAAATATATACATTTGCATGGTGTTTCTAATTTTTTCTTATTAAAAAATTGTACAAGTAAACGGAGTTCTTGGGTCCTGCAAAAATTAATTTTGAGAACCGTACTGTCATTATGTAAAAAATTATCTCGAAAAAAGGATATTAAAATAGATAGTACTCTTTGATGTGTCACAGCTGATTTCAAAAATAATTTTTTTCAAAATGGTCCTTCAATCAAGAAAAAAAAATCGTCCCAGGATCGAATCTCGGCACGCACAAATCAATGGCAATGGCAAACTTCTAAGAGTAAAAATTGACTATGAAAAGCTTTTCACTTCGCCGTTTGGACTCGGTTGTGATTTTTAAGATGTTTTGGGTAGCAGTTTCAAAAAAACTTTTAGATGTAAAAGTTAAAAATTTGTTTTCTTAGTCCTTGTTAGGTCCTCATTAAATCTAAGCATTTGAACATATAAATCAAAATTAGATTCATACAAATATTTCCGGAAACCGCGCCAGCTGCAGAATAAAATAATACAACATAAATAACCGTAAGTACAGATCGCTCACTTCCGATGAGATGCAAAAAAATAAAACAAAATGTCTACTTTGCCGAACTGCAAACCACAAGACTCCAAACTGAACAAAATTTTTCAACTAAATCACTGCGACAGCCAAATAAGCAGCAAAAAAAACTCACCCCGCCAAGAGTTGGCTAAATAATAATTCAAAATGTCATCTGCATGTACAAAAATCACTTACCAAATAAAAAATTATTTTCGGAATATAAAATTCACAATTTTAAATGATATATTTTCATGAAAATTTTGTTTTAAGTGCGATTCTCACAAACAAATTAACGATTTAATACCACACAATCGCATGCAATGAGAAAACTTCGGCTTTTGCTCACTCACTATCTTTTTCCGTGAAGATACAGAGGGGAAACGGAACAGAACGGAATGAACTTACATTAAGTGTTGTTGATGTCAAAATGGGAGGGAAACAATGTTGCTTTGTCATTGATGCAGCAAAACAGAATTGTGAATATTGATAATTCACACTAAATATTTTCATCAGAAATTTTTTTCTTAATACAATTTTCTATGAATATTCAAGAAAAAAAATGCTTTTGAGTAACAAGTTATTAAAAATTATGAGCATGTGAATTGCATACACACAAAACTTTTACATTTCAAATTACATAATATTAATCTCAATAAAAATTTTAATTTCCATTGGACCGCAATTTACTAAATTCAAAATAATTTCAAGACTTTGATTTGACATAAAGAAAATCATGACAATCACCAAGGATTTTTTTATTTATTGTTAAAGGCAACACTGAAACTGAAACATGACAATCGAAACACAAGAAAGAGATGGATAGTTGTAACGCATTTCGGAATTTCAAAATAATTAAAATGGCGCGAAAATTAGCAAATACGACACAACTCTATTTTCTTGAAATGTTAGCTTACCTCCCAAATTTTATTTGAGGTTATGTTAGCAACTAATGAACAAAGTTGTTCATTTTGTGTATCGAAACACGTGGTTTTCAAAAATTAAGAGCACAATTTTTTTATTTTTATTTTATTTATAAAGCAATATAGTAATATAATTTTAGATTAATGCTAATTTTCAATAAACGCCAATTTCAGCTCACACAATTGTCCAGGCATATTTTGGTCGATATTGCATTACATTAAAATGACAAAACTTCCAATCCGCATCAAATCGAGTTATTAAATAATTTCACACAAAATGTGGGGTTTTTCATCTCACAACAGTTTCCACTACAGGATTTTCTTTTTAAAATCATGTTTTCCTATTTATTAGTAGGCTAAAAATGAAAAACAAAAAATATTTCTTAATTTAATATATTATTTCTACTAAATATAAAGGTAATCATATATAAACAATTTTATATATCAGTAGGACCTATTTTTGAGGATTATAGTTGTTGCGGATTTAGTGAAATCATACCACAAATCAGTTTTCCTTTTTTCATCATAAAAATTGTGTAAAATGTATACATATAAAATTTTCACTTACCTAATTAACAAAATCTGGTTTTAATACATCTTCATTTGAAATACGTACCTAGCTGAAATTAACAAAAGGAGAAGCGTTTTTAAAACTTTGTAGGAAAATTTAACTAAACATATTTTTAAACATTTGTGATCAGTAGGACCTATTTTTGAGGATTATTAGTTGTTGCGGATTTTGTGAAATCATACCACAAATCAATTTTCCCTTTCTCATCATAAAAAATTTACTGAATGACAGGAAAATATGATTAAGACTTACCTTCTGAAATTTTTAAGCATCTGTCTATTTCAAAATAACTGAAAATAAAAGTAAAAAATAGTTGATAAAATTTGGTTGGTAAATTAAAATTATAATTCAACTTTTATATATGCAAGTTAAAATATTCAGTAGGACCTATTTTTGAGGATTATAGTTGTTGCGGATTTTGTGAAATCATACCACAGATCAGTTTTCCTTTTCTCATCATTTTAATTTAAATTTAGCATGTACTGAAACTACTTTTTGATTTGAAATTATATTGGAACTCAGGAAATTCCGAGGCTCTAGATTAAAATTTCGATCAAAACTAGATTTCAAAACATGCTAATGTCTAAATGATTGTATTATCAAAATAATTAACTTACCTCTACATCCATATCACGTGGCCGATCATTCATTTTCAAATATAGCATTATAAAATGGGATAAGCTTATTACAGCTTTCAGCTATGCAGTAAAAGAACTGAAAGTTTACAAAAGGAAATATTGAAATTCGTAATTTTTAGCATTGAGTTACTGAAGAAGGTTAGTGTATTTTTTTTTTTTTTTTTTTTTTATCAGTAAGACCAATCAATCGCATTCAACATGAAATTTAATTCAGATAGGGGCGAAAGTAGTTCTTCATCATGGATATTTTACATAGAGTACAAATATTAAAACTACAACCACTTTTTTATCCCAAGATCATGATCTAAATTGCATTTAAAAAAAAAAAAAACGATTGAACCAAGATCTTGGGATGAAAAAATTCAGGTTTATACAACTTTTAAGGTATAAACTCACATTTGGAAACAATGGGCTACCATAATCGTGCTTTACTTGAGAAGTGGAACTGCTTGAATTTTGCAAGTATCTAAAAATTCAGAAAATATACTTGATTAGTTTCAATGCTGTTTTATTTATGAGATATGAAAAAAAATCTAGCTTCTCAAATTTTTTATCAGTAAGACCAATCAAATCGCATTCAACATATGAGCTTTCAGCTAGGGGCGAAAGTTAATTATTCATCATTAAAAAATTTGAGAAGATAATATAAATCTGTGGCAATATGACAGAGCAGCATGTCTGAAAGGGTATTTTTGAGAAAATCAGTATAACTCAATTTCCGCTTATGTCGACTTAAACGACTCTATTTTATTGCCATAGATATATAAAATAATTACCTGAAAAGGACGCATCTCAGAAATCTTTAAATTGCTGAAAAATACAAATCAATGAATATATTAGTAATAAACAAATGAGAAATTTTTTAATTTGAACGTACCTCAATTACCAACCAGCGTAAAGAGAAGAAAATAAGGAAAAACAAAAATAAAATTTTACCGCCTATACACACAAAAATTAAAGTACAAACACATTTGGTCATGTTGTAAATTTGCAGTTTTCTTTTCATTTACACTATATTGAAATCTTATATAATGTTAACGTTGAAACAGAAACGTTTCCTTCCTTTTTAACAAATACCTATGCATAAATCACTTAAAACTATAACGTTAAAAGTTGGCTTGCATCATAGAAAAATAAAACTAACATAGTCACTTTACAACGTTATTTAAGAACTAATTTTTAAAATTATTTAATTAAAAATGCATTGAAAAGGCTTTTTAAGAAACTTCTTAACCTTCATTATTCCTGTGCCTCTCGTTCCCTATCTTTATCCTTTTTCTTCTTCTTTTTCTTTTCCTTTTTTTCGCCTTCAGGTTCATCTGCTGCCGTTTCTTGAGTAGCCTCAACAGTTTCATCAGCTGCTTCTTTTTCAGCCTTATGCTTCTTTTTCTTCTTCTTTTCAGATTTTTCAGAGCTAACTTCAACGACATTGCCCTCTTGGCTGGAGGCGCTTAATTTGCGCTGTAAAGAACAGAAACAGTGGATAAATGAGTAAATATGTTTTAGAGAACATGAAAAAAGTAATTCAAAAATAATTTATTATTCAGTAAGACCAATCAATTCGCATTCAACATGATTTTGTTTTCAGTTAGGGGCGAAAGTACATTGTTCATCATTCAAAAAATATAAAAGCAAATAATTGCATGCAATTGCCGTTTACCTTCTTCGCTGCATCTTCATTGCCATTTGTTGGCGATGAGCTCTGATGTGGGGCCACAGCTGCAGCAGGTTTTCTTGCATTGTAATCAACAAATCCAGTCAACCATTCTTTAGGAGTGTTCTCATTCGGACGGCCATATTTATCCAATTTACCCGATGAAATTAAAGCTTTCTTCGCCGATGCCTTGGGTCCCAAACCCCACTTCCGTGGATACGTATCGCGTTCCATGATGACACGTTTAATTTTCGCAACCACACCATGATCACATGATGCCATTGTGGCGGTGGTCATTTGTGCAATGGCCAAACAAACCGCTTCACCTTTTGTCGTGCAAATAACAATTTCCTGATCCATTTCGATGCCATCTTCGTAACGTAGAACACCGGGCAACATTATTTTTGCACCATAGCAGACAGCATTTATCTGTAAGGAGATCAGGAGAAGTTGGTTAGTATAATGTTAGCGAAGAAATCAAAATTATGAAAATACATATCTATTAAGAGTTAAAATTGTACTTTGAAATTTTCTTTGTCACAATGCGTCTGAGATATTCACAAAACAACATACACACATCGAAGTAGAATTGCTGTTCCCAATCATAGTCACATAAAGAACTGGGGAAATACGTTCTTTTTGCCGGCTTATATCATGGGGTGAGTTAGGATTAGCTTAGCATATTTCTTTCAAGTACGCCCACTCTAGATATATGATCATTTTAAATTGTCTCTATTTGTACTCACCGAACTATCCTTCATGATAATACGTTTGTGTTTGACCAACAGACCCTCCAACGGTTTTATAACACGTCTTAACATTGATTCATCCTTGTGATTCTCATACAAGTACATAGCATCGAGTACATCATGCATTGTGACCATACCATCTCGTTCCGATTGTATGCCTGAACGTACGCGACGCAATTCCAACATTTGTCCACCGACACCCAGGACTAAACCCAAATGAACGCACATGGTCCTAATGTATGAACCAGCCTCACAACTAACCCAAAAAACACCTTTAATTTGTCATTGTGGAATAAAGCGAGAGAAAGAGAAAGACTAACATTTAAAAAGAGGCGTGTTTGTTGTAAATTTGCATTCACATTTTTGCTTTTGCATTTTTTTTTTTTTGTTTTTTGACTTGACTCTTAAGAATTCAATTAAATTTAAAAAATTTAATTTTTAAAATTCTACAAGTTACTCCAAGTTAAAAAT
Source organism: Toxonevra muliebris (assembly GCA_963691655.1). Taxonomy (NCBI): domain Eukaryota; kingdom Metazoa; phylum Arthropoda; class Insecta; order Diptera; family Pallopteridae; genus Toxonevra; species Toxonevra muliebris. The sequence continues at coordinate 90,440,048 of OY829328.1, forward strand.
AAATTCATTTTATAACAAAAAATGAATTAAACTTTTTTATAAATGCTTAGTTAAAATGAATATGATCACTTGAGGAACTCACCCATATTGCGTTGTTCATCATAATCGAGCAATTTGCTGTCGTACACCGTGCGCACACGTAGTTGACGTTTCACAGCCGATATGAGCGGTGGACGCTGAAACAAAGCACCGCGTAATTTTTCCAAACCTTGGCGTACTTTCGCCACAGATTCGACCGGCGAGTGGAGTTTGAAAATTGCTACGTACTCTTTGCCAGCGCTTTGTTGTGATTTTACAAGGCGAGTGGCGCGATCAATACAAACGATGAGACATCCTATAAGCAAACGAAAACAAACGGGTAAATTGAAGAACATCACATACTGTGCTTACTGGACTGGCGTGACACCAAATATACAAACTACTTTAAACGATATATCTAGGGAACAAGCCGTAAAACAATGTCCTTTTCATTCGTATACATATATAACACACACAATATGCGTTCTGTTCGGCCATAATAATAGTGCCGTACTAGGTCTAAATAAAAAAGATTGTGTAGACACATCTCTCGTCAAAGTTATCGGTTGTAGCTTCTAAAAGCTTGCGCTAGAAGGCATTTCCCATACACAACAATTTTAGAAACACTATAAGTGTTGTAATAAACAGATAGAGCAATTTACATATAGATATAATTTACTTTAGAATACCAGATAACCTCACAGGGAAACATAACCTAAAACTGTTGGGTCGCACATCGTGCTGACTTACCATACTATAACACCTTAAGACTATACTACAGTCAAATGACCATTTAATTCTAAACGGAAATTAAACTAGTAAAATTTCTTCACACTTTCTAGATGCTCCGATCAATCATAATTCTAATTAAGAACTCACCTGTAACTTTAGGATCCAAAGTACCAGAATGACCAGTTTTATCAACTTTTAAAATTTTCTTAATCCATGCTACCACTTCATGCGAGCTGGGATTTGATGGTTTATCCAGATTTATAAACCCGGACTTCATATATTCTTTGATGTCACGACTAAGCGGTGAAGAGCCATGTGGCAACGGTGTGTAGTGATTGGTACGCACATTTAACTTGTCGAAATTTTTCAACAACAAAGGCCATTCTGAAGTCTCCAATTTCACTGTTTTTTCTGAGGGGTGTATTTTGAAATCGCCAGACTTTTGCAATGAACCAATGTCGTCCAAATCAATAGGTTCCTCCTTGATTTTCTTCTTTTTCTTTTCTCTTCTTACTTCTAGAGCAAAACCAAAAGAAAAAAAAAATAACCTGGTTACCAATATAGATGCATGCGGTTTTATAGCTTTTTATTAAAAAGCGGCATTTTCTCATGAACTATTATTTTATTTATAATCAATATAATAATAATTATTTACCAACTTCTGCCATTATTAGATTGATTTGTTTTAACTTAATCTAACGGAAATAAAGATATTGAAGCAACACGTCTGTTCCGCAATAAAAGGTTAGAATAATGGAAGAGTGAAGTGTTGCATAAGTATGGACTAATACTATTCACCAATAAAAAGTACCTTTTTAAAATCAATGCAATATACGACGAAGCTCTAATTTCATTGATGGTTAAGGTGTGCAGTATGAATACCTCATCTTTTCTTTTTTTACGGGAAAAGAAAAAAATATAAAATTAAAACCTTCCAAGATTTATGAGCCAATTTTTCTAGTCCTACTTGAAACACAAAGTCAAACTTAAAATTTTGTATCTCCATGGAGATTAATCAAATCCAAGTAGTGCCGTATCCACTTTTGTTGGATTTCAGGTGAAATGTATTCCGGGATACTGCAAGGTTGGAAAGCTTGCAGAATAGCGCGACACGAAAAACGTTTGCCTTGATATGCAGAGCTAGCTACCTGTAAATTATTGATCAAAGCAACGATATTCTCTAATTGATAAAATTTTATTTCAAAAGCATAAATCAAAATGGCTGTTCACACAAGCGAAAGCATGAATGCCTGTCTGAAAGAGAGCTTTCTCTAGGTAGAAAAAATAGGTAATAAGAGTTAGAAACTCGCGTGTCTTTTTCTCAGTACCTATTTTTTCTACCTCTCTCTTTCAGACAGGCGTGCATGCTTGCGCCTGTGTGAACAGCCACTTACATCATTGTTATGACACAGTCTTGCAATAGTTAGACTATATACTATTATCCTTTACATATTTCAATACTATTAATTGCAACCTATCTGTCGAAAAACACATGGAAATATGCGTAAGCACGTGGAAATTTTGTTGTGGGCGCCATCTAGCCTTCATCATCTTTTATATACTCTGACATAAAGAGGGCAGCAATAGCTAGTTAATGGCTGAGTTGCTGAATAGCTTAACTGCTGAAATCGAATGCGCTAAAATTTAAATGCCATTTCAGTCGCTTGTTTCTTTTCAATCAAAAACTCAAAAACTGTAATATTGTGTGGGGATTTGTTTGCTCTGGAAAAGTAGTTTTGACATTCATGCAAACAAAAGCAAATAAGATTATATATAAATAGGTAATATTTGCTGGAGAAATAAATACAAGTGTAACAATACAAAAGACAAAATATAAAAAGGAAAATGCCGCGTACAAAGGTCTCAAAAAGTTCGAAACGTAATCGCGAAGCTGCAAACCGTGAGGAGAAAATACGTGAGTTTGATTCAAAATTAGACGTAATCATGGAACGCATTGAGATAAAAGGATACGACCAGATAGCTCAATTCCAAATAATGCTTAAAAATATTGTGGAACGCACGAGCACTGTGCTGTTGCAAATGCCAATGGGTGAAGTGATGCAGTTGGTAAGAAAAGGTTGTAAGGGTTTGTAGTATAATACTTCTAAAATCTCCTTTTCTTCGATAGAATATAGCAAAATTTATAGGTTGGGAGCAAAGTGCGAATGCTTCACAAGCGCTTAACAACACTCAATCCATTAGTAGTAGTGCCACTGCCATGCTGGTTCGCAGCTCCACCGTAACTAAAGCTATGAATCCAAATGATGAAGGTAAATAATGGTTTGATTTAAAAAAAATTGTCTAACTACTTTTTGGGTTTTTGGTACTTAAGATCATTATATATTTATAACTTCTATTTTCTGCTGCTATTTTCTATTTCTGCGCCTTCTCCTTTGCTTTTACGCACAATTATCATCATATCTACTCCAATCACAATTCACATTTATTAACAACTAAAAATCACAACAAAAACGAAAACTGGTAAAAAGGCTACCTTACAGAGGATAGCACCAATGGTAGCGCCAGAGGCAGCGGCATGACAAGCACCGCAACTCTAGCAGCATTTACCAGTATGACACATGTGAGCAACACTCAACAGCAGCAACGATTACGCACTCCTGGACCACTCAGTTCAGCACGCGCACGTCGTCCACGACGCAGTCGCTCAGCTTGTGGTGATATTGCACCTGGTTCGGCGTTGAAACCAAAACCCAGCGCACCTTCAACTAGAGAGCATTCGTCACGCAATAAATTCCGTACGCCACTGGCACTAAAGACAAAAGCTTTCAGTGCTGATCGTTCATCGACAAGAGCTTGCCATCTTCCAACATCGCCACAATCGCCTCCAACTGCATTCATGCGCTGGCCAAAACCGGGTGAGATTGTACTATCGAAATGTGGCAGTCCAGTGGTGGCACAAGTGTAAGTTTATATTTATTCATTATAGTTAACACAGTTAAAATCAGTTACTGGTGTTTAAATCAGTCAGTTCTCTCCTTTATGTATATCAAAACTTTATATCCGTAGAGATAGAATAATATAAGATGTAGAGTTCGTCGTCGTTGGTTTTGCTCTTTAAAATATAAATGGCAACACTTTTTTGTTCACCACATTATCAAAAACTTTAAAAACTGAACTTTAAAAAGTTAAAAAACGTTGCACTAAGAACCCCTAAGATGTTGTGCTTGAACAAGCATTTGTTTTATTTCTTCTTTCTTTATTTTAGTATGCCTGATAAATTTGCCAACGTCAACATACCGATTAAGAATGGTGTTCTATCAATGCGCCCGAAGAAACTATCCGAACTGCAAACAGACATTATTGATGCTATCGATTCGGAAACTTTAAAACAACTTAAAACTTTACACGCCAATCTTAATTTAATTATGAAAATGGCCGATACAAATTCAGCAACACTACAAGGAAATTAACAATCGTAAAATAATTGACATTTTGTTTGCATATTTATATATCATTTTCACTTTATAATTTTACTTAGTTTCATGTATAAATAGAAGTAGCAACCAAACAAAAAAAGAAAAATCATAAATATTTGCTACATTTCTTAAAAACAAAACTGCAGAGAATATGCATTTGTAACTGCAGTGCAACATTACTATTATTCATTACATAATATACATACCTACATATAATATAATACAATACATTTTTTTAAATAATTCATAATATATGTTCGTGTGTAATATATATAAATATATATATCTATATATAAATACATATATATATATATATATATTAAACGCCTACTTCCTAAAAACCTACTTCTGTGAGAGTCAGCTGCAATTACTACTCTGAGGTTGTCTGTGTCGAGTTTGTTCAAGTTCCGAATGAAGTAGTGTAAGTCCCTTTGATCATAATTAGTATGCAGATGGTGAAAAAGGAAATGGTGTTAAGTTCCTTCCAATTATGTTTATAATTTTTCAAAATTTAAAAGAGTAGTTTCCTGAGATTTTAGGGCCCCCCATTTTAATGTGGGAAAGCAATCAAAATTATCCCATTATTTTTTCTACTGAGCTTATTTGTTGCGTGTGATTCATGATGCGATCGTTTCCAATTCGTTTTTGTGTTCGCGTATCAAACGAGAGAGTTGCAATATGTGAAACCATTTGAGAGCTTTTAAAATTTTTGTATTGAACTGGTGAACTATGATTACTCAAAAAATCGGACCCAGGAATATTCATTTAATCTTTGAAGTAGCCATAACAAGAATGTTTTTTCGTGTTCCTTATTAGTCCATTAATTGACAATGGTGGGAAAACGCACCATTTTTAATCTATAAAAAATAACTCTTAGTCTATAAAAATCACACTTAGTCTATAAAAACACACTTTTTAGTAGTGCGGTTTCGCACCATCTATACATTTATTGGTGTAACTACAATTTTATTCCAGAAGTGCTACACTATATATCAATTTGAAGAGCTTGGTGAGTAGGTTAGCTAAAAATTATCAGATTTAAAATCGGTTAAGCCAATTCCAAATTATTAGCGTCGGAAGTTTTTTAAAATTCGCTCATTGAACAAAGCATTGCATTCATCGTTGTAAAAATCATTGCTTAAGCGGGAGTAAATAATAAATTAGAGAGAGAGAGAAGACATGAGTAACGGCTTCTCTCAGAATTATCTAACGAAATATCTGCATACACAAATAACAAAACAAACACCAACGAGTAGTTTGGTTCTCTTTTGATATTTGTTTTCCATAAAGAGATTTCTTCTGCAAAAAAATAGCCCCAGTTACTGGGGCCTTACCGACTAGTTGTCAATTATTGGATTAGTAATAATAACATATTTTTTATACATTTTTAAATTAATTTGTTTGTTTTTATTTTGTTAATATTATTTTTCATCAATTTATTTTCCTTTTTTTATTTTATTAGTTTAAATAAATTAATTTTATGATAGTTTTTTAGGAGACTATGAAAATTAAATCTAGAGGTTAATTTTCAAAGTCATGACTTAAGTTCATGTCAATTTCGTTATTTGAAGTTATATGTAAACATAATAATAATTTTAGTTATTTCAGAGCCCACCAAAACATTTGTGTGAGTAGAATCTGACAACAGTTAAACTCTTTTTTTCAAAAAAAAAAAAAAAAAAAACAAACTGATGGCTAATGCACCATTATTTCATTAAATTTGCCAGAAGTGATAGGACTTAAGATACAAATTTTAGTTTTGTTTTTATAGATTGCAGTTTTTTTATTTTTTTTTTTTTTTCAAAATACAGTTTTTTTTATTTTTTACAGTTTTTGCCATTACATAAAAAAAGAAATATTTGTTCTCTGCAAAAAAAAAGGTTCTACCGAGATTTGAACTCGGATCGCTGGATTCAAAGTCCAGAGTGCTAACCATTACACCATAGAACCGTGCTGACGACACGCCGCCACTATTAACATTTCGTCATTTTTGTTGTGTTTATAAAAAAAAAATTGTGACAAAATAGAGAGGAAATCTCTCTCAAAACGAAGCAAATAGAAATATATGATTGAAATATAGTATTGGATCCACTTAAAACTGGTGTTGTTCCTTTCGACTTGTTTTTATTATAACTTCACTGGCAGTTGTGCAATTAAATTTCTGTTAGATTTGCTAAAGAGGAAAAGAGCTTTTACAGCATTTTCTAACATAAAAGAAAAAATTTTGCGCAGAAGGTTCTACCGAGATTTGAACTCGGATCGCTGGATTCAGAGTCCAGAGTGCTAACCATTACACCATAGAACCTCATATCCAACATTGTGCCAAACGCCAGCCTTTGTTTGTTCTGTTCAGGCCATTCAACAAAAAATTGTTATCTTTGTGTATAATTTTAGAACTTGCAAATAATATTTTATTAGTGGAAATCTGAACCGACTTATATATACTCTACATATGTCTACTTGGATGTAAAAAACTATCAATCCAATAGTTTATTAGTTTCAATATTACACAGTCTTCTTACATATACAACGTTTATAAGACAGATATTTGCAATGCTGAACTAACTGTTTATGTGGCGCTTTGCATGCAGAAATAGATTCACTTTCCAGTGTTGCCTGATTGTAAAAATACAATAATGTAGTAACACTAATTTTTTCGATCAGCAGAATTGTTAGCATATCGACACCATTTGTTTCATCGTATTATTTTTCTGCTCTCGAGCCAACATATTGCCCTCTCGAGCCAACATATTGGCGATTTGGTGATTTTTAGACGGTGGCTGGTTGCCGATATTTTTTTTTTCGGTGATTGATATAAAAATACTCGAATATATGTTAACATTTTAAACAATCCTATTATAAGCAAATTAATTTTTTTTTTTATCATTATTCAATTCATATTATGTACTATTTCGTGCACTGGTATGGCGTGTACGGGTTAACCGATAAAGTATGTCAGACAGGAAATAAAAAAAGGCGGCTGCGCGAAGTTGACTGTAAAGCCGCACGGCGTAGGTTTCTGGCTTGTAGGTAAACAAAATATACATATGTGAAATGATGTCTGGAAAAGTGGCATTATATTGCCAACATAATGCCACCGTCAAAGTACTGCTGGGACATACGGTATAATCCCATGAACTAAAAGTTTTAGTATATTTTTATCAATAAAAATGTTATATTAAAAATTGAATTATAAATTATAGGACAAAACACATAATAAACACAAGAAGAAGATGGGAAGTGGCGAAAATTGATTACAAGATTTATGGAAAACCTGGCCTAAGAAACCTATTACAAACGAAGACAAAAAAAGAAAAGTATAAATATTGAAAAAATGGAAAACAAAAAATTAATGCCGGTTTGACACGCAGGTTCTACCGAGATTTGAACTCGGATCGCTGGATTCAAAGTCCAGAGTGCTAACCATTACACCATAGAACCATTTAAAAATTATCGATCAAATGCTGCATTAAAATAAAATAGAAACTTTATGTAAAAGCAATGTTAACTTCAATTAAATAACAGTGAAATGTTAAAAATCTATATTTAAGTTATTAACATTTTCATCAGTGTTATACACACATATGTATTAATATTTGCTTGAAGCCCAGTGGGAAACGACTTCTACTACTTCAACAACTTCTACAATAAATTACAACCATCTTACTTGTCAGCAGAGTACCCCAACTTCTCTTCCCAATTATCTATTACAGTGCACGCTCGGAATTCTTAAGTTCGGAAATTTGACTTAAGTTTTCTGAGTAAGTTCACCTTTTCAAAAGGCTTATTTCTATTTAATGTTTTTCTAAAAAAACTGCATTTAAACAAAGTTGTGTTACTTCACTTGAAAACAAAACATCTTAAGTGACGATATTGTTTGGTTATATGTGACATTGTTTAATAAATCGTTTAACTGAAAAGCTTAAACGAATATAATTTAAAAATATCTTAATGAATTTAAAATTTCATTTTTCGATCTATTTAAAAATGCTGAAAACTAAACTTTCACATCAACAGATGCGTTTAAGTTTACTTCAGATGCTGTTATTATTTGTTTTTGCAGAAAATCTTAGTTAAAAAACCATCAAAATACAGGCTTCTTAATAATACATTTTTAAAATTTGCCTTTCTTTAAATTTAGATTAAAAATCTTGTACTATATACGAGCAATATTTATATATTAGTTTGTAATAGTATTCTCGTAAGCGGCTCTAACATTTTCAATGAAATTTACAATATAGGGATTTATGGGACGAAAAATCAATCTAATTAGGTCTCATCTACGGGAAAATTCGTTTTCTCCTAGTTTTCAAGCACAAAACCTATTTAATACTTTATTTTAAAAACTAAAATAAAAAAAAAAAAAACAAAATGAAATGAAACTTCATGACTGTAGTTGAAAAAATAATCCAATTTTTATAAACAAAAAAAAAAAAAAAAAAAAAAAAACATATTAGCAAAATGGTGCTTCAGGATGTTCTAAGCATCGATGATATTTTTCTTATGGATGAAGCGCCTATGTTTTCCAAATATGGATTGAATAATATGGACTACGCATCTACTGCGCAGCATTGCAAATCCAGATTTACCTTTTAAAAGCAAAGTAATAATATTGAAAAAACTCGAAAGTAAATAAAGAGATTCTTGACATCAGTAGCGCAAAACTATGAAAATTAAATAAAAGCTGTGTATTATTCACCAGCTAGTTTAACATGTGCGAATAAAACGACCAAGTTGTTAAGTCTCTTCTGCGTTATATTGTTATCCAAAATTAAACTGCTCAGCAGCTAGAGATGAAACATTTTATTGGATCCCAGTTATTGCGGTTAATCGTGGGAATTATTTTTAGTTATTTTTTATAAGAATATTTAACAAAGATTTTGACTTATTTTCACCGGCAGACATTTTGAATATTTTCCTTTTTTATTTTTCGCAAAATTGTCATGCTTCTTCTTCCACTAATGGCAGTTCACAATAGAATTTGATGTAGTTAAACTACTTCTAGGTATGCATAACAGCTATAATTATACGTTTTATCTCTACGGCTTTGTTGTTGTTTCCAATTACAAATACAATTATCGATGCTAGTTATACATAATTAGAAGCAAGTGATAAATAAAATGTAGTTAAAATTACAAAATAAATGATATATTACTGCTGTAGCTTTTTATTCCTTTTATTTAAAACAAAATACTTTTTCCTAAGTATTACTTGCAGCTCAACCCGTGTTTTATTTACAGTGTGCAGAAGTATTTTTTTACTCCGTGTTGGCACTATAAGAAACATTAATTTCAAAAAAACAATTATTTGAGAAAATACCATTTAAAGTTTTCTTTGGGCTATCATTCCGCCATAACCATAAATAGTCTTCTAACAAGCAGAGTTCATAAAATTCCGTTGTGTTTTTTACACAATTTATACCTAAAACACAACCAAGCTTTGCGGCTGCGCTTTATATCGTTTTTGTTTTTTTTTTGTGCCAAAAAGCTCGATCTTAGTTTTTCTCAAAAGACAATATTGCGTGCGTTGAGATTTTTTTTTTTTTTTTGCCAATTATTAAAGAAATAAAATTACAAAATTATGGATTCGGATGATGATGATTTAATTGATTTCAAGTTTTTTGCTCTCATGACATATGGTGGATACTCAATCCACAAACAGCAACAAAGGTCTGCGCAACAAAGACAATGGATCCGAGAACTCATACAAAAAATTTAATGTCCCTCAAAAGAATTATTTTTATTCACATTCAATTATAAATATTTAATCTATAACATTTAAACACGACACCCGTCTTTTCTTTTCACCCGATTCGCACTTTGAAAAGCAAAGTTTAATTGTGTTTTAAATATAAGTCTGAATAACATTCTTATGAAAAAACCAAATATCACAAGTGAAACAAACTACTCGTTGGTGTTTGTTTTGTTATTTGTGTGTGCTGAGCAGCGATGCCAACTTACGGGGAATTTCCCGATTTGCGGGTAATTTTACACAGTACGGGGAATCGGGGAATGAGCTGTTTTTTGCGGAGAATTCGAAACCGCTCAGCTTTCAGTTATTAAAGTCAGTAGAGTATTTTTTGTCAAATTTTATGAAATGGAAATCGTTAAACTTTTCAATATTTCATATTTTAAGTCTTAAAATCTTCATCTTTTCTTAAGTGGGCCCTGTACTTTCCTGGTTTGAAGAAATCGATTTTTAAAAAAGTGTAATTTGAAAGTCTTTCATTTCAAAAGTATTTTGTAAAAATTTCAGAGAGAAACTCAGTGCTTTCGTGCTTTCGTAGATATAGACAATTATAATGCCGAATGTTAGTCAGGCAAAACAGTTGCCTTCCCTTTCGGCCTTTCAGAAAGGCTTAGCTATGCCTTGATCCAGCAGCTCCTGATTAATAACTCTTAATCCTTGCTGACTAATCTGTAAACTTACAAACTACGATCAGCCATCATAAAGAAGATGAAGTATATTTTAAATGTTGAAAACCGATAGTCAAAACTTTGAACTCGTTTTTCTCAAAACAAGGTTTTTGCCATTTTTTATTTGAGCCAAAAGAAAGTCCATGTGTTTTCTATTGAGAACTTTGATGTCCAAAAGTGGGCTGAGGCTTGTTTATCTATCAAAATCAACATCTAGTAACTCGAAACACCCCATCTCGTTCAAATTTGGTGTGGTAACTACTACCCAATGTGACTAAACTTTGTGCAAGTTTGAGCTCGTGAGAGTGGGTTCCCTTGAGATGAAATCACTCATGTGTCAAAAGAACTCCAAAGTCAGAATGAACATTTCTATTAACCTACCAGTCCTATAAAAAATTGTGAGGTTTTGGACCGACATAGTGCAGGGCCACTTTAAAATAACAGTCACCGAGATCAATTTTAAGCCAATGTAAAAGTATTTTTCGTTTTTATAAAATTTTTTATAGAAAGTGCGTATCGTGCTGTTGTAATATAAAATTATACCGGTGTGGGGAATTTGATAGAAAATCGGGGAATTTCTCGAGGGCTATCGGGGAGACAGAAAAAAGAGTTGGCACCCCTGGTGCTGAGAGATGCCGTTACTTACGTCTTCTCGCTTTCCCTCATTTATTATTTACTCCCGCTTAAGCAATGATTTTTACAACGATGAATGAATGCAATGCTTTGTTCAATGAGCGAATTTTAAAAAACTTCCGACGCTAATATTTTAGAATTGGCTTAACCCATTTTAAATTTGACAATTTTTGGCTAACCTACTCACCAAGCTCTTTTAGTGTAGCACTTCTGGATTTTCTGGAATAAGGATGTAGTTACACTACATATTCATATTATTTTTTTTTTTTGTTAATTTAACTTAATGAAGCCTAATAAACGTATGTACTCTATCACAATCTTTAAAAGCTGCTTTTTATCTTGTATTTAATTAGAGCATTTGAAAATTGTTGGGTACGTGGTTCTATGGTGTAATGGTTAGCACTCTGGACTTTGAATCCAGCGATCCGAGTTCAAATCTCGGTAGAACCTGTTATAATGAAAAGCAAACTTTTTTCTGTTTTTCGCTTTTTAGCAATGCGAGTTACTAATTTGTAATCAACATAATGCAATGCACACGTCTGCTGCTCAACATGAAATATGTACATTAACTATTTCACCTTCATCTGCTTTCATATGTTCCTATGCACATGTACATACATACGTACTATGTGTATGTACTACAGTACATCGGAACCTTTAGCTTTATTTTATTTAAAATTTGTCTGCATTACCTGCAATTATGTAAAATAAGTCCATACCTTAGAATCGCAAATGTTGTTCTTCTGCGCTTTCTACACTTACTGCACACAAATTGCATTGATAATGCAGCACAACTATACATGCATGTCCTTTTGGCTAAGGATAACAGTGGCACTTGCAGTACAAATATTTTGGAAATTCCTTGTATAATAAATGGTTCTATGGTGTAATGGTTAGCACTCTGGACTCTGAATCCAGCGATCCGAGTTCAAATCTCGGTAGAACCTGAGGGACAACAGTGGGCGAGTGAGGTTCACACTTCTTAGCTGCTGGTGTTTGTATTTTCTTTTATATTATGGCTAATGGAAGGTTTAAGTGGGTATAGTGTACCACTCCCGCCCTGGCTTTATGTATTTTCCAGTAATCGTCTGGTGTGGAACAAGGCTGTGCACTTTTACATTTTCTCTATGTTACTTCATTAGAACAGCTGGTAAAAATTGGACACTGATTCATACGCGAACGAAATCGTTTTACTCTCTAACATGTGAGATACGAGAAACTCTAACGACAATTGCTGATGGACCTTCGAAACTAGTGGCCACAAACCATAACTGCCTAACTCGAGTTAGGACAAAATTGAGTTTTTAGTGTTTATCGTGTTCTGCGTGTCTAAATCTATTTGCTATCAATTTTAGCCAAAAATTATCAAATTGAAAATAGGTTAAGCCAATTCCAACAAAGCATTAAATTAATCGGTGTAAAAATCATTGCTGAAGCGGGAGTAAATGATGAATGAGAGAAAAGAAATGAGTAACGGATCTCTCAGCATTATCTAATGGATTATCTGCATACACAAATAACAAACATCAACGAGTAGTTTCGTTCTCTTTTGATATTTGATTTTTTCATAAAGAAAATGTTATACAAACTTAACAACAAATTTACGAATACTTACTTGATTGTGCTTTTTTTTGTTTTTTTTTTTTTCATAAAGAGATTTCTTCCACCAGACCGGACATTTTTCAATGATCCAAGATTGAGCCAGGAAATGTCTGCTGAGGATCTGGGCTTGAACGCTATGGTTGTATCGCGAATATTTAGGGGTCATTTTGGATATAAGAAAAAATCAGCACGATGAGTTCCTCTAATTTTAACTGATGGTGAAAAAGACGCGTGCGTGTATTTTGTCAAATATTTTCTTTAAAAATTTACCTTCATCTCAAATTTTTTGGTATCTGACGCAACAACAAAGATATGATGTTTTTGGCAAGGTGAAATTGTTGTAATTTTGCTATCACTTTATACATGATTTCACCATGAATCGCACATTAGATAACGTTCACGTCCAAAGATACGACGCTGACATCTGTTTACAAAAGTTCAACGTATTACCTCAGGCTTAAGATGGAGGTTATTTAATCTCGGCGCTCCAAATATACTCCTACCATATGTAGTCCTTGAATCCAAGTACGGAGGACTAACAAAAGTTCATTTAGTTGGCTATAATAAAAAGGCAAAAAAATTTAATTTCATAACTTTAATCTTTATTGCTTTAAATTGCCATTAGATTCAATTGCCGGTAGTTCCACGTACTCAATTTCGGCATTAACTGCATTAATTTGCGGCCGTATTTTTTATTTTTTTTTTTGGAAACAACCAATTACACGGCGCTAGGTCCGGAGAAAAATGTGCTGGACATGGCTCAATGAAAAAGTTATAGGAGTACTACAAAAACAAAATCGACCATATATTTTCTTCTGTCAAATTCATAACGAAATAGCTGATTTATTTTGCTCTCATATTTTTTTGCTTGATTTATTTGACATAAGAATTAGTCAAATAAATCGGGAAGAAGAGAGCTATGCTGGTGACATAACTTTATTGACCCATAGAGCACACAAATACATTTGAGCAGGCAGAATCTGACGAGAATTAATTTCTTTCGCTTTTTATCCTAAGAAAAATATACTGATCTTTGATATTGTTGACGTCGTTATGATGTACAATACAAAATCGAATAACTTAATTTTTTAGAATTTTCATTTGAGACTGAAAGCATGAAAGCCTGTCTGAAAGAGAGAGATAGAAAAATAGGTAGTAAAAAAGAGATAGCAGTGTTGCCTATCTTGTCCTTACTACCTATTTTTCTACCTATCTTTTCCAGACATGCTTTCACGCTTGCACCCGTCTAATCAGCCACACATGGCATAACTTCAGGAATAATTTAGGAATCGCATAACAGACAGTGAGTAAGAAAAATGGCTTACTTTGGCTGAATTTAAAGATTGTATTAGAAAAGAGTTATTTTTCTTTTATTTTACTTTCAGTCGACTCCCCTATTAATACAAAAATATTTCAAGGAATCAATATCAATTACTAAATTTTTTTTATTTTGCTTATCTAACACCCCGCTCCACGAGCAATAATTCATTGCATGGAATTCAAAATTTGTTGTTGATTCCCATATAAAATACAAAAATTTTGTTTTTCATTTTATATGGAAAACAACAAAAAAATTTTAATATAATGCAATGAATTATTGCTTGTGGAAACTGGGTGTAATATAAGACGTTTTCCGAAACTATTTAAAAAATTTACGGTATAAAAGATAATGATAAATAATAAAATAAGCCCAAAAGCAAGGTTTGCCTAAGAATTGGCAACTGAAAATTTGTACGATATGTATTTCCAAAATTACCACTTTTGTTTTAACTGAAAGAATAATTTTCTTTTAACATTTTTGAATTTGATTTTTTCTCTAGTATTATTTGGAAACGTAGAGAAATTCAAATAATGTAGTATTGTAGAGCATATCTTGTTTAAACATATACCAGTCCCAAACATTTTGAAATGGGATAAATCGGGATTCTTGCTTACGAACTTGGGATTTCTGAAGCAAACGGTCTGACAACACTGTGTAGAATACATACAAGCATTCATGCTATCGCAGTTCATCAAGTTGGCTTTTACGAGGCTTTTAAAATTTGAAAATGTATGTTTTCATAGCATGCTATCTCGCTTATTCTAATAGTGGCTGCTCACACGGGCGCAAGCATGAACGTCATGGGCAGGACGGTCGTGCTAACATGAGTGAGTGCAACCGTGACAGACTTCTTCTAATCAGAAAGGAACGGTGAAATTGGAATTTTGTCACTTTTACTTGTGTTCATGAAGATAGGTTCTTTTGTTCGCTAAATATGGAAAACAAATATTAATTATGTACCTTAAATGTGCTTAAAATTAAAAAAAAAAAGAAGAAAACAATAATCTCTAAAGAAAATAAAATAAGCTTATTAAAAAAATAGCAAGAAAATGAATATTGTGTGCCCTAGAGGCGAGGCGCATTGTTTTTTTTTTTGCGTTAATGTTGCCTATTAAACTTCTAAAATTTTATGAGGGAAAGTGGCAAAATCGGAACAATATGAACATGGACATTTATCAATGCGCCGATTTTTATTTTTGAATTTTCGGCGCTTCTCTCTTACCTATTTTTCTACCTCTCTCTTCCAGACAGGTAGTCATGCTTGCGCCCGTGTGAACAGCCTCTATAGAACTTAAAAGCTGGCTTTCAGTTTTTTGTTTGTCATTTGAAAAGTATTTGTTCAACTTTTTTTACTTCTATACTTTTAGGCCATTGAGATTTTAGCAGGAACCGGAGACCTGGGTTCAGGTTCAATCAAAAACTAAAAGTGTGTTCCGGTTCAGGTTCAAATAAAGTTGAAGCAAAACAAAAGGTTTTTCAAATATTTTTTTTTTTTTATTTACATACATCAATACATTAAGTTGCTAATTTTTTCTTTTATTTGAAAGTTTGCATTTTTGTAAAGGTTTATATTAAGAGAAATTATCGTTTAGTTCAACAAATGAGATGATATTCTAACGATTTGTTTTTTAAATGATATCTTTGCGGAGCCAATATCAATTTTATGTTATTTTTGTATTTTTAATGTTAACATTTTAACACATCTAAAAACGTTGATTAAGTCCAAACAGAGCTCACATATTCCTTCTACAATGCTTAATTCAGGATGTAGAACATTCTCTTAGTATGCTTTATATTTCAACAGGCGCTTCAAGCCATTCAAAGTTTTCATTCATTATTGTAGGGAAATAATAAATAAGCAAAAGCAACTAACAGCCAGTTAAAATTTTTAGATTTTTTCTACCGCCATCTTAGATAACTACAGAATCGAATATGAAAAAATGTTCATGGAAATGAGAAGTAATGCATTTGGCAAAATTTGTTGAGAGGGTTCTATGGTGTAATGGTTAGCACTCTGGACTTTGAATCCAGCGATCCGAGTTCAAATCTCGGTAGAACCTGTGAAAGTTTTTTTTTTTTCATTCATTTATATTTTAATTGTTAATCGTATTTCATTATTGTTATCGTTTTTTATTTTTTTTTTTGGAATTTTCTGTTTCTTATTAAAGGATGTACAAAATTTCAAAAACTTCCCACAAAGTTTGTAATTTTTTAAATAAATAGTCTCATAATTAAAAGTTATTTATAATCCGGATTGAATTATATTTTTTAAGTTCGAATTAGTTTATAAAATGTTTATTAGAATGTAAAATTGAAATTATGAAATATGAAAAATTGTAGCAAAAAGGCAACCGAACTGTGAAGGAATATTCATAAGAATAACAATAAAAAGAAAAGGATAGAACAGTGAAAATAGAGTAAGAAGTAAGAGAAAATGGATGCGAATAGAAATATATAAGGATCAAAGAAAAGAAGTATGAGGAAGGGGCCCAAACGTCAAACGTAGAAAGAAAGAAATAGGATAGAATAGAAAACAACTGTATTTCCACTGATTTCCTAGTATCCATCACTGTTTTTGAAACGTAACAAAATCATACTGTCAATTAATATAACCTGCTTGAGAAGTGTAGCGTTTTAAGCTGTCAAGCAGAAAACTGGAGTTTGGACGGGTGGCCGTTAACATGGTTCTATGGTGTAATGGTTAGCACTCTGGACTCTGAATCCAGCGATCCGAGTTCAAATCTCGGTAGAACCTTCGATTTATCAGCTTTCTTTTTCCAATTTTTACAATAAGAAAATCCATAACTTTTTTGTATTAATATATTAGCTTTATTTATACATTCTATTGTGTTAAATTTCAATACATAATATATATATGTATATACATATTTAATTTACGTTATTCATATTTGTGTTATTTGTTTTTGCTGTTTGTTGCTGTTGCTTCACACTTCTAAACAAATAGAATGTTAATGAAAATAAAATTGAAACGAAAACTTTAACTTTTTAAGTTTTACATGTTTTTTTTTTCGTTTGCTTGTAGATAATTGTTGTTTTGTTTGTTTTTCTTAATCACTAAATTTGAAATGCTTAATTTGCTTCCTCTTCTTCATTAATTTATTGTGTTTATTTGTTATAATTATTATTTTTTCTTCCTTGTTAACTTAAATGTTTCAAAAATGTTTTTTTTGCATAACTTTTTTTTATTTTTTTCTTTATTAACATTTTTTTTTTCTTTTTTGTTCATTTCAAGTTGAATTTAATCAAAAGAAAAATAAAAAAATTGAGTTGATTTTTTGCTTAATAAATTTGTTTATAAAAAAGTTGATTTTTTAACATTCAATTTGGCTTTTTCTTTTTGTCTTATGCGAATTTGTTTTATATTTGTTACAAATTGCATTGATTTGAGGCAAAATTATTTTGATTGAAAGAATTCTTCAAACTCTCTCACAAGTTCTTGATTAGATTTGTAGAAATTGTTAACGAGTAATCGGTGTTCGGTGTTTTGCTTTTACTTTGTCTTTTGTAATTGTAATCGAGTTTTAGAGTTAAAATAATTGTAAAATATAAATACAACAAAATAAACTTTCTTTCTATTGCTTTCCTTTTTTTTATTCAATTTATTTTTTGTAGTAGGCATCTAAAGAGAAGGTAGTTGGTATTCGATTACTCGTCATTTGATGTTACATTTTTGTAAAGATTAGACATACTAATCATTTTTTGTTTTGTTTTTCTTTTCTTTTAATATTGAATATTTATTACATTAATTATACTTAATATAAATATTTTTACTTTAATTTTTTTGTATTTTTATTAAAAATATTCCGAAATTTTATTTATTTGTTGTTGGTTTCTTGTTTTTTCTACAATTAAGGATTCTTCAACACTTAAAAAGATCACCAAAGTTACTAAATTCCCATATTTCGTTTCAATACATAATAAATGTGTATAATATTACACATATGTATAATCTTAAGTTTTTCGATAATTTTTTGCTTAGATTTAAGTTAGATATATATGGTATATATTTTATGAATTATTATTAGATATTATTCCCGGCATAACAATTTTTCGAGCAGCAATTTGCGCGCCATAAACGCATTAGGGCGATTAGGGACCTCACTTTATTTCATATATATTAAGGACAGTGGATGTTGTTGTGGCATTATGTCATATGAGAGAGAAATACTAAAAAAATGCTCTTATTTATGTAGAGCACATGACAATAAGAATAATTTATTAGAAATACTTGATTCTGATAACTCAATTCGTTGGAATTTCTCAAGTTCCCTAAAAATATGTATGTAAATTTCTCACATATTTGGAATTTATTCAAGTTTACGAAGTATGTTCCTAAAAAAGTAAAAAGACAGTAAGTCATAAATTCGTTTGAAATAGTGACTTACAAAGGACAGGGACTCAAAATAACAATAATAATAAATATAACAATTTCTGTTGTAACCATTTACGAATACTTTTATTTCTTTTTGGTTGTCCATAATAATTTGTATTTTTGTATTATCGTAATAAAAACAAATTTTTTTTTTTACCCATAACCAACATTACAATCAAAAGGTTTTTTTTTTTTGGTTACCAACTAGAACTAAAAATATTTTTTTTTTTTTGCTATCCAATAACTTTAAAAAAAAACATTGTTTACAATTTAGTTTCTATTTAATTTGACAAACATAGGCGAGAGCAATGATTCTGAAGAATTCACATTTTATTTCAGCATCAAAAAATCTATACTTTTATTCATTTTTAAACCTGATTTTTGCATCAGGCTGCGATATTGGTTATGGGTAACCAAAAAAATAAACAAAAAAAAAGAATTGTTGGTTCCAATATTGGTTATACCTAACCAAAACGAAATTTATGTTGTTATATTAGTTATGGATAACTAAAATAAAGTTTTGGTTGCGCAACTAAAAAAAAATTATTGTTTTTAATAAATTTATAAGGGTTGAAAAATAATGGATATCTGCAACTTTTTTAAATATTTCTTATAACAGTTATGTCTCTTACTAAGAATGATAGATTTACATTGTATACATATGTACGTATCATGTCATTTTCCTCAATTTCTCAGTCATGACATGGCCCGAAAACTTCCAAAAACTTTTCAGATTGTTCAAGCTGTTTCTTGGAGAAATGTGAAATGGAAGGTCCTATTCTCTAGTGCTTTATCCAATTATATTTAAACTTTAAACTCCTTCAAAAATTAAGAAATCCTTAGTGCAATGCTCCAAAGCACTAAGGATTCTTAATTTTTTTAAAAAAATTTACAAACTTATTGCTGTCAATACATTTAAAATTTTAAGTATGTGGAAAACAATTTAGCGGTTCTTGTTAAAATATTTTTTAGCTTCTTATAATTTTGGAGATAGAAGCATTTCCGAACAGAACATTTTAGAATTTATGGCTAGGGGCTTGAGATTAGCTTCATGAGTCTAGATAAATTGTTTGCTGGCAGAAACTCAAGAATTGATTGAATTGTTCAAAACCACTTTCCAAGTTTTATTTTATCGGTTTGCATGTGTTATTCTTCAATAATTTTTTATTTTTTGTTTTTATGTTCAATATTTTGCTACTAAAACTAGATTTATTTTTTTTTAGTTACATATAAAGCGAGAGATGATGGCATGCATCAAAATTACATCAATAACTTTTATTTTTTAGTTTTCGTAAATGATATGAGCAACAATTAACATAAAAGGAAAATAGGGTTAATATATTTTAGAAATTGGAGGGATAGGAAGGGGAGAAACAAACAATTAACTGTAGGCATACAACAGAAATACAAAAAAAGTTTTTCATTTTTTTTTTGTTTTTTTTTTTTTGGCGGGAAAATTTATTGGAAGAAAAAAATTGCTTGGAATTCGTTAGATTTTTTTTTTTTGCTTGAGGGATTCTTTTGAAAGTGAGTTTTCTTAATTTATTATTCTGTTTTACTTTTGAGTAATTTTACATATACAAAAAATAAACCAAAAATTTTTGTTAAAAACGTTATAAAACCAACTAAAAATAAAATGAATTAAGAGAATTAATAAATAAACAAAATCGACATTAAGTATTGCTTAAACAATTTGCACACATTTTAAATTTTGGATTTACAATTTTATATTTCTAAGCATGTAGAAAGAACATAATTTATTTGTTACATTTATATGGTTCAGTGGAATTTTTTTTTACATACATATATTTTTTATAAAAATAACCGATTGATAAAATATAATACTACATTTACCCTGGGCACTATATTCATAAAATTTTTAACGCAATTTTTTATTATTATTTTAAAGCATATAATTCCAATTAAACTAGTATCTTTTATTGCAATTTAAATGTAGATTATTTAATTTTTGTTTTGCTTTCTTTGCTGTATTAATTGTGATATTGTTCACCTTTTTTTTAGTAAGTTTACATTTAAACAACACTGAAGAAACCTTGAAATTTGCGTGTTTTTCCATTATGTTTTTGTTATTTTTAATCACAAAAATGAATCCAAATATTATTTATTTGTTTTTTTCTTTTTTTAAGTTTGTTTAGGAAATAAAGCTGCATTTTTAGTTTTTCATTAATCGGGTTTCGCTATTTTTAGTTAAATCTTTTAATAATTTTTTTTTTTTTTTAAATTACAGTTAATTCAGCATAATTTGTTGTATAATAAATTTTCGCAAATGATGTCATGTAATCGTAGAGAAATTTCAAATAAATATAATTGTTTTTGAGAGTAGTCAGGTAATTATGTGTTGGATGCGAAAATTATACATATGCATATTTAATTTCAGACAGGTAAGTCCGTGTGGGAGAAAAATCAGTTGCATAGTTATAATTTTTACATTAGGCTGTCAACACATTTCTATGGACCACTAACTATTTAGCAAGAACTTTTTCCAAATGGCTCCTTAATATTACTTTATTGAAAGTTCTGTGCATGATATCATTGTTTGTTTAGTCACTAAAAGTAAACTTCAATTTTCTGAAATAAATGTCATTGTTATAGGAAAATAGTCAAGGTAAGTATGGTTATGAGCAGAGCTTGGTATCAATGATTACATGGGGAATAAAAATTCCACCTCCATTCCAATTTGTTTTTTTTTTCAATTTCATTACAAGGAATTGTAATAGTCAATTAAAATTGTTAAATTCCTCGGGAATGAAAATGAAAAAGTTGTAGGTTCCATAACAGGGAATTGTATATGGTAGTTAAAAAATTTTCGATTCTAGAAGTAATCAATTACCGTGGAATTAAATTTTAATTGATTCCTTTTTCTTTTTGTTCGATTTCAAAGTTATTATTGCTTTAATTTTCGGGGGGATTCACTATTCCCTTGTTAAATCCAATATACATTTCGTATAAATGTGAAAATTGAAGCATATTACAATATTTTTTAAAGAATTTAAAATTGTTTGTGTTTTGGATTTGAATTGGAACGAAGCAATTATTTTGGAATTTCAGTTAAATTGAAATCTACTTCCACGAAAAATTTCTTTCTATTTAATAATTTTTTTAATTTCTGTAGATAATTGTTACTTATGAAACTTTTTTCAATTCCATTACTAAGGAATTGAAAACAAAAAGGTACTGAGCTCTGATTATGAGACGAGAGCACGTTTGTAGAGAAAAGGAAGACAAACATACTAAAGACAATGGTGTTGCCTTTTAAAAATTGGCTTTTTTACAAATTTCATAAACAGCATCACAGTAAATAAAACTATTGGCAATTAAAGTTTAAAATAAGTACAACAAACTTTAATCATATGCAATTGCTTCAACCAATTATGAAAAGTGATAGAAGTAATAGTGGGAGCGCTAATGTTGTACAAGTATAAATCGTGTCTGTGAGTTTTAGTGCTTTTGTCTGAGTGTGTACATGATGGGGATGCGGTGACGCTTTAAAATGGATGCCATGATGAATTGAAGTAAGTTAAAAATCGCAGGAAATTTTAAAAATGCCAACTTGTATCTGATACGAAGGTTGGATTAGGTTTTGGCTGGCCAAAAATCGCTCGTGTTTTCGTTTAGGTAAAAAATGACTGAACAATTGTGAAAAGTATGGTGCGAAAGTTAAGGTCAGGTTCACTTTCAACCAAAAATTTGAAGTACCAACCAATTTGAAACCGTGTTGAACCTAATTAAAACATAAATACTTGAAGATTGCGCTTCCACTCTCACAGTTTTCTATTTATATCAGACAACAATATTTGTTTGTCCGTGTGTATTTCAACGTGTTGTAAACGAGTTTTTACTGTGTGTGTGTGTGTGTGCAATGACGAGTTCAAGTCTCTCTTTAGTTAAATTTTTATTACACTATTTTTTTTTTTATGTTTTATTTATATATTTTTTTTAATTATAATTTCTCACATTTTCTGATTTAAGATTAACAATAATATGTGTTATGAATATTTCGCATGCGTATTTATTGTTATTTCTTTTTGTTTTACTTATTTATTTAATATTATTATCTTTTTAACTTATTATGTACATATACATACTTTTATGTAATTAAGTAATAATTTAAAAAATTGTAATTATATCCCTTGTGTAAAAATTTTCGCATTTTGCATTACTCACTAAGAAAAAAAATTTTACATCAAAAATTAATATTTTATTATTACTGACTTTTAAGTGAATTTATTTTATTTTTTTTCTTTTTTTTATCTAAAACTTAAAATATTTGCATTCTTAGTTATTTTTGATAACTCTTTTTTGTTTATATAAATTAATCGTTTTGTTTGTTGGTTGGTTGGGTATTTAAAAATAATTACTGATTATGATATATTATTTTATGCACTTTGAAGCATTGTATTTTCATTTTTTTAAGTTGAAATTATTTTTAAGTTCCTTTAAAAAAAAAAAACAAAAGTAATGTTAACTTTAAACTGTGTCATAAAACATATGTATTTGAAAGGTGTAAGGAAAAATAATCTAGAAATGTTAAAGCCGCTCACAGTGATTGCAGATATTCGCCTTTACTTTTAAGTTGCCTGAAATTTGATTCTAAATCTATGATTTATGTTTAGAGCAAGATAAGAGGCTTTGAAAAACAATTGCCACTTTTGTAGCTAATTTCTTGCTAGAATTTGTTTGCTTTTTTCTTCTTGTTCTTAACATTTCACCACAAAATATAGCATATGCTTATGTTTTTAACAACTAAAACTAAATGTAGTTATTTTTTATTTATAATTTTAAAAATTTAGACTTAAATTAATGCAACACAGTAATAGGTATATAACATTAAAAAAAGTCACCCGTACACCCTTTTCCTAAATTTACAGTGATTATGATATTTTTCGTTTTATTACATATGTAGAAGAAAATAAATGGCTGGTGCTTAATGTAGATAGATGTGTTTGTTTGTTTTTGTGTGTGTCTGTTTTTGTACTCAGTCGGAGGAAGTCAAGCTTTCAACCATAACAAGACGTTTCGTTTCGGCCAGACATTTGAGAGGACGACTTGAGTTAACTATGTTAAATAAGAAGTCATGTGTGCATAGCTTGAATTTAAATATTAAGAGAAATAAAGTACACATTTTTAACTAAGCTTCACAAGAAATAGCCAAATGATTTTTAGAGTATCCAGTAATAAAAATGCATCAAATATTTTTATTTGAAACAAATTCCTTGAAAATTTCAACTGAAATAACAAAATTTTTTTTTTATTTAACATGTAAATAGGGGAAAATAGCACGCGATGTTGCAAGACAAATTCCATTGGCTGTGTTTCAAGAATTGAAACAAACAACAATTTCCAAAGATAAATTTATTACGAGAATATCTGAAAGGCATCCAAAACTCAGTAATATTTACATATAAAATGAGTTTTGGCCAAATCGGTGGTCTAGTGGCAGCGTGTAAGACTCTTGTCTCTGGAGTTCTGGATTCGATTACTATCTTTCTTTATTTTCATAATCAGGACAATGCTTTGCCTTAATGAGGTTCATTGACCATTAAAAAAAAAAAAGATGCAACAATTTATCGAATGCCTCATTAAACGTGGATACTATTCGTCGTTGTCTTGATAGAGCTAATTTATTTGCAAGATGTCCAGCTAAGTTAACCTTATTGGTTTTGCAAAGAATCTACTAATCTAATTTATTTCTATCACACACCATTGAATATTTTTGGCGTCCAGTAGCAAGCCGTTGTAATCCTCACAGTAAAACACGGTGGTGGCTTGATGATGGTCTAAGTTGGGTAGCATTGAAGTCCACTTGTGATATATAAGATCAATTATTTCTGCTTAAAGTACATTCTTTCGTGATAATTTGAGGGTATAATGAATGCTGAGAAATTCAAAATTAATTTACAGCAATCGATGGTACCCTCTGCTTAGAAGTTATGTCATCTGATTGATTGCATATTTATGACATCAGAAAAATGAAAAAGTTTTTTCTTTTTTTACTGAAAACATAAAGATTCTTCAACGGCCATCTGAACCCCACCGAACATATGTGAAATACAAGCATCAGAAATCGCAAAAACTGCCCTACTAATAATTGTTATTTTTCCTTGGGTGTTTCTACTTAATAACCTTAATATGTAATAAATATCTTTTCCTTTGTTATTCTAGCGATTGCGTCTTTCTACAGGCATTGAAACTATTTATTTCTCAAAGTGTGTATGCTTGTTCTGGAATTTGTGTCGAAAAATATCGGTTTTTGTGTTAAAACCTCCACCTTGAATCTGCCAATGCTGCTTTGATTCCAGTCCACAGATTCGCTAAAATGATTAATTTAATTTGACACCCCAAAAATCTTACATCAAAAATTAAATCAATTTCTGTTATCGAGGATTGCACCAGACTTCTTCAGAGTATCGATTTTGGTGTCATGAATTTAACCATTATCACATATCATACATCAGTGGATTCGGAAACACTCAAAATTTATTATTATATAATATGAGTCTGTAGTAGTAGTTAGATATTAAAATTAGTTATATTTTAAACTGAAGAAAAACCGAAATCGTTGACCTGGAGAAGCCTGTTGCAATCTGCATTCATAGAATCGATTTAAAACCTTTGATGTAATTTGTTGCTAATTATGAGACGGTTTCCAAATGTGTCTGCTTCCACGCTTGAGGGTAAGATAGGCGATTGAAACTTAGCACAACTATAAAAGGCAGTGAGAATTAACTCTTGGAATAGTTTTGAAAAAATTGGGTGCTGCTTTTTCAAGGGATATAGTAACTTAATATTTACAGTATACCGCCAAACCATTAGAAACACCACAAATGTCCACTAATTTTGTTTCTAACAGTTTTTAAGGATGTTGCCAAACTTTTTTTTCGGGAACTATTTTTTGGTGACAATTCGGATCCGATTTCTTAAGTAATAATGGAAAAGTTTAACCTTAATGCGGAAATTTTTCAACTTTTTTTCAAAACAAAATCCAAGCAATCGTTTTTGGATAAAAGTTTCCGCTTTGATTTTCACAATTACACTTTCAGCTGACTTTATATGTATGCCCACAAGGATATCGATAACCGTAAAGAGGCTACTCTAAAAACGTAATTTCCCTCTTATTTTATTCGTACCATTGCATCTTTCCACAACGTGTTATTGGCGCAAAAATCTTTGTCATTGTAATCTGTTATCTTTATAGAAATAAAACCTACTAAGTTTTCAAAAAATAACATTTTCTGGAAGAACAGGCTTATGGCAAGAAAAAAAAAGAGCTAAATACATTTTTTGAGTCTCCTCTTTCAAGGCGACCCTGAACCTTGTAGGGCTACTGAAGTCAACCGACAGATATAAAATATTCGGGGGATATTTATACACTTATAATACAAGCAAAAAAAAGTCGGAAATAGTTAGGGTTAACACTGATTTATACCATAATACTTCAAAAAACATAAGCCTGGGTTTTAATTTTTACTTGACAAATCGGTTCCAAATTGTCACCATAACACAGTTCCAAAAAAAAAAGTTTGGTAGCATCTTTTCAAACTGTATAAGCTCACTGCATTTACAAACAAAATTAGAGGAATTTTGTGGTGTTTCTAATGGCTTGGCGGTATACTATATGTATTTTGAATGAAAAATCATATGATGCTTTTTTATTGCTAGATACTGTATACTGGCCTCAGTAAAATAAAATATTGAAGAGTGTTGCGATAACAATATTACTTTGGTTATTTGAAACTTAATGAAAATGTAACGTCAAGTCTCATTACAGACCACACCAAAGTTTGAGATAGTGGTTGGAAAACGAATATCAGAGAACTCATATGGTTGTAAGGTAGGTTAGGTCGAAGGCATAAAAAGCGTATCCATTTGATTGATATGAGATTGTAATTCTGAGAAATTTATTCCCGGCTGAGCTCTTAAAATAATAAATATTACTTTTTCACTTTCCTACTTTCTTCCTTCGATATTCTATTAATGTAAATCGTTTCAGTTAAAATTATAAACGGGTCGCAGCAGTTGCCAGGTACTTATAAACTAATAAAAAAAAATAGCAGAGGGACTATAAATAACAATAAATACATGTGTACCTAGTCATTTTAGGGCTGTGCGATTAATGCAAGTTTTTCTCGTGATCCGAACAAAAAAATATCCTTAACAGCATGAGAAAAATTATATTTATTTATTCAAAAATTTTGATTAATCTAAAATACAATCAATTTTCCTGACTAATCGATTAATCACAACTGGATGCTTCGATTAGCCGAGACTCTGATTGTTTTAAAAGCTTGATTAATTGATTTATCGCACAGCTCCGGCGTTTTTCTTTAGTTAACAATAATTTCAGTGATACATTAAGTATTTGTGTTAAAACGAGAATAGCAAATATGAGTGCAGAAAAGTATGGAAGTAATTATGGTTTTTTTTTTTTTTTAGTTTCTTCTTTTTGGTAACAAAAAATGTTTTAAAGCTACATAATTTCGATTTTCTTCTTTTGGAGAAGGAAGTTATTGAAGTTTATATATTATTACAATTTCTTTTGCATATCATCACTTTTTAATTGATTTTTAAAAATATTCAAAATGAGACATTAATTTATATATTGAGGCATGTAAAAAAATGAGTAAAATAAAAAATGATTGCAAGTTTGAACAATTTGGTAAATAGCTAAAAAAAAAAAAAAAAAAAAAAAAAAAAGACAAAAGGAAAAACTTTGACAATTAAAATTAAGACATTCGTTTAATATTTAATTGCTGTTGTTTTTTTTAGAGAATATTCTAAAATTGCGGTTTCAAAAATAAATAAAAAAATTAAAATTTGCTAAAATACTACGGACGACGACGACACACGCGTTTGTTCCCATAATTTTTACCTTTTGCTCCTTTTTATTTATTTATTTTAGTTTTTTAATTTAAATAACAATATGTATGCAGTATTTTTGTGCTAAAAATTAGAACTCATGTATAAAAATAATTCTTCTTTAGCATTTGTGTGTTTTTGTGTGGAGTTAGAGTTAGCTGCTTTAATTTAAATTACAAAATTATTATTAAAAAAAAAATATTTTTGTTTTTCTAATGCTTCATGCTTAAAATCTAATTGTATTTTTTTCTTTATATATATAATTATAAACTTATGAAATATACACTAGGGAGCTTGGATTATTTTTGATGTTCTTCGCTTCGCGTTGCTTTTCGATCTGTTTGTATCATTTGCTTTGCTTAGTTTTGTAATTATATTCGAATGCATTATTTTCGAAATGTTTTAAGTTACTTGCAATATATGTTTGCAAACAAAAATTAAAATAAAAACTTCCAATTGTTGGTTGGATGCTTGCTTGTTTCTTAATTTTGTGATTGTTATACATTCTGATAATGTAAGTGTGCCTGTGGGGTGTGTGTGATTATTTTGTATGTACTTTTGTTTAAGCAAAGTACATAACTTTTTTGGTGTCAGCATGCACTGTGATGGCGCGTGCCATTGCGCCCGGTGTGCGATCCTCAGAGCAGCCGCTTTGATGTGAACCCTCACCCGAATCATGTTCTTTCTCAACTAAATGATATCTGAAATTTGTTCAAGGGATAAAAGAAAT
This sequence comes from Toxonevra muliebris, assembly GCA_963691655.1. Taxonomy (NCBI): domain Eukaryota; kingdom Metazoa; phylum Arthropoda; class Insecta; order Diptera; family Pallopteridae; genus Toxonevra; species Toxonevra muliebris. Next base: position 90,468,207 of record OY829328.1, read on the forward strand.
ATTAATATATTTATATTAGCAGGAGAAGATGATATGTTGCAGCGCTTTTACAAAAAGTTCTCCCCCTTGTCTTTCTTATCAATATTATTAATACTAGCTTTGCCTGGGGAAATAAACTTACTGTGTGGAGGCAAGTTCAGGTAATATATGAACCGTTGCGTGCAAAAGTGGTGTAAGTCATTTTTTTTTTATTATTTGGATTTTCACCTTCAGGTAATAATTTTGGCCTCATTTAGTTTCCTACAAAAAAGGTGTACATCTACGTTGAAAATTCGTACTATAAGGCTGCTTGTAAATCGGAAAAATAAATTTTATAAGAGCCCTATGTATTTTCAAAAATCTGATTTTGACTTGCACCACTTTTGCACGCAACGGCTCATATCATCTCTTGGACGGTAATAGCAAGTAAAAATTGAAGAAGAAAAACTTTCGCTGTTCGGATGCGTTGTAGAACTGTTGGTCCTTTCATTCGTGTATAAATATAACTCGCACAACATGAGTGGATACGAAAAGCTCGGCCTAGGCCTTCAATGGGTTTGAGTAATTGTCACGGCGTTCTAATTTGATCATTGTAGAGTCCAAAAAACTTAGATCCATCTTGGGTATAGTACAGAATGATATATCTTATGCCAAATTTTTGGAAATTCCAATCTACAACCGTGTGATATAACCAATTTACAACTGTGTGATATAGTAAATAGTTCTACTAAAGAAATAATCAGTCTCCTTACAACAAATGAATTTTTTCACGGCATATCACAATAGTCTTTAGTTGGCTCTAGCGATCTGGGACCATGAGTATAACATGAGTACATACCTTGCTCTAAATGCTACCAAATGCGCATAATATGCAGGCGCTGGTATAGATACCGAACGTGTGCATCTTACATAGGTGTGGCACAATTGATATGTTAGACATTGGAGTTCATCCGAGTCGAAATGATTGTCATCCCAGAGAACATGATAATGTGATGGTCGACTGGTGCCCTGTGGAAGCAAAAATGAGGCGTAAACTCAATTCATCTGACGACTGAGATCATGTTACTTACTTGAATACCTTGATGACTACACAAATAAAAATCAAATTCCGTTGGATGTGTTATGCCCACATCAACTGTCGTACCCGCTGGTATGTTACCCGATTTGCCTGATTGCTCCTTCTTTTCAGCACAGAAGAGACGCGTGTGATGACGTTTTTGAACAACAATAAATGTAATGCCCGGACGATATTCCGCCTCAAGTTTAATGCAAGCCTCACGTATAGCTGTCAATTCATGCTGCAGTACATGAGGAAACTGTCCCTCAGACACACCATCACGATAGAGTATAATGCGATGTGGTTTATAGCCACCAGTTGATTTATAAAACATAATCAATAATTCACGCACCATGCTACTTAATTCTTGTATGATTTCTTGGCGATGTTGTTGTACACGCACAGTCGCAGCATATCGTGATGGATGCGCATCCATTGATCCAACGACAGCAGCAATTGATGGTTTCTTGTTATCCCCTGCCGGTGGATGTGTAACATCAGCACCCAAAAATATAACAGGCTCATTAAAAACCTTTGGACGTATCGATGGAACGAGTATAGAGTTGATGCCACCTAATTTAACATTGATTTTCAGACACAAATTGGAAAGTGTCTGTGGTGAAGTTTTATTCACATTCTTCGCTTGGACACATTGTGTGGCCATGCCGAGGACAGTGTCACCAACACGTTTTACTTCAGCTGCAACGAGGAAGTAAAGACATGTAAGTAAAGTGAATACATTTAATTTTTATTCGACTGATGTGATAACTTACCATAAACAGGAGTCTTGCCTGGCAGCACAACAACTACCAGTTGCAGCGCATTAAACGAATTCTTCAAATATCTAAACATTGGCTCAACTTGATCTGGCCCAGTGGCATATTTGCAGAAGCAAGGCTGTCCAATTATGGGCATTCCTGCATCGTTCGAGATCTTTTGCAATTGCTGAGTAAAATTGCGTAGCGCATCTTCGCGCACAGTACGCTGTGGAGCAAAGCAAGCGATAGCCCAAACACGTATTTCTACACCGGTGAAAAATTGCTTCCCACGCATATCCCAAACACCCTGATTCGGTGAGGCTAAACTGACTTTGTTTTGTGGTGGGAAGAGTTGCTGTGCCAAAGAGAAAGAAAAGTGGCGAATGAAAAAAATTGCGAGTCAAAAATTCGGTGTCATTTTCTGAAATCGGCTTTCGATTGGTATATAATTTTCAAACACAACGATTTCACTTTCGATCGAAAGCCGAAGACGGCTTTCAGCTTTCATACTTATAGAAACTCTGCAATGAACTTACCTGCCCGGTCATGCTCGACACACGTCCCCCATACTGAAGTTTCGGCGGTGGCAAAACACGTCCACGCACTTCCATCATAGAATTGGAAATAGTGAGCCCGAATTCCTGTACATATGCATCATTATTGAAGTCAGCACGTTTAACTAAATTGTTTATTTCGCGTTCGCGATCGGGTGCCGAGCGTGCTGTAGCTTTGATCATGGTTGAGGTTTGCATATCGGTGAGTTTTTTAATGCAACGTTGACCGGCGACGATATTGCACACTTCCAATGGAAGATATGTGTGCTTGTGCTCTTGACCTACTTGCAAACAAGGCAAATGTGGATAACGTAGCTTCATGCGATATTTATCAAGAAAGTATTTGGCCACAGTGCATTCAACTGTTTGGCCATTTTCAAGTTGTAGTGGAAAACTGTGCAAATGAGAAGTAATTAAGTTTAGAAAATGATGAGAATTGACAATCGGAAGAGTTTTAACTCACGATTGCATTTGTGCCGGACGCCGTGTTACATTGCAAACGCGGTATTTGCGTCGCATTGCGCCGCAGTGAGTTATTTCAATTTTCAGACCCTTAATTTCCTTGGTGAACTTAACACGCTGCGAATCGGTGAGCGGCTTGCGTTGCTCATTGATATCTCTGATATCGAGTACTTCACACATGAAATCGATGACGGGTTGCGCTTTGTAGAATGCAGTTGCAGATACTAAAAAAAAAAGGAGAATGTGAACGAAGCAAAGAAGATAATGGAATATGTATATCACAACTGAACACTCACCATCAATGTTTAGCATCATTTTCCATTGTGATGGACGTACACTCTGATGGAAACCAAACCACACCTCACGTCCGCCACCCAATGGATGATAATAGCCATCGGGTGAACTGAAGAAACTACGTCCCACAGGTGTGTACGTCATGCTGGGCAAATGACGCATAACCACATCTAAAGCTAGTATCGCATCGTACGGTATCTGACGTGTGCGTCCCTCTAGCGCTTCTTCCAAATTGAAAAGTGACACCTGCGCCATCCATTTGATAGTAACACGAAATATGCGATCCTTCCCCTCACCCGGTAATGTCACTTCCAACTCCAGACGATCATTTCCAATGGGTAGCGGATCACGCGTATACAAATTATTGCGTCCATCAAATACGGGCTTCAATACACCAAAAATCTTGCTATACGCGTGAACCATTGTCTCAATGATTTCACGATTCACTTTACGCGGGCATTTATCCGGCTGAATGTTAATGTCATAATGATGCACATAGCCACGTGGCATGGACACTTGAAAATGATTGGCGCGCAATACAATTGGGCGCCCTTCACGACCCAAATTCGGTCGTCTCGGGCATGTAAATACTGGCAGTTCAGGCTGCGTGGTTGGAGAAGTGGCTGCTGTCGCTGCGGCGGCTGTTACAGTTGCTGCAGCGCCCAATGCTGAGGCAACAGCTGCCGCTTGTGCAGCAGCAGCTGCTCCTCCGACAGTGGCGCCACCGACAGCAACATTTTGCGCACTCGGACTAGTTACGGCGGTGGGATTCACTGATGAACCAGGAGCTGGTGGTGCTATGATGTTGTAAATAAAAATAGAAAACCGAAAGAAAGAGAGAATGAATAAATAACTCCTGCCTGGAAAGTGTAGTACTGCAAACAAGTTTAGTTTGAAGTATATAACAATATTCAACTTCAAATTAAGAAACTCAACATAAAAAAAAAAAAACAATAATATACACACACTATACCGCTTTGTTGTGCTATTTCAAGAATTTTGAATGATGCATAACGTTTAATGAGGCTAAAAAAAGCTTAAGAAAACCTTTAGTCTTCAGTTTGCTCGATATAATATGAATAATTTAAGCCGACCTTCATCTATCTCTTCATGTGCCGTGGACAATCACAAATTTTTGGTACATTAGTTTCGTAGACTATTGCCAGCAGATGACAGTCCTCTTTTGGAAGGAGCTTGGCAATTGGAGAGAAGGTGAAAGGCCTTTTTTTCCACCTCATGGATGTAGCTTTTCCAGAGCCTTAATCTGATGACGTATCTACGAATCAGACAGTACCCAGTTACTACTGAGACTATGCTGTCACTATGAAATGTCACTTTAACCTGGTACCTCTTTTTGGAAAACTCTGCATCTTTTCAATGGCTCTTTTGCAGGTGTAAAGCGCGACTGAGAATTTTTTCAGTTTAATTTCCTGTCTTTACATCTTTATACTTCGCTTCCTCTGTAATAATGGGACTCTTCTTCAGTATCGGCGAGTCAAATAACGGAATTTTATGTTTTCTCATAAATATGGCTATTTCCGTTTTATTCGGATTAATGTTTAGGTCACATCTATTGCACCAGTTAGTTAATATGCAAGATGCAGTGTTCCAGATTTAATAACAATTTGTTTACGACTCGGTCTTAAAGGTCTGGCAATAAGACTCCACCATGGGGCTTACGAATAATTGTGAATCTTCGAATAGAAGATACACAGCGTTGAATTGGTTATCCTAGTTTTATTGATGCTATAAAGATATTATAGTAAACTAAAGGGCAACCAAAAATTTTTAAACAAAGTATTATTTTCACATCCAACTTGGCTTAAGTATTACTTCAACCTAACCTAATTTATCATGATCATCGACTACGAAATTTTTGTTGCGATAACTTGGCAGCATAGTGTATTCTTTGGAATTAAATGTAATATAAAACTGAGTACAAATTTCGTTTACAAATATAAAATAAACACATGCATTTCGCTTTCTTGTTTTGCTGGGAGATAAATAAATTTGTTATACGATAACGTATGAACAAATATAATAAATAAAAAATTATAAACATTTTTTTATACAAGAAATAAACAACTATGTCAAGTTCAAAAAATAATAACAAATGCAACTATTTTTTACTAACAAAAATTAGTACAATGAGAACTTCGACAGCAAAGTTGAACAATTAGAAGACGACAACTACAAAACAAATCTGATATTAACTTAGCGACACACAAATACAAACAGATGCTTTAATTAACGTTTTGTTAGTAAGAACTAAATTGTAATAAATACTATTAAATTTTATTCTTTGTTAGATCATTTGTTGGTTAGTAAAAGATAGAAATAAATTTGAGTTTAACAAAAATTTTAACAAAACAAACAAAAAAACTATTGAATTTATTTTGTTTCTTTGCAAACGAAAAACGAAAAAGAAATTAATTTACATGTGAGTGACTCGAAGCTAGTCTGCGCTTGAGAGGGGCTCTGGGCCCGCGTGGGCGACGACGTCCATTGTGATTCTATAAAAAGAAATTAAAATTATACAAAAATAAAACAAAAGAAAAAATAAAAACAAAAGACAACAAATAAAAATAAATTATAAATTAAAATCAAATCAAATTAAAACACATAAATAAAAAATTGCCAATTTGTGGTTTAAATCATAAATTATATAAATAAAAAAAATTAAAAAAGAGGAATTAAAAGTGGAGAAAAATATTAAAAAACGTGTGATTAATATTTTTTTAGTTAGGTATTTTTATGTATTGATTATTTTTCTATGTTTAGTAAAATGATTATGAGCATTAACGTTATTTCCTTCTTCTTTTCAATGATGTAATGAGTCGTTTAGTATATGATAAGATAAAATAAAACCTTGCCGAACAATTTTAATGAAATAGAAATATTAAACTGTTGGTGTTGTAACGTTGTTGCTGTTGGTGCTTATGAGTTTGTGCAACCATAACCCAAAAATAATTCAAGATATGATAATTAGAATGAGAATAAATTAATCGGAGGTTTGAAACCGGAACATGTAATCCGCAGTTTCATTTATGACTTTATTCGGAAAACAAACAAAAAAATATATAAACATTTCCTTTAAATTTTCTTAATTATTTATATGGATTATCGGCTTTAAATATTTTGCTAATGGGCTGCATTGAATAGTTTAAGAATGGGTTTAAACTAATTAAATTAACTCAATTAATTTTGTTTAATTTAAATTTAATTTTTATTTTAAAGGCCATGTTTTAATTTAAGAAATATATTTTTTTGGCCTATTGGGCTTTTGTATACAAATGAATAAATAAAAAAAAATTCGTAGAATGCATAAAATTAATCACAATCTTAGAAAAAAATATTATTTCTATTGAACTTTGTTTGTCTCTTTTGGTGTTTTATATCAAAATACACAGATCGAGTGGAATTCCAAACACAAATAAAAAAAAAAAACGTAGGTAAGCATAGGAGACGGATAAAATAAGAGAATGTCAGAGAAATAGATTTATTTTTACCCACATACCTATCAATACTGGCTAAAAAATATCAAAAAGTTCGATTCGACGAAAGTCCAAATTTTACCTATTGGGTACAAGCATGATCCACAGTCTTTTTGTTTCCTTTAAATTTTCCGCAATTTATCAACTTAAATAAATTTAAATATTTATTTATTTATTTATTTAAATACATATAATCGAAAAGCCAGATATGGCAAGTTTGATTACAGAAAGAAAAATATTTACTGATAAATTAATTGATCACAATACTAATTGGAGAATACGAAATTTCAATGACCTATTTTTAGTACGATTTTAAATTTATTTTTGAATCAACATATTTGATCAAATTTACAATTATCTATGTATGTATGTAGGTGCATAAAAATAAAGTTACAGTAAAAAAAAATTTATCAAAAGGATGCATTTAAAATGTTGCATGTATGGTTGCGATAACATGAACCAATAAATTTTTGCACTGCTAAATTTAAAGTACTAACAATATAAAATAATACTGAACATAACCAGGGAATTCCCAAAATTACTCGAATTATGAAAGTTGATTCAAAATTTCTTGATTTTGTTCTCTGCATGGCCATGCAAGCATTTCGATGTTTGCATGTCGAGTTCGATGGTTCTGCACGTTCACTCATGTATCATGACTTGTAAATCGCGTAGGAAGGTTTTAAATTCTTAAACATTCACACTTAGAATAACTGATGTATGCTAGAGTATTCACATTAGCAGATATTCACATTATCGCGAGTCCACTATATATGTAAAAACATAAATATACTGAACGAAATAGTACCTTACAGGGGCTGGAGTCAGTTAATAAAACTCCGTTGATACATATGAAGCATACAAGCTATACAACAAAAAAACTATGAAAAAGTATGAATTTGCGCAATTAAGAAATGCTTACCACATAAAACATACATTTTTTTCTTATTATTTACCTATTAAATCGTGCGTCTGAGAAAAACGTAGATATACGTAATTACGACGCAATTCTATCTATGAATTCTAAAATAAAAAAAAAAAAAAAAAAAAAAAACAATTGGAGCGCGGCAGACAAAAGCAATAACGATATGTGATTATGTTAATGTTGATAGAAATGCTGATAAAGGAGGAAGGAAGAAGGAGCCAAAAGTCAACAACAATAATAAAAGCAATAAACAGCGAAGTTAAAATGCTACAACAACGAAGATGACGACAGCATTGACGGTCGTTGACCTAATTTCATATTTTGTATGTTTGCTCAATTTATAGAAGTGGAGAGAGAGAGAGAGAAACAAGAGGGCCAAAAGAAATTAAGAGAGAAAGTAGCTACAAAAAGTATTTAATAATAATTTTAGTGGCATTGAGTAATTCTTTCTTCAGTAGTAGCAAATACTGGGGTAATAATATAAGAATTTGTATTTCATTGCATCTCGGACAGTTAATGTTAATTATTTTTTCAAACACCTGCTGCACTTCACAGGTATACTTGCACGCACGCATATACACCTGGACTTTTACACACACCTAACTTAGAAAAATATGTACGTCTTTCAAACGTGCATTTTATTATTATTTTTTTTTATTCGACTTTTGCAGCTATGTGTTTTCCCCTATTTCTTATGTACGTTTTCAACCAACAAGCGACAGACAGACATGGGGCATAAATACTTAAATCCACAATGTGTATTGAATAAGCTGTGTTTTGTTGTATGTGCACAATTTTTTATTGTTGCTTTTTAACTTCTTACTTTACTAATAGTTTCTTTTTTCAGTTTTTACTATCTGTGTATCTATGAAAATGTAGACAGACTATGATGGTAAGAGTATGCATTTGGCACTTGAACAATAAACTTATTTTGGATTTTGTACTTAACAACCTCGTTATGTTGCTTTTGTTGTTGTAGTTATCATCATCGATTCCAGACGTCATAGTTATTTTCATAACTGAGTACATTGAGGATTGTCTCAAGAGGTTGCTTCCGTTTTGCAAATAGGATATGCATACATAAATATGTTGGAGAAGAAAATAGAGAGATTCATATTTAAATGTTATATCTTTATGTATCACGCCCATTTTGTTAAATACATAACATATTTTGAAAAAAGTACCAAGTGTACATTTTTCGCCTAAAAAATGCAACCTCATGGTCTGAAATGAAAAAATGACATCGAGGTAGAGCAGTCAACGTCAACGTCGACTGTAACCACCACCATTTCTGTGTATTTAATTTTTGCTCGCACACACTCACACACGTTCACCGAAAAGCAGAACACCAAAAGAGAATATGAACAAAGAATTGAAAGACCAATATTAGCAATAAATATAAAACGTAACTCAAAATTCATTATTATTGCAAAATATTTAATAAAAATTTAGATTTTTTGCACTTTGTATGTGGCGAATTGTAGTTGTATTTGTTTTTTAACTTACGCTGTCCGACTGGGTACATTTTTTATTTTGATTTGTGTAATTGTTGGATTGAGTTGACTTTTATTTGCTTTTTGTTTTATTTTATTTTTAATTTTTGTGGTGCTAAATTAAAATTTCAGCCTTTTTTACTATCACGTAAAAGTGTTGGATTTTCGTTTGGTTTCGATTTTCCTTTTTTGCTTAATTTTTTTTTTATCGAGTGATTGGATAAGGAAATCAAAAATAATATTTCCCTCCACACTTGATATTTTTTCACAGTTAAAGAACACAAAGTTAGGCACAAATTGCAAAACGTCTCCGTATTTTTGACAATTTTTTTTTATTTATTTTCTATAACTTAAAATTAATCCACGCAAGTTGAGAATCGATCGTGTTTTTGTCTAGCGAGGCGCTCCTTTGGCAGCGAAAAGTGTGAAAAATGGAAATAATTCAGCAAAAAAAATTGGGTTGAGACTCCGTTGCAGTAAGTTTTTTGGTCAGCCTCTTTTTTATTGGCATACAAAAAAATGTGCCTTCAATTCGACACCGATTTTCAACGCGTTTTTTTATGTACTTTCAACGATTTCCACCACCCGAATTTATACGCAAACGATTTTCGCGCAACTTAATTTTGATTTTTTAATATTTTTGCTAACTGGACCGTCGCGCATAATGTAAAAAATTCACTTGAAAATTTTTTGCACGGAGTCGCAACAAATTTTTTCCACGATTCTCAAAGTTCTTTTTTCTATTTTTTGTTTTATGATTTTCTTTTTTGAGTGGTGAATTTTACATGTCAAGCTAAATATGTGCGAGTGCAAGCGAGACGCATCTAATGCTTTGGAGCAGCTGCTGAACTTTGTTGCACAGTTCGATTGTTTCGCTGAAGTGTGTGCGTGTTTTGTTTCGTGTGTACATGCGGTGTGGCTGTACTAAAAGACATATAAGAAGAGAGCGAATATATGAATAACGTGTAGGCATATGCTATCATCTTTTTTTAATGTTGGTATTGCAGCCAACTTACAGAAATTAATTTTTATAGCAACAAGATGAAATTCAGCATGGTTGAGTGGTGGAATTAAGCCAAAATGTGCGTATCTTCAATACTGTGCATTCCACAATTTCAAAACCATTTTAATCTTCATATATTATTTTATTATAGGTATATTTGATCATGTTCCATGGTACAATTATTTTGCGTTTACTATTAAAGATACTTGTAGCTTTTTTATTTGATGGAGCATTCTGTATACGAATAGCAGTGCAGCCAACTTTGGAAAACAAATCTGTAAATGTCAAAACAATCTCAGTCTCGTTACTGCTTTTGTTGCATCAAACAACAGGCGGGAGGGAGCAGACGGCAAGCAATAAAAAAAAAGAAATAGGTGGAAAATATTAAAAATAATAAATAAAATATGTCAATTTACTACAGTGGCGCATTACGGCGCTCTAATGGAATACTTTCGGCAATTGCCAAGCAAGTTAAAAGTGTAAACTTAAAAGGAGTAAAACGTATAACAGTCTCATTCGATCCATTCGCTGAAAACGTGAAATCAACGAGGTAAGAAGAGGCAGTATGTGGTCGAGTGCGAGCAGGGTGGAGGAAAGAGCAATGTGGGAACATTTTGTTCACATTTGTTTCATTTTCTCATATGCATATTATGTTTTTGGATGTGCGTATGTGTGAATTTTCTAGCATGCGCATTTAACAATTGCGAAGAAAACTGTCAGAAAAAATTAGTACAATAAATTATTTTCCTACATTCACATTAAAAAAGTAAGACTAGCAAATAAAAGTTCTACAAGACTACTAGAAGAACACTTGATATATAGTTCTATAGAAATGTTGAAAGACTAATTAAAAAGTGAGCTCACAACTTACCATACACTTTACCAATAATACCAACAGCCGTATTCAATTGTAACGTTGCGCCCAGATCCGAAAATGTTACAGGTAACGTATGGAGCTGTGCTGGTCCGCCCGGAGCCAGCTCACGCTCCGTGGACATTTTTGTTGGTGTCGGCGTCAGTTTGAGGCTTTTATTGTTGTTATTTTAGTAATGACAACAGTGGCAACAACAAGAGCAAATAAGAAATCTGTGAAGAAAGTTGAAAAAAATCGATTAAAAGCAACATCAAAATGTAGGATGGAATGAGAACATTACGTTGCTAGAAATTTTTGACCATCTTTAGGAATTCTTAAACTTTTTTGAAGGGAAAACATTTTTGTTAAGTGCCTGAACTACTTTCATTTATCAAATTAAAGTGTCCATGTATTTAATCTGGAATGTGCAACAAAAGGTTTTGGTTGCTGTATTTAGTTAGTTCCTCTTCCTGTATTTACATTAGCAGTAGAGGATTGCTCAATTTTGTTCTTCTTTAGTGCTTGTGAAGTAAATATTTAGAATATTCAAGCAAAAAGAGGTAAAGGCAATTCCAATTATAAGTGGCAAACATCTGTTAAAAATCAGCAACCTACTGCAATATTTGCTAAATCAAAAGCGTTTAAAATGCAATATCTGGCTGCTAATCACGCATAAGTCCCTTTGCTATTAAATGAAAAATAGCATAACCAGAAAGGCAATATAAATTTGGTTGTTTGCAAAATAAAAATGTCGCAATCACAATTTTACTTTAGTGACGTAAAGTTTACTTAGTTATAAAAACGAAAGTGGGTGATTCTGTAGATTTTTTCACAAGGAAAGTAATGTGGTACGTCAGATTTTGAGTAATTATTCAAGGTATAATGGCAAAAATGGTTTTCTTTTTATGTTAATAAAACATATTTTGGTTGTACCAAAAAAAAAAAAAAAACAAAAATAATAATATATGAATAATAATAATAATAATAAATTATTAAAACAGAAGTTCGATTGCGGCCCTGTTTTGATTTCGTGTATGCATTCTATTTGTTTGAAGCTAATTTTATAAAAACCTTATTTTTCAGGGAGTTTCTATTTCTGCTCTCTACACCGAAAGTCATACAATCAAATCCAAATTGTGTGGTTAAAACTGATGTTGTTTGCAATCGTCAACCGGCCCAAGTAAAATTTTCGCTAATTGATTCAGCGCAGGGTAAAATACTAAATATTTTGATTACTACTTTATTGCAATATTTTCATACTGTTTCTCTGCTTTGATTACAGAAAAGGCTCAAGTCAAAGAAATACGCTTCGTCTGCGACAATTTAAACACTCTAGAATTATTGCAATTGTGCAATAAGCACGTATCTGCATTAGCACCAGTAGAGGAAGTATCTACGAAAATCGTTACGAAATCTGAAAAACAAAAACTTGCCGGTGGTGGTAAAAAAATTATTAAAAAGAAATAAACTCTAAACCAACTATAGAGCAGCAACGTCAACCAAATACCATACAGTCAACAGCAACAACAACAATGACTAAAAAACATAAGGGCACATTGGCTGTCATTGAGAAAATCTATAATGATATACCGTCATTCACTGATATATTCACTGAAGAATCCTTCTATATGTTCGCTTTTAGCTTTACTTGCGCTACTGTATTAGTAGCATTTATATTATCTAGATTTATAACTATAAAACCATCTGAACTTTAAAGAACGAAAATGAAAGAAAATTAAAACAAGCAAAGCTTAAAATAAAAGAAAACTGGTTAATCTTTATATGACAAAGAAATTGTTAATTGTTTTAAAGGAGCACAAAAAGAAAATGTTTTCTGGTTAACTGGAATTTTGTGAGAAGCAACACCATTCATTTGCCTGAAGATATTTGCACTTCTAGCCAAAACGAAAGTTAAGCTTAAATGTAAAGCTTCAAAAACCCCAAAGCAGCTGAAAACATAAAGAAGTACAAAATAGACGCTTTCGTTTAAGTCAGTGGTTCCCAACATTTTTTCGACCAAGGACCACTATATTTTGCTGCTAACAGGGCCACAAGGTTCAGGAATAATAAACCGTGTTAATTTGAAAATGTACTTTATTCAAAACTTTACACATATTCGTTAAATTTAATAATAACATGAATTAAGACTACTCCTTGAATATAAAAAGATCATGTTAGATGGAAAAATATATTCGGTTTGCGTCATGTGATTTTTGAGCTTCCATCTTCTTAATAAGTTGGGTAATCCTGGGACTAATATTATTGCTCAAAGCTATACGCATATCATCACTTTCAACCAATTCCTGGACTTGCTTTTAATTACTAGCAAAGTAGAAAAGTTGTGGAGAAGAGCATAAGATAGCACAAGGCGATTCCTCGAATTTTAGTATAAGAAATTGCTTTTATCACCAAGGTACTCAGAAACAAACGTGTCCTAGCAGTTTCTATCATTTTGAAATTCAATGAATTCTTCCTGGATTTCTTCTGCAACGTCTCCAGCATTAGTATTAGTACGAATCAGTTTTTGGCCAATTTTTATTTCGGTTTGGTTATATTCCGGAAAGTAACGATCGAATTCGTCAGGCAGCATTTGTAAATGATTTTTGTTGTGTTCTTGCATGTTCGCACTCATTATGTCATATTTTTTATCAGAGAGCTTTCAATGTTGCAAACGCAGAATAATTGTTTTCGCCAACTTTACTTATCCATAATTAAAGTTAACAAAGGCACTAAGTTTATCTCCAAAGATAAAATTAGACAACTCTCGTAGGTGCTGTAGGACTCTGTTAAAAATAAGATATTTAGAGGAGAATAGGGGAAACAAATTGCCTGAGCAATATATATACGAAGGGTTCATTTCTTCTTTGAAAAATAATATGTAGAAATTTGTGAGTTGCTTAATTATGATTACGTTGAACTCTCAACTGCGTGGAAATCAAATAGAATGTTCATGCCAAACAACAGAATGTTCATGCCAAAGTCAACACTACCATCACCAAAAAGCTAAGCTGCTTACGAAAAATTCTGAGGATACGATGGCCAATAATTGCATCAAATCGTGACCCATGGAAAGATTAATTAGAAAGCAAAAATTGCGGTGGATAGACCATACAATGAGGAAATCAAACGACAACCGCACAAAACAGGCATTTGAATGGAATCTCCATGGCTCATACAGAGTTGGAGGATCTCTAAAAGCCTGGAGGTCAACAGTATTGCCAGAAGCAGTTAAAACATCTAGCAGCAGATAGAAATGGAAGTAGTTTGTCATTGCCTTCTGTCCCACGAGGAGTTAGAGGGCATTAAGAAAAGAAAGATGCTCTTAGCAAACAATACAAAAACCAAATCTTAAAGATGCCTAGTAGCCAACATAAATTCCATGTGCAGGCCAAAACACAATTAATAGAAATTGCATTACTGAAAGTCGGCAAGCTCTCAACAAAATTCAATCATCTATCAAATGAGTTGAAAACAGTTTAAAACATATTTCTTTCTCCGAGTATAATAAAAAAATTAATTATATTCATTTATATGTACCTATCTTTAGAAAATAAATAAAAATTAAATTGAGCTTACTTCCATACAACGTACATTTCAATTATCGCGCAGTCAGTCTTCCAGTACTGCAAGCTTCAAGTAACTACATACACATACATATCTACACAAATTATAATATATATATATACATATACATACATATATCCATGTACACACATATACACATGAACACCTACTTGTATGCATGTGTGCGAGCTCAAGTTCAATTTAAATTTTCAAACTATTCAAATGAAACCCATAAAGTTGGCATGCTCTGCTTCTTAAGATACGAAAAGAGGTGGAAGAAATATAACGCAATAAAAATAAAATTTCAAAAAATCAAAAAAAAAAAATTGTATATATATTTCACGTTTCTGGGGTAGCAGGATAAAAGATGCACAAAATAAATTCAGCAATATATATAAACATATTGAGAATGTCTTGGAAAAATTGCGTTGATGCAGAAAACTAAAAAACATGATGAAAAATGAAATAAAAGAAGAAGTCATTGTGCCAAAGTTACATGCAGTAAACTGAGATACACACCACAATAACAACACAAAATCAACATCAGCAAATACCAGCAACTGCAACAAAAATAACAAAAGCAACAAAAGTGAAACATATCTGGAAGGAAACAACAACGAACCAACCAGTCATACAGACAAACTAAAAGCTAAAAACTCCGACGCAGAAAATGAAGCAAGCAAATGTGCACATTCACATGGAGTTTATAAAACTCAAAAAACAACAAAAAAACTCGTTGAAACAAAACAGAAAAGTTTCAAAAAATTGCGGAACGAAAGTAAAAATTATTCGGCAAACAAATTTGAGGAGAACATAGAACATGAGAGGAGATACTATCATTGTGCAAAAGTGTAACTAGCTAGACAAAGTTATACGACTAGACGAGTAATACTAAAAATTATTATGTGGATCCTGTCTCATCACCTGGAGAGCTTGAACTTTGCAGGCGGTATATGTCTATTTTTTTTGTTTTGGTTTATGAAGCTTTGCAGAACTACGGATCTTCATAAAACAGAAGTTTCAATTTATCTCTGATTCTTAACTCAACGTGAAAGGTTTCGGCCACTTTAATAAAGCACGTATTTGCTTGCGATTTAAAGTTTTTAAAAATAAATACCTTCAAAAAAAAAAAAAAAACAAACAACAGAATCAAATTAACGATAGGAAGTTAAAACTGCTGTTAAAATAATAACTACAAACAAATAATAAATACATAAATATCAGCTGCAAGCAAACGAGTAATTCCAATGACGGCGATGGCGATGCCGATGACAAGACGATGATGACGATTACGGTGCGATTACGTCGGCGCACAAATCACAAATGTAATTAACAAATGATAAAAAATCTGCACGCTCGTTGTCTCCTTCCTTTTTACTCGAGACAAGAAAATAATTAAATATTGATTTTAATATTGAGCGAAAGTTAAAAAACTCAAATTTAATTTCTTAAGGGTAAAGGCAGTAAAGTAAAGACAAATTAAATTTAGGTCTGGATTGTTGGATGTTTTTTACCAAAAGAAATTGGATTGGAATTTGCATATTTTACAACCACTGGAGAGAAAATCTGGTGATTATTTTCATTTGATTAAGGAAGGATATGAAATACTGGACATGGATATTTTCTAAATTCACGAGAAACCTTAGAAAGCCTAGTGGAAAGAGACGTCTATTCACGAAGCCCTCGAAGATTTCCTTCTCCTATATATTTTTGTCACAAATTAAAATATGTGGAACATAATTTATTAGGATATCAAATCCCAACAGGTTTTCTTTTTTCTTTATCTTACACTCGACAATACCTACATATGCATATTGCAATGTGGTTTTGCGAATCCATATTTTATTAAAAAGTTCAAAGCAAAGAGTCGGAAATGTCTTCATAATGTCAAAGCAAGCGTTAAATGGAAACTTTGCAAATAAATGTAAACATTTTCAATTTCGCTTTCAGTGAATTTGCAAAATGCGCAAAAAGTTTTTCCTCTACAATCTCACAGAAAGAAAGAGAAAAAAAGTATTCATATACATAATATACAGTGCACACTGCTGTATGCTCTTCAATTTATGCAGTGTAGCGACAATCGTTTATATGTGTATGCATATCCGTGAGATCCATATACGGGTAAGCCAAGCAGCCAGTTGCCGCCACTCACTCCGTTAACATTAACTTTGTCAACAAAACATTTCTCAAGAGCGGAGCAATGAAATAACATGCAAGCCCATTCATGCCTCCCCATTCTCCCCATTTATGTCCCAGCAACAAACACACATGGACACATGCCTCTGCTCTTTATTTACACGTATAACAGTGGTGTACCTACTACACCATCATCATCACAGCCGTCACCAATATATTCATTCCAACTCTTGAAGAAACAACAACAACAACAAATTCAAATATGGAGTAGTATGAACTTTCGTACTGAAGTGAAGAAAGCATAGTGTAAAACGCTCTCTTATTTTTCTATTCTCTATCACTGTTTTGCTATC
This sequence comes from Toxonevra muliebris, assembly GCA_963691655.1. NCBI lineage: Eukaryota > Metazoa > Arthropoda > Insecta > Diptera > Pallopteridae > Toxonevra > Toxonevra muliebris. Next base: position 90,485,132 of record OY829328.1, read on the forward strand.
TCTCTCTAGCTGGCAAAAAAACAAAAACAATAATAAAAAACGAACTATGAACAAAATGCAATCAATAAAATTTCGTATACGGAAAAAAAACTACAAAAACAAATTGAAGCGCCAAAATGCATTCGCATTGGGAAAAAATTGCCAGGGCAACAAAATTGCAATGTTGCAATACGTTATCGGTGTTGTTTTTGGTATTGCTGCTGTGAATTTATATACCTATAAGGAGAAAGTTTAGACAAGCGCAACATTGTTGCTATAAACTTTACATGTTACTATGAGTCACTAGCGGATCCCAGAGGCCCTCTGGTTTGTTTCATTCTTGCGTAGTTCTCTAAAAAGTTGTTTTTTATCATTGATTCATGGGCATGGCAACAGTAGTAACGACCCGAAAGAGAAAGAAGTGAAGGATTCGAGCACTCTCTGAATAAGTATCCCGCACTGGCAAACCGGGAAAGATAGTCTGCCGCTCTTAAGCTCTAATTATAAAAACAACGTAACTTAACAACGCATAGAGAACTGTCACATAGAACTCTTTTTCATATGCATTGTATGTTACGTTAAGTGACATTTCACAAAATAAGCTGTTTTCTGTTTTTTGAGTATTTATGGAGATTAAAAGCAAGTATTAACATAATAAATAATTGTTTTATTTATTAAATTGATTTATTTATTATTTTAAAATTATTTTCTTACTTCTAATATATATTTATTTGACGACCTCGATAGCCTATTGGATAGTGCACTAGACTTTCATCTGGAAGGTTCGGGTTCGATTCCCGTCTTCGTCTGGTGGTTAATTTTCATAACTTTCTTATATACACTGTCAATATGAAGTGTATGAGAATTATAAGATAGTGTACAAGGACACACATTGGTTGGTAATCGGCGTTAAACTGTAGGTCCAACTATGTGGTATCACAATGGGCCGTTCAGGCCTAAGTGTGTCTCTCGACAGCCACTCCAACCTAACCTAACCTAATATATATTATATAGAGGGATTTTTTTTTTTTGGCTGCTGTATTATGTTTTTATAATCAGTATTAAGTTTTGCTATGCGCTACTATGCTAAGTTACGTTACGTTAAGTTTCTATAATTAGACCTTAGAATAAATTACTCATCTGCATTTCTTTTTAATTTAGAATTTTTAATCTAGATTTTAGAAATTTACTGAGTGAATTTACCTTCACAAAAAGTTGATAAACGTACAATGCTAATATATATTCAACTTTTTATTACTTTTAAAAGAGTACTTTTCATGTATATATTATATGAGGCCAGGAAAAGGTAGAGAAACTGTTGTTTATTCAATCTAAATTTGCGAGAAGTGTTATGCAGAACTCAGACAAGGTTTCCATTGAGTTTATAAGTAACCTCATTCAGTAAATATCGGCTATCAAAAGTCACCTTGGATGTTAATAATGTATTGGCTAGGGCTTTAATCGCAATGTCGCTGAAAATACTACCGAAACTGCTGAATTTTGTTGCATTTGGAAAGTTTAGTCATTGAGTTATCAACAATAATGGAGGTCATCTGTCTTACTAAATATACACATAAAAACAAAATGTTGTTATAATAATGTCATATTCTTTTTATTTTTTTGTATTGTTTTTATAAAAATGTAAAGGAAATTTGTTAATTTTTCAATTTGCTTTGTTTTGATGAAATAATAGGTCTGTTCACGTACTTTCCTAGTAAAAACTCGTAGCGACAGTAAAAGAAAGATTGAGAAAAAAATTATCGTAGACACAAATAGCAGAAAAAGTACGTGAACAGAAAACTAGTAAAAGCTTGCAAGTAAACAGCTGATCGTTTATTTTGATACATAAGTTTTAGCGGAAAAAATATTGTGCGGTTGTGATTTTTGTAATTTAAATACAAATATTAAAATGGAATCACCCAAAATTGAAATGAAGTACTCTCCAAAGATCATCACGCGAATGCAAAATGGAATGTATAAAAAATATCAGTGAAATGTGCAAGTAGTGAATTACTTTATATTCAGATGCCTTTTCTTTGCGTGCTGCTGTAATCAGAGTTTATAATTTGTTGAAATCATTTCTTGTGACACACCAGAATTTACAAATATTTACAGCTTCCACAACATCAGCAATATTTCTTTTTCTACTCATTTTTAATAAAAAACCACAAATTCACTAAAATTAACAAAACACATTTCTTGTTGAAGTTTAGATTTTTGACAATTCTTTTTTTTTCTGCTGCTGAAAATTCTTGCAAGTAAAAATTTTACTAGTAGAAATTTGCAGCTACTTTTTCTCTCTCACTTTTTTACGCTCTAGTTTTTTCTCTCGCTGCAAGTTTTTCGAGTACGTCAACTCATTAAGGACGAGCTCGAACGAAAGTAGATAGATCAAGAAAGTAACTTGAGAAAAAAAATGTTTTTGAACCTGGCTCAGGAACGGCTTAGCGACAAGGTGTCATATGTCCCCGCTAGGTATTACTGGGTTAGCACTTTACTTGTAGAGACTGCAATAATTTGTAAAAAATTTTTGTACGGGAACATACCTAATATTATGAAACTTATAAATAAGAATTGAAAATGTTTACACATTTTTTGTAAATAACAAAAACGATCAGTCCCATTTCTTTCATTGGGTGTATCATGGACTGATATCTTAATACAGTTCGACCAACTCGCTGCTATCTACACTTACAGTAACCAGGCAGACGAAAGGATTTACGTTTATCCTATTTGGCCAGAGAATATCTCTCCACCTACGCTTCCATTCAGTTCTGACCCGCCAGTATAGAAATAAATCGCATCTTTCAAAAAATATAATGTCAACAACATTTAGAGGTTTTGTAAGTTTAAAAGGTAAAAAAAAATCAGTGCTAAATTAATTATTTAAGCATTATTTTTTGATGTTTCGTGTCTTCTCGTTTTTTTATCATTTGTTCGTAATCATTACGCATTTTCGTGTGAAATTATTATGAGCTCACATTTTTATGTATTTCGTTTGCGAAATTAGACATGCGACATTAAATTTTCATGTATGTATCTAAACTATATGTGTATGTTACATCCACATTCTTTTATTATTCTTATTACCATTATTATTGTGTATTTTTAACCTACAAAGTTCACATTTCCACTTTTCCCCACTAGTACATTTGTTTTGTTGATAGTTTGTTAGCTCACGCTGCTGTTGTTTTTGCTACTGCTGTTTCTTGTTATGTTTCTACGCAAGTTTTTGTTTGTTTCATCGTCGTTTATTTTGTTGCTTTTGCTTTCGTTTTTCTCCCATTTATTACCATCATATTCTCGGTATAAAAAGTATGTATGTAGAAGCAGAAAATATCAAAAGCGAACTAAAATTTTCGTTTGTGTATCTACCAAATATATGAATGCGTATCTCTCAAGTTCAATGTCAAAAACGTTTTATGTTTTTTTGGTCTTACGCTTTTCTATTACGTTTTTTTTTTTTATTTTTTATTAATTTCTTTTTATTTTTGGTTCCTCTTTTGCTAAAAAAAATTGTTTTTGTTTAATTTTTATACATACATAGGTATGTACAAATGTATATTGAAAGTTTGTAAACAAGGAATTTTTTGTTGATATGAAAGTATTATTCCCGATTATGCAATCGAGAAGTAGAAATTGTTATATATTTTGAATCATTTTCTAGCGTCATTAAATTTGAAAAGTATAGAAACACGTGGGTATGGATATAAAGTTTATAATATTAAACATAGAACTATAATGTATTATTCCATTATTTTTTAATAGTGGCATTTATTATAATTTTTAGATTAAAAACAAAAGTAACAAAAAATTGCTACTTACATGTACTTACAATAATATAATATTATTATTATTTATTTAAACTTAAAATAAATTTTAAAACTAACTTAAAGTTAAGCACCAGCTGCCAGGGCTGGATGCCGATAAGTTTTTAAGCAAAATTCTAGGGGGAATGAAGTGATAAAATCTATTATATATATTGCATTAATATCTTTATTTATTATTTCTACAGCAGAGAGATAATTCATATTTGACCAACTGAAGTCCTTTTGCGAATTATTGGTGTGATTCACTAAATCCATTCCAAAAAGCACATTTGCAGCGATCGATTGGAGTCAATTTTTCACTCATGATTTTGACCACTATTATACGCAGCAATTCTTCGTGCAATCAGTTGCATGCACTTCGGGCTTGTTGGTGAAGGGAGTGAGAAGCTTGCGGAGTAGGCAAAGTTTGACGTTCGCCGATGTTGCTACAATACTCTCACCGTTCTCTGTTTACTCTTTCGTACTTTTGGGTGTTTGAAAAGAAGCAGGGCATTCCCAAATGGAATTCCCATCCAAAACCCTCATCTTCCACCACCATAAGGTAAATCATGTATATTTCCTCGAGATTTAAGGAAATTTTCTTTGTGCGATAAACATATTAAAGTCATTCATAAAAAAAAAATACACCCATTTGACCCATCTCGCCTCAAAAATTTATACAAAATCCACTTAAATTGTATTGCATTTTCAAACTACAAACACCAGTCCATACGTACATATGTGCATACTACCTACTCAAATAATATGGATGGATAGATGATGGTTAGAGATGGCATGAAAATTGTAATTGAAAAATTACTGTATACTTGCAAATCTAATTATCAACGATGTAATATGGCCACAGGATATGGAAACATAATTACATAGAGGCACAACAGACAGAGACGCCATTATATTTGTAGCATATACACACACTCAGGGCCGTAGCCAGGGGTTTTTTTTGGGGGGGGAGGGCGGGTTGGGGTAGGGGATTATCATGTGGAAGAAATATTTATAATTTATTTTTATGAAAGTGATGTTTAAATACAAGAAACTAAATACAATCACTAGCGGGTCCAAGATGGGAGGAGGGTTTCATTTCTAAAACCTCTCTTTCCCTTCCCCCTTAGGCTAAGTCTGTATACACTGAAGTCTGTTGGTTGTGGAAGCATTCAAACTACTTGTTTTTAGCCTGTCGAAAAACATCGGTTTTTGTGTTAAAATCTCCATTCTGGATCCGCAAATGAATACAATTACATATTTGATTAATTCTACCAAACAGCAAAAAATAATGCTTAATGGAAAACGACAACTTAAAAGTTAAAAAAAAATGTTATTAAAGAATAACATTTTAAGATTGCCTCCAAAAATTTCGGATTTCGGAAACGAGCACAAACTGAACGTTGAAATAATTTTTCTGGCAAAAGTTGTTTTAATAATAATTTTTTCAAAAACATTTAATTAACCCGCCAGATTTATTAATTACCTGAACCCCCAATACGGCCCTGCACACACTTCATACAATTGAGCGTAAACAGAACAGTGCACGAGCATTAAACGGGAACAGGAAGACAGACCGAAAAACATGTTGATAATATTAAACTTTAAACTGGATGGATATAAAGAAATTTATGCACATATTTACATACATGTATACACTATTCGATCCTAGGGGGGGTTTTGGGTATAAAATCCCTCCTTGTATTTTTCTGTTTCCATCTATGGGGTAAGTATTGACCTTAGCTCATATGATGGCATATCTGAAATATGGCTTAAACTATCATACTTATGTCGTTTTGTTTTCATGGGCGGTAAATCGAGATATTGCGCCAGAAATAACTTTGGCTTCAATGTCATATTAAAGTTATCATATATGTATGTATACATTTAAATAATTGAGAACTATAGCTTTCACTATGTCCGAGCCCTACTTAATTAGGTAAAGTATGATTAAATAATCCAAATTAATTTCGCGATAATTTCTGGCGCATAGAACAATTGCGAAAAAAAATTATGTAGTGTAATGAAATCAATTGAAGAGAAGGACAGGAGTACACAATTTTACATAGTGAACAATAGATGATAATGCGATTTGGCGCAATGTCAATGTCAAAAGCGTGGGTGTAGTTAAAAATGTCTCCTTCTTCGATCGTTTTAACGCTGAACTCCCAAAATAGATGCATGTAGATAAGTAAATAATATGTAATGTTTTGTAAATAATACTTTCCAGTGAAGTAACCTTATAGGGAACTCAGTATACATAAGTATGGATGTATGTTTTATTAATATATAAAATTTATCTATAGTGTATATGACCTTTCCAAGTATTTATTATTTTATTCACTACACAAATGTAAAAGTAGTCGTCCCTTTCATGCTCATCTAAAGCTTTTAGCCTGTCTGGCTGTTGGGCTGCCTGCTCGCCTGCCTGCCTGAAAAAAGGATGTCTTAAATTGAAGTGGTTTGAGGAAGGTTGTGTTTGTTATTTTTATTGTAAAACTGTTAGTGAGAGAGAGAAAGAGAATAGGAACTCATTTCTACATTTGTGTGCGTGGCACTGGAGCCACACTTTTCCATATCTCTCAAACTTTCTCTAGCATTCCATGAGCGCTTCTTTCTCTCTCCCTCTGTTTTTGTTTTGATTACTTCAGACTTTCAACGCTTGTGTGTATGTATAATTATACATATACATATACATATGTATATGTTTATTTAGTTGTTTTTTTTGTTTGGTCCTGCCAAGCAACAACCCCAAATTTCAGCTGTTCGGTTCGTTCGATTTCGTGGACGGAACATCGTGTTCATGTCCGCGTCCTTAAAGTTCTGGAATTATAACTATATAGGTATGACATGTTGGAAATTTATATTATGCGGCGCAATGTGCAAGTGTATGCGTGAAAACGTTTTAAATTTTATATGTTTGTGTGTGTGGTATACATGTGGTTTAATAAAAAGGGAGAGTTGAAATGTCGTTTGCTTGCGTTTATCCTTAGTTTTATTATTATGATTTTTGTTTGTTTTTATTTGAATTTCAATATTTTGCTTTACTTTGTTTGCTTGAATTTTGTATTGGTTTATTTTTAAATGTCTGGATGTTTTTTGCATTATCGTTTTCAGTTGAAAGTTGAGGAGCAATGAGGTTTTTTATTAATTAAAGCATCGAGAATTGCTACTGAAAAAGAGAGGAGATTGCTTAGGGAACGTATGCTTTCAATTTTTTTTTATACATACATATTAGTGATGTAACGGATGTCTTCATTCGTATTCGCATTATTTTAACATTCGGATTTGCATCCGCATTCGATTTCTTCTTTTTTTTTTTTGCAAATATATAACGAATGTCTAAACTGGATAAGCTGCGCTCATACATTATGTTTGTGCATATGTTGCCTGGTTTTTTATGCAACTTTGATCGGGTTTTACTAAACAAAGCGCCGAAAAAGCAGCAAATCACTTTTTCATATGTAATTTACCACTACTTATTTTCTAAGTATCTGACATAACTAAAATCAGCTTTTGACATTGTATTCGCATCCGCTAAACTGACATCCGTTGTGTCACTAATACATATACATACAATATTTGCACATGCATACACATTAAGAGGCCTCAAGCCTTATACTAAAAAAAATATATCTATGGGACATTCTCTGTCAATGGGAGACCCCCCCCCCCCCCCCCCCCCCCTGTCCAAAATTTGTGAAGGTATTTTAGAACATGTTTGGGCTCAAATGAAAGCTTATTATCTCTAGTTTCAAATGCAGCAAGGTCTTTTTTGATTTTGCATGATGACGGACCAATATGGCGGCTGCAAGCCTACCACCTCACCATAAAATAATAGTTTTTTCAAGCGTTCTTTACCCAAGTTATCATAAAAAAACAGATAAAGTTGTTTTTCGTAGATTTTTTTTCGCTGAACATGAATCTAATATTATTTTCTACGGAAGATGTTACATGTCGTCTCTAACCTCAAAAAATGAAAAATTCTAAAAAACTTTTTTTCGTGTCTCACGTGTCCCAAATCATCAGAAAACTTCCCAAAAAACTTTTTCTTCATTATTAATTTTGTTTTCACTCTAATAAAGCACCGCAAAGGAAACAGAGACTTACTAAGTTCACATCGTTCTCATCCCTGCTAAGGTTCCTATGCCGAGAATTAAATTAATATCGGTATTCGGTTAATGCAAAAGTGCGAAATTGCGAAAGTGCGACTTAGAGCACTAAGATGTGAGTGTTCAATGCAAATATTGGAGATGCGAAATATTGTAGTTCAACTGTCAAAATATTACCATCTAATTGAAAAATAATGAAAATATTTTGGGCTCTTCTTACGAATTTAAAAGTAGAAAGGTGTTAAACTTCCGCAATCCGCACTTTCGCAACGTCGCAAGGGTATGTTGCATCAACCTGTGAATACACATAATGTGTTGTCCAAGACTGACAAGTTGACTTTTGCACTCGTCCACTAGTTTGGATTATTGAGATTATGGGTCTGATAGCAGATTTGCTATCAGAAACAATTGCTGCATTTCCCCTCTTGGTACATTGTCTCAAATTCATATGGCTGTCTAGGATTTTTCTAATATTTTTGGAATGAAGGAAGATAAACTGATTGGCTTAAAATCTTTAGCAGACTCATGGCGTCTTCTTCTTACCTTTGGTTCGAAAATAATTTTACCTTTCTCCAACTACTAGGTATAAAGTCCAATCGTAAACAGCTTCTGAAAATGCTTACAAGCCAATTAGTAATAACATAATACGCTTTCTGCGACATTATAGGGATAATGCCATCAGGTCCTTGCGATATGTAAGGAGAGAAGCTATCTATAGCCCAAATAACTTTCTCCTCTCTTTTTGGGTTAAAATTCAATTTTAGGAATATTGATAAAATATAAATCCTCCACGTCTTTACTCCACGGGAAGTGTGATTCAACAGCAACTCAAAGGCTTCCTGAGAAGTTTCCGTTCTTTTGATGTAGGATGGTTTGCAGTGTTTTTTTTTTTTTTGCTAAAACCCCGAATCTTTGATATTATCGATTGAGTGGCAGAAGTCCAACTAGGACTTCATTTTAGCTCACAAATTGCTCTTTTTTACAATTTTTGAAGACTTGCGACTATTTAAGTTTATAACACTTATAAAGGGCCTTTCTAGTCCTTTTCCTAAGAACTGAAACCTCCTTGTTTCACCATGGAGCGAGTGATTTTGTTTGGTAGGTTATAGGACAAGAAGTTTCATAGGACACTTTCATGGTATTTTATGTCTAAAGTTTTCTCACCTGAAATATAACTAGGAACCGTTTTGAGTTTGGAACTAGCTATACTCTACTCTAAAAGTGGGCCAGTCTGTCCTTTTCAGGTTTCTGAAGGAAATTTATGGTTTTTCTTGAATTCCAGATTTAACAGAATATACCGGTGGTCTGAAAAGAACTCCTTGCCAGAGCCTCTCCAGTTTTCGACTTCAATGCTGTTTTTATCGAGCATTAACGTAAGGCCAAGTGCTTTTTAGAGCTAATCGTTTTTTACGAGAGGCACTTTAATGTACATACATATCTGTGGGCTTTTGAGGCAACAAACCTCTATCTGCTTACGAGATTTCATCTTTTCTTGTAAATTCGACGTGCTTTTGCAAAAATACTAGAAATTTGAAGAAACGTGCAAAAAATTTCAAAGAAAAATTATACCTATAGAGAATATATATACATATATATGTATGTATATAATTTGAGGGTGCTGCACACAAGGAAAAAAAAGTAGCATGAAGTGTTGTACGCATTTAGTTCCAAAAACTACGACACCCGACTAGACAGTGAGGATAGCCAACAGGTTCAGGGTAAGGAAATAAGGAAGACAGCGCGGACAAGCGAATTGACAGATTTTTCATTATCGCTTACAGCAGTATCATGTCCCATACTATGCAAACTTTGTCGCTGAAAGTTTTTTCAAGCGCAAAAAACATAATATTGTTATTCCTCTCGGATATCGCTATGTTTTTTGTAAGATTTATTAGAATTTTTTTTACTCTAGAAATGTCTCGTTAAAATAGCTTCGCTACTAATTACACTATACAATAAATTTTTAAAAGTTGTTGCAGCATGAATAAAAATAAAAACCAATAAGCGGGAAAGAGGGTCATATACTGACAAATTTCCAAATACACATCCAGACCTTTCCAACAGGCATAAATTCATCAAAATCGAAGTTTTGATGCTTTAAACTGTCCTCCTGGCCAAGGTAGCTACTCCAAAAAATCAATCGCATTTAAAAAATGTTGTAGACCTCCTAGAATATGGCTCTAGTGGGGAAATTTGGTCAGTATATGTCCCTCTTTTACGCCCACCTGTTTTCATTCATTCTGCAAAAAGTCTCTTGTACAGTGTCGCAGTTCGCATTTTCGCACAATTTTTTATAGACTTTTTTTTGCTCTTACCTTATCGATTTCTATATAAACGCCACTTTTGAGTTATCAGCAGCAAAAAAACGACAGCTGACATTTAATATTGCTGGCTATTAGTACAGCCAACTATTGTTGTTGTTTGGTTAGTTCAAATGGTTAATTATTTTGTACAAATGTACAATAATGTTTTTCTTACTGTTATTAATTTTTTTTTATTTTTTTATTTCTTAGGTTATATTTAAACACAAAAATTTTAATTACATATTTGCGGAAGAGATACACTCACGTATGTATACAAGAAACGCATACTAAACACATGCACATTTATGTATATATATGGAGAATTACAGTAGATATATTTAACGACGATTAAATTTCTTTGCAAATGATTTTTATTTATTTATTTTTTAATTTTTTCGTTTCGTTCACCAACAGCGCGCAATGCGATAAAACGCAATTTGTCGTTTGTTTTCGTTTGTGTCGGTGTTGGTGGGGAAGTGTTGGATTGTGAAAGGGGGAATAGGGGCAACACGATGAGACGCGGCGCAGAGTGACTGAGTGAGTGGGAAGATGATGTCGGCGGCTCTCCGTTCGATTGCTCTTGTTGTTGTATTATTGATGTAGTGGTGTATTAGGGTTTATACAACAACAATAAATTTTTCTGGATTTTGTTGTTGTTTTGCTTTGGTCGTTTTAAGCCGATACCGATATCAGCAGCGATATTAATTTTGTTTTTTGCAGTTTTTTTCAATTAATTTTTTTTCTCTTGTATTTTTTCGTTCTTCCTATATTACATTTGATTTATTATAAACTTTTTTCCATACATACTACATGCAGGCATGTGTATATACATTTATGGATTTTCACTTTTTTTCATGCATATACATACATGCATGCTGTTGTTATTGCTTGCCGTCGTTGGCACTCACATACACACACACATAAACAATTGCAATTTTATGTTGCCTTTTACCCCACTTTTGCAATTATTATTTCCTTCAGATTTTTATTTTTTACACGTTTTTAAAGCCAATTACAAAAACCAAACAGAAATTTCATTATGCACGACAAACGAGAAAAACGAATTCACATCTCACTGTTGTTGTTGTTTCTATTTCTGTTGCACTTTGATTTTTTCAGATGCAATAAAGAAAATTACTGTTAATAATTTGGCGCACCAAAAATACCCTTGCTGTTGTTGTAGTCACAGTATAGTTGTTGTCGTTTTTCACTGACTGATGATGTTGCTGCTGCTATTGTTGCTGTTGCTCTGTTGTTGGCGACGACTGTTCAAAACAAAATTTGTGACGGCGATTTGCACAAAGCTACTCACAGGCAAAAAACATCAGGAAAAAATATGGCAACAAAACGTCTGGCTGGAAAGAAGAGAAATAACGCACCAATAATATCAGCAATTTTTTTCTCTAAACATCTGGGAGTTGCCAGATAAAATAGTTTATAGCAGTTGAATACTATGCATGTGGTAACATTTGCATCACCACCAGTTTCCATGGCAGATTCACGTTTTGCCTACACTGTAATCGATTTATCGAATGTTGCTCAACGTGTCCGACATGGCACATAATCATAGTCAAAAAAAAAAAAAATATACTTTAATGCCGCAAGGAATGAGTGGCGTTAAAGTGTAGTTTAGTTAAATTATATTTTATTTTTGACAATGACTATGCTCCATTATGTGGCAAAAGCGAATTGAATCAAATACCAATTTCGAATATCGACAAAAAGAAAATAACCAACTGAGGGAAATATTTTAAAAATATGTAATTTTAAAATATAATCAAAGTTTAAGTTTAGGAAAAATAAGTTTCGGTACAGAATTTGCTTATTTTTTATACAACACACAGTAGTCGCAATTATGTTCTAAATGAATATAACTTTTCTTTCAACTCCAAAGTCAAAGTAAAGATTTTTTTTTTAAATACTGCGTTAAGTTTTTTGCAACATATCCCTCGTTTTGTGCAGGACAAATAAGTCAAAAACACAAATTTAAGGCTTTCAGTGAACTACCACTTCATAAAACGCCAACGGTACCGTTAAGATTTTTTACACAAAACTGGAGGGATTATGAAAGTTTTGCAGCAAACGAGCGATATATGCTAGTAGCTTCGTTTCGCTCTCAGGCCCTGACAAATTTTCGGTAATACTATATTATATAACGTTTGCAAAAGAAATGACTCCTGATCTAAATCTAATTATTGCGCTATCTTCTTGTCCACTTGTTCAATAGTGTCAACATTATTCCCAATTAATACTATCAACATCTGCCCTTAACAAACAAACAAACCTTCTAAGCTGATACCAAACCTTAGTATCCTACCAAAAATGGTTCCTAAAATATTTCTTAATGGAAATTCAAATTTTATTGGCGATGCCGCACACACTTTTCTAATCTTACCCACATTTTGCTGCGGCACTTGTCCAAATTCTCAGTTAATACCATCAACATCCCATCTAACATACAAACCTCCATATTCTTTCTTGCTATGTTACCTCAATGCCTACTAATACCACTACGTGTGGTATGGCACAGCAGCCCATGGTGGTCCTAAGCCGAGCTTTTCACATCCATGTTGAGTGAGTTATATTTATATACGAATGGAAGGGACCTACAGTTTTATGCCGAGTCCGAACGGTGAAGTGAAAGGCTTTTCATAGGCAATTTTTACTTTTGGAGGTTTGCCATTGCTAACCAAAAGGTAGTACCATTTAGAAAAATTTTTATTTTATATATCTTGATTTTTTGAGCGTGCCGAGATATGAATCCGCGCACATCTGTGTTCAATCAGTTCAATACACTAACCACCAGACTACGGTTATCTCAATGCTTACTACCAACATAATACCTTCACAAATATTGTTTGGGAGTTATTTCACTATGGATTACCTCCTTAACTTTAGAAACAGAATTATAAATAGTTATGAAATAAAAACCATTTTGAAATGCTCGTAAGAGGGGTCTCTGAAAATAAAAGAAATCAGAGAATATTTCTTAGCGGACCGCACCGGTCGCGTCGTTCGTGCTGAGTATCCAGAATTGCATATGACATGAATGATATAACATTCAAATCTATAGTCCACATTTTGGGCATTCATTTCTATATATTATCCACATAATCCACAACTAAAATAATCTGTGGATCGAAGTGTATATAACTAGTAAAATGTATTGTTCTTGACACTTGGGAAAAATGTGTATAATCAAAATTTAAATATTACGATTACTTTAAGAGATAAACCATGTGTCTCTTTTTGAATCTCGATACAATTTTGAGTGTCCGCTATTTTAATTTGGTTTGATTCATTACCAACGGTCAATATGTAGCTAAAAGTAATGCGATGTAATTACTAATAGCAGTCTTCAATAAAACATATGAACTATAGTAGTAAAGTGTGTAAATCTTTGAATTAATAAAATTTCTAACAAATATAGGTATAAATGGGTTAGAGTTATTATGAATTGTTATTTTTATAAAAGAACGAAGCTTACATTTATTACAAGGCTTTTCCGCGTTTCTATGAGAACCCTTATTAATGTAGTAAGTGTATTGAAAAGGACAGTTTTACAACCATTTGTCTACTTTATAAATTTTTTGTAAACACTTTTAAAATAGAATTTTTAAAAACATGAATTAACTCCTAACAATATTTTTAAATTTTTTTAATTAACTTAACAATAAACTTCTGTAATTGACGTTTTCAACCACTTTCTAGCCAATCTCGATAGAATATTTTACTACGTCAGAACTTTTCTACAAAGAGAAACCACATTTAATTCTAGTTCCTTCGGTTGTATGGTCATTCAAGTACTAATTTCAGTTTGTTATATCTCAACGAAGATAAGCCATATGGTCATGGAACAAACTGAAAACTATTCGAAACATGAATGATTGAACTTGTTATATTGCAAGTGATATTTATATGGCACGAAAATCTGTCCTTATTATGAAAACATTTAAATATTGAATCAAATCAAAACTGTTATACAAAAACAACTTTTCAGTGGATGTCACATCTTCTGTTGCTGAAGCCACAAATTTTTTATTTTACTTTAAATCAAATCATATATTTGGGCGGTGGTGATTGACATAAATATTAAGCTCAACAAATGTTCAAAATTTTTCAACATTTTAGCTTAAGCTATTTTTACTCATTGTTACCAGATCAATCTGCATCGTTGAACTAACATAAATATTTCAATATTCTGGCAACTACAAACTTTAGCGAGCTTCAGCGCACGTAATCATTCCTTTTTGCATCTCCCACATTTACTCACAAACATACAATCATGTGTTTTCTTTTATTTTGTTACTCTCTTGCGGCTTTTAGCGGTCGGCGATATTCGTTCTTCTCACTTTACTCCATACCTTCTGTGAAACTTAGGCATATTTTGATTTTACTTTACGGCTTGTTTTTCTTTAACTTGTATTCATATTTACGTTTTGTTCCATAATATTTTGTTTCTACAATTACAATAATTTTCTTTATGATTTTAATCACTAAAAAGAAAACACTGTACACTATGAATATATAGATAGCTGCGTACGCGTATGATGCCTTTTGCTAATGTCTCTTCCATATTTTGCGTTTTAGACTAAAGCTTCCAATATAAAAACCTCCACTAACTTCCTCGTCTTCCCTCCTATTCTCAATCCTCCCACAAAAAAGAAAAACAACAAACCGCATGCATTCAACCATCAACAAAAACAACTACAAAAACGACATATATAGCTATAGCGACAACGAACGAAACCGAATTGCAAATGTGGCTGTGTGTAGCTTCGTATCTGAGCGAGAATTCCTGCTATTAATTTTTAGAAAGTTAAAAAGAGTAGGATGTACATATCATGTATCTATGTGTGTGTATAATCATGGCAGGCTTACTTACGTATGTATGGGTATAAACTTTCGACTCAATCGCATACCATGAATTTTAGCGATACAAATGAAAAAAAGCGAATATGCTGGCAAAAGTGATTTGAAAAGAAACAGCGTGAGTCAAGTATAAACAAAATAAATGAGAATCTCTATTTTGTTTGCAGGCAGATATAAAAATCAACCAATAATTGATGAAAGAGAGCAGAGAAATAAAGGTTAGGTATATTTTTGTGAAAGCTTTTTTTTTACATTATTGCATTACTCAAACTACCAAGATCTTGTTTAGTTCTCACTTGAGAATATCTTTGGTCTCTTTCTACTTGGTACTGGGTATCCCTCTAATGTGGGATTACAATTAGGGCTAAAGGTTTGATTACACAAACGTAACGTAGCGTTTCGTAACGTTGCCAACTGCAACGATTGCATCGATTCTATGATAAGTGAATGTAAAGTAGAGTTCAGGTATATTCAATAGATTTATAAATTTAGTTTGTATAATCAAGCCTAAGGGACTTTTTTGTTGTACCAAAAACAAAAGTGAGATTAAAGAATTGGAAAAGCTTTTCATTCTCAATTATGGCAATCTCGACTAGGTTATCTTGGAACGGTTTATAGAATATGTTGATTATAGTCTTGACAAGATACAGGAACTGATAAAAGAAGTGGGAGATTGCCGTGTCCGTGAGCCTCTGGCTTTCACTGCCTTCATTATTGCTATGACTGGAACTAACTAATTTAGCGGGCATTATGTAGCTCTAATGGCCATTCAGCTGTCTGTGATTATACCTATCTGTCTATGGCAATTACCCATAATAATGGTGAAAGAAATTCCGCGTAGGTTTCCCTCTGTTGATCGGCTTTATAATCCTGTTGTTTCCTATTTTCGCAGAGATCCCCCTGGTTATTAAAATACAAATGAATAAATTCCAATCATTTGCTAAAAAGGTCATATGATATTTAATCGCAAATGCATTCTTTTGCAGTTTTGTTAAACACCATGACCATAGTCGGTGTTGCACAATTTCTCAAAGCTATTTAAAATAAAAAATCGATTAATTATCAAGTTTGTTTGTATTATTTTAAGGAGCATGTCCATTGCTTGGGTCCAAAAAATCGATGTTTTTTTTTGTATGAAAAATTCCTTATAGTGTCTAAAATACGTATCTAAAATATTATAAAAAAGAATATAGTTTTTGAAATATACAGACCAAAAATTGAAAGATAACTGAACTAAGACCAAAACTCAAACTAAAATCAGATAAAAATTTAGGCGGAAATTTCGACCAAAATTCAGAGAAGGACTTAGGCTACAACTCAGACTAATATTTATTTATTTAATCGTTTAATAGTGCAAAAAGATGTACATCTTATAGCAGCACTAGTATTACACATGAGAAACATACAGTTGAGTTTTTTTGAAAAATTTTGACAAAACTTTAGGCCAAAAGGATACAAGAAAGTAGACCGAAATTCACACCAAAAATTTTAAGTCAAATACAGACTAAGAGTTACACCAAAATTCGGACCAGAATGATATTATACAGACCGAAAGCAAATCAAAATTTGGACAAAATATGGATTAAAAGTCAAAATTCAAATACTCGACCGTCGATTTATACTAAATTATTATTATTAAAATATTATATTGTATAACAAAAAAAAAAATTTTAAATCCTAAAGTTCTTCGTTTGTGGAAAGTAAATGATTTTCACTGCTGATGGTTTTTTTTTACTGTTTACTACAAATATACTACTATTCGTATATATTTGGTAAATCAAGATTGCCGGGTCCTGTGGGGGAAGCTTCAGCCCCCATAGTCTCTCCCCCCTTGGACCTGCCACTCTATATACACGTATAATATATATACGGGTGTGATTATATATATTATTATTATAAAATAAAATTTGGGGGAACCGGTTGAACTTTCGTTATGAATAAAAAGCTAAAAGGAATTTCCAAATTAAATAAAATATATTAAATACAGTTTGTGATCTTAGCAGGAGTCGCTAGAGAACTACAATTTTCGTAGCAGGAGTCACTAGACAATTAACTTTGAACTTTCTTAAGCCATAGAAAGACTTTTTTTTATTATTATTTATAATAGTTTATTTTACAGAAAATTATGTACCCATATTTTCAGAACACCCGCCACCTAAAAGATCGTGTTTTTTTTTTACGCTACAGGAAAATGATTGAACCAAATTGAAAAAAAGAATGTAAAGTATTTTTTTACATACAATTTCGAAGTTTTCGTTTTTTCGACTAGAGCAATGGACATGCCCCCTTAATAAAAAATTAAATAATTTATTGCTAAGTGGAAATATTACTTTTAAAGTATGTTTGCAAAAGATAAGAGAAAATTAAAATCTATCTATATCTTTAGCTTTAGAACAGCTATGCCCAACGTCAATGTATGCAATTTGTGCGATTGTTTTGGGTACGCGTAAAAGTTTTTATATTGATACTTCGGCAAACAGTACGTTCCAAAAGTAATTGCATACATTTTATGAGGAAAGCATTAGTTCATCTATATCTATTTCACTTTCGTAGGTTCTAATGCGAATGGGATCAGAAACATAGTGATCGATTATTTCATGGTAGAAAATGCTGACTCACAATTATACGTAGACCCGAACATAGAACATACTTATCATCTCTTATTTGCTTCCAAAAATGTTCTACAGATTCTGAGGGAATTAGAAAATTTTGTCTCATTCGTCTTAATTTTTCCTGATGCTCAATTTTGTGTTCTTGTATGTTACAAATAAGAGGGTTCTTGTGCAAATCTATACTTGTTTTTATAACATCAAAATACTTAAATCTGGGACTAAAATTTTGTTTTTGAATATTGTTAAGGCGTTCATGGTTGCGCCCGTGTGAACAGCTACGTTGTTCGAAAGCGTTTTTTAATTCCCTCCGTCAAAATTGTTATTGTTGCCTCTTGGTCTTCAGTCAGATGTTTTTAATAAATACAGCGCAATTAATTAAATGGAGCATATTCGCACCGACTAATTATTCAGAATACGAAAATGAACGCAGTAGGGGGAGTGTAGGTCTAGTCTCACAAGGGTGAGATGTTTTTTCAACCGCCATTGCCGGTGGAAGCTTTCTTAGGACTACGTTGAGTTAAAAGTTGAGTTTGGCGGATACTTCTGCATTTGGTGAATTTTAATTAGTGCTTCTCTATAGGTTGTTTTGGAGAACGATGCATCTTGTCACATTCTTATTAATTCTGAGGTGGTTTTGCCTTATGACTTCATTGTTAGGGTGTAATAGTGCTCTTTAAAAGGAAGAAAAACTCTGTGAATATACGGGTTGGTGCGTTTTGGCAAGTTTACAAGCTGCGATAATTGATCACAGAGCAACCAATTATTTTGAGTGAACTGCCGTTTTTAATACGAGAACAAATGTTTGCTTTCTATCGAGTTTGGGTTTGAAATTCATGTTGAGTGTTGTTAGAATTGTAAGAAACGAATTCGGTCAACTATTATCCAACAATGTAGCTTTGGCCACCTGTTGCTAACAGCAAAACTGCAATGTAGAAGCTTTCAGTATTAAGATACTGCACGTACCTATTCCATTGCTTGTATGTATTTATAAAATGCTAGTGCCAAAAAATGTATAAAACCAAATAACAAAAGCTTTCTCTTGCAGAAAGTAAAAGTTAAGACGCATAGCCTAAATAGTTTTTGTAATGTTACGTGCCATATATGTACACATAGTTTTAAATTCATAAAATTTAACTGGACCAACCCAAAAGTAACTGTTCTTTTACTTTAATACTTAACGATACATAGTTCCTTCGAGCTTCTGTCAAATTTACTAGTTTCGTGTTCTACAGTCCTCCTTCAGGTTTCACGCGTTCCATTTCGACGGGTTCCAAACCATTCCTTTCCATGTAATGCTGTTTTTGCCTTTACGAAGGTTGCGACACTTCTGCCTTCTGATCCGGATGTCTAGAAGCTCCATATTCTGCGGAGCAAACTCTTCGCTCGATATTGTATAGGCCAGTAAATGCGGAGTACTTTCGAAAACAGAGGTTAAAAAACCTGCACCTGAATTAGTATTATTTGCGTTATCTTCCAAATATTGTATGTACATAGCTATACAGTAGCGCAGATAAATCGTTCGACTTAAATATTCAATATTTCAGACTCAGGCTGATATTACGCCATATATTATTCAACATACCAAACGTCGCTTTGGTTATGTGAAACTATTTAGATTCGCCAAAAACTGCTGCTACAATCTGTCAAGCTTAAAACTTTTATGTACAATGTACAATGATGCATTATGCCTCTGGTCATAAGATAGGCATAGTCTGAAATCAAAATTACAAGTTGGTGTGGCACCTCCCAAACAAACTATTAGTTTATTAAAGTCTACTGTGGAAAAATCTTTCAGGTCGTCGAAAAACGGTTTTCCCAGCACATAGTCTGGTTTTTTGCAAGCGCCGGACACTTACAGAGTAGGTGTTCAACGGTCTCTTTCTCACTGGTTTCGTTGCAGTTAGTCTTACCACATCAGTTCGGGTTCTGGTGAGTACGTTATCTGTTCTTGCAGTACCGTAACAGGGCCTGAATTGTTTTATTTTACATGTCTGTATGCCCTCCCACCTGAAGTTGGCTTTGTGTAGGAAGTATTCTCGTATTTTCCTCTGAGCCTCTTTTAGCGGAATGAGAACCTGTTCCGCTAGCAAGGATTGCTGAGAGGAACCTTGCTTAGCAAGTGCGTCAGCTCTAACATTTCCATCAATGTTCCTGTGACCAGGAACACAAATTAGGGATGTGTTGACTACGTTTGCTAGTCTTGTGAGATGCTTCTTACACTGCCACACCAGTTTGAATTTGGTAATAAGTGAATTTAATGTCATAATCGTGGCTTGGCTGTCAGAGAATAGTTTGATGTTTCTCCCTGCTATATCTAACGATTCTAAGATACGGCATGCCTCCCTGATTGCTATGACTTCTGCCTGGAAGATGCTAGCATTGTTTGCGAGGCTAAGAGTATAAGTATATCCCCGCCCCTGCACCGCAATCCCATTTGGACTATTTGGCAAAGGCTGTCCTTCCAGTCATTTCTAGTAGGAACGGAAATCCTAAACACCTTTTCAAGGTTGACCTTCGGTGTTAGGTAGGCTGTAAGTTCATTAAACCCATTGGGTAATGTATTAAGGATGTTGCTGTGACCGTAGGTCTTACTTGTCCAGCACCTGTTTGTCTTATCGCGCTAATTGATGCAGTTCATTTGACGAAAAGGTCAATGGGGACTGGGATTTAACAGCGATGGCGTTATTTTCCGCTTTTTTTTAAAGTCGAACAAACTACTATGTGTAATTTTTTTGTGCATTTTAGTTTAGTTTTGCACATATTTGTGCACTTTCTTGATATAAAAATGTATACATTATAAAAGTTTCATTGCGAATATTTGTGTATTTTCTTGATAAAAAAATTGTAAAACTTTCATTCGATTAACCCTCTGATGCTTGAATTTTAATGGGACTTGAAAAACACCATTGGTTTTGAAATTATGGTTATTTAGGTCTTCCACAATCATTACACCGAATTTCATACTTTGTCCTTTATTATGGGTGAGAAAAAATTAGCTACAGAGCTGTAGACAACCACTCGCTAACCCTTTTTCTCCAATCTTATTATTTCATCTGAAAATTCCGCTTAGTAATAATTAAACGCATTTTGTTTTCAAAAAATAGTGCAAATGATTTTACTAAAAAGTTTTGCACTATGGTTTTTAGCTGGACTTCAAAGACAAAATTTTCAAAAAACGACATAAGCGAGAAATTTCGAATATTCGGCAATCACGTGAAGAATGCCTAACAGAACCGAATTTCAAATGCGTTAAGAATAAAATTTGTTTAACACCTTTTTTATGTCACATAAAAGTGAATGCTGCATATACGCAACATTGAGCATGAGAAAGTTAATAAAAGTGTGATTTAATACGACTGAAAAAATTTTAAGGGTTTGTATGTTAAGAAGAATGTGGACATTATTGGACAAGTGGATTAGAAACAAAATTAGATTGATATAGGAGATTGCCACGTTAATATTTTAATCTCTATTGTATATATTTTTTACTGTTGTTTTTCGTATTACCCAAACTTTGTGAGGGCTGTTCCCAGCTAGTAAAAAAAAAATATTCATCGTTTGTTTTAATTTCTCACGTTTATCACGCCAGTTACTAGAATCTTGAAATTACTCTGCAATTGAAACTGAAAAAGCAACGAAAAATTAAAAGAACTTAATGTTTAAATGATTTTTAATGAAATAACTCACTTTGACACCTTCGAGCATGTATAGCAGCAAATGCCATTATGATTTTTTACATTCCTATTCTATATTTATGCAAATTATTCATTCGAAAATCGTGCAATTCGAGTACAATTTAAACACGGTTTTTCGAAATAGAAACAAAAAGTAGGATTACAAAAATATTAATGCAAGTATTAGAATTGCATCTGTTAATAGTTAGATAAGCAAATGTATGTAAATTGAAACGTAGCGCGTGTAGCTACTGCATATTCATGCTGGAACAGATGTCTGCTATTAATTTTTCTTCTCGGCAGGTTCGTTTTCTTTACCCTTCTCTTCTTTCTGGACCGTTTCATCTTTGGCTTTGGTAGCAGTAGCCGCGCTCGTATCCATGGAAGCCCCTGGCGGCAAAGCTTTCTCTAATGCCTTAACAAAGTCTTCCAAATTACCTGAGTAAGCGGCAGCTACAGCATCGGGGGTTAGCTCGAATTGCGAAACAACCGGCCCCAGCTGAGCCGATTGCAGGGCATTAGAGAAAAGCGAGAGCGCTTGTTGGAATTGTGGTGAGGCAATCGTATCTTTGATTTGTTGTTTTTTGCTATCGTCTGCTTCGTCAGATTCGGGTAAGTGCACTGAAAGCATATTGGCACGCTGCGGATCCGAGATAAGTTCATTGATGGCATCGGATCCAGTTATAGCAGTGGAGAGATCAATGTTTAACGAGCGACCAGATCCAGCTTCTGGTGAGAGGTTCGATAAGTAGGATTGCAAGTCGGATGTGCTGAATGGAATCGAGGTTTTCTTACCAGCATTTACGTTGGTACTGCCTTCTTTAGTGGCAACCGAGCTGGCGTTAGTGCCACTGCTTCGATTGGATTTCCCTTTGGGCGCGGCGGGAGTACGTGGGGTAGAGCTATTTTCAGGTGTTAGCAAATTGTTGACAGCAGCCACAGTTGCAGCAGTTGAACTGCGGTTCGCCGTTGGAGTACGTGAACTACTTTCTGACCGACTATGTAATGAAAACTGCATAAATATATATATTCGAAAATTATATAATCAAACTCACTTCATCGATCCTAGCAGAGAACTTAATCCGCCCATTTGGCCTACACCACCAAATAATTGCATTAGCTGCTGTTGCGACATATTATTCAGCATATATTGTAAGTCGCCACCATCGTTTCCGCTTCGCGTGGCTGATGGCGGATTATTCATTAGTTCGTTAACACGACGGCAGTACTCCTCATCTTTGTCTATTTTGGGCTCCTGCATCCAGAAGAACATGCGACGCGACGATGACTTAAATTTCAAAACATAAACACGCCCTGTTTTGCATTGCTCTACGCGCTTAAATTCAAAATCGTCAGGGAAAACGATCAAATCATCTTCAACCTTAAAAATAAAAAGAAAAATGCAACGTTTTACATTATTCCTTTCGCTTTTCTCACTTCAGCAGCGCATTTACCTTTCCTGAGGTGCGATCCTTCCAACAGAAATGCATTAGACCATCTTCGCTTTGGGTCAAATACACTAGTCCTTTACGCGTATCGGGGTGTACCATTTTTCCGATCAAATTCATTCGTCCAGCGCGGAACTCTACTAAATTCGAACTGGTGGAGTTGGCTCCACCCATATTTTGACGTACAAACATCTCTAAGCGTGTCTTTTCTAGAGGCAAAGGATAAACCCATTATTGGAATGATAGTTTCAGATGTTTTTAGAATTGTTAAACTTACCAAATTTATGATATTTTCAAAAATATTTTAATGAATTGCAGTTTTAGTCGCTTGATTAACAAATTTTCCTTTCTTACGAATGACAAGCAGTTTTCAAGTGTCACTGAATAGTGCTCCCAAGCAAAAACGAAACAATGCTGCCAAGTTCTGATATTGTTTGGTTGAATTCAGTCAACAAAAAAAATTGGAAAAGCACACTAATGCACAGTGTGGCCAACTCAGCGCTTTTCCCGCTAAATTTAGTGCTTTTTGAAAATTAAAACGCAGAAAAAAGTGACTTAGCGGTTTTTTCAATTTAAATTTAGTGTCTCCGCTAAATAATCTATTAGCAGAAGCAAACAATTAGCAGTCAACTTATTTAAAACCAAAGTTCGTAATCGTAAGTCACTCAATTCAAAAAATTCTTTACTTCATATAAAAAAAATGGATTAAAACACGAAAAGTCATTTTGTGAAAACTGCAAAGTACCTGATGACGTGCATAAACAGCCCTAGTGTTTGTAATGCTTCTGAATTCAGACTAAAGAGTGTGTTATGGCTAGAAGAAGCTGGCAGTAATGAAGAGAACATAGACTTCGACATCAATATGTGATAGTTACAAATTATTACTCCGTATATTTTTTTGTCATCAAAGAGTATAAAATACTCTTTTTCCATTATCTTATTTTAGTTTTCTTGTGATTGCAAAACTTAGAAACGCTGTGAATCAAAAACTTTAAAAATACACGTATTTAATTAATTTTCTTCTTAATACTTATATAAAAAATTTTGTGTTTAACACTTCTATAAGAAAAAAACTTAGCGCCTTTTTAAAGGAAATAAGCGTTTTTTCCTTCATTTTAGCGGATTTTGAAAAAAAAAGTTGGCCACACTGCCAATACCCATCAGAATTTGCAAAGATCTTATTTCGAAGAGGATTTGAGTTGAGGACTTTCTGTATTATTTAGATTCTTTTTAATTTTTATATGTACAATTATATTTTCTATTATCAGTCAGCTGTTGGCCTATGACACTAGTGCTGCTTCCCTTATTTGTATAATAAAGTATATTAATGACATGACAGTTTGCGCAATGTCAATGACATCAATGTGGCACCACCTGTTATCGATAAAAATCACACAAAACTATGCAATTTCGGTATTTACGGAAAGTCGTAGTGTTTTGACGGCATTCTACACGAATCCAACAAAAAATCTTGAATTTAAATGCGTCTGAAATAAAGAAATTAACTAGCCATCCTCAAACGCAAGGTTGTAAAGAACAAGAAAAATTTAAGATCTATTACATTTTTGAGACATTTTGAATTTTGTTTTCATAACAGCTGCTCTTGTAATATTTATTAATAAAATAATGGAGTCGGAGAGTAACTCATTGCCATTCCTCCAATTTTCCACAATTGTAATATAAATTCTTGGTGTCTACACCCAATTGAAAGGCCACATTTTTATTTATTTTTATTTGCACAAAAATTCTTCTTTTTCTCCAAACTTATAATCTGTCAAAAAACGAACTTGAAATTCATTTTTTGTCGTGTGCCCACCTAAATTTGAAATGCAGAATTTCAACGAAATGCACTTGAAATGCAAAAAGTAACTGGCAACCCTCAAACACAAGGTTGTAAAAAACAGGACATTTTGGATTTTGTTTTCATAACAGCTGCTCTTTTAATATTTATTTAGTGAAAAAAAATAAAATAATGAGTTGGAGAGTAACTCATTGCCATTCATCAATTATCCATAATTGCTAAATTCTTGGTGTCCTAATCAAATTGAAGGGCAATATTTTTATTTGTTTTTATTTACACGAAATACACAAACAAATTCTTCTACTTCTTCAAACTTATAATCTGTCAAAAAACGAATTTGAAATTCCTTTTTTGTCGTGCAATTTCAACGAAATTCAGTCTCCGCACTAGGAGGTATTAATTGTGCAATGGGATGTTGTGATGCAACTGTGGCCCGCCACACTTGCAATTTAAGTCACAAATCTATTACATTTTAAAGGTGAAATCAAGAAAATGGCATGGGAGAAGAGCATTTGCCGTGATAAGTCAGAGTTTCGTGTCTTTGTCGTATGTTTTTGCTTAAATTCATTGCTAGTGGTGCACAAACTTCAATTTGCTGCGTGAAAAATAAAATTAATCAATTTCTTTGTGAAAATTTTAATAATTTTTAAAGAAATTCAATTAAAAATATATTTGCACAATAGCATTGGAAATTTTAACAAAATCAATTAAAATCCAAAAGCGCAAGTAAAAGCAGGTGAAGAGATAAGCAGATATAGCGCAATAAAAACGATTTAACATTTTTTTTTTACATTTTCCGTTTTGCACTTTTTTTTTTTGCCTTACAAAAACCAACGAACGGAAAATTGGAGTAGCTATAAGTGGTTTTTCTTGTATTTTTGGTTCTGCTTGCTAAATTTTTTTCTTTTTCTGAAGTACACAATCAAAGAAGAAGGAAAAAAATTTCACCCAAAAGCAAATTTTGCAAAAATAGTCGAACAAAAGGTAGAAGAGCAAAGGCGAATAAGAACTAACCACAAAAACGGACAACACCACGAAGTCGAAAAAACGTAGTAGAAGAGGTGAAGAAAAGTGACAACGCAAGCACAACAACACCAGCAGCAGTAGCATCGGGAGCAGTGAAAATAAAATAGAAAAAGGAAAAACAAAAAAGAAAGGTGCGTAAAAAGCGAAGAATATCTAATTAAAAAATAATGCATAAAAAACACATGGTTTAAAATATAATTTTGTTTGTATAAATACTTTTGGAAACATGCAAAAATCTCCTCAACCTCCACATCGAGCATTGAGAAAGTTGTATGCTACATGCGTGCCTGCCTGACTACCGAACTGCTCTCATGTATAAAACGTGCTTTGCATTTTCATTTTTTAATTGAAAAAATTTTAAAACGATTTTGTTCAAACATCTTGATTGACCTCAGTGAATTTTTTTTTATTCCTTTTTTTTTTTTTTTACAAATATTGTGTACATCGTGAATTGGGCTCGATTTTTATTATTTGCTTTGATTCGTGCTCTTATGGGGGTTATGTTCAATACACTCGCATGCATGTTTTCAGAATCAATCTCATTCGGAAATAATAAAATTTTCGAAAAATAAACATGCAGATAGCGGTTGTTTTTGAAGTGCGCTCTTTTGAGTTGAAAGTTTCAGCACTATCAAAACTTAATGAAATCTAATAGCTTTAAATTAAAATCATTAATCTTTTTGAAACACCATCGTTGTAGTCGATTATTCTCTGGTACAAAGTAGCGCGTAAAATAGGGTTTCTTTTTATGTCTCGTGTTTTGAAAACAGTTTTACACTAAACTGAGTTTCTTAAACCTGATGCTTTAAAAGATTTTCATTACGCGATACCTGATCGTTGAATCTATATATATGTACCATCCAAGAATATGCTCATTCTCTTCCGTGTTCATTAAGTTTTAGATGCTCAGAAAGTATATAGAATTGTAGGGAAATTTTTATGATGTTTGTACATCAAAACCAGTGGCCGCACACACTCAATTATATCTACCTTTCTCTATTGTTATCTTCTTAGTTAGTTGTTAATGGATGAACAAGGCTTAGTTTCGGTACATATCTAAACGAGAATTAAATTCTTTATTAACTCAGTTTTATTTGGCTACGAAAAACTTTAACCCCATTCCTGCAATGGAACCGTCGTCGTTGCTTGAACGCATTTAAAAACAAAACACAGAACTTCAGTTCAAGATGTTTGCATTTCATATGTGTATGCACAGTTGGGCAACATCATTTCTTTATACATATTTATTTATTTATGGTATATTTCTCGATTAAATTAACTAAAAAATGAGAAAGAAAAATATTTTAAAAAGGGATCGCAAAAAAATAAAGTAATACATAGTAGGTTTACAGACAAAATGAAGTTAATTAAACAATTATTACATTAACAGATATGTGAAAGAGATTACACTGTAAAGACTCTGAGTAAAAATGGACCAAAAAAATATAAGAAATTCATCACATTGTACTGTAATTCACGTTCGATCGATATTAATTTCGAAAAACAAAAAATTGAACTTTTTTATTTGAATTCCGGACGTTCGGTGTTCAAAGTCTGGTATTTTAGCTTCACTATTTTTTTCTTTTTAAATATTTAAGATATCTAGGACTTAAAATACTAATACCATCTGTGTATATTAAAAATTTTGGTACACAATAATAATGAATTTAAAATAATATTTATATATTTAATTGTGCATTTCAGAATTTCCATTTCATCGAATACTCACGAACAAAAAGAAGCATCAACAACAATAACGATAAAAAGAACAAAAAATCACGAAGAACGAACATCAACGAACGACTTGACGCAACCGGTATCATAATTACAATGGAAATACCACCAGGACGTGCTCCTTTCACTGAGGATGAAGATTATACACCGTTGCGTATGCCAAAATCAGTAGCAACTACTCCGACACATGCATACGGGTACAACAATATGGTAGGAGGTGTAGGAGTTGGAAGTGATGGTGTTTTAGTTGGAACAGCAGCAGGCGGAGCAAGCTTTAGTGGTGGCGCTTATAACTCTGCGCCAATGGATGGCAGCAATGGACGCACATCGAAATTGTCAGCATTAGCTAAGGAGTTTGTGCCACGATTTGGTGGTGGTGGCGTTAGCAATTTGCAGGATCGATTGGAGCAGCCACAGAGGCATCAACAGCAGCAGCAACATCAACAACAGCAACAACAACAATATAATCATCAAACTTATCAACATTATCAAATGCACCAGCATCAACAATCGCGCCAGCAACAACAACAACAACAGCAGCAGCGCTATGCCAATGGCTATCAACAGCAACAGCAGCAGCAACAACCACAACACCTCAATCAGCCGCCGCCGCAGCAGCAAATGTATTCAAAACAAATGGCTTCATTGAGCGGCTCAGTGCAGGAGCGTCTGAAAATTGGTGGCAGTGCCAACAATAGCGTCGCCGCCGGTGGTAGCGGCGTTGGCGGTGGAGGTGGTGGTGGCATCAATAAAAATACTTCCAACAATTTCTATCCCCAACAACAACATGGGCGACATAATAAACATTATAATAATAGCCATCACAATAATCACCATAACAATCACCATCAACGTTATCAACATCCACATGCTTCCAATTCGCATCATAATAAGGGCGCTGGTGGATCAGCTGGTGGTGGTGGTGCCGCTGAAGTTGAAAAGATTGCATTGGATTATCTGCAAACAGTCATACAATGTCTCAATCAGAATCCTGGACAATTTGATACAGTTGCTACACGCTTTCTTACTATTTTCGATGGCATGGAGAACAATCAGTATGTCCTCGCCAATGCTATGGAAGACATTTTCAATGAATCCATTCAAAATCCCAATTTCCGTTACATGGGCGCCAAATTGTATAATCTATTGCACATGTTGAATCTAAAGAAAGACTCACTCTTTCATACACTGCTCAAATGCAAACTCGATTTCCATCAGGAAGAGGTCGTCCAGTACATGCAAACGAACCAACAGCAGAAAGTGCGTGAGACGGCGCTATTCCTTGCTGAATTGTATATGCAGTTACGTGGCGATGACTCACGCATACATCTCATTGCCGAGAATATCGTATACTCGCTGAAGCAGCTGCTCTCCAAGGAATCATCCGATAATGTGCGTTGCATTTGCCTCACACTCAAGTTGGCCGGTTACGATTTGACGGCCGATTGTGCTGACGACATGCCGGACATAATTGCACAATTGGAAGCCATCAACTCGCAGAACCCAGGAAAATATGCATTAGCCGCTAATGTCATATCGCTACAGAAAAACAATTGGGGACGTAAGATTTCCTCATCGAATTCATTGAGTGATGTTGATGTGATGAAGACCCCCGAACCTTTGCGCATCTCAGATGAGCCGATCTTCTACGGACCCGATGGTCGTGAACTCACTGCTGAAGAAGCTGATTTTCTTTCAGGTGGTGCTGCTGGTGTGGCAGGGGGATCCACCGACGATGATGACGATGGCGGCGATTTGGATATTGATTTGGATCCGGAAATGGACGAGGAGACTGAAAAGGCATACAAGGAATTTTGCAAGCTGAATGCGACATAGAAAGTGGTGGCGCTGGTGTCCACACACTTACACACCCGTACACACATAAATACATACATATAAATCTACCTATAAATATAAAATAGTTAGTTAGTTTGCTGAAATTACAGTTGCGAAATGTGATTAAAAAAGAAAAAACGTTTTTGTTTTGTTTTTGTTTCAAAAGCAAATATGAATGTGATATTTTAAGTTGCTGCATGTGGAGTGGCTGCTTGCTGCGCATGCTCTTTGTTAAGCTGCTTGCTTCTTTTTTTTGTTTTTCTTTGAACATAAACACTAACATACCAACGCCGACACTCACACACACATATACGCACGATGGTTCCTCAAATTCAGTTAATTAAAAATGTATGTATATTTTTTGATGATGAAAACGCAAACGAAAAAAAAAACAATTTCTTGAACAATAATAAATTTTACGAGTTTTCTTCTAAGCGTTTCTCATTTGTTTTTGTTGTTTTTGCGCAATAATACATATTAAACAAAATATATAAAAAACAAAAATAATAAACTGTAATTTCAGCGCGCTCGCTCGCATTCAGCTCGCTTTTAACTTAACAACTACAACACAGATGATTTTCTTCTGTTCTGCTCTTCTCTTCTATTCTACTTTAATATTAATTTTTTAATTATTTTCTCTTCATAGCATTTTAAGTATTTTTCATTTATAATATGCTAATTTTAATTTGTCAATTCGTACACAAAAAAACAGCCTAATATTTTTATTTACTACTTATTGTTTTGTATCATTATTTGCAATTTATAAAATTAATACTTTTAATTTTCAATTATGACCATAAAACTCTTAGCGAAAACAAAAAACCGATGTTAAAAAAAAGAAAAACAAAATTATGCAAAATTAAAATTATTAATGGAAAAAGTGATTTGTTTCTAAAAGTAAAAGAATGACACAGAAAGCGATAAAAACGATAAGGAGATGAAAGAACGAATAAATAGAAATTCAAATTGTCGACAATTGTAGCATTATTTAAGGCATTTAGTTTACAATGTACAAAATTCGCATTCACTTTGTTGCGCTCGATTTATTGATTATAAATATCTGCGGAAATTTTTACAATATTTTAGCAACTTAATTTTTTTTAATAAATTTTTTTTCTTTTTAAACAACTCTTAATTGTAATGTTTAGTTTTTTAATTTAATGTTTTAATAATATAATAATGATAATAATAATAATAAAATTGAGAGCATTGTTGTTTACAATCACTTCAATTTTCAGCGTTTGAATTTTGTAGATGATGGCATCGCCAGCCACTTCCCATTCATATAAAATATTGCAGAAAAGAATTCAGTTTCAGTTATCGATAAGCAAAACTTTTTTAAGCTTGAATTTTTTGACGCCATTTCGTTGATCTCAGTGACCTACAGATGACTTTAATTGCGCCTCTTTCAAAAAATCAAGGTCAAACGATGACCATGATTCCACATTTCCAGGTCGGCTGGGAAATAATGGTTTTCAGTTGTTTTTGCGTGTTACTGAAGAATAACAGTTAAACAAAACATTTTTAAAAATTGAACTATCAAACATTAGTGACATGTGAACTGAGCATTTGAAAAAAAGTTACCCCGTTTCATGGAATTCATTTCATTTTCCGAAATCGTGGGCATCAGTTGGGAAAACTCGACTTTGGAAAACGCATTTAAAGATTTAGAATATAATAAAATGTGGTTAATCTGCAGGTTAGTAGAGTTATTTTCCTGGACACGTATAAATTATCGACGGGCCATCTGCGTTTCCCTTCGTTGGATCCTAGCTCAGGTTAAGTTAAGTTGAGTGACGCGCGTCTCTGCTTGCAGTCCCAAAATAATTCCCATGACATGCATTAGCTTTAGTATTCCCAGTCAAAATTTATCCGGAATATAACTGATTAGAGTCAAGATGCTCACAACGTGAAGATCAGTTTAAATCTGAACCAACCGATTTATTCTCTTAAGAAAATATGCTTCGACACACACATACAAAAAAATTGAAGTCGAGCGAGCATCAAACCATTCGTGAAACGAGGCTATTCCTGAAAAAAACCAGCCGCGCGTGGAGAATTCGCGCGCTAGCTTTGTTTGATGAACTACAACTTCTAAACTAGGAGAAACTTCGTAAAATCTTTGAACGACGGATGCGTGTTAAAGACATTTCTGAGGCCTTCTAAATTAGACAAATGAAAAAAAAATTAAATTTTTCGAAACCTACAACTCGGAAAAGACCGTTAAAGCCTAAATCTTAACCATAAAAGCAATGACGATTTAATTGATCCACAGTGAAATCGAATTTGGTTGAGTTAGTTATATTTTTGTTGTGTTATACATTTTTTTTTATTGGGTACAATTTTCTGTAACTTTTAATATTTTTCTTGCAATATAGCAAATAATTATAAGAGAAGAAGAATTGTATTTCCCTCATTATTTAATTTTTTACCTTTTGGTAGTATATTTCACTTCATAATAAATGTTTCTTTTAACGGCAAAAGCATTCTGGAAATTACGCAATTTTTTCGAAATCACGCCTAGAACCTGGTAAGTAAATGTTGATATCCATCGTCTGGTCAGATAAATATATAAATTCACTAGATTTTTGCATAGTACATTGTTTGTCTATTATTCATTCTTAGGTAGATTTTGACGCTGAATCCGAATCAGAAATTTTGATTTTTACCGTTTTTAAAAGTTAGTCAAGTCGGCAACAAATTTTTTTAAATTTAAATAAAAATAAAGTTTTTGGAATATATTTTTTATATTTTGTTAATAGAAATTATTATTTTTTTTTTTAGAAATTATTTATTATAGTTCTGAGCATAGCAAAACTTATTATTTCCAAGTTACTGTATTTTTTTACTAATTACTGTCGTACATGGGTCAAAATTACTGCACAATACGGTAATTACTGTACGTGTAACATCATACATTTTAGGAAATGTGGATCGTATTTATAGCAACATTTTTATGTATATTAATAAAAGTGTAATTAATAATGCAATACAAATTCAAGCCAACCACATTGCAGCCACCAGATTCAATCAGTGTAGCCAACTACGAGAGGCTAATTTTTTTTTTTTTTATTTATTTATTTCGTCTATGGATGTGCAAAATCCTTACAGATTAAAGATTTAGATTAAAGATAATCTCGTTTAGTAAGAACTGGACACTAACACTTTTTTTAAGTTTTAATTTTTTTTCATAACAGTTATACTGAGAGCCCTAAACACCAGAACTTGTCTTACAAATTCAGTGTAACATGATTTTGGAACATAGGAATCGTTAAATTCTTTTAGTCATTTATTGCCGCACCCAAATCAATAAATGAGAAAACTTGTTCTAGCTTGTGATCACCTGAAAAATATCGAGAAAAAAGTTCCTTGTTGCTCCCTATCTCTCAAATACTAGTTTATCCATTTTAATAATCCATAAAATCCATAAAAGTCAAGTTTCTTAATTAATAATTCGTAGCTTAAGATGAGGAAATTAATGAATTTAATAACTGAGATACTTGCGACGTAACAATTGATTCGAACAATTTGGGTATTGCACCAAGTTTACCAATACCAGGGTCATTTTCAACATTTAGTATGATTTTTATGTAAGGGAATTATAAATGAATGCTAAATGAAAATTCGAAATAGCCACAAGAAAGATAGAAACTTTTTCTTTTTCTAACCAAAAAAAAGGAGCCAAATTACCGAAAGTTATTCGAAAAAAAAAATAACCAAAGTGGCAACGTTAGTCCATTCCATTGCATTCGTTTTCCATTTATTTGGAAAGTTTGTTGATATTAACAGTTTGAAACCATTATTATGACGAATATGAAATAAATTAAATGTAATGATGCCATTTGATGCCGTGCTAATACGTAGTACATATTTTAAAATTTTTATGTTATGGCTAACCATTTTCAAAAACGACTAAACCTAGCCGTAAAATGTCTAAATTGGCAACATTGAATACAAAACAAAACAAAATGATGACAAACTGTACTTAAGCTAATTTTTACTACTATGTGTCACAAAACCAGAAGGTAAGTGTTGCCATTGTGGTTATATTCATCTATGTAGTGAGAGTACTTAACATGCTGCTCCCTTCCTCTTATTTTTGCTATTTTCACTATACTAGCATTTTTGCTACTGAGAGTTCGAGAGCTTATGAGTTTTTGAGATACATTTACGAAACTACAAGATACATGTTGTTGCACAATTGGAGGTAGCGACTTCTGAGAGAGAGACTGTATGCGCGAATGAGCATATAAAGCACAGAGAAAAGCAACGAATTTTTAGAAAAATGAAAATATCGCTTCAGCTGCGATTTTAGTTCGAGTCTCTTGTTCGTGCCGTGCGTTTGTGTTACTCTGTTTGGGAGATATAGCTTAAATATTTGTTGTTGTTGTTGCTTCTGTTTATTGTTGTATCCGTACGATACAACAAGGTGGTGGTGTTTTCTGCTGCGGCAACAACAAATACAATATACACAAACAGAAAGAAAAAGACGAAGAAGAATAAAATTGAATCAGAAAAAAGTTGAACTTAATTAAAATTCTTTTATAATCTTTTTTATAATTTTTATAGGAAACAAACAGCAAACAAATTTCTTTTTTCGCGTTTATGAAAAAAGTTGCGAAGAATTTGTTATTCTCAAACAAAAAAAGTAAAGGAGAAGAAAAAACTTGAGAGCATATTTTTTTTAAACAAAGTTAGAGCGACGGTCGAAAAGTGGGAAATTATTATTTATTACATATTAAAATTACGAGTGTTGAAAAAATATTATACGGCTAGAGCATACTGCTTTAAAAAAAATTAGAAAAAGCGCGCTTTTCCAACAAATACTTTGTTTTCAACACATCAGCAATTTTTTTTGGGATTTTCTTGCCGATAACAACAACTATAGAGAAACTTCCACCCCAAAAAATCAAAATAAAAATCATCTCGAATAAGAAAGGATACGCAAAAAAGGTAAGCAAATAATTTCGTTTCTGTTGGCTTTGATTTGCCAAATACAACATTTGAAAGAATTTCGAGATATGTTGTTAAATTAATTTTATGTGGAATTAGATTTTGAGTTATGTATTTACTTTATTAAATATTTTTGGGGCTGTGGTCACTCGCATAGCAAGCATAGCAAGAGCAATACACACACACATAAAAGAAACAGCTTCATTTCAACTTTAAAGCTGAAAAAGCATACGTAGAACAAAAGCAACAACAATAACAACAACTACGTCAGCATGACTTCATAGCTATTAAATACATGCACATACACACCACACATGGATACAAGAACACATGCATACATACGGACATTAATTTAAATATACATATGCATGTGGCTGTGTATGTATTTGAATTTTTATGTGGCTTTTATATTTTAGCCATAATTCTCTGCCTATTTTTTGTATTCCCCTTTTATTATTCGTTCTTCTTTGCCGCTGTCGCATACTACGCTACTAGTTACTACTTGTTATTATTGCTATTGTTGTTGCTGTAGCTGTTGCTACCAACGACAAATGGCGACAACAGCAACAACAAGAGCAAACAACTTTTTGACTTTGTAGACTTTGTCGACTTCAAGTTTTTGTTTTTTGTATTTTTTTTTCCGAAATTTTGATTTTGTGTTTTTCTTATTTCGCTTTATAAATACGTTATTTTACTTTTCTGCTCATTGCTTTTTGTGTGATATTAATTTGGGCGCGCTACATTCTTATCCATAAGATACGCAAAAGTTTTTCTAAAATATTTACTTGTCAATATTGGATGAGCGACTTTTGAATGCTTTTATCTTGAATTTAATAAATATCTAAAATTTATATATATTGAATTTTATGTAATCAACAAATTTATTTGATAGTAAGCAAACTGTGAGATGAGTAGTTTCTTGAGCAGCCACAGTGACTTAGAAAGTAAAGCCATTTTGGTATACATTGATATTAGAAACCTTTAGACTCTTTTGGATTTACAAATAAATACTATTGAGTATCTATAAACTCCTACAGAATTAGGTCTCAGTTATCTGCTGAGATTAGAGAAATCTTATAAGCAGTAAAGGCCGTAAACCTTACGTAAACATTACGGCTATGAAGGAAATGAAAACGCTGGCCAATCGACCTAAAAGGCAGTGACTATGCCTTCTTTATCCGGAAATTAAATCAGAGTCTAAATCACAGGATATAACATAAATATATATATATATGTATAAATAAATAGAAACTTTCGCTCCTGAATTCTCTCTAAAAAATTCGACATTCTTTTGAGCCAATACCGGGGAAACAAGAGAATTTTAACAGGATTCCTTACAGTAAATTCGGAGTCTTAATTAAGGATCCACTCTGCAGATGCTAATTAGGAGAGGACGAGCCACCTATCTTCCTCTTAGCAGATTGTCCGACTCTAAGCACTATTCTTGTAGATACCCTCCACTACATCTTACCAAGTAACATCCTTGAATTCTATAACTGCGTTGGAATATAAGAGTTACGCTACTAGTATAGATTAGTCTGGCACAATTTGATATACATATATGCGCAATATCTTATATGTTCCAATCTTTTCTCTAGTCTCCGCATATGAAATTTAAGATTTATTTTTTACCTAGAAAATTTATTATTTAAATCAATTATCCATTTAAGCATTTAACGAAAGATATTACTACAAAATCTAACTTCAAAAAGCAAGTCAGAAAATAAACAAAAATCATAGCAACGAATATAAAAACTTTTTTGCTTTAAGAAACTGGCAGGACGAGATTTATCGAAATATTTATTTGAGAGCTACTGAAATTAACAAATTTTACCTACTTCATGCTGATTCCTAACGAAAAAAAAAAACAACAAAACCTTTTCGATTGCTCCCAAAAAGGTGGATGTAATTCGTTTTGCTGCTTTTATTTCACTACTTTTTGGTTCCTACTACCTTTTTTTTGACATGTGGCTGAATTTGATGGAAATACTTTTATACATGCACACACACAAGGCCACAAAGCTAGATGGTGTTACAAATTTTGGAAAGAGAATTTCTGAATTATTTGTTTGTTTGTTGAGTTAGTTTTTAGCAGTAACCTTGATTAGAGCTACAAATGTTTAAGTATAATCCAGTTTTATATGCTGCTTTAGTGATAGTAGCCGTTTTAAGATTAACTTAAGCACTTTTTCTACTACTAAAACGTACCAATAGTAGTAGAATTATTGAGTAGTTTGTAGTAGTCTTATCGTGGCACACCTTTTTATACATTTTTCTTTTTTATGTATGTACATATGTATGTCTTCTCCAAAGCTTCAATGCTGCTTAGCGGCTAAAATGATTTTGACGTTTTTTAGACTTTGCGTGTTAACATGTCTTTATATATATTTGTTCCTTTATTCTTCTCTTCGTTTTCTGGTTCTTCTTTCTTCATTTCGTTTTAAACTGTATTCTTGTGGTTTATTAATAAAACAAACTCTTTTTTAACTTTAGCTTTTCACACAACCACACCTACAATTGTTTTCGAGTTATTCTCTTTGGTAGCAACAAACTCTTTTGGTAATAACGTTTGTTTTTTGTACTTCTGGTTTAAGTTTTAAAGCTTTAATTCATACATTTTCTTGCATCCAACTTCTTGTTTGTTTATTTATTTCGTGTGCAACTCAATTTTGATTTATTACATTGCTACTTTTTTCACTCTTTCTCTATCTCTCTCTCTGTTC
This sequence comes from Toxonevra muliebris, assembly GCA_963691655.1. Taxonomy (NCBI): domain Eukaryota; kingdom Metazoa; phylum Arthropoda; class Insecta; order Diptera; family Pallopteridae; genus Toxonevra; species Toxonevra muliebris. The sequence continues at coordinate 90,522,014 of OY829328.1, forward strand.
CACTCCCATTGCAGTGTGCTGCTTCTGCTTTTTCAACGCAAACAAGTTGGTTTGTTTGTTTGAATAGCAGAAATACAACAACAAAATGTGTAGAGGAAAATATATATATGTTATTTTTTAATTTAGGTCAAAGTGTCAACATTTTCCTCTGCTAGTTACTCCTTTTTTCTTTCCCATTTAGATTCTTTTATACACATAGGCAAACACGCACACTCACTTTCAAACACACATTTAAACATTTTCAAAACCAAGAAACACAATTGCAATTTGAAATCCCCTTTGGATTTTAATTTCCATTTATGTTCAATGTTTTCCAGTTGCCTGCTGTTTTTGGTTTTTGTTAATACGCGAAGCGATTTAATCGCTTTGATTTAGTTGTCTATAGAAGTAAGGAAGCAAGTAGCACATATATCCCCACCTCCTTTTGCTTCTTTTTCTTTCACCATTCAAGTGTAAATTTCATATTTAAAAAGTAATGATTGCAAAATGTTTAACGGTATATTCTATGAAGAGAGTGGAAACTAAGGAAAATTTAAGTCACTACGAAACATTTGTTAGGTCTAATGCATACATGAATATGTTCTTGGGGGCTTTAGAAGTCATCTCAGGCTAAATCAGCACCTTAGGAAGATAAATTGTTTAGCTCTGAAACGTTTCAAAGGAAGATTTAAGGGGTGTATATGAAAAAGGAATTTTTTACTCTACGAAAATGGTGGTGGATAAAAATTTCCCGTGATTGTAAACAAATGAGCTGTGTGGGTTTTTAGAATTAAAATATTTATTATAATTATAAATTATGCAAATAAAAGCATATCAACCAAATGCTGAATTATTATTGCTTTTTTTTATATTCTAATAAAAGACAGAGCCAGATTTGAAAAGTTAAGTTTTTGATTTCGTGCTAATTTATAATGTTTTATATTTGCAATCGAAAGTTATTTCAGCCGATATCAACTCCACTATGAATGGAAACAAATGCTCAAATGCATTAGGGTTGTTTTACCTAATGCATTTGAGCTGGATTTTCCATTATATCTATTTTGGAAATTTTTCAATAAACTGCGGCTATGCATGTTAACATAAATATAAAATGCTTATTTATATTATAAATTTATGCCAAATTTACAGAAGCCCTTAAGTAGTGCCCATAGTGTCAATATTTCCTCTCAAATTTCTAAAATTTGTTTTTTCGAGTAAAAAGTTACTTTTTTATTCACACCCAAATAGATGAAAATACCCTAAGAGTTTTTGGAGAAAGAATTCTACCTGGGCCCCTTTTTTTAATTCCTATATTCCTCTTTGGAGCCTAGGGTTTCTATTTTATTGCAAATAGTTCCTCAAGTTTGGATCATATCCACGAGCATTGGTTTTCAAACTGGGCTCCATGGAGCTTAAAGACTTCACGAAATTTTCCAGGGGTTCCGCAGGAATATGCAAAGTTTTAAAAAAAGGTGAGTTAATTTTCCACTTGATTGAAGACCACTGCCGTGGGGTATGAAAATATGGATTTTAGCTCTCCTTGAAAGCAGCGACCTTTTCCATATTGGAAAATCATGGAATACATATTGCGGTTGTGCTGGATACAAATTTATTTCCCTATGAGACAAATTGAAGTTCAACAGACATAAGTATTCTCTATTTATCTATCTATACAAATCTATCAAATTTTTTTTCGTACAACAGTCTATAAATTTATTCTTTACAAGTGATGTAATTAGCTAACCTTCTTGCGTCTTGTGAAACGTAATTTGTTAGTCTTATTGTATTTTCACAATATTCGCTTTCATGTAAAAAAAGGAAGACACAAATAAACGTAGTCCGAGTATATATGGTATATGTGCTCAAACAATTTTTGTTATTATTATCTTTTGCATTTGCAAAACATTCACTCAACCTGCAATTCTACAAAATGCGAAAATATTCAGAAGATAAGATAAGATATATCAACTATTCACATTTAAGGGAGTTGAATGTGATGTCAGCTTTAAAGTTTCATTGGAAAAATGAAAATAAAAACAAATGATAAGCTAGTAATAACTATGCATATACGTAAATGTGAAATGAGTGAATTTTTTGTTATCTGAAATTTGATATATTGACGCGATAGTGGATAAAGCTCAACCCTTTGGCAGGCATAATACATAAACAAAATAATAGCGACGATATTTTCTATATTAGTAGTGGGAATGTTGGCGATGTGGAAAATGAGAACTGACGTTAAAGGGTTAAATAACAACAGAAGCAAAAAAAAAAACTGAATGTAAAAATGTGTGGAATGTCTTATCGTTGATGATAATTTTCAGCACAAGTATAAATTAACCTTAAAAAAATTGAGTCATTTATCCGTGAGATAAGATAAAATTTAATTTCAATTCGAAAACATCATCATTATTTCGTACCTACTTGGAAAAACTCATGGGCTTTTAATGAATGAATTTAGTAATATTATGAAAGTATTTTGTGAAAGCAATTCTAATTTAATTTTGAGTACTTTCGCACCATGATTAAGAAGTTAATGAGTATACCCTCAAGTGATCCCACCTTACATTTCTCAAAATTTTGTTTTTACCGATATCATTCAGTTTTTCTTTAACAACACGTTTAGTGTCATCGTATTTCACATTTCATGAAATTACTCTCAAATTGGCAACTTTACTCAATGCTGTAGATATTTTTGAAATTTTAGATTTTCAACATTTCATTGTTTCGAATTACATCTATATACACGATGCCAAGTTTCACTGAAGACATTGACTGAATACTCGAAAACATTTGTGTTCAATGCTTTTAAGCAAACAAACTAATAGGTGATGTAAGAATAATGTATTACCAAGCTCGGTGATGCACAAAAAACCGTTTGGTTTTCTAAAACACCCCCATCAAAAATTTAATTTGTGCTCCATTCTCCGGCAACAACTGTCTAGAACTCAACAAACTGATTACGCGTATGTAATTAAGGATATTCCAAAATCATTATTTTGATACTTTTAAATTAATTTATAAATAATAATAAGAAATTGTGGAAAGTAATGTGTACTAGTCTGAAATACTTTTAAAATATGTACATGAATATTTTACTAGTTTCCACTGTCTCGAATTTGCATACCAGAAAGTTTTTTACGCGTATCTCTTTTCATTTCCTCTTAAACAGGAAATTGCAAGCAATTTCCGCTCATATCAAATATTCTTAAATAGAAGTACACACTTTGAAGTCAAAATCTGAAAAGGAAATTGTACAGAAATCAATAAAAATATTAGCCAAAAATAGCGAAAAAACATCAGAGAAAATTTAGAGGAAGATAAATTTTGGTTATTTAAAAGCGACAGCATAAAAATTCCTTACACACACACACATAAATTGCAGACATACTACCATAAGTAGGCATATAAATTTTCAATAAAATACACCCTAAATGACACTTAAATTGACGAAAATCCAACAAAATCCTAAAACAATATAGTACATGTATATATATTATGTGTGGAATTGAGCCTGGCAGCAATTTTCATTTAATGCTGCTGCTAGTGCAGGCATTATATGGCAGCGCCACTGATGGTTTTAACCTAACCTTTTAATTTTCTGGAAGAATGAATCTCGATTTTTATTTTTATCTATGTATATATGTATGCACATAAGTATCTACATATTGTGTAACGGGAGGAAAGCTAAATATTTGTGTAAAAGATTTACTTGAGTTTGATTTGTGAAGTGGTTGCTTTCTTGCGCGTTAGTGGGTGTTTGTGTGTGTGTCAGGCTGCTAAGTAGAAGTGTGAGTAGATGAATTCTCAATATTGCACAGTGTGAACTACTGCCATTTAAATGGATTAATAATACAAAGAGAACATTAAATATTTCTCCATCATAAATAATCCAAGTATAGCGTTTATCGTGTGTGTGTGAGCATTTGAACAGTTTGTGAATTTTGAATGTTAAGGTGCCATGTCCATTGCTCGCGTCGAAAAAAGGAAATTCGGTTCAATAGTTTTCCTGTAGGTGGCGTCCAAAAAATTGGCCTTTTTGTCGGCGGGTGTTATAGAAATCCTCCGGGTGCTCTAAAACAAAAAAATCAATAAAAATGAATGACTCCTTCTAAGAGCTGTAAAAATCAAACTAAGCAACCTACAATCACAATAATATAACATTTCTGAACAAAATGAGCCTAAGTAGAACAAAATCCATCAAGTACTTCAAAAGTTAGAACAATCGAAAATTTGAAAAAGTATGTTCCGAGAAAAACGTGTTTAAAGAATCGTGCAGCTATCGCGCTACTATGAAATTTATACAGCACTAGTAATATACGCACTATATAAATGCGTGTATTTCAAAAAACAAATTTTTTTTTTATAAACCTTTTTATGCAAAAAAAAAACTCAAGTTTTTGGACCCGAGCAATGGACATGCCCCCTTTATACAATACATATAGAAATGAGACAAAACGAAAAGTAATTACTTCTTCTTGCCATTGAATTAAATAAAAATACATAAAATCTGGGGGGTTACTCTGTAGTTCGATTCGAAAGACAGTTCTATTCGAATGCCAAATTTGATTCCGAAAGGCATAAAATTTAATCTGAACATCGAACAAATATTATTCGAAAATGTTTTCTAGAGTACCAATCGTTCGAATTCGAGTAAATTTTCTTTCGAATCGAACTACAGAGTAACCCCCCTGGAAAATAACAAAATTTACTTTTTCATATAGAAATAAAATTATGCAAAAATAAATATGTTTACTGTGTGGATTGTATGTGGAACATAGTAAATTTAGCATTTTACAGCCAGCAACATGTGGAGAAATGTTTTTAAAAATATTTTTTGAACGAAAATAGCTTCAAATAATTATAAACTGGCATAAAATTAGGCAAATATAAATAAATGCTTCTCATTTTTTATTCTATAATAAACAAAAGCAACTAGTATGCATGTGTGCACATGTGGATGTGTATATGAATGTATATAATTATTCGTACATTTATACAACCATAAAATTGAAGGCAGGTGCTGAAATTTACACTCCTTAATTATGTTATATATTTAGCTAAAAAATTTATTTAGAAATAATTCAAGGTTTTACTTTACTTACAACTAATACTTCTTTTTTTTCTTTTTCGATGTGTTTAAATTAATTTTTGTATACTTATAAGAGACGACTTCAAAAACAGAAAAAGAAAACAATTATAAATGAGTTCTTCACAGGTGTTTAATTTATTGAATCAGCGAGGTTTACGAGCACATTATATGTTAGAAATACTCGTATGTTAATTTTAAAAATAATCTGAAATCTATTAGAAATTTATATTTGCCTAATATTAAATCTACTTAAGCTCACAATCATTTAAAAATATGCCTGTAGGAATGAAGCAAAACGATGAAATGTGAAATATGAAATTAAAACTATAATGTTAAGTTAACTGACTGTGTTTTACTTCCGACATGTATAGTTTATATTTTCTTCAGTCGTTTAAAGTACCTCACTGAAGTTCGTAATACTTACAGTTTGTCCTAATTCCATTAATGTTGTTGCTCATCAGCATTAAACATTTTCCAAATGCATGCAACAAAAAACACATGCAACTTCGTACATATGTATTTATACTAAAATGTGTACGTTTAGGTGTGGCATGTTGTAGTTAATTTAATTAGAAAACCCAGTCAAAATTGTAAATATTACAATAGTAGAAGTGAAAGCTTGTCAAAAGTACACTTGAAAAAAAGTACAACATTTAAATAAAATGTTTTGTTTCTTTTGTTTTTCAATTAATCATACATTAATAATACTCATGTTCCACACACTCAAAAACTGAATTCTATCAACATTTGCATATTGAACTTTCACTAAATTTATTTTATTGTGTTCAGATTTTTCATAGCGAAAAATAATAGTTAACACCCATTTCCACATTTTATGCTTTAATCTTTAATTTTCTAAAAAAAAAAAACAAATCTTTAACTAATCGTATTTACCCATAAGTTAAACCTACCAAAAAAAAGAAAAAAGGAAAAAGCTCATTAATATTTTTCAACTGAATGTGTGGAAATTATTGTTGTTTCGATTGTATGTAGATACGCTAATGTAACATTGCTGCATGCAGGTGACCATCATCATCACCAACATCAACATAAAACAATTTATTTTTATTACATAGCAAATTTTAATGTTCATATATGTATCTGTATGTATTTAGATGCACCTCTTTACTCTTAAGGTAAGTAAGTAAGTATATAATTACTAATCGTAAAGGCAAACTGAATATCATCGAAGAAATGTCAAGAACCCAAATAAAAAGTAGCTATTAATTACACTATGTAATCTACTTGTATTATAAAGATACCCAGTAGAAAGTTGGGACTGGAGCAAAATTTTATAGTGTTGCTCCATGCTTGTGTGGAAGACTTTCGTAAGGAAGGTTCTTAAAAATTAATGTTGAGGAAGAAGATTTCAGCTGTTGGGGGTTCGGTTGAGAGACATATAGAAAAACGTTCAGATTTAGAAAAGCAATTGGTTTTTAAAAAATTGCTTCAGAATGGGAGAAGCGTTCCTACTGCAAAAATTAAATATTATCGCCGCACGTGTATAAATACATATATGAATCCTATACATGCAAAACTCACTCTTTGAATCCCATGTTAATTGGATAAATTAAACTGTTAAAATTAGTTTTAATAGGTAGAATCTGACAAGGGTTAAACATTTTCACTCTTTATTCAAACAAAGACGGACTGATGTCTAATACTATTGTTGTCATTATGATCGAATAACATCTTTTTTAAAATTTTTTAATTGTGAAAGAAATGGATAAGGGCGCTAAAATATGATATCAAGGAAAATATATATTTCACAAATCAAATGGAAAGAGCATGATTTGCAAATATGGGGGTCACATTTAAATTTATTACCTTTATTTACGTTAGCCTGTACACACTGCGATAAAGCCGTAATTTACGCGTAAAATGCGTGATTTATGGACATAACAGAGTACTCTTTATTTCCTACTGGGTCGGTAAATTTAAAGCCATCTTAAGTAGTTTGAGGGTGTGTGTGTTTCATATTAGTGCTTTTAAGCTTTATGCTGCAATGCGTACATATGAACAAAGCAGGCAAAGAAAAATCCGTTAGTAACATTGAAGTACTTGTAAAATAATTGAGTTTTGACTTAATGAATGATTTTACTATTACAAGTGATTTTATTATTTAAAGCGCGGGCCAAGCGTAAGTGAATGAGGCGCGGGTGGAATTAAGGTGTAAAGCGCACAGGGAGCAAAAGGTAATTGTTAGCAAGTTTATGAATAAAGAGGGAATAATGGCTGTTTGGAATAATAGAGCGAAAAGGCGCTAAGTCTACTTTTTATGAAAAATTCGATTTATATACAGTAAGTAAGGGGAATTCAAAATGCATCGTTTTTACTTGCTCCGCTTACATAAAAAATAAAAAAAATATTCATTTCAATCAAATTGTGCAATCGCATTGAATGCGATCTCATATTGCTGTTTAAGATAGCAATTTACATATTTGATTTGAAAATACATTCCACAAAAAGTAACATATATATGCTATACTTGTTTATTGAATTCATAATTTACTGATGGTCTGTTCTTCATGATATCGCACAGCACTATTGATTTATTATTATTAAAATAACGCAATAAGTATTTTTCCTTCTATACATTCCAGAAAACTGACAATGTTTATGTTATATAATTTTGTATATTTTTCTATTCATTTTTGTTTTTTTTTTTTATTATTTTACACCCTCTTTCCTATATTTATATATGCACTTTCTTTTACAAAACTATATGATACAAATTTATTTTGTCAACACGAAACTTACTATACACCACCATGCGCATATGCACACACTCAAACACATACATGCATATATACATATGTATATATGTATGTAAGCACATAAATATAATAGTAAATTCAGGGCGTCGATTTTAGAGTACGCCATACGCGTCATCATGAACAACATCGCTGCAATATATGCGGAAAGTTGCATGCTTGCGTGCATATTACAAATACAAAAAAAGTTTTAAATCTACAAAATCAACATTTGAAACTACAAGAAAAAAAAAACAAAAAACAAAAACATTCAAATGCAATACTCTAAAGTGGGACACAGATATACAACAAAAACATAAATAAAAACAATGTGAAAAAAAAGAATATGATGATGCTGTTGCTGCAGCTAGAGCAACAACAGCAGCAACACAGCAATAGTGTGTGGTGGTACATGACATAGTTTTCAGCATTTTTGGTGGATTAGTAATACTTTGAATACTACATACAATATTATCAACAGATGCGTGCGTTGCATTGCAGATGTAATAGAATGCAATTAAAAGATGCGTTCCACAAAAGATTTTCATTAGTATGTATTAATTTTGTTGCAATTTCTTTTTCGAAAACAAATTCTTGCTCTTGCTATCAGCTGCATGCTTGTTGCATGCAACAAATTATAAGAATTCCAAATGAAATGAATCATGTCTGCCAGGCAGTTTATATTTGATTGAGAGTTTGTCGAATAAAATGCAAGTCGCTTTGGAATTTGTAATTTTCAAATGTGCTTGCAAATTCTTTGCTTAATATGTCGCCATATGAAACATGCATACATAGTTGCACATGACAGTCGCAACTGGCATATGGGGCAACAGTAACGACATAAACAAATGTGCATATGTATATGCAACATGGTGCATGCGGTTGTGTGTATGCCATTGAAAATAGGAAGAAAATCAACTTTGTTGTGAAGTGAAAAATGCGCATTTAACATGCACAACACCTTCCTCTTTTAACCAAGCTACACTGCAAATGAAAAAGCACACACAACAACTAACTCCAAACTTCAACCTGACCACAAACTTGGACAATGTTGTTGTTGGCTTCATTTGTGCCCTGCAGTCTTCTCTCTAGAAGATCAGTCGCTTGAGTCCGAAACGCAATTGAAGCGAACCTCAGAAACATTGCAATGAAAAATCAAGTCACGCACTATAGACTTGATTTTTATACGTACGAGTACGCAACAACTTAGCTTGTTAACTTTTTTGTATGTGAGCGTGTATGCATGTATGTATGTGTGCGTTGTGTGGCTGAGTGTTGTTGCCACATTTTAACCACAATTGGCTTATAAACAAGTTCTAAATACATGGTAACAAATAATAAAAAGAAGAAAAATACGCGTGCTTGCTGGGACGGAATTTGCTGGCGTACTCGTCATCATCGTCGTCGTACTTAAAAATACGATGTCAGTGCACTTTTATGGATACGCGCCGCAATTATATATACTAACACTCACACACACTCACACACACACACACATACACACACATACATAAATAAAAACACATATAGTAGCTATGCTTTTTTATGTTGCTGCCTTACTACGGTAGGTAGGTAGGTACCTGCCTTTGTAAGTTGTGCTGATTATTATTTTTCGTATGTATAAACTGTTAGATAGATATGTACTTATGTAGATATTTGTACTGGGCTTTTGTTAATGTCTCGTAAAAATAATTCAAGCGCATGAATTAATGCGGAAAGCTAAGCCACCAAGCAGCAGAGGTTAAAAATGCAAAACACATTTCAAAACTTGCTCAGCAAATTCTAGCCAAAAAAAGTGATCCTTAGAGTAAAATCAGTGCGCATGTAGTGTTACTAACACAAATTTTCCAGGAATTAGCCGGAAGGTATTTTTTAAATCTTACTGTCGATTTTAAAGTCCTCTGTTTCTATTCTCTCATGAAATTCATTTTTATTTGTTTTGTTTAGTGTTATTTTTCTTTCGTATTTTATTTGACATAAATTTTTACTGCTTGCTTACATTTTACACTAACTTTCCGACACCTAACGATTATTATAAACAACCAATAAAAGTTATTATACCCTATAAAAAGGAAGTAATTAAGCTTACAACATTTACGTGCATCACAATTAAAAAAGAAGATCTTGTGTTGCCATTTTAATAATAAGTTTCTGGTGTTGCCAACTACTTCCTTTACTACTCTACTTGATCTACTCTTCACACCACTGTGACGCCAAACACAGAATGCAATCATTATAGCCCAGACCGACCAGTGCAGTGTTTCCTCGCTACTATCTTCTTGAGCAATTTAGATCATGAGCTGAAGATGACTTTAATGTTGCGTTTTAAAATGAAATCAAAAGAGCACGCAATCAAAAAAAAAAAAAAAAAAAAAATACTAAAAATAAGAATAGAATATTGACAGCTTTTGCATTATAATGATTTGACATGAAGTTGGCGGCAGAAAAAAGAAGCAAAAGTAAAAGAAAAAATGAATGACGAACGGGATTGGGAATGGAAATTTCTGTTTGAAATACATACAGTTTCGAGCTTAAGCAACAAGTTTGCTTCAGAAAATTATCAATTGCTTGAAGTGGTTTGAAGTTTCAGTATTAATATTGACAGCATCACAGCAGCAACATCAATTACTTTCGAGAACATCAATCAATTGAGAAAGCAAAATAGTTGGATACATAAAAAGTAGTCGACTTGAAACGTATTTAAATTCTTTATGATAGAAATTATAGGTCAGCATCAAAAAAAAAAAAAAAAAAAAATATGAAAAATTTCAAGTTATTAAGCGACAAAAAAAAAGAAAAGGAAAATAATTTATAGCTCTTTAATCAATTTATTAGTGATTGGCAGCTTAAGCTTTTAAGTTTTTGCGCTGAAACACTGCAACATACTTTTATGAAATTTCCTGTTTTCAAGAGTGAATTTCATTATACTCGCTACTGCTTGTAGCGATTTTTTATTGCTGATCGCATTAAATGGAGCGGAACTTGCTTATCAGTTTCGCAAAATGCATAGGCTGCACCGAAGTTCTCACGATCTTTGATTTGGAATTAAATTGAAACTAGTTACTATTCTAGGCAAAATGTTTCCTATTGGTTTATTTTTCTCAAAAAACTATACGTTTTCTTTAGAAAACTTTAGACTAGTGTTGGTCAAATGGTAGCAAGCCTGCACAAAAGCACAAGGAACTTCACACGTTCGGGATTTGCTCCCAAAGAAAAAAAGAGCTTGCTATTATAGACATTAAAAAAAAATAAAATTTTTATGTTCCAAAATTGTTTGCAAGGTAAATATTTGGGGAAATAAATATTTATGAAAACTGAAATTTTTCGATTTGTTTTCCAAAGCGTTTTATAAGATCGAGTTTACATGGAACGTTATTTGTATCGCTTTAAAACCATTTCCTCCTGTTGAGGAACGTTGCAAAAATTCGCTTAGTGTTTACTACTTTTACATACAACTTATAAAAATGTCATTGTTAAATTTTCGTTCCTTGTTTTTACTATTTTACGTATATGTGCCGTGCAGTAAACCAATAAGTCAAATCTTTTTAAAATCATCTCAAACGATTACTGCTTTTGAAAGATATATGAATTCCTTACAAAAAAAAGTGTTTATGGCATGATGTGATGTTCCATTTGCACGTGGCTGGGAGTATATTTATACTTTAGGTACTCGCAGCCCTGTTTGATCCTTTGCAACTTCAACATTTTAAGCAGGGGCTCCCTTTTTCTTTCTCAGAAAAACTGTTCATCTTAGAAGTTGCTGTGAAAACAACAATACATTTTTGAAGCTTCTTCATACGACGCTCCATATAAACTCATCCTGAGAAAATTGTGGTCATTGGCTATTCCACAACAAATAATTGAAATAATAACTTCAAATTGCTGTCACAATTTTTCGTTAGCTAAGTCAGAGTAGTTTCTTTGATTATGTCATTTTTTCTAATGTTGCCATAAAAAATATATGATGTCAACCAACCCCATAAAATTACTTTTTTCTACTATAATCAAAAATAATTTAAGTTTTCGAGGTTTAATGCCGGCAATATTATTAAGCTAATTTGTACCTACTTATTTCAGTAAGCAACAATTGTCGCAAAATAAATTCAGCAACAACAACACATGCAATAGTAACTGAACAATAAAATTAAAATTAGATATAAAAATTTTTTTTTGACTTAAATACTATATTTTTTTTTATAATTTTTAATGCGAAAGTAAAAGTTGAAATTTAAAAGTTAAAATTTGGTTTTAAACTTGACGTGTCTCAAGGCTGAGTAAAGATTTTCATTATTATGTTTGGAATTATTTTTCTATACGGCTTCTCTTTATGACTGACAAATATTTAATAGTATAAATGTTTCCTTTAGTTTCCCGAGCCTAATTATATTTCTTCCAAAGTTGAATAAAATTGATTCTTTTTCTCCAGTTAGATTTCATAATTTATAACTAGGATCTTTGCGTTTTACTCGAGCAATTTGTATTTTTCTAACTATAATAGGAATGAGTTGGCTTAGGTCAGCGTAAGCAATTGTGCAAATATGCGCATTTCCAAAGACCGGAAGTAACCATTATTTTCAGTGGGAATCGTTCGAAATTTAACAGTAATGGCTTAAAAGCATCACCATTGTGAATAACCAAAACTCGTTTTGGTTGCCAATAACAATTATGATCAACCAAAATCTGATTTAGTCACCAATAATAATTATGATTAACGAAAAATTATTTTGGTTATTAATAACCATTAAAAAATTTATTTGTTTACCATCAATCGGAATCGTCGTTATGGAAAGGAGTTTCTTCTTGATAAATTTTATTTAGGTTCATTGGTTGGTTGCCACTGGCAACCAACACAGTTTGTGGTTACTAACGAAAAATGAGTTTTGGTTAGTCATAACGGTTATTTACCGATAATTTTCATTTAGCTCATAACAGTTAGACCCCTGTACTTAACAAAAAGTTTCGTTAAGTTTTGCTAAATGTCATTTGCTTGAGCAACTGTTTGAGCGTTGAATAAATAAAAAATATATTTGAAATAGACGACGATTTATTTCAAATTTAATTAAAAGTGTTGAGAAAAGAAAATGTCTGTATGACAAAAGAAATAAAGAAACATGAAGTAAAAGACTTGGAAGACAATCGAAATACAAAAATAATTTTTTCTGGTTTTTAAATGTTTTAACTCTTCTGCCATTTCTTATAAACACACCAATCGTAACAGAATTTCGCAGATCAGTGATGCTCATTGTTACTTTTGTCAGTACTTCTGCCTCTAACTTACATGAATAGTATAAAGTGTGTAATTATGTTTTCTTAAGCTCATAGAAGTACGTTATGGTCAACAAAATCTCACTGAGTACCTTAAGCCATTTTCCCATTTGTGCATATTATAGTTGAGCCTTTAAATACTTTCAATCCCCTCATAAATTTGATTTTCAACTTAAGTTTTATTGTAATTTTCTGGTAATGCTATTTGGCGATCTTGTTAAATTTTAGCGGTTAGGTTTTTATTACTTATTTTTAACTTAAAGATAGTTTTTGTTAATGTTTTTTCTCGTTTGTTTAATGTGTATGTGCAATGTTAACAGCAATATTAAATTAATTTTTAGTACTACTACCTCCCTTTTTTTAATATTTTTTTAACATGTTCAAAACTTTTTATTCATTAAATTTCAAATTGCTAAGTAAGTATCAATGTTGTATCTTAAAGATCCTGTATAATTTTTAAAGCCAGCATTTTCTCCGGTTATAAATAAATTTACATATTTTTTGTTGTAGTTTTATTATTGTAACTTTCTCTTTTTTGAAAATTAAATTTCTTTTGGTTTATGTGCTTTTTGTGTATGAAAACTTCATCGTTAGATTTAATTTTTTGTTTGAATTTCGGTTATAACTTCAAACTTTTGTGATAATTTATTTTCTAGATTTTCATGGCATCAACGAAGCGGAACTGTTTATTTTCTAAACTATACGGAGTCTGTCTCTTTATTATAAATGGTACTATGTACTATGTATGCATCTGTATATACTTATATATATATGTATATATATACATATATACATATGAATTTATGCAGATTTATATAAATTAATAAAATTGTTAATTGAATTTAATGAGAAATTTTTGGGAGGAAGCTAAAATTAAAGTCTAACACTTTTTATTCGAAATAAAGGTTCAATTAAGGGATGGTAGAAATGTATTTTAGTAAAGTTTGTGCTAAAATTAAAACTACATAAAATAATTAAATTATTCTTTAACTCTACTTTTTATGGAACTTAATAGTGGAACCTACGGCTTTAGTTTACTATAATTTGTATACGTGTCAGTAATGTTAAATATTAAAAAACTTTGAAATTGGGTCAATCAATAAATATGTTCGCTTTTTTTTTAATTATAACAAAGAAAAAACAAAAAAGACGCATGGAGACTCATTCTAAGAAATGCGAATAACACTAAACATTCGAACGAAATCAAATACAAAATAATCATACACTCATCAAAAAAAAAAAAAAAAACGAAAACAAAACAAAGAAACTAAAAGTTTCTTACACCCGTCAAAAAATGCTTAAAAATCAAATAGGCGTGACGTGCGAAGCGTGTAAACTTCATGCGTTATTGCAAATGAAAAACTAAAATTTTTGGTGGATTTTCCACTTGTGCTTCACACATACATGCACAAACGGATTGAAGGGAGGAGAGGGGAGGGTGTGCGGTCTTGGAGATAAAACCCTCCTCTCCCCCTTTTAGATAAAAATTTGATATTTTTAGCAATGCTATATTAAAATTTGTATTTTGCTCCCTTTAAATTTAAGCAAATAAACAAACGCATTATATTTCATAATGTTTACATTTTATTTTGCCCCCAATCAAAAGAGCGCATTTTCTTTATGGCAAAAATATGTAGCAAACATTTTATTTTGTGGAGCGTATATGGTTTTGCAAGTAGATGAATTGCAATTTAGCAAGAATTTTCTATGATTGGGATTCGACTGAAGCGAAAATTTTTAGTAAAACTTTTTTTTTTTGTTTATCTGTTTTGAGGAGAAAAAATTCATAAAAGTCTAGAAAATATTAATATATTCTAGTATCACGTATTTCACTGATACTTTTGTATCGGCATTACTGGAGCACACAAAACTACATCAAAACAGTCACTTATGGTCTGAAGCAATGTACAAAAAATGAATCTACAAATGGTTTTACTCAAATTTGTTCAAGAAATCATAGGTTAAAACGGATTTCGAGTTTCAGCATTTTTCCAATAGGTATTGGTCGTGATTCTTTTCACAAAAATTATTATGTGATCAGAAAAATTAGTAGTAGGTTGGTCATTTTAGGCTCTTTCATCACTGAAACCCGAACCTTCAACTATATAGTTCCGATATCAATCAGCTGGTATCGGAATGATCCTGATGATGAAGAGACATTAGAACATCTACCAGCTTTCCCAAAATAAACTCCTATGTCCGTCACCGTTTAAACCTTTCACTCACTTTTTTTCTTCTGCAATGTAAATGAATCTCCAAAAGTTAAAATTTTAGGTTATTATGCTCGTTCGCATAATGCACTTTATGTACACAATATAATTTCAAACATTTGATTTCAACAAATATTTTCTCTTTTATTGCAGGTAAACAAAAGAAAAGTGTTGAACAAAAGACTAAATGGGTTAAATTGTTTAATCAAGCATTAAATTGGATTTTTTGTGTTTTGTTTCGATAAGCAAAGTAAGTTTTATTTTAGTACGATCATTTTTCATGCTTTAAAAGATCAAAATAATAACAAAATTAAAAGAATAGTAACATTTCTATTGTATAGATTTTCCTTTTCTAAACACACATCAAAGCGGAAATTAAATCTCCCGTTATATCTAAAATTTGTATTAGTGTGAGCTGTTTCGTTAAATACGATAAGTTTAGATGTGGCGATGATATCATAATTTGCAATTAATTGAGTACATTTGGAAGTAAAAATAAAAAGTATTTCATTTGCATAAACTTCATTAATATAAAGGAAAAGTAAATTGTGTCATAGATCTATACCAACATTCATAAATGTGTCATTCCAATCCAATACAATAGTGACAACAACAAAGTGAAGATAAATGATGTCATAACATTCATGCTATAATTAATGATGAAGCATGTGAGAATTATATGATTTACTTGTACACAAGGACTGTTTGCAATTACATAACCTGCGAGTATGCGCGATTACGTAGAAAAACTTGTCCTACTTTTTTTATGTTATACTATATGCAGTGTTCCTAAATATTCAATTTTTTATAAAAATCCGCCAGATTTAATAGGACGTTATGGTTTTTGGGTACACATATAAATTCACATTCCAGAACTTGTTTGGACTACAATACAAATACAGAACACATACTTAAACTCATTGTTTTGTATTAAAAAATAAATCGTACAAAACGAAATACAGTACCGTTCTGTAGGGATGGTCATCCTATGTATTATATAACACGTAATTGGTGAAAACTCGTTGGGGATTTTACTATACACCTGAAGTAATAGATGATTTTTTATTTGTTTAAATTAAATTTAATATATTAAGTTCTTTTACTTCATTTTTTCAAATCAGTACCATTCATGTCTTTTTAGTATAATTGTTGATTCAATAATTCTGGAAAAGCACTGGAGGAAAAAGAACTAATTTGGCATCACTGATAACTCATATACATATATATTAAATAAGTTAAATTAAATAAAGCACACACACACATAGACCTTTTGTTGAATTAACTTCGCAGACATATGCACAAAAAAATAGTGTGACATTAAAATAAATATTGTAAAAATCTCAACTTCATGCATTCAATATAAAAATATGTGTGGAATTTAAATTAATTTGACCGCACATTATTAACCCTTTGTTACACAATTTCGCAAATAAAACTGCTGACTTGTATACTTAATGTAAATAAAGCCAGCCATTGGGCGTATTCACAATGTGATTTATTTGGTCTTGTATTGTGTATTTATGATAAATTTGATACTTGTTTGATATTTGTAAATTTGATAAATTTACAGAAACCTCATGCAAACCACTATTTCATTGTGTATACATCTATAGTGACGGAGGGAAACCTTGCTGTGTGGTAAATTCTAATTAGGAAATTAATTTTCGTTTTGTGTTAATATCTAGCACTTAAGGGGGAAGGCCACTGTGAAGGGTTAACAAATTTTTTTTATCTTGAATTAAAGTTTATATATTCAAAAATTTTAAGTCAAAATTCCAAAAGTTGCCTGACTTACTATTTTAGCTATTTTAGTGATAGTAAGTAGACTGAAAACTTTAAACGCGTTTTTCTCAAAACGACTTTTTTCGAACTGGTCGCGTCGATAATTCGATAAAATATTAATCGATTTTCAATTCTTCGTTTTGTTCGTCTTTTCAGTGGCTATCGTTAAGCGTAGCCAATTTTCAAATTTTTGATTTTTACTCTTTTAAATTTTCAATCAGTCGCCATTTTGTGGAAAATAAAAAAAAAAAACGCTACGTGCGACGAGAATTATACTCATATAGAATATTAAAAACTAAAATTTTTTTTCAGAAAATGGAGGGGGAATTTTTTCGGGCTCCACGGCAACGCATATATCTTCAAAACTATTCAATATTTTTTAATAAAAATTATTGGAAATATTGTTGGAAAAGCACTTAATAAAACGATCCCCATATTCCTTTATTTGACAGATAAAAAATTTCCGATAATCATTAATTTTTCAATTTTTCCTGTCGTCACAGTGGCCTTCTCCCTTAAAGTTAATATTCAAGGTCTTGTACGATAAAATTAACCTTTTTCTTTTTTTTTTTGCTACGGCATAATGAAAAATTGTTGGAAAATGAACAATAAGATTTTCTTAATTTAAAAATATGCTATGAAAGTGCGTTCAAGATCTGGTTTATAAAATTGTATTTCTTGCAATAGCTTATCACAAATACATCATATCGTGAATACCGCCATTGAATTGTAATAAAAAAAATTCTTTTGCATTGAAGAAAATACAATTTTTTCGCTTTAATATCGTAAAAGCGTAGAAAAGTTAATAAAGGAGTAGAGGAATCCGAAGAAACAGAAAAGAAAACATTTATTGTTATTTTTTTCACCTCGACCTCTTTTAATTTGCTTCTACTACATATAGCAAGTATATTGTCACGATTGACGAAATGACTAATTGACGCTCTGATCACATGTTCTTCTTCTTCTCTGGGGTGCTTTTGTCATATGCACATATTTATGTACAGTAAGTGCGTACGTGCCTGACTTTTTTTACACGACGCAGCTGTTTTTAATGAAGACGCAATGAGAGTGTGAAGAATATTTTCGTGCTAAAAAATCACATATTTGGAGTTTCGAAATATTTCTTGTAATTTTTGACCAGCCGTGAGAATGAGAGATGGGAGGGGGTAGGGGGATTTTATAATTAGACTAATGGCTTGATTAAAAATTAAGACCCTACAATACAGAGCTCTTCTTTTTATGTATTCGATGATTAGTTTATAGCTTGGTATTGAGTTCTCGGCACTGAAATACTCGGTACTCATGCACCACTAGTCAGTAGTGGTTGGGATTAAGTTAAAACGTTGTGAATACATTGGTAATTGCTGATAATGACTCTGATTAATCACCACCACCGACACATTCGCACATCGAAAAATTTCTCTATGACTTTCTTTCATCGCGGCTTCGTACATCTTTTTCGCGACACCAGCTGTATTTAATATATATTTTTCACGAAACGAAAATTCTACTCTTTAGCAAAAATAAACAAAGAATAAAGAATAAATCTTGTTAATTAAAATAGCGTCCTGTATGTTTCTTTGCTCATTCCTACACAGCAATTCGTCAGTATTATAAAAGGAGTAGCAAGACAATCTTCCATACGATTGCGATTATAAACTTTTCGGTGCATGTGTTATAGAATTATGTTATAAGCGATAGAATAAATGTTATACAATTCTCTAATTATTTACAGGATGATTTTTGTGGGGTTAATTTCTGATTGCAGGATCTTCCGTTTTTCCCCCTATATGACAATTTTATAGTCTGTTTCATTTAATACCTTTACTAAAATTTACTACAGAAAATGTTTTAAAGATTAATTATTGGAATAAATGGTGCGGTAAGAAAATTTTCCACGCAAATTTTCATTTGAAAACTCTATAGGAGACCTATAGAATCTTGGCTCCAAAAAAAAATTACTTAAAACCAGCTTTTTACTTCGCTGTTACGATTCGTCTTGACACTGTGAGCTCTTCCCATTCATGTACAAATAAACTTATTTACCTAATATACATGCATCATCTTCATACAACAATTAGAAAGGTCGGAATTATCTTTAAATATCCTTAACAAAAGAATGGATGATGGCGTCCTTACTTGGACTCAAAATCTGCTTGATTTTGCCTTAATTACCTTTGACTGCCCCCAAATCTTTCTTGCCATTTCCGACTTAATAGAATAGACTTTCTTTAAAGTTTAAAACTAAGTAGAGAACAAAAGTATTATTAAAATTTTTCTCACATTTTGATTTAAGTAAATTATTATTTTCCGTTTCACATTAAATTTTTGTACATATAGCTTATCAATAATAATGACAGTATGACATCATTATTCATTATTACACAAAGCGGCAAAACTGAACCTTCATTACCCACGCTCACATACTTTTCCCTCATACTTTCCATTCCATTCCTTTCCGTTTTGTTACATTTGATTTCTTCTGTATACAATATCATTGTTTTTTTAATAAACTGTTGATATTCTATAAATACTATTTGTATAACTACCAATAGGAAAAAATAAATGAATTAATAAATAAAAAAAAAATCAACTTCATTACTAAATAGAATACGTTTACGTTTCGTAACAAAGCATTTAACATTCCGACAGACAGCAATGAATCATAATGATGATTTGGTATTTGAATACTCGTATAGTCGCCAACCCACTAAGCGTTCATAACCTCAAAGCGAGCTTTAAGCTTCTACTCTACACGCTATTTTCAACTAAGTATCATCATTGAACGGCTTAGAATAGAAGAATTAAGTTCACATCTCAGTTATTTCGCAAATATTTTCGTTACATTTATTTTGCAAGTTTTAAGAAGCTTCCAGTTTTAAGTCACGTATGAGAAAGCTTCCAGTATTGATAGGAGACCTCAAATAAAACACGAACCGGCAATAATTCAACGCTCATTGCTACTCAATATCATTTAACCACATCACATCAAACCGCATTAAGCTGAAAATTAACAACGTTGCTCGATAAAATTAGTTAACTTACGCTTGATAGTACAATAAATTATATAAATTTTTTCTGAATACAACGAAGTCTCGATTTGCGTTGTTTTAATTTGCGATTTGAGCTTTTAAAATTTCAATTTGACACTATTTAGATTTAAAGAAGTAGGTAATCATCATTTCGATTTGTATCGTTTTCTGTGGGACCAACTAACAACGCAAATCGAGGTCAGGGTGTAATTGTGTTTTATTTTATAAGCTGAAAATAATCAGCAAATAATGAAATGCATTTGAAGCGTTTCAAATGAGTTTTTATTTTGCACAGTTGCATTTGGCGCCAACATTTCCTTTTTCCGCCCGCCTTCGCTTTTGTTATGATGACGAAGTTTCTTTTCTTTTAAGTACTTTTTACTGATAATGCAAATTGTGCCCTATTTTTTCAAAAAGTTTTTATTTTTTTTATTTTTATTTTTCACTTTATTATATATTCATTGCGCAATTTTATTTTATATGTATGGAAAGTGTAAATTTATTTACATACTGAAAGTTATTAAATTTTATGAGGATTTGCAAATGACGAGAACAAAAAGGGAATCGTGTTATCCAAAAACCATTGTGACTCTTTGAAGCATGCTACGTACCGCACTTTGCACTTTCAAAGGTTTTGTTCATTTCGCAAGTCGATTGCTAGTCCTTAACGCCAATTTTTTGGCACTTACAACACTCCAGTTATGCTTACAACACATCCTGCTTTGTCCTTTCATATTCCAATGGCATACCTATAAACATTTTGTACTTAAAATTCAAACACTCCTAACTATTTAAACATTTCCGTTTTCTTCTTCTTTCAAAATAAATTTTATTTATATACATATACATATGTAAGTAAGTACATAAATAAAATTATGAATAATTTGCAGCGTTATTCAATTATTGAATTATTTTGTATCAATATTTTGCATTTTACTACGAACACGTTCAGCATTTTCACATTCAGCGGCGTATTCGTCATTTTGCTTATAAATATACGCGTTGAGCTCATTGTTATTTTGCATTGTTTTTTCTGCTTCTTCTTTTTATTTGATAAACTCAGAAAAATTCTCAATATTGTTTTGCAAAAGTGTATATCTATAAAAGTGTTTCGTGCTTTCTTGTTTTTGTTTCATTGAAAACTGAAAAGCATTTCGTATGATCGCGTAGACAGACATCATCTGTCCCTCTTGTGGTTCTCGTGTCTGTCTGCAGCAAATTATGAGCGCCGAGTTTTTTACCTTCAATTTTCTAACAAGTAATTTATGATTTTCTAATTTTAGTTCTTGAAAACCAAATAATAAAACAAATTGATACAAAATTTATGTTTTGTTTTAAGTAAATGTGAAAACGAAAAGATTCTATTTTCTATTTCTTTACGCGAAAGTTTTCAAGTTTGTAGATACAAATATTTTTGAGTTTTCTTTTTTTTTTTTTTTGAGAATTACATTTTTATTAAAATTTTATATTTAATATGAGGCACAATCGAAATTCTTAAAATTCTTTCGTGTAGGAATTTCAAGAGCTTTCGTAATTAATATTTCAAGAAAATAAAAAAATTAAATTTCTTGAGCAATTTTCTTTCAGTTATTAAAAGTTTCATACTATTTGAAGTTTTTAGTTTAAACTACAAAAAAAAAAAACTTTGAACTTGAACCTCTTTAAAACTTCTGCCAACCCACTCATTAAAGAAGCCACATACTTAGGAAACTAAAAGATTCAAGTATTTTTATTCTCTTCTCTAAAAATGTTTCAATTTCTAATTAATTTCAAAATCAGCTTCATGTGATACAATTTTTATGATTTTTTGATTTTGATTTTTCTTGTGCTAAATAATTTCGTTCTCTCAATTTAGACGAAAACTGGAACTAAGCGTTTCTAAATTAGATTCTTTTTGTATTTTTGTGTCTGTAGCACACAGTCAAAGTTGTTTTTTTTTTTTTTTTGTTAATTTTCAACATGATGACGCCATCAAATTGTATTCGCTTGATATTTTTCGATGCTGTCAGCTTCATTTTATTTGTAAATTAGAACTTGTTTTTTTTTTTTGTGTGTGTGTCTTTGGTACAATTTTTTTGTTTGTTTAAATTTTTTTTTTTTTTTTGTATATGAGGCAATTTCATAAACGATCGATCACATTCTCTTTCTTCATTTTCTTGTCGTGTATTGTAAAATAATTTTTTATTTGCATAAGTTCGAGCAGTTTTTAATAGAAAAAAAACGAGTAAAACTGGTTCTTTTTGTTAGTTTTGAGAAAATTACGAAAATTAAGTTGGTTTCGAAATTTAGTAAGAAAACTATCTTTTAAATTTAGTAACTATTTCGGATTTTCTTTAAAGTTCAGCTTCATTTTATTTGTAAATTAGAACTTGTTTTTTTTTTGTGTGTGTCTTTGGTACAATTTTTTTGTTTGTTTACATTTTTTTTTTTGTATATGAGGCAATTTCATAAACGATCGATCACATTCTCTTTCTTCATTTTCTTGTCGTGTATTGTAAAATAATTTTTTATTTGCATAAGTTCGAGCAGTTTTTAATAGAAAAAAAAACGAGTAAAACTGGTTCTTTTTGTTAGTTTTGAGAAAATTACGAAAATTAAGTTGGTTTCGAAATTTAGTAAGAAAACTATCTTTTAAATTTAGTAACTATTTCGGATTTTCTTTAAAGTAGTTTTTTCTCTACATGACTATATGAAAAGTGGAAGTACAAAAACTTTGAAATTGTTTAAGACACGCGGCGATTTCAGAAAAAAAACAATTTGTTTGTTCATAAGTTTGATTGTTCTGAAAAAAAAACTTTTGAGTTCGACCATGAATAATATAGTATTTTTTCTATATATACAGGGGCGGATACAAGGGGGGAAGGCGGGGGGAAAGGGGGAAATTTCGCCCCGCCCCCCAAAAGTTTTTCAAACGCTTAAAAATTTAATAACTTAAACAAGCAAAAAGGTGAACATAGTTAGTTATTGTTGTTTTAAGTTATTACGATTTACTTTTAATTATAAGAATAAGGAATAATCTTGCTCATTAAACCACTTTCCTTCTCTATGGAAATGTGCTGAATATAATAATACCTAAACCAAATAAATCTGAAAACTCAGTGCCTATAAGTTTGCTGGCAATATTCTCGAAAATATTCGAAGTAGTAGAATGCTAATAATACAAGAAAATAAGAATATAGTTCCGAATCACCAATCGTCGTAAGCACAGTACTCCTGAGCAATATCTTCAATATTGTCACTGACTTTCTGGAATGCAAAAAATATTGCTCTCAAGTAGAGAATTGAATCCACAAAAAAAAAAAAAACAAAATTATAGGTTTCGGGTCGGTATAAAGAAAATCCCAGATGGGAAAGAGAAAATTTGAATACAGAATCATTCTTAAAATTCTACTAATTCTCAACCCATTATAAACCAATCTACAACCGAAAACTGAATAAATGCATCCTATTGTTATATTTTCCACGTTCCTTTACCTTGGAAATAGATTATAGAAATTGTGAAATTCTTTGCTACAAGAACAGGGTTTACCCAAAATGCGTAACATACCCGTAAGTTTTCACATGGCTATAAAGTTTATGAATAAGCAAAAAAACGATACAGGAACGAGAAAAAAAACGCTCCAGCCTGCGTTTAGGTTCATATAGAGAATTTTTATTTTTTATTTCGCCCCCTCTCCGCCACTGATATATATAAATTTCAAGATCACATCTCTAAGAATAGAAGAAAATCTGTTTTTTAACACTTTCATTTGGAATCTTTATATACTGAACAAGTTAGTTTTTATTTTAGCAGAAATAATAATAAAAAAAAACAAATATATAAAACATATGAATGCCAGCAGCTATAATATAATTTTTCAAGTGTGTTGAATGAAGAATGAATGTTCTAATAATTTTCTTATTGTTGTTATTTATAATTTTAGATTAATTATAATTGAATTACAAAATATCAATCACTAAACAATTGAAAATGTTGTTTTAATTGCAGCTATAATACAAATTTATCATTTAGGCAAAATAAATATTATTTTGTAATGAAAGTGATATACGTTTCACAGACTTTCAAGTGCCCAACTAAATTCTGAACCTGAACACAGTGAGAATAAGTCAGCAAAGTCCAGTTCCAAGTTCCACAAACAACATTTCTAATTTTTGTTTTTTTTAATTTCCTATTTAGACGAGCAAGAATATAATTATGTTAAACTTAAGTTCCACAATATTTTAATTAATAACTATTGAAAATTTTCTTTCTAAATTAGGCAGTTGAAAAGTAAACAATCATCATCAACCAGTAATCAATTAAAGTTTTCACAATTCCATTTTGGTGAATAACAAAGTAAGTGAGAACAAATTTTTCACACAATAATTGGTTAGTGGATAATATTTTTGTTGTTGCTGTTGTTGTTGTTGTTATTGACGACGCCCTATTTTACAAACAACACGAAAACATTGTGCCACTACATAGATGCTACCAGCAATAATTGTTGCTCATCAATTTTCAATTTGACCCTTTTTATTTTTTTGTATACACACACACATACACATAGGGAAAAATGTGAGGAGAAACTGCAATTTTTCTATTAAGACAAAAAAAATAATAAAAGTAAAAGGAAAGAGTGAAGTTTGATGGTGGCGATGATGGTGGTGGTGGTAGACAATTTACTTTCCAATTGCTAATAAAAAGACAAATTGATTGTGTAGAAGTAGAAAATTGCATGGAAAGGCTTGCAACATTCTGCAATATTTATGTATGTATGTCTGAACATTCTATACGAAAGCTTCATAGGAGAATGATTCTATACTTTATTTTTAGACTGTACTAGTACTGTATACATATTTGCAATCAATAAAGCGAAAAACAGCTTGTTGCTGATCGTTGTATTATTTATTATTATTGTTGTCTTTATTGTTGTAGCATTCCCGGTAAACTTGCTCGATACAATCTGTTTTAAGTCTTCCTCTTTCACAGTTTGTTGTTTTTTTTTTTCAATTAAACACAATTATGGATACATGCCAAAGGCAAAATAGGTTGTCTTCATTTAATTTAACGTCAATAAAGATACACAAAACAAAATTTTTTTTTATTTGAAATTGGTTCGATTAAGAGCTATAGAAATTTTGTAGCAACAAAAATTTATTGGTTGAACAAATGGGTGAGGGAAAAGAAAGAGACTAAAGGGTCATTGAAATCGATATAGTACAGAGAAAAGTTTAAAAATATCACAATAATTAATTAAGTTTAGAATCTGTTAGTAAAAGTTTATTTAAGTAGTTAACATTTAATTAAAAGTATGTGGAACGTAAGTAACCTGTGAAATGTGGGTTGTGACTCAAGCTCCCTGAAATGGCCCAAATCTAAAATTGGGAAAGGGCCCCGAAAATTATATTGAAAGCAACAAAAACAAATTATGATCAGAATTATTTAGGGTAATAAATCATGCTTTTTAAGTTTGGATGTAAGTTCATTATTGAATAAGGCCCAAAACACGTATATTGTGGAAAACTGATTTTTAGAGCCTTTTTTAATTTTTTTTATTATGAAAAGGCGAGTCTTAGTAATTATAGTATTTATGATTTAACTATTCTCAATATTTATGTTTTTTGGGAATTTGATACAATTTGATAAGTTGAGCCTATGTAATTATACTTAAATGATAAATCTACTAGCTTCTCAACTATATTTAAACTAATCTCAAACTTGAACTTGAAAGAATTTTATACCTACTAAATTCGTGTGAATTTAAAGTTTAGGGGAATAAATTTGGATAAAAAATGCTCAAATTGCATAGTATTATTCATTCAAGTTCTAAAAAACTAAAAAGTTCCATAAATTGAGGCCAATGAAAATATACCCCAATTTTGAACAATTTTTCGGAATTTTGTTTTAAAGTAGAGCGAAAAATTTTTCGACTTATGTTCCATTTGTGGATCAAAACTAATGAAGTACGGATTATGACATAATTTGTTAATTAAAAAAATTGTTGTATAGCAACCACTCGCTGTGATCATTGCATGCAATCCTCTTTTTTCGTCATACCACTACTCCCTTTCTTTTTTCTCCCTCGGCCTTCCATGATTTCCTGTAAAACAAATACTGCGGTTTTGCTGTTGTTCATTCTTCACTCATTTTGTTTTACCTTACATTTAATTTTTCGTGACCAAATTGAAAGTAATTTCAAAATTGTATATATTCTAGCTAAATATAGTAAATACGGCATGTTTAACTGCATTATTTGTTGTTGGTAAGCATGCGATGAATATAAAGCAAATATACAAAAAAAAAACCTGTAAGTGGCCAGTCGACAAACCGTCGACATTAGTTAATTTTCTCAATAATAAGAGGAAGTATTCGAATTTATTTACAATATAAGTAGTTTCGAATTGTTTTGCCATAAAGTTTTCCTAGAAATATGTGCCCTTTTTTGATATTGATTACTTTATTTTGGCTTCGTTCCACATGTAATTAATGCAGTAATTGCAACATTTAGTTGAGCACATAAAAGCAATAATGATTGTAATTTACTTCCACAAATAAAGAAGGAGATAAAAACTAATTAAAAAACTAAATATAACTTTGGGGCAAATGTCTGTGGTAGAGCTTTTTATTCTGTGGAATATAATCTTTCTGCAGAGGCTATCAATGATGTAATGTGTTTTCGACATATTAGGCTAAATTAGTAGCCCCAATAAGCTTCATCAATTGTATATTGAACTTAAGATGAGATTTAGATTTTACTTAAAATCAGAGGAAAAATTTCAGAATAATATTTAAAATGTGCGTCATATTTAATGGTTTTACTTATACTCAATTTTTTTCTTATTGCGAAATTACTTATAAATTCGATTACAAAATTCGTATACCTAAAAATACATATTAAAGTATAAAATATAATAGAAACAAAAACAAGAATAAAAAGCCACAATGCCTTTCATTAATAATAATAATAATAATAATCGCATAGTACTGAACTGAACTTCCACTTGAATTACTCATAATCATATTAGAGAATGCTTCACTTGTTGCCCATATCAAAATACAACATTTAATACATTAATATACACACATAAACATGTACATATATTTGTTTATGTATGTACATATAAACAGCACAAAAAAAAAAAAAAAAATATAAAAAAAATTCGTCAGCATTCTAAATTTATTTTATTTTGTTTTGAGACTTATGCGTTATCGTCATTGGTTTTTAAGTTAGTAGTATTAATTTTTTCCACACTTTAGAATGTGTATTTCTGTGAGAAGAAAGAAAAACAAAAAGTGTATTCTGAAACAAAAAAAAATTAAAAAACTAAATTATTCAAAAATATAGTTCAAGTGCAACGTTTTTTCTAATGCAAAGTACAAACAGATACGTCGTTACTCAATGTGTCACGCATTATTTTTTAAATTATTTTGAAAGAAAAAATTAAAATAATTCGTGCCGGCAACGAAATTCACTGTGTGTCAGTGTTTTTTCACATATTTACTTTATTTTATATTAATTTATTTTATTGTTTTTTTTTTTGTTTTTTTATTATACCGGCGACATATGCCGAAACTTTTTGTGAGCGCGCTTATGTCATCATCATGAATTTCAATTAAGAACGTTTTTTTTTGCGCAAAAGGAAAAAAATTAAAAAAAAATAAGCTATACATAAAAAGTTAAAATAGGGAAGAGAATGACAAAACAACTTTTTTTTTAAGTTTTTATTTTTTGCAAATGTATAATTTCTTAGAATTTAACATAATAAATATTTCGCAAACATGTCTTTGAATTAATTTCTCTGTTTAATTTTCTTATAAAATTTTTTTTACTTAATTTCCCATCAGAAACAGTTTTATGAAAAAAATAAATGTTTTGGATCATTACAAATTTAAATCATTTTCTTTTTTTTTTAAATACACATTTTGTTTATTATCGTTCATCTTTGTGAACAGCGCTCTAGCAGTTTTCAAGAAATTATAGCTCGCGTTCTACCAAGTTTAATTTAAATACATTGAAGAGCAAAGCTATAACAATGATCAACCACAGAAACTTTGTTCCAGTAAATTGTTTGTACGTATTTAAAATTTTGGCGTACAAATGAATGGATATTGTTCTATATCAGTGATGGCCACCTATACATTCAGAATGATCGACTCAGCACGTTTTCTATGGAAATGAGCCCTATTCGTGTGAAATTTCTTATGCTCCTTGCACGCGGGCTACCCTTTGGTCCGCTCTGTATGTATTATCTTCGTGTTGCAAATCAACAAGTTGAAACATAATGAGAACTTTCTTTTATTCTTAATAAATTCTCAAATAATCATCAAGATTAGAAGAGTGTCGGATACCGTTTCTGTTCTTTAGTCGTAGGTTGCTGGAATTACCCACAACCATTTTGCCTCATTTGAAATGACAATAGCGAGTCAAGGCTTTGTTTTAAATGAGAATTTTTATTCTCATTCAGGTTTATGTGGGATTGAAAATGTTTTTTTTTTTTTAATTACCTACTAAAAGTTCTTGGGTTCTTTGAATAAAAATTTCTACAAAGTTGAAGATTTCTCATTTAATATTTTCTACTACTAAGTCAAATGAAAAGTTTATGTTGACAATGACAATATTAAAAAATCTTGAATGAAAAAAAAAAAAAAAAAATGGAAGTTGAATCAAATCAACAAACAATGCTTTAAAAATTACAAAGAGTATTTAATTTTCAACTTTTAATTACGGGTTACCTTCAGAAGAATTTATACACTTTACATGTATATTTTTTGTATTTTTTATGCATGAATGTATGTCATTTCTTTATTCAATTAAACAAATCCACAGAAATTTCACATGAAAATTTTACGGTAAAATCAACAAGACCCTAAATTATAAAACAATGGGAATTATAACTATATTTTTTTGCAAAATTGCTATACATAAAACTTGAGAAAATTAAATGTTTCCCAAAAAAAATTGTTATAATAATGCCATTTTTATATTTAATACAATAGCCCTAAGCATAGGTTCCATTTTATAGAATGTGAAAAGTCAACTTCCAGAGTTCTGTTTCCTACTTTTCAATTTGGTGCACTTAAACATAAACTCAAGGGCGTGTTTATGCTTTATATTATTCGTGGTGGACAATAACATGACACCACAAATCTATTTTCTGCAAATATTGTCATCATTTTTCATTTTAATTACAAAACTTCTCAGCAACTTTTGTAGCAAAATCCCATATATATAAAAAACGTACGATCTTTCTAGCATTTGTTGAAACTGAAAGTTTATAAAAATGAAATAATTCACTTAAAAAGTAAAAGTGTTCTTCTCTAATGATATCATAGCACACAGCAAATTACACTTGAGGTAGTACGTCATCAATTGCAAGAAACTAAATCGGCTTAGCAGCAACACCTCACTACACCACATGTTGCTGCAGGCAATTTGTTTAATGAATAATGTGAATAATTTGTTTTGCAAATTTTATGTTGCTTCTGTCATCGTCTAAATTTGACTTGGTGTATTCGTATTCATTTATTTACCAATAATAAAAACAATTTTATTTTGTTGTTTTTTTTTTACAGCATTTAATGCACACATATTAGTTTCTTTAGTGGTTTGTAAAAAACACAAACAAATACAAAGTCGATGTAAAAATATGATTTCACATTTTATTATTGATTTTGATGTTCTTTCATATATCTTGACCTATACCTTGCTCTCAATTACATCCATATGCGGCTGAGAGAACGAAAAAGTGTGAAAGTTGACATATTGCAGTAAAAATGTTGACATCATTTTATTTGTCAAAGCGAAGAGTGAGTGTAGCTAAGTAGTAGTTTATGTACGTACAAATTATAAATTAAAAGTCAATGGTACCTAATGGTAGTTTTCAATTAGATACAAGCACATCCAACAATAAAAATGAGCAATGAGTCATTTTAAGTTGAAAATTCAAGTTTTAGAAATAAAAAAGCTGTAGTAACTTTTACTGGGATGTATATTATTTAAAAATATACTTAAAATTAGTTACATGAGTTAAACTTGTTATACACCATAATTGGTTTAAAATTAAATGTATGTGTTACTTATAAGTTTTATAAGTTTAGGTTATACATTTCATCCAAGTTTTAAGTCCTGGTTTCATTAGAAAACATATCAAAATTAATTTTCGGCTCTTCATATGATATTACAATAATACTTACTCAAAGCTACTAATTTATAATTATTGTATTTATATAAATTTGAATAATTTCTTACTTACGCTATTTTTAACACTGCAATGTTTAGTTGGTCTTCTGATTAACTTTGCTTCAGTTACAGATAGTTCCCTTCAATTAACACGGACAATTTTTATGTTCTCACAGTTATAGATTTTTTCCTGATTGAAATTAGTGGCAACCCTTATCTGGCCTTAGTGGTTTGTACTTTAGAATATTACTACAAATCTGAGTCGGTTAACATAAAAATGGGAAAGCGCAATCTTTGTTTTCATTTGCTTATCAAAGCATTAAATAGTAATCAATTACAAAAATAAATACTTTCTGTATTTGAATTAAAACTAAGCATTAGATACCACATAATTTTTGTAATCATTAGTTAAAAACTGATTTGTAGAGCGTTGCCACATTTCGCTGAAGAGCAAAGGGAGAGACAGCACACATTTCAACTTTAAAGCGAAGAACGAAAAAGTAGCGGAAATTTTTATAATTTTTAGCGAAAACAATTTGTGGAACTCATTGTAAAAACAAAATGGGAGGGAGAAAGAAAATAACGTTTGAATTTCCTTGCTTTTAGTAGAGACATTTGTTTCCAATTGCTTTGATTTTCTGTACGCTGCTCAAAGGGGTATGAACTGTCTGTCTGTCTGTCTTCATCTAATTGTGTGTCGTTCAACTGAAGATTACATACTAGGTGGCGCAAAAGAGCAAAAGAACGCGGAATAATCCACATTGGCGATTTGCATTGGTTTGCAAGAATAATCCATCTTATTATTCTAGACTTCTTTCTTTGGGGTTGTTTGAAGTCAGTGATCCATGTGAAAAAGCTACAAATTCTAGCAGACTTAATGTCTGCGAGAATAGAATCGGGTGATTACTTTTGCACCACCTTGTACATACGTTCATATGTATGAAAAATGAGCATATAGCAACAAGACCTCCCACCCACGAAAAGTGCATCTTATTACATGCATATATGTGCGTTTGTGTGCAAGTGTGTGTATTTGCGTGAGTTACTAGCGTTCGCGTGCTTCCTTAATATCCGTTAGCATTCAACCTCGTAAACAACAATTTATTTTTTATTTTTACGCCATTTGCTATCGGTTTCGTCTTTTTTTCGACGCCATGTTCATGCGTTTCTCTTTTACTGTCATAAAATTACAGTTATTTTAGCAAAGGCTAAAAGACGCCAGTCTGGTTCTTTTGCCAACAGTTCTCTAAAACATTTCATTACAGCTTTTTTGCTGTTTCTGTTGCCTTGTTGTTCTTGTTGTTGGTAACAACGGAAATACCCTTCCTCCTACTGTTAATGGAATCAAGTTAAAATTGAAATCAAACATTGCCATGTTTGTTTATGACTTTGTCAGCAACAAACAAAAAATGAAATTTTTTCCCCTCATACACTACCCAATCTATCTACATATACATTGCATGTCTGTGTATATCCTTTTCATGTATGTGAAATTATTGGGACAACGTAGTCATAAATACTTGGCGACATAGATCTACATGAGCGTAAATTGTGCTTGTATTTTACCATAGTCGTCATTTTGATTTAATTTTTTTATTTATTTATGGTGTCATTTGTTTATATGTGTAGAACCTACGACAACATTTAAATTTGGCGATTTAAAAAAAAGCAGCAAAATAACTTAACAATAAAAGAAGAATTAATAGCCTCCATATGCTGTAGAGCTTGGTCGTGGACGTTGTCGTAGATTTTAAATGTCCACTGACGTAATATCGTACAGCAAACTGTGGAACATAAAATCTCAAGTTTAGCATCTTGCTAGCAACTAATAGCCAGGAACTTTCTTCGGGGAAGTCGATTGAGTTAGTTGAAAAAGAAATGATGAATAATAAAACAATATATATTTATTTGTTAATTCATTTTTTATCTTTAACCTCTTTAGGGAGTATAGGGGTGAAACTATGACATTGCCACCAGACGTCACTGTTATATGTTCATATTCTAAATAATGCCCTACTACAGAAGAAAACTAAAGCCCTTTTCGGGCTACTTGTGGCTGTTGATTAATTTGCTATAAATAATTTCAAAAATGATTTTTAAATAAAAGCTTCCGGCGTAGGTGATACTTAGTCTAGCAAGCTGTCACTAGACTACGGAGGCTGCTGATCAATTAATTAGTTAATCAATTTTTAAAATAAATAGGGACTATGAATTCATTCAATTTCATTAATCTTAATCCTATTTTTAATACGTTCAATTCAAAGCATTTAAGTTATAACTACTTAAAATTCAAACATTTCCAAAGGACTACCAAATATTTAGACTATAATTTCATCACTCCCACACTCTAAAGCTGCACCTTTTTGTGTTTACTTTGGATGCCAGTGCCTTTGTGGTTAATTACATTATAGCCACACTTAATAATGGAGTTTCTGAGTGAGAGAGTTTATTGCCAAAGTCTACTGTGCATGACATTTATGTGGATTGGGCGTGTGTATGAGAGTGTGTTGCAGTAAATAAATACACGCTCTAATGTGTGTGTATTGTAAACACAAATACGCTTCAGTGAATTATTGTGCCTTTGGGCCTATCCATCTACCATGAAACGAAGCACTACTGAAAAAGGGTAATTTTGTCTAAACTTTGGTAACATAACTTTATTTAAAGGTTTTAAAGTTTAATTTAGTATATTCAAATGCTAAATAAAAAACTTTCATAGCAATTTATATAGAAGTAGAATGTAATTGCATATACGTGGATGTTACTTTTAAAAATATTATAATTTGATTATATATATTCATTTATTGTTGCAAGTATAATGCTAGATTGCTTAAAACCCACACTCTCAAAGTACACGAGCATGGATATAGAAAACAGTTCAATTTAAATTAACTTGTTGCTTTTTTTTCTGATTCCACCCAGCAAACCAACGTTTTGCCACTTCCTCAAGTAAAAAACTTTTGCAATATCACTAAACTTTAATTTTTTTTGCAGACGACTTTTTCTTTTCTTGCAATTTAAAGAACACACCCACATCCGTCTGGAAAACAAAAAACGTGTGACGAAGAAAAAAGAAGAAATTTGTGAATTAACCCTCATCGGTCCCTCAAAAAATTACCTTAATTGGTCCCTAGTGTATCATATATGATACAATTAATAAAAATGGATTACATCAACACATACAGTATGTTTTAGCATATTATTTCGATTATGTAGATGTCGCGATCTGAGTGAATATTTTGATAGTTTTTATATGTTCATATGGGTGGGTTGGGATGGCTATCTAGAGACATGCTTAGGCCTGAACTGCCGATTGTGATAACTCATTGTTGGACCTACAGTTTAACGCCGATTCCGAATGGCGGTGTGGCAATTTTTTATCACATTGGTGGTTTTGCCTTGCCATTTCCTACCAAGATGCAAACTTGTACTCGATAGAGAATATAAGAAGGTTATAAGAATTAACCAACAGACCAAGATGAGAATCAAACCCTAACCTCCCGGATGAAAGTCTAGTGCACTACCACTACACCATCTAGGTCGTCATGTACATATGAAACAACGACCTGTTTTTCGTCTTGGTTCCAAATGCTGTAGATTAAGATTCGAATCCAGCCTTATATTTTCAACAATTTTTCGAGCGCGCGATGATGTAGGCATTTTAGGATGACTTTCAATTATAGGAATTATCGAATCAAATGCAATTGCGGATCAATTTGAATTTTTTGAGAGACATTGTACTATTCTCATCGTCCCATAACTGCGTTACAATTAGAATGCAGAAAGAAGCACAGGTGTCGATGTTAGAGTAGGCGTTCATTCTTGGACCTACAAATGTATGAATAGGACACATTCAAGCAAACCATTTCAAGCACCGCATATTTTTATATGTATTGCATATAATAAAGGAAAGGAAAGAAAGGGATCAAAATACATGCCTGAGACAATATCAGCACTATTTTTATATGAAACTTGAACATTTACATCAATTGGCTCATAAGAATATTGAATTGTTTTATCCTTTGATGAATACGCAGCAGCCATTTAAACTCGGATATTTTGCTATAAATTTTCAATGTCACTTGTCTTTCTCATGCTTTCTTCTTCTAAACTGCTTGTATTTAGATTAAAATCGAAATCTTTATTCTCTGATGCTGATGAAAAGTTACTTTCTTCACGATTTCCATAATTATGCATATATGTATCATATTGGATACACAGGGACCGATTTGTAACTTTTTTTGTACAGTCTCGCACATATATTACAACTACTTGTTTTATATAGTGTTATATTCCTCCTCAAAATTAACTACATGAGCCTTCATTTTATTTGAATCGGATAATAACTATAGAAGATATTTGATTGAATATATTGAAATTGTATCATATTGGATACAGGGGACCGATGAGGGTTAAGCGATGGTGATGGTAGCGTTTTTCATATTGTGGGGTACATGCACTTACGCTCGTATATTGCTCAAATGTCAGCTTACAGTAACTCATACCCATTTACCTACATTACTTAATTGTAGATTGCATTGTAGCAATATGAGAGAAAACACTTTCGGCGTTTTGTTCTTTTGCATTGCAGTTGGAAGTGTTGAGTTTCATGTTATGTAAATTTGTTTTCAACTCATATAACTTTAAGTGTACATAGAAAAATCGTTAGCAAAATGAGGTTTGAGGTTAATGCAACAAGCAAGTAGCAACTTGTTGCATGCGTGCTCAAGTTTATTTAATTTGATTTGGAAATCATTTATTTAAAAATAAATTTTGATACTTATTTTTAAAGTTAGTCTTACATGTATCGAAATAAAAAATAAATGCACCGCAGATCAAGATGGGCTCATATGAACGCCTTTGAATTGCATTCAATTTTCTTATAAACAACATGAGCTGCACATTTAGAGCTTTTGCATTTTTTGTTGTACGACTTATAACTAAGTAATAAGTGGGAGCGAAGTAGTTACTTTACGCAATTTGTTTGTTGTAAAACTGGCGTTATATAATTACTTAATTAATTAGTATGTGGAAAAGCAAGTTATTGTGCTATGAATTTTCTAGACTTGAAGGCGTCAGTATTTTTGTGTAGTAGAAAAAATATTTATTCTATTCAATTTGCATATGACACTTAAATTCTACCAACTAAAGTTTATATTTTTTTAGGAGACTATGAAAATTAAATCTAGAGGTTAATTTTCAAAGTCATGACTTAAGTTCATGTTAATTTCGTTATTTGAAGTTATATATAAACAGGTTAATGAACAAATGTAGTCATCACAACAACAATGTATATAGAGACGGGCAAATCAGACGGCCGTTTCGGAATCCGCCACAATTCCTCATCAGTGATCTTAGTGGTAGTTCTTAATCTTTCAAGTAAAGTTTATATTGTTATCAAACTGTTAGTATATTTATATAACTATTTCTTCTTGGCTTTAAGGCGCTGTTAATGTTAGTAATAAAACAACGATTTCTTCCACTTATTCTCTTTATATAAAAGGGTTCTTCAAATTAAGAATAAGGATAGCTCCCAGAGTAAAAAGAAAAATAAACTGTATATAACCTCCGAGTTTAGCCGCTAGATTGCTCTTAATATAGGCTATAGAAAATTGCCAAGTTTTGATGCTAGAAACACCTCCCATATAGATTAAACAAAAGTTTCGACATATCTTGGCAGTTCTTAAAGATTTTGCATTGCGATTTAGTATGGGGATTGTTCTAAGTATGCTTCAAGACATAGGCTATATTTAAATGCAAAATTTTACCGCCAGAGGGCACCTCCCATATAAACTAAAAACCATGAAGAATGTTGATACTTTTTGACAAATAGACTCCATATGAATGATAAGCGAAATAATAAGATCTTGATCGGAGGTTGCTGCGCTCATATGGTCATTTCTCTTGTAATTTGTTGTAATTTTCATATTATCTATACTTTGCTAGGGCTGAACCAGCTAGTTTTCTATGAAATAATGTTGCTTGTTTTGATTACTGGAAACTTAAAATCCACAAGCTACTGTTTACTTCATTGCAAAGCTATTCTCATGTAAATTTACATCTGTAAATTGATTGAAAACAATATAGCACAAAAAGAAATCAATATTTTCACACTTTCGGTGGATGGGTATGGTTCCTACTATCGATGCTATTTACTTAGTACGCATGCACTTGAGTAATATACCTACATAGGAGTAGACTGACGTATTACTTTAACAGATACACACTTGTATTCGTACACTTGTGTGTGTATTGTAATGGTATGAAGTGTTCTTCATCGTTTGTAACATATTTAATTGAATTAGGTTAAAAAATTTATTGGCAGAACAAAAGCAAGCACATAGAGAAAGGTTAAAGGTGAATCAGTATTAAATTGTAGTATATGGAACATTATTGAATTACATACTATTAATTTATTGCAATGAGAAATAAAGAAGCTTCTAAAAATATGCATATATTAATTATAAAATTTGCAGCTTTCATCTTCATTTGAATTTTACGTTCCACATTTACTACTGTAATAATTGTCATATTTTTGCCTTCCTATTCGTTAGAACTTGACAATTTATTACTTGTGCACTTCTCAAGTCAAGCCCACAGCAACATTGAAATTCTCAACTG
This sequence comes from Toxonevra muliebris, assembly GCA_963691655.1. Classification (NCBI taxonomy): domain Eukaryota; kingdom Metazoa; phylum Arthropoda; class Insecta; order Diptera; family Pallopteridae; genus Toxonevra; species Toxonevra muliebris. The sequence goes on from OY829328.1 coordinate 90,558,908, forward strand.
TCATACATGTCAATTTTATAACTTCATATGTATTCGCAAGCACATACAGCTGACTTGGCTTGGCTCGATTCGGCTTGTCAGGGTGGTCTCAATTACTGTCACTGTCACTGTCGCAATGAGCGCAACAATACGAACGACTACTCGTACATATGTATATTGTGCAATTATGATGGTTTTTTGCCATCTGTAGCTGTGCATCTGCTTCCCTGTGTGAATAGAATCTTTTGACAATTACTACATTATCCGTCATGAAAATCTTTCACTTAATAAATGTCAGTTATAGCTTCAACTATTCTGTTGCTGTTTTGTTGTTTTTTTTTTGCGCTGCGCATCCATTTGTATGTGTACAAGAAAAACACTTTTATTTTCAGTGTATGTAAAATTAAATTTTTCTTCTTTGCCTATTTAACTTTAATCAAATTTAATTTAATCTTAATTTAGTACATTTTAATTCACTTGTTGCATTTTGAATGATATCCATATGCCTTTGTGTATTAATATGAACCTTTTACTGTTTTTCTTTGCAGCTGTCAACGAAAATACACAAAAAATATTTGGATAAATACCTAGTAAGAATAGAAAAACTATGCCAGCGGAAACTAAAACAGCTAGCTCCGCTGGAACGGAAGCTGAAACTCCCACAAAGGGTAAAAAGTCAGTAGTATCAGCATCGAAGGGTGCCTTGGCGCGTGTAACGCTGCTCGATGGCTCCATACTCGATGTGACCATTGATGTAAGTATGAAATATAACAGATTTTATTCCAGGCAGAACTGTTAGAATTGGAATTTAATCACGATCTGATCGAATTACAGTAAAAATTCAAAATTGCAATGTTTCAATGAAATCAAAATGAGTGGAATTATTAGGAAGAAAAAATTATATTTGGGGTTAAAGTTCCCGACAAATCTTATTGTGTTCCAAATGCTCCATAAATTTAAATGCCAATTTCCCTTGTTAGTCCCTCATAATTGTAGTTTTTAATTTCAAAGTTATTTTTTATCTAGTTCACTAATGACTAATTAATATTTTCAACTTCCATAGCGTAAGGCCAAAGGACGAGATTTACTCAATTCCATTTGTGCTGGCTTGAATATTATCGAAAAGGATTATTTTGGTCTTACTTATGATACACCATCTGATCCGCGTGTTTGGTTGGATTTAGAGAAGCCGGTATCGAAATTCTTTCGTTCCGATCCATGGGTGCTAAACTTTGCTGTGAAATTCTATCCACCAGAACCATCTCAGCTTCAGGAAGATATTACACGTTATCATTTGTGTTTACAAATACGCAATGACATATTGGAAGGCAGATTACCATGCACTTTTGTTACGCATGCGCTGTTGGGCTCTTACTTGGTGCAATCGGAAATGGGTGATTATGACCCCAAAGAGATGCATAATCGTAACTATTTGAAGGATTTTAAGATAGCACCAAATCAAACACCTGAATTGGAGGATAAAGTAATGGATCTGCATAAGACACATAAGTGAGTGGAAGAGAGAACATTTTTACTGTGCAGAATTGTGAATTTATTATTTATTTTGTTTTTGTTTGAACAGAGGTCAATCTCCAGCCGAGGCAGAATTGCATTACTTGGAAAATGCAAAGAAACTTGCCATGTACGGCGTTGATTTGCATCCGGCTAAGGATTCTGAAGGCGTAGACATTATGTTGGGTGTTTGCGCTTCCGGTTTGTTGGTATATCGTGACAAGTGAGTATCGATAAATTGTTACAAATTTCCTTTCCCTTAAAAGCAGCTGATTAACATTTAATTTCTTACAGACTACGCATCAATCGTTTTGCTTGGCCTAAAATATTGAAAATTTCCTATAAACGCCATCATTTCTATATTAAAATACGTCCCGGTGACTTTGAACAGTACGAGTCAACTATTGGTTTCAAATTGGCTAATCATCAAGCTGCTAAAAAGTTATGGAAATCTTGTGTGGAACATCATACATTCTTTCGCTTGATGACACCAGAACAGCCGAACAAGTCAACGTTGTTCCCACGATTCGGTTCTAAGTACAGATATTCGGGGCGTACTATGTACGAGAGCAAAAAGAATCCTGTCGATCGTGCAGCACCAAAATTCGATCGTAGTTTGTCGGGTAGACGTTTAACATCGAGGAGCATGGATGGTACGTTAAGGACTTAAAATTTCACAAATCGGAGTTCTAAGTCCAATGTATTAAGATTATTCTTCATGTACTAATCTTTCTATTACTTGTGTTATAGCTCTTGCCATGGCCGAAAAGGAAAAAGATGCTCAGAAACGTCACACCATGGGACATCCTCCAGAGCATATTCCCGATTTGGATTCTCCACGCAGTCGCAGTCCATTAAAGAAGGACAAAAAGGAAAAGGTATTTTTCTAAAAACAGTTTGCAATTGAACGCATATTTTTACAGAAGAACATTAAAAAAAAAACAAATTAAATTAATTCTTTAAAATTTATTCTTTTGTTCTCGGTTGTTTATTGTGTAACTAACCCTAAACAATTTTTTCTCTAACTACAAAAATACACCTACCAACACCACCATCACAAAAAAATTAAACTACACTGGTACAACAATTACTGTAATTTCAAACCGAATCCAATCGAACACACCTACACTGTTCCATTTCTTCCAAAATGCGTTGAATGCATTTCGTTTTCATTCATTTGAGTACACTGCAAAAAACCAATCGATATTTTATTTTAAAATTTTTTTTGTTTTGGGAACTTATAAAACTCTTTTTTGTTTTTTCTCCTTAATTTCGTAAACTTTTTGAATTCCTCTATCTCTCCACCTGTGTTGAAATAATAATAAAACTTGTAAAAAATTGTGAAACAGTTAAAACGTGAATCGAGCACTGGTACAGCTTCAGCATCTTCACAGAGTTCACTCGAAGGTGATTATGAGACCGGTGATGGTGATGGTACCGAGCCAAAAGCTGCTGCTGTGACCTGCATTAGCGATGAGCAGGTTATAATCTACACTACTTCTTTCTTTATCAAATCAAAACGCTCTCTTTTATTTCTGAAACATTTTATCGATAACTACATTTTTAATTTGCTGATATGATTTTGTGACAGAGCTGTAGAAGAAAACAGAGAAATTAGAATGATTACATAATGAATTACGAAGCTTCCAGTCGAAAGGAAATCAGGAAACTAACGCATTTGTTAAAAGCTCTTGAGAGTATTTAAATCATTACTACTGAGTACTTTTTGATTTCATGGAAAGTCACATTTGGACCAATATAATAAAATAATTTCGAGTTCAACTGACAATTACAAAAGTCGTAATCAATATGTAATTATAGAGCCAATTCTAAATTTTACAGCTTTGACTACTTACAGTGTTGATTTGTATTTTATTTCACACGAAGTATTTAAATATTCCGAAGTATTCTTTATTTGCAGTAGGTAGTATTAAATATTCTAATTTTTTTGTTAATTTTTTGTTTAATTGATCATTTCCATGACGAATTTGTAAAAGAAAAATCACTACCTACATATGTCAAGTAAAAAGAACAGAGACTAACAAACGCATACGACTATACATATAAATTGTGTGCAAGACTGTTTTGACTTAAATATCCAAATTGTGTGCCCGAAAGATCTCACAGAAATATGATCAATATTTTCCAATCTTGCCAATATTTTGGTTTTGTGTTTTTTAATTTTTACTTAAATATTCTATATGTGTATGTCTAACCTCATAAATAAATATGTGCCTTTTAAATTTTTTTAAAATACTTGTTTTTAAAAATATTTCTAATTATATTATTAATGTAAATATTAATACCTAAAATTTAATATATGTAAACCTTATGCCGAATAAGTAAATTCAAATCCTGCGATTTGTGTGAGTCCGCCGTATGCCTTATATGTATTAATACTATGTACCCTCAAAACAATTAGATTTTCCATAAAAATTTAAAAGAAATTTTCATTTATACATAAGCATATATGTACATAGACACACCAACACACTCTCACATACAAATGCATTCACACACTCACACGCAACAACACAAGCATTTTCAAATGTGAATTTCCGCCATCCTAAAGAAAACACACAATCAAACAGACACACACCCCCACACACACGAATCCAGCTATATTAAATCAAAATTCTTATTTTAAATTGAATGTTCTTGCAACTTACGGTAAATGTTTAGAAAAGTTGTAGATTTTAAAGCAAACGTTTTACAATAAATCGGAGGCAGAGGCTATAATTGAAAATACCATCTCATATTGACGAACTTACAACTTTTCCAAGCTTTTTCCTTCCACTAACCAAAACTTTCGTCTAATTATGTATTTATGGTAGCATGCCAAAAGCTTGAACTCTTTTCAACTCATATTTGTCTTTATGCTTAATTTGACCTTACCGTACTTTTCAAATAAAAAATATATTCATCTCTTTCCTATATTTATACTCAAAAAAATTAAAACCTAAACTAGGTACCAGCTGGCTCGGATGCTGACAAGGATGCCAAGTTGAAGGAGAAGAAACTCAAAGAAAAAGAAGAAAAGGAACGTAAGGAAAAAGAAAAACGAGATAAGGAAAAAAAAGAAAAGGAACTAAAGGATAAGGCAGCTAAGGCTGCTGCAGCTGGTGCTGAGGGTATAAATGGTGAGTAGAGCTTGACAGGAATTGAACACAAAAATTAAATTCGTTCTACTTCTTGTAAAGGCAATGATGATTTGAATGATTCCAACAAATCGGATAAGTCCGGCAGAGGATTTGTAAGTATTCCCATTAAGTTAGTTAAGTAATTCGTATAAATTGTATATATAAAATTAGCCGATAGTCTGTAAGAAATAACATTCCGTTTATATTGGAAAATGAAAAGCACACCCTTTAAAAACAAATCTTCACCAGAAAACAAAATTGAGGTTACTTTGTAATTTTTAATATCCTATTTTAAGTTTTTATTCTCTTAAGTTTATGGTAGTTTGTAGAGAATCCCAGTAGCTTAAATTTTAAGTTCACCTACCAAATTACCTACCTAATCATGTATTTAATTTGTAGACCATTTTAATTTTGTATTTCTCCCTTTTTTGTTTCTTATTTTCGTTTCATTTTTACCAAAATTCGAAAAACCAATCAATCAGGGTGTTGGTGGCTTATTCGGATCGGGTCGTAAGAGCAAGAGTAGCTCACCCACTAAAGAATCCAAGGATAAAGATAAGTCTGGCAAAGGCAGAAAAGGTGAAATGGTACCTGCTGATCTTGTTCTTGGCGGTGCTGATGGTAGGAAAGGTGTCAAGATTAGGGTGATCACATCTAAATTTGATCCCGCTAGCAAACGCATTGATGCTGAAAATGGAAATGTTCAACATTCTACTGGCATACTCGATCCTGCAACAGGTTTAATTGAAACTAAGTATGGCTTAATTGATCCTAAGAAGGGTACTTTGACAGCGTTGAATCCTAAGACAGGCAAAAAAGAAACATACCAAGGTCAGATAGATCCAAATACAAGCAATATTCATCTTGTAAATGGCGTTATCGATCCTAAAACTGGTCGCATTGATGACAGCTTGGGTCAAATTATTTGCATTGACGATGATGGCGCTGAAAAACGTATCAATATTACTGTCATCACATCCAAATTAGATCCCGCCACCAAACGCATTGATGCCGGAAATGGCAATATTGAACACTCAACCGGTGTACTCGATCCTGCAACTGGCTTGATTGAAACCAAGTATGGGTTAATTGATCCAAAGAAGGGTACCTTGTTAGTATTGAATCCCAAGACAGGCAAAAGGGATACTTATCAGGGTGAGATAGATCCCAAAACGGGCAATCTACATTTAGTTAATGGCATCGTCGATCCAAATACTGGACGATTTGATAAGAACTTGGGTCAAATTATTTGCATTGGCGATGATGGCAGTAAGAAACGTGTCAAAATTACAGTCATCACATCCAAATTCGATCCAGCCAGCAAACGCATCGATGCTGAAAATGGAAATATTGAAGACTCCACCGGAGTATTCGATCCTGTAACTGGTTTGATTGAAACCAAGTATGGCCTAATTGATCCAAAGAAGGGTACTTTGTCGGCATTGAACCCAAAGACAGGTAAAAAGGAGACATATCAAGGTGAAGTTGATCCTAAAACGGGCAACCTACATCTTATTAAGGGCGTTGTCGATCCTAATACTGGACGCATTAATGACAACTTAGGTCAAATTATTTGCATTGGAGCTGTCGAGGACCCAGCAGTTTATGATAAGAATCGTGTATCTCAACAAGGCGTTTATACACGACCCTACGAATATACTGAAGGTGATGGTGAGACCAGTCCGACCCGAAAATCTTATATTCCTGGTGGATTCCGTTATGATCAAGATCCTAACAGTAGAAAACGTGCTTCGGATGGTCAAGAACAGCTATCACCTGGATCACAACAAAAGAAGATTGGTCTTGCATTTAATTATGCTCCTGGTGGCGAGGATGCATTACGGAAAACCGCTGAAAAGCTAAAAGCTGGTCAATTATCCCCAAGAACTCGTGATAAGTTGAATAAGGGCCAATTGTCGCCGAAGACACGCGCTAAATTATTAAAGGATGCCAACTTGTCACCCACCACACGTGCTAAGTTACAGCAAGGTAGTGCAGTTGATGCTGCGGGTATTCCATTGAGTGATGCTCAGAAGCGTTCATACTCTCCTACTAAGGGGCAGGCTGCAGGCTATAGGTCGGGAGCACCCGGTAGCTATAAGCCTTTGGTTGATCCAACTGCCGCCTTCTTGGAATCACAGCGTTATAATAAAGAACCAGGTTACACTGGTTTGGGAGATAAAGATGGTGATGGCACCGATATAGATGCAATTGGCGTTGCTAGTGTAGCAGGTACTGGTACTGGCAGACAGGGAGGCACTCCAATCACTCCTACAAAGGCTGGACCAAGTTTAGCTGGTGTCGCAGCTGCTGCTGCCGCTGCTAAGCCTAAAAAGAAACGCGTCAAGATTATGGTCATCACATCTAAATTTGATCCCACCAATAAGCGTATCGATTCTGAAAATGGAAATATCGAGCACTCCACCGGCATACTCGATCCCGTAACTGGCCTAATTGAAACCAAGTACGGCTTAATTGATCCTAAGAAGGGCACTTTGACAGCATTGAATACCAAGACTGGTAAGAAAGAGACATACCAGGGTGAGGTAGATCCTAAAACGGGCAATCTACATCTTATTAACGGTGTCGCCGATCCTAGCACTGGGCGCATCGATGACAGCTTGGGTCAAGTTATTTCCATTACGCCACAAGACGATCCCGTAGTTGAACTTATTGTCATAACCAGCCGCATCGACCCAGCTACAGGTAAAATTGATACTGTCAATGGTGAGGTTGAGCGTTCCCTCGGTGTTTTGAATATGGATTCAGGCATACTGGCTACAAAGTATGGAGAAATTAATACAAGAACTGGAGAGCTTAAGGCCATCGACCCTAAGAGTGGCAAAATTCTTGTATCGAAGAATGTTAAAGTTGATCCATCTACTGGTCAAATTACTATAGTGGGTGTTTTAGATCCAAAGACTGGCAAAAATGATCCCACACAAGGACGCATTATCGAAGTGGGACAACAAATCGACCCCATTGTTGAAGTTACATCTCTCTCTGGCAAATATGATTCGAAGAAGAATGTTATTGATCCAAAAACGGCACAAGTCGAAACATCCGGTGGCCAATTTGATCCTAAAGCGGGCAAGATTGACACAAAATATGGACAAATCGACTTGGTGAAACATACAATTACATTCACTGATCCAAAATCAGGTAAAACGGTTACGCGTGATATTAAGATTGATCCTGCTACTGGACAAATCGTGCTCAAGAATCAAATTAATCCCAAAAACAATAAGCCTGACAAGGATTACGCACGCGTCATTTCACTTCGCATCGTACAGCAACGCGTCGACCCCAAAACGAAGGCACCCATCGCTCACGTCAGCTCTGCCAAGGACAAGGAAATCATTGTGGATCCAAAGTCCAATCAAATTTGGGTACCTACTGGTGCCAGCGACCCCAACACAAAAGAATCGCAATACATTTCCAGCAGCGTCGATCCCAAGACCGGCTATGTCATTACCATTTACGGTTATCTCGATCCGAAAACAAACGAAATCAAGAAACAAAACAAACTCGACCCCAACACCATCAAAATCGAACCAACTTCCGGCAAAATCTACACAGCCACCGGCGAGGTTGACAAAGCTACCGGTGAACCTTTATATGCCACCACTCAAGTCGATCCCGAATCTGGTGAGGTTTACACCAAACTCGGACGTGTCGATCCGAAAACAGGCAAAATTGTCGTTGTTAGAATTCTACTCATCTCCAAGACCGACGAACGTGGCCGACCCGAAGAAATCGATCCAGAGACTTGTGAAATTGATCCAGTCTCCGGACGTGTTCTTAAATTTTTCAATAAAACTGTTTATGTTTACAATACAATCGATCCAGTAACAGGTGAAATTATACAGGTTGACCCGAATGATCCTCGCTTTGCGGGCGCACGCACCACAGTCACACACACGATGACACTGACCGGAGAAATCGACCCCATTACGGGACGCATCAAGAGCGAATATGGCGACATCGACCCCAATACAGGCGACATCGATCCAGCTACGGCAGTTCGTGATCCAGTCACTGGCAAGCTCATACTCAATTATGCGCAAATCGATCCATCACACTTTGGCAAACAGGCTCAAGTGAGCACCACCACTGAAACCGTTCCAATTACACGTCAACAATTCTTTGATGGCGTCAAACATATGGGCAAGAATGCTTTGCGACGGGATTCCGAAGGAAGCTCCGAGGATGATATGACACAACAATACGCTACTGAAAATATTAAAGATATAGTTTTGGGCAGTCCAAAAACACCGGGCGGCTCAACAGCCACAACAACAACGAAATTGGGCAAATATGTAAGCACTCCGACGGTGGTGAAGACAACAACAAAACAAGTGCTAACCAAGAACGATGACGGGGTAACACATAATGTTGAAGAGGAGGTACGCAATTTGGGTACCGGTGAGGTGACATTCTCGACACAGGAACACAAGGTTAGCTACTAAAGTTCATAAAGTTTCACTAACTCGTTCGTTTTACACTCGTTCTATGATTAAAGTAGAGTTGAGTTGACTTTCTTCGGTTCCTTTGCTATTTTGCAATAAGTAATTGATCGAATTAAACTATTATAACTGTAGTGCTAAATAAGCTTTTAGGTGCATTTAATTTTTGCCAAGCTTCATTTTGCTATTTATTTTCGGAATTCCGATTGCCTTAGCCTATTTCAGTTTATTTTCTGTATATATAATTTCGAATCTTCAGAAGAAACTGTAAGTATATATACTAATCTTATCTAATGCGAATGCTGTTTTGTTTGAAGTTTTTAAAAATGTTAAAAACCTTTTAATTTTTATTTTCCCCTTGTAGTTTGCGCTTTTTCGTTGTTAATCATTGCACACATTCATTCACTAATGTATTGTACATAATTGAATCCATTGAGGAATAAATCACGAAAATAAAATTCACCCAGGGCTTTCTATGTTCCACACATTAAAGCTAACTGAAGTTGCAATATTGCAGAAGCCGGGTAGATAAAACAAATTTGCAGAATCAAAGTTCAAGCACGCAATTTAAATTGTATTTATTAATGAAACCGTTCGGGTTTCATTTCAAAATTAATGAAAACTCATTGTCTTTCATTTTACCATCTTTTTGTTACAAATAACATTTTCAAACTATTATCTGCAAATTACTGTCAAAAAATTGCATGGAACTAATGGTAGAACTATGACGTTTCATAGCCCTTTTTAATATGATTTTGGAAATTTTTCCTTGCTAACTTGAATAATTTTTATTTATTTCACTTTTATGTTAGTGTTATCATTTTTTAACATAACTTTTACTTTTGTGTTTTTTTATTACTATTAACCCATTTGCGACTGCGCACTAACACCAGGCTGATGCTCCCGCTGTCGATCTTAGCGGTGCTTATGTCACTGCCACAGCGGTGACTACACGCACTGCTACAACACATGAAGATTTGGGCAAGAAAGCGAAAACTGAGCAAATGGAAGAGAAAACAGTGGCGACAACACGAACACACGATCCCAATAAACAGCAACAGCGGGTCGTAACGCAAGAAGTGAAAACAACAGCAACCGTGACAAGTGGCGATCAGGTAAGACAGAGAAAAAAAGAGAGCGGGACAACGTGCATCAGCAAAAGAGTGGCATCAAGTGCGGAGCTTGTTGCACAAACGAAGCATGTTGCATGTTAAAATTCTATCTTTTGTTTTTGCATTGAAAATTTTATTTAAAATATTGGTAAATCTTTTTGATTTTGACTCTTAATTTTTTTATTTCATTTTAAAATTTTTGATTTTCGTTATTTATTGTTTTGGTCATATTTGCATTGTTGTCGTTGTTGTAATAATATATACCTAATACATATGTATATGTATCGAAAAAATCAATGTAGTTCCAAAGACGCGACAGTATTTCATCGACTAGCTCAGGCGATTCAGGTACACCTATCGATGGGCCTTACGATGGCTCCAGTGTGGTGAAAACAAGTTACAAGGTTTGTGTTAATATAGTAAAATGTTTCTCAAATGCATTTCAAATAAAAAAAAAAATAATTTTGCAAAATTTATTTATAATGTTCATGCTTTCATAATATGTATTTTTATTTGTTCATATATTCATACAGAGTATATACTAGTATAGTACTCAGAAAATTTGTATTAGTTAAATAGCTGCATCCTGTTTCAATTGATATATTGCATTTTCCAGTCAAATACATTATCAGTCTTCCGTAGTAACAGAATTAGTAATATGTCAAACTTTTTCATCAATTAGCAATCTCCTACGTATGAAACTAGCACCACTACTACTACCGGCCCACATGTTGAACAAACCCGCGTTGTACTTGGCGAAGATGTGCCCGGCTACTCCGGACATGGCGAAATTCTATCATCACAATCCGTGAGCAGTAAAACGCGTACTGTCGAAACCATAACCGTAAGTATAGTAACAGTAAACAATTTAACTTTTACTAAAAGGCGCGTAAGTAAAAAGCTTCCAATTCGTTTTCATTAGATATTTACTAATGTGCATATTGTAAATTTCATTTTGAAAATGCCCCCATTGTGTCCGTACAGAATTGTCCATTTTATAAAAGTTTTGTCATTTTAATATGGTTTAATATGGGTTATAAATACTGTAGAAGTATTACTGCTTACATGGTTAATGGGTAAGAATATTACAATAAGATAAACGGACTTTACTGAAAATTATGAACTTGTGATATAAAAAATTTACAACGGGTGTGTCGTATCCTTTTTAATTTACTTATGTAATAACTAAATTATTTTGGAATATAAAACCAATTTTGCAAGCAAAAAAGTATGATCAAGAAAATAAATAAATTAGAGCTACTACTTCGAACCAATTGTGGGTAGTCAATGGGTTAAAAGCTTCCTTCTCGCCCTTTTTTAGGTTGGTATTTTGAATATTCTTTTCCTCAATACTATTCAATTGGTGATGATATGAGCCACAAACCGTTGAAACAATATACAGTTAGGGTATTCATAAGGTGTATTATTTGGGGTCGTAAGCTCTCATTCGTTATAAATTCATTCAAAATTATACGGCTATTTTTTGGACAGTATATCTTTGATTCTTAATTACAATTTCAATCAAAATCAGTCTTCAAATTAGATTTATGTATTTCAAAGAAACTGCATTATCGTACGTTAAAATAAATAATAGTTGTTCCAATCACTGGCGGATCTGCGGGGCATTTCGGTTTAAAGATGCAAGCCCGTTGTCAACCAATCTTACATACTCCACAAGTATGACTTGATTCCTTTGAGCGTGGAAAATGTGGGTTCATTGAATAAAAGTACAATTTCAGAGCCCGTAGATTAGGACGTGTTTTGTTTTTAGACCATTAAATTTTACCAACGCAAGACAGATTCTAATGTAAAGTAATCCTTAACTTGCAATGCAATCTAATCCACGGTATCTGCTGGCAGATTTACGTTATAGTGTGGAGTTAATCAGATTGGCTTCTGAAATAAAAAATGTTTTAATTGCCAATAAGATTTTATCATTATTATTGAGGAAAGCCATTATTATTATAAAATGTTAAGGGCATGTATATCAAGTGCTTTGACACAAAAATTTAAAAATATGTCTCTTTAATTTAAAGGTAATTTCAAGCTATGCATGAGCCTAGTAATATAAGTCTGCACCGATTTTAATATTAAGCCATTTGTTTTTTTTATAAATTACAGTACAAAACTGAACGAGATGGCATTGTGGAAACACGTGTGGAGCAAAAGATCACCATACAATCCGATGGCGATCCCATCGATCATGACAAAGCATTGGCTGAGGCAATACAGGCAAGTTCATTTGTAAAACTCTATTAACCCATTTTTGTAACGTATTTTTTATTTTTGTGGTATTCTATAGGAAGCGACAGCCATGAATCCCGACATGACAGTTGAGAAAATTGAAATTCAACAACAATCAAATTAAATTGAAAACTTAAATTGAAACCTACAGATTAAAAAATAGCACATCATGCACATCTATATACGAATATATACACACAAAACATACAAATAAAAAATCCCCCCTTCCCACACACACCCACACACAAGTACACAATATAAATGCTAATTTAAAATGAATGAATAAACATTTTCTTTTTTTGAATTAAATGTAATGCAAGCAAATATTTTTTTAATTACCTACATTAATTTTTTTATCTAAATTTAAGTAAAAAGAAAAAGAAAAAAACAATTAATTTTTGAATGAAAAACGAAACTAACAAATTAAAATATAAATTTTTATTACTATTTTTATTATTATATTATTATTATTCATTATAATGTTGATTTTAAAATATTATATATGTAATTCAATATAAAAATAAACAAAAAAATAAAAATTAAAAACCGAAATGCATTAAGAAAATTTACAATCTAATGTTTTGAAAGAAAGAAGAACATCAATAAAATAAAAAATAAAAAATTTTACATTGACAAATTATTGAAAATATACATACATACATACCTATTTGAAAATATGCAGAAAATACAGAATAAAATGCGAAAACAAATTAATACATTTGGAATGTTTTAAATGTTAAAACAAGAAAACAAATCTTCTTTCTATTGTATATGTAAATCATGCAAAACATAATAATAAATTATACTTGTATTAAATAAAATATGAAAAATAAATAAAATACTATGTTTTATTTTCAATACATATATACTTTTCATACAATTAAATGAAAAAAAAAACAAAAAAGCAAATAAATCTTTTTATGGTGGACTCAGGATATTAAATAATTGCAGCTATATTGACGTTAATAATAAAAACATAAAAAATTACTATTTCAAGTTTTTGAAAAAAAAGAAAACAATAAAATGAACTTATTATAATGAAAAAATATATATACAAACGATATGTGCTATACCTTCAGAAGCACAGCCAACTTCAAAAACTTTAAGTAATTCCTATATGAAATTTAAATGAAATTCAAGTCAACATTTGAATTGAAATGCTTTGAAAAACGTAGGTACTTATATAACAGTCAAGCACTGCGACTGTGCCAAAGTCCCAAATTATGATAGAAAGGAAGAAGGACAGATAAGAAATACCCTAGTCAGGAATCGAACCTGGGACCCCAGAGACAAGAGTTTAGCCAGCTGTCACGAGACCATCGAGACGGTGGTTGGACCCACAGTGTAACACCGTTTCCGAACGGCTGATGATTTTGCCATTGCCTACCAAGAGGTGTACTTGTAAATTCCTTCATAATTCTCATTCACTTCATATCGAGAGGAAAATAAGAAGGTTATGAAAATTTTCCACCAAAACAAGCCGGGAATATAAGCCTCAGCCTTCCGGGTGAAATTCTAGTGTGCTACTTACTAGGTCCTCTAGACATTGCTTACTTTCAACTTAAAAAAATATGTGCAAAATAACTAAATTAAAAGCCATTAGAAAACATATTGCGTAAATTTTAATCGGAAATCTGTGAAAATGTGAATATGAAATTTAAGTAAAACACTTTCTTCGAGATTTCTCTTCGGAAGGGGTAGTACATATTGAAATAAAAGCAAATAATTAAAATATTTATAATTATCAAATAAAAAAATCTTGTTCCCCAAATAATATAAACGTACATATAAAAAAATCTATAGCTTCTAATCCCACCACCAACTTTAATGGGCATCTATAATATGAAAAAAAAAAATGTATAAACATTTTGATTTAAGACCAAAAATTACTTAGCTAAATCAATTTATATAAAAAAAAAAAAAACGCAAGTAACAACATATAAATTCATATAAATTACATCAAATGTGAATGATTGAAAATACCCTACACCAATATAAATACATAATAAAGCCTATTTATAAATGTTCAGCCTTATATTCATCTAAATGTTTAGTTGAAATGCAAAAGACCCAATCAAAAATAAATTAAAATTTTGGGCCAACAAATTTATTTGGAGTTTAATCGAATACCTAATTAATGCCCCATAAATAAAATTTTGAAATCAAGTTTTTAGAACAAAAAAAAAAAAAAGAAAAACTATTTGGAATTTAGTCGTATTCAAATCCAATTCAATCCATGACAAAAAATGTGTTCATTATAATGACTTTAAAACTCTTACGGCGTAAGCTCAAATCAAGAAAGAAAATTTCTTTATTTTTGATTTTTAATTTCCTAAAATAATTTTGAAATACTAAATGTTTAAAATTGCAGGTATTTACAATATATACATACGAGTAAATGTAATTAAAAAGAAATGAATAAATTGATGTTGATATACGATTTACATATTTACCAACAAATTTATAAAACTCAAATGTAGATTCGTTCCCCCTTTTCAATGTTGTTTGTAGCTACACAATTCTTAAAATGGGTTTAAGTTTAAAAAGGTATTCAAAGGTGGAGCTAAACTGAGATGTTCGTCTCTAAAAATAATGCAAATGGATGTTACTTACTTTGTGGAATCTATTTGGAATACAATTATAACCTCTTCGCTGAGAAAGTATTTTTGTAATTATTTTTCTTCAAATTCTAATGAAATTAGAAGAATTAATAAGCAGTTTATTTTTTTCCTAATTTCATTAGAATGTTGAACAAATAACTAAATAGATTAAGTAAAAAATGAAAAAAGATACAAAAATTATAAAAAAGGATATGTGACCATGGACAGCGAAGAGGATAAAGTAAATTTTTATTTAAATGCCATAGGAGCACAATTTTTTTTTCTCAATTAATAGAAAGTTTTAATTTTTTTCGAGATAGCACTAAATTTTTAATGTAAGGCTATTTTAGCAAACTTTTGATTGTTTTGTTTAAAAATCCTTGCTATTCTTTGAATTGTACAAGAAAACAACAATGGATTTAAATAAAACTTCTATTATTGCGAAGTCGCTATCAATCTAATAGAACTCACAAAAATACTTGCTATTAGATTCAGTGATAGTATCGTGTATATGAAAGCTATTCACATTGTAATGAAAAGCCTAAAATTTTTATTGTTTTTTTTTTCAATTTTAAGTTGAGTCACTTACTTCAAAAACATCAAGAAGCTCCACATCAGCTGTTGTCATCATCCATGTCTCTGCACCATACATTACGTTGGACTTGAAGAGATGAATTCGGGTTTTTTTGATGGAGCGTATTATTTTGCTCAAGCCAACTAACCATCAATTGCCAAGCATAATTCTTCACTTTGCCCCATAAGTTTTGGTGGTATACGGAAGGTCGTCCAGGCGTAGAAAAAACATATGCCGTGGAAGAGCCTATGCGCACGTTCCTGATGACGTTTTCTTTTGATTTGGTTCATTACTTTATGAACTTGGATTAAAATTTCAAATTAATTTGAAGAATAATGCAATCCTTTAGGGTATGTGAAAATCTATGAATAAAAGAAAAAATTTGGTATTAATTTAAGCCTCAAGCTTATTTCAAATTAACTAATATTCTCGCAAAAACAATAAAAACCAGCTTTTGAATGCCTTTTTATCATGGAACCACACCTACTACTCCCCACCCTTCCAAAGACAAAAATAACAAATTCTATTTAACACTTTTATTTATGAATTTATTTATAAGCATATATTTAATATAAAAAAAGCTTGAAAAATTAATAAAATTAATATTGAAAGAAAATTTAAGGAATAAACTTATATTAAAAAACAATCGTGAACATTTTTATCTAATTTAATAAGTCAGGGTGTCGTAAACTTTTTTTAAAATGACCTATAATAAATCAATATTAGTTTTGGGCCGCCTCAAGGATTCCATGAAATGCTTCAGCTTGGAAGGCTAGTTCAATACTTTTTTCATTCTCTTTTATTCATTTATCTATTTCCTTTATTTTTAAAGATTTTCATTTTGCAACAACAACAAAAAACCAAAATCCATTATTTTAAATGGCAAGTATAATTGAAGTTTTAGCATGCGACGATTCCCCAACAACAACAACCAAAGTAGTAAAAAAGAATCCTTGCAAAGTTGCAATAGCGCCAAATGCGCTTTTAAATTTATATGAACGCAGTAGAAACTGACACCCCAACAGCTTTTGGCATTGGGAATAAGTAAGGAAGAGTAAGAGAAGTGAACTATGGCGAGAGGCGAAAGAGTGGCCATAGATGATTGCATGGTGATAATTGGAAATACATTTTTTATTGACCATGAGTGTTTCATAAGGGTCCAAGTGTTGTCGTTTTTTGTTGGTGCTCTTTGCAACGAAATTAATGTATGTGCACCTTTCAATTGCACGTCAACACAATAATAAAAAGGACAACCAAAACAAAAAGTTGATGCAACAATTTTTTGTTGTTTTTGTTGTTATTATCGCTGTTTTCATGTTGACCGCCGCGAGCATGCGAACGCAGGCAATAAATAATTATTTGCAGTGAATTCGCAAAAGGATTTTCACCATTAAAATTTTATAATACCAACTCAAAGGATTATAACAACAACAACAGCAACAATGACATCAATATAAAGTGCTATTGTTTTTTGTTACTCACTGTTGTTGTTGTTGTTATAAAAAGTAGGCGTCGTACGTGAGTACGTGAAACAAAACAAAAGTGGGCGGCATAAAATTGCATTGCATTTTTCAACTATTGCAATTTTTATTATCGCATCGACAAAAAAACAGTGGAAATTGTACTTTGTTGCTGTGGTTTCTTTTCATTGTTGTTACTCTTATGTATGACGGATGGATGGATGGACACTACACACAGAAGGACGGGCACTTATATGACGCGACACAATGGCAGCCAAAAGTTTTACCAATGACCACGATATACTTTTACACTGCCAACACTTTACTTACTTCAACATTACCTTCATGCCCCCATGTGCTTTTTCTCCCCCGCCTCTTATCCCGAACAAATATTAATGGTCATTGTAGCAAAAACGAAAATGTTATGTCAATTTGTTGATGTATAAACAAAGCGAGCGAGTAGGGGTGAATGGGGAAGCAGTGCGGTAGAGAAGTAGAATTTTAATTATTTTATCGCGATACTTTAACGTTGAGTGATTTTTGCTTTTTATGTTTTTCTCTATTTATTTTCGCTGTTCTACTACGAACATTTTTTTTTTTTTTGCATTTTTCAATTGCAATTTAAAAAATTGCAAAAAATCCTGAACATGAAATGCGATTTTTATATAACACAGCGCGTGTTCACATATCGTTTTGCCCCCAACTCCATGCAGAGCTGCAACTTACGCCTACTGTAACCTTTCTCCCATGGTCAGCGGGTTGTGTTTTTTGTGGTTTTGAAATTATTTAGATTGTATACTTTTTTCTTTATTTCAACTGTTTTTTTAGCTCAATGCAGTTTGTCGATGCCCACAGACATAGCCCTTGTTCATGTCTAGCTTAAATATTTTGTTGTTTAAAGAAGAAAAGTCTAATGACTTTTTAAGAAAATTACAAACCCAATTTGTAGCTTTTTGACTGCAATTTGAATCTGAATTTAACAAATCTAGAATTCTCGACTTTATCCCTTAGTCAGGCATAAGAAAATCTGAGTTCAGCATCTGGCTCGGCATGTCTAAATACATAGAACAATACTATTCCATTGTGGACCAAAATTGGTGCAAAGTCGGACACGAGTCAATATCGGTCATAAGTATTTTATATTGTGAAAGGTCCTAAGAGAAAAAGGTCACTACGGGGAGTAAACGTTAACATTTTGCATTTAGCAACTTTGTATAGTGAGTGCAAGAGTTTTTGTCGGTTTTTTACATTAATTTTAGAGTTAAATTAGGCTGGGTCAGTATTTTTTGTGCTTTGTTCAATGAAATTATATAGTTTTTTAGTTTGAATAATTTATTCTAAATGTTTCTAAATGTAAACAAGTAGCCCTGAGCAAAGTCGGTCACCGACTTCATCTGAATAATTGCTTTTTTATTGCCTACTGTTTTCAAACCCACATTGAACTTTTTGTTTTCTATCAATATAATTTATCAATTATAGGCGCACTTAAGACTTATTGTTTGTATAGTTTTTTTTTTCCCCCTGGACCACATTTTATTGGGTAGTGATGATATCGTGGTGGCTGCTATTATTTGGCTTCGAAAATGTTTTTGGTGGTTATTCCTTTTTCACAATTTTTAGAGCGAAAACTAATAAAAATTAATTAAAACCTTTTTAATAATTCGATAGTACAAATGATTTGCTTTGAATGTATCCATTTTTTTGGTATAGGTTTCAAGAATAATTTTCTAAGTTTTTATCTCTCCGCCAGAATGTGGTCCGCTCATATAATTAAATTTCATCTTATTTCATAGTATAAAAACGTAATAGAGAAAATTACAAATCTAATTTCGGTATCCAGGGAATTTTTTACACAAATCAAAACCATAATGTAGGGCGATCTTGGTGCTCTAGTTTTACAATTTATATTGAATGTGATTTGATTAGAAATTCGTCGTAATGTTCTTTACGAATGCAATATTTGCTCTGCACATGGATCGAATGCGTCAGTACGTTGTTTTTAGTCGCTTTGATAAGCAAAAGCCTTTTTTAGCTAATGTAGAATGAAAACGTGTTTGAGTATACAGTTAAGCACCAGCAAATCAGTTCCCCTGCTTGTTTTTACTCTTCCGTTCACCAACTCAAATATCAATAATTTCAGACTTAACAGAGTTTCTATAGAATCAAAGACAGTCTTCAAAACTTCTCAGCCCACCATAAAGAATATTTGAATATCTGTCGGGCCTCAACTTGGATTTCACCTTTTATAAATTTAAAAAATAGGATGAGGTGTGAATGTATTGTAAAACCAGGTGAAATTTCGAATTTAATAAAATTATAGTAAGTTATACAGTAGTCCGCCTTACAGTTGCAATTTCAAGCATATATCATATTCAATGTATGCACTTTTCAAAGTGGTCACTTTATGAAAAACCCATTAAAAGCATTCAATCAAATATATATATTTTATTTCCTTCTAAAAACAATTTAAGCCACATACGAGAATATTACCTGCCACTACCTAGAGCTAAATCCCTGAGGTCAATTCGCTGCCCACAAGAAATTACCTATAATTGAAAAATTAAAACAAAAAAAACCACAGTACATCTGCAAAATTGTGCGCACATACAACGACAACAAAAACGATAAAAACACTGCAATTTTATATTTCAAATGTCATCAACAAAAAAAAAAAAAAAAAAAAAAAAAATACTAAAACATTGCAATGCAATTTTGCCATACGTCAACATTTGGCATGACAGAAATTGCTAAAATGCTTTCAAATAAAAATGAAGGTACTGCAAAGAAAAGTGGTAGAATGGTAGCAGAGTGGTGGTAGGGTGTATGTGTGCTTGTGTGGGTATGTGTGTTTTTTATGAAAGGGAACATTTGCATGTCCATCAGGCGAGTAATTGCGATTAGATTTACGATTCGATTGCCAGAATAATTGCACGATTGCTTCATTTCTTTACTACAATTTTTTTACGTTCTTCTGGTTTTTGTTGCTGTTTTATAGTACCCATTTTTCGCAAATTGACATACCATCAAAATGTCAGAAATCAAAGAACAGACAAAACGCAATAGCTTAGGAATTTTTAATACGAAGAGAAGTTTACATTTTATACATTTTCATATTTACTTACTAATTTTTCAATTTAAAATGAAATTTTCTAAAATAATTACCTCAAACGCTTCCAATGCAACAAGTGATGATTGAGTTTTCTTCTCGTACTCGTGTAATGAATGTAAAATCATACATTTTTTCTTGCTTTGTTAGTAAACAAACTCATTTCCTAAAATCTGTTTTCCCTTGCCAACAAATACGATTTCTCCTTAATTTTTTCATTCATACCAAAATCAAACATTTACTCCTTTTTTACGCTCACGCATGCCCCATAACTGCTTTGCATTTCAACATTAAGCAGAACTGTTATATTCTCTCTTGCATTTATTTACAGGGTTTCTCCTTTAAAAGTTATTCCGTTAAAACTTTCACTTTTTTTATTTATAATTACTTTTATAATGACCTGTTAGTTAGTTAACTGCTTTTAGTCTCAAAATGCATTCAGCTATTTTTATCCGAAAACTGAAAACTTTTCCTACTCTTCTTAGTGCTTTTCAAACTTACTACAACTAGGAAAAAAGTACTTAGGTACAATTTAATTAATTACCATACTCAGTCGTTTATTAATTGCTGATCAAAAAAGTATTGGCTTAAAAACGTCATTAGCAGCTCATGCTTTTCTGATGTTTTTTTTTTTTCGATTAACAGCGATTTTTGACAGGCTTTTTTCTTCTTTTTATTCTTACTTTTTATTGGGTGCAAATGGATTGGGTAAGTGAAAAAAGAAGGCATCGAAATGACATGAAGAAAAATAGTAGGTACTTGTCGTAAAATATGACAGTTGACAAATATTGGCTCTGATAATTAGCTGAAAGTTATTATTTTATACGCTTTCATGGACGTTTTCTATATGCCTTTGTTCTTCACAAAGCTTTCGATTTTTAGGCTTACAATTATTTTGGACAGAGAATATAAATTAATTAGACACTGTAATAAGAGAAATGTGTAGGAATGAGTGAGATAAACATACATGTCACCATTGCAATTAAGATTATGGGCAAATCAAATACTTGTCACTTTGTTTTGTGATATCTAGTTTCCGACTGAACATTGGAGTTCAGTTTCAGGCTACGTCAGGTTCGGCTAAAAATTATGCGTTCGAGTTCGGTCAGGACATGGACCTAGAGTTTGGGGAAGAGACGACTTGAAGACTTTATATGTCTTAAAACAAAAATCATTTAATTCAGAAGTCCTAATGGTTCCGCTAGTGGTAAATGTTATTTATGAGGGAAAATTGGTTACATTAATTGCTTTTATCTTTTCTTCAACTAATTGAAGATAATTACAGTTTGTTAAAGAATTCTATGATTGCAGGAATGAATTTTTTTTCCACTAGACTCTAGACTCGGGGAATATAGTATTGGCAGAATTGATTCTACGCCTGAAAGCGCAGTAAAGATTTTTTGTTACAGCAATATGAACTGGTGCTTTACAGTAGTTCGAAAAAAAAGCGACGCAGTTCCTCTTTTTCCTGGATTCTAACAAAGTTTTGAAAAAAACCTGGTAAGGACTTTTCAGTTTATTACTTAGCGGTTACCGTCTCACCACTTTCCAGGGGGATTGCGGTTACAAGTTTCTCCTTGAAGAAGTAAATCTATATCAAGCTTTCGCACATCATACCATGGACATGGTTTCCGGGTCGTACTTATATGTAGAACCAAATTTTATCAGCTGTTGATATTTGACCGTCTGTCATTAAAAATTAATGGAACCCATCGATAACATTTCTTACGCAGCTATAATTTTTTGAGCCAGCCTTGGGTCTTTGTAAATTTTTGCCTTCACCAGGGCCACATTTGTATTGTCCGTCGACGACCAACTTAGCGAACGTCTCTTAGTCCCTTGTGAAACAAGTTATTTATTTTATTTTATTGTAATGAAAACAGTTTTATGTTTTTTTACCTACATTAATAACTGGTATTGGATCAATACCAGTTTCGAATAATTGAAATAATTTTTGTAACGGTTGGTCCACCTGAAAGTTTTTCTGGCTGCGGCACTGTACATACATAATTTATTTAAAAGGCATAACCTTTTATTCTCATTCCAAATTTGTAGTCTTCATAAATATTTCAGAAGGTGGTCACATATTTCCACTTTATGCTAGTTATTATAGTTGAAATAGTTGTTGTGAAATATAAAAAGAACTATAATATTATTTTTAACCATAGATTAATGACGTGTACAATATTAGTCCCTCTAAATATTAAACACAACAGAAATTGTCGTGTGGACGACAATTGTCATCATTTGGCAAATTAATGCCATCACCCACTTTTCCGAACTTTTTCCAAAGCAGTTATTGAAATTAAAGTAAAATTCCTTGGCGTGCTTCCGTGTTTTCAAGTGTTAAAAATAAATAAAAGACAAAAATGAATTTGTTTTACAAAATGCCGTGTTTTTATTAAAATTTTAAGCAGTTAACGAGGAAAATGTGAGTGAAAATGGGTTGCCGTAATTTTTGTTGTTGGTTTTTCTTACTTAATTGGTATTTAAGGAGTACAAGTAGAAGGTGGAGAATATGATTTCAATGATAAAAATGTCTACTACATAAATGCTAAACAAAAATTTTGAAAGTTTAATTTTTCTTGACATTACGTTACGCTTCATTTCATTAGCGTAATAAATGGCATTTACGTATTGCGGGAATGGAAAGGAAGCCTACAAGGCAGAGGGGTGGAAGTAGGTGTTACATGATAAAGCGGAAGCGCGTGATTAAGTTTACTCAAGAAAAAAAAGTAATGAATTTTTAAGATATCCTACTTTTTAAGCAAACTTTTTCCAGTCAAAAATTACAAACTGTCTTACTAGTTTACACCCTACACTCCAAAGCGCTTGTTAGAAATACAGTCTGCGAGCGCCGTTCTGAGCTGGCTATGAAATGACTAAGACCACTAGCTTTTCCGAGGGGGAGGGGGTGGTTGAGGGGAAATATATCCTTTTGATGAGCATATTCAACCCAGTATTTGGTAACATGAACGCAACCGTGACGCCCACGTATCTGCTTTTTTGTATTTGGGAAATTTTATTAAAAACTTTAAAAATTCTAAACTTGTAAATCATTCATGCAGATGAACCGTTATGATTTGTGGAGGAAAATATAATTTTTCCTGGTCATTGAATGATTCGTTATCGTACCGAAACTTTTCTCGCCTTCCTGACACCTGTGTCGGAAAAAATAATGTTCCACCCTATGCAATAAAATAGATTGCAGGGTGTTACAGACGAAATGAGGAAGGAACATAGTTTCGGCAAAAAGACAATCAAGATATTTGGAGTGCGAGGTCAGGAAATATTTTCCCGCAAAAATTTTCAATTAAGTAGTTCTATCTTTCGGTAGTTACATATATTTCTGATGTAGTGAATTTAAGTAAACACTTGCTACTTTATCCAAACAAACTTCCTCATCCATGCCCTTCACCATGATGGACATCGTTGTATGTAGTTCATAGTTTTTTTGGGCCAAAACATAAAATGCTATGTACTTAGCAAATTGCCAAAACTATTTAATAATGCATACGAGTATATGATGCGTAGTTGTATTTGTTCGAGTTGGTTTTGTTGTTAATGTATCCACTGCGATTGTGACCAAAGCGGACAGTCGAGGTGCTTCCATATTTCATACTCGTACGAATATATAATGCGTGACCTCAACGTTCACATTTACTACACAAATTTTCCCCGATATATGCATCATACTTTCCACTTTTTTTTGGTTATTTGTATGGAGTTTTTGTTCGATTTTGTTTTTGACTTTTTTTCTTCTTTTTTTTGGTAACTCCTACCATTTCTAGTACTCAAACCAATCGGTAATGATAGTTTTTTAATCTATCGCACTATTTTGTTAATACGTAAAAAACGTAAAAAATGGAAAAGAAAAATGTGGTGATATTGTTGAAGACACATATACATACATACATACATACATACATAGAATGACATACACGCATGTTATTGTAGCAAAAAAGGTGAAATTTGAACGCAAACTGTCATTAGTCCACCATGTGTCCCATTCTTACCAACCAATAATATCAGCAATTTAGTTTGTTTTTTCCATCAAAAAAAGAATAAATAAATAAATAAATAGTAGCAAAAACACAAAGAACGCAATTTCATAGTACAATTTGATGAAATTGCGTTGTTTATTTTGTGGGTCACCAACACTACCCGAACCTCCGGGTATCAAAGAGTTTTACTTTATAGCATATAATATAGGGTTTTTTAACTCTTTTTGTTATTTAATACAAATGAATAATTTTCTCATTACTAATGGAGGAGAAGAGTTGTCTTAAAACAATAATTTACACTGACATCCTCAATGTCTTTTGTCTAGAACATCTCTAACGTATTGGTAGATACCTTAAGGATGATATGATCGACACGTGGTCGCCCTTTATTCATTATTGGACTTGCTGATTTCGAACAAGCTTTTGGATCAAAAGATAAACTGGAATTCAATAGAAGCCTCTTGAATGACTTAGCCACCTAGATTATGCAGAAGATTATCCTATCAAGTACCAGCACCAAACTCATTGATATCACTTTAAGCGAATACAACAGCATATTTTCTTGAGCCAAAAGCAAATAAAGGAGGTTGGTCAATTAAATTTTCTAGGTAATCTAGTATCCGAAAAGCGTACCACTGACTTCGATTGCTCTCAACGGTGGAGAACTCAAATGTAATATCCCAAAGAATTACTCTAAATACAGAAGATTTCGCAACCCGTTACCCCCTAAGCAACTGGTTATGTGGAAGATTCAGCTCTTATCGTGGCCCCAGCTGAAATACCTAACAGCTGATAGAAGGAAATGGAAGGAGTTAAGGAGTTTGTCAATACTCCACAAGAAATTAGAAAACATCTGCAAGAATGTGTTTCCTAATGTTGCCGTAAACATTCGAAGGCATTTGTAAACTAGTAATTTTCGTAGAAAATATGTATTTGTATGTAGCCAGAGCAATCTTTAAACGGACTTAGATTTTCTCATTCATTCGAGGAATGCGTGTACTATTTTTTATACGGATGAAATGCTTCATTTGAAGAGAACGAACGAAAGTGTTCACTATACATTTTCAATAATTTCGGCGAAATTATAAGTGATGTAAATTTACTGATAACGCACAATTTGACAAACTCATGTACGCACACAAACACATCTATCCATAGAGCGAAGTAGTTAGGTAGATTGATCGACCGAATGACCAAAAAGAGACAGACATTTTTGTTGCTGATTACTATCGCAGCTAATAGAGCGCGAACAATTTGAATTCATATTTCAAATGTGTGTGTATGTATAAGAAATATCGCTATTGTCAATTTTCTATGAACATGTATGTGTGAAAGTGCAAGTGTATTATATTCAGGGATGTGAGCCAAACTAATTTTGCAGTAAAGTTCGGTTCAGCAGTTCACAGTCTCTCTAAACCAATGATTCGGTTCACAAACCGATTTTTCTGCACCTTCAAACCGTTGGTTCGGATCGAAATGATTCGGTTCAGAAATTTAGCAACGTTTAATTTGATTGCCCTTCAAAGGTTTCACTTGTATGTCCGATGTTATTTAAACTTCTTCTTTCTGGCACAACAGCCTATGGAACGCCTAGGCTGAGCTTCTCGCATCCATTCACGTTGTGTGAGTTACATATATTTGCACATGAATGGACAACGATATTTTAGACACAATTGTATCTTTTTAAGTATAACTCAATATGAAAGGAGAGAATGAGTTTAGTGTTTGAGGCATAACTACAGACAAAGTTAATATATTGCACGCCACTTAAAAACACAACTATTGGCTATAGCAATTTGTTAGAATTCATAACGGTTTACAAATTTTATGATGCTTGCCAAAAAGCCTGATTTTTTGAGCTTGCAAAAATAGTGGGGAGTTTTGAGACACGATTCAAAATAAAAGAAAATTACATATTTTGATGATTATCCCTAATTTTGGTAAAAAGTGTTGAAAAAACAAAGCCCGTATACCGTTTCGTCCGTTTAAAGAACTCATTTTTATACTTATGACGCGGCATGATGACTATGCTAAAATCACGGAAAAACAAATTCAAATTATGCGTTAATGACGCGAAATACGCACAAAAGATGCGAACTCAGGTGGAAAAATGTCAAAAAGGCAGTGGCTCACAACTAAATGGCTGCATGCTCATCGATTCCTCGGATGTTAATGCAAAATTCATTTTGTGTGCGTCGAAACGTAATCCACCGATAATAATTTTGTATGAAATCAGCTGGGAAAAGTAAATGAGCCTACCGCAAAGCGTAATGGACGAAAAAACTTTACATTCAGAACTTCTATTGGATTTGAAAACAAAAAATACCTATAACAAATTCCCTAGAACTGGAATTGTAATGTAATTCAATTTATTCTAATTATATTGAATTTAGATAAACTTGCTTCAGAACTTATTCCTGGCTATAAGATAGGTGGACGGACAGACAGACTACTTAAGATGCCTAATTACGGGTGTTACATACAATCATTGCGCGGTCGAAACCAATTTGAGTCGCACAGGTTGTGGAGGATAAAACTCAGTGCTACAACGTGGAAATAATGGAAATAATTTTTGACTTGTACCAAATCAAACATAACTGGTTTGGCTTGGGTTCGGTTCAAAAGAAATAAAATAAAAATAAAAACGGTTTGGTTCATGATTGGGTGCGAAGCACTCAAATTGCTGATGGTTCGGTTCAAAACCGGATTCCATCCCTGATTATATTAATGACAATTTACACACATACATTCACACGTATGTATGTGTTTTGTATCTGTACACATGCATACACCTGTACGCGCACGCAATACACTCATATAATTGCCTGCCACGAACTAATTGTATATACGTTTACTCCTATGCATGGTCGACTACTTTCACCGTATTCAATACCAAAGTGCGTTTATTTACTCCCAAAAATTATCATTTGCAATTGTCCAAAGAAAAATTGGCTTTCCGCATTTTATGTTGTGGCCAAAATATACAACAATAATGGACTTAATGATAACTAAAGACATACATACATTCTCATATATGTATATGTACATGCATTCGTTGTCCACCCACACGAATACCGCGCAACCCAAATTCACGCACTTACCCACTCACTCCAATTAATATTCTGTGTTGGCCAACATTCATACGTGGACGGAGGTTAGATACCAATTTCGTTAGTTTTATTTTTTCTTTTTTGTGGATAGGAAATTGGAAATTCTTTGCTTGCGTAACTCTCCACCTTCTTCTCCCTCTAACTGCAATAGCAATTGTCAATTAATAATTCATATGTCGCACACATGTTGGTCTTTTTCATTTGCGGTTTACCTGCTGCGTGTACATTGCACGCAATTTTGTACAATTTTCGGCAATCCAGTAAAAATTTACGACTACATAAAATGTTCCAAAATTTTCTGGGGTGGGTAAAACGAAACGCAAATAGAGCAACGTCATTTAAAGAAATTACTACAATTGTTGTAATTGGAATATGAATGCGAGTATATGTAAGTGTTGAGAAATTTTTGATTTTTTGTTTGTTTTTTAGTCTGTTAAAAAGTAAAATTTGATTAGACGATGAAACACAGGTCCTAAATCCTTCGCAACGTTTGGGGTTTTCGTTTTTTTAACTTCTCAGACCCTTAAAAGTACCTTAATTTTCGGTGAAAACTTAACAAACACCAATAAAATCGTTGTCTATTGACAACGTTTTTGTCCAGATGGCATAAATTCTTCAGAAAAAGATTTAGGGCGTTTTATTCTCTGAAACACTTGCACTATAGCTTTTCCTCAGATGCTCAAATGTGGAGATTGATGTATTTGGAGAGTTGAAGATAAGGGCTTCACTGATGATCATTGAGCACCACAAGGTCACTCTCTGCTGGGTTTCTAGACATAGCAATATTGATGGGAACGAAATAGCAGATGAAATGGCCAGAAGGGGCTCTAAAATGGACATTAACGAGGCGGATACCTCTATACAATCTCCGATGTGTGAACTATTTAGGAAAATAGTCCGGTGTCAAATGACGCTTGGACTAACCCAGATGACTGTATAGTTTCACGGGCCTTGTGGCCAAGGTTAGATAGGAGGAGGACAAATGTCCTCTTAGGGTACAACAAATCTGCAGTACGTCTGCTCACAGGAGTCATAACTGGACATTGTGATAATGCACCAATGCTTCAACGGTGGCGCATTCCAACGAGCGGACTGTGCAGTAATTGTTATGATGAAGAAGAGACAGAATCGATTCTTCACTTTCTATGTCAATGTCCAAGGCTGCAGATGAGCAGACTCCAATGTTTGGGGTCGCGCTTTTTCAATTGTCTAACAGAGATAACGAAAGTGGAACTATCGGAGAACCAAATGGTTCAATAAAGACATTACCTGGACTGCTGACGGAAACCGTGGTTAGAGATGGACAATGGACAATTTAGTCTCTGAGTGGAAGTTCGGGTTTATATATATATATACATATTTATATATATATACATTCGCACACGCCTTCCAAACCTAACCTAACCCTAAGGGCGCTCTTCTTTGTTCCATTTAACTTTCTCCTGTTACATAATTCTACATTTGCATATCGTTTATATCTTTTATAGGCTATGAATAATGAAATTCCCATAGTGTTATTAAAATTGCACTTATCAAAGGCCTACCTCTTCCAAACATTTGTAAACTTAAAATTCAATGCACATTTTATCTGAAAAAGGTAATCATCTACAATAACATCTACAATAAAGAAAAACTAAACTTTTTTGCAATAAAATTTGATAACACTCAAATAAAAAATAACTGACCACAAAATAAGAGGCTTTCACCATAGGTCTGCCTGCATCACTAAAAATCACAAATAAAGGAAAAACCCCACATAGGAATTTGATTATTTGCGCTAAACGTTTCAAATTGCCAAATCAACATAAAAATGGCAATAAACGCAAATGAAAAACACTAAACCCTGTTCGGCTGACTACCTTTGTGTGTGTTAGCCGGCTTTGGTCAATTCTCAATTCATAACCCATTTGCGCCCATTTTATTGCTAAAAGCCAATAGTGATGCGTAATCATAATTTCATATTCCGTCGAGGAAAGAGGGGCTTATTGTTACTTTGTTGGTTTTGTATTTCATTTCAATAAATTCCAATCATCATAATCGATAAAAGGAATTCATATGCAACTCGTAGGAAAATTGCACAATAGCAACCCTTTTTTCCTACATTCTTATTGGGAGAGGCTCGTTAAATTCGTTTTGGTTGTTTAGGTTTAACCCAAATAGGAATATGTATGTTAGATTTCTTTGCTTTTTGCAATAATTTCCAATTTATACAAATTGTATATCTTAATGGGATTTTTCTATTTAGTTCGGCCAGTGTTACTTTTGGGCTTATTTGAATGACGCTTTAGAATTAGAATGCAAAGATAATAAAACGTTTATATTTTATGACTTGTGAAGAATTTGCTAAGAGTTTTTTTTTTTTTTTTTTTTTGATTATGTAGTTTGGTTTGATTTTGTCTTCATAAAAATGTAGCAAAAATAAAAAGTAAATAGCTAATTATAGGCGGGAGTGTTTGAGGTTAACCCCCTTCCCCCAATCCCTAACCGGAGAAATCTCATACATTTCATCGTTAGTCATGAAAAAAAGTAAATTTTAGAGGGTTAAAGAGGAAATCTTTGCATCCGCCAGTGAGTATTGATATAAAGAAATTCACCTTTTTAGCTTTACTCTTAACAGAAGTAGGCAATCATAGAACATATTTATACATACGTATATAATATTTTTTTTATTATTTCCTTTAATTTTGTCTTACACATTGCACACATTTTAAAACTCTCACACACTTTTTTTGATTATCAAAATCTATTTTACATCTAATGCAGCGATATAATATTAGTGCCCTGTTGGGAATCATAACATCGATGATGATGTCACCAACGATATCTTGGAGAGAAGGTAAATTTTAATGTAGTTTAGTTTTCTGTATCGCTGAAAACTAAACTTGAACTTAAGGGTGGTACAACGGGATTAAAAACTCTAGAACTGGTGAGAATTGCACCTTGGTTTAGAGCACTGAAAACCCCATCGTATGCGATCTTTTGAATTTTCCGAATGGGTTATATTGTCGAACCCATACATACGACGTATTGGCTGTTTGTGCTACCGTTTTTAAATATTATTTTGAAATCAATTTATTCAATTTCCTCTGAATGTTTCGAAAATGTTATCAAACAAATTGCGTGCAATACATGGCTCTACGAAATAGGTGCGTGCATGTAAAACGTAACGTATGTTACAATAATTACACCTTTTGATTTCCAAAAAAGAACTAAATATGTGCAGTAAAATACATATACATATACTCGTAATAAATAAGTAAGTACGATGAGCTTCAAAATATTCATGGAAAAATTACTTAAATTATTTTTTAAGTGGGTTACTACTGCCAAAAAACAAGAAGCCAAAAAAAAAAAAAAAAATTATTTCACACCAATCCAGTTGCGTACAACCTTTAATAACCCACCTGTCTATTAGTCGGACAGTTTCAAATGGTTTTGTTTTGTCCATTTCCATATAGCGTATTCAGTAACTTATTAATTTATTTTGTAGTTTATGTATTGGCCAAAATATTGCGCTTTCCCATTACCATGGAAAATAATGCAAACTTCTTGTCGTTGTCTTCTCTGTTATCGCACTAATGGGAAAATACACACAAAGATGTGAACAAATGCTTTGACCAAAATGAAATGTCGTCATTATGCCCAAAGTTTTGATTGGGTGTACAGTACCGTCCGTTGAAGCTGGTCGGTTTTAGGTGCCCATGGATTGGTGTTTCAGTCTAAGAGTCTATTGTGGAAACAGGCGTGGAAAATATTTTGTCTAACATTGCAAAGCTTTACAATTAACTTAATTATTTTTATCAAATACATGGCAAATCGAATTATTTATGTAGGAATTCATTACTTCATTTTTACGCATGTATTTGCATATATGTAAGTACTAGCGGATCCTAGGGGGGATTTGTTCCGAGTGATTTTAGATCAAAAAGCATTTGTGGGAATCTCTTATGACAGAACAAATTACTAATTATTTATGTATGAATAACCTCTTATCTCCTTTGCAATCTGGGATTCGACCTGGTCATAGCTGCTAGACAAATATGATAAAAATTTAAGACTTTATTCGACAATAATATGACAAGGACAAGGACAGTTTACAGTTTTGCAATCCAAAAGCGCCATAGAATTTTGAAATCAATGGTTGTGCAGAGAGCGTAAAATTCATTTATTTTAAGTTGATATGATATTTAAATTTTTAGACATTTAAGATAAAATTTCGTAGAACATAGAAAATAATGTGTCACATTTTCACGTTGGCTTTCAATAGTCGTACCATGAACGAATTAGAAAAAAATCTGATGAAAGAAGTATCGCCTTGGCTCAAGAACGAAGATTCTATAAAAGAAAAAAGAAAAATTTGAATCCCGAAGATCCCGGGATTTTTTCTTTTTAATCCCGAAATTTTTGGGACCGAATCTCGGGATCTCCTGATTTCGGAATTCCGGGATTGACATTCTCAGTAGGTACTCATACCTCACCTTCTGCTCAATTCAACTCATGTTGTTAAATTCTTGCTCCCAAAAGTTGAATGACATTTTGACCATTACGCTTAGCCAACGTCAAGCTAAAGCTGTATTATAGTTAACTGACTGTAAAACAAAAAACGCTCTTGCTCTCTCTCTCGCTCTCTCTCTCTATTTCCTACACGATCCACTCTCATACACTTTTCAATATAATTTATTTATTTCATCTATGGATGTACAAGATCCTTACAGACTAGAAATTGAATTACAATTGTAATAGCAATAAATTTTCAATATCAATTTAAATTAATAACAATAAGTTCTTAATATTAAAACTAAAAACTAGATAATTCGGTTAAGGAAACTTTTAACACAAACTTTGGATACAGAAAAGTCAACGGAATGAATTACAGAAATTTTTTGAAACTGATTAACCCAGTAATGCCTAGCGGTGCCACATGTTACCTTGTCGATGAGCCGTTCCTGAGCCAGGTTCAAAAAACATTTTGTTCTCAAGTTGCTTTCTTGATCCATCTAGTTTGGTTCTCGCTCGTCCTCATGGTAAATTTTATAAAAACCTTTTGTATACGCTTTAAGTGATTGGAATAAATAGCTTAGAACGCGCAAAAGAGGTATATAAAAACTTGAAGATATACGGATCGAAGAATTCCGAGCAATTACGAAAGATAGGTGTGATCGTTTATTTTCTTTGACTTGAACAGCTTGCTCTGCAGCTTCGTTGCTTTCGTCACGAATCAAGAATTAAAAATTAAGTACTCGAACAAACCAAATAAAAATAAATACCAACTCTTTAGACCTCCGTCAAGTTGGCCTTTGACTTTCAAAAAGTAAAATTTTTTATCGTTATTTCATGGAAGTATGAAAAAATCAATTCTTAGATATACTTATGTACGCTTTCCCACAGCATTAAAAATGCATTTCGGTAGACTAACATTTGAAACAATTAAAAATGAAAATGAAGTATGTTATCGAAGTGAGCATGAGTTTTTAAGATGAAGATGTTGCGGAGTAAATTTGGGCAATTGTTTCAAATTTTAATTTTTAATTTTTGTACATGAAATAAAAACAAATAAAGTGTTAGAAAGATTTTCGAACATTTTTTATTTTGATTTTTTTTTAACAAATCAATGCTGCTGTAAATAACATAAAAAGTGGTATCCAATAGACGGCTAAGTCCCATTAAAGTTAAAAGGAAATCATTTACTAGTTTTTGATTAACAATAATGTAATCCGAACATCCTCTGGTGATATCTTAAACATTGAAGAAAAATCAATGAGGAGCTCAGACACTATAACCGCAGGGTAGAGGCAAAGGACGCCAAAAAATTATATATGATGTGTCACGTGATGTGATCACTATGAATATAGTTTTAAACTGGGCAAAGCATCACCACATCCTAATTATCACTATGACTACTAAAGGAACGCGCTAATGATATATCGACGTGGCACATTGGTTTTTTTAATGTTGATTTTCATTCGATGCAAAAATTGAGATATGCTGTAGAATATTTTAATATATATGGACTAATGAAAGTTATATACTCCGGCATTGTGCAAACTCGTGTCTCCTGGGAGAATGTTCGATACTTCAGGTCAAAGAAATTGCCATGAAGAAAAACTGAAAATGAAAATGCGATCATCTGATGATAGGATCTTCGATATCGATTACATAATCTCTCAAGTCTTTACAGTGATAAAAGTTGATTCGATGATCTTAACCTGGGCAATCTATCCTAAGGATGCATCACAGTCCTACAGTGACGATGATTTTACTATTGCAAGCAATTTTTATGATATCTCGGAATGGGATAGTATGTTTCTTAATGTAGATGCGGATACAATAAAAAAATTGATAAATACAGCTCAAGCCTTGCAATTCCATGGCTTAAGTGAAGTTATAC
Organism: Toxonevra muliebris; assembly: GCA_963691655.1. Classification (NCBI taxonomy): domain Eukaryota; kingdom Metazoa; phylum Arthropoda; class Insecta; order Diptera; family Pallopteridae; genus Toxonevra; species Toxonevra muliebris. Next base: position 90,592,603 of record OY829328.1, read on the forward strand.
ACGAAAATGATCATCGCATTATCAAAAAGATACCAGACAAAAATGAAATATGCGAAATATTCAATATTAGGGATCTGGCAGAACAAATAAAGCAAATTAAATTGCAATCATTCGATAGTAAAATCTTCGATATCAATTCACAAAAAATCCTCAAGTGCTCGGGTACCATACAACAATTGGCGGAGGATGCAAACAACTGTTTTTAGGTTCAATTTTTGGCCTGGATAAGCTGTCACAAGGATAGCCCACAGACTAAATGTCAAGATGATGGTGTCTCAGCGTGGGATATTGAATTCCTTAAAGTTGATCAGGATACAATGTCTTAACTGATAGATGCTGCTGAATACTTGGACATTCCGGTGCTACAGGAAGTTAAAGACAAAAATTTCCTAGCATTCAGTGCTTGGATTTCGACACAAGAAAATCGTAATTTATTGATAGATACTCCTAGAGACTTGAATATCACACGGTTACAGGGTGCTTTACAAAAACATAATGCCGCTAACATATATAAAAACAGGACTACATTTAAGATTATGAAAACTTGTATTCAAACCATACTAAATGATTGCGAAGAAGAGCTAAGAATTGTTGAAATCAACGTTATTCAAGAAACCAAACTAAATTATAGTGAGGAAAAAATGTAGAAAAAAAAGCAAAACATTAAATTGGAATGAAATCTTCGATATCTATCGATGATCATTGGAAGGGTGAGAAGGATAGTAGTGATGAATAAAAAATCATAAAATAAATCCAGATTCAAGAAGAACATTTTTGTTTTTTGGAGAACTGTGCTATAATTCTAAAAGAATAAAATTATTTCTAAAAATAAAACAAAACTATTTTGCATAATTGTTTAGTACATAGCAAAACAAACGAAATGAATGTTAGTTTAGAAGACGAAAAAAAATTCTTAATTTTTGATTTGTGAAGAAAGGAACGAAGCTGCAGAACAAGTTGTTCAAGTCAAAGAAAAGAAACGATCACAGCTGAAATAACATTGAGAGTAATTGAGTATTTAAGTATTGGAAAAGTGTATGGGAGTGGATCGTGTAGGAAATAGAGAAAGAGGGAGAGAGAGAGCGAGAGCGAGAGCGTTTTTTATTTTACTGTAAAAGTATAATTCAGCAGTTAACTATAATACAGCTTTAGCTTGACGTGGGCTAAGCGTAATGGTCAAAATGTCATTCAACTTTTGGGAGAAAGAATTTAACAACAAGAGTTGAATTGAGCAGAATGTCAGGTATGAGTATACATATATGAAATGAAGCTGAATTGACTTGAACATGAAATACAGAACGTTAGAGAATCTAGCATGCGAAAGGCAAATAAAGTTCTAAACTCTCAATTGGAGAAAAAAGGGGGGAAGCAGAAGTGAAAAAACGCAAATAGCAGCATTCAAAGTTATTACCACAAGCACATGTTGGCTAAGTTAAAGTTGGGTAGCTGACTGGCTGAGTGGTTGGCTGACACTGTTATGGTAACACTAACATACAGAAAAACCACTTTTGATTTTTCAAAGTCGCTGTTCGCCAACGATTGTGCTATTCAGTAACAATTTTGCCGGTAGTTGAGTAGATTACGATTGACGATTTTCAATTCTGAGTGCTGCAAAGAATTGGCTGGAATATTTAATTATTTGCAAAAAGAAAATAAAATAACTCATTTACAAAATGTTGTATAAAATCGTCGAATATCTAATTGTGCTACAAATCTGCATCAGTTGCATATTACGAACAACAACAGTTTCGGCCATCTCCTGTGGTGGTTGTGTCGATTTGGATGAACTCAATTTTGATCAGACTGTGGTGCGCTTCCCCTACGCTTTGGTTAAATTCGATATTGCCTTTCCGTATGGTGAGAAACATGAAGCTTTTGCCGAATTCTCAAAAGCAGCACATCAAGCGACCACTGATCTACTCGTAGCCACAGTGGGCATTAAGGATTACGGTGAAAATGAAAACAAACAATTGGGACTACGCTACAAAGTCGATGACAAAAGTTTTCCGGGAATTTTTCTCTTCAAAGGCGGCACCATCGACAACTATGTACAATTTCCAGCACATCTTGACGTTACCTTGGATAATCTAAAGAATTTTGTAACACAAAACAGTGAACTTTATATTGGACGTGACGGTTGTCTAAAAGAATACAATACGCTTGCAAAGAGCTACGCAAACCAAGAAGATAGCGAACAATTGAAGTTAATCGCTAAAGCTGAACAAATGTTAGAGAAAATTACAAAAGAAACTGAACAAATCAATGGTAAATCATATATTATTTTTATGCGAAAAATCAATGAGAAAGGTTATGAATTTGTGGAGGAGGAGACGAAGCGTTTGCTGCGTTTGAGGGCTGGAAAAGTGACGGATTTGAAGAAGCTGGAGCTAACACGTAAATTGAATATTCTGGAAGCATTCCGAGTAAATAAATTAACCAAAGAGGAGTTATAAAGCTTGCAGAAGCTCCAGCACGTAATTGTAACTAGTTAATACATAAGTGACGGGACACGATAGCAATAGATGCAACACAATCAAAGCACAACTTCCAAATGCAGAAATGTTGTCTTCTTCTTCGTTTTAGCAAATTATATTTATTTTTAAGCTTAAACGTTACTTGCCTTCTTTAATAAATAAACAAATTTAATATAATTGTACCTAAATCTTCAACAAAAATTATTACCCACATGTTTGTGCCAGTAAGACAGAGTTGCTTAGTTTGACACAAGCAAAAATTAAGTTATGCTTATGCTTCCATTTATATACGCCAGTTTTTAGTCTCATCCGGACTTTAAAGGTAGACTGCAAACTCAAGATTTATAATTTTTTATAATCGCTTATGCTTCGACATAACACGGTTTCGCATAACAGTGCAATTTTGTCAAAACTACAATTTCTGACATAAGCAACTTTATCATATTGCCACAGATATAAAGGAATTTTATTTCATTTTATTTGTTTATGATTTTTGCTCGCCGAATATTTCACTCTGTCATGGCAACCAATGTTGGCTCGGTTGCTTTAGTGCTGGAAATGGCAACGTAAACAAGAAATCAGAGAAGGTAAAACACTAATACTGTGGCTGCAAATGGAAGCTTTCTGCTGCTGTAGGAGCTTGAATTTATTGTTATATGAATGTAGTTCTTAATATAATTGATACTTTGTTGAACATTTTTGCATTTTCAGAGACAGATTGCGGATATTGCATTCGTAAGCATTAAAATTCAGTACAGCATTTTGATTGCAACTTTGCACTCACTCCTTTGGGACTTAAAATTCATGCTTACCGAGTAATATAATTGTGAAGTTTCATGTTTCTACGAATAGCGGTTTGAGCTGAGTACTTCCTCCATTACATATGCAACCAAGGGCTGCTCTCAGAACTCGATATTTTATAAAGGCATCAAATTATTTAATTCACTACCATTAGAAATTAAAAATGCAGGAGCAGTACTGAAAAATTATGTTTTGAAAAATGTTTAGAACTTATGCTGTATTAATGGAAATATTTTAAATAAATCTTCTAAGTAAAAAAAAATATGAGTTATGTGTCATTATTTGAAACTCAATAAAAAAAAAACTAATATTCATATGTATTTGCTGTTGTTTATCTACGTAATTGCTGTACTTTGGAATAATTACCTTTCAATAGCTTAAATGCTTTTTAAATAGTACAAGTATACATATGGTGATAATATTTATAGACGTGACATGACGTCATTAGGACATTTATTACAACTGAAATCAACAGATTTTGAAAACAAATTTTAACAAGAAGGCAAATGAATCTGTCTAATGTGAATTGCTATACTACTTCAGAACGCAGAATAATAATAGTTCACAAGATCGCCCGATCTCGCCATTCTAAACTTATTTGATGTCATTGGTCCATACCAGCGTAGCCCAAAGACTTGCACGCAGGTAAATGATTGTGAGATTTTCACACGTACAGAGTTAATTTCCACAAAAAGAGTGCTCAATCGATCATTGTGTATGTGTAGGTAAGTGGCCACCGCTGGTCTATACAAATAAGAAACAAATTCTCACGGCCGTGAAAGAGAAGATTAGAAAGAAATAGACAAAAAAAACACTAGAGGCCAGTATTACAACGATATCACATTCAGTAGGTACTTAATGGAACAAAATTCAAGGACCAAAAAAAAAATATAGCTAAATGAAATCGGGTAGTAACTTTTACGCTACCTTATAAATACATAATCGTATTTAGCAAAAATAAACCTATTTATTTTTATTTAGATTCTTCAACATAAATTTTAATCCTAGTACAATAATAAAATTTTGAATTACAGTACTAGTCCTGAAAAATAGAAAATAAACAAATTAATTAAAAACAAAAATTAGCATCATATTTATGTCATTTATTAAAAAACCCGAGTATTGATTTTTGAATAAAGTTTTCCTATGTAAAATTGAATGATCGTCTCTGGAACTCCAATTATGAATCTAAAATAAATCCAACAGTACATTTCTGTCTGAGTTTTCTCTTTGAAAAGTGTTGTTTAAATTGTTTCAGACATTTTCACGTTATTTCTCGAGGCCCCATTATGGGTCTAACAACGAATTGACTTCATCGAAATCAGTACCTCAGAAACCATAATACAGTTATTGTTAGGGGAAGTTGTCAGGTAACTAATTTTCACATAGTTTCGCAATTCTTCTCACTGTACGCTAGACAAAAAGTGATGGCGATCAACGTGCATCTATATTAATAGCCCTAAAAGTATGCAATAAATGTATGTGAATTTTTAAATTGCAAGTACAGAGTGATGCGAAACTGAAGTTCTGTTGCTTGAATAAATAAAAGCCTAGAGGTATGCTAAAAATTTATTTTTTGTGTGATTCCAGAAGAATGTTAAGTTCGTAGAAATCCCCCCAAAAAAAAAATTATTTTAAAAAAAATATTTTTACTGTGGAAATTTCTGAATTTCGACAATTTCCGTTTCCTATTTCTCATAATAAACTTCATAATTTTAATTTCTGCTCTTTCGCAACTAGAAATCATAAACATCAAGCTAAAACTGTTCAATGTATGCACGAACAGAGTTGTTGTTACACTTAAAATCTCAAATTACCGTTAAAAAAAATAAATTACTAATTGTTTTGTAAAATTAAGGTGCGTTTGAATTATAAGAAAAACCTAATTTTAGCGAAAAACAAACTTGTATTTAAATTAATATCAGTTCAACAATAAAGTAAAAATTTATTATAGAAAGGAACTTTGAAGCTTAACACAGTAGCCCTATTCATGAGTTGGTGCAAATGGTCTTGCATCATTGCAAATGCAAATTTTTATTGCATATGGCATATATTTGTTGTTGTGATAGCAGAAAAATTTTGAATTTGCAGTGACGTAAGACCATTTGCACCAAATCGTGAATAGGGCTAACATCAGTGGTCATACATTGACATTTCGTAAGTACTTTTTTATCACTTTTGATAGAGACGAATAAAACGTAATAATTGAACATCAAAGATGTATAAAAATTGGATTTAAAATAATGTTAAATAAGAAAAAAAATTTTTTTTTTAATTTTTTCTTATTTTCAAATTAATGAAACTGTACTTAACCTAAATGAAAACAAAAAATTACTATCAACCAAATATACCCAAGCAAAAAGTTGAAACATAAATATTGCAATGAGCTCGATCGCGACGACGGATCACATTTGCCTGCGATTAAATGCCAAATGTTGAAAATCAAATAAAAATGAAGAAGACAAAATAAATCTACCTAATCACTGTCAAGGGACGAAAGATATGATCTCTGCTAAAACGAAAAAAAATGTGTATGAAAGATTTGAAAAACATACAATTTTCTTTTTTTTCTCTTTTTTTTTTGACGAGTCATTTCAAATCGCTTGGGGGAAAAATGCAAGAAGTTACACAAAAATCTAAACATTAGAAATTAAATTGCATCCTGTTGCATACATAAGATACATTTGTAAATTGTATATCGCACATACGAATTGAAAAAACAAACTGTGAATTAGCAGCGCAAGTGCAAAGTGCCCGGAAAGTCAAATCAAATTATTTTTATGTGTTTTTATGATATTTTCTTTCGTTTTTGCGGAAGGTTTTCCAAAACGAAATATTTTCCCATCGTCGCTACATCGGTCTCGGTCTACAAGGGCGTCATGCATGTATCTGTTGCAGCAGCAACATATTTTTACTTTTGATATCATATCGCAATCAAAATGTCTCCTCGTTAGAGCAGGTAGAGAAACAACAACAAGCGAATATGCAACGAAGTAAATGCTGTAATTTTTTAAAAGTGGATAGAAATTTTTTGAAGAGCATTGAGAGTGCATGTGTGTAAGTCTTGCATTTATGTAGGTCCCTCTTAATGCCTATGCAATGTATCTGTTGGATGCATGCAACGTGGCTCACACGTCCTTCCTTTTCTTCTTCTTCTTCTTAATGCTCTATCAATCGTGCTGTTTAACTATTGACTTTGTTGTATTTTAGTTTTTCCCCTATCATGAAGGGCAATCATCTATGCGAATAAATTTTATAGCTGAAATTTTCATGTCTTTTCTTCACTTTTTCACTTTTCACCTTTTTTCTCTTTCTTTTGCTCTTTTGTATCTTTTTTGGTAGTGAATTTATTGTATAAGTATTAAAAGTTGATATTATCACCTGTGTTTGTGTTGTGTTTTTAGTTAGTTCTATGTATTCTAATATTGCGAGTGTGTGTGTATTTTGAAGGCTAGTTAATAGTATACATACCATACAGGGTGCAGGATACGAGATCAGCGAACTATTTGCAAGTATACCATCAGAGAGACGAACTGCAATATAAGACAAAAGACGCTTTCCTATCCTAATGAAGGCTAGAACAGCTTTGCCAAAGAAAATCTATTTGCATCGATCTTTAAAAAGCCAGAGAAGATGTTGTCTCGTCATTCTCCATTCATAGACGACACTTTGTTTCATTGGACAGACGTAATTTATTTAGGTTATATCACCGCTTCAATACAAACCATGAATCGATTATAAGCGCCCGTGTGAACAGCCACTTTGGCTTGTCTAATGCCTGACACAAGTTTCCATTTCATCCATTTCAGTTATGTGATCAAATAATTTATTTTTACTACTGCGTGTAGACTACTTCTAGATCCGATCAACTGCCAGCTAACGCAAATTGGAAGTGCGGCTATGTCGTCCACGTGGAGGCGGCTGGTAAAGGATATAAGACATAGTCATATTTCTGCTGTTCTGCTGTGTGACTGGCTAGTATATAGTCGGGCAGGGAGATGGTGCACTATCTTAAATCAGAACCTCTAATCTTAGTTTAAATAGCATATCCTTAGGGAAACGTTCTTAGTCTTAAATATACGAACTTGGAGCGAACTAGAAAATTTACGTTAAAATATGAATCCAAGTAGTCTATCTTGATAAAAGTCTCTAGAAATAGTCAAGAAATCTCTTCTCGTATTCGCTCACAGGTGCAATTATTGAGTCTTCCTGACTCTTCATCTTCTGTTGAGTGGTTAGTAGTGAAAGTATTTGGATTTCATTTCAATTGGCACGAATCATTGTTTTTTCACATTAGAGCACTATACCTTGCCATTATTACTAAATAAGAAGGTTCTCTCAAGCCTTTTTTGAGTACAAAGTGGTAGATAGTCTAAAGACTGATGTAGGGTTGTCCCATTTAATGATGGTCATCGACAATCCATCAGTGTGGCTGCTCAAAAGCATGGTTTGGCCTTATGGCGTTAAGCGAAGTTCCGGTACCCTTTTCTTGAGCTGTTGGATTCTCTCGAACGTATTCACTCGATTTGAATAAGTACATGCAAAGATGGACTATGCGAATTAAATTGCCCTTAAATGTTGACCGTTTTTTCGGTTTTTTGGCGAAAATAATTGCTCATGGCATAGTTTTTTCCAAATTTCATTAATCTTGGTATACATACATACACCCTGTATAAATATTCACTCACCTGTTATCCCCGCATCCAACTTTAGTTGAAAAGATAAATTCTTATTAAAAAAATGCGCAATCACGCTGTGTCGCTGATCCACAAATCGATTCGCCATTATTAAAATTTTCAGCGTTTCATCTTCAAAACCTTAAATTAATTATACTTCAATCTCTACAGGTTCCCAATTTCTTTTTCCTTTGTTTCGTTTTTTTTTTTTTTTTTTTTTGCATCCCCACGCAACATATTTTCTACCAAACCGGAGCAACTGATGCGCAACGCGATGTGTTTTCTTATTCGCTTATTCTGCTTCATTTGATGCGCCATTGTTGCAAGTGTTTGAGGCATCCTTGGGTTGCATTTTCTATTATTTTTTTGGAATATTATGTGATTTTTTCGTCGATCATTAACGCAATAAGGAAAAATGCACATGACTTAAGTGTTGTTCTTTTATTTTCTTTTACGATTTTATATTAAAATAATACAAAAGATTGTGTTGGTTAAAAGAAACGCGTAAAGTGCCTTTTTCGGACAGTGTGGTATTGGATGCGACGCATCTTATGTGCGAGAGATGCAATGACTTTGATAACACGTAAATCAAAGGATAAAATGGGGAAAGCAGCTCATTTTGAGAATGTCTGTATCTTTAAGATGCAGGTTTATTGTATACATATTTTAACTATCAGTTTCTTTGTTAACTTTGAGTAAACAAAGAGAATTGACTTCATATGTGACATTTGCTTTTTGTATTCGTTAGACACTTGCATCTTTGCATCCTGTAAATAAGCCAATTTCTTCTCACGCGCATTTATTGTAACTTCATATGGTATGTTCCTTTTTGAAAATTGGTTTTGGATACTATTATTATTGGGAGAAACTATTATTGTGGTCTGTCGAACGAAGGTTTGTATCTATAAAATATATTTTAAAATATTTCTTCAATATTATTGCTTGAATGTTTCTGCATACTAAAAACGAAGCAGCAGATGTTTATTTAACTATATTTGACTATGCTGTTTGCAACAATGTTGCATCTTAGTTTTGTCCTTTCCAGTTTTTTTATTCTGTTGCATTTGTTTCCTTCCAAATTTTTGTTTTTTTTTTGGTAGTTGTATTTATTATACAAACGTCATTTGAATTCACCTGCCCTCTACTACTACGCAGCCCCAACCTCTCATGCACCTATGATTACAAAGTGAAGAATAACTCTTATCACTTTCACGATCATGATGATTATGATAAGTTTTTTTTTGGATATAATATCCTTCAAATTTAATGAGAACGTCAAAACTGCAGAAATGATTGATTTTTTATTTTCCGAAGATGATAACACTGTTTGAAGTTATATATAAACAGGTTAATGAACAAATGTAGTCATCACAGCAACAATGTATATAGAGACGGGTAAATCAGACGGCCGTTTCGGAATCCGCCACAATTCCCATCAGTGATCTAACACTGTTCAACAGCCAAAAATGAGCAGAGACTTAATTTTGTTCATCCTCGTTATCATATTTCACTTTTATTTCGTTGTTAGCTTAACCCAGTAATGCCTAGCGGTGCCATATGGCACCTTGTCGCTGAGCCATTCCTGAGCCAGGTTCAAAAACTATATTTTTCTCAAGTTAATTTCGTGATCTATCTAGTTTGGTTCCCGCTCGTTCTTAATGGGTTAAAGCATTGATGGCCAAACGTGTACTTAAGTAAAATTGTAACGTAGCAGAGCAAAATGAACCACGGATTCGGACTCAGCGATTATATTTATTTATTTATTGGAAATTCTTCATCTATCTGCTTTAGCATTAACAAAGCATAGGGTAGAAACCCGAGTTCAAACACTCAAGAATTTCGCTTGCATGTATTCTCCTCTTTCATAAAACAAAGAACTATAAGTTAAAGTTTAAGCGGACCCTCCTGCTATTAAGAAACACTATTCTCGGAGGGAAATCGGTCAAGTAATTTTTTATGGACTTTTGAAAAAATCGTTTGCATTTCCAAAACTATGTTAAATAGAACAAGTGCCAAGAATATGAATTCAAGCTGTGACGTAAGTTGCTACTATCCAATTAAATGAATGAAAAAAACAATCATAGTCCAAGTGGGCTCAATGTGTAAAATTATGAAAATTGAATCACGTGGTCAGGAGACGTTGTTAGACTGTGTTAATGCAACTTTCAAGCTAAAGCATTTTCAGTACTTTGCATTTTTTCATATTCTTTTATACAATCATCGATTTGAAGTACTCGTCCACAAAATTCCATACTATTTTTTATATAGTAATTATGTATGTCGATGTGAGTTTATCAGTTGAGGTCATTAAGTTCGGCATTAAAGGCAATAATCAAAATTATAACAATGAAAAATAAATGAAACTACTACAACAGCAACAACAATCAACCATTGCAACTAAAAATTATGACGAAAAAGCTTTCAAACATTTTACAATTAATGAACATAAGAAGTTTTTTTTTCGTTAGATGATCGAGTAAATAATAAAAATAAAAATGATCAAAAATCATGAAAAAAGCAATAAACGAACTGAACTAACGAGCTTATCTTGAAGGGCCCACTACTAACTTTGTTTTTGTAATACACTACTTACACCCTCCGGACATGCTCTCCTCTCTATCGCTCGAAATCGTGTACTGCGTTCATGAGAGCTATCGTCGTTGAAGTCGCGTGCAATAATCGCGCGCGATCGATAAATCGCATCAAATTGTCGCGTTCTCAAACAGTGACATCAACAGCCACGTTCGTTATGCTTTTTTATCAATATACATTTATTTTTATTTATTTACTTATTAATTTTAAGTGTTTTTGTTGGATAGTATTAATCTGTAATTAAGTGTATCTGTTGTTTTCGATCGCTAAAATTAGGTTACACGCGCTATAGAGGTTTAGTTACAAGTGGACTTCGAAGAATAGAAAATTTCGAAAAATAATTATTCGAAACTCGAGCGCACTCGCATGAGTTCGGATATGGCATTATAACTGTCATTGGTGGTTTAAAAAAACTGCAGTAGAGAGGTAGGGGATCTAATATTCGGCGAATTTTTATCATTTTTCTTCTAGACTTACCCAGGGGGCTTTAAACCTGTGCGAATTTGGTCTGCAAAAACCCAAAATTTCGAAACACAAACTATTTTTTTGACAAACAAATGGAAATTGTAGAATACTATATACATCTAAATTTAGTTGCAACAAGTGTTTCTTTTAATTAAAACTGATAAGCGGAGAGACATTCCATTTAATTTGCATGGCATGCACGCCATCAGCATTCGTCACAAAATATCAAACTATGTCAGCTGTTCAAATATGTAGCGCCATAAGCGAAGGCAAGTGGCTAAAGAAGAAAAAAGAAACGAAAGCTTAACATAAAGAACAGAGATAGAAGAAGCGTAGGAAAAGTCATTCTCAAAATCAAATTTTTAGCTTTTTCTTGGTTCTGCTTTTATTTTCAGTATTGTTTTTGCTTGACGCTTTTCAAGGATTTCAACATCGCGTTGAAGTTGTTGTTGCTGTACTTGATGTTGCTGATTTGTTGTTGTTGTTATTATTAATATTACGATCTATGCTTCGTTTAGTTTTATTATTGCTGATATTTTTCGTTTTCTCTGATTTTTGTTGTTTGTTGTTTGTAACGCATTGTGCTTGTTGTTGTTATTTACATTAACGATTCTTACATCGGCAGCAAAGCTCGTCGTTTAGCGAATGCCATACATATCTCAATTGTTGTTGTTATATTTTTTTAGGTCACCTCGACTTCAGTGTTTTGTTTTTGTTTCATTGAAAAACATTTTAAAAAAATGGCACAAAGCTCTCGTCGAATGGAAAATTTTTACGCTGTTGTTCGGCTTTTTTTTTATTACTACATACTTGTGTCTGTTTACTCGAAATTACTGTAGCTTCGCTGAGGGGTGGGTGGAAAGAGGTGGGTTCTCCATGTGTTCTCTCGCACGTTCGCATATTTTCAGTGTTTTGTTTTTTTTGCATTGCAAAAGGCGAGATACGAGATCTTGCGAAATGTTCTATTTTCTTTAATTTACGTAAATATTATACTCAAAGATTTTCACTAGATAAAAACAAATTATGAAAAAATAGGGTAAAATCAGAAATTCAAATAAAAACAGTTTATAACAAATAATAATTCTTTACCAGATCAGGATAATTCCTGAGAAACTCATAATGAATATCAGACCAGTGCCGCACCCCTCTCGAAGTATCATATAAACCTTTGCCGTCACTTGTTTCTTCCTTAAGACTCTGCAAATTTTAAAACTGTCCCAGATGTGCGTCAGGGATGCCACTGAAAATGTTCCTAATCGTCCTTGGTGACACACCTAAAAAACTCAAAAGTTTATAAGGGACGAAGTGCAGACTCTGTTTAGAGCAGGAAAAACGAAAAAAGCTAAAAAATTCACACAAACAGTGCCGAATATTAAACTCAGCCAATTATGTTCATTTCGATATTACTAAGTAATCGCATTAATAATAAATATAATAATAAATTTGGAAAATTATATTTAAGCACAAAAACCTTAAGCAATTTATCTACCCGCGTCAGAATTCGATATGCACTAATAATATAGTAGCAAAATAGTAGCAAAAATAAATTGGTAAACAAAGGCAAAATGAAGAGAACGCGTGTGCAACTTGCAACCCCACCCAAAAAAAGAGAAGAAAATAAACAGCCAAAATTTCAATTAAGATTTTTAACAAAAATAGCCACAAATTTTACAATACACACATAAGCACACACACACACACACTTTCATAGAAAAGTCAATGACCGTCTTCAAATATTGTTGTCTGAATCTATGAGTAAAAATATGTAGAAAACAAAATGTTGCAATTGCAATTCTCAATTTAGCTACACGAACAAAAAACTATCAAATGTGCACACACTCACACACTCACACATATGCAATTGTGCTACTATTTATACACATACACATATATTTAACAAGTAATTGTGAAAGACCCGCATTTACTTCAATAAAAATTGTAAATAGGAAACTTATTTTTTCGGTGAAAATTCATTACATCTCTGATGGAGAGAGAAAACACACAATTAAAAAACAACAACAACAACAACGAAAACGACAACAAATTTCCGCCAAATAATTTGACATCAATTATGATTGAAATTGAAATGGTAATAAATGTGGATCTGTTGATCAGTCAAATGTTGCACTAAGTACTTTTGAATTTGCGACATTATCTGAGAAAGTCTGAGGGTAAATGAGGGTTCCTCATTTTGTTTGATTTGAATTCAATTCTATATTGAATTTTAATAGAATACCATATTTCTTACAAAAACCAACGAAATAATTTGTATAAATAAAAATAATAAAATGTAAAATTTGGCAAAAAAGGGTTGCAATTGACGTGTTTCAAAACCCTTGGTGCCTTTCTTCTTCTTATTGTTTACATTATTCATTTGTCGCTTTGTTTAATTGTCAAACATTGATTTGAATGAATGTTAAATGTTGTTCTCAAAAACAAATAAGTAAAAGTAAAAAATAAATATGAAAGAAAAGAAAAATTAGAAGAAGCAAGGGTACAACTCATCTCCATTATGCTGGTCTCGGTGTTTGGTTGTTATCTGATATTATGTGAAAATATATTTTTTTTAACAAAATATTTGCAAGAGGAAAATGCTTTTTTAATGAAAAAATATTATGAGGGTTAATTGAGATTCCATTTGGGGAGGAATACTAGACATACGAAATTTTAGTTTCCCTTCACCCTGAGTTGAGTGTATGTAAATTTTCTTGTTTTCATACACTCTTCATGAGAGCTCAATAGCCCATACCTGCATAAGGGAATCTTTTTGATTTGTCCACGTAAACCTTTGCACCAATTACTTCATTTGTCTTGTAGCTATCTGTATACCATACATTATAATAACTTGGATAGGAAACTTAAATCTTATTTGTTATCAGTTACAAATTCTTATCAAGAAATGTGACCTTGAAGTTTGAATAAAAATTATATGGAAGCAATCGAGTTCTGGAATACGATCCGGATGAATGGTTTTACACACTTTTTCTCTTTGTTCAGGAATAACTTTACAGTCAAATTGAAGTGCGTTTTTCTTGATGAACATCTGTAAGGGTGGAAGTTTGACATTAGTTCAAGTTCTGTTCGATTTGCTCGTGTAATACAAACGCTTGTTTTATCTTGCCGTATTAGATAGGTCTTGGGTTTGGATCTATAGCTGCCGAGCATTGAACCTCGAATCCCGAAATAAACTTAAAACTGCATTTTTCTATTGATTCTTTAAGCCAAGAGGTTGAGGTTAACAATTATTTTTGTTTTTATTGAGGACAGCCCACATATGCGTTAAGTGTGTGAAAATTTGTAACAAAATTTTCCTACGGTTTGTTCAGAAAATTTGTACAATCACTTGCAGCATAATTATGAAGTGTCAAGCAACGCATATGTTGTTAGTACATAAAAAAGAGAAATATAGTATACGAGTAATTGCTGATCGCGTGTGCAAATGTCGTGTCCTTTTGTGTTTTAATGATTTTGGGAAAACTGCGGGTTAAGGGGTTCAGTTTTTTCAGTTTTTTAGCGAAATAGAAAACTCTTACTGGTGCTGGTTGTAATCAATGAAATGTATTTATCAATGATGATGTTGATCATGGGAAAATATTTCAGAATGCGGTTTTCATGTTTTTATTTGTTTTCGTACCTTTTTGATAAGCATCAATATCGATGATAAAATTAAAGAGTTGACTATGAAATGAAAAAAAGAATGGTGGTTACAAACAAAATTGCCAAATACAAGAAATATAGTTAGCACTTAATTAACTTTAATTAATTTATACAGAACTCATTACTTTTCATTCCATTTTTTTGTAAAAGAGTTAAAGGAAACCTTAAGCAATATTGTCAATATCACATTACAAAAAGAAGAATATTAAACCACATATAGGTATGTTGCTTAATGTTTAAAAACTGATACTTTAAATATCTCACACATGAAATCCTGTCTGTGTACATATATCGATAATAGATGAGCCTCTTATAATTTCAATCACAGCTGGCAATACTCCATGTTTTATATTCTTTAAGCGTAAAACAACGCGCATTTAAAAATAGCACAATACTAAAATTTATGCATTTCAAATGTTTTCCATTCAATTTTTCTCAGGACTTTTAATGTTAACCTCCAAATACATGCATAGAATTAAAGAAGAAAAAGAGGAAAACTTATTTTCCTAAAGTACCTACCTTTTAAAATAGGCAGCTAAGTTTCGTTCATTAGAATGGTATCTACATCCTTTAGCTACGGGCGTGGGAAGGAAAACGTGGTTGTTGCTGTGACATCTTGAAGATATTAGTATGAATGCATATGTACATATATATAGGCACATTAGAGGTGTCCACAAAATTAAAATTTCTTTCAGGGTTTCCCACTAAAAAACTTTTTTTTTTCAACAGAAATAGTGATGACAAGGGAACCCAAATTTATATTTCAAACCAGCTTAAACATTATCCATACAAAATTGGGCATGTCTAATATTCATGCATACTTTTCATACATAAATATAATAGAATATCTTGAAATCAATGTAGTACTTAAGTAGAGCAAAAATGCATTTAAAATGAATGTGTCACGCATGCGCAAATGTTATATTACAATGACTAGAAGAAATAGTTTAATTATAGTTTGTGGCTTAGTTTGCCTTTCGATAGCATATGCATAAACACAGAGGGAGATAATTTTTCCATTCAGAATAGAGTCAGTTTCCATGAAATTTTTGTTTTCCTGTATTAATTTTGAAATAAACTTCAATAACTCAATAAACTATAATATTTATTGAACTTACATTTGATCCATACAAATTTTTTGTTTTACTAAAATCTACGTTCATGCATTCTTTTGAAAATAAATTAATTAAATCTTTCTTGTCTCTCCAGCCTACCGAAAATAAAACTGACAATCTGACAGCAAGCACTATTGGAAATTGTTAAAGATTGTTAAATTGCATTTGATGGCCTAAAAAATTTAAAATTCCTCACAAGGTAAAAACTAAATGTCTTCAAGTTTTTAATCATGATGATTATTTATGCATTTCTAAGCTATTTCTATTTACATATGTATGTTTATATGCATACCAGCCTTAACCCTTTTCAATGTTTGCATGCATTTCAAGGTACATACATACATACATACATACATTCAAAAATATGAATATACTGAATATACTACCTTCAATTTATGTAAATTCACAGCTGAATGCGTTTTTGTTGTTGCTGTTATTGCTGTTTGTAATGCTTGTCGTCAATAGATTTGCTATGGTGATATGATGTGATGTGATCTTGCTCCAATATGTTAACTCCAACAAAAGTATACAGGTAGGTATACATTCAACAACTCATCCTCATCATCGTTCATGGGAATTTGTGACAGATGAACAACAACGAAGTGATGCTTTTTTGATATAGCCAATTCATGGTTCGATTTCTAATGTTTTTAACCCTTACCCTTTTAGGCTACACCTACTCAATAATTTACTATTCCTGTTTTTTTTTTCCTTGTCTATATCTGCTATTTGTTTTTGTAAGGAAAATGGCATATTTTTAAATAATTATTTCAAAATGTTTGCGTATGAATTTTTGATGAATTGCATCAGCACTGAAGAAGACAATAATGTTAAGGATGCTGAAAAGTAAAAGGATAATGAGGGTGTGTTCGTAGATGGAGTATGATGTGTGTACATATTTACAAAGTCATGAAAGGAAATTGCTTTTTTGTGGTTTTCCTTCATGCAACAATGGAACAAAACGAAAGGAGTAATTTTCCCACGCTCTAGTTGGAAATTGCGTAGAATTTTATGTTTGCATTCAAGCAAAAAGGATTTGACTGCAATGAATGCATGAAGCGAAAAAAGATTGAAGGAGTATTTTAAATGCGTATTAAAAATACAATACAAAGGGAAAATGCACATTGTATACACAATACGAAACAAAAAGGATGTCAAATTTGTATTCTTTCTTGTATATTTTACATAATTGCATTCAACATCAAATGAACGCTTGGTTTTTTATATTATACAAGAGATTTCGGGAATGGTAACCTATAGGACAACCAACTATTCTTTAGAAGAACGTGACGGTTGACCTTGATTAAAATTTCTCTAAAATCTTCACAAAAATATGTAATATGTATTACAAATCAAAGGACAGACTTAAAAAACAAAATCTCCATTTTCTCTAGATTAGGGCTGCTACTAGGGATGCCAATCCTGGGATCCCCCATTCCCCGAATCCCGGGATTTACTCTAAAATTGGGCACATATCCCAAATTACTGCTCTAAAGTATGTGCAGTAGTAAGTTCTTTGTTAGACCATTCAACCCTTTAACTGCCAAGAATATCCGAATTCCCGCAATTTTCATATATTTTCCCCCTCTTGAAATTGCTAAGAACTATTGAAATTCGGATGTTCTAGACGATTAAATGGTTGACAGAAAGATTAAGTCAACCAAAAACCTTATTAGAAAAATCATTTTCATCTCTGTAGAAATTTCAGATCGGCGACGCAGATTTAAAAGCCACACAGAAGCACTCTAAAACTTTGAATAACAACGATTTTGCATGCAGAGCGCAAAAATACATCTTTATATAAGTGTATGTGGACGACCTCGATAGCCTAGTGGATAGTGCACTAGACTTTCATCTGGGAGGTTCGGGTTCGATTCCCGTCTTCGTCTGGTGGTTAATTTTCATTACTTTCTTATATTCACTATCAATATGAAGTGTATGAGAATTATAAGATAGTGTACAAGGACACACATTGGTTGGTAATCGGCGTTAAACTGTAGGTCCAACTATGTGGTATCACAATGGGCCGTTCAGGCCTAAGTGTGTCTCTCGACAGCCACTCCAACCTAACCTATAAGTGTATGTGATATTTATTTCAATTTCTCACAGCAAGGGAGATGATTTATCTCAAAATATGCTGCTACAAACTTAGTCGCATTTAAGAGGTCAAACAATGAACGATTTGGAAAAAATTTCCCTCGTTTTGGTTTCCGTATCAATATCAAATAAATATTAATTTATATTATATCTTGAATCTTCTCAAAAAAAGTGTATCTTCTCCCCGAAAAGTGTTTCGGAATCGAATTCCCTAATATGTACTGGTGACACCAAACTGTCAGACACCAAAAAATTTTCAGGCCTTCAGACCAAAAACCGAATTATATATTTTTCATGGAATGTTGATTTCATAGCTAGTTCAAAATGGCAAACTTCAACATTTTTTCATTTAGAATACTCCCTCATTTCGGATTCTTTTGCACCATAGGTAAACCACACTCCCACCATTGAACTACATTCTCTTTCGATCGATTTGAAGAGGTCTCAGAGTTTGCTTAGTTATTCTTATTACATGAGCATTTTATACATTTTGAAAGGATTAACTGAAGAAAGAACTTCTACTCTCATATTCAATTTTATGAGACCTCTTTCAAATTAAAGTTAATTTCTATATTTTTAGAGACTGTGAAAATGAAATCTAAGTGTTAATTTTTCATAGTTATGACTTAGTTTATGTTGTTTTTCCTTGCTGTAATACTTATATTTGAGTTATATTTAACAGGCTTAATGAACGGTCGTCTGATCTGTCTGTCTATAAACATATTAATTCCTATACAAAAAAATATAAATACTTACATATTGTTCCTCAGTCTACTAAACTCATTCAAGTTTCTTTTATAATACTCAAAACTGTCTCATTATCTGTAAAAGGACATCTTCTCCAATTTTTATTGCATTCTTACTAATCACATCTTCATGTACTTTAATTTCAAATGCTCTAGTATCAATAATAGCTAGCATAAAATAAATAGTGAATCCACATAGCAAAGGAACAGATTGAGGTACTTCATCATTGTCAGCATTGTAGAAATTGCGATGCGTCAAAGAAATTCTCCGATAACTTTGAAATTTAGTTTTTGATGCGTCTTTTTACCTTTTTTGGCCAATAGATGCAGCAGCATTTTGATACTTACAAAATTATGTTTGGTTGGCAAAAGGGTCAACGTTTTGTTACCTGCTGTGAAATTTACGTTTATGCATTTTTGTATTCTAAGCGCGAAACTGGTTTTTGCTTTATTTGATTATTACGCATTCTTGGAGAATGGCTGAAAATTTCTGTAGAAAACACACAGAAAAGATTATCGTCTTGCAGCTTCTTGACATTTATTTCTTTTTCGTTGTAGGTTAGAAGTTGACTCTTGGCTCTGACATTTTGGTTTTGTCACACACACACACACACACTGCAGCAAATTAAGATGGAGGATGACAGTGGCGTTGCTACAAATTTATGAAGTGAAGGCGTTTAGAACTGGATTAAGGAAGAGTACAACATTCTGTGATGGAAGAGTCGGAGTGAAAGCGTAAGACATTTAAACATTTATATACTAATACATATATATACTAATTAATACATATATATACAAAATATACAATTCATATTAGATACTTTTAGACCTACATGATTATATTCGACAAATCACAGTGGACCTTCTCATTCTCTTAGCCACGATAGGAATCGGAATAAACTTTATATATAGATTCGTTAGAGCCCATGATAAGTGTGCTTTATTATTAAAGTATCGTTCCTGTATTTTTAAATTAAATTCAAAATTTATTGACTTTTTTCAATCTATTGCATAGCGTAGTTGAAAAAGAACATCTAGTAATAAACTTCTATAACACACCTACAAAATGACAAAGTAATGAACCAAAACAGACATTCAACAATAATTTCTTTTTATATTTATCTTTTTTTACGATATCGTGTATATTACAATAGATGCATTATGTACTTTCAAAACGCTAATCGTTGAGAGAGTCAGTGCCAAAGAAGAGGGGCGCGGAGTCAGTACGAAATGCATAAAATGCAATAATCTCTCTCAACGAAGGTAAAAACAAATAAAACTTGGTATAAAATAGAGAAAGAAGCAATAGAGAAAAAGAAATAATAATAAAGTTTTTTGACCAGACAAAATTGTTCATGGTTTGCTTTTATTTTTATTTTTTATTTTTTTTGGCAGCAACTGACTGAAGAATCAGTTAGATTTGCTGTTTGCTTTCTTTCTTTGTAACTTGTAGCCTGCCTATAAGATTTGAGAAAGTTGTTAGCAACAAGTTGCAGCAGTGGCAGCACCAACAGCAATAACAATAACAGAATCAGCAGCAAGAGCAACAATGCTAACGCAGGTAGTAGCATCTTGCTAGCCATGTATGCATGTGTGTTTGTATATTCATGAGATAGAAACCTTCAGTTGCATTTTTGTGTAAATTTTTAGTTTCCAATTTTTGTTTTTCACATTAACTTATAAGCCGCAGTTGGGCCCTTCCATCTTCGCCTTCTTCTTTTTCATGTTGTATTGCCACTTTTCTGCGTTTTCTGAACAATGACTTGTGTGCATGTGTGTGTGTGTGTGCCTGTTTACAGATTTTAAGCCAAACGCAGCTTAATTGGGTTCAATGCATTTTTTGGTTTGGCTACGCTTTTTATGCTTTTTCGCTTCATTGGGTTTCATGATTTTGGTTTCTTGGCTATTTTTATTAGTAGGTAGACGTTTGTAAAAATGCTTTTCGTACCCAAGCATCTACGATTTGGTGACTTTTCGAGTCAATTTTCGAGCCTGGTTTTCTTTTGGGATGCTTCAAAAGTCAATGACTTTCTGCTCTCAGGTTTTTTTTTGCTTTTTGTGGTTGTCTTTTGAACTTGCTTACCACTCGTTGCACATTTATTAGCATGGCTTGTCTTTTTTTTGGAGGTTGCAGTTGATGGTGTTCAAAATAATTTACTTGATTTGCTTGCATTTTGTTGTTGGTGTTGTTCTTGTTTTGTCTATTGTTGATTTTTCTTATTTGTGCCGTTCGTATTTGAGTTTTTAAACTAATTTATTGTAAATAGTGTTAAAGATTTCATTCCCTTCGAGGTGATTATAAAAAGGTAGTTTCTTCTCTGTCATGTTGTTGTTGTTGTTTGTATTAATCAAGTTTTAGGTTATCGCCTAAATTTGTTAAATTTAATTAACTTTTTGAAGAAACAAGTTTAAGGTTTATAAAATCAGAAACAAAACATCAGCAAAATTTATGCTTACCTTGATGGAGAAGAGAAGTGTGGAAGTCCGCTATTGTTTATTGGAGATTGGTAAACTAAAATTGTATGCAAAGGTTTTAGGTTCAAACTCTTGGATCCAGTCAATAATCATCAAGATGAAAAGCCCATTTTAACCATTTCCAAACTTGACCTGTGTCTGGCTATAAGGAATGTCTGTACTAAGTTTAGTTGCGATTGCTTCAGTTTTATTTGAGAAAGAAAATGATCATCCAATGATTTCATTCGGCCTCGATCATTCTGCCGCTTACCATGGAATTGAATTAAGCTAAATCTGAAAAAAAATTCTGGATAATAATACGTTCGATTACTGGTAACAGACAACCCAAATTTTTCATGGCAAACATGAATATACTTCGGGCAATTTAATCAGTACCCGATTTCGTAATTTGGGAAATTCCATCATACAACTGCGTTACACAGCAAATGGGTCTGCTTAAGAGATAATACATTTTTTCAAAGGAAATAATCTTATAAGAAAACTAAAGAACAAATTCTGTTCACGGCGGATATCACAATAATCTTTACGCCGCTAGTCTATACATATATTCCTCTTGGATGTGACTCCATCGTTAGTATTTGTGTATTTTAATACTTCTTTACTATATGAAACGTGGTTCCGGAAAATTTAAGAAATTTTTTAATTTCCATTCTTGATTTTTGATCGTATCGAGCATCAAACCCTATCGAGTACCCTGCGAAGAAATCCAGCATACCACACCACGACGTCCATAATTTCAGCTTTATACAAGCCAAAAAACCTTTCTAAAAACAATACAAAAGATTAACAAAAAAATGTTTGGGGAGTTTATCATGTTTCATTGACCTCTTTCCAAACAGTACGAGCAAGATCAACTTACAAAGGTCAAAATTGTAACACATTAATAATTTTTAACTTTATTTGTTTGAAAATGTAACGTGAACAAGCTAAAAATGTACTCAATTACCTTCGAAAGGGTCCAGTATGCAAAACAATATACGAAAAGCGAAAAAACAAAACTAAGATACAGCAATTTTGCATCTAAAACGACAAGAAACTGTAAAGTTGCCACCAGCAGCATTTTTGTTGCAGTCCAATAAGAAAATTATAAATAAAAACAGCTAAGGTGAGCAACTTATATACAATAACCGGTAGGTACATAAATTAATAATCATTTGGCTAAAACAGAAAAATTAAATAAAAAAATGCAAAGTTGCAGACAAAATATTTATGGGTACGTGCTGCAGCACAAAAACAGAAATGGCGTCTTACACACGCACACACAGTCACATACATAGGTACAAATAATAAAAAAATAATAATAAATATTGTACAAATAATAATTGATTGAGCTACCAATTTGAGGCTATCGATGTACGCCCTTAATCCACCAACACGTTAAAGTCTCCAAAAATATATATACCTATAAAAAAAACAACGACAAAAATAATGAAACTTTAAAATAATTAAAAATGAAGCAAAAAAAAGTAGGAAAAAACAAGTTCCCAATTAAAAAAAAACAAAAATATTATTGATCCAAAACTATATATTTTTCACTACTTCAGCCATTGTATTGTCAAGAACACCACACGTCTCCTTACTCTGCATACCAACAACATAATCTCAAAGATAAAAATTTCGTACAAAACAAAAACAAAATAATACAATATACAAAATGCTGAAAATACATTTCGCCACAAAAACCGAATTCGACAATAACCACGACGAAGTCGCAGCGTTAAACAAACAAAAATTCAGTTCAAATGTTGCAGTTGCGCTAGAATGAGTGCGATGGTAAGCGGCGCCGAAAGTGCGAGCGAAAGAGTGCATGCAATAGTTGAAAAAATGCACAATAAAATTATATACCATACAGATATTTCTTCCAAATTCACACTTATCGCAAGCAAGCAAGCAACACATAACCACACAAAAGTAACAACAAGTTTTCGTATATTTTTCGTTAAAAAGTTCATTGACTTGGCAGCCAAAAATTTTAGTTTTTAAAAATGGCGTTTTTACAAATTCGAAATTTTCAGCAAAACAAAAAAATACAAACAAATAACTGAGAACGCTCACACATACACATTCACACACAAGCACTTGCATTCGAAATGCTCCCCACTTAGATTTTTCGAAAATGCAATATGTCTGTTTGCCATCATGCGTTTGCCTTTATTGTGTCTCCCTCTCTCTCATACGTTCTCTCAAATTATTTTCAACTTTGCAGTCACGATCACTCTGCAACATCGTGATCACGACGGCAATCGTTGCAGCACTTTGGCGCCATATTGTTTTTTGTTCATTTTGGGGAGCTAATAATAAGCGCATATTGCTATAAACACAGATACTCAAACACACACAGTCACACAACCTCCGTATACAACTATGGCACTGTATAATGAAGAGCAGCAAAACAAAAAAAAAAAAACAAAAAAAAAGAGAGAAGCACATGTAAAAATCGGTTGGGGAAACTGCATTTGCCAATATGGCTGCACAGTATAACAGTTTTTTATTTTTTCTTATCTCGCCTTCCTCCTTCCCCCAATTTTGATGCATCCAGTCAACTTGTGCTCTCTTTGTAGATGTGCGAAGAGTAGCAACACATTTGGGGAGTTGAAAAATTGCTTGGGTGACTGTTTTTGTTGCTACTTTTTTGTGAGTACCAGCGACACGTTGTTCAGTTTTTCTCGCATGCTCTTTCACTCTTTCTCATCTATATGAGACCTCGAGATCATTCTTTTCAGTTCGGTACAAGTTTTTTAACCTTACATACTTTCGTATAAATGTATGATTTTTTTATTTTAGAATCAAAATTTTTGCAATAAAATTGCATACAAATATTCAAAACTTTTTCAAAACTTTAATTTAAAGAAACACAACTTTGAGATTAAGTTTAGATAATATCTGTGGGTGTAGCAGACTGTGACCTAATTAAATATTAGAACAAGGGATAAGAAATTGCAATTTAAACCATCATAACCATTTCTAGCGTTTCGAAATTTCCAAGCCAAGGTGCTTAATTATTCATAGCAAACTAACACTTTCAACCGTTTAAGTAGAACAGAAATTGTAGTGATTTAAATATTGCATTTGTATGAGAGATGCCACGCCCAGATGCCACCCACGCACACACACAGTTCAACTTTTTAGCGATGGATTCACCCAAAATTTATTTTATGAAAGAGATATGTATGTTCCCCGAATTTCGGAATTGGTTTTTTTTTTATCTAAATGCAGCTATCAGCTTGAAAATGTTCACAAATTTTGGGTGTACAAAAAAAAAAAAAAAGAAAAAACGTAAGCAATTACGAATTGTGAACTCGTATTCACTCACAGTTCTCCCTCCTACTACAAATATGAGAAAAGAATGTTAGAGTCATTTGCAGTTTATGAAGCATTACAAAAATACTCACGCATGCACAAATACATGCAAACGCAAATGCACACATATGCACATACATATACACGCAGCAATACATAAGTATAAATTATGCTGTGCGGAATTATTTCAAATGCAACATGGCACAAAAGTTGCGTGTTTTTTCATTCTGTGGCAATATGACAAAGTAGCTTATGTTTGAAATTGTAGTTTTGAGAATGTCGCAATTTTATGTAGAAACCGTGTTAGGTCGTCGAAGCATAAGCGTTTATAGAAAGCCGATATAATTTGTATTTTAAGCTTTCCTTTTAAGTTGAAAATGGGAATAGGATAAAAAGTAACTTATATACACAAAGGGGAATATTAAGAGCACTAAACCTTAATTTTCGTTTATGTCGACTTAAATGATTCTGCCTTATTGGCACAGATATGTGTGTGTGTGCGTATTTTTATATTCGTATGCGAACTTCCGGCATTTTATTTGTTGTAGTTACATGTTATTTCGATTGCAGTGTGCGTTTTTTCTTTTAAATATATTTTTATGAAATACAACAACAAATAAAAGTAGAACATTTTTTAGTTTGTCAATGAACTCATTCACTTTTTCATCGTGCTTTTTTGGTGTAAATTATTTAAAAATGTGTTGCCGTATTTTCATATACATAATTTTGCATTTGTTGCACATGAGCGACGACAATTTTTCCATTTCTTTCTCAATTTTTTGGAATTTTTATGCGAGCAGAAGAAATGTGCACACGTATTTTGTGAGGGGGAAGAATGAAAGGGAATATGAATGTAGAATAGAAAATTAGGCGGATTTTATGTATGTATAACTTTGAATGCATTAAAAGCGTAGCAGCATAATGACTGACGTTGTCAGGGCCGACTTTAAATTAAACGCCGCCATGGTCGGATGTGAGAAAAGCGCCCTATTGTACAGTTCCCCAAATAATTATTTTTTATATTTTGTCGTATTTGATATATTGTGAAATTATTGCATTATATTCAAAAATAATAGAACATAATTTTTTAGGCATTTTTCTTGAACTAATTTAGCATTCACGTGAAGTATATTTTTCTTCATCAAAACAGGCAAATCATTTTGATTTTCTTACAGAAAATTTACTTTGCGCGCTTTAGTCTAAGCGAACTGCTCGATGGTTTTAGACAAATCGAGCTGACCAGCGATTTAATTTTCAATAGATAACAGCGCCAAAGAATTCAGTTTGTCTTGGTATATTGTTAACCTCTAGTACATTAGGATCAATTTTAATTTGGAAAAACTTCTTTCTCCACTAGCAACAGTGACAGGTAAATTGAGTAGAGTGATTAGATGGAAATATGACGAATTAAAAAATAAAGCGCCCCCACATTTGAAGCCCCCAAAATGTTGCGTTCAGAATTTGGCGCCCCAGGCGATCGCCCTACTGCCCTAAAGCCGACTCCGGACGTTGTTATTACTGTGGTTGTTGTTGTTGTTGGTGTTCTGAGTTACTTAGTGTGCGAACTTCCTGTTGTAAAAATACAACAACAACTATGGAATGGAGTTAATTTTTTTTTTTACTTTACGCATTACGATTTTGTAAATTATGTTAGTTTTTTGTGCTGAAATTTTTTATTGAAATTCTCACATTTGGTAAATTATTTTATATACTTCAATGTACATATAAATTTTTCTGGAGATTAAAAAATACGAGTAAAATAAACTAGAAACAGAATTTCGAATTTAGATGGAGAAAGAAATAAACCTTGGAAAGGAATCAGTTTGGTGCTTCACGGCATAAACCACTCCAGATGTGATTGGCAGAGTTAAGTTCGGTTTCAATGGTTCTGCACCAGATTTTGACAGGGGCATCAGAACCGTGAGAACCTTAAGGGTTCCAGCGTAGTGCTTGGCGTGCATTACTCCTGGTGTTCCAACGCCATTTTCATTTTTTGATCTCCCCTATTGCTATTGCTTGACTGATGCAACTTTATGGTTTATCTTCGCTGCTGCCCAGATGCTTAAAGTTCTGCACTCAATGTCTTTGCCCCCTGTTTGAGATCTGGAAATCTGATGAAACAATGCCCACTGTGTAATGAGTAATTTCAATATTTTCAAAAAACAAATTTTTCATTAATGAGGTCATACTTTGTGCTTCTTTCTACTTTTTAAAGTTTGATCACCAGTTTGATCATTCAGATATCTACTCCAAATATCTAACACTTTGAGAACTAATCCTCTTTGAACATTTATTCTTGTAATTTCTCTTAACCCTTTTCCTCCTTCCTGCAAATTCATGCGAACATAATGTAGTAAAATTAAATTATTAATTTATTAATTTAATTTTTCCAAAAACACGCAGACAAAAAGAATAGAAAAACAAATTTTTCCATTAAGGTGTCATAATACATAACAACCCCATTTTCTCAAATTTTCCTAAAATATTCCTAGATTGCACTCTACGCACTTCAACATTTTGCAAAATACAACAACAGTAGCAACAACAGTGACAAAATGTCCCCCAAGACACTTTTACACGAAACACCTCCATCCCATCCTTATGCGTGTATTCTTTTATATTTTCAGCCTATAACGAAATGTGAATTTAAAATAAAAATAACCTCAAAAATTCTTTTTTCCCACATTGCTAAAAATAAAATGTACTAGGTATGTGAAAAGAAGAGAAAAAAACAAAACAGAAACTTCAAAGTGTAGTAAAAACGCACATAATGTGTGTTGCTTATTTCAGTCCCAAACATAGTGTTAAAAAACAGATAGCGAGCGGAAGCCCAGGACAAACAAAAATCCCATGTAGTATATGCATGTATGTGTGCATTAAAACCACCCTCCAGTCGCTCTCGTTACCAACAACCACTTCCACCACTTCTACTATTGCCACTACTAGATACCATAAACATTTCACTTTCACTCTAGACTCCAAAAGAGAAAAAAAAACAACATCCCACACCCACAAAATTTACACTCATTTTGCAATTTACATGATTTTGGCAACCCTCGTAAGAAGCTCTTGAACATCAAAATGAACTTAGGTAAAGTTTTTTTCCTGTGTCTGTTGATTCATGGCGACAGTCCCAAAAACGTGTTGTGCTTGATTAAAAGCATATTATATGCATACGGCATACTAACATACACAAGCCAACACACACACACTCACACTTTTACACACATACATAGTACAATCACACATGCACGCATGGAAGTGAATTTGTTGCCATCGCCACCGCCACCGCCACCATTGATTGAACTGATTAGTAGTAGAAGCGCATCGTATAAATATCGAGTACCATTCTTCCAACCCACCCACTTCTAATACTCATTTAGTTTAGTCCTTCCTCATATAAATATACTCAAGTATTTAAAAGTTTCCTTTGTTATTTTGTATTGAACAAAAATTGATTTCACACCCAAACGATTTTTTCATAAATAACAAAAAAAAATACAACAACAACAATAAAATCGTAAACAACAAACAGTTTTTCCGCAAATGGGACAGACAGGTAGTTTTTGTAACGTAAAAATAATATCTGCATATTCGAAACCGATTACTTTTCCTTTTGTCAAAAATTGACTCTTGTACATATTTGTCCTTAAGTATAATCGGAGACTCAGTCAGGAGTGGGACTTGGGTGAATGGAAAGCTGTGCCATCTCGAATGAGTTCTGCTTTCCAATTCTGGTTATTAATTTATAGACTTTTAGTTCCTTTCCTCCGTTTCTGCGCAATTAACCGACTGATTTTTAGAACAACATCGATGCAATTTCCTCTTAACATATTATTTTAAAATACCAAACAAAAATTCTCAACGCTGTATTATAAATATATGATTTGGAGTTGGGCAGAGGACATGCCTTCAATTCCATAGCACTCAGTCCCAGGTTAGCCAGTTCACCAGCCTTTTCGTCACCCACATACCATAGTGTCCTGGAATCCATGAAAAACACAATTTCTTAAATCTCGTGAAATTATTAAGTTTTGCCTCACAATCGCTTACGATGTTGAAAAAAACTGGCGGATTTTTCTAGAGACCTAGCGCAGACGGACTGTAACTGACGATTTCTATCCATTTTCTTTACCAAACGGTTTCCATTGTCTAGCAAGCTACAATCAAAATCTCAAAGGCTCCCACTTTGAATACCATCATCATATCTCTTGTAGCGAAAAAGTACCTGTTTTCATCATACAGATACTAACCAGAACAGGTACCAATTATTGTTATAGAGCCGCCTGTAAATAAACCATACCGCCCAGGATATTTCGTTTGGTTTGAGTCGACACATCGCCTTCATTAGATAATTTTTCTTCCTTTAATTTTTTTTTGAGTGAAGTAAAAAAGAAGAACACTGAGAGCATTACGTGTATAGATCAGGAACAAAGTTGGGCCCTATTCGCCAAGTTTAAAACTTCCTGAATCATTGGTAGTTCGTTCAACATTTATGGTATGAAATAAGTGCACAACAAGAGGAGGAATTAGCAGAAGCCCATCGATAGAAACGGACTAGTGTTTATAATTTTTAAATTCTAGATGTCAACCGATTATATTACATATGTATGTAAGTCCTTATAACCGAGTACTGAGCACTACAATTTATGCAAATTACACTAAAAGTGAGCACAAAAATAAAAGAAAACAAAACAATAAATAAAAAAGTTCAACTTTGAGGGTTGTTTTGACTATCGCATTCTAAGCATTTAGCATAATTTGTGCATACTACAAGTATACACAAATCTGAAAGGAAATGCTAAAATCGTCTACTAACAAATATATAAAACTCATGTCACGAGAAAGTACCTCCCTGCACACTTCGCAGATTTCCAAAAAAGAAAAAAATAATAAATTAATACATGAAAAGGCATAAGAGAAGAATAGACCAAAAATAAAAGGACAAAAAATCTTCCCCTCACAGGCTACAACCAAAAAAAAGAAAAAGAAAAACTACAGTTTGTGATTTTTTATTTGACGCCTTTTAGCATAAACATTGCAGCAGCAGCATTAAATTCACCAGAAGCTAGAACACAAAGTATGTAGCTGCTGCTTCGAGCAAAAAAAGCAGAGGGTAGTCAGTCATGTTAAATCTTTCAACCCTCCTTCTTCTCTCTCTACAGCAGAGCAGCAGATACATACATACGGGGAGAAAAAATTCGCATCAGTTGAAGCAGCGACAATGCCGCTTGAGGTTAATGCAAATTGGCGGGCGCACGTAAAGAAAGGAAGGGCAGACTGCTGGCTCTTGCCTCCTGCTGCCGCTCCTTGGATGTTCCATTAGGTACGTGCAATAATTTGCAGCAACCCTCAAAGTTTTGCGGATTTTTTTATTACACATTTTCTATTTATCAAATGCGACCCTAAATTGTAAGTACGTAGTTGGTTTTGCTTTTCCCTATGATGTCACAGGCATTATTGCAATAAAAAGGTGGTTGGATGGATGTAATCATGAGGGGGTAAGTTAGGGAAGTTCATATAACAGATGTTATGCTGTATTAGGATTCGTCGATATCTGTATTTTGCGCAGTTTTTGTTACTTTTGGCAAATCGGTGATTTGGCGATTTTGCACTCATATGCCTGTCACATATGAGGGTTAAATTTTATCTAGCTTGAACAGATTTCGAGAGGGTTGTTGTAGTGTTCAGAGATGTAGAAAGAGGAGGAGCCTTTTCTGAGATTTTTGAGTTATTTTAGTAGTAAATGAAATTTGCTTGCTAGCAGCGAGGGATGCAATTTTGTTTATTCCCAAAAAAAATGGCGTATTTTTGTTTTTCGAGAAATTACATTAAAAACAAAATTTGCAAGCTTCTAAGCTGATAGCCCTGGCATATATTAATATTAGTCTTTGAATTTATTGTAAGATGAATAAATTGTAAAAATAATAATAGATTTGCAAGCTATAGAATTTTAAGGCTTACCAGATCAAGGTTGTTATCTTTTCAGTCCTTTCTAGTCGAGTTGATTTAAAAAACCGTGAATTTTCTTTTTTTAATAAATCAAAAAATCTTTAAAAAACTTGTCAAGGTTTTGCGATTTAGTAGGTTAAGTTAATTAACGCCAATTCCGAACAGCGGTGTGGCAATTTTTATCAGCCTGGAGGTTTTGCCATTACCAACCAAGGTGTGTACTTTCTTATAATTCTCATACACTTCATATTGATAGTGAATATAAAAACCTCCCGAACTACCCACTAGACTATTGAGGTCGTCGTGGTTCAGTAGAACTACATTGCCCTCACATCGATCTTAGTAGCATACAAAATTATTCTAACATTTTAAATTAAAGCCTAAAACTTATACAGAAAATTTAATCAATGTAAAATAATTAGAAATCACCAAGTATTTTAACTGTTAATTGTTTTACAACTAATTCGTGCACATAAATTTATTCATTGCATTCCTCTGCATTACGTTTTCGAACTATAAATTTAACGATTAACAAATCATTCGCAACATTATTATCCATAATTTTAATTAGTGAGTTAAAATAGTTTTTCTTGGGAATGAAAATTTCATTTTACGACCATCTGACTACATCTTAATTATTTACAGGCATAGCATTACAGATATTAGAATCAATGCATTTTTACTGTTGATATTAGAATAAGTTAAAAGAAACGTATCGATTTGAATCTGAAAATTTATACTTTAGAGAGAGCGTAGTGTTCCTTGCCCTCTTTTCTACTATTTATTAGTTCACATTGGCTGTGTTTTATTCGCCAGTCAGTTTAACATGTGCGAATAAAACGACCAAGTTGTTAAAGCTCTTCTTCGTTATAATGTTAATCACAATGAAACTGCTCAGCAGCTAGAGCTGAAACAGTTTAATGGATTCCAGTTATTGCCGTCAATCGCTGGCATTGTTTTTAGTTTCTACTCTTCATAAGAATATTTAACTATGATTGTAACTTATTTTCACCGCCAGACATTTCAAATATTTTCCTTTTGTGTTTTTTGCCAAACTGTCATGCTTCTTGTTTCGCTATTAGTTCACAATAGAATTTGATGTAGTTAAACAACTTGTTAAGTATACATAACATAATACGTGTTATCTCTGCCGTTTTGTTGTTGTTTTGCCATGCAATTTTCGCTGCTAGTTATGCATAACTAGAAGCAGGTGGCGAATAAATCGCAGCTAATGTTTATAAAAGAAAAACGAACCAAAACTAACGTGCAGCGATGTTTATGCAAATAACACTGTGCTACAGTATACAAACACTTTCTATTTATTATGAAATAAATGTTTCACATTTCACTTGAAAAAATATTATATTTCAATTGGTATTTGATTAGAAAACAATTTAAATTTAATTTCAACTTTAGTTCGTTAAAATGTTCTTAACTTTCAAATGGAAATCTTCCAAGTGATACAAGAATCTTTTGTGTTTTTGTGTTTCGTACTTGTCTACACTTTGCAAAACGAAATACTCACTTTACTTACATAATTTACATAATAAATTCAAAAAAAAAAAAAAAGATCTAGCAAAAATTTTCACATATTAATTTTACGAGAAAATTTCAACGGTTACAAAAATTTCGTTTGTAGAGATCACGTAGCATCAAAAATTCGTTTGTTATTTACTTTTGCACATGCGCAAAAGGGCAAAGTTGGAAAATTTTCCAAAATTTCCATACATATATGAGAGAAATTTATGCAAATGTGAAAATTTTCTCACGATCACGAGAAGATGCAAAGAAATAGAAGAAGAAGAAGAGAAGGTAGTAGGTAAAAGATGATCTCGAATCCTGTATGCAAATCTCTGGCAATGCCAAAAAAGATAGCAACAAATTGATCCGGATGCGGTGTCACATCTTTGCATCTTGCAACAACGATCATAAAATCATTTTTAAATACATGAAAATTTACATAATTTTAATATTTTTGCTATGCAAAAGTGTTTGTTGGTCATGAGGGGAGAAAAAAGGGTTACACACACTCACACTTGCACGCACACGTACGCACACGTACGCATGTGCACATGCAGAAAATGTGCATAGAAAGGGAAAAACGATTTTCTCCTAATTTGCATAATGAAAATTGAGCATTTTCAATGATCGAAAGTTAAATTCACATGGCGCACACACATATGCAAGCAAATTTCTTAAAGAATGCAAAAAAATACAAAATATGCCCGAGAAAAAAGAAAAAAAAAGCACACAGAGATATCCCTACTGAGCTGACAAGCGCAAATATAATGGAATGACAGCGGGGCTTAATTATTGCTCTTGACAAAAATAGCAAAAGAAAAACAAAAAACAATCGATCACACACACACATGGAGCGAGAAGAAGAGAGAAAGAGAGCGAGAGACAAAAGCGCCGGCGTTAGGTGCACCTCTCTCCGCTTGAGGTCACCCTGAGGATATGCATAGGCATGCAGAGATATGTAAGGGTTAAATTGGTGGATCTGCCGTCATCAACATTTGCAAACAGGACATGCTTAATTTGCATATTTTTTTCCTTTTTTTTGCAGCGACGTGCATTTCACTCACTTCAACCGATGATAATATGTTAATGTCTTTCCTTTGATTTGGTTTCGTTTTCTTTACCAAAAATTATGCAAATTCAAAATAGCGAAAGGATTTTCGGAAAAGTTTCTCACGCTCAGTAAAAAGGAAATTTTCGCTTCCGCTAAGCAACATGTTGTTGCTTCTGCTGTTGGTATAAGGTTTTTGCGCAATATTGTTATATTAATATTATATCGTTGTTGCTGTTTGCGATCATGCGGCGTCGTCCTCGTCCTCGACGCCGTGTTGCTAATAAATTTCAATCGATTTTGATTATTTAAATTGATTTTCATTTTTATTCAATAAATTTTCAATTTCCACTTCGCAGTTGCTTGCAACTGCAGCGAGCCCTTCATTTTTATTATTGTTTTTTTTTTTTTTTTTGTTGTCTACAAATTATGCAAATTATTCTTTTTTAATTATTTCAAATTCAAAGTGAAAGTGTTGCAATGTGTGTAAAGGAACGTTGTAATGTATTTTCTTGTGGAACGGTTGCGTTTTTTCACTTGTAAATTACCAAATTTTTTTAATTGTACATATGCGTATGTAGAATCATAAATACATATATGTAGGTATATGTATGCATTTTCAAAAGCATAAACCTTTAGCTAAAAAATAATTAAGTCATGTTTTCGAAACCTTCCCCAGACATCCTTAACTCTTTCCTGCGCACTACTAGAAAACTGTAACGAAATAAACGAAAGTCTTTTTTATTTACATTCATTTACTTTTTTAAGAATAGAATTGAGGGAAAACAAATTTTGTCTTGATGATCAACGTGATAAATATTTTTTTTTAAATTTATTTTATTTATTCAAATATGTAAAAAAAAAATATTACATATTATTATTAGTTAAGAGCTTAAGCAAAAAATTAAAGTAATTTGACAATTTATCGTGGATAAATATAGTTATTTGCCAAAGCACTCAGGTGAATCATACAATTTTTTTTACAATTCGTTAAGGTTCCCTTGGCAAATTATCAAAAACTTGGGTGGATCAATTTTGCCCAAATTTTAGGCAGTTTATATTCAATTTTATTACAATTTTACATAAGTTTTCTTCTGTGGGTAGTAATCATTAGACAAACTTATAACACTTGGCATTAACTACAGGTTTTAAACAGGAAATAGTATTGGAGGTAAAACTATGGACCTCATCGGTATATGTGAGGCATTCGCCGCCATTTTTAACCTAAGCTACATACATACCACGCCAATGGAAATCAGATTGATGGCTGGTAGTTATATGTCACCCAGGTGCCTTCTTCGAGTATACATAAGCATACGTCTTTATCTTCTCTGCAAAACCTAAATGAGTCATTAGAAAGAACTCCCAGTTTTGTAAGGTGATAGTTCAACCTACAGTGCCCTGTTAGAATTTTTTTTATCTCAATATGCCTAGAAATCTAATGTGATCCGCAAAATTTTACTTCTCTCTGTAATTTTATTTCCACCCTATTTATACTAATGATCTTGAAATACTTAAGTTCATATTTTCTTGTAAATGGAACGATGGTATTTTTTTTTTTTTTTGCTCTGTTGACGTTCAGTCCCACTCTACTCGCCTTAAGATTATTACTGTACCATCAGCGTAACCCTGAAATGTTAACCCAGTTTTAGCTAATCTCTTGAGTAGTTCATCTTCTACGATTGCTTTATGCTTCTACAATGTACTAATTCGTATTTCTACATACTATCCTGGTAGTTAGTGAATCTCCCTATGCTCAATTCTGTATGTATTAAAAATAATTGATTGCCAGCAGTTTTCTCAGTACTTGCCACCTTTAATCTGCTCAAGTTCCTTTCACTTTCTTTTACATTGTGACAACAATATTAACTCCTTTCTTTATTTTACTTTTCCCTTTTGAATTTATATTGAAGATACAATAGTTTTAGACTGAAAAGAAACCCATAAACATATCCTCCTCTTATTCCGCTAAATTATTGCCCAATACAATCAAAATCTTTTAGGCACTTAGGTACCTACCTTTTTTATATCAAACAGGTTTCTTCCCTTTTTTTAAAAAATCCATTTTATTGCTGATAATTTTGGAGGATTTATTTTATTCGGGAAGATGCAATATTACGAACGAACAAGGTAGCAATGACTTTTGAGCATATCTTTTGTTTTTTTTTTTTTTTGTACAAACATTTGGCCATCAAAATTGTTTAATTGAAAATTGTAAAAAAGAATGTACAGTATGTGCACAAGTGTTTCATACATTTCTGTTATAGAGTAATAATAAAAGTCATCAGTTTTTAACCCTCTCTGCTTATGCTGCACTTTGGAACAACACAAACGAACACCAAATAAACAACAAAAAGAAGAAAATATCTTCGTTTATTCATCATTGAAAATATCAAATTTCACTTGTTTTGGGACAATTTTGTAATATTTCTTTTAAATTTTTGCCATTACATAGTTTGTGCCCAAAAAATACTATTTTTTATGTTTAGAAAAAATACGGGAAAACACACAAAAATTCTGTAAATAAGAAAACATTGAGACTCTCGTGCGTTCTGTCACACTTCATTCTTGCTTCTCGTAACTCTCGAAATTCGGTCCTCATATCAAATGACATGATCCCTCGATTTCCCTCGCACCATTTCTATTCATTGATTTCACGTCGCTGGTCATTTGAATATATTCTTCTTAATATTTATCATTGGCATTCTCCCTAGAGAGTGTCAAAAAAATTCGTACATGTACAACATCAGTTGCAGAGCTCCTTTGTTAGGTCTTGCCTTTATTTTTTTGGCTTCACTTTCGATGAATTATCTTTTTTCAATACTTCTTTTATTGTGACTGTGAAGCTCATTAAATTCATGCTGCGTTTGAATGTTTTTTCCTCTCTTCTTCGACAATGACAACGTGTGACTCGCACTTGACCTCAAAATCATATTATTGCGAAGAAGAAGAAGAAGAAGTTTTATTGATTTCTGTTGCTATATGTGATCATATATGTGTATATTATTGTTTAATGATCGATCAATTCCTCCTGTCTTAAATAATTAAGAAAATCCCCACAAATATTGTGAGATCCCGTAGTTCAAAGATTATGTTATAACTAATAGTATGAAGCAGCTAGCTTGGGGTATGCAGTTATCGGAGCCTGTCTTTCACAATTCCTACACCCTACCCCACATGATACCTGTTTGGATCCTGAGCAACCTAAATGGAGACATAATATTACACACTGTGGAAGTCTAGCTCAGGACCAAGGGAATCTTCGCTGGATCCACTCTGACATATTCGGCTTAAAGGTTCAATAAAGATAATTGTAGTTTCTGATTCAGGGGAGAATGCGGTTATAAAAGGTTCTATACTATAGTATTTATATGAGGCCGTCTCAACTTATTGTATACCTGATCACTACGGCAGAGATTTTTAAGTTCAACCTTCGGCTTATAATTGATGGCATGGTGCACTGTTTTCTGTGGCATGAACGTCGGACTTGGAGGTTCGGAGCTCACGTTCACAATAAAACTTAAATTATTTTTCCGGTATCCGGCAATGCTGCTACATTTCTTCAATCCTCTGAGGATGTTAATGATCCTCACAAAAACCGAAAATAGCTGCTGAAGCCGTGTTCATTGGAACACTAGATCTTGACTATCGTCTAAGCAATCGGATATTCAAAATGAAATCAAAGATCTCATTCCTTAGTTAAATAATGCAGCTCTGAAAAAAATGATGTGGAAGAAGCATATCGCTCAGAGAAATCAAAGGGCTGTAGTGAATAGAAACGTTTCGTAGAAGACGTACCTATGATTGTCAGGGGACAAAAGGGCGTAGGAGGAAAGAATGCGATTATAGATCAATACATACCTATATACATATATGAGCCTTATTTTTCTAAGCATTTACAATAAAATGGAAATATACGGAAGAAGATCATAATGATTGTAACCAATTGACAAATCCAAATTTTTCACTCCCAGTAACGAAAAACAAGAACAAACCCTACATACTCTGGCCTACTTGAGCTACTCTCTCCAGTATTCTACAGCATAATCCAGAGATACTGTGTCTCATAATTTCAACAACAGTTGCATACTTCAATTATACTTGAAACGAATCCGCAGATATGCATGCGTATGCATATTAAGGTCGCTCAAGCCATAGACAAAGCAAAATAAATTTTTGCCACCTCCATAAAAACAACAATCTTCGTTTATTTTTTGATGGTTCCTTTTTTTAATGATCCCATGAAAATTGAGATAATTCCGATTTTTGTCTCCAAATCATTATTGAAAAGGTGTCTGCTACTTAGATTCATTTCGTGAGGGCGACATAAAATTAACTTGTAAATGCTCACTTGTTTTATATTAACGGCCATTGGCAACGCTAAAACTTCCAAATGTTTGAAAACTTTTTATTGGTCAAAAGTAACTAAATGGGGAAATTTTACATATAAAATACGATTTTACAGGATTATTCCAAACAATTCAGATGAGGTCACTGGAGCCGAAATATTTTGCAAATTTCCCAAAATAAAACAAGTGAAATTGAATCTTTAGGCGGGAGTAGCGTCAACTTTTTTTTTCGTGAGGCACCTTAATGCATATGTGACTCGCAATGACATTAGTACATATGCGCTGGCGGCAACAATTCAGCAAATGCGTTTGACCTCACTCTAACATTTGGTATCCTCATCTTCTTTCGCTACTTCGTAGATGCGTTCTGTGTCCGTTCACGATGCCAATGTTAATTAAGAAAATTCTATGTTTGTCTTATGCATTAGCATAAAATTTCGAAATTTTATGCTCAACCGAAAAAAAGGAAAACGTTTTTAAAAATAGAACGCTTGCCTTTAATATTTACTATCTACAAGAGAGATAGACACATTTGCGCAGGATATTCATACATGTATACGTGCAAAGGATACTAAAAATATTTTCATTTCATTTGTTGTTTCTTTTAAAAAGTGAAAATGAGTACAATGGCACAAGCAACCAACAAATATTGACTTTCTTTAATTTTCATTTCTGTCTTTCGTGGCTAAAGATTTCAAAATATTTTTTTTCCAGAATTTACGCCATTTTCTTTACATTCTCGATTCGAAACTGTTTAGGTTTTTAGTTATTTTTACTATGCATGTTCAAGAGGTACATACACAAATGCACATTTACTTGTAGGCAGCGGCATGAATATTTTTCTGTGCATATCTCAGCGCATATCTTGAATGTGACCATGAATTTTTCTGCTTCTTTTTTTCTTTTGGCAGGTTAACGACCCCCACGCAAACGCCGAAAATAAAGAATTGTGTGTGTTTATGCATTGCGTTTTTGAAATTGTTGAAATCTATGCAGGAAACTCGATTGGCAAGAATTGAAATTGAATTTCGTTGCGGTAGCGGTCGTCGTGTTCTTTGGAGTTGCAGGAATGCAGGGCGTCGTCGTGCTGCATCTAGTGCGCGACATTTTGGCGTCAAGGTGAATGTGTTATTTTGAAAGGCTGGAAAGGTACTTTGTGAAAGGGCCGACTCAGTATTATTAACATTCAAAAGGGTTAATAGCAATTGTTTTTAAACATTTCTTTAACAAATTCTGGGTTGCTTCCGGTTAGTGGAAGAAGAAATGATTTAATTTTTAGATTCCCCTTGTTGAATTTCAGCACATTAACACTAGGCTATGGCTCTAATTTCTTTAGTGAATCATCTCCGTTAAACCAAGTTAAATTTTTTCCAGAATTTAACCCTAAATTGTTGCCATAAGAAGATAATTTCAGTTTATAGATTGTAATTGGTTAAGTGGTTCAACCCTTCCCTCAAAAGTGTGGTTTTATACCCCCATTTTCCAAAAGCAACCCAAAAAACAGAAAAACTGTTAAGATAATTATTATACTGCCTTAGGAGAAATTTAAAAAACGGGGCTCTGGGTAGACTCAGTAACTGGGCAACCAGCAGGTGTGGACTGGGGGTTAACCCGGTGAAAACAGAGTTAGGACTATTCGGTTTATAACATCAATAATGTCGTCTTTAAACTGCACTGTAAAGAAATCTGCTAAATATTTAAGCAAACAAAAAATAAAAATTAAATTCAAACAAACAAAAACTGAACAATAAATAGTAAATAAAATTTCTTTACTTTTTGTTTGCTTCCGAATGGAATCGCATAAATTTTAAAGTGTTAAAAAATCTATACACACACACCATCTAATGAAATCTATATTTGAATGCATTCTTGGGGGATAAACACATATTTTTCTTTAAAAAATTGCCGCTTTATGGGCACACGGAATCCTTTTGTTTACATTAGTATAATATAAATTCATGTGTA
Organism: Toxonevra muliebris; assembly: GCA_963691655.1. Classification (NCBI taxonomy): domain Eukaryota; kingdom Metazoa; phylum Arthropoda; class Insecta; order Diptera; family Pallopteridae; genus Toxonevra; species Toxonevra muliebris. The sequence goes on from OY829328.1 coordinate 90,631,836, forward strand.
TGTATGTATATATGTTTATTTGGAAAATTTTAATAAATTCTTTTTGTATTTTATCAAAAGCATTTCTCAAATTTGACACGAACTCTTAAGTATCATTGAAAATGCAAAAGAAGAGAACAAATAATAAACGAATTTCTTTGTTTGCTAGAGCATCTTCTTCTTCTTCTGTTGTTGGTATATTCGATATTGCTGCTCGATCTACCATTTCTGCTATGTTGGCAATACTAACACAGTTGAAGTTGAACAATGATGCAGAAATTTTTGTCACTTTAACACAGGTATTTCAATGGTGTGTAGCACTATTTTGACAAGTGGCCTCTTTGACGGAGACTGAGGTGGAGTAAAAGAATCAAAAAAAAAAAAAAAAATAACCAAAGAATATTATAGTTCTAAATGCTAAATGAAAAAAGCGTTATTGTATTATTTTCCAGCTACTTTATTTATTAATTTGAGAGTGTAAAAAAAGTAATAAATTGACAAGCTCAAAACAATTTATGAGCGTTTAATCAAAATGCGTTGTGTGTCATTGTTGATGACACTTTAAAAGAAAGAGTTCTTTTCTCTTCTGCTTGTCTTCAAAGAGTAGGTTTATTTATTGGCTGCAATTAATTAAAATGATTGACATTTGATAAATATTTTTTTAATTTTTTTTTTTATTATTTATGGGGTTGAATTGGCAACCCTACATTTTGTCAATGTCATATCAAAACAATAATAGGAGATAAAGAGAGAGAGAGAGACTGCATAAATGAACTTATCTTATTAAAAAATTTGCTCTCAATGTTATCAGAATTCAAAGAATTTGTTATTGTATTCTGGCTTTTCGATTGAACTCATTAATACAGTCTCTCCTCAAGAGCAGAACAAGTAGAAACACTTTAAAAAAATAATTAGCTCGAATCCTCAAATTGGATATCTGGATATAACAGAAACTCGATACTATCAGCGGTTCCAAAATGTTGCTGTTGTTTGAGAATGAACCCCAATGAACACTTTCTCTAAGAAAAGAGATTGCATCCCCTGCTTCAAATTTTGCCTATGAACCTGATCGAACCGTCGATTATAATTAAATTTACGATAAAATATTTTAACGAAATTCAAAGAGAAATGGAAATTTGTTCTCAAACGCAATACATGCACAAAATACTTTATGTTCAACAGCAACAATAAGAAAAAATTACATAAAAATCGCAGTTGCACGATCGCAGTGCGTGACTTGCATCTCAATGTATAAAAATACAGCAACAGCAATTACGACAACACAAGCAACAACATCAACAGAGGACGACGAAAAACAAACAATAACATCAAAATTGCATTAAAATATGCAGCAAGAAGCGATCGTTCAATGCTACAAGAAACTATACATGTATCCAAATATACACACAAGTACAAATACATATATACATAGATACATGTTCGCCACCACTGTCGCCAATCAAGCAAGAAAAGCAACAATAACGAATAACAATCAACGCCATTTTTAAAATCTGCGCGACGCACACATGCATACAATTTTCAGATGCCAGGTCGCTATCGCGCAGCATAGAGAGTACAGTAAATGCAACAGCGGCAATAACAACAACAACCACAGCATCGTCACTTGTAGAAAACATAGAAGAAGCCAGTACAAAAAGTTAAAGTCACAAAAATGTATCCAAATTAAACAGAGGTAACCAACGAAGTAGCAAAAAAAAAAAAGAAGTAAACGATAGAAACAGAGAAAAAGAATGATAGAGAGGGGGCAACGACACCAGCAGCCAGTGCGAACGCGGAGAGTCGACAACTTCATGTTGTCGATCGTTTGTGGCTGGCGGCCCTACACCAACACATTTTCAATTTTGTTGTTTATTTTATCTTTTTCGTTGTTGCTGTTTCTGTTGCATTTACATGAATTTCAATTTCAAAAAAATCAAAAAAAAAAGATACAAATCGTTGGTACATCTACAATATATTGTATTTGTTTCTACATATTCTGCATGCATAGTTAAAAAAAAATTTCAAGTGCACGAACACATCGAGCGTGCCTAAAATTAAACATTAATTTTAATTTTATTTTCAAATTTAACAGTTTCTTTTATTTTGTCTCTTAATTGCACTGTTGTTTCATTGCATTGCACACCACTGTGTAATTTAATTGAAGTAGAAGGAGAGTAACAGAGTTGGAAAGGAGAGAGCAACCAATACCTCATGCTGTCCAGCACAATGCCGGAAAGGTCACTCACACATCTAATTGAGGCAATTACTGCTGCGTTTTATTATTAATTTTCTTTCATTTTTGCTTGGTTTATTTATATATATCACTGAAAGCGAAAGGTACACCCAAATTCTTTTTTACCAGTATGCATTTGAAATTTTTGTTGCAGTTTCCTTTTAAAATTTTAATTACAAAATTACTGAAAATACATATCGCTCGTTTGGTGAAAAACTATTACACGTAAAAAAACAATTTTCTCAAAAATCATATGTACGCATGTATTTACCTACATTCGGAGGCCCGAGATCTTAGAATACCGTGGTATTTGGTGACAGACATATCGCTCATTAAAGACTGTCATAAGTGAAAAAACACGATTTTTGAGTTAGTGATGCAGAATTATTCATATTAATATCTTGTATACTCTGCGCGTGAGAATTATAAGATTTCTTCTTTTTTCTGCCAAGTGGTAGTCAATTGAAAACTTTAAACGCGTTTTCTGCAAAATAGCGTTTTTTGAGTTATGGCAGTCTTTTAGTAAATGAACGATATGGCATTTGTTTCTAACTTGGTACTTTTGCGAGATTTCTGCAACAAGTGTAAAAGCATGGAATAATAAATCCAAATTACTTATATATATTTTTTTAAAATATTTTTTGAAAACAGTTTTAGAAAAAAACATTCTGCGCACTTCCATATATTTGTTATATACTATTCCAAATCAGTATTGAAACGTATCCTTAAAGGATATGTCAATTAACTTTGAATGAAGAAAAGAAGAAATGGATAATTAAGGATAATAATTGTAAACATATGTTGCATTTAAGATTTCACAAAATACCACAACTTTGTGGTTGTGATGATCAAAAAACAAACGCCAACATATTTCTGTAAATTTTTTTAAATAATGTAATAAAAAGAATTAGATGAGAGAAAAAATAACAAAAGCAAACAAAGAAAATTCAGAAGGAAAGAAATCCAATTCAATCCATAGTAAAAACAAAAACAGTAGGAAGCATCAACACAAGAGAAATCCTTACACAACAAAAGAATGACTGTTGTTGTCATAATGACAATGACGATGGCTGATGCTTGTGATGCTCAGGAAATGACAACGAGAAGGTGTCAAGGCTGAAGTCAGTTTGGTGACAACTTGTCTCTTCGAAATTGGAAATATGTAGAAGGAAAAAAAAATGTTGGTGTTGTTGCTTCTAATGATGACGATGATGATTTTGCCGGTCCGAAGGAAGCGCACATATGTTCAAGTCATGGGAAAGAAACTCTGAATTTTATGCTACAAAAATAAATCAGGAGACAGAAATATTGAAAGGAAACTTGCGTAAGGAAATTGTTAATTGAATAAAAACAGTGAGAAATATGTAATTTTCAAGTGCAATCAAGCATGTTTCAACAGAATGGGAAAACAATTGCACATGCGCATTAGTTAAAATTTAATCGCATCATTCAGGGACGATCAAATCTCAGGACGAGTCTTTCGAATAAGTAAAGTAAACCAAATTGCCGATCCCATCAGTTAGCTATGTTATTAATATCAAATAATATCACAGGCATTTAAATAAAAAATTATATGTAGGAGTTTTAAAAAAGTGGTACTGGCCGTTCCGCTGGCAGTTCATCGAAATTCGGATAACTTTGTTATAAACTCTGACGTACCCAGATATTGAAGAAGGGGACGTTTAATTTTAGTTACTTAATATAAAATATTTAATTTCGGAAAGCCAAAGCTTGTTAAGTATGTACTTGCTTTTATTTTATTTCTCCCCTTTTCTATTTTATTTCATTTTATGCACAAATGAAACTCACTTCTCATTTTTCTACAAGGACAAAAGCATGGACTAGAAAACACTAAAATCTCACAAGCAGGTTTTAAAATTTTCAGCTGTTGCATTTTCGCATCGAGATGATAAAATTCCACAGTTTCCATTATTTTTCATTAAAGCATTCAATAATTTTTATTGGCGAGCCTGTTGCTGCTGGTTGTTATTGTAGCACTATGTTCATTTATACTATGATCCTTTGTATGCCTTTTGAAAAGCGTGTGACTTTTTCCCCCCTCCATACGCGATTCAATTCAATCTAATCAAAAAGCCAAAATTTCATTTTTCCCATGAATTTCTTCAGTGCCTTTACAATTTTATAGATTTTTTAAAGTGATCGCATGCCCGGCATACACCTTGTCGTTCGTTTGTTTGTATGTGTGTATCCTTTCCTATTGCTCCTTGTGTTATCCGAACAGCACACACATGAACATATTTTTTTTAAATTCGTTTTGGTTTGGGATCGGTGTGCAGTGTTCTTCTTCTTTGTTGTTGTTTTTCTATTGTAATAATCGATACTTGTTGCAGCTACATACAGTCAAAGTCTTTGTGGTGTTTTTCTTTTGTGTATTGATCGCATAAGGTGTTGCAACTTTTCAGATTGTTGCTATTGTTGTCGTTGCAATAGGTTATTGAACTATTGATCCTCTTATTGATTAAATGGGGTGTTAGTGCAGGTTGTGATTTTTCGGTATCCCTTTTCCTCTTTTTGTTCTTCCTAATGCAACAAGTGCAGGTGTTTATGTTTTTAGTTTGCTTTTGAAAAGAAGTTAACATTATTATTAAAATCTTTTCAAACATGTGTATATAGAGCGAAGCCGTAAGATTAAATCCCAGATCAATATATTTGATATTCAGATAATTTCAAACACTTTCCCAAGTCTCATGCGTTTTAAAAAATTTTAACAATTTACAGCACTGGTTGGTTTTTGTCGGGAGCGAGTATAAGAGAACAGCCGAAAGCAGAAAAGCTCTTCATATGAGAAAGATACAATAATTTTGCAAATAACCAACGAAAATAGTTTTTGCATGTGCCAAAAACTAAATAAATTTTTGCAAAGTTAATGCAAAAACCGAAAACTAATAGTCAAATATTAACAAAAAGCTTTTATTTTTGCGCAAATTTAAAGCTGCAAAATGTTAAAAGGAAATTAGCGAAAAATATACAGAAAAGCTTAAACAACATTCAAAGGAGAAACCCTCACTAAAAAACCGAATATAAATGAACTATTTCCTAAGACTAAAAATATATTTTTTACGATCTTTATGACTATGAAATTAAATGTGCTATCAAGTCGTAAACAAAAAATGACGTAATACCGTATGAAAGATTCTAGCGAGGTTCTGTCGTAGACAGACCAAAAAACAAGAACAACAACGGAAATTTTTATATTTGTTTACCGCGAAAATACAGACAGACAGCAAAAAAAGCTCGCGCAATACGTGGAAAAGAGCGAATTTCTAGCTAAAATTAGTACATACCTACATTTGGATTTTTGCGCAAAAATGGCGACTTACCAGCAACAAAAATACTATACGTAAAGACACACGCAAAAGCAGCAACAGTTGTTGGCAAAAACATGTTTTTTGCCAGAAAAAGCAAAAAAAAAAAAACAAAACAAAAATACATTTCATTTCACACAAACAAATAAGAATACTAAGAAATAAAAAAATATACCAACAACAACAATAAGAAAAGATAGATACATAAGCACAGTGGTGGAAAAATATATTGCACCACATTTTTTCTGAAAATGTTTTTTTAAGTTTGCCAACAATATCAAACCGGCGGGACTTTTATTTCTCAGTTTAGCTCTTTTTTAAAACTATTTCAATAAATTATGTTAAACAATGTTAAGACAAAAAATATATGTTAAAGTTATTGCTGTAGTTGTAATGGAATAATGCCCTAAAATAAATAAAAGCAAAACTATGAATACCTATGTTTGAATTACTCATTGACCACTTGAGAAGGGATAATAAACTAATATTGCAATGAGTGGCGCAATAAATTTTCTCACCACTGTAAACGTATACGCGTATGTATGTTGTTTATGTGTAGGTACCCGCACCGCTTCGTGAAAAAAGTGGAAAGCTTTCGATATTTTGGTTTCGCACATGTTGTTGTTATTGCTGTTCGCGAGATTTGCAAAAAGCTGATTGGTCGTTGTGCAAAAATCGTGCAAACTTCGTCAAAATTTCGCGAATGCTAAAAGCGAATTGAAATTTTGCAAAGTAACATCGTTTAGTAATCGTATGGAATCGTATGTTATCGTTGGCGGTTCGTGCGAAACGCGAACGCAAAACGTCTTTGTTGAAGTGTAGGTAGTTTTGGTCATGTGGAAAGGAAAGGAGTAAGTGGTGGATTGTGAGGTAGGTTAGGGATGCTCTATGTATTGTGTGAAAATGTGAGAAGTACTTGATGCTCTGAAAAGAGAGGGAGCCAGTTTTTGAGCATTGGCAACAATGTTGTTGCTGTTTGTGTTATAGAGATAAATTGAGGTGCGTATGTGAGTGAGCGGAGTATGGCTGTGTCTGTGTTTTCTGTAGTTTAAATTTTTATTTTTTTTATTTTTGCAAGCTGTATGAGTAGTGCGAAACTTTTTTTTGCTGTGCTCTTTATCATTGTTATTGTTGTTGTTTGCTATTTTTTGCGTGTTTATTTAGTTGGTGATTGGGTTTTGGTTGGTTGTTGTTGGTCTGTTTTTGTTTTTTATTTTTGCCGGCATTTTTGTACGTTGTCGTCGTCGTCGTTTTTTATGCTGTTGTTGCTCTTGCTCTTGAAATTGCGTTTTCAAGTTCAAGTTTATGGACGGAGCTGTTGTGCGGTGCTGTGAAACGTGATTGTGTAATAATAAATATTAGGTTGATTTTTTGCTATTTTGTTCTCTGAATCCACTTCGCTTTATTTTCTAGCTGGTTATTCGTTCTTTCGCCATTACTACATACGGTATTTTTGTAAATTTAGCATTTTGTAAGCTTTTTCATTTTAATTTAATATGTTTCCGATGGTTTTCTGCTTTTATCTTGTTTAGTTTTGCAGAAAAGAAACCGAAACATTTGTTAACTTTTTCCAATTTGTATTTTATTTATTTATAAACTTTTGTGTTGCTCAACTGAAAATAAGCTGAACATGTAGAAATTTAAAAGAATGAAATATAAAAATAACAAGCAATGGCTTTCGTTGGCAAATTTAGAACTTGTATTTACGCCCGCCATCTTGTTGTTTTGCACAATGGCGGCGTATGGTTTAGCTTTTTAGTTAAATTGCCAATGTTGCCATTTTGCAAATATGCACAAATACAGGAATATGTGCATAACTTTGCTTGAGTTGAAAATACTAGATAACTACAAAAAGTAGAAATGAGAAGAGCGAGAGAATAAAGTAATTTCTAAGGTTGTTTTGATGGAACTTGAACTATTAAAGATATATCTGATGATTATTTGGGCATCCCTTAGCAATAATACTAATGACCCTTTGCGGAAAATATTTGCATTTGTGTAGATATTCAGAAAATTCTTCCAAGGTCTTCCAAAACAAGGTAACCACAAATTTTTAACTAGAACCAGAAGAAATAGAATTTCCCGTGATTTTTGATTTCTTATTTTTCGTTGGAAATTAATAGCAAATTAGTAAATAGTTGGTAACACTTGTTAGTTATACAGTCTACACAGTCTCATTAGCGATAGCAAAAATCAGATACAAAAAATAATTTTAAAAAAATAATGTTGAGAATAGTTCTTTCTACAAATTGTAAATAAAAATTAGTACGAATTTTTGTAAATTGTAAATTTCGTAAAACAAAAACCTTGAAACTGTTTTTTTATTATATTTTTTTTTTATATAAAAAAGACCTTGTACCTACTTACGTACATACTATGTATGTATATTGATGTGTATGTATGTGTGTAGTGTCATACAAATAAATATTTTCAGTTTGTTGTAAACAAATTAATTTTTGCGTCTACTTCCTCCCCCCACGATTCCCTCCCAAAGAAGAATAAACAACAAAATAGAGAAGAATAAAAAAATGACGTTGTAAAAAATTTAAACACATAAAAAATTATTTTGTTGTTGTAAATTGTGTAATAATTGACCTTAAAACTAACGACAACAGCAAAAACAAAAATATTAAGTAGAACTTTAGGCAAAATTTCAAGTTGTAATATGCCATGGAATATTGTTGGCTATTTTGTAATATTTTTTGTTATTTGTTGTTGTATTTCAGTTCTCTTTTGTTTTTTTTTTTGTATTTGCACACGTCTAATCAAATCTAATCAAGCCTTTGAATACAAAAACAACAGTAAGAACTGAGAAGAAGAACAAAGAAACGCAAAGGGCTAGCATTAGAGCAAAAAGAGCTTTTTTCAATAGATTTTTTTTTATACACGGTTAAAAAAGTTGGATATATTTTTCATTAAACTGAAATGAAAGAAAAGTGAGAAAAATTTCGGTAGTTTGAATTAAACAATTGGATAGTTAAATCAATAAATGAGAGGGTGCAATATGAAGGGGAGATGCAGAGACCTATAGAGCTGAAAGCATTAAAACAAGGTTCATACTTATTCATTAAACAAAAAGATATTGCAGATATTCTCGATCATTATCTATGTGGTCGCACCACAACTATACACAACTGTAAAATTATAATCGATATAAATATAAAACAAAATAACTAACTATAAGCAACACTGGAAGACACCAACGCGTAAATACATAAAAACGGGGTAGGAAGAAAAGAATATATGTTTTAAATTATTGTTTATGTTTTTTTTATAAAAATTATAGGTTTGTTTTTGTCTTTATTTCCAGCAAAAACTATTTGTTTGTACCCAAATTTTATTTTTCGTTAATTTTCTTCTCATTTTCTAATCATTTATTTACTTACTTACTCAATAAACACTAACTTTGAATAAAAACACTGTTTAAAATAATATGGGGAAGGTACCATATACAGCAGAAAAACCTGCATTCTCTGCGAGTGTCTCTTTTGTTTTGTTAATATTTCAATTACATTTTTCCTTTTTAAGACTTTTGTCAGTATTTTGGAATAATCCAAAAAATTTGTATATTGATTGTGCTGGATGCAGTGTTCGGCTTTGGGGCACATACGCTCTTATTTAATATCCACAATTTAGGCTACAATTTTTGACGGTGTAGGGTTTTATTTGTTGCTGTTCTTCATTCAATTTTATACTTGCTGGTTCTTTCACTATTCGAATTTTGGGCGTCTGCTTCAACTTTTTTTCAGCTAGATTTGTCATAATTTTAGCAACTAAAGAAGTAAATACATACGCAAAAATATATCAAAAAATAAATTTTTAATAAAAGCATTCGTGGAAAAATATTTTTTTGTAAAGTTTCAAGTTTGTGCCTTACCTCCACGCCACAATTCAAGGTCAGTGTGCCCGAGGCAAATGAGAGAAAAAATTGACTAGAAAACATTACAACAAAAAATATTACACACAAATTACTCTGAAAAATAACCAAAAAAATTTAAAGTTCTGTAAAAGTTTGAACAAAGCCCAACAACAACAAAAATAGAACTTACAAAAGCGCGCGAACAAAAACAAAAATTACATAAAAGCTTACAGCATAAATTGTTCTTGCTGTAATGTTGAAATTTAAACTTTTTCCCCTCGTTCGTTATGTTTTTTGCGATCATCGCAATTTTTTTCTGTTCGTTCTCAGTCAGTATAAGAAAATTTACGAATTTATTTAGTTTTTTTTATACTCGACTTTCGTTGTTGTAAAGAAATTATGCGCGTATACAGCAGAGCAGCGCGTAGCTTCTCTGTCTCCCGGTCGGCCCCAGTGGAAGATGAAATTGAAAAAAAATAAGAAATAAATAAAATTATAAAATATTTATAACAAAAATGTGTAAAAAATCACGGAATATACAAATACAAATAGTTTTATTTAGTGGAATCAAAGTGAAATTAGCATTCATTCAAAAAGAAAACTTTTTTACTCAAACGTGGCACTGCAAAAATTCCTGAAAAAAAACAGAACATAAAATATATATATAAATAAAAAAAAAAAACAAAAATAATAAAGCACACAATTTTCAAGTGAAATTAGGGAAACAAATTATTAAAAACATTTAATTGTAAGATGTTTGTTTTTATATTTTTGTTAGTTGCAAAATAAAAACTAAAAAAATTAATATAATTTGGACGTGGAAATGTGCCTTTTTTACAGCGAGAATATGAAAATAAAAAAAATCAATGCGTTTATTGTGAGGGTATATTTTGACACATTGACCACGTTTCTTGGTGCAAAAGACACTGAGACATGAGAGAATGACATTGTTTTGCGAAAAAATATGCTGAAATAAAGAAGCAGGAAACATAATTTCGTTATTCTCGCTAAAATTAATTTTTTTCGGCTGGAACCTGTTGCAAAAATATTCTAAATACGATACAGAAAAACAATTTCTTTCTCTGCCAACTTTAAAAATAATTAAATAATAAGCGATAAATGTAATATGTGAATGTGTGTAAGATATGAAAAAATGTTTGATATTTTACTGAGTAACTAAAATCAATCTTCGGTTCATGTTTTATTTGTATAATTTTTACAAAGGAAATGGGAATATATGAAAATTAAAAGGTAGCCTTTTAGTGCAAAAAAAAAAAATATAGAAATAAAAGGCTATGTTTCCAAAGCTTATAAATTTGTATAACTAAGTTAATTGGATTTTGAAAATCTAAAATTAGTGTTTACGATTTTGTATACTTGTAGAATCTAGTTGTAAAAAATCGGAAAAAGTGCAAGAGAACTAAAAAGTCTAAAAAATCATTTTGACGTATTTGTATAAACTGAAAAAAAAATTAAAAAAAAAAAAAAAAAAATTACTGTAAACTTTAAGGAACAAGTATTGTGTAAAAATTTCAATTATGTATAAAAATAATAATTGAACTATAAATACTGCAAAGTATTTCTGTATTTTGTGAATTTTTAATGCCAATCGTATTTAGAAAAATGGAGACAAATGAAGAAGGTAAGTATTAAAAAGAAAAAGATATGTGTTTTCTTTTTAAAATTATTTATTTCACAGCCTAATGAAATAAGAACTATAAATGGTATGCAAGATATATAAATTGTTTACATGCTGCAAATGTAAGTCGAGACAAATTAAATACTTATTCACCTTTCTTAAATCTTTCCAAGATAATAAAAATATTAACCGTAAGTGTGGAATATTTTTTAGTTTTAGGTTGGAAATAGACTTAATGAAATACCTGTGCAATTAAAGTAAATGATATTGTAATAATAGTTAAGCTATGTTTTCTATAGAGAGCTGAGAGTCCATTACGCTGCCCTTGTTTTGGTTATGCAGCAATACATATGTAAAAAAAAGGCGGCGTCTGAAAGGATATGTAAAGTAAAAAAGAAATCAAGTCAAAATAAACTCAGCAGGTATAAAATTTACTTCCATATCAAATCAAAAATATATCAAAGCATAATGCCTTTTATGCAAAAATCTGTTAATTTACGGAAATAGCACACACTCACACACGTTTCACATCAAACACATAGAAAAAAAATTGAGTCTTTGTGCGGCGGCTTCTCTGTGTATGTTGAAGATACCTTCTCATTGATTCTATTGTTGAAATTTATTATATTGCACATGCATTCGATAATAGTTATTGTATTGGTATATTGTTGTTGGAAAGAGAAAAGAACAGCTATACAGGCCGGCCGCCTGCATTTGCTTTTGTTATTGAGTGACTCGTAAGAACACAGAATAGTAGAATTTACATACATACATGCATGCAAAATTACTAGTAAATGCAAAGTTGATAATTTTATGATTGCTCTTTAAAGCAGCGATAAATAATGAATCATTCATTTAATGAAGGGGGCTGATCATTAATTAGATCATTATATTGGACGTCTACTGTAACTAAATTTAGTTATCGTTTTCTGAAAAAATTTTCAGTTTGGAGTTTTGTACCTTTTTTTTTAGTTAGTGTGCGATATGTACAACATCGATTTCATTTTTGTTGTTAAAAGCTGAGAGAGAAAGACAAAGACCTGAAGAGATAGCCAATATTTTTGCAATTGAAGGGATGTAAGTCTAAGTAAAGGGTCTAAGTAAAAAAAACATTGAACGAGAATATAACAAAAAATAAATGAGAAACTATTATCCGTCCCTCTTAGCAAGAATGACAGCAGGAAATTTGGACAGCAGTGCGAGACGACATTAAGCATGTGATTTGTCATCCTACTGTCGTCTAAAGCTTGCCGTCTGGGTCCATGTCCTTAGCTGACATTGACATAGATAGTGTAGAGGAAGGCAAGCCTACTATGAAATTTCGACAGATGGCCTTGCTCTAGCCAAACTATCCGGAACCTATATTGATTGTATATTATTCCATTTGGAAGCATAAATACATATGTGTCTATACATATGTGTCTATCACTAAATCTTCTTTCTATTACATACTCCAACACTTTGGGCACAGAGCCTAATGTAAAAAATGATCCACGGCATTAGAAATTGTTTCGGTACAAATGCAATTTGTATTTTTCAAAAATAGTTTCGCACCTTTATACAATTACAAAATATATATAAATCTTGTATAGCACAATAGTAAAGGTAGTAATTAATATTATGCACTTGAAGAAATTACTGTACAAAAAAAATCCTTTTAAAACCCATTTCAGAAAAATAGCACAGTCTGCAAGCAAAAATAGAGCTATAAATTATATATATTGCATGCAGATGATGATTTATGTTCAAGGGCCCACTACCGTATCTACAAATTTTCGAAGGGGGGTTTTAATTTATTCGCCCCTTACATATTTTTTTAATCATGGCCAATGATCAAAATGTATGAAATTTTATTCGGATGGTGTGGGGGGAGGGGGGCTTAAGTCCAAAAGACCCCCTTGGGCCCGCTAGTGCAAAGGTCTACCTTAATTCTGTTTTTTAGAAAATGCAATAATAAAAATGTTTTATTTAGGTTTTTTGTAAGCATACTCATGCACCAAGCAATCGTTTGCAGGTATCCATGCACATCTTTTTCAACGTCCCTACACTTAGAGTACGAGTGAGCTTCAATGTTTCATTATTGCATCTGTATGATTTTTTATTTCCATCAAAAAAGGGTTTTCCGCAAAAGATTAGCATAAAAGGTTTCTTTGAATCTAATCTTTTTTTTTTGTTCTTCTGCTGTAACTCACTCCGGTTAATGATGAAAAATAACTTATGTTTACGTCAGTAGTTAATTATGGTCATTAATTGCAATTATCTTTGGTGGTTGATAGTTTTGTTGAAACGAACTACCGCAACTATTCTACAGATTTTCTTTTTTAAGGTTTTCGACATTGGTTTTGAAGTAGTTCTTGATACCTCATGCGATGAGATTGGCTTAGTTTTTGACATTTTTTTATCTCTATTCCCAATTATTTTTTCAAGACTCCCCGCATATACTCAATGGGCATGAGGGTCATCCCTAGAGCAGCAATCTTTCGGGAGCTTTTACAAAATAAAACTAGCTTCATTTTTAATATTTTGTTGGGATTTACATTTAAACTCGACAAATCTGGAAATGAATTCTCCTTTTTTGAATTAGAAACATTCAAGAAAATTTATGTTGAAAACTGGTTTGAGGAATAATTATGTTTTAGATAGTTTTCTTTCGATTTAATTGCACATCTACTGTATTTGGGTTGATGTTAAGTTTTTAGCTTGTTCAAAAATCTGGAAAATCTGAAAAGATTGCGATAGCATTAGCTCATTTGAAGTCTATATGCTTTGCTGCCAAGCATTAGAGAATATTTAACCCTTTTCAGGCTGTCGCATTTCGTATCACGAATTATACGACCAAATTTTCTCGGGGTGGGCCAGTTACTGTTACTGCTTCTTAAGTCCACTACAAATTTTTTATTTGTAGAAAATGTATCAATGAGTCTTAAATGGCCACCTCACAAAAAATCAAGAAATTATCTCAACGATTCCGTTGAGTGGCTGGAAATGGGTTAAATGATATGTAAAAATATATACACGTATATCGAGATAATGAAAAACATTTGAATAAACATCGTGCAAAGTGCAACACGTCCTCTCAGTATTTTATTTAAAAAATAGTAAATTAATTTATTTAATTTTAAAATATTTTAGAAAATGATTATTCATGTTTTTCACCTATGCATTTTCATTCGTCGCTGTACTTCGTCGCTGTACCTACGCTTATCTTTTTTGCTCTCTCCCTCCGGCTGCTCCCCCACATAAAATGCACATTTTCTCAACTGCTATTTCTAAAAATGTACATATGTATTACTCTGTTACATACATATGTATGTATATAGCTACATACTATAAATATGCAGCGAATGCAATATGTACTATTTTTAGCACCTTGTTGTTGGTGTAATATTGCAATTGTTGGTGTTGTTATTATTATCATTGGTGTTTTCCTGCTGCTCACATGTAACAATTTGAAGAGTTTTTCTTTTTCACAATTTCATATGCATGCATAGATACATACTTATATACATACATACATACATATGTATGTACATAAAGTTAACTAATTTTCTTGTTTTCTCCTTATTTTGCTTGATTATTTTTGGTGCGTACGAAATTACTATTTTTTGGTGTATTTGCTGTTGCCGTTGTTGTTGTTGTAATAAAAATGGCTGCAACGCATTTTTTTATTTGTTGTTATAGCTGGTGTTGTTGTTGTAGTAGTTTTTGTTTTTTGTGTTCCCTCCTCCTCTTCTCATTGCAATAGTGCAATGACCCGAGTAAAGCCGCCAACGCCAACACGTCAAGTTGTGCCACTTTTTTATGCTGCACACACACACACACACATACATGCACTACAACTACACATACTCACGCATACATATGAATATATGCACAAAACACCAACAGCAGCAGCAACAACAACAACAACACGGGCAACTGACGCGCGTTAATTTTGTTTCGGCTATTTATTGTAGTTGTGTTAGTGTTCGTCTTTTTTTGGCGTTCTTGTTGTTGCCTTTTCGAGTATTTTCTCCTTTTCTCTGCTCTTTTTTTGTAATTTTTTCAATGCGCTTTTTATTTGTAGTTTGTTGTTATTAATTTTCATCAGAGCGCAGTGGTTCAGAAGCGTTTCTCATAGGCCAAAAGTCTGTATCTTCTGAAGTACTAAAGAGTTTTTAGCAAAATTTAAATGCTGAACCACTGTGCAGCGGCCGCCGCAACAAATGCAGTTGGCATTTTGTTTAACTTTGCTAGTAACTCGTTTCTTTTTTACCACTTTGTGTAAATATTGACGAAATTTGTGTTTTATATTATCTCTTTTTAAATATCGCGCTTATGTATATGAAATTTAAAACTTAAAAATAAAAATTTACTTAATTTCATTCATTTTTATTGTTGGTTGTATGCCTTTATTTACTAATTTTTTGTATTTTCTCTGTTTTAACAGTTTGCTGGTTATGGGCCAAAACAGCGTTGCTAGGGTATCTTGCATCTTGCATTTATTTCATTTTCGCAATCCTCTGAAGACTACTTGCATTTCTTAATTCAAACACATGTTTGCACATTTATGAAGATCTTCTTTAACTCTACAATTTGTGGTTACAGCAAATCGGATTAAATTAACTGATGATTAACTTAAAAATTGATTTGTAGATTTTAATCTGAGAATGTAATGAACCATGAAGAAAAAATACTGAAATATAATTGTTTCCTTTTGGTATATAACTATGCGCATTTGAAAGACAATGGAGCTGGGTTTTGCGGAAAATTGAGTTATGTAATATATATAGATTAGGATTAACATTACGTTCGCAATGCTTGCGTGCAATCTCACTATAAAAAACATTATGGAGATGGAGCCATTTTAGCCCTTAAAACAAATGAAGCTGACTCTAGAGAGAATACAACTTCATTATCATCATTATTTACTTAAAAATACTATTTAGTGTTGGATATTATTTGGATGAGGTGGCTCTCCACATTTTCACATATTCTGAAAATCTCTTGGCATAAAAACATTTTTCAAAAATGCCCTCTCTATCAATTTTGCCAAAAAAAAAGTTTCGTTTTGCGATAATGCGAAAATATTACTGTTAAATATTGATAAAACTATTTGACCCCTCCTATTAAAGTAAATGCAAAAATTTTGCTACTACTGCTGTGCTTAGTTATCTCAAAAAAAAAAAAATTTCCAACAAGATATTTCAATTCACGCTGATAGGCGCACAGGGCAGCAAATAGAACGCATGACCCTCATAATAATCATTTTTACGTGCATTTTATTTATTTTTGAAGATTGCAAAAAGTTCAATGCACTTGAATACATAACGATAGAAAAAAGGGAATGTCGAGAGGGAGGTAGGTAGAGTACCCGCTAGCAAATAAATTGCATTTGAACAAAGTATTCTAATCTGCTTGCGATAGCGAAAATATTTTGAAAATTCAAAATAAACATACATTTGGAAACGCTGTATTAAAGAAAAGTATCTAATTAGATTTTCAACCATGAATTAAAAAACTCAGAAAAATCCACCGAAAAAATTAAACTGTTTATGACTAATATAGAAATAATTCCATAGAATTTGAAGCCAATCAGTGCAATAACTTAAGATATATCGCTCTCAAAGATGTTGCAGGAGTTGAGCCATATCTGTCGTTACAGTTACGAGTTTTAAATCAAAAATATTTCAATTATGGAATTAAATCGGTATGCAATTTAGAGTTGCCTCATTGAAAACCAATCGCTTTTTCGTAAATTTCTATGTAGCTACGAATTGTAACTGTATAGAGGTAAATAGATACTTTCAATAAATTCGACTAATTCAAATAACAAAAACTGTTTCAAATTTCCGAAAAAAAACAAAGTATTAAAACGTTTTCGGAATCGTTCATTCACCTTCCTTTTTTAGGTTGCTCTTTTCCAAAATTTATCTATTTTATTTTTTGACTGCCGGGTAAAAATCGCGTGTACAAATATTTGTGTATAAAGAGTATGATTTATAAATATTTTTTATTTCTTATCTGTAGAATAGTTTTTGTTTTCGTTGGCAAAGCGCAAGCACACGTACATTCATATGAAATGAAAAAATGCAGCAGCTTCTAGTTGTATATTTTTGTTTAAGAAAACTACATTCCATAGAATTGCAACAAAAAAAAGGAGTTCAAAAATTATTTTTGAACTTTCTTGGGTTTTATTTTCGTAATCTTATCAACGAAGTACTTACAAATTTTTTTGGTTGGCTATGATTTCAAATGTTGCTGTTGTTGATTGCTGATATGAAAAACTGCATTAATGGTTTTGTAACAACAGAAATTTTTAAGAGATACACCCATCCCTTGATTTGGTTTGACACGGTTTTAAATCAAAAATGTGTGTGTTTGTTTATTCGGATATATTAATGATATATTTGTTGATCTTTAAAGCAGCGAAGAGCAGCTCCTTGCACGCGTGCAGCTCACCTGTTTCGATATTCACATTTATGTGCACACGACGAATGCATTCAGGCGATGATGAGATTTCTTACGAGTGAGTTGTTTTTGGGATATTCTAATTTTGCGTTTTCTAATTTTTTGAACTTTTTCGAAAAATCTGTTTGCTTCTTCACAAAGTGAAATTTATATTTCCAGACACGATCGACTAACGCATGCCAACGTGCGAATACCGCTTGACCAACATATTCGCATAAAATCTCATAGTCAAATGAACTCTATATTTCGAATTTCCTCAATTGTAAGGCGTTGCACCGTACACAAAATGTGGTAGATTAACGTGCCCATCGCCACTTTGAACAAAAAATTTCGCAAAAATTCTTTTCTTTTAGTTGAACAGTCTCCACCATGCAAACCGAGAGATGGGTGTATGTATGATGTTTAGAAAAAATCGATTTCAAAGGTTCAATGAAATAGCAATAATTTCAAATTGATAAAGAAATATTTGTAGTTGGAAGCAATTGTTCATATCTATATAAATAAATACAATATATTGCACTAAGCCGATTTTTCTGAACTACCCCGCCGATTTCAGTGAATAACGGTACTAACAGTATTTCCTTGCCGTTCGCCGCACGCCGATTGCATTCAGTTCGGACAATAAGCCGTTACTTCCGAAAAAGAAGTTGTTGTTGTTTTACATTCCAAATTGAATATTGCACTGAGGGCAATTTCTACGTAACATACAAAACAAGCGAGTGAGCGTAAAATTGAATTATATTCTCTCATTTAATTGTTTTCCACATTCATATGCTCTCTTCTCTTTCATTATCACATGAACTATGCTCAATTCCAATTAGTGTTTATGTCAAGAAGACTTCTCATGACAATAGCCCCAACGTGGCCACGCCTAGTGGAAGTTTTGCTTCTTTGACTCCAACTGGATTGTTCAGAAAAACCTAATAAGAAATAAATAATAAGAAATAATGATCAAAAAGTACTTTCTTCTGTCTGTTATTCATATCTGTTTGGCTGTGATTCCTTTCATTAAGAGAGAAAAAGTAGACAACTCACACATCCAATCCTTTGCTTAACCCCTACGGTTTCCATGAAATTCTGGAATTTTTTACACATTCAGAATTTTGCTACGTTTTATGTAGAAATTTTCGTTTTATTATTTTACAATGGGATGGATCATAAATTGTTGCCGAAATTTCGCACTTAACCCTTCAGCCCTAAAATATCAAAGTATGCAGTTTGTCATTGGGACAATAATTCTATACTTTTGAATCAATTTTCTAATTTCTACGTAAATTATAAAATCGATTGTACTCAGGTAAGATTTTTTGCGCACAGTGGTCGTTCTAGGAAAGGATTTTATGTGCGACAATAGACAGACATTTTTATGAAGGCAGTTTTAAGAGAGAAAGGATTAAAATTCAGTGGAAGCATTAGGAGCATGACTAATCTGACTAATAGTGTAGTAAATGAAAGGTGAAAATTAATAAATAATAGGACAAGATTTGTACTCAATGTCAAATGTCTTTATCAGAGAAAGCGCATGTTGCCAAAAATTACCTTATGACCTTTAACTCGTTTTTATGTGTAACTATTTTTTCTCAGAATGAAAAAGGAGCTCTCTAAAGTTTAGTGTATTTTATATGAAACAAAAATGAACATGGGACAACATCTGTTTTTTGTTTGTAATAAACTCTAGAAGTAAATGCATTTTTGTACTTTCTTTCCATTTTCAATCATTGAAACGAACGAAATTTCGACCTTAATTTGTAGATGATTAATTGGTTTGTTAGAATGTCTAAAAGTTATATACACTTTTAAAAAGAAATGTGAACATGAACCTAAATTGCATTAAATTACTACATTGTGCATATGTATTGAAGAAAAAGTGGTCATCTATAACTAAATTACTATCAAAAGTAAGTCTTGTAGTCAAGCAAATAAATGATTTATAATAAGAAATGTATTTTCAGAGTATTTTTTAATGTAATTGCTCCATATATGAAACCACAAAAAAACTAGAAACTCAAGCTGTGCACCAATTCTTTTACTTTTATTGAAACGCCAACTATTATAACCGTTACCAAAAAACCATATGAATGAGAAATTTAGTGGTTTTATGGCATGGTCGGCCGTGAGATTAGGCAAAAATTATAAATGGGAGAAATAGAATTTTATACGACAGCACCCCTTGTCTGGTAATAGCAAAGCGATTAACAAAGAGATATGAAAAATCTTTTCATTCTTCCATTTTTAAGTTTGAATAGAAAATATTATTGACCAGTATTTTTTCAATTGGTTTGTCCCAATGTGCTAGAAAAAATAAGTTCTGGACAATGGACAAATCTAACAGTCTTCAGTTTTCGTAAGCGGTAATTACTTAGCGAATGGTTGTGTGCTATTCTTCAAATATGTATATTTGCAATATACCATAGGGTTCGCCCATTCTTATGAAGAATGAATGATCGTTTTCCGTTTCTCCGTTTCAATGTTTGAACTGTCTCATTCCTAAAATTTTTACATCCCTATATTCAAATTAAAGTGAAATTATCGGTAAACACTATGGAAAGAAAAGAAAAACTTTGAATTTAATCATTTTTTACCAAAGCTTCAATAAATTTTAAAAAGTGTTAAAAAACGTTGAAGCAAGTGGTAAAACCTAGCACACTTGATGTTTGAACATGAAACTGTAAGTGTCGTTATCCTTATAGGAGAGCAAGAAATTGCCCTCACATCAAATCTATAATGTGAAAATTAGTGTGGTGAAGACATATCGTCGCCTGAGAATTGATTTGGCGTATATGTATACTAATTCGTATAATAAATAAAATTATTACTTTATAAACTTATTTTTTCTATCTACTTTTCTTTTCAACTCTTTTCTTCCCCCCTATTCCACAAACGAAAGTTTAGTTAGCAAAAGCGCATATTATTTTTAGTAAAGAACTAAAATTCACATTTAAGTTTGCATTCGTATAATAATAATGCGTAGAAAGCGTGTGAGAGAGAGTGATGTGATGTGAAAGAAAAGGATAGAAGATGATATGAGCAAACGAAAATCAAGTTAGAACGCGAGAATGAACGCTAATGTAATATGTGCAACTGCAACATTCAACAAAAAAAGGGGAAATGCGATGGAGTCGTTCAATTGAGATACACGCACGTACGTACTCACGCATGCACGCATGCATGGAATTGATATGATTCGCCTATATTTTCCATACATTCGATATTGTTGTTTTTGGCCTTATAATCAAGCGAAAATGCTCATATAAAAAGGGGAAATACTTTCTTGTTTCTATTATTTTTAATTTCGAAATCGAAGCAAATCAATTTCTGATTGGGCGACAAGGTACGAAAAGAGTTAAATAGCATTTAAGTTAAAATGTCTATAGAAAAAGCGCAGAAAGAAAATGATTTAATTATTAAAAATAATTATTTATATTTTGACCGTTACAAAAAAAAAGAAATAATTAAAAATATTGCATAGTAATATCAAATTAACGCATCAAATCCAAATCTGCGTATGCAAATCTACCTTAACCCTTTTATGCAACAATAGAATTTATTGATTTTTGGGATGCATTTAATTTGCATATGAATGCAATTTATGCTAATGGAAAGTATTTTTTCTCGGCAGTTACCCTTTTGAAAATAATTTTGCGATTTATGCTTCAGCAAGTTTAACACTAACTTTTACATATATTTTTTCTTTCCTAAATCAATTCTGATTTTATTGCTTAGAATTTAAAAGAAAGATCGTTTTACACACGTATGTCTACTTCTTTTTCAATAACTCTTATATATTTCATTGGCTTCGCTGCCTTCCCTATTTTGACGCGTAGTTTCTCAGTTTCCATCGTGAAACTGATTAGCATAAAATTTTCGTTTCATTTTCTTTCCAAGAGAAAACAATAAAAAGGCAGGAGAACCCGAAAAAGATGAGAAGTATCAAATTGATTCAAAACAGGTACAATAAGTCGCAGGGTCAATAATCGCAATATAAGTATTGGAAGATTGTTGTTGTTGTTTTCTACACCCAAGAGAATTTAATTCATAAAAATATACAATATAAAGGTATTCGAAATACAATTTAAGAGCATAAACTGGGAAAGTAGATAATCAAAGTGATCATCTAGGAATTTTGAAAAAATGCAAAGCACATACATTGGGTTGCCAAGTCTGAAATTTTCAAATACTGGCCCTCTAAAAAATAAATAAAAAACCTTCAAGTTCAGGAAAGCAACTCATGCTCCCCAACGTATACTTTCACCAAAAATGTAACTTACACCAAAGTCACTTAGAAATACAAATTTTTCGTTAAAAGAATTTCAAAACATGGTCTGAATTCGAATTTGAATTTTCTTCAAAAAACCGGTTTTTCAATTTTTTTCACCGGCTTCCGGTCACTTGGCAACCGTGCACATACACCTACAATTTTCAAAAAGGAAGAACACTTTATTGCGTTCAAGTGGATGTAACAAATTATGCACATACTCGTACCTAAATGCATAAGTGCATACATATGCAATTCATTTTTTTAACGAGTTATATATGTAGCTATTAACTCTTTTACGATCAAAGGGCATATGTGATTGAAATTTCGTCAAAATTATTAAAATGAAAAAAGTTCTTCAGGTGCCGACACATTTCTTACGTGAAGGCATCACGAATCAAAAATACTAAAATACTTTCTGGTTATAAAAGAACACATGAAAGAGAAAATTAATAGATATAATCGCGAGTGGCTGGTGACACCCTGGGCGGTTTCTTCTAAAAATGTGTGAAGGTGCAGTTCTTAAAATATTTTTCCTGAAAGGAAGTTTTTGAGTTCGATTAAGTGTTGTGGCAAATTGTGGCTATATACTTTGAACACATTTCTCATTATATTCCGCACTCTGGATGCATATCCAATGCGTAATCTTCATTTCTTTCGTTCTTCATATAACGAATGTGGTGTCCGAGGCGGGCTGGACTGCCCAACCAAGCTTAACCTCAGTGTGCAATTGAGTATGATCGTAAAACTATTTTTGCTTTGAGACACAAAATTTAATTTCAATACTGAAAAATGCAATGCACTTCCGTTTGTGTGTGTGTTTGATAGTAACTGTTATAAGTTGTGTGGTGTGTGTTGCGCTCTCAGAGCGCGTATGCGTAGTGTGCAGTGAATTTAACAAAACTGTTATAAAAACAGAAACAGAAAGTCTAAACCTAAATATTGGAAGAGAGCGAAGAAGTAGAGCTGGTAAAGAAGGTTTGAATTTGCTATGCATTGCTATGCAGACCTTGTTGTTGTTATTGTTGGTGTGTGTGTGTGTGTTTCCTTAGTTGTACACAAATAAATTTCCCCTGTGCATTATTTGCGTTTTCCCATAGAAAACTGAAAATTTCCCCTCCTTGTTTTTTTTCGCTACTACAATACTATTGCTGTTGTTGTTATTTATTTGGCATATACATACATACGTGTATGCGTTTGTTGTTTGTTGTTGCTTTATTGTTGTTTTCTGTCATCGTTTTTCGGAAAATATTTTTTGAATGACTTTCTGCATGCAATCGTCGAACAGTCTTATTCAAGTTTGAGAACTCGAATCTGCAACAACGTGGAACGTGTCGCCAGAAGCAAGAGAAAAGCAAAATAACTCATGGGAAAACATCATAAAATTTAAACTCAGAATTGAAAAGAAATATTAAATTGCTATGTGCAATTGAAGATCGAGCAGAAAATTTTTGTTTTTTAATATTTTTGTGATTACGGCGACATTGTTTTTAAACAAAAATTATTGGATTACAACACAAAAACACTGTGAACCTTTTGTACGTAAATGTAAATTAAAACCTGAACTAAAACAATACGCTATGAACAGCAATTAAACAAAAAAAAAAAACAAAAAATTTTGTGAAGCTCAAACAAACACAGAACAAACTGTAAACAAAAAATCAATCATTAAAAAACAAAACTTTAAAAATTAACTAAATAAAATAGCAACATTTCCACACACAGCAACAGCAAGCATACATATCTCCCTCTCCCTCACGCTCTTCTCTCAACACTGAACACTGATAAATAAAAAATTTTTCTTTCGGCTTAAAATTATTTTTTGGCATTTTACTTTGCTGTGTGTGTGTACAAAATTGATAAACACAAAACCAAAAACTTTTCAAAATTAAATAAAAACTCAAAAAAAAAAAAAAAAACGCAAAAATTGAAAAGAATCATAACATTGCCATATTTTGTCAAAATAACAAACGAAATTAAGTAATCCGCAACAACAAAATTATATTTGTGTGCTGTACTTGTTTCCTATTGGTATGCACCTAAGTGCGGCAAAGTACACTGAAAATATTTTGAAGGTGAGTTGAAATTTAGTTAAATTTTTTCACAAAAAATAATTTCAAAAAGCAAAGTAACAAATAAAGCAATTAAAAAATAGTTCAGAAAGTAAAGAAAGCATCATATAAAATTATCTCTAATGAACGCTTTGAAACATGTTCTAAAAATATTCCTAAAATATTTATTTAAATTTCAAAGTTTAAACTTGTAATTGAAGCAAAAAAAAAAAAAACAAAAACAAAAAAAAACCAATAATAATAAAAAACCCCAAAAACGAAATAATTTAAATTTGGTATTTGAATATTAATGTTTTGTTTTTGCATTGGGTATAATTTAAAAAAAATATATGTCAATGGAAAATTTGAAGAGGTACTACCTAACGAATTCGAACTATTGGTTTTTCTATTAAATTTTTTGTTTGTGAATATGAAGTGGAATGGGGAACAACATAAGCTGATCCAAAATACTGATACTCTGGCACAGATTACCGGTCAGTGCAGTTTGGAAACTTTACTTACAGCAAAAATATCATGTCCAAATTCCTTTCACGACTATGATCCTTTTCGTCATGAAATTAAATAAATTAACTTTGAACGTATCCCCTTATACCCTATTTCTCTAACCGTTGTTTCTAGCCCTGAAGTTTTAGTCATAGAGCTACAAGATGGCATCATTAACTCTTTTTGAAAAAAATGGGCTCTTATCGATTTTCACCACACTAACTCATATAATTTTAAGAAAGTGTAATGGGAAATATTAAAAATTTACTAATAAAATATAAAAAAATTATATCTATATGGAGATACTGAAAAGATAGTTGTGGTAGTTCTTTTCTTTGAAGATATTTTAGAAAAACTTGTAAGCTCCAGGAACATTTTCAAATATGAGTAACTTTTTTTTTTGATATTGAAATTTTAAAAACTATTACTAAGGTCACTCATTGATGAGGGATCGTGGAGAATTCCAAAGCGGTCGTTTGATCTGCCATTTCCAAATACTTTGTTGTTAAAATGCATGTAATCACCTAACATGGTTTTGGATTATTGAAATGCAAAGATAGAAAACGGCGAAAATTAAAGTATCCTGATGTTGAGAATTTGTATTCGTGTGGAAGCGGTGATATCGTTCATCTAAGTTCTTCCCCAGTATTTATATTACAATGTAATAATTGCTAATTTTATTTATATCATAGAAGTCTACTTTTACTCATATATATAATCAAAAGTTCGAATAGATATTTCCATTTTTACGAGTGTTATTAAGTGAAATAGAAGCACACAACATTTTTCAATATAATTGTTTTCTAATAAAAAATAAAACAATAATTAATTCAAAAACACTTAACCTTCAAAAAGGTATTTAAGTAAAAAAAAAATCACATGCAAGTGTGTGCACAACTTGAAATATTTGACAAAAGCTGCCAAAACACCAATAAAAAAAATATATGTATTCAGTACTTAATTTATATATATGTATGTATAAAATATAATAAAATTATTTCGTAATAAGTTAAAATTCAGCAAGAAGAAAAAACCAGTTTTTATTACTTACATATACTAAAATGAAATTAAACGCAAACTTTGCAAAACACATGCTGCTGCTGCCCTTTTAGATAAGCCCGCCCTTGCGCCCTTTATATGTGTGCACACACATACATATGTAGTATGCACGAATTAAGAATATGTAAAAGCTTTTTTTTTGCAGAAGCATCAAATAAATCTGCTAGACTTAGTAATACTTACTGCAAAAAAGCTTATCTAGCTGTTAAGAAACTTTAGCGAATACCAGCAAAAAAATAAATTAATGAAATTTAGCAAAATTAAACGAAAAATAAAAATGCAAAATAACTTTTTCAAAAAGATCGTTGAAGTGATGAAAAAAGAGCTTTTCAAAACTCTTATACTGCACACAGCTTTTACACCAGCTGAGAAATAACCGAAGAGTTGTAATAATATTCAACTTGTACATGTTCTCATCGTTAATCTTCGATAATCCTTCGTTCCTTCTAATAATTCAAATCAAATGAGTCACTCTCCGTACATCCCTATTACTTACTCTGCAGCCTTCATTGCGTCATCATTGACATTAAATGCACATTTAAAGTGTTAACACAACTAATACTTTTCTTGTCAATTTCTTTTATTTTCTTTTCTTTATTTTTCACTAACTTCTTATACCGCATAAGCCTCTAACCATAGCCAAAAAGTTAATCCTCTGTGATCACTTCTTTTACTAATTTCTCTCTATCTCTTTATCTTGCAGTTTTCTCTTGCCTTGCAAAACATTTTATTTTCTGGGTACCTGCTATGCCCAAATTCGCTAGAAAGTGAATTGCGCAAAATTTTTTAATACAATCTGCTTTTATTTGTCCATTTTGGATTTTCCTTCTGTTTTATTATTATTATTATTTTTTTTTTTTGCAGCGTATAATATACGACCTGTGCATCACATATATGTATGTATATGTGTGCGTGTTTATCTTGCCATTGTATTGGCGTGGTCTTGCTTTCCACACACATTTTCTTTTAATTTTTGTTGTTTAGAAAAAAAAAGCAAAGATCCCTTTTTGCACAAACAATACGAATGGAATCGAAATTTTATTTTCACATTGTGCAAATAATAATCACACAATAAACTCATAAAATTATCATCAGTTCAGGTTACTTTTCATTGTTTCGATGTGTGTGCGTGTAGAAGTGCCACTGATATCCTTTTTGTGCAAGGAAACGTATACTTGGAGAAAAATGTTAGTTAAAAATAAATAAAATTAAGGATTGTTTACTTCAAGGTTACTTTCAATTGAATTCGAATTAGGCATGGAAATGTGGAGTCTGGTGAAATTTTTTTAATTGTAGTTTTATGGTATGTATCATATGTAGAAATGAGTTTTATTTGCACTTCTCATTACGTCCTAAATTTTCATTACCTTATAGAGTAAATGCTAATGTTCAATTATGCTTCAAGTGACCGTTTTTACTTTTCTTCAGGGCAGCTATCCTTTAAAATCAAAATACGCTAACGTCGAAAGTTTTTTTTATTTTAGCAATATTGCCTTCCATTAATCACTATTTTATTGACAATTTACAATTGTTTTCAACGCATTTCAATGCTTTTGTTTTATTTTATGCTCATTTTGATGTGAAAAATAGGCTTTTAAACTCCCGACTCTTTTGTATTCGTTTTCAGCTTTTGACCGTTAGAGGGTTAATTTACTTTAAAAAAAAGTGTGTAGTTGATTCAGAGCAACCGCAAAGGGGGTTTCGAATGAACATTTATGAAACATCTAATTGGGAAAATTTGTATTTTCTATTTTAGATTTTTGACCGTGCCGAGCATCTAACCCGAGCGCCTTGAGCTTAGCATATGTAATAATTCTATAACCAGGGGCTAGATTCTCTATGTGTACAAATGAGTTTTATTTGTCAAAGTTGTGTACACTGGTTATGAAAAAACTCACTGAAATTTGTATAGTGAGTTTTTTTCTGAGCGGTTTACACTTTTCATTTTCCCACAGTTAGGTCCAGAGACAGAAAAATATTCACTTCTATTCATTCGTAATGAAGAGCTTTTATTTTTATCATAAGCCAAAGGAATTGACTTTGCTTAAAGAAAGAAGAACTGATATCTCGCAGTCTTTATGAGTATGTGGGTCTTGATTCACGGATTCTGGAATTCAGTAGATATTTGAAACGCTCAGCAAATAATTTTATGCTATGCATTAGAAATAATGTTGTAATTATAAATGTTCCTCATCAATCACAAATATTATTATTCCGTGAGGGGGAAAGTGTGCAAATAATTAAAACGACCAAAAAAGAAATGCCAGGTTTCTCGTAAAATCTTATAAATTAATGAAACCCCCATCAATCCTAACACTATAAACTTTTTACATGTAGTGTACTATCACAAAATATTTCGCTTATAAACTGCTTGTCATTTATTATATTCCTTATCGGGTTGTAGTTGCATGTGTTCCCTTTTCATTTATGTACTGACTGAAGTTTTTGCACTGTTGTGCTTCATCCACGTTGATGATCTTCAATAGCGATATGTACAGCAGAAAGGATCTTTTGTTGCTTGTTTATTTGATGATGACGATGATGATACACTAAACCTATCATTTTTCATTCCCTCCCCCCCTTTCCCCGTAATTTTTGTTATAGGTCTTTTTAATTTATAACAATTTATGAACGCGGTTTTTCTTTTTGGTCATAAGATGATCATCAAACCTGCTGCTGCAGCAGGTTCTATATGGCAATGAATTATGGGATAGCACGTATGTATGCGTGACGTTATCGTAAGAATATTTCACAAGTCTATATGTTGTTCTTGCAGATTTTCTTTAATTTCTGTTTCTATTATTTGACAGTGCAATTTTCTTATAAATATGTACACAACATGCTATTCTTAATGCGGGGTATAGTGTAACGCCTGCAAAAATATTTGAAAATGACAGTTTATTTATTTATTTTTTGTTTTAAAGTTATTCCTCTAATTTATGTTTTACGCCTCCATCTACACAATACATCACATTATTCTCTATTTTACTGGCTTCAAGATAAATGACTTTAAAAACTATTTAAAACGTTTTTAAAACTCTTAGGAGTACAACTCAAATTTCACTTATCTATTCCCATTTTAATGTGTTTTTTTTTTCTTTTCATTTCTTTGACAGCATTGGCATATGTCTCATTGCACATTGCAAACATTCTAAAATTTATCATGGGTTTTTTTGTATTTGAAAATTTTCTTATATTTTTGCTTCTACTTCTCGGCGTTTTCTCATTTTACACCCAACGAAAATGTTTACTATTTAATATGCGTCTGAACTTATACGCCTGCACGACATATGTAGAAACGTATTTATGTCCATATGTCCATGTAACGCGTACATTTCAAATGCCGCCATTTTTTCACACGCATGTGCCAGTTGATGGTGATGGCAATACTTTATGCATAGCATATGTGTAAATGCTCAAATGCACTTCAAAAATACAAAAACAACATTTTGTGGATATTAAAAGAAAAACTATTTCACAATTTTTTCAAAATTAGCCTGCAGAAACAACCAGGACGTTTATCAAGTGCATTTTGTATCCATAGTATGGTATGGTAACAACTTACATACAGTGTGTTTCACAAAAAGGTGCTTTATTTATAGTTTAATTTAGTTTTAACAAAAGAAATTCTATCCTGAATATCCGATAAACCTTATGTGACAAAGAAGATATAAGTCTATGACCTAATGAAGTTAGAAGAAGTTAAGCCAACAGATTTTAATTATTTTTCTATTATGTGCACTAAATAACACTCCTCTTTTAAATTATTCTTTCCATTTTCTATTCCCACTCTTTTCCACTAATCTTCTTGCTCTATTCTTATTCACAGGGAAAGCTATTTCGACATGTTTTTGTGAAACGCACTGTATTGTGTATGTATGAGTGTATGGGTAGTGTTCAGATACTTTGATAGCAAAGACTTCTGCAATGGCAATACTATGTAAATGGACAGCACTTTTTAATGATAATTTCAGAATATATTCCATTTCGCTTATTTTTTAAAAATTGTCAAAAATAAAAAAACATAACATTAAAATGAGGAATTCTTCCACCCTCGCATTTGTGCTCTAAAGAAAAATATCGCATTATGTTTTAATACGCATTCAACTGTCTGTCATTTCCACCACTATGACTATCTTGCAAACAAATAAAAAAACGCACATTTTCCATGAAAACAAAACAACAAAAAACAGCGAAAAATTATTGCAAAGCAGCAAGTTTTCCGGTTTTTTCCTATTGTATTTTTTGCCCTCATTAAATTTAAGCCAATACCACTGCAAACACACAGACACAAAAAAAAAAAAAAACAGGAAAAACAACGTAAAAATTCAAAACGGCGTTGAACCGCGAAACAACGAAGCTCTTGCTATTTCCATTTCTATTAAATAAACTATGCCTATTTTTTATCCATACTTCTATTCGGAATAATATGCGGCACTCTCGCATTTTGATCCATTGTTCCAGAGGGATGTTTGAGTTTGCATTTTTGAAGTGTGTTGCACACGCATACTTTTTTCATTTTCTGAGTAATATACATACATTCATACATACATGGAATATACGAGTATGTGTGTACTCGTTTCCTTCTATATATAACATATATATGCAATTTTTTATTTGTATATTCATTTAATAAAGAAAAAGTCCCCATTTTACAACTATATACTATACTTTTCATTTATGTACATAAAAAAGTTTACTAAATTCAATGGACGAGTGCGCAAAATTTTTCGGGTGGTTTTCTTTGTATGCCACTCATCTCAAATTAGGTACACACATACCAAATATCATCAAATCACACTTTGAAAATGATGCTTCTAATCATCGCTTTCAAGTTTTTCCAGTTTTTCGTCAATGATACAATATTAAGTATTATTTAACTTTAAACAATAAACATATTTCTGCACTCTGAATTCTGCATAAGCTTTCCTTTAAATTTTTATTATTTATTTATTTTTTCTTATGTTTCAAGATTATGTTCCAAGAGCCTAAGCCCTGAAAAATTTGAGAAATAAATTTTATACATTACACATATATACAAACATGCATTACATGAAGGAATTTAATTTTATTGACGAGTTTCTCTTTAATCAATATTTCCTACGTTTTGGACAATCATAAATCCTTTTGGAGGTTTGATGAATGCAAAAAATCAAGGGTTTCATTACGTCTTCTTTTAATTTCAATGAGGTGAATCAGTTAATTTTTTTACTGATTTTTTTAGTGCGAAATTTTAATCTGATTTTTACTAGCGAGGTTCTTCTAAACACAACTTGGGGTCTTACTTGATTCAAGATTTACATTTGTTAGACATCATAACCCAGAACTACATAATAACAAAAGCGAAATTATTATTTTTTGCATATGCTTGTGCAAATATCTTCATAAATGTGATCATTAATATGTATTGATCAATTTCGAATCGAATATCAACTGAAGGGAAAACATTTTGAAGAAGCATGGGAAAATATTATCAGAACTGTGTGAATTTTATGAATTTCTAACTTTCTAAATTTTTGCACTTGTTTTCAATTTGGATGAAAATTTTTAAAGTCTACCTTGAGAATATTTGCAAATAGAACTTGAAATTCAAATAATTTTTGAAAAGCTTTTTTTCTTTTCTATCGTAAATTTGCAATTTCAAAACAAATTTTATTCAATTGTCTTTTCTCTAAACTTGAATTTCTCTATTTTTATCTCGCAATTTGCAGTCTAAATATCTTGAAAACCATTAAACTGGCTCTCAAATACCGTAAACATCTTGCATACCACTCTTCGTCCTTGTTGAGTTCATCATTTTCGAATTTTATACCGTACGCTATTGCAGGCACAACAACAACAGCAGCAGCGGCAGCAGCAGCACCATCACAAATATTACTGCCAATACCAACGCTACCATCGCTACCAAGCACATCTATCAGTTTTCAGACAACAGGAGTCGGAAAGCCGACAGCAGCATCAACATCAGCCATAGCCACCGCCGCCATCATGGGTGGTCCACCGCCATTGCCGACCATTGAAGGGCAGACGTATTGCTTACGTTGGAATAATCACAAATCGAATTTGGTTGAAATACTTGATGCGCTCATTAAAGTTGAGAGTTATGTTGATTGCACTATTGTAGTTGATGATCAGGTGCAGTTCAAGGCACATCGTGTCGTTTTAGCTGCCAATTCCCCGTATTTTCAGACTATACTACAAGATGTGCCGATGGATCATTGCAGCATAATATTTCCGGGCGTGAAAGCATTCGAGATGCGTGCACTGCTCGAGTACATGTACACCGGAGAGGTGAATGTTACACAGAGCCAAATCCCGAAAATAATGCGTATCGCTGAGGAGCTGGAGGTCAAGGGTCTTTTTGATATGGCCGATCTGAAGGAGAAATTCAATAGATTAAGCGAAGAAAACACAGAACGTTCAGGTAATCCTTATGGTAGTTGCTATGCTCCAACTGCACCTTATTCCACAGCGTCTGCATCAGCGACTACTTCATCCTCCACATCATCGTCGACAGCGGCAGCAATAGCGGCAGCCGCTGCAATAGCAGCATCGACAAATGAACACAACGGTGCGAAGGACCCAGGCGGCGATCTACATCAACATAATTCCTCATCCGTGATCTCTACTTCATCAAACATTTCACCGTCAGCTGCGCCTTCGAGTAGTTCTTCTCCACCTTACAGTAGCTACAAATCGCCATATTCAAGTCTGTATACTAAATCTCCGGGGGGTGGCCCTTCTGC
Source organism: Toxonevra muliebris (assembly GCA_963691655.1). NCBI lineage: Eukaryota > Metazoa > Arthropoda > Insecta > Diptera > Pallopteridae > Toxonevra > Toxonevra muliebris. The sequence continues at coordinate 90,663,937 of OY829328.1, forward strand.
GACTACATCGTCAGCTGCAACGTCTAGCATCAGCACTGCACAAACTACAACTCACTCACAATCACAACAGCAATTGAGTAGCGCTAGCGTCGCAGACCGTAGTCAGTGGCCACTGTCACCTTCAGCCGCTGCTGCAGCTATGCTGAGCTCTGTGTATGAATCTGCGCCCGATATGAATCCGCTCAAACGCAAGAAACTTTCGTCGATCTCTAGCATGCTAATGAACCGCGATACACCTATTCTACGCAATGTTCTAGCACAAGCCAATCCCGCCGACTCATCCCAACCGATACCACTGCTATTGCCAGGTGCCATAAAATCTGAGAAATCATCGACGGAGAAAAGTTCACCACATGCCGTCATGGCTGGTACACACAATAATAGTCATACCTACAATGGATCAGACTACAATAATGATAAGGTGAGTTTTGAGAATAGTTCTTCATTTCAGATAGTCGTCAGATCGAATTGAAGGCTTGGCCATTACAAGTTTCTTTTCTTAATTGTAATCTTTGAACTTTCTTCCAGAAGTACCCAGACGAACCACATTCACCATTCACTGACCGCTCCTTCGACGATGACAGTTTTGATGCAAAGGGCAATTTCACCGGCAGCTTTGTTGGCTCGAATTCAAATCAAAAACCCGAATGGAAACGATACAAACAATACACACGCAACGATATTATGTCCGCCATACAATGTGTGCGTGACGGCATGAGCGCATTGCAAGCATCACGAAAATTTGGTGTACCGTCACGCACACTTTACGACAAGGTTAAGAAGCTAGGCATTACAACAGGGCGCCCCATGAATCGTACCATGAAACGTAGTCCAAGTAGCGTGGAATCATCGGCTGCATTCCCCTATGCGCACGGTTATGGCCAATCGGAACCGCTGCTCTCGTCCATGCACGAAACTGGTAGCAGTAGTCGTGTTGGCGATGAACGTGAACGCGAACCGAAGGATCAGTTGCGTTCCGAACACCATCATCATCATATGCCACCGACTATAACACATCCAGCTGCTGCTTTACTCGATCATGCATTCCTGCAGCAGGCATTAGAAAATCGTGGTGGCGATATTGCCGGACGTGAAGCTCTCCATGCTATGGCGTTGGCTGCGGCAGCACATGCTGCAGCCAATCGAATGTCCTCAAGCCCAGGACCAAATGGTACAGCAGTACGTTCCCCAAGCCCACCGACTTTTGGGGGTAGTGGTAGTGGAATGAAATATGGACGACATAGTGAACATGAAATGTTATTGGAACGTGAGAAACATGAACGACGCATGATCGAAAAAGAAATGGAACGTGAACGTGAATTGATAGAAATGGAACGTGAACGTGAGTTGATAGAAATGGAACGTGAACGTGAAAGACGACACTGTGAACGACTCGATGTCGATGACGATGATGATGAAGAAGATAATCAGGTGGAAGACTTATCTGTGGCACGCAAAGATTGCATTTCACCCGAATCAAATATAATGGGTAGCAGTAGGCGTGTTGAATCACCAGCGTATACACCATCTACGCCGACTCCACCGCCACCACAGTCACTGCCTAGCACAACAATAACGTTACCACCATCTATCGGCAGCAGTGTTGGTGGAAGTGAAAATGGCAGTGGTGTAATTATGCCACCAGTAAGCAGTAACAACAATAGTAGTTCGTTAAAATTACATGTTCCTAACATTAGTAGCGGTGATGAGTTCATCACTGAATCGGCAATGAAGCGCGAAATCATCAGTAGCGATGATGGGCGTGCCGACTGATTGATGCTTACAATGGCTTGGCAATATGCGGCCGACAGTTGTTCCGATTCCTTATTTATGACGCGCTAGCGAGTTTAGTTTAATTTTATTTAGTTGCATATGAGTTAAATACCTAGTTTGATATACACATGTATTTGACGGAGTGGTGAATTTTGTTAAATATGAGGATTTTCGGTACGCCGTGTTCAGTGAGCACATTTAGTTTATTTGTCAGAGATAAATAACATTCTTTCACAACAGAAAACTCTAAAGAAGTTTATTTAGAATTTTTTTTTTTAATTGACTCTGTGTTTTTCTTGTTTAGATTGGTTTAGTTTTGACAGAGTGCAATAATCAAGTCGTAAATATGTTACTTGTTTAAAGAACACTGTGAACACTGGAGTATAGCTTCAACTTCGGAGAATTTAAGGGTGTATACCGCAGTACAAATTACTACTTTTACGGGCGTGAAAAACACAATTACGCAGTGTAATCGAAAATATTAAAGAAAGAAAATGTTTTTTTAGTTCTTTTAAATTTTCATGTATTTTCGCGTTATGAAAGAGGGCGGGCGAAAAGGAAAATAACGGTAATAGTAGCTTTAAAAAAATATTGTAAATTTTCTCAGTGTTCTAGTACACAAAATATTTTCGTTATAATTATTCAATACTTGTATTGCTAACACTTATGGCACTTTATTGCTCAATTTAAACTGCAAGGAAAATTGACCAAGCCGAAATTCACTAGTATTTAATAATAATATTATGTATGTTGTTGTCTAAATCACCCTGTGCCTAAATTAAAAAAAATATATATATATATATCTATATAAAAATAATTTGTATCTTCTTAGTTTAGCTTAGGAAATGCAATTTTAGTTTGTTTTAAAAGTTGAGTCTACTCTCTTTGTGATTAAAATTTAATGGGAAACAATTAGAAAGTGGCCGATAACTTTTATGGTCATGGCACATCAAAAAATATAAGAATTTTCAATTTTTTTCAAAGGCTTTCGAAACCTTTTAAAAAACTTTAGCAAAGTCACAAACGAGAGAGAGAGAGAGAAAGAGCGCGCGAAATGCAACAATTTATATGTTTCCTATAAAAATCAAAAATTTTGCAAATAAAAATGTTTATAAGACTGATGGAGAGAAGCGCAAAATTAATAATTAATAATAAATGCAAAAGCATGCAAATTCTATAAAGAGGCTCTTTAAAAATCTTAAAAAACTACGAAGGAGAAGATGCTAACTAAATAAAAAACTACCTAAGCGTGTTGAAAAGAAAAAACAAAAATCAAATGTTTTTAATTAAAGTTATATAAAATTGAATTGTGTATGTTTAAACAATAAGTTTAATTTAGTAAAATTTTAAAACATAAATAAATATTTTATTCTTCATGCCAGTGATTAGTTTATAAAATACAATATATATATATATATATATACATATATATCTATCTACCTTTGTAAATTTAAATATAAGCAATTTAAGAAATTTAATCTTAACTTTGTTTTAGTTTAGTTTATATTCAGTTGTAAATGAAAAAGTTTTATTAAAAAAAAAAACAAACAAAATGAAAACAAATCTACCTCATATTAAAATAATTCTGTGCCCAAATAATGTTTTAATTTTTTTCATTTTTGTTACTTTTTTTCCCCTTATTTCCTGTGTTCAATTATATAAGACTGACACCACTACCGGACTTCAACAAAATACAAAATAAAAGGAAAATAATTTTATAATGTTATAAGTTTTAAAAACGTATGAGGTAATGAATGAGATATATGCATATATACATATATATTTATGTACGTGAAAATAATCTTAAAAATATATAATATAAAACTAATTTTGATAGTGTTTATTTTCCCTACTAAACAACAAATTAGATCACAAGAAAGCGCTGGGGCAATGCAATAGGCTTTTTTACTTTAAATTTATAATTAATTTTTTAAGTGTATTGTACATATATTTCCCTAAATACTTGTTTTACTGACTTTTTGTTTTTTCTTTTATTATTTTTGACTCAACAGATGTTTTTATTATTATTTGCCTTTATTTTATTCAATCCAAATTTCTTTTGGTATTTTAATTGTAATTGTTATTTAAGCTGTTAAATTTTGTATGCATCACTTTTTTGTGTGTCTAATAAAATAGTAGAAAATAAAAAGGTAACTAGTGTTAAGTTTAATGTTAAATACAAAACTTGCAAAAGAAATAAAATCGAAATATAGATTTAGAAAATTATGACTGAAAATCTAACAAATAAAGCAGAAAACATTCACAAATTTAAAATAAAATTCAAATACTAAATATCTTTTCTTTTAAGGGGACAAACTTGTGTAAACGTCTGTATTTTCAATAATTTTTTACTACAAAATGAGTACAAAATTTGTTCAAAACATCTAATTTACACAAAATACAAACAGGCGTTGTATACTTTGTTGATCTTATTTCGTTTCCTCTTCTTGTGTTAAGTGTTTTATATATTATAATGTTTAATCAGGGTTGCCATTAAAAAGTAAGTATTAAGTAATAAAACTACTTATACCCCTTTTACGAATGGATATTAAATCATCATGGCCACACTACTTACAAGGAATTCTTTGTTTCTTTTATCTTCATAAAATAAGTGGTAGCAAGGAATAAAATCAATTACATATGTGGTATTATATTAATGATTCTCGTATGTGTTAATCACGAAATTTATATAGATTAGCATGGAGGAATAAAACGACCAACTTTTCAAACCTCTTCTTCGTTATATTATCATTCACAATGAAGCTGTTCAGCAGCTGGAGGTGATAAATTTTAAAAAAGATCGATAATTATGGTAGTGGATGCCAGCCATTGCAGTTATTCGTCGGCATTATTTTTACTCTTCATAAGAATATTTAATGAAGGGAACAGAAATAATTCCAAATATATGTAAAATGGCAGGCAAATTTAGAATTTTATTGAAATGCTTCAAAAATTTGTTTTTAATGAAATCTCACAGCTTTTCGACCGTGTAAACACGTAAATCATTTTTAACAGTAAGGCCTTCATTTAAACGTGGAAAAGTATTGGGAAGTACGTAAACCTCGTAATTGTACGAGCCACGCAAGCAGACTAGAATCTATATATAGAAATAAAACTATATTTGAAAAATCAACCCTGATCATTTACAAAAAAATTGTGGAAAAATCAATCAAAACCCTGATTTACACGTTGGTCACATGATGCATTCATGTAAAATGACTCGTAATATACCAAGGTTTAAACACTTGTCAAGTTCACTTATTTTGACGAAGTCTTTTAATATTAGTTATTGAATACAGTTGTGAAACATGCTCGACAGTGTAGCTTATCTATTCCCAATGCCTTTCAGACTGTACTTAATTTGTTTGTTCCTTCTTCTTCTTCTGCTTGAAGTACTTTTCACAATTGTAAAAATTTACAGAAATTGCAATACAGTCAGAAGAAAAGTAATTAAAATTAATCTTGTATGTAAACAGTAATTGTAAGTTTAATAATTAATCAAGTGTCAGAATTTAAAGTCTAAAATCAAATATAAATATTTCTTTGTCGAAGTTTACTTTTAAAGCGTTTTGTTTGTCTTGGCAATGAATGGTGTAACTTGCAGTGACAGCAACCACAATAGTAAAAATGCTCATGAAAATTCTAGCAACAATAGCAGCGGCAGTAGAAAACGAAAGCGTGGTTTAATGCCGCGAAAAAATCGTGTAACAACAAAAGTAACTGCGTTGGAGACTACCCAATTCAGCCTACCACAGATGAATGGATACAACAATTCGCCGCCATTGTCGCCGCCACAAAAACATCACGATGAGGAATTTGAGAAAGCTTCATGCCTGTGCTCATATTGTGGAGAGCCAAAAGGATATGATGAATTGGGGGACAGCAGACATGATATGGTCTTAAGATACAGACTCGAGGGTCTTCATATTGAAGTTAGTAAGTTATTTAAGGAAATAAACACGTAAATTTAACATTTTTCATTTATTTTCCATATACAGTTCAGAGAAGATCGTTTCAATTCGATATGTGCTCAATGTCTTTTTAAAATAAACAAAACTTACGAAATAACTCAAAGCTTAAAAAAACAAGCGACCACGCAGCAATATCTACCGCCATCCACTAAAAATAGTCAGCATAGTAAAATCAATGGGGTTAGAAAAACAACAAAGCAGGCCCATCACGTAAAATCAGAATTACGAGATGATACTAGCTCTAGTAGATACCGCGAAAAGGTAGAACCTTCGATTTTGTATACGCCAGAAACAGTGCGCGAAACTACAAGAGCAACTCCACCCTCGCTTGCAACAAATTATAGTGAACCCACTACGCCGGAAGCAAAAAGTAATAGCGAAAAAAATACATCTGTTTCTAATATACTTAATAGAAGCATAACACAACCACCCCACTCACCGCAAGAACGACGCAGTGATGAATTTGCGGTACATTCGTCACTAAAGCCTGCAGACAATAATATTGGAGATGAACTCGGGAAGTATACGTATGTGCTGGATGCAGCAACCGAAAGCGGTCATGATGAAAGAGACGAGGAAGAAGAAGATATAATTCGGAGAAAAAAATCTAAAGCAAGTAATGATGAGACAACTCCAAATCAAACACCAATATTGAGAAATCGGTCGCTCGATAAAGGAAGCGAAGGAGGGGTCGGCGAATTGAATCAATCAATGTTGAAAATTATATGTGAACGATCAGAATCGGCATTAGTCACTGAATCTGGTGGTAAAATCAATAACTATCAATGTAATAAACGACAACGAAGGGGAGGAGCCAGCGCTCCACAAACGCCAATGATTTGCTCGAATTGTGCAAAAATTTATGTCAAAAAATTTTACTTTGTCAGGCACAAGTCTCATTGTCGTCCACGCAAAATAGTAAAAACCCTCAGTGAAAAAGCAAAGCCTGTTCGGAGCCAACAGATCGTTCATCGTTGTACCGAATGCAACGTCACAGTGGATAGTGCGCAGCTTTTGAACACACATAAACAGATTCATCGGAAACGTTACTATTGCGCGTGCAAATTAGAGTTTTTTACACAATATGAACATGATTTTCACTATGCTGCATGCAGAGGAAAAGAAGAAGTTCGTATACGAAGAATTCTTACTCTTTATTGCGTCTCGAAAGCGAATTCATTCGGATTTTTTTATTTTGGCGAAAGCTTGATTTTATTCTCTGTATGTTAGTTCGGAATGGTTTCGCTTTCGAATCGTAATGAAGAATCAGACCCCCAAAATCTTAGTTACTAATTTTTAAAAATTTTCATTTGTTTGTTTATTTCAGGCAAAAGAAAAGGCAACCGTAACTACGGCGAGATGCATGACACGCTCACGTTCACTGGCACTCTCCAGAGCAGCATCACTATTCGGTGATGATGAGATTAATGTAGACAATCAGGATGATAATGACTTAAAAGGGAGCGACAGCAATGAATATGATGATGAGGATGATGGTCAGGTTGATGATGGTTGTTCTGTCACTGACACAATGTACAGTCTAAGGATGTTTGACACATCCGATTGGCTAAATGAAGTTGTTTATTGGGGGAAAAAAACAATGGAAAAAAAAGAGGGTAATAATTAAAAGCAAAATGTTGTATTCCCATTGAATTTAAATGCAAATGAAATCTAAATATGAAACGTATGATCCTCCTTTTTGGTTTCAGCAATGCTTCCAAAATCAATGCGGTCCAGATTGGATGCTATTACTATATCAACGTTGGAAAATCAGCGTTCTGCAGGTACCATTCCATAATGTTAATGTGACTTTATAGATGTAAAATATTGGAAACAGTAATGATAAGTCGTTGAATTCGTTTCCATGGTTCGATTTGATAAAAGTTTGAGAATTTTTAAGCTCGTTTTAATGCATAGTTCTGAAACCAGTGTTTACTAGTTGAATTGACTTGTGATCTGCTATATTTCTGATGTTTCAAATATTATTGGCTAATTTGCTTTATGTTTCTTTTTACTTTTTTAGATATAATTGCACTGAACAAATTGAAAACGCAAATTATTTCAAAGCATATACCATGTGATAATTGCGCATTACATTTTGTAAACCTATTCGAATATATGGTCCACCACTACAGACAGCACTTTCAAATTGGTTGGTTCCACTGTAAGAAATGCGGAAATGCATTTACTAAGAAGTAAGTATATTCACTATAACTAAAGCTGTTAAATTCTGCAGGATTTTATTACTTTATACTTAAACGAGTGGTAATTTGTTTAAAAATTACAGTTCAACCTTTAAAGTCTCTGTAAATTTTGTGAGCTTATTGCAAAATTGCAATCTATTTCGATACATATCATCAGTTGACTTTTAAAAATTATTGATTCAGGTGTAGGAATTTAGGATTTTATAGTCCTGCAGAAAGGCACCTTCCCAGCTTATTTCAATTTCGTCCATAGTCTTAACCTACCCAAAGCAAATCTCATTGCCTATCGCCAATACAAGCAATATATAAACATCAGATGTTGAGCAAACAAAGATTTCCAAGAGTTTGACCCTAACTATTTGAGCTAATAACTGCGTGGTTAAGAGGTTTGGATCCCGTCCTTGTGGCAGCTTCCTTCTTATTGGGTTTGTTTAGTGCAGGTAGTAACTTCCACTTATGGATTTACCTCTTTGTTAGACATGCTGGTTGTAATGGAGCAGTCTTGGGACCAACTCAACAATTTTTAGCCAGATTGGTATCAGTTTTCTAGTTTCCTGGTTCAGGGATAAATGGCTTCCCTCCCTATACCATAAAACAAAACTAGCCCGATAGATTTTATTAAGAAAAGTTAGTAATATTCCCAATCCCTTTTGAAGAAGAATTGGAGACTAATAAGGGATAAAAGCCAAGACAACTGCGCTGCCCATAACTTCTTAACTGTCTTCCTCGCAATTTCTTTGTTATCACTTTTGACCGGCTGGTTTAATGGCAAGTCCATCAGGGCTTACGCAGTCCGAACATCATATTCAACTTCTAGCTTGTAAAACGGTTGTACCTTAGTATTTTGTCCAACTCTCAACAGTTTTTATTCGAATCAATTATTCTAAACTTTTTGTCTACGACTTAAAAACTATTCCAAAGAAAATATTGCATTACACTCAACAGCTCTGACAAAAACATTAAGTATTACTAATTTTATTAATTTTATTTTCTATTCTGAACAGAGTTTTTCTCGACTATCATCTTGAATATCAAAATTATGGAATGTTTGGTTGTTTTAAATGTTGCAAGTTCTTTAAACATCAGATAGATTTGGATCGCCATCTAATACTTCATAAAAAACGCAGTATGCATCAGTGTAAGAAATGTCCACTTCAATTTACAACTTACGCAGAATTAAAAACTCACGATGACAATGAATATCATCTTGAGAATGGTTTGATTCCAAAAATAAGTATCGATTCCACAATGACAATTGCTAATAGAGTACCACCAGAGCCCTGTTCATATGAATGGAATTATACGGAAAGGACACTGGAAATAGAATCATTAAATGTTTTACCGAAGCGAGCAAGGCCATTGCAATATAATATACTTCATCGCATTGGTCTAATCGAATTTGCAAAGCCAAAATCGCCCAATTGTGCGAATAATAATAAAGCATAAATTATGAATTCCCGAGTTTAGTGGATAAAGTTAATGCGGTTTTTCATTTTTAACTTTTTTAATCTACTTAACGGAGTTACATTATTTTCATTCCTTAACATCACTGAAAATAGATTTTACTCTATAGTTTTCATTGTAGTTGTACCTTACATAATTTATTTGTAAGTAATCATTTAGAATTACCAAACTTGGAATATAAATTTCAAACTCGTGAACTTCAATCGTCTTACATACAACAAAAAAAAAAAAGGTTTTATTCTACTCCTCTAAAAATTAACCTTGGTTTATTTTATGATGATTCTCAAAATATTTCGGATGTACCGCGTACGATCTGTGACTAGATCTTTTTGAAAAAAGCTTTAAAAGTCGATTTTTGTATTAACCCATTCAGTCATGACGTCCTCTATAGACTCTATAAAAGAAAAACTTAGACAGCTAACTAATATAATTATAAATTTCACCTACTAATATATTCAGTTCTGTTAAATATTTTTCATGTTTCTAGAATACCGATCAAGAAATTTCGTGCTTATGCTATTTTTGTTTTTTTTCTTAGAAGTTCAGTCAAAAATGTATGTGCAACGTTAAGCGTTAACGGCTTTTCGTCTATAGCTTCCGAAGTATAATTGTTCAATCTTTCAGAAAGTATGACAAACAAGAATATACAGAGGCGTGAAATTTGCTTAAATTAGATGTAGAAGTTCTAAGTAATCACGAATTTCACGCAATAGGTATCTATCCACCACAATTAAAAAGATGAACCGAAAGGGTTAAATAAAAAACGTTTGCTTTTTTTATCTATAATTTTAGTGATGTTTTTCTCCAATTTCTGTGAAAATAATAATTCCGTAACTTTGTGTTAAATTTGTTGGCAGCTTTTCGAAATATATGGATGCAGAACCTTATTTGAGCATCTATTATTTTTTGAACATCTTTTATTTAGCCAAGAAAAACATTTTTTTTACAGGATTTTTCAAAAATTATCCAGTTTACGAACGGTTTGAGAATCATCATAAATAGAGATTAATTTTTACTTTTTTCGTGATGCACTTCAATATCTTTATTATTTTAATCTCAGCTTCTGAACAAGAAGCAAAGTGGACTTAATACTTTATAATATGCTATTTTCGCCACTTTAAGTCCAATCGTCTTATATAGTATAGTGGGCACTGAATAGAGCGATATTCAAATCAAAGTTTTTGTTCTGAGGAAAGGATATACATGTTGCATCTTATTATTCTTAGTTAGGGAATTGGCCAAATCAGACCCAGACGGATCGCTTTTCGTCTCGTACCGCCTAAGGTCTCTACTCTGTAAACTCGTAAACAAGGATTCTCGGAATATCAACGTGAGCATATCCTTCTAGACCAGGTGGCACCATATATTGATACATTATTACTTTTCCTCCAATCAATCAATTTGGCCATTTTCTCTATTTATATATTGAACTTGTTATTAAAATTGTTTATTAATATTAGTTTATTTAGTTTCTAAATATAATAGATATAAGATATGAGAAAATCACAATAAGTAGTTTTTAATATACAATTGTGGAGTATCGACTCAACACGTTTATTCCATCTTTCCAATTTGTTTGGACATTAAAAAACTTTTTAAACGCCATGTTTCTTGCAAAGTTTTTGCTATTATTTTACATGCAGTTGTTTGTATGTAGTGTCTTACATAAATCGAAGGGATGTAAGTCTAAAGGGTTTAAGTGTCAAAAATTTTGAACGGAAATATAACAAAAAATATGAATATGAATAAAAAACCTCATATTTTCTGAATAATCCCACAAAAAAGTGATGTTCTTGAAGAATTAAAGGAACTATCTGTTTCAAGTCGTTGAGTTTTTTTTTTAGTTATATGATTCCTATTGGCTCCTTGTTTTTTCTTCAATCACTACTTAACTCGATTGAAAATTAAACAATTTCGACTGTACTTAGACCTCAGCAAACATTCTCGTATTTTTATTATTTTTTTTTTTTAAGAGAAACATTTTAACTTCTTCAAAAAAAAAAATCCTTTAGACCCCTTCAATTGCTACAATTACAATTGAATTATTAGTGGCCTTCAAAATAAAAGAATTTGAAATTTATAATAAACACGTTTTGTAAATGCTTTGTTTTACATAATATAAGAATGAAATTTTATTTAAAAAAATATTTTATGCCAAATTTTTAAAGTTTAATGAAATGAAACAAGATGTTGGACTTAGTTTTAGCCTTAAGCTCTGTAAAAGAGTAACTTGTTTATTTTTCTAAAATAATATATATCAAACAGAACAAAGAATATTAATTTTATAACCCAGGTTCATTTATTTATGAGTTTGAAATTTTGACATGTACTTTAGCGTTCAATCAAAAATTCAATTTTGAATTTTTCTTGTTGCGTCTTTTTGTATTGTAGATGACGATATTCTGATATATATCTCACAAAGTGGAATATATACGTATTGTAAAATTACTCCACAATTGTAGTATTTATTTGAATTTAATTTTCATTTAAATAATGCTTATTTTTTATAATAATGTTTATTACAATAAAATATAATAATATCTAAAATTGTAAAATTATCTATAGTAAATTAAAATATACTATAGCTCAAAAAATTACACCGAAAATATTTTTAGAATACCAAATGAATACAAATAATAAAAGTCTGAGACATTTTGAAATAATTTGTAATGTAAAATAAAATGCAGTAAGATACACAAATTAGAATGAGTTTATTTTTAAACATTCAAATTTAATGTTTTTAATAAAAATAAGATGTAAATATTACGTAAAATAACAAAATTATTTGATGCATAAGATGTAAAGATGTACAAAATTCTGTTCTGATAAATTTGAGAAAGTCATTAAACATTTAGTTTTTAAAATTCTGTAATCCTTTAAATCTGTTTTCTGAAATTCTGTTTTAACTAAAATTGGAGAAAAAAATAAGTTTAGATTTTTAGAATTTTCGTGAGCTCAATTTTAATTGTATGACTCGTAAATGGTTACGAATTTCTTGTTATTATCTTGAACAAAATTGTAGTTTAATATGCACACTTTTCTCAAACAGAGTATGTAGCTAAAATGTATAGAATAAAATTGTTTATTGTAATGAGATAAATTTTATTAAAAAAAAAAAAACAGTAGAAATTTTTTCTACGATATTTCTATGAAAAATACTAATTTTTGGGGTTTGGAGTAATTCTTTATTTTGAAATACCATCGAAATGTTCAGACAAGTTATGTATACTATCACGGTCAGTGTAGCATCCAGAGATTTCCTGTGTACTAGTTTTCTTCAACTAATTTTACTACTAGTACTAGTTTTCTTCAACCACGGCAAACAACTTCAAAAATCACTTTTTTTATACAATTGTAGTACTACACCAAAATACGATACGATACAGTTATTTTTTTCTGCATGGTATGTATTAATTAGGTATTATCCTAGGCTTTAATTTAATTCCAAATAACGACGAGAAACTCATAACCATTAACGAGTTATACGTTGAAAATAACATGAAAACTGATAAATCCATGAGGCCATAACTTTTTTTTTTTTGCTCTAGCTGATAAGTCCAGTCAAAAATTTATATGCACATTTACAGTAGTAGCCACGAGTTTAGCACATATCCTACATGTAAGTTACAGTGGCTGACCTCCAGAAAATCTATTGTAGGTCACAATCTGCGTTATGGCATCGTTTTAAAACCGCTTATTTACCGAGTACTGAGGTAGTAGAGGTATGCACTAAACACACCTCGTAGTGTCTAGGTATTCTAGGTTATTTTTCTTCCGAGCAATCAGACAAGTTATAGAGGAAATACCTTCTAGAAACTTATATCTTGTCTTTGCCAAAGCCAATTTGAATGCATAATTTGGAATAATTTTTGCGTGCAAAAAATCATGTAAAGTTAATCTTACTGTAAGAATAACAAAAAAGAACGGACTGAAGCGCTCCTATTGCATAAAACCCGAATTAACGACGCAATTTGGCAAATCTGTGTATCAGACTAGTGGTGTAGATCTGATTCCACATTTGAAAAAAATAAATATGAATTAACAGCCCTATACTAGTACCATCGGGAAATAAATTCCCGTCACGAATACGATCCTAATCAGCATTGCCAGAACGACGATTTTAACGTAATTTTGACTCAATTGTCTTTTCACACGGGCGCCAGAATGAACACCTGCCAGAAAGAGATAAAATAGGAAGATAGAAAAAGACAAGCGAGTTTCTATATCTTTCTTACTACCTATTTTATCTATCTCTCTCTTTCAGTCAGGCACCAGGTTATTTGGCAACAAATTAATGTTCATGCTTCAGCCTTAGTCCAAAGAATGATGTAAAAAAATTTCAACCTGTGTATTCACAATAATATTAATTTATATGTAAAAATAATACTGGTATTATAAAAACATCAATCTGTTTTATATTCCTAATATAAATTAAAAATTACGATTTTCTGAATGAAGTTTCTGGCAACATTGTCTCTTATGCCGAAGATTTCAAAGATAGCGTTGCCAACTATCAGAAAAAGGTTCGAATGAAAAATGGCCTACATGGCAACGGTTTTTGGTAGAAGAAGAGACTGAGTATCAAAGCGGATGCTTAAAAATGGGACGCAAGCTGTTAGCCCTTTATCACGCAAGATCATGGATTTTTAAAACTAGTATCTAGTTCGATTCGTGGTAACCTTTATTGTATCCTGGTGGCCACTATAGTGGCCAATAATATTCAGTTTAAAAAAAATCATGAGACTCGGAGTTTTTTGGGTCGTTAATTCGAATCTGTCAATAGAATTTCAATATTTAGTTCGAACCGTTGTTTATAAGAATGTGGAGCGGTTTCGGTGTTTTATCATTTCGTCGTAGTTTTCCGTATTAAAAAAAAAAGGTGACTCGGAGAGATGAAATCTTGCGGGTGAGATGGAACCCCTTTTTTTTCTCCATAATATGAGAAAAATATGCTTCGAAATTGATATATAAGAACTAAATACTGCAAATCAGAGCATGCTGCGTGCAGCCATTTAATCATTTCTTCCTGGAGAGTTGAGGTGAAATTTTATTAACTTTCTAGTGCGAGAAAATTTTTAGCTCTCATAAATTTTATTTTCTAGTTTGCGATTGGCAGAAGGACGCTTTATATTTTGTCCCTGTATGAATCGACATTCGTACACCAAGATTCACCTTGTCCACATACTAATCAACCCAGTGATACATTTTTGCTGTTTGCTCCATTCCCTACAATTATACATAATTGCTATATAATTTTTTGATGCTCAAATCCAATTGAAAGGCAACATTTTTATTTACACAAAACACACAAAACTTCTTCTCCAAACTTATAATCTGTCAAAAAACGAATTTGAAATTCTTTTTTTGTCATGTGTCGAACTAAATTTGAAATTCAAAATTTCAACAAAATTCAGTCTCGTGTGTCCGAACCATAAAGAATATTCGAAAAGCACACACCATTTTCGGCATGGCTTATTCCAGTGCATAGTTGCAATAATGAGCATTTCATATTTTCACAATGTACTTAGTTTTATAAAAAAAAAAATAAGAAATTCTTGTGCATGACACACGGTTGCCACTTTGGTATAATTTTACCAAAGTTGGTAAATTTTTTGCATGCGCTTGGTACATTGATACATGTTTTAAAATTTGGTACATTATGTGGGCAAAGTTAGCTTTTATAGTAATTAAGAATTGTAAACATATTTTCAAAATACTTTTTGTTGAAAAAGGTTTTTTTTAATTTTGAAGTTGCGATCATAGACTAAAATATTTTTACTATAAAAATTAATATTTTCGGGTACAAAGAATTTGAATCTGAAATTTGTTTTTACCCGAAACTTACTCTGGGTGACGCTTACGATAACTTCAAAATGAAAAAAAAAAAAACGCTTAAAATCTCCAACCTCTACATACGACCCAAACTTTCAGAAAAACTTGGTTCCACCAGTTCCCCAGCCGACTGCCTTAAAGTGTTTTTATTTATTGTTTTGTTTATGTTTTCTTCTTTCTATTTTCTTTAAATGAATGAATAGTATTTTATATAATAAATTGGCAAAAAGTTTGTAATAAAGTTATTTATTCTATATAAAGAAATTGGTACATTTTTTTGTAAATATTGGTACAAAATAAAATAAGTAAGTGGCAACCGTGACATGACAAAAAGTCGGAAGTACGTATTATTTATATATTTTATTACATTATTTTTACAAATTAATCTAATCGATTGCATATAATAAATAAATGGAAAAAACGTACTCAATATTACAACGCTGTCTTCTTTTTCTCTACCATTTTTTGCATTCTCATTTTCGAAGCCGCCGTGAAGCACTCTTTTCTCTGCCTGTAGAAAAAGAATAAATTAAGTATCTTTTAATTACCTAAAATCAATTAATATCGACAATGGGCGTACAAGTGGTTCCAATTTCACCCGGAGATGGTAAGTAAAAATGTTGCCGATTGCAAAATTGTAACGCAAACATTTAAGAACGAGTGAATTTGACCGCTAACCTCGCTTTTCAACCGGTTCACACAACGCTCACATTTACTGACTCATTTTTACAGGTAGTACATTCCCGAAGAATGGGCAAGTTGTTTCGGTCCATTACACTGGCACCCTGGATGATGGCACCAAATTTGATTCATCGCGGGATCGTAATAAGCCATTTAAGTTCACCATCGGCAAGGGAGAAGTGATTAAAGGCTGGGATGAAGGTGTTGCTCAACTTTCGGTTGGTCAACGTGCAAAGCTTATTTGCTCGCCGGACTACGCCTACGGCAGTCGTGGACATCCTGGTGTTATACCACCGAATTCTAGATTGACATTTGATGTTGAGTTGCTCAAGGTCGAATAAGTTAAATGTTGATGCTGCAAGAGAATGGATTGTGTGTGTAAGCAGGCGGGGGGTAAAATATTACAGTGTGCACACCATTGTTCAGAATAGACGGAACGGAATAAAGATTACAAAAAAGGGGGAAATATAAACAGCATTTAAAAATTTTAAAACATTTAATATTGAAGACAAAAAAAAAATATACTGGCAAAGAAAAAAACTTCTTCATTACAAATAACAAATAGAAAAATATTAATCTTACATTGAATACATAATATACAAACACAGTAGATTCTTTTATATGCTATATAAAACTTTATACATACACAATACCATTTGCTACTCTAAACTTAATCGATTGTACTTTTTGAACATAATGAATATTACAAATATCGCATCAACTGTATGTACTACACCTGAACAGTAAACATGCATTTGTATTTGATTTTGTAAAATTTTCTGAACTTTTTTAAATTTTGGTTGTTTTCTTTTTATAAAAGTTTGTTCATAATTCTCTTATATTATTTGCTGCATTATCCAAAAATAAAGAATATAGAAAAATCGTCAGAAGTAAAAACTTGCTTTTTTTTTGTATAGATGTATAGCGGTGTTTTTACCCCAGGGATTGGGACATTGTGACAATGTTCGATTGTGACAAAAATCAGTTTTTGTGGGAAAACCCCTTTTGTTGTTTATCATTTCGACGCTTTTTACTTAAAAAGCTATAGATCAGTAATTTATGTGTCGATCTAGCTAAGTTTAGGATGATTGGAAAGGTGTTCGAGCGCTGTTTAAGCTCAGTTTTTTTTCAGCATTGGTTTAGCGGTAAAAAGTTAATTTTTTTTTTTTTAATTCTAATAATGCATTTTGATACAAAAAAAAAAGAAAACGTTTTTGTTGATAAAAATAAAAATTTTCAGAATTTCCAACTCACCCGGAGTATACGCAATTGAAAAACGGTTTGTGGCGCTGCAGTCACAATGCCCAATGTGACTCCATTATAAAATATTTTTCCTTTGTTGAAGTATTTACATACATTTATGTAAATATACATAAATAAAATAAATTAGAAGCTCCGAATGCCTTGTTTTGGGATTAAGTCTAACTATAAAAATTTAATCTATGTAAGAAAAATGTATTACTTTCCACCATTTCACTTACCGTCGCTGTCTATTTCCATGTTAAAAACTTTATAAAATTAATTAATTTAACAAAAAACACACAGAATGCATCAGCAAAATAAACTCAAATACGGTTTGAAGACGCGGTGTAAAGTTCAGAACTGAGAAAATGCTGTCATATGGTATATATTACCTTTATATACACTGCTTATAATATGCTTTGTATTGTACTATCCAGTTTGTTGCACTAACAGAACAGTGTGTTTTAGTAAGTGCTGTTTTTGGTTTTTGTAGTATCGTATTTGTTATAGGGATAGCCGATATATCGATTGATACTACCGAAATCGGTATTTTCAACTGAAATTTGAAAAATTTACGATTGATATCTAGCAGCGTCGTTAATATCAGTATTGATGAGATTCTTTTCAACCGGAACTTGAAAAATGAGCGACTGATACCCAAAAGCACTTTATCGATAAAATTTTTGGATGACATCAGAAAGTAAAATATGGTGACATATATATGATTTAACATGTGAAGGGAAGAGAAAAAAGATGTTTTTTTGATTGAAGCCAATTAAATACATTTTTGTATGTAGATATACAAGTTCAAAAATCTGGTAATCACTTTAAGCTTGAAAAATCTTAATTCGCTTCCTAAAATAAATTTAAATACAGTGGCTCACAGCCTAAGTAATACCGTCCCAAATAAGTTGAGAGCCGCCATTTTTTTTTTTGTTCAATTATTTATGGGCTGTTCACTTAGCTATATGTTTTGTTATAATAAAATATAAAATGTATTATGTTAATAAATGTATATGAAAATAAATATATGTAAATATATTTATGTATACTTAACATTAACAAACGCATACTTGCGGTTTTCCAATGAAATATAAAAAGTAAGAAGGTTTATGTTAATAAACTTAGGAATCATTAATATTTTAACTTTTCATGAACAAAAATGTATTTGATGAATGATATATCGACAACTTTTATGCTGAAATTTTATGTATATTATTTCGAATGATGCATTTTTGATGCGATATTTTGATATCGACAAAAATATATATCTATATTCTTGCATGTATCGGCCATCCCTAATTTGTTCTAATTATGTATTGGGCTTGGTAAGAAATAGTAGTTAAATTCACCGATCTGGAAGTCGGCAACTCTAGTCGTATCTATAGTATTTAATTCTCTCTTTGCCTTTCCATTTCACTGTTGGTCATTCAATTTTAAATCCATCTGTCAAAGAAAAATGTCAAACAAAAACATAGTGAGAAAATGCTTGAATTATTGAAAACTAAAGAAAAACGTAAAATTACATGAATTTAAGTGTGAAAAATAGTAAAATTATTGCATAAACTCAAAAAGTGTAGATTTAAATTTGAACTTTTAAAAGTAAAAAAGCAACAAAGTGATATAAAAAAAAATAAAAGACAAAAAGAAAATCGTTTGGTATCCTTCCTGCTCCTTCGCTGCGGCCAAAATATATTCAGCATTTCAGGGTCACGGTTTATAGAGACACAGTTTACAGGAGAATCTAAAACGACACCACTATGAGTAAGAACAATTCAGACGACGACCGTGACTGCGACTGCGAATTCGACTCCTATGATATCGATAAAGATATTCTTAATGCTGTGCAATTGGATGAATTGCCCGATGAAATCTTGGAATTCGTTTTGTCGTATTTACCACCATACAAAGATTTGGAGTGCTGTCGATTAGTTTGCAAGCGTTGGAATGCAGTTGTAAAAAGTAAAGTTGAAATCAATGTTATGAGTTCCCCTAATTAATAATTAACTTTTGATTTGTAGATCTTGTACGTCGCTCCAAACTGAACCTACACAAAGGTTTGCTTGACTATCGATTGCGTTGGGAAATGTTCTCACAACAAACTTCGGCAATAGCAGCTCTGCAGCAACCGCAGTCATCAACTATAGCTGCTATGAAAATTATAAATTCCCCGCTGACCAGCATTGCAGGACGTTTTTCACATTCAGCTGTGCGGCATGGCAACTCAATGTATGTTTTTGGTGGTGGTTCCTCTTCTGATACGACATTCAATGATTTATGGCGTTTCGACTTGTCCGAAATGTGTTGGGAGCGTCCTTTATCGATGGGTAAACAACAAAGCTATACCTAGCTGAATTTCGTACTGTAATATTACTCTTTCCTCAGGATCATATCCGTCTCCGAAGGGCAGTGCTACAATTGTGTGCTGGCGCGAGCACTTAGTGCTATTCGGTGGTTGGCGTTACCCTTCATTGCATCCGCCTTTTCAGCCGTGGTGTTTGTTCGATGAACTTCACTATTACGATTTGGTCAGCAATCGATGGACTGTGCGCATAACAATACCAAGCCCGCCGCCCATGGCCGGGCATTCAGCCAGTGTGCATGGCGACCGTATGGTTGTGTTTGGCGGCTATCAAATCTCGGATGGTGTGCGAAGTAATTCGAATGAAACGTGGTGTTTGGATTTGCAGGAGCATAAGTGGTGGCAGCCACGATTTGTGGGTAATACAAAACCGCCACCACGTTATGGGCAATTCCAATTGGAGTTAGATGTCGATCATTTGCTAATAGTAGGAGGTTGTGGCGGCCCGAATAGTGTGTATTCGGATGCCTGGCTATTAGATATGTCGCGTGAGGTATGGGCGTGGCGTTCGATACCGGTGCGAAACAAAAAATTTGGCGCAACGCATATGTGGTGCAATCCGGCCTGCAAAATAGATTCCAAGTTGGTTGTGCTAGGACCGACGCCCAATATGCCGCAAGATTTTCAAATGGTGAAGCAGACACGTTTATTAGTAGGAGGTGGTGGTGTTGTTGATGGTGCAATGCATGCTCCTGCACGTCTTCTAGGTGGTGACGGTGGTGTTGGAATGGTGAATAATCGCAACAATGCATTTGCAGAGCAGCGGCAACGTCAAGCATTTGGCGCAGCTGGAGGTGGTGGGGCCGGTGGAGGCTTGCCGGTACGTATAGCACCGCGACCAGCCAATCACAATCGCCTTGATAACGCACGTCCTGGTCTAGGTGTTGGCCATGGTCCTGATGAACAATACCTCGCCAATCGTCGAGCCATACTACAGCAACATCAGATAAATGCAAACAACAACGTCTTCAACAATAATAATAACAACAATTTACAGCCACGAGCAGGTCGCTTGAGTGATTTGCATAATCCTTCTGCAGCTGCTGTTGTTTTCGAGGAACGAAATCAAAACCGTCCAAGAGCTTCATGTTTAAATGGTACAAGTTCGTCATCTTCTGCTGTTACACAACGTGGTAATGACAATGAACCGTCTGTCAGCGCAACATCTACTGCTGCGAATACTAATGGTTCTGTTGCCAGCAGTGCTGTCAGCAATATGAATGATATTGAAGCTGCAAATCGTTTGCAGCGGAATCTAGCATTACGTTGCCGTGACAATGAACCACTTTTACCGAAACGATTTGATGAATTATATGAGGTTTGTTGAATTTACACATTTGGCATTGAGGAGTGTGATTTAATTTTTACCAATTTGAGCTAAATGTGTTAAGAAATCCGAAATAAATTGATCACAATCTCTTGTGATCATCAAATTAAAACTGAACTTTTTCGTATTCGGGATTCGGTCATCCATCCGACGATTTGTACACTCAATTTGAATTAAATGTTGTGAAACTTAATCATTAACTAATTTTCTTTCCATTTCACAGGATCCCTTTCGTATGGCTGCATTCAATGTACAAAATCGTCCACGTAGCATTTCAAAAGATCACAATGAACGTATACGTCGCATGGAAGAGAAAATGAATGCGTTGCGCAATTCACGGCGAAGTGCAGCACAGGTCGAACAAAAATCCATTAAGGAACCCTCTCCGAAACGCGTGAAACGTAATGTGCACTCACTATTCGTATGTGATCTTTCAGCGGTATTAGATGGTGATGATCCACATTTGCAATGGATCGAACATAAGAATTATGGCATAATACCAGGTGCGCCTGAACGCCTTATACTTTCCACAATGGTGGCTGGACATGGAGAATTGATTCTGTTTGGTGGTGTACATAAGGAAACATTGGGTGAAATATCACATCAAGTTTCGAATTCAGTACATTTTCTCAGCGCGCCACGAGAAATAATTTAGACTATTTCACCATGAGTATGTTTTTATTGAAGATTCTTACAAAATTTACAAATGAAAATACTTTTTCGTTATTTTAGACTAAAATGTGATGATGATTTTATCAGTGCTTAATGTGTCATAGCAGTGGCTAAAAATCAATACAAACCATCAAGGAAGGAGAATAATTGTTCCAAAGCGGAACTGAGTTCGAGTTCGGGTGTACCATGAGAGATTAAGTGATAAATTAAATATTTGCTCCTTTTCATTAAATTTTTTTCTAGGAATCTAAATGTACATTTTAACAACATTTACAAAAACACAGCAAGCAAAAAATTTCAATAAACATTTGAAAGAATTTATTATACAAGAAATTAATAAATGTAATTATACAAAAATGCTGCCATGATGCGCGTATTCAAAATAAAATTTAAAATTTTGTTTATTAGCTATTTAATTAAGTAACTCTTCCTTGTATCTATTTGAGAAGATTTTAAATATTAATTACATACCTATAAAATTTTAGTAACTACGCTGCTTTTCTTAATTTTCACTTTGAGTGAAAAAACGAAAAAAAGAAAGAATTGAAAAAAAAAACCAATAATGTTCTTTAATATCATATATGAAAATAAAATATTGATAAAATTAAAATTAATCTGAAGTTTAGTAAAAGTAACGAAAATATTGTACTTAAAAAAGAAGGCTGTATCAAATTGGATGTTGGATGTCAACTTTGGCTAAGGAGAATACACAGTCTAAATGCAAGATAATTACTGGTTTGATTCTTATTGAAATTGAAGTATATATACATAAAAGTATATCACGAAGAAGTGTTGAGCTCACAAATAATAGACACTTAAAAATAATTAGGTTCCGCATAAGAATATTACGAAAGAAGAAATACGAAAATAGTACTTTTTTTTATAAAAAATCGTATGAAAAATATAACTGAAATTACAACAAAAAATTCGTTTTCTTGAGTCTGCTAACAAATTAAAAAAAAAAATGTATGCAAAACCCAGGTATTTTTTAATATCTATTTGTGCGCTTTTATTTGGTCAAAGTATACTATAGAAAGTATACTTTAGAAGATTTTTCGAAACGATCCAGCTTACGAACGGTAACCCCTTGAGCCATTGTGGGAATCATAAAATAAATCGAGGTTCATTTTAGAGGGTTACGCATTTTTCAACTTTTACAGGAGAAACGAAAAGC
Organism: Toxonevra muliebris; assembly: GCA_963691655.1. NCBI lineage: Eukaryota > Metazoa > Arthropoda > Insecta > Diptera > Pallopteridae > Toxonevra > Toxonevra muliebris. The sequence continues at coordinate 90,686,639 of OY829328.1, forward strand.
AACTAAAAGAAAAAAAACTAAAAGAAAAGAAGGTAAGTTTACGGTGTAGGTCTCTAAAATGTTCAGTACCAGTATCAAAAACTTGATATTGAAAAATTTAATGTTAGGGCCTTTGCAAATTAAGGCAGTGATATTGTATTTAGGTACAACACCGACAACTTTTTGAGCTTAATTAAGGTTATTTTCACTTGAGCGTGATAGCGTTTTTTTTAAACCTCTGTATTGGCTGTGATGAAAAAATTGGTTATCTGAAAACATGATGGATAATTATTTGAAATATTTATACTCTGGCAGTGTCGTAATGAAAAAGATATGCAACACTGAAACGATACTATTTTCTCCACACTTACATGCAACACTGTGTTAATTTTTTACCAGCGAGACAAATTATTTTCATTCGCATTTGGTGCTATCGTACATTTGGTCCGAGTTTGTTTTTTGTGTGCTGCTTTATTTTGCGCGTAACAATAAAGGAACATTTTGTTTATTACATTTGTATAATTCGTAATTCAGCTTTTACTGTATTGGAAAAGTAAATCGACAATTATATATCTCGATAATTAAAGAAATCAAAATAAATTATGCATACAAAGTATGAAAGCTGTGTATTATAAGGTATTCATCAGAAAATAAAAGTGGATAAGACTTGACTCAAATTAAAATATTGCAAGCGTGAGAAAATCATGAAAGTTAAGAAAAGTAAAGTACGCACTTTAAATGTGAAATGCGTCTGAAGACATTTCACAAATTGCTGCAAATATTTATTCACTAAGCTATTTTTACAGTAAGTGCATTCTCTTTTCGATTTTTTTTTTCTTACTTGTTTTTGTTTTTCGTTCTCTTCCTTTCCTTTGCATTTCAGATTCATATCGTTTTTTATTGTTATTGTTTTTGTTTACTTTACTGTTTACTCTCGAAAAAAATATGCAGATACATACATACAAATACTATACTTTGGAGAAGTGTTGCCAAAGTAAATTGCGTCTTAGTTAAAATGCCAAAAACAGTTAAAACAAAACGCGAAATGGAAGAAGTATAACTCATACGTAATTGCTCGGCAGGACATTGAGAAACCTGCAGATAATGAAGGGCAATTCCATAACTGGACGTCCAAATATAATTTTCGTATGCATACCTTTATTATACCAACAAAGAATAACATTAGTTTGAATTTTAGAGGTTTTTCCTTCATTATCCAACAATAATAAGCCGAAACGCCAAATCACCCCTCCATATTTCCAAGTTATTTCGACTCAAATACATATGCCATTTCCACCGTAAAGTCTTCCGCAAATTTAGTAAATATTTTTGCCAGTTTTTTGGGGCGAACGCGTTCACCCGCGTTGTAGTACTGGAACAGACCTATTGTTACTACTATTTTTTCTTGTTGACTTCTTTCTCTAAATTTACCATGTTCTTTTTTTTCCCCCCTTATTTTCTGATAATCTAAACGTTTTAGCCTATACGCGATTTTAGCATATTTTTGTGCTGCCATTGTCAAAGCCAACATTTTTTCTGTACTATTTTTGCTTTTATAAACATATGACATCATATTATGTATTTACAATCACAAAAAACATTTCGAAATCTTCTAAGTAAAAAGAAGCAACCGACTAAAATAGCAACAAGCTACAGTAAAATTTATAAAAAATGCTTCTAATTTAAACTGATAATGTACATACACATACATACGGTATATACAGTACCTCGCCATAAAATTAGAAACAGTACAAATTTCCTCTAATTTAGTTTTTAATGCAAACGCAGTAAGTTTGAACAGTTTTTAAAACTTTTTTCGGGACGTTAATGAAAAAAAACAATCTATCTATCGGTCGTTCCACATGAGATTTGTATTCAAAATTTGGATATCGATAAAATATTTTTTTATATTATTCATTGTCTAAAGTTACACTTTTTTTTATTTCAATGTTTATCATATATTTTCGAAAATATGATGTTTGAAAAATTGTGTAACTAATAGACGGCAAAGTTAACACAGTGGATAATACGAAACTGCGAGAACCTGATTCAAATTTGACAGTAATTTCTTCATACATGATAAAGTTATCACTAAATTGAACAGATGTTCTATAATATTCGCAATATTTTTTTATGTTGTATGCAGAGGTCGCTGAACTTTTCTAATTCCCTACATATTTGTCATACATACACATATATTTAAAAAACAAAAAGTGCCAAATTGAATAGCACGTTTTATTACAAATTAATTTTTTGTTTGGCTTATTTTCTTTTTAAATAGCACATTTAATCTACCCTCGGCACGTTTACTCTGTAGCCGTGCGGTCTAATGTTTCGTTTAGTTGAGGTTTGTTTTGTTTTCTTTCTTCTTAACATTGTGAGTATTTCGCTGGTTCTATTCCCCAAACCAACAGAATGTGTTTTTTTACAGCTGTACAACTGAGACATTTTGTTCGAATACAATTTGGTCTTTTGTAAAAATTGAAATTTCAAAAGCTGTTAGATTAAAATAAAAATACTCAGGCTTGTAGATTCGTAACGGAAGCGATCGTTATAAAATCTAAACTCCCTGAGTAACAAAAATATATATATATATATTTTTATGTATACTGGAAAAATTAATTTTGTACTACTAATTTAATGAAAGAATTGTGAATCGCAGTCACCAGATATTAACGATTCAGCGTTAACGTTCATTATGGCTTTCCGACGTAATACCTAATGATGGTTCCAGGAAAAATATCTTTACGGTCGAGAAGATGTTTTAGCCTGAGAACGTCTCGCACTGACTCGGCTCGGCTCTTTGTGCTTCCTGCCTCGTTAAAAAATAAGATATTAAGGTAGCAAGCGGAAATAGCTAAATAAATGAGTTTGGGATTTTACTTCGGAAATTTTGACTCTCTTATTTGAATTGACATTGAACTAAATGAAATTTCACAAGAAATTTTTAAGTTCTATTGAAGATACGTGGTTGAAGAATAGAGGTAGCGATATATATATGAAAGTATGCAGCTAACAAACCAAACGCGCTTATATGATCCGTTTTAAAATTATATTTACTAATCAAAGGTGGTGATATTTGTATACGATATGATATATTGCAATGCATTATATTAAAATATACCAACATTTCTCCATTAATTCAGCTTTACATGGTTTGGATGGCAATTAGAAATCATTAAAAATGTACCTTTATATAATCTTTTAATACATTTTCAAATTTATGAAATCGTTCGCTTGCTGCAACACTGTCAGAAAAAAAAAAAAAAAACAATAATTCGAGCTAAGTATGCAGAACTTTACTAAGCTAAGTATGCTTTGCCTTAGGAGGCGTTCACATACTACGTAACGCGCGAGGGGGGTGGGAGGGGTTAGACGATTTGTTACGAAGTGTTACTTGAGAGGGGGAAGGGTCGTCAACTGCGTTACGTAACGCTGATTTTATATGATCATATACGAATGAGTTCAAAATAACACTAGTTTAAAAAGTGATTTTTTTTTTGTATATTTGATTTGAGGTTGCGTTTTTTATGGATTTTCTCCCGCTGGACTCGAAAATCAAGATTAAAGTTTTTTAAATGGATCAGTTTTTGGACATTGTAATTTTTTCATTTCACTTTAAAAATCATATCTCTACCTGGAAATGTTGTTGATTGCCGAAAATTTGATATTTCTTGCTTAAGTCATTTTTTTAATGTTTTGTCTGAAGTCCAGGAAAAAACCTAAGTAAAATATTTAGTAAAGTCTTTAGCACTATTTTTTGAAAAATAATGCGTTAAATTACACAGTGCCACAAAATTAAGTTTCTTCCCTCGCACTAGTGATTCGACTGTAGTCTTAAGTAATTTGGGGTCGCTGAGCTCATTTCCAAGAATAAGTGGTGTTTTGATGTTCTAGGACCCCCTATACTTTTTGACAAGCAAACTTTTTCCCAAACACACTATTGTACTTTTATCATTCATTTAGCCTGTTAGCCATATTATTTTAAGCTGTAATTAAAAAACTCTCAAAATTTAGGGTATAGAGCTTAGATTCTTATGTTCACAAAATATGTCCTTCTTTTTCTACTAAACAACTTTTTGATAGACATTAAAAACGATAAAACATAAATGAGGAACGCCCTGGTACAGCCTTAATAATTCATGATTTTCATGATTCATGTACCGTTATCTCGAAAACCTGACGTGGTGGAGTAAAATGGTCTTCAGATTAAAAATAACAAAAAAAAAACCCATTTGGGAAAAAGTGTTGGATATCACGTTTTGACCAGAGGCCCTTAAAATAAGAAAAATTCCCTCAGAGAGAGAGAGAGAGACGAAAACTTCAAAAAGTATATATGTATAAGTGTTAACATATGTATGTATACAAACATTTTTGTTTTTCTTTTATGTTCAATAATTGTGTTGTGTATTTTTTGTTGTTCTCATGCTATTCATTGCATTATGACGTAATTTTTCATTAAGTACTTGCAGCAAACGTACCAAAACCAGTTTTAAACTTTTGTTTGGATTTCCTTTTACGTAGCTTTGTTTTTTCTTGCTTTTTAAAGTTTACAATTAGATTTTTTTGTTATAATAGTGGGGACTTTTCATTACTTTGTTTTGGTTTTGAACGCTTAATTTAAACATCAGTTAAATATTGTCTGCGGTTTATTCCAGCTATGTTTATCTGTTTTCATATGAACTAACATGATTTAAACATTTTCGTGTTGTAGACGCTGTTTAATTAGTTCCATTGGCGGCTCATGCCAAAAAGGTATTTAAGCATTTGATGTGATCACGTTTACCTTGTGGATTTTTGGGTTAGGTTAAGATTTTATTAAATTTATTTTTGTAAATATATTAAAACTGATTTCTGTAAGTTTATTGTTTTCCCGTGGAGCGTAAAGTTGTGGGTTCCAATAATTGGGAGCACGCCATTCGGTTTTCTCTCTCTCTCAGCACATTATAACAAATGCCAAATAAAATATAAATTGTTTGAGCTTGTGAAGAAAACAAAGCAAATTGATAGCCTATAAATCTATCATTTATCAGTAACATTGCTGACTTAAAGTTACTTAAATGGATTGCTTAAGTTTATCAAGTTCAGACTGTATAGAAGTATAAATAGTACGAGTTAATTAAAATATTTGTAAAAATTCCAACATGTGTTTAGATCTATTATCAAAAATCAACAAGCAGTACAATATTTGATGAATTTTTTTTGGGCTTCAAAAAAGGCTTAAACTTCAGTTAAATAATACATATACATATATAAACATTGAAATAACTTCAAAGAGAAAAAGCTTTATTCCAATGTCAAAGTTTTTTATATTAGAATTTAATAACTCGAAAAACTTGCAAGGACGCATGCATTTTATTCAATCATAATCAATTCAAATGAAATACAAAATCTTAAATATTGAATGGTAAAATGGTAAATTGTAGTATTATAATATATATCTTACATTAGATTGTTGTTGACAATTTGTTAATTCGTATTGAATAGTAAATAATAGTAAGTTTTCTTTTTTTCATTATCGAAATTAAAGTTTGCCTAGAATTTTGTTTTTTTTCTTTGGTTTGGTTTATTCTTTATTCTTTTCTGTATTTTGCGAATTGTTAAAAACAAATTTAAAAGCTTCTTAAAATGATGTCATCTAACGAAGTTTTTGTTAATAATGAAATTCATATCATGGAAAAAAGTTTAACCCTTTCATGAACAATACATATTACGCGGTGCCTTTTGAAAATATCGTGACACTACAGTGAAAGTGCGGTTAAAAATGTAATGACTGTCGTCTGTATTGAAATTCAGGAGACTTTTTTTTATTCCTTAACATTTTATTGTTCTTAGGGTAATTTCAAGCTTGTGTTTTTAAAAAATTTCAAATGACTAAGGAAATGAGAATTTGAAATGGTTTTAAATCTTCATAATTACAATATTTTTCTTTTTAGTGATCAGACTGGGGATTTATTAACTGGATTTCACTCTCTACTACTTTTAGTACCAGTATGAGTAAAACTCAATTACCACTGAACCTTTAGTGGTAGTGCAAATCAAAACCTATTCAAGAAAACCCAGTTTGTTAATGATAGAAATTTACATTTTCTTCAATTCCAATCTCTGTGACTTTATTTAAAGAACGCTTTATTTTTCATAGAAATAATTAGTTTTGAATCACCCTAACTTGAAATTAAGTATTGCAAGCTTTGTGTGACTTGAATATTTACCAGCAGTGAACATTAAATTAAATGCTAAATTAAAAACCGAATACAATAATTTTAAATGAAATAATCTCCCATTGAAATTGCTCACGTGTATGGCATTCAACATGTGTGACCCAAATAATAGCTCTATGCCCTTTGATTAAATGCTATTATCGTGTAGATCTTCAAAAAACGAAAAAGAAACGTGGGTGCACAAGTTCAAATGCATAAATTTAAAAATACATATTAACACAAATGTTAATTTTGATGATAAAATTTTACCTACGCATTGATCGTTAAGCAAAAGTAAATGAGGAAGGGGAGGGGATAGGGGGAGAGATGTACTACAGGGCTACATTAATTAAAGCTCTATATTTATTTTATTTATTTGATAAACAAAATTACTTAACTGCATATTAAATAAACATTTCCTCTCCTCAATACAATTTATATTCTAGTATTATATACATTTAGAACTTTTACTTTCATCTGAATTTGATTTTGTTATGTCTAAGTTAAACCTAAGTTGTAAAATTAGTTTTGTAACTATTATTTAATATTTGAAAAACGAATTGATAAACAAAAATCAAAATGCTATAACATTTGGTGTTGACTGCTTCTAATTACCCAACTCTATAGAAATGTACAAACTCATTTATTGGATAGGAAGAGCAACTGCCGTTTAAGTTAAAAACTTTTGATAAAGAATATTGAAGGCTGGGTTATTGTTATTTTTAGTTAGAAGGCTGTTAAATTTTTTGTAAAATTTTTTAGTGAGTGTTCGTAATTTTTATACTTATCGCACACTAACTACAAAAGGGCCACAATTCAAAATTAGGAAATTATTGAAACAATTTAAAGTTTTCCATGTCGACCTTTTTGTTTTCTTTATAGCAAACATATTGTAAATTTAAAATCGTGTATATATATTTTCCAGAAATATCTAAACTTTTTATTTGTGTTCTTTTTTTTGTGATTTAATTAATTGCTTTACATTTTACTTTGATAATTCTAAATTGTAATTTACGATAAATGTGACCTAATTTTTTGAGTTTTTGTTGTTTTTGCTTTGCATTAAGTGTGTTCGTATAAACTAAGTCAAATCTATATACGATTTTTAGTGTATTTAGCACGCAAACTATTCAAATGCGCTATAAACAATATACCTTCAAATAGTCATAGAGGAGGAAAATCAATAAAAAAAAAAAGGTAAAAAACAAAACTGGTAACGAAATTGTAGTAGGAAATTTATGTTTTTAATCTTTGCAAGAATTGAATTTAATGAAATGTGAAAGCAAACTTTTTTGATTATTTTTCAAAAATTATTGAATTATATGCAAAGTTAAAAATAACTAAATTAGAATTGCAAATTTTCTGTTTCTAGTTCTAAGTCGTCATCTAATAAAACTGATTCGTTGATCGAATCTGTTGAATGCAACATTTTTTTCTTTTATTAAGCAGAGCTGAATAGTAATGATTACTTTATGAACTGAACTCCACCTGAATTCCAATTTCTTGGTAATTAACATTTTCAATTTCTGAGCCATGGAATTTGAAAAATGTTCCTCAGAGGAAGTTCCTCAATGCCACGAAAGTGATTGATTACACAACAGAAGAGAAATTCCTTAGTTTTTAAGTACTTTTTCAATTCAATTATTTACTTGAAAACTAACGAAATAACGAGAAATCAACTACTTTTGATAAGAATTGCTACCACAACAAAATTACGGAACTACTGTTTGCTTATTGGATTTAAAATCAAATGAAATTAATTACCATTTAGAAATTCAATTCTACAAAATTATTGCATTACACAAGAGAAGAGAAATTCTTCAGTTTTCAAGTATTTAGTATTTCAGTTTATATACGATATAGTATAGATAAGTATGCTACTGAATAAAATATTTTCTTATATTGATGCTAAGCAGCAAAAAAACGTGTAAAAAATTAGACTAGACGTAAAAAATCAATGAAAACATTTTTGAAAACTCCTAATTTTTCATTTCTGCATTAAGTTACAAATTGTTATATCTAAAAATTAACACATTGGTTTAAATTTAATGAGGTATCAACGTTTTCTTTCTTACTTTTCTTGCTGGCCATAATTCAATACTAAAGGAGGTGCCATTCATTGCCTCAAATTGTAGGGGCGTATAGCAAATTTTTATCTTTTTGTGTGTTGTGTCTCAAGTGGCTCTGTCCAAATTCATGCATTTAATGCAATACCAAAGAGAAAAGCTTCGTTGAATGGAAGTGATGACATCACCATTCATAAACTATACCAGCGTTTATTTATAACACACCATTATAAAATTGTCAGCTGCTCATTGCGAGCAAATAAATAATTGTTTATTGATGCGTATTCATACATTTTTATATGTCGGCATTTTTATTGTTTGTATAATTATTATATTAATTGTTGATATAATAATGTTGGTATCTATGATAGCGCACCATCTCCCTGCAGTACTTCAATTTCAGCCGTAGTCTGTAAAGACCTTAAACTACTATGTCCGACAGCTTATTGAAGAGCTTGGGACCTTCTCCAGAAAGTGTGATATCTTGTGAGGGATTTGAGTTTTTAAAAAGTGAATCTCTTTCTTTGAGCTCTTTTTCTACTGTACAAGAAATTAATTATTAATACTTCGCATACAGAATTTTTATGACGGCGTTGACTTGTACCTATTTGCGTCTGTGTACCTACAACAGTAGAACTATTCACAACTTACCCAAACACAAATATTTCTAGCCAAATCGTTAAACTTGGAACTTTTACAATTTCCCTACTGAGGTAAGCATAATTGAGGGCATTGCTTAACTCTTCGGACGGCGCGCTCTGAAAAGTTACACGAAAGGGCGCGCAATTAGCTGCAATTTAGCCGCAAGGTGGAATCATAGTATCGATTGCAATTTTCCATATTTATAGCATTGCTTTGTGATATTGAAATATTTATTATTTATTTATTTTTAAATGTTATGTTACTAGGATTAGTATTTGGAAAACAGAAATTAAACAGTTTGCGGCTAATTTGCCGCAGTGCGCCCTCCGAAGGGTTCAACTGATACTTATATGATTCCCTTTCCACCGAACCTTCCGCAAATCGATTTGTAAATGTTGATAAAGAAAACATTGAACTCTAAATCATTTCAATCAATCACAATACGAACAACAATAACAAACAAATATTTCGTCGTGTGTTTTTTATTCTTTTATTTTTTTTGGAAGATTTCATTTTTGACATAAATTATTGATAAGATTAGCAACAAAACTGTTGCTATATTTTTTTAAAATATTGTTACTGTGTAAACCTAATTTGAATTCGCTTATCAGTGTCTGCGTATTTCTTGATTTAATTTTGCTTAGTAAAAATTTAAATTTTTGTTTCTCTTTTATATTAGTATCAAATTTGACATAAGAACATCGTCCCATTGGCATTTGGTGAACGCGCGCCAATTGAATCATCATTAGAGTGAAGCTACATCGTTTATTATCCCTATCGTCATCAGTCAACCGGTTTATTATCACTAAGAAATGGGTCAATTGATGGTGAAATTAGCTGAACCGCTGCAACATTGTAGTGGCAGTGTTGCTAATATATTGGGTGGTGGACGACGCAAACGAAAACGCAGCGCGGAGCAAAATTCGACTGCAGATGATTCAAAAAACAGTGAAATGCAATCGCCAAAGAAGTGAGTGCAGGAGAAAAATTTGGGATTGGATTTTTCTTATATTATTGTTCTATTCTTCTTTTGCAGAAAGAAACTTTTAACCACCACACAATATATTTATCAGGCTTTATTTAAGGAGCAAAAGAATTCCGATATCGCTGTAATGGCAAATGGTAAAGTGTGGAATCTACACAAAGTCTATTTGTGTCAGAGCCCATACTTCTATAGCATGTTTAATGGTTCGTGGAAGGAATCATGCCAGGATTTTGTGCACATAAAAATTTTAGATGAACGAATAACGTTGGAAGGTAAAGAAATAATGCGATTACCAATGAAACTTTTTACTAATAATGAAAAATCGCTTTAAACCGATTTATATTATAGCTCTCGATGCTGTATTTGGTTCAATGTACTCGGATGAAATTGAAATCGATCCCAAAGCGGTTATATCAGTTTTAGCCACTGCCACACTTTTCCATTTGGATGGTATTATTGATAAATGTGGTGAGGTGATGATTGAAACGATTAATCCCGAGGTAAACAATAAAGAGTACAAAAGACTGCTTCTTTCTTTTTGCTAATGAACTTCACTTTGCTTTCAGACCTCTGTTAGTTATTACGAGGCTGCATGCCAATATGGGTGCTTAAATGTTAAGAAGGCCACTTTCGAATGGCTTTTAACAAATATACTTAGCATTTATGGGAAATATCACAACTTATTACGCGAAATTAGTGTAGAACTGATGACAGCGCTCATCTCTAGTCCTGATTTGTATGTAATGCAAACTGAGTTTTCACTTTATACGTTATTGCGAACATGGATTTATTTACGCTTGCATCCGAATTTCGATCCTGATAATCCACAACATCAATTACATCCACTAAAAACTGAGAACATTGACAATAGTATTTCCAATAATTCCGGTTCCACCACCACCATCACCACAAATTCTTCGTTTGATATAATACAATCGTATTTTGTTAATCGTGCTGAAAAACGTTCATTTCTTGCTACCCTCGAAGGGCAACAATTTGTTAAACCATTTCAAGCATTACGTACCCAATATTTGATAAATCATAATATGGATTTGAAAATTGTACTTAATGACAATATTTTGCCAAAGGAGTGGTTACACAATCATGTTTTGAGCAATTGGAATTCTATATTGAAAGTGGATCATTTGCCGGAGGAGGGGTGAGTATATCATTCATAAGACGAAAACTCAGGCAGGCATCAGTTAGCGATCAATGATGATTATAATGATGATGACCAACGTTTCCTACCACCCTATATATGTTGTATTTCTTTCAAAACGATTTTTTTTTTTTAGATATTTCAAAAACCTAATTCTTTTTCCTTGAACAAACATTGAGACTGAATAAAAAGCTGTAATTTGCGCGAAATTTTAAATACTGAATTTTTATTTGAACTTTTCCAAAATTCACAGCAAATCTTGAAAATATTGGAATTTAGCTTCTTTTTTTGTTTTTAAGCTTTAACTGCTTTGGTCATATAAAATTAAATAAATAAATAAAGATTTAACAATTTTTAAGTAATCTGTAGTGCAAAAAATCAATTCAGTTATCAATTTGCTTAACTTATTGAGTTCGAGAGCAAACCGATTAAAAACCAAAAAATCTTCAATTACACGTCTTTATCGTCACAAATTCAAACAGCAAATGGTATTATCGAATTTTCTTATTTTTTGTAAAGTTTCTCTCTTCGCGTTAGAATAACTGTGATAGCGATTATGTGTTCCGGTAACTTTTTTTTTATCTGCATTCAAATATTCTTCTTTTTGTGCGTATACGCATCAAATGAGTTAAACTACTTGGTTTATTTTTTTTTTTTGGAAGTGTATTTCATTTTAGTTCCAATTACTTGACTCTTGTTGAATTAGTTATAAGTTTTTCAAGGGTACCTCAAAAAATTCATAACAGATTTCAAAATATTCCATTTTTCTTCAGAATGTTTCAGTTGTACTTCAGAAAAACGAATTTAATTACCAAAAGTTTTATCTGGAGTATATTTGGAATTTTCTGAAGTACAAATGAAATGTTCTGAAATTAATTTGAAATCAAATTTCTGTTGTATGAAATTTTAATTTAAATTTTTACATACATTTTTTAAGAACGTATTTATAATAATGAAATTATTTCGAATTTTTTACAGTCCACAAAATCTCGATACTGATACCTTCTTTAAGAATTGCATGCGCTGCGGGCGCATTTTACTTGAGCCTGGCTATCATAAATGGCGTTGGACTGGCTTCAATTTTGGCTTAGATATCATTCTCATTGCAGATTCTCGCGTATTGAGCGTACGGCGCCATCACCGTAACGAGCACGAACGGTTGCTCAGTCTGCAAACGAAACGACAATTTATGATAAAGTAAAAATGATTACATACCTACTAGAGCTTTCCAAAGCACGTGCAAACGTTCCAGCACGAATTTTTAACTACGCCTGAAGTTCGTGTTTGAAATGCCCGTGCAGCTCTAATACCTACTTACTTGATTTGGCTTACAACCAAAACTGAATGTGTTTGTTTCTTTTACTTCAGAGCATCTGTAACTGCCATCAATATACAACGCCAACCCATCTTTACACAACAATCTGATGTCACATCACTTTCGTTGGAAAAAAACGAAGAGGTCACGCTTATGGTAATGGATGCTAAACTATTGTATCCGCTGCTTATCTCGGTGAACTTACTTGCGGTGCAACCGACATCTCAAACATTTAAACAAAATATGCTTGTAAAGAATGAGGAAACCAGTGCTATACCCATTTCGGAAATTGGTGCCACAACATGTGAGCCACAGCGACAACGTTCTTCTACACCCACCAGCAACAACAACAGTAGCAATAACAGTAGAAACGATTCAGCAGTGTGTCTTGTACCACCAACACCACCAACATCAACAGCACATCAACAAATTCCAGCACATCGTTCAGTTTCGGCTACTTCCACAGTTTCATCATTGGCGTCAACAGTTTCGGCTGCATCATCGGCATCGTCGTCGGATTTTCTGTAGGGCGTATCGCTAACCAGAAGAAAGTGTTGGAAAAGGAAAATGTTCGGAACGTGTTAAGGCGCTTTCGTTTTGTGATTTACACTTTATCTTTTTTATTTAATTTTTGTTTTTATTTTTTAAGGAAATTAATTTTAAAAATTTTTGTATATATTTTTTTGTATACTTCTTCAAACAAAAAATCAATAGAAATAACTTTTCTAAATTCATATACTATAGTTTTCCTTTGACTAAACTCATGAAAAATCAAAATATCTGAAAAATTGTTTACCCATCATCTTATAAATTCGCAATTTGTTGTACCAGTATAATTATGTAAGATAGTTTTAGCATATTCGACATAGATATTATTAAATTGAATGCAAAAACAACCAAACATACGCCAAAATGTTATTCCAGTTAAATATTAAATGCTGGTCTTTTTCAGTTGAAAAATTTAAATCAAATTTTGTTACCCAATTTGAATTGAATTTATATATAACATAATTCACACAATTTCATTAAATTTTGTTTTCTCTCATACTTGGTCATACTCGTACATAAAAACATCTCTACTATAATTTAAGTGATTCTTTTCATGCTTACTTATCAACTAGAAAACTTAATGGATTCATTTACGCTGTACTTGAATAAACAAAAATGTATTATACTAACTCACTAAAAATGTGTATTTAATAATAAACTTCCTTCGATTTTACAAATATTGAATTAAAGAAATATTGCGTTTTTACCTCAGAGGAAGAGCAAAAAGTACAATTAATTAAAAATATTTTTAACAAACAAAAATCGTGTGATGAATGGTAAATATTTGTTTTATTCATTCTTCATATATAATTGCACTAATGAACAATGAAAGCAGAACTACCAGAACTATATTGCGTTATGGGGTAACAACCTGATATGAAACTAATAAATAATTATTTGTGCAGTACCATGATTCAAGATCACTTGAGTTATTTTAATATTCTGTCTATCGAATATCAAACTGCAAAAAATGTATGGAATGATTTCGATAATATTATCTACACCTTTGCCGAAATAAAAGTTCACAAAAAACAATTCTAAAAATGAGATTATTCATTTAGATTTGTTTTAAGCAGCTAGAATTGTGAATAAAATTTATGTTCATTATATTTTTCAATAGTTTATTTCTGTTTGATTAATTTAGTATGAATATATAATGTTCAATTGAGGGCCCCCCTTGAAACTTTTGGCCCAGGGCCCCTTGCTTCGTTGTTACACCACTAGTAGTCTAGGATGTGCTAGTAAACACCTCCAAACTAAAGTTAATTGTAATCATCAGGATGGCAAGGCGTAGTAATTCTAATAGATATCGTAAAGTGGAAATTCAAACTAGAGCCTTGGAAGAGTAAATCATACCTTGGAGCTAATGAAATTTATATAGAAGTCGAGGATGATAACAAGGCATGCCACCTGGCCCACAAATTCAATATCGAAGCCCGAAACAGCAATGTATACTGGGGGTACAGCATCTCTGGACATTGACTTAGTTTTGTTTTTAGATTGAGAGCTCTGTAGCTTCACAACAGTTTGATGAGTAGAAGTTTGCTAGGGTTTGGCAGACCCTGCTTTCGAAGAAAATAAAATTAAAATCACATTAAAAAATCACGCAGATGATCGACGAGTCCATTAATATACATTACATCACAAATAGTAGAGTATCCAAAACTGACTCCTGAGGGATCCTCATCTCAATACAAAAATAAATTATTGTTACATGAGATGAAACTTTTACGATTAGGTAGAAAAGAATAAATTTAGATAGCATGCATTGTTGGAAAAGAGAAAATCGTATGTAAGATTGCGAAAAAAGTTTGAAAGGGACTAAAAAGATACTACGAGTTTAGTAGGTTGGACTAAATTGGGAAACTAATTGGGCGAAAATTCATTTACACATTTAGGACCTTTTGATGTTTCAACATGGAAAAATTGTAGACATTTGTTAGTTTTAGTACATATTTTGTTTGTGTCAAAGAGCGCCATCTAGCTTGGGTTATTTGTGTTTAACCCTCTCAGGATTTTTGTACACACATGTGTACATGCATTTTTCCTGACTTTGATTTAAATGCCAAACAAACAATTTTGATATTGACGTTGTGTCGGACTCATCTCTCATTTGTTGATTAAAAAGGCTTCCTTGCCTCTGCGGTAAAAAAAAACAAATTTTTTAATGTTTTTAATAATTGAACTGTATATTGAGTTATTTCTATAATATGTATGGGATATTGTTTTTGCATAAGAATAACTAGAGGAAATAAAGCAGTTATTTTCAAGTGAATATTTGTTACATGTTGAAAGTTAAAATTCAGTTTATTAGTTAAGTGTAAAAGTGTGGAATACTTAGCGTATTTATTTAAATATATGCATAGATTTTGTTTATTGATTGCAAGACTCTACAACAATACAATGAGGCGGAATTAACTTTTTTTTATTAAATGTTATAATTAATTTTTAAATTATCTGTGTTCTTCAAATATCATACAACAATAATACAAAAGAGTAACTTACGTTAGAGTTAAACTTAATTAAAATTTAAAAAAATTCATAAGAAAATAGAAAGCAAATTACCCTATGGAAAACAATGAAAAGGTTACAGTATAGGTATAAAAAGGTTTGAAAATTTTATGCAACAATTAACAATTAAATATACAATTTGCAATTGCATAAATATATAACATTTTAATAACAATTTAATTGTTATATTTTACATTAGTAAGTAAGTTAGAATAATATTCAATACATATTGTAAGTTTCCGCTGCTTTTCTCTTTAATAGTAGAAAAGTTCAGGGAAATTTGTTTCATAAATTGGTTTCTCAGCACCCGCCTGATTTTGTTGCTGTTGTGTTTTAATATCGCTTTGAGTTATTTGACGCTCAATAGCTAGTGAGTTGAAGAGGTCATTCAAACGATTTTGTATGACATCATGCTAAGATAAAAGAGAAAAAAATTGAGTGTATACAGAATTTATAATGGGTTTGATGTACCAACCTTTGGTTCAGTGCGACGCACTAGATCCTCAAAATTACCTTCACGAAATGTGCGCACAATTTGCATTTGCTTTTCCTGCTGTTCGCGTTTAACAGCCTCTGAGGGTTCGGCCAATGCGCGTTTCATTGCATCGAAATTGTATTCGGGTGCAAGTGTTTTCTATGAAAATATACAAAAAAGATTAGTATATATCCTTTTATATGCAATTAAAGTAAGCAAAAGTTCGAGATACCTTCGAGACACCCGGGGAGCTGGTCACACTATCACCATCTGCATTGTATGCAGTTAAATCTGCAGAGCTATTGCGTTGGGTCATTTGGTTACTGACCGATTCAACCCACGAGTGACGATGAGCTGGATTATCAGTTTGATTGAGTGCGTAGGGAGTGCCGGTTTGCAAGCGGTTAAAATCCATGCCAGCATTCTGCAAACTTTCAGCCAATGCAATTTTATCAATGGATAGATGCGGAAGTGATAGATTCATTTTTCCTGCAGTTTTCTTCGGATCGAGCAGTGGTGGCAAAAAGTATGGCGCCTCTTCTTTGCGTGCATCGATTATTTTTTGCGCATATTCAAGTAGATTATTAATACCAGTGACGCGTGAAATCAACGATAGCAAGGCAATGGAAATGCAATGAAGATTGCATTTGTGTATAGCATCCAGGTCGTCTGCAGTGAGCGAAACTTGTTGTATGCTGCGGAATCAAACAGAAGCG
Source organism: Toxonevra muliebris (assembly GCA_963691655.1). NCBI lineage: Eukaryota > Metazoa > Arthropoda > Insecta > Diptera > Pallopteridae > Toxonevra > Toxonevra muliebris. The sequence goes on from OY829328.1 coordinate 90,703,236, forward strand.
AAAGAATTAATATTAAATTCGCATATAGGAAGGAAACACATCATAAAACTATAAACTTGGTATAGATAACCCAGTTTAAATTATTTTTCAATTAGTTTATAGTAACATTAATTTCATAAAACAATTGAATTGTGATTCTACTAATTTGGGGTTTATTTTGAGCAGTCCTGCAAATTTCGAAACTGCCGTACTCACATACACCGGTTTTTTGCAATGCTTTGACACAAAAGTACATTTTGAAGTTCGAAAATTGCAAAAACCCTAAATTACAAAATTTCGAATGGACCAAAACTAAAATAAATAATAATCCGTGAAAACTCAGACACTCACACCCATCTCATCCACAACGAGCGCTGTTACACTGAAACTTACCCCAAAATAAATAACAAAAACTCTTGTACCGTTTCACTGGATGCCATCTCTACAATTAGTAACGCTGCTGTATTATAGCTCGAAGCTAAGGCATCAACTCGATTTGATAACGCCATACTATCGATGAGCGCCTGCATTATGTTTGCACCGTACTTATGGGTGAAAATAATATCTGAACGTGATGGCGGCTCCTGCGATAAAGCTGGATATGGTTTAACACTAACGCTGCTCAGCACTTTTTCATTTTGATGACGGTCAAGCAGAGCTTGGAATATTTGCATGACAATTACACGTGTTGGGTCATGGGGAGCGCGTGCCATTTTCAAAAGCGGCTGTAGAAATGATGCCGGGAATGCTTTTTCAAATGAAACAGTACTGTATTGGATGCCCACTTTGAGCAAAGATTTGAGCAAAATATTCTGTAGCATTTGATCGCCTTTGCTCTTCTTCGACAAATCGGGCACGGTGTTCATAATGAAAAGCATTATTTCGATTTTCTGATAATCAGGATGATGATTAGCAAATTCACCGAGCGCATTAATTAATGCCTCCTGATATTGGGATTCTTCTGGTGTGATTTCACTTTGGGTGCTCACGCTAGCACGTAAATGTGTGAGCAGGTTATTGATGATATCAAGGGCCGAAGGACCGACACTTTCACCGGCCGCTATAGCGATTATCTTCGAGAGTACAACAGCCAAGGAGGTACGTGTTTTCGGTGAAGATTTGAAATTGTTGTCCAAATGCTGCATCAGGGTTTCGACGACTGTATACGAGTACTGCGGTTGTATAGAGATCATAACAATGCGAAAGGTGTGTATGGCAAAAGTATTGGGCACCCAGAGTTCATGGCGATCCAAGTGACTACAGGAAAGGAAGATAGATAATAGTATTAAAAGCCATCACTATTTTATTAAACAACAGTTTTCTTACATTAGCAATGGTTTCAAAACGCTACGTATATGCCCATACGAAGCGCGCCCCACCAGTTCGCGCAAAACTTCCTCGGCTAGCACCGGCGGTGTACTATTTTGAGCATCTTCAACAGGTGTCAAATCACCGGACTTTGATGAGAAAGGGGAATAAGAAAAAAGTTTTAAGTTGAAGAAATAAAAAAATTTTAAAAGTTTAAAGAAAAAAACAACAAAATTAAGGGCAAATAGAATTTTTAGTTTTAATTTTCAAAATAAAATTACCGCTAGTAAATTCTTCTTCACAAACATAACGTTTACGCAAAACTTTTATTCGATTTGGTGTGAAGCAAAAAACACAATAAAAAATATTGAAAATACAACAAAATTATTGAGAATGCAAATTTGCGTTTTTACCAATCTAATTTCAAAAGAAATTACAATTAATAAATTTTATTATCTGTTCTGGCTTACCTGCATATTAAACAGCAACGATGGTACAATCTTCTCCATGTGCTGCTTCTCCCAAATGTTCTCGACTAAATCGTCCGATACAGTTTTGCGTATAACACCCTGCAATCCTTTGATGCCTGCCAGGCGTATACTATCACGCAGCTCGATATTATCATGATTCCCATGACACATTGAGGAGAATTTCGATATGAAGAAATCATAACGACGATGATAGGAAGGTGTATCTTCATTAATGTTGGCAAATTTCACAAACTGTGATGAAGAAGAAAAATTATTGTTTCAAGTTTACAAAAAGATAGAAAAATAGACTTTTAATTAAAATTGAGATCTATTTTGTTAAATATTATCTCGGAAAAAAATATATGTGGCACTACTGGGACACCATATATTTGGAGTCGAAATCTTTATTGGGATTTCTTAGTTAGATTAATTGTTCTCATTGCTTTAAATTAATCTTTATTAGGCATATAAAAGACCCATTGGTGGCAGTACACTATATGTTTTTACTAAATGTCTCACAACGTAAATAACTACACATCATTGTAGTATTAAAGTTTATCTTTATGTTTGGAATTCTGATATTATTGTTTATCAAAGCATGCAAAGCCGTTGTTGTTGTGGTAGTAGTGATAGTAAATTATCAGCGAGGTAAGCAAGAAACATAGAATTTGTTATGAAGTCATAGAATAATAAAAACAACAAAAATGCAGATAATTTAATTATTTTAAAGGCTTTGCATTTAAAATAATGAAAGCTTTCATGAACTTTGCACTGCTATCAGAATCCCTATCTTTCCCTCCTTTTCGTAATCTTTCTTTTAACGTACCGAATTTGTTGCCATAATTTGCAAATTAGGGTTTGAATCTTCCAATAATTTCTGCACCATACGCAAAAATGATTCCACAAATAAATTTAGTGTGGTTTGAGCATGACATGCTTGCAGTAGTAAATCCATTGCTTCCATGGCAATTTCCACTAATCTGCAAATAAAAAAAGAAAATTAAATATAGTATATCTACATATATATTTGTGTACACAGGAAAAAAGGAAATGCGCGTTATGCATGCAAAGAAAGGTGCAAGTTTGCTTTGAAAATGACTCATGCCACCACCTTTCGTGCACAATACATTCATAGGCACTAAATTCACTTACTTGTAACGCTTGCGATTAATGTCCTTGGTGGCCTTCTGGTATAAATATTCGCCAATACGATCCAATTTGTCCGGTGAACTAAGCGAATAGAATGTAAGTTTCTCCATATTAGATTTGACGAGTCCATCTTCAGGATTTATAGGAAAAACATTATCCACCAAACGTTTATAACGTGGACGCAGCGCTGAGCAGCAGCCACAGCAGCCTAAAGTAAGAAAGAAAAAACATCGGTGAGTTGTGTGACAACAGCAGAGACATTTGTTCGAAGGCGATGGCATAAAAAGACGCATGCAACGATAACTAAACATGCTCCTCTGCTTTGTTATGGAACATGGCACTGGTATACCGTACAGGAAAAGAGATAGCTCGAAACTAAAACAACAGAAACGGATAGACAACGTCGTGCAAAAAATCAAAAAAGCTGGTAAGTGATGTCGTGACCTACGCGCGGTATACTCGCTGCTTGACGGCCCGCCAGCCAGCCAGCTTATGTGATTGTGGGTTTGAGGCGTAGCAAATGTAATCTTATCTCTGTTGCCAAATGCGTGTATGTGAGTATGTGTGCGCGTAACGTGATTCAAGTAATTTGCTGTTTTCCTTGATCTTCAATCTGTGTGTCCACTTGTGTCTCGCACTTGGGAGTCTCGTATTTCTAATTGGCCATTTTGCTGCTTTCGTTTCCATTGTTTGCACTTTTTTCTATTCTGCACTTATTTTCGCTTACCCGGCATTGTTACTGCAAACTTTGCGTGTTTACCACGAAACAGAAAACTAATTATTTTAAAGATAAGCCAAAGTTTTTCTTTTTCTGTTTTCTTATTTCCTCTTGCAAAAATCGAAATATGTACCGAAAATTCGTCACCAGCAGAATAAAACAGCTGTTAATTTGACAGCAGCCAGAGAATGCAGAGAGTAAAATTGTTGGAGAGAGAGTTTAAGGTATCATTGTTGTATTTTTGTGTTTAACAAAAAATAGTATTGACGTACTACCAATTAATATATTGCACTAAGAGCCTGTGCCAAATGGTATCAAGGTACTCGATTGAATCGATTGAATAAAATTTTTCGACAGTTGTGAGGTGAGTATGATTATTAAAAATTTATGTAATCCAAGGCACTACTTGAAATTTGACAGCAGACATAAACTTAATACTAGCTCAACATGTAGGCAGCAGAGAAACAAACATCGATATTACAAACTTCTAGCCTTACCTTGCGTCCACAACTGCTCGAAGGGTGGACATATAGTCGATCGAACTGTGTCTGTCTTTGCATGCGATAACTTGAGCAATTTTAACCTATCTAGGTATAGCCAATAATAAGTTCTGAAGTAAATCCCAATTTAGGACATTGTAGGATAACTGCTGTGAAAATTGTCAATCTTAGACAATTACCATATAAGTAGTTTTTCAAAAATTGATATCGAAGGAAATCATAAAGCAAATTAAATTAAATTTCAATGAAATAGGGTCGAAAATAATTGTGAACACGACGTTTTAAAAGTATAGTTTAGCTGCCCACTAAATTTAATTATTTTATCATTAAAGACCACATTTTTTTGCATTTATCTATATTGAAAATTTATTGTTCTTCCCTTTTGCTTCCTTATATGAAAACCGTATTGACTACATAGGGGGTAGATATTCTATCTTGGAGCTCTAAATTGCTTTCTTTGCATTTGCCGGCAGTATAGATTATCAAGAATACTGACATAAACAATGTTTCAAAATTCTTTGTAGTTTAGTTCACACGGTTACAAGCATGAACGCCTGTCTGAAAGAGAGAGAAAAAGATAGAAACTCGCCTGTCTTTTTCTAACTACCTATTTCTTCTACCTCTCTCTTTCATACAGGCGTTCATGCTTGCGCCCTTGTGAGCAACTACTTAGATTCTATGGAAGAAAAGAAGGTCAATATATAAGCAGCTGTGATGTAAATTAAAATTTTTAATTGATTTTTCTCAAAACGATTTTTTTCAAATGCTGCGTGTGAAATGGGATTTTTTCAAACTTTATCAGAATATTCTATTTATAAGATTTATAAGCTCTAATTAAAGTAAAAACTTTTTGTCTATAAATATGAAATCTTTGACCTAATACAATAGTTCTAGTCCTCATAGAAAACACTGGCTAAAGTTTATGGGAAAAATGGCCAAATCTTTTTTTAATTCATATTGTTTTAAAATTGGTTTCAGCATTGAAAATATTTATGGTAATACCAGTAATTTTCAAAAACTCATAACTTCCGTTGTATGTAATGCAGGTGCGTACACTATGACCATGGTTTTAATATGGTCTGTAATTTAAAAAAAATTAAACCATGTCCCAAAAACTATAAACAGTTTTAAATTGTTGATAAATAAAATAAAATGGATATTTGGCACAGGGTTTATGGGTAGATTTTAAGAGGATAATGGCCTGTCTTCGGAACCAAAACTCTCAGTAGATATTTTAAATATCCAGCGGCGGTTGTGTGTGAGTTATACCAATTTGTGTATTTTATTTGGTTGTTGATTTGGTGAAACAATTAAAGAAAAACTTAAACTTTGCTTTCCTCCTGAGCTTTTCTGTCTTTTTAAAGCCTTCTGGCAGGATGCACTGAAACATAATGACTTTCAGAGATGTACACGACAAATTTAAATAGATCAATTCCAATATTGGAATTCGGTGTAAAGTTGGTTGTGTATGTATATGTATACACATAACAAAACAATGAATGAACTTCCAGCCCCAATGCAGGACTACCCAAAACGAAATTATAAAAAAAAATATATTTTTTTATCGTGTCCTGAAAAATTTTCAATTGTGTCCCCTTTGTAGTTAATGTGCGATATATTAAAAATCAGATTTATATATGTATAAAATTGTTAAATTTTAGTTTTGTTGCTAAAAAAAAACAATAATAATTTTTTATTCAACTTTAAAAATGATTGAAATGTAAACGTATTTACATGTGTGCATACACACACATCCATGCATGCGAAATCTTTTTCATGACAAATAGTGTGTACTCTTTTTTTTGTTGGATTTATGTAAAGGGTTCAAATGAGTACAAATCGATATAAATTGTGTATAAATATTATGATTGAAAAAAAGGGTGAAAAAACCTTAAAAAGAAAACTTTTATGTGTCCAAACTTTACTTACATGTTGGATCTGTACACTTTTGTACGAATGAATCGAAAAATTCTGGCAATTCGACTGGTTCGAAGCAGCAACGGATTAACGCCATAATAACTTTTCTTGTTCGTTACAATCTGAAATCTTATAACTTTCCTTTCCTGTTGTTCTTGTTGTTAGTGGTGGTGCGCTTTCGCGTTGCGTTGGTTTGTCTAACCTTGACCTCTTCACAAAAAACAAAAAAGGATATTTTTAGCAAATGTGTAGGTACATCAGGTTTTCAGTAGTTACATACATATTAAAGCAAAATATCAGCTGTTTTCCAAATTAAGATTAAACAGAGAAACAGCATCTATCTACTTTCTTTAAGCTTTTTTGTTGTATACACATTTTGATTTGTACGTACGTACGCGTACAAATTCATACTAACATGAATCTGTTATTTTCTCTAATACACATAAAATAAAAACCAAAAGCATTCATCATGTTATTTTTACGCGCGCTCTTGTCAATTGAAGTGTTTTGATGTTATTTTGAAAAAACACCAAAAATGTAGGGGTGTTGAAAAAAACTATAAATTCAAGAAACAACGGCGAGAAAAGAAAAGAGATAGTGTATTTGTGTGTGACAGAGAGAATAAGGATAACTAAATAATTATTGCTGTTTAAAAATTCATATTTTTGCAAAAATAAATCTCATTTGTCGCGTGCTTATGAACGATATTTCTTCTTCATTGAACCTTTTTGAGAGTTACCGACTTTAAGGAGACATTTTGACCTTTTGTTATTGCTTTTTTGCATTTATATCTCAGCCTTGCAATTGAATAAAATAAGTTTATTAATTCACTGGCTTTTAATTTTAAATAAATTACTTTGTTTTAACAAATAATAAGAAAAATTTTACTTTTTTGAAAGAAAATTATTGCAGGAAACTACTTTGCTACTTTTTCTTAAAAAACAAAAGTTCGAATTGCATATCCTTAGAGCTATACACTTTCACACGCTTGTATCAACGAAAAACAACTAAAAGAAATTTTATAAACCTATTTGTGTATTTCTTTTCTAACTTTTGGGAAAGCTTTTGTGGGCATTTGTAAGGTTTCTATTAGAAAAAAAGCTACAAAATTTATGTAAGACCGAATCTTCGTATATGCAATCAAACATATTTACATACATATACATATATATGCCCTCAAAGCTTTCATTTCGAAAAATTATTGTGTTTATGAACAATTTTTTAAAGTGTGTCAGTACATAAAAAATGAACTTATGGAGTGGAATACACCATGAAAAAAAAGGAATACGCATAAGGGAAAGTTTTATCCTTCAGTGCTTTTTATTGCTACTTCCGAAATATTAATAAAATACTAATAGACCTTATAATAAATAAACTCATTATTTGTAGTTGTTGACAACCCACACACACTAGTAAATATCAGCACATATTTTGATTCAATTCCTAATTTTATGACTGTTTTTTTATTATCGCAACATTTCGTTAGATTCTTTGGATGAGTCATATAAATTTATTTTCTTCTACTATAGTATGATTCAACATGGTTTCTTTAAATATAGATATTTATTTAGATGTTCAGCTTTTCAATTCATTCTCAGATGTGAGTTTTTCCCAAATTTCTCAATACTGCTACTGCTATTAACAGCATAAATTTTTTTTATTTGAATCAAAATTTTTTCCAGCTAGAAAACTTTTGATCTTCGGGAAGAGGTGGAAGTATCATAGAACTATTTTGATGGTTTTCGAACGAAAATTCATTTCAACTTTGTAGTATAACTTTTTAAATATGCTGGTAAACAATCGATAAAAAATATTTTGAATAAGGGGAACAATGTAGGTTCCATTTTGACGCTGATTCAACTGATTTGATTGCATTGAATTAGTTTTTAATTTAAATAAAACTTCGCAGGTAAAAATTTAAAATTCATATGCTCTTGCGCAAAATAAAGCGTGATGGATCAAATGCCTTAACCAAAATCTCCTTGAATCAGAAAAATTTCACATGTTTTATTCACGGTTTTATTTTAAAGGTTTATAGTGCACATTTTTATAGATTTTCTAATTGCGTCAGTGATTGGCAAAAAGACCCTCGCGTTAAATTTCCTTCAGGCAATTTACACAATGGCAGTAATAAGGTTAAAGCCTCCATAGCAATTTTGGCATGTCTGTAATAATAATTAAATTTTATTAAATTTAGTTCAGCGAAAATGTATGTACATCGTTTATATATGTATGTTACATGAATGCAAAAAATTTTTTGTAAAACATTTTATACTCACTTTTCCCGCTCAAGCTTAACATTCTTATGTATTTTGTAACATAAATAATATACTACATTATTCAATTTTTTGGGTGATGCGTGCAAATATATCAGCAGTTTCTCCATTTTTTGTTTTTGAAGGCTCCCGAAGTAGTAAGTTTCAGGAAAAATTCCATCCACGAGACGCTTATAGTGAGGACGGAACTTTTTAAAAAGTGCATGTCTTTCTACGAAAAAAAAAGATATAAATTAAATTTGTATAAAACACAAACTTTTCCGAATATTTAATTTACCTATCGTTATTTTACTTACTTGGCATTTTGATTTCCATGTTTAGATGTCTGTCGTTAGCCGGTGAAAAGAATCACTCGAATGTTTGAATTTATTGCATTGTCAAAGCATATCCACATAAATTTAATGTTCTGGAATGTTTACTTTTCCATAAAATGAAAAGTTATCCAATTCATTTAATATTCATACAATACTCCGTAGTGGTTACAGTATTTAGCAAAACAATATTATCGGTTTGCATTCAATGCTTACCATTATTATGTCTATAGGTTCCGTTGTGTTCATATTTAAACTAAATTTTCTGCACACTTCTCAACACTTGCCGAACCCCCAGTCCACAAGCTTTTCCCTAAAATGGTCCTGCAATGGAGCACTTGTTGAAATTTTTTATTTTGTTACTCTGCCCGCATGGATGAAATCGCTCACAAACGTTGGTGCCCTTATAATTTTGTTCAATAATGTATTCGTACAAATGTATGTAAACATTTGCGTAAATGTATCAATCCCATAGGAACGGGCCCTTTTGATTAGCATAAGGATAATTCTAGATTCTATAATAAGAAACTATAAGCCATTATTTATAGCTTGCCCGAACCTTACAGCTCCAAAATTGGCAATAGACATTTTAAACTAGATATTTACATTTTTATTTTGAGTTTTTCTGAAAGAAACAAACTTGTAATTATCTTCGGAGCATTTATACAAAGTGGGCTCCTTCTGGCGGGCTTGACATACATATAGACTAGTATATATTATGAGCAACAAATTAGCATTTGATCCGTCATTACGTCATCAAAAGAAAAACATTGACGGGCTTTATTTACAATTTCAATTTCATATCTGAGTTAAAACTTCTCATATATCTGCATAATGAAATTAGCTACATAAATATTTTACAAGTATTTTTGAATGAATATTAAGGGTCGAATATTTTGTACTAGAAATCAATTCACTACATTTTCTTTTCATCTTTCATGCGGTTGCCATTCATAGCATTTGATATTGATTCAGACACTTTGATCTAAATATGTACATTATGGATTCTTTCGATTGCTGCTGTCTAAGCATCTTTTGAAGATATACATCATTTACAAGTGCCACGTCATTTCAAAACAATTTTTATTAAATTTAATTAAACATTTTCTTTTAAAATTTGTTATTTGTTTTTCCACACTTCAAAAATTTTGCATTAAGCTTACTATAGTAATTTTCATATTAACGGCTAAGTAAAATTTAGTTACTATTATAGCTAGTTCAGAGTTGTCCAACTTACAGACTAATAGTGCGGACACTCGAGAGTGTATTTCGTTGAAATTCCGCATTTCAAACTTAGGTGGATACACGACAAAAAAGGGATTTCAAATGCATTTTTTGACAGATTATAAGTTTTGAGAAGAAGAAGAATTTTTGTGTGTGTTTTGTGTAAATAAAAATAAATAAAAATGTTGCCTTACAATTGGATTTGCACACCAAGAATTTATATGTTACTCTCCGACTACATTATTTTATTTTTTCACTTAATAAATATGATAAGAGTAGCTGTTATGAAAACAAAATCCAGAATGTCTAACAAAATGTAATAGATCTTAATTTTTTCCTGTTTTTTACAACGTTGTGTATGAGGGTTGCTAGCTCCTTTCTTCATTTCAGACGCTTTTCAACGAAATGAGTCTGAAATGCAGAAATTCATTTGACAATTTTTGTATGACGAAATTCTGCATTTCAGACGCATTTCAACGAAATGTTAAATTGCCTGAAATTCACTCTAGTGTGTCCGCACTATAAGTGGGCCCTGAAAGACGTACTCAATATAGCTTACAGCTTAATAAATGTTTTTATAACATGTTGCATTTATTACGGAAATTATTTACGTTAACTAAATGAAAAATGTGAAATAATAAATCTCTTGCTTAATAAGCATGAATTATTACCACAATTTAACAATACATTTCTGCACTCCTTAATATATATTTACGGCACAATGTGTTATTCTATATTTAATTTCATCCATTTAAGTTGTGCGTGTTACATTTTTACACGATTTGAAATATAGAAAAGCCAACTAGGTTACCGTATTCTTATCCTGCAGTTTGGACACACCTGAAATGTGTGCTAGGGAAACATAGTGTGGGATTTTTTTCTTTCTGCCTCTTTATGGTTTTTTTTTGTACAGTTTGATTAAAAATGTTTGTCATACAATTTTACATTTGATTTTTTGCCTTTATCACGCTTGTAAATCTTGGCGACCGGATTAGAGTAGCTCCTTTTTGTTTTGCTCGTTTTCTTTTTGTTGGCTGTTGTTGATCGCTACTGTTTTTTCTTTTTGTGATTTAGTTTTAAATAGGAGGAACTAGTTTTTGTAGCTTGCATACTAAAATGTTTGTTTTCTTTTTATTTTTTGTTTTTAGTTAAATATTTAGTTTGATTTGTTTTGGAGAATATTTTTTTTTGTGTTATTATGTAAAATGAAAACAAGTTATATAGTTGCTTATCGCCATATTGTGTATGTGTGTATGTATGAGACTGCGTGAATGAGTCATACTAAAGATTTAAAGGATTTAATAAAATGTGTGATGAATGAATTGCAACTAATTTGAGGGTATTGGCGTCTTAAGCAGTTTAAGTTTTGGGCACCCCTTTTATTTTCTATAATTTCAAACCTCTTATATACTCTCTGACTCCATCGTTGAAAATTACTGAGTTGCCGATAGAACCTCTTTATTGGTTCTTATTTTGATTCATGTCAAGAGAATCTACGAATAGTGCGAAGAAAAATGTTCGCAGTGCTTTTATAAGGCGATGTGCACAACAATCTATAACATTCTCCATTCAATAGTTTATCCATTGAATGACGAAACAGCTCTCTCAACAACAGAGAAATCAATGGGTCTTGACGGAGATACCAGCGAATTTTGCTCAGGCCCCAGTTCAGCAACAGTATGGTGGAGACGGAACAAATCTTCAGGGGAACGTAGTCAAACTATTTCAGCAGCGATTGCCCTATCTTCTTGCATTGTGGAGAATATGGCCAACGGAAGTAAGAGCCCATGAAGAAACAAAGTTGCATTCGTTGACTGGTAGTGGCGCCTCAAGTATCTCGAATGCTATTTGTTTGGAGACATTTTTTGACGAAATTTCTGAAATGGATGACTGTATCCCATAATTAACTTGCGTCATAATATTTCGGAGCGGAAAATTAAATGAACGTCTCATTTTTAATATTTCTTTTTCCATCCAAAAAAACTTATACTACATATATCAGATGAAATAAAAATGTTTCCAAAAAACAATCATTTTTCTGTGGTGAAAATGAAAAATAGCCTAACTTGAATAAACATCGAAAATATTTGATCACATATTTTTTATTATAAATATTAAATTGGTGCGATTTTAAAAATAATTTTTGGAATTATATATCGTTTCAAGAATGGTCTTTGATTTGAGCATAGACTCTTTTGAAGCAGTGCTTCAGTTTCTTTAATATTTCAATTGAAAACTATTAAACTCGGCTGACAAGAAAATAAACTTAAGCTGTTATTCCTTTTTACTACAGATATACTTAAAACATAAAGTAGATTTACATCATATTTAATAAAAAAAACTTTTTTTAGGGTTTTGAGAGCGGATTAATGCTTTTTACTTTAATATTAATCAATTTCAATTCTTTTAGGTCAATCAAAAATCGAAAAGCTCTCTACTTAAGTAAAAAATGCTTTGAAACCACGTCATGATTTTTAGAAATCCCAACCCAAAAGTACGAAAAAAGTTGGCTTTGGTTATTTTCTAAGTTATAGTATCAAATAACATCTTGAAACTTTGATGAGTTGGAAAAATTTCTGCATCCCAATTTGTACTCACCGCATAAATATACCTTCTTTTAGAGAAATCGTAGATTTCATTTTGCAAGTGTTTTGTTATCTGTTGGAATAAAAAACGCGCCTAGTAGCAAAAAATCGAAGTACTTTAACGAGTTGAAAAGTCAATGAGTTAAATTACGAAATAGCTGCATAATATGAACCAATCGTTATGCTTAACGATTTATGCATAATAAATCTAATAATATTTGACCTTTAGTTGCTTACAATAGAATTATCACAACTATTACTTATTTATTTTTAAGTATTTTTATTGTTATAAATAGTTATGAAAAAATTTAATAAAATTAACAATTCAATTAAAACTTCGTTTTAGACATATATTTTCGCGCTGATTTTTATCAGTTACCACAAAATTTAAATGCCAAATACATAAATAAATACAAAAGCAAAAATCGCTTCATATCTTTCGTGAATAGCAAACAGCTACAGATAAAACGCCTAAAATTATCATAAGTAAAAAGAAACGCAAAACAATCATTTGATATGCCAAAAATGTGTTACCTTTTATGTTGACGTTGAACTCACACTTTTCTGTAGTCAAACACAAAATATAAATAAGTTCATAAGTATATAATAAATAAATAATAAATAAAATTTGTGCGTGATTTTGAAATCAAGATTATGATTCTTTTTTGACGTTTCTTTTTTCTTGAATTCTTTTTTTTTTTTTTTGTATAAATGTGGTTTTATTTATTACCATGGCTGAAAATTGTCTTGACCCAAACTCATTGTCAGAGCGCAGCAACAGCAACCGAAATAACAGTAGTTTTATTTTGTTTTTTTTTTTTTAAGCGTAAGTAAGGTAACACCGATAATGTTAAAATATATATTCATCAATCATCGCCAAAAACCAAAAACAAGAAGAAATATAGAAAAATAGCAAAAAATTTTAAAAAGCTAATAAGAAATCAAAAACAATAATGAGAATTGCTAAATTTATGCATAAATACGTAGACACAATAACAATGTTTAACACACATTTTTAATAACAAATTTAGTTTTATTCTTTTAATTCGAATTTTGTGAAAAGCATTTCATTTTAATTAGTGTGGCCAGAATCGAATAGTGGGTTTTGCAAATGTAACTTTTTGTAATAATTTGTAACGTTTCTTAGTGCTAAAATGTTCAAGGTTAAAGTGAGCCCTGCGCCCACAAAATATTATCGTGGATTCTTTAGTTCCTAAGTTCATCATATCTCATAAAAATAAATTTATTCAAAATAAATTTGTTTATGAAAAAAAATTGCACTACTCTTTCTGTTCATGGAGGCGTGCTCAATTTTCAGCCTATACGTTAGGTTTTTGAGGTATTTGCATTTGAAAATTTTGGAAAGTTCCAATTACTTTAAAGAAAAGAAACATTTTTAAGTTCACTGCAGCATTTGAGAAAAAAAAATTTGTACTTCATCAAACTTACAATAAATTAAATTATTTTTCTAAAATACATATATCTCAAAAATAAAATAATATAGAAAAGTTCAAACTTTATGCGAATGCTCTTATATCTACTTTCATTCAAAATTTTGGACACAAAAACGTTGCAATAGTTTAGTACTATTTTGTTGCTTAAAAGAAACTGTAAATGTTATCTGAACTGAACAACAAAATTATAATTATAAATTTATAAAAATATTATAGTGTGTAATTTTTGTTGTCATAAGTAATTTTTGTTTTTCCAAAAAATCGCTAAGTGAAGGAAAAATATTATTGTTGTTTTAAAAAGTAACTGCATATTTTAAAAAGTATTGCATTTTTTTTTGAATATTATATGAGTAAGTTATGAACCTTCGTCTACACTCTTTTTTTCAAATGAATTATACAAGAAATCGGTTTTTTGGTCCTAGGTTCAGATTTTGCGGTAGTATTGAGAATTTCAGGTATGAATTTTTTTGTATTTGACTAGATCTACAACCTAAATTTTTCTTCTTTTTTAATTTTTTTTAAGAATGGATCTTGATTTCAGACAGGAATAAGTTTATGTGAACTTGTTATTGAATTGATGGTGTACAAATTAATTAATTGTAAAAGTATAATGTAAAATTGTTATTGTAGGTAATTAATAAAATGAATGAAATTGAGGAAGTTGTTGATCTTGATCAGAACTCTTATAGAATATAGCTTTTTAGTATTTTTGCAAAAATGTATAGAGGATTCGAAATGGTATTTTGTCCGGATATTTTTTAAATTAATTTATTTTATTCTATTATTTTTATTTCCCGTTATTATTTAAAATACTGTAATAAAATTATAATTTTTCCACTGAAAAATAATCTTAAATAAATAAAAGAGAAATTAAATTTTTATTAATTCTTTTCTTCTTCAGCTACTAGCTAACATTGATATTTTTGTGTGCGCTTTACATTTACTATAATGCCATAAAATTAAGACCTCAAAATCTTTACTAAATTATACAAAATTATACACATTATTATTGACCAAAACACGTTGCTACCTTTTTTTGGTATCTGAGTGTGGAGGTGTTTAAGTTTAACAAATAAATAAATAAAAGAGAACCACCCGCGCAATACAAATACCAAACATGGTAAAGTATATAAAAATAGGTATAAAAAACTAAAATTTATTTGAAATTGTTGCCGCAGAAAACTCAAAAAATAAATAAAGAAACTTCAGGAAAGAAACTAGAATCAAAGTCACTTAGCTATTGTTCTAATTTTGACACTAGCTAAAAAAATGAATGCTAAAAAATAAATCAAAAACAAGAACACGGTTATTTTAATAATTACTTTCAAAGAAATGAGTTGCCAAAATTTACTGTAATTACAAAATATTT
This sequence comes from Toxonevra muliebris, assembly GCA_963691655.1. Classification (NCBI taxonomy): domain Eukaryota; kingdom Metazoa; phylum Arthropoda; class Insecta; order Diptera; family Pallopteridae; genus Toxonevra; species Toxonevra muliebris. The sequence continues at coordinate 90,718,496 of OY829328.1, forward strand.
GTGAAAGAAATCATTAGGAAAAATACATTGAAAAAAAATCGCAAAAATTTCTCATCACCACCACTTGAAAATGTCAAGGTGAAAAAGTATTGACATCTTAAGTGTTACCATATGTTTGTGACAACTTCATTTGTAGGTTTGGGGTTTACATAAACAACAATAAGATTATGAACAAGAAGCATAATGCTGTAATGAAAAATAAGCTTAGCAGGTAGACGAGACGCCTTCTTTAGCTTCTTCTTCTACTTATCAAAAGAAGGAACTAAGAATTTATTTTATTTTTTACGATTTTCTAGTTGATTAATTGCTGAAATATTCAAATGAAAAGTGTTTCAAATATGCCTACAAGGGATTACGAGTCTTGTTAGAAAATGAAATCCACTTTTGGTTTTCAAGTTGAGTTCATCTCAAGCGTTAAATTTAGGCATATTGTTTGCTTCAGTATCAATTTAACTTTAACGCTCGACGAAAAAAAGTGTGAAATATTTCAACAAAAAATACAACATTCATTTCAAAAAAGATCAAAAGGGTTTAATATGATTGATTGAGAGGAAGGGAGAGTGCCACGATGTGTCTTGGGTTCATTGAAAATTTATCACTTGAAATTGTGTATAATTATTAAAATATAAAATTGGGAAAAGAATGAAAAAAGTTTAGATTCTTTGTTTTTACATTAATTACATTCAGAATTAGTGATGACCACGTAATATACACTACCAAAGAAGCTATGTGGAATTTCAAACCATGTACGTAGACAGACAAAGGAGATACATGGGCCGAAGATCTCCATCAAAAAAATTAATTTTAAAACTTAACACATTTTTTCCCACTGGGTGTGTTGTGAAATCATAATTTGATTACTATATCACTACATTGATGGGCTCAAAAGTGAATGTGAAACAGATGTTTTTATTTTCCAAAACCAGAATTTCTATTTTGACCTAAGAACAATGCAAACTATTTTTTACTGATTACAATAAATTAGAGGTGTGATTTTTTGCAGTATAATAAAAGCAAACATTTCGTTTTAGTAAAAATTAGAAAATTAATAAAAAGCAACAAATTCCTGAAAGAAAATTTCCTTTCTCCATAAATTTCTGAAGCAAAAAAAAGGAAAAAAACAGAAAAGACAATTTATTATGTAAAAAAGCATAAAAAAATATCTTTGAAATGATCACGTTACTTATGCGCGATCACAATCAAGTGGGCAGCATATTGCAATCCTGATGCCACCACTAGAGTAGGTACATAGAAAGCATGCGAAAGCATTCCAAAATGTTCAAGTCAAGTATAAACTAAGTAAACTAAACTCATGAAAACGAGAAGTTTTTCATAAACCAGTTTCATAATAAAAATAGTGCAAAATTCCGGAAATATTCTCTTTAAATCGCCTCTGAACTGAAAAAGCGCTTAGAACAAATCGCAATTGCGCGCCTAATGTAGGCGATTAGGCGCTGAAGGGAACCAGCACACAAACGTACACACATACATATATTTACCCGCTGCTACAACCTTCCATTTTTAACGATCTCTTCGTACAAGTAGATGCCATTCACGAATACATCAGGGATACTTACATACATAGCTACTTACTCGCATACTACTAAGTACCTACCTAAGTACGTTTGTATGCATGAATGTGCGATTTTGCGTTTGTGCAATAAAAAGGTAGTAAAATAAAATAACCGTTGCCAATTCAAAAATTGTTACTGCTGCTTGCTGCAGCTATTACTGATAATCAAGTTGCTTATTGCGAAGAACAGTGAGCAGCGAAGGATTAGAAGGGGAGCGAGCGTTGAAGAGGAAGAAGACACAGAAGCTAATGCTACAACCAAGTAAAAGTGGATAGGCATCACTTGGGACTTCACAATGAATACCGTTGCGCATTGTTGCAATACTTTTTTTTATGTGGTACCATGCAGTTTTGTGGTATGCTACAGTTAAAGTTAAAAAAAGTAAAGAAAAACCTTTCAAAGGAAATTATTTTTATTCTAAAAATGTGGTTGTTTTCTTTTGGTGTTCTTTTTCTGCAAGCCTTTCTCTTGCTATTTCTTTCCACATTTTCAATTCAATAATTTTTAAATATCTTCGTTAGCTGTTCATTCATGCATTTATGCTTTTTTCTCGTAACTTTAAAAGTGTAGAAATGTGGCAACTTTTTCACTTAGAAAAAGTAAACTCTTTGAAATGAAATACTTATGGGTGGGGGAAAAGCAAGAACATCAATGAAACCTTTTGCGTAAAGGCGGTGTGTTGGTAGTAGCTATAGAGATTAGACTAGATGAGTCCGTTTTTGGCAAGTGGGCGTGGAACTTTCCATACAAAGGAAATACTTGAAAATAAGAAACCGGGGAGCAATAGTCAAAAAGGCAATGATTGTTCGTGAGAAAAGGCGGGAGTAGTGATTGGGCAAAATGTAGCTATTTTTGGTAATGCACCGATAAAAACTCCGATTCAAACGAAATGCTCCAAACGGCATATATGGAGAATTATAACAAAGAAATCGAAGGTTTGAATGTTAAAACTCCAGTCGTTGATAGTATAAATTTGAGAAGAATGTTAACACTATTAAAAAAGTAGGAGTAAAACTGCTCATGCTCATATGGCCATTTCTTTTGCAAACATTTTTTGCTGTTGGAATTTTTATATTACCCAAACTTTGTCAATGCTTTGCCTAAGATATATCGAAACTAGAACTAAGACCAATGGTCAACCTTACCTAGAATAGAGAGAATCTGAAACTTTTTACCAAACTATAATGGGAAGACACGTTTCATTACCTGCTGATTATTTCCATCTTTCATAAATTTTTACTTCATCAATATCTTTGGATTTTGAATTTTTAAAAGCATGAAAATTATTTTCCAGAGTATATGGACATAAGTTTAAGTGAATCATTATCTGTAATACTTCTGTCATACATACATAGTTCACTGTAATTTATCACTAGATGGCATTGTCATTTTTGACAATACAACTATGATACATAGTTGCATTATTGAAAAGCATTAGTAAATATTGCATAATTGACATTTACTACATTTATTTGCTTGTGCTCACCTTCCCAGTTGGGCTATCAACTAAGACCTTCAAAATCTGAACAAAAGCAACAAAAAAAAAATTCTCACAAATAACAATAGATTTTCCAAAGTAAACACATGCATATTGTCAAAAATCAACGAAAATATTTCGCATACAAAAATGACAATTAATAAACAAAATGTACAAAAAACGTGCGAATTTGTTAAATATTTGTGCTGGCAGGCAGCTCAGCTCACAAAAAGCCCATTAAAATGCAATGGCTGTTTCCGGACGATGTTGACAAGAAAGAAATATCAAAAAAAAAAAAAAAAAAAACAAAAACTTAAACGTAATCGTTCAAAATTAATTATAAACTAATTTTTCGACAATTGTGCGCAAAAAATTGATTTGCAAACATAGTAATTTTCACAGCAGTTAGCCATGAAAATTCTTTTAATATTTACTAGTTACCAAAATAATAATAAAGTGCAACTTTATTTTGATGTTTATGCTAGTTTTGGCCACTTTGATTTGGCATTAGTCAATTGCCAATTTGATGCGCTTTTTTTGTTGTTTTTATTTGTTCATATATATCTTTGTATGTGTTTTGGTGTGGTGAGGTTTCTATTTTTGTTTAATATTTCATTCATTTCTATTTATTAGTTAATTTATTGTGTAATTTTTATTTCCTGAATTCATGAAAGAAACAAAAAATAAAAACATAAATAAAATTTAATATCTACGTATTTCAAACCGTAAGGTTATTTTTTATATAAGTGGCATCGATGGGTTTCATAAAATTTTTAAAAATATCATATAGGTTAATTAATACCTATATATTTTTTTATTGTAACTATGGTAAACAAAATAATTCTAAAGAATCTTTGAAGCAGGCTTTCTTCATTTCATTTAGAGTTATTAGGGGAAAATTCATTTGTCTTAAAGGTATGGAATTTCAATAGATCAAGACACTTCAGCATAAAATTAATTTCCAGAAATGAAATTATACGCCGAAAAACAATTTTAAACCAATGAATTAGTACACATTTAATTAGAAACTAATTTCAAGCTAGTAAATAAAATATGTATTGCCTTTTGTACTAATGTTCATCATCCACCTGTTTTCAGCATTAGCTATTAAACACATGGAATCGCTTGCTAGAATAATAAAATATAGTTAAATTATTTAACCCTGAAATAAATTCATAGTTCTGTTATCATCACTTGCGATCATGAGATATTCAATTATAATTTAGTTACAATGTATTATTAAGTAATATTACTGTTGTTTAATATTTATATCCGCCTTCCCATATTCACCTCATATATTCAATCAACCAAAAAAGTTATTCATTAAATAAAATGTACAATTAATACTTTTTAATTCTTTTTTATTTTTAGAAAAATTTAATTGAAATATACGTGAATTCATCTAAAATAGTTGTTAACTATTAGATATAATAATTATATGATTTAATAAATTGTGTATATGTACTTTAACTGATTCGTTGTTGTTGTGATTGCTGTTTTTGTATAGAAATCATCTTAATCCGAGAGAAACGAGTTTTAATGCTTCACTTTCAATGAATTTTTTATATTAAAGAAATATTAAATATTCAATTCAAATAAACTATTTGGTTCACCACAGCAAAACATAAAAAAAAATATTAGCTTACATGTGTGTGTCTATGGGTGTGTGGTGAAAAGCTTTTATTTTATGTATTATTGAAATTTAGCTAATAGTTACAAATAAACACCTGTTGGAATCTTGTTGCAAATATTTATGTACAGGTAGACCTCGCTTAACATTGTCTCGAGAATTTTCAATTTAAACTAAAAGAAAGGATCGTAAATTTTCGGTGTAGCGCAGATCAAACTGGACACGCTTTATCATAATCCATTATAAACTCAATATTGAAATATTGATTAGGAGCTTAGCAAATTAAGACAGCGATATATATGTCTGTGTACATATATACATTAGACTGCACACAAAAAAATCAGCGACATAAATAAAGAGCACAGGCCACATGTGTACGATACTCCGAAAATACGATGCGGATACGCAAAAGAAAAGCATAGTGTAGGACAGAGTAGACATAAGATAGATAATTGGGCTTGTACTGAGGGGATGGATCTAAAATTCACAGTACGTGCAAGAGTGGTGGAAGCCTTATTTTCAATAAGGGGGAACAGTGCATAAGCGAAAACAACTGAATTGACTTCTCCAACTGTTGCCAATCAAGGCAACTAATGATAAAGAAAATTACAGCATTTAGCAAATTTAAATATGTCAGATATAAAATGCAGCTTAATGTTAGCGAAAATTCACAAATTATGATAATTCAATTATAAATCTTAACAAATAATTTTTTACTCTAATTTTATTAGTTTTACACAAAAGAAAGCTTCGACTTACATTCTATTAACAAAGAAAAAAAAACAAGTTCACCTTTAAAACAACCTCAAAACACTAGAAGTCGTCAATACAAAAATGTGGTGAATTCATTTAATAGCTCGCGAGCACACAAAAAATCTCAAGAATGTTTGGGCGAGCTGGTTTCGCTTGTTTACTAAAAACAAAACAAAACAAACAAAAACCAAAAAACCATCCCAACAACAAAACCCAAAGCAAAAACAAATTCATTCTCAAAAAGTTATAAAGTTATAGAGCAAAAATTGCCGGCTTATTTGCACGAATTTGAAATTGGCCTAAAGTTGAGGTGAGTGTCTGTTTGTGGCTGTGGTGAATAACAAGAAAAATAATAAACCTGTTGCAAAAACAAAAATTACTGAAGTTACTTTGAACTTCTGTGTGTGAAGTTGAGCATGGTGAGTTTATGTTTGAAATGCACCACAGCAGTCTCATTTTAGACGTGGTCGCGTAAACTTGGCTTTAATGCTTAACTGCGGTTAAAAATTGTAAAAAGAAAAACAAATTGTTTTGTTTTTGTGTTGTGTTGCTGTTGCTAAAAAACAAACAGAAAATGTAAAAAAAAAATTGACAAAATTAAACATTTTTGATCTGAAACAAAAAAGTGTAAACAAAAAATTTATTTGGACTTTAAAACTTGAATCAATTTGTACGTTAAATTGCAAAAAATATTGCAAAATTTATTTTTACGTTTCGGTTTACTTCTTTTGAATTTATTTATTTATTTTTATTGGCAAATGCTGTTGTGTATTTGAAAAAAAATTATAGCAAGTTGTAGTGCAACTATTTCATCACAAATATTTACATGGAAAAGCTCATCCTAAACTTTGTTTAAAGTGTAGCTTAATAAATTAACAAACTTAGAAAACCTATAAGTCTTTCACGCCCCCAGTGCCGCCCCTGTACCAGACTCGAACATCATCAATTCATTCATACTCATAACGAGTGTTTGCAATGTTCTTTTTTGCGTTTAACAAATTGTTTTAATGTGTTTTTTGTTTTTGCGATCTTAAATATTTACTCCGATTTTTATCATTAACGACTTTGAGTTGAATGTAATTTTTAATGCATTTTTATGACATTTATTTTTATTTAACGTTTAATTAACAATTTGAACAAGTGTTTTTTGCTTATGTTATGTTATGTTTCTGTTTCATATCATATGCAATTTCAAAGTTTAATTATTACAATCTTTCCAATTAATTGCTAAACTGTGTTTAAGTGTAAAAAAAACTAATACTTATATTTTCGATTAAAACTCGATTTATTGACGCCTTCTTTTTTAAACCGGTAAGTTGAATTTTTATTTAATTTTCAAAATAAGTTTTTAACTTGTACATAGTTAACTCAACAATATTATTAAATTTGACTATAATTTTCTATATAACAAAGGTTTTTTTAAACACTTTAACCTGCAACTGGTAATTTTTGTTTAATACTATTCTTTAATATCTTTTAATAATATTTCTTTCTCCAAATTTAACAAAAAAAAATACGAAATTTTATTAAAAATTGCTGATTTCATAGCACAAATTTTAAACTTTGTAAAATTTTAAAATGGGCTTAAAATTTTTTCTTATAATACATCATTAAAACATACATCTTAATCATAGTCTACTGCATTTGTGGTAGACAGATGCATATGCATACGTATTATGTTAACAATGATCTGAAACACACAACGCCTGGAGCATCTCCAACTGAAAGCAAAATATCATGATGCTTTAAGAATCTGAGCATTACTAGATAGACGATTAGAATATCATATTTTATTAGTTTTGAAAAATAAACGTAGTTCAAGGTAATCTCTCTATAATTCTAAGTTAAGCAAAGTCAAAGTCTTCTAAAATGTGTGTGTTATACTCATCAGCTGTATAATAGCTGTCCACAACTTTTCAAAAGTTTTACATGCAAATTTATTCGCTTTCAATCAAGTAAATCCAAAAACTTTCTGCCATAGTCCCATTTTTGTCTTTATATCTTTTTAAATTCAACACAAAGGGAATCTTAGAAATTTAAATTCTCCTATGGTTAAATGAATGATCACTTTCACATTATTCTTTTTCATTGAATGAAATGGAATAAACTGAAATGAGCTCATAATTGCTGGCATACGTGCAAATATGTAGGGGTTGTGACGCCATAACATACTTAGACAAACAGACAAGTATATCCCGATTTGGCATATACTGCTAAATAAATATATTTTAGAGAATGTTCCGACAGACAGACAGATTATCTTTAGATAAAGGAAAAAATATTTACTTTCTGTAGAATTAAAAAGTATTTTTATTTAAACGCTGCGCTTGTATATTACGTTTGAAGTTTACTTACACTTGTGCATTTATATTTAAAGCACGTTTTCTATTTCTAAGCTATTGAAATTTTAATTGTATATGTATAGCAGAAAAGTAACACAATTTCGCATATTTATAATATGAATGAAAAAAGTAGAAAAAACAAATGTAAAACCAATTCCAAAAATAATGAATGAAACTGACTCATAAAGCTCTGATGAGCTGACGAACTCATGCCATATTCATATTTAGAAAAGCATTTATTTAGTTTAGTATTTTTATTGTCACTAATATAATAATAAATTGGTGAATAGAAAAAACGAAAAAAGTTTATAAAATATTTAATAGAACTTGTAAAGCTTCCCATTTTGAGAATGTTAGTTGAACGTCAAAGTAAGATCGGTATTGAAGAAATTTAAATTAAACAAATATAACTGATATTAATGAAGTCAGTTTTTGTAATTTGCTATTGAGTCATACATAGATATGAGTTTAAAAATATATTAGTCCCAAGGGAAAAAGGAAAAACTTTTACTTTTAGAAAAATTGAGGCAGAATTCTTGATTACTAATATTTTTGAACAATATTCAATATTCTTACATATTTTTTACGCCCGCACAGTGAAAAAAAAGCTTCTCATGAGAATTCTAAAGTACATTCTGGGTTAAAACGCTACCGGATTTGCATTTCTGAAACAATTCTAAATTTTGTGATTTGCTTGAATGTTATCGTATTAAATTTTCTTCATTATTCCTCCAAAGTGTCTCACCAATCGATTATACTACGACGTTTCTGCGTAGCACAGTATTGTCTTTAATTTCATAAAAGATGTAACAAATTAATTTTTGTGCATTTCTTTAATGCCATAAATCAAAAATATACTGTCAAATACGAGTATTTGAATTGATCTTTGTATGTGGAAAAAGACATAATTATATAATTATAATTATTATCATTTGTTCAATGCTGGATAGCTAAGGTATCATTTCCCTCGATGTTTTTCGAGATTTAATACTTTTATAACTCCACTCATTTTTGGAAATTAAAAACTATCAATATTGCTTAGAGTGTTGCTTAACCTGATTTTGCCTTCTGCTACCAGTGTATCATCATTATCGAAGTTTATGTATTTGATTTTTATACATTTTAATAATTTTCATATAATAACATCGTCTAAGCTGGCTACTTTCTTTTCATTGATTAGCTTTGATAGATTTTTATGGCTTTTTTTGTTGGCTTAAAATCTTTTCATGGTATTTAATAGATCTTTTCGTTTATTCTTTATCTAGAGTCGCATATTGCAAACGTAGCATGTTTATAATTGAATCATTTTTTTTTATGGCTTTTGTAAGTTTTAAAATTTCGGTCAGAATTTTTATCGATGAATTTTTAAACATTGGAATTAAAATGTAAATTAGAGAGTTGATGTTTGTGTTTTTTTGTAGCTTTCCTTCCGGCAGAAATGCTGAAAAATTTTAATGGCAAAAGTTTTTGTTTTTGTTATTAATGCTCTTGTAATTTTCGTAAGCGTTTTGTACAGTAAAGTAGGTAATGAAAAAACTAAAAAATTTAAGAATTTTGTTAATCTTTTTTGCTGTTTTTGGTTGGTATTTAACGGAAGAAGAGTTTTTAATATTAAATTTATTGGACTTAATATCTGTCGAACGGAAATCAAAATATTGAAAGTGTTTCAAGTGAAAGTAGAGTAGTTTCCGAAGTTAGCAATCAAGCTAACTAATGTAAAATGACAGACAGTTTTTTCCCCTTTTTTTCTGCTTCATTTCAAAGACTTTTGGCTGCGCCTCTCCCATTAGTTTATGATGGATAAACTTAATTAAAATTTATAATTTGCTAATGAAATGTGCCCTAAATGAGGTGCGTGTTTATTTTGAGAGGCATAAAAGCACAGCATGCCACAAATTTAGGTCTAACTAAGAATAAACATTCAGAAAAAGACAAAAGACCTGATTAATTTATGAAGGTTGCGTATGCGCACGCACGCTCTAATAGATTGTTAGCCAGCCATATGCTTGTTTGGTAACGCTATTCGATAAATTTATATACAAAATTTTTCTGATGAATGATCGAGGTTACATCTTCTTTAATTTCCAAGTTATTTGGATATAACTTTTGTTTCTGGATTTTTTTCTATAACATTAAAATCGTCACTAACTCGACTATGAAATTCGAATAAGTAAAAAAAATTAGTCGACTTTTACGTTAATGTCTATTCCTGTGCCATTCTAGCCAGTTAGCCTTTCTGAGCATTTCTAAGCGGGTAGAATTTTCAAAGCATGCGACGGCTCATAAGTATGAAAAAATATGCTAATTAAATATTTTAAATTCAATAAAAAAAATATTTAAAACTCTGCAAAAACTAACAAATTCTCTAACAAAGCGGCTATAATAAATCCAAAAATTTGAAAATCTTACATTGGCAATTTCGAGTGACATTTCTTTACGTTTTTTTCTGGTTTTGCTTTGTTTTAGTCAAATTAGAAAGCAACCAAATTTGAATTACAAATTTGAGAACAATAAAAAATAAGTATAAATTTAAAAGTTTTTAAGCGAAATTCTTAGAACAAGAACATTTTAATCTACAATAATAAATATTAATTTTTGTATTTTTATTAAAATTAAAATGCGTATTGCGTATAAAATTTTTACTACTCCCTACCATTCTAACCACAAATTAAGAAAAAAAATAAACACAAGATTTTGAAGGTCAAGTGTTAGTTTTGTTTTTCACTTGTTACGCTAATTTTCTTGATGATTTTATTATAAGCATGAAGATTTAATTTTAATGCTTCTATTTTTATGTATGTAACTCTTTGTTTTATTTTTGCTTATTGTTTTCTTGGCAACACAAATTTTCTCAGCTTTTACAAATTTTATAAACTAACTTTGTGTTTTTATTGCCACTAATTTGTATATTATTTAAAATTAATTAATTTTCGGGTTATTTTCGCACGTCACAAATGCACGCGCAGAAACGAACAAAAAAAATGTTGCAATAAAAACACCAAAGTCTTCCCAGGCTTTTTTCAGTTTTAGTTTCATTTGCCGTTTCGTTTGACTAATTTTATTTACCAACAACAAAAAACAATAAAAGGGTTAGCTTATATTCAGGCAATAAAAGACATGAAATCTTTGCTTTGTGTTTTGTTTTTGTCTTTCAAAATTAAGTCATCAAATTACCAAATTGGTAACAACATTCAACATTCATTTGAAATCGATCGATTGTCTCCAGCTTAGCTTCCCATATTGCGGTGTTTATGAATTGATGATGATCTTTTTTGATCGGTTACTTGCCTCTCTCTCTACCTCGACCTACTACCATCACTGATCGTGTTGTAGGTCTCAACAACCAAACAGCAACGGCCATTGATCTTTTTCTTTGTGCTTCTGTATTAACTGCTCTTCTATACCCAGATTGTATGTATGTAGATCTGAGGAAATTCCATCACTGCACAATCAGAAGTAGATTTAAATTTAGAAGAATCATGATTGGAATCACAGAAAAATTGTGAACATATTTTTACGGAAGCAGTTCGATTTGCATACTTTCAATAAAGAATTGAGTTAAAAATTTCTGAATTATTGTATGAAAAGACTAAAAGTAAGGGAAAGCATGAACAAAGCCAAAAACTAAAATGCATCAACATAATTGGCAATAACTACTTTTTCACCTGTAGCTAATCTGATAGCAAGTTGGGACCGTTCAGATTCAGCAGCTCTCATATGATCAAAAAGCAAAACTTACTTGATACTGTATATATCAGAATACAACTGACCGGGTCTTGTTTAATTGAGAAATTTGGTACTGAAATGACAACCAGTCTATGACTCTTCATGTAGCACATATATTTTTGAATCTGGAGGTACGGATGCGAATCCCGGGAGTTTGCGGTCATTTTTCAGATCTTTTTACAAATAAAATTAATGAAAAAAAAAAAACAATATTAAAATTCAAATTTTTGAATTACCTTAAGATTCAATTTCTCAATGAAATTTAACATAATAAGTAATATTTCATTTGAGCGCCACCAGGAAAATAAAAAATAGTAAAATGTTAAATATATTTATTTTTATTTGTATTTTCGACTATTTTTCAAATATTAAATTTTTTTCGATGTTGCCAAATTTCAAAAACTTGAATTTCGGCAACAATATCGCATGCATCATATGGTTCATTCATTGGGATCAAACAACAGAGAATGAAACCAGTCCCAACCCAAACAACAGAATGGAACCAGTCTCAACAATGAGGAATTAACGACACCAAAAGCTGAAATTATTTTAATTTCGAAATTATGTAGGCTACTAGTAGAAAAGGTAAAAGTTAAATAAAATATTAGGGATAAACTTTCAGCTTTCCTCTAAACGATGAATCAAAAACAAGATTTAAAGTAGTGAAAAAATTAAAACATCCCTTCGGAAATGTCTGGATCCGCGAATGGTTATGGATATCTCAAATGACATTAAAATAGTTAATTATGCAAATTATAAAATGGTAAAAAAATATTTATTATTTATTAGTTATGGCAAATGGTTAGCTAAAAAGCTCAATAAACAAGTTTATATGCAAAAATAGTTTATTTAAATTTTTTCGTAGAAAAAATTAGTTTCTTTAAATTTTTAAATTAATACAATAAACTGACAATAAAAATTTGCCATTGCTGCTGAGCTGCACTACGCTTATTTCACAAAAAAACAGAAATCATTTTTTGATAGTTTTTGAAAAAATTTGCATGAATTAGCAAAAATTTAATCAAAGTAACATAAATCATTTAGTTTATTGTTATTGTTAGCTGAATTTATGAAGTCTAAGCAAAACAAAAAAAAAAAAAAAACGACGACTGAAAAAATCTCAAATCATTAAAAATCAAATTTACATAATACGTTGCCATTCACCGAAAGATTTATATACATAAGTAGTTAAGTAAAAGATTTCAAGAAAAAATGTATGCATGTAACCACATACAAAATAAAAATAAATCAATATGAAAAATTATTAATTGCAAGAAAACTTACTTGCAGTTAGAGTAAAATACAAAAACCACAATTAAAAACTCAACATATTTTGAACTAAGCTTAAACAAATAAAAGCCACGTGCCCCACAGCAGCTGCAACAAAGAGACAAGTTATTGTTGCTGATGATGGCGATGATGACGATTGCAGCCAAAATTGTGTGTGTGTGTGTGTGTGTGTATGTGCACTTTAAAATTTACGCGGTCAAGTGCTGACTTGATTTTTTAATTATTGTTGTGGTTTAAATCTGGTTTACTTAATTTTAAAATGTAAATATGTATGCTTGAATGTACGAATGTGTATGTATTTATCAGCTTCAGTCTGTCCGCATGTGCCTACCTGCCTGTCTGTCGGCTTGACTAGAGTTGCCCTGCCTTGCTGTTGTTGTTGCTGTTGACATTGAAATAAAGTTATATTGCTGTATGTATGTGTGTATGTAGAGTTTATTTAATTTAAGGAAGTTTATGTTTATTTTTCTTTGGTCTTTTGAACGATTTTTTATTTGAAATAATTTTAAGTAAATTGACTTTGAATTTATTTCTTTAAATTGACAAACAGAAAATGATTTAACGGAAGTTTTTAAGCTTAACTGAGCTGTACCAAGTTTATCTAGTCTAGCAATTAGGCAGGTAGGTAGTTGTTTAACGGCCGTAGGCTTTAATTGAAGGGTTCCATATTCAAGGTGTGCAAATTTGTTGTAATAAAATTTGTAGCTCAACTTGAGATTTTTTGTTTATTACATACATACAAAAAATATCAAATTACAATTTAACGCCCTGTTGATTGTATCTCCTTCTCAAAAATTTGTATACGTTTAAGCAAAAAATTAAACGCTTAAACACTTGAGTAACTTCTAATCGAGGCTTTTGATTCTTTGCCATAAAATCAGTGATTTTTATAATGTAATTTAATATGCTGGGAACTTTAGTTATTGAAAGCGACTACACTGTAATTTATTAAGTTTATTACTTCATAAATAACAGAACAAAATTTGATAAAAAGGAAATTGTATACTCAATAAATCAGTAATGCAAGATTCTTAGAACAAATATCTGTAGCATTTACTAAGGAATTGATTTCACACTAATAAATCAAACCATTGTAACTGAGGTCGAGCGTATTTATTATGCCCTGAAAGAGAATTTCGGGCAACATAGTCCCATACCTGGCAAGTAAAGATTAGAGTGTCCTTTGACATATCCTCATACTTTCCAAGCTGTTTTCTTTCTCTTCTTATTGAGTTTAGGCATTCATCGATTTCATTGACTGGCGAAAATCACATTTCGCAATACTTCTCCTAATAAATTTTGGAACTATTACTCTTTAAATTATTTAAATAATAACAGCAAATTCTTCTAACGGTATTCCAGTCGAAATATCACACGCTGAAAAAATCTGAAACTTAATTTTTATAATAATTGCTCTCTCTCTCTCTCTCTTCGTCTTTTTGTTTCAAATACTCAAATACTAACTATGTATTAACCTTCTTTCAGCGGCAAGCTCTCATCAATTACTAAATTAAATTATTATATGTTTTTTTTTTTAGAAAAAAAATAAGGATACTTTAAGCTCCATACAGTTGCGGGCAATAAAAATGCAACTATTATCATTGTAAGGCTTAATCCCACATATCCTAAAAACGGTTTGAACTAGAACCTTAAAACTTCGTACACATATTTACTAGAATCTATTCTTGTTTGTCAGCATTATCTTGATCTGGTAATTCATAAAACAAAAAAATTACGACGACCACAGAAAACGTGCGTGCAAAAAATTCAAATCCCCTGATTTTTTTTTATTCCAGCAACTGCAGTAAATTTACGAAAAGATATTATAGCTTAAATTAATATTATGTGATCGGAATTATATACAGGTTAGGTTGAAGTGGCTGTCGAGAGACACATTTAGGTCTGAATTGTGATACCACGTAGTTTGGACCTACAGTTTAAAGCCGATTCCGAACGGCGGTGTAGCAATTTTTTATCTGCTTGTTGATTTCACGGGAATCGAACTCGAACCTCCCGGATGAAAGTCTAGTGCACTACCCACTACACTATCGAGGTCGTTAATTATAAAAAAAAAATTATGCATATGTTATTTAAAAATTCGGGAACAACCAATCAAAATTATATTTCCACTATATATATTTTATTCCATATCATTATAGATAATCGCTTTTTCCAGCATTGTCGAATCAAGATAATGAAAATATGTGTATGCAATTTAATAAAGGCTCAAGGTCCACCTGTTTTTAAGATATGCCCGATTAAACTTTACAGTGCTAGTAGTTGCATTTTTATTGCTCGTTACTGTATATCTGGATAAATTAGGCCCTTATGGGTTAAATAAAACAATAAATCGTTATACTCCAAATAGCGATTTGCAAATGCTTTCAATAAAGTCATTAAATTGATAAATTGGCACTCGATCGATCTATCGATCTAACGATCCAACGACAACGATCGATCTCAGCTAATCATACATGTTGTTTTATTTTTTTCGTTTGACGGGGAAAGAGAGGCGGTTGTTTTGTTATGTGTGATACTTAAAAAGATAAGCCCCGAAATTCCAACAAAAATAACAACAAACAACTCGAAAAATCTAATTAAAAATTTCCAAGAATTATTACTGAGTCAAAAATAACAAAAAAAATTAAATGCCTTCAGGCTAAAAAAAAAAAATACTCCAAAGGGGAAAAAGCGCCAGCGAAAAGAACAAAGAGCCAACAGTGGAAAAATAGCAAAGAAAAGAAAAGAAAAGAAAGAACAATAAAATCAACTTGAAAGAATGAAAAACAAAAACAACTTGAAATTTTTTTACAGAAGTTTTAGAAAGCGTTAGAACGCGTTTCGTTTTTGTTTTTGTTTTCTGACGCATTGAAGAATGAACCACGCAAAAGCAAAAATCAATGTGGAGTATACGCAGCTATAAAAATTTTTTTTATCTTAAAAAGATTTACTTAATATTGCTATTTACTAATTTTTTGTAAACAAATAAAGAAAAAACGCACATTACCAAAGTTTCGTAATAATAATTCAATAAAAAAAATAAAAAACATTAAACTTTAAGCTTTTAATATTCCCCGGAGGATGCGCGGCTGCTTCAGTTACAGTTAGCTGCAAACTGCTGCAAGCCTTATGCTTTTCATTTATACGTATGATTGTGTGTGCATGTGTATGTGTGTTAATTGACTTATTGTAATTTTTATTTTTCATATTCTCAAAAATCTTGAATTCTTTCTTCATTTTCAACTGTAGGTACTTTTAATGTGTGTGTGTGTAGGTTGACATTTTATTAATGTGTATGTGTGCGTGATGATGTCATGTGGTTGCTAATTTGGTCAATAACCATGTGTTTTTGTTTCTATACAAATGTGCAGTGTGAGTGTTGGTTTTTATACAATATAATAAATAATTTATGTGCTTTTGTAATTTTATGAAAACAATAATAATATTGCGTTTTTTGAATCAGAAAAATCAAGTTTTGTTCTTTAGAGTTTATGTGTGCTATAAATGAAAGGATTTAAAATTATTTTAAAGATTGTTGCAACAACAAAGCCTTTAAGAGAAATCTGTTTATAGCTAATTAATTATTATTAATTTGTTTGGGGTTAAGCACCATGTCCTAAAGAACTATTGCGTATTCCTATCAGCCCTATTGTCCTTAAAGGGTTATGGTGGTATAGCTAATTTAAACCAAGACGAGAAACTGTGCTGAATTACGAATTGATTTCCGCTCTATTTATGGCAAAGTAGTGGTCTGGGGTGTTAAATCCCTCACATTTAAACTGAAAGTTCATTAATTTTTTTAAATACTCTTATGTTCAAGGGGCGCACGTTGGTATAGTATGGAAAGCAAAACGAGTTTCGTGTTTTATCTGTGGAGCAAGAAACATCCGATCTAAAACTCGGACTAGGAACGTCGATGTGATGAAATTAATTTAATCTAGAAGATTCAGCAAGAAATTCAATTTGGAAAATTTATAGGTTGATTTAAAGCTTCTCTAAACAATTTAATCGTCCAGAACATCAGAATTTCTTAATTATTATTACTTGGCTGCTTTTACTTTTCCTCGCTATTGGTAGAGTCGTTCCCATTAACGTCCGAATTCTTGAAGCGTTACTTTCGTTTCTCTTTAGTATAAATTTGAACAGCCACACATTTTTTACAGAAAGTATTAGTAACACTAAACAAACTAAAGACTTTTTGTTTATATATGTCATAAAAATAAATTTCCTAAGAAATAACTAATATTTCTTAGTGTGTATGTGTGTGTTTATCCACGCAAAATAATGAATAACATCTGCAAAAAAAGTTTTAAAAGTTGTTGTTTTTGTTTTTAATTTATTTATTTTGCTGGCAAACAAATAAATATAATTGACATTTACTCAATTATTCAATATTTACATACACAGACAAAAAATGCGGCATCGTAGTAGGAGGCAAAAGAAGAAGGTGTAGTTTCTTGAACTGCAAAAGTTCAGAAAGAAAACCAATGAACGGAAAGAAAAGTTATTGGCGTCGAAGTGTCAAAGTGACTCAATGAAATTGACAAATTATGTTTAGAATTGCTGGGTAAATATGAATATTTGAGATATGAATATCTGAATATTTACCTTATAAGGATAAGGTGGCCAGGCGGATGTGCGACTTGCGACAACATTAAAAAGCAAATTTTTGTTAAGGGAGACTTAAACAGTATGAAATTCTAGCATCATATGGATATTGCTGCAACTAAGGAACGCTGAATGGTATCTTCTAATTAAACACAAACAGTTTTTCTTAGATTCTTTCTTTGGACTGAAATGATGTCCGGTTAAAAATCGTTCGCATTAAGAAAGTCTTCAATATTTATCATTATATATTCTTGATAAAATATGAAAGCAAAATTATTTTACAGACCATAAGAGTTAAAAATGCAGGGCGACTTCGTGCTACTGCTGACTGTGAGCATGAACAAAAGAACAAAAACAATAATTAAACCAGCACATTCCATACTCGAAATATAATATGCTCATAATTTGAATGTGTAATCCAACTAAACAAAAACAAAACAAAAACAGAGCCAAACACAATGCAGTGAAAACTTTATGCTTAAAAATGGAAGTTGTAAGCTTTATGGATTGGTGTACGGAAATAAATAAACAAGGCAGCAACAAAAAAGCAAAACAAATTTGTAGTAAGAAATAAATAAGAACTAAAAATGTATGTATGACATCATAAATTACAACAATAACAACATGAGCATTTAACCACCCATGTATGTATGTAAATGTTATAAATATTGCACACGCTGTGAAAATTTACAATACGGTGGCAACATCATTGAGACGCTTGTTTCTTCTTCTTTTTTTACTGTCTACCTTCACTGTACACAACCTTGAAAAGGGTCAATGCCAATGACGTCAGCCAAAAAGTTTTCAAGAGGATCAAAAGAAAAGTTTTGATGTTTTTGCTTTTTGTGTTGCCAAAAATTTTCGCAATGATTCGAAAAAAAGTCGAAACAATCGAAAATTACCTTAAAAAGGAATTGAGCCTCATTAAAAATCTGAAATTCAGCCTTAAAAGATTATTCAATCATTATCTACAGTAAAACTTCAATTTATTTTTTCTGCTTTTATGTGTGCGAAGTTTGTTGTCCTCAATTCTTTAAAAATCAAAAAATTCAGAATAAAATTAGCAAACCAAAAAAAAAAATTTAAAAAAAAACAGCACTGAACTTGCTTGCCAAAAATGGTTCTTAACCTTGTTAAAGGTTGTCTGCTTTATTGTTGTTGTTGTTGTTATTGCTGCTGTTCTGAAACAACACTTTGAAGGTAACTAATTTAGTGATTGTTATTCAGAATTGTATTTGAATGACATTTTGATATTTTTATTTTCACTTAAGAGTTCTAACCTTAGGCTGCCGAATTTTGTACTTATAAACAAAACACTTGAGAAACGTTTATTTGACTTTATAAAGCTTATCGATATTATAGCATCAACGTTAAGTATTTTACATAAGTAGCTAATTAAAAGTGTAAAGGAATTGATGGAAAATTGGAAGCAGTTACTCACTTGCAGGTGTTAAGTACGCGTCTATGCCTTCAAGACGAATAATTTGATAAAAGAACTGTAAATTACTCAATGATATTCTGGAGAACTACAATTGAATTAAAATAAACTGTGTAGTTGAAGTTCTAGGAATTCTTTGCTTGTAAAACGATAAGTACATTTTGTTCCAAATAATAGACTAGTTCAGATGGATTCAAAGCTTTGAGTAGAAAATTGTGGAATTTTTGATTCCATAATAAAGGTTTAATATCAATATTTTCCAGATTTTTGTGACGAACTATTATTATTGTTATTAAATAAACAAAAACAAAGTTGTTTTTTGTGCAGCCTTTGCTTTTAACACAGAAGTGTGTGTGGTTTTATGCCACATATCTCGAGACATCCGAGGTAAGCGAGATACCCAACTTCTTAAGATGATAATTAAGATGACAGTAATTTGTAAGAAGTCTTGTAAGATTCAGGTCCAGTATTGTCATCTTCCATTTCAGACCAAACAGTATTCGAAACTTGTGAAATTTTTATTTTTCTATCACTCAATCATTCCAATCACTTCAAAGTATTTTTTTATAGAGTCAGGCAAAGGTAAATTCAAAATGATAAGTGTCAATGTCTTTTAAGGCCACCACTTTTGAGAAGATTTACATTAGGCAGCCTAAGGATGGTTAAACCAGCTTCCTTATTCACATTCAAGTGTAATGGGGGTAGTAAAGTATGCGTCTGCGTTTGCTGACCATCAATCTATTGCTTCATGGTCCATGGATTTGATAATAACCTGTACACCATTTTTGGTCTCTCTTTATTTACCGTATAAGCGTTGACAAGCATGAAATTCCGTCCTCGCTTTCTTAACAATATTAAATAAATGTGAGCACTTTTTAAGGGCCACCCCAAGATATTTAGCTTAAGATCAAGTTTCTTCTTAATGTGAAAGGAGCTAGTATTATTTTATTTTGGTTTATTGAACTGAAGAACTAAAGTCTCAATAGTGACCAATAATTCCATGTTTTTTGTGCTTCTGCAAAACTTTTCGAGAGTTTGAGAATAAGTACTCAGTCGTCATAATTCCACAAGTGTTTTGAAAATCTCAACATATGTTCAATAATAATAGTCTAAGCAACGCTTGGTTTGTTACTTTTAATTTTATTTTGCTAAATATTATGTACCTGTCAAAGTCTTTGATTCCACTTGTTAAAGGCAACACTTTTCGCTTCCATTCAACTCTTTGCTTATTTGCACAAAGTTAAAGATATCGACAAATGCAATCGTTTTTAGACAGAGGAGAAACCATTAATGTTGTAACACCCACCACAATAGCAGCTATAATAATAGCAACAACAATATAGCAACATAATAAACACACACTCATACACACAAAATTCATAATAAACAAGGTTAAGGGTTCAACAAGTTACTGTCTTCAGTCTTTGATTTTCAATGTATACATTGATGCTAGAGAAGAAGCATAGCAGAAAAAACACAAGTATTTTTAATTGCAAAAACATGTAGTATTGCAATATACTCCCAACAAAATAATATTGGTAAAATTGAAATGTTGGGAAAAGGGAGAGAGATAAACACAAGAAGATGACGTTTTCGTTGTCGATGATGATGACGAGGATGAGCATGTTGTGAATGAATTGAGGAGACGCCAGCGCCATGGCAATGTAGCTGCAACCTCACGTAGAAAACAGTTACCACAGTGGTGAATGTTGATGCAACAAACAATAAAAATAACAATAAAAATAACAATAAAAAAATATTATGAAAAAGCAGCATTGCAAATATTTTTTATTCCTGTTGCACAACCATCAAAAAAAGGTCACAGTTCAAACTTTTCTGTAGGAAAGCGGGAATTGCGTTTAAGTTGTTGATGTTTTGATGCACCCAGCCCACTGCATGTTGCAACACAATCTTAAAAAGTAACAAGATAGGCGCTTATGCTGTCAGTAGTTTGACGGTTTTATTCATAGTTACTTCAGTTTAGTTACTGTTTCAGTTTTAATCATTTGAAATCATCATAATTGGAATTTTTATCTTTCACTCGAACGTTTCTTCTTCTTTTTTATTTAGACTTTTTCATGAATTCAGCATAAAACTGTGCGCAAATTGGTGCAAAATTTTAAAGAATTTCATTTTGTCTCTTTTGCAAGACCTAAAGACTTTCTCAAATATCCGCACTCGAAGAAAGTGTGTGAACGAAATTAGTTACGCATACGCCGAGGTGTACCTCGTTATCACTTCCGGCTACTGCTCAAACTAAAACTTATCGACATCCAATCTATTTATTCCTATTTTTAATTTTTTCTAATTGATTTCACTTGTTTGCCTATTTGTTTTTGTTCACTAATTCCTAATGATTGATCGTTTTGTTTTTAAAATTTTCGGTTGTTTTCTTTGCAAGCAAATTGAAAATCAAAATTATTTCATCATTAATTTACTTAGCTGTTCGTGTCGTTTTGCGTTGATATCTTTGGCAAATATTAAAGCTGTATTTCTTTTTGCCGTTTAATGCTTTCTAATGAACGCTCTTTTGCTTGTTTTTTTAACACTATTAATTAATGAAGTGAAATTAGGTTTTTTGTTTGTGGATCATAAAATTTAATTGCTTCCAACATTTTTGGCAAGCATTTCATCTATTTGATTTTGATGAAAATATCATGTGTGTGTGTATGTGTATCTTTTGAGGTTTGTAGGTCCATTGCACATTTTAAGATTTTTAGCATTTGTGAAAAGAAGATCTTAATTTTTTTCTTCAATTTTCAAAACTTTCGTCTTCGAATTATCATGTGATGAAAGTTTTACAATGCTAAACTGAAAAAAGAAGCTTAAGATAGAGAAATTTACAAATGTTTGTGAAATACAAATACGAATTGATGCAGCTTATTAGTTCCAATCATAAGACTTGCGGCAAAAAGTTCCACAGATATCAGCTTTTAAACATGCATGGACCGAAGTGCTAGTCGTTACTGTAGAGCCTGTAGAAAGGACTCAGAAACAACAGAAAACAAACTGTGTAACTACATGGCGATTGCCAAAATAAGAAGTAATCACTTTGTCACCTGAGATCCCAACACTCGGGGAAAAGTAGCCAACCATTGGATGGCAAACCATTTAGAGGTTTTACGCTTGAATATTCATTATCTCTCTCTGCTTCAAGCCACGAACGAGGTGTTCGTTCCAAAATTTATTTTCTTGCGGTTCAAAATTATTGCATCTTTATGTTAAAAACCATAAAAACTTCCAAACATGTTCAATGTTCGTGCGTATACTTATCACCCTTGACTTAAATGCACACGATATGCAGCAGCAATGCCTATGAAAACGAAAACAATGCTAATTCATTCGATAAATATTGACTGCAAAATGCAAAATGTTGAGTGCTAATTGAAAAACATGTACATATCTACACGAAATTCAAGAATCACATACATAAGCTCAGCCAAGTTTAAGCAGAATATGCAAATGAAATGAATTAAAATTACATTAATTTCTCGCGCATGCAAATTCTAAAACACAAAAACAAAACGCTACTTCATTACGCTATAGCCTGATAGCGGTTGTGATGATTATGGTGACGATTGTGGTGGTTTGATGGAGAGGCATTGACTGGTTTGTTAAGATGGTGGTCGATCATTGGGCATTGATGGACAGCTTGTCAAATGATGTTGGCTGCCTGGTGTATTGCTATAAATATTATTGTTGTTTTTGGTATTGGTGCTGGTGCTGGTGTTGGTTCTGATGTTGTTGTTGACTTTGCATTGACATTGTCGCTACTTAATAAGGTAATAAATGCGCAGGCGTTACAGTCATGTGTGCCAGAATATTTGGTCAGCGCGTTGGAGAAGTAGAAGGAGAGTAAAGAATTTACGTCAGACTAGTTTTGTTTTTTGATTTCAGTTGCATGCTAAATTTATAAAACTAAAAAGAAATAAAATTTAAAATGTTTATTAAATGTGTTAATTTATGGTTGATGTTGGTTGTTGCGCGTGCAATGCATTTTGAAAATAAAATTTATATAAGAAATGAATTCATGAAAAAAATGAGAGAACAAAAATAAAAGATTCCCGATATTGGTAAACTTTGCTGATATTGGCTGATTACTGAATATTCCATTTTAATTAATGTTATTTATATTTCCTGCTTATTGTTTCCCTTGTGCTTCGCCTTCTTTAGTTGGTTGCTGAAGTAATGTAATGTGCAACGAATCCAGGTTGATTTGTTTTTGATCTGCTGCTCAAACGAAAACCGTTTTCCAAATAATAACAAAAAACCATGTTAAGTGCTTTGCTCAATTTCTTTTTTATTAAACTTAAATTATTGAAAAATATTATGAAATGGAATTTTTATGGGCATATCATGACGACACACATACACACAGACTAAAATTGAAACAAGTGTTTAATTTTTATTCAAGAAAAAAATGTTGTTCGAAAGTAATTTCATTGTAATAAAAAACAATTCGCTTCAGTTTCTTCACTATTTTGGAGTTTTCAAAAGTGCCTGGTTAAAATTTCAATCACCTTAACATAAGCGCACAAATAATGTGTTTTGCAATGGGAGAAACAACAACAACAATAACCATTAATGGCAATTGACCGAATAACAGCAATGGCGACGATGACAGCGGTGACGACGATGACAACTGGCTTGTTTGTTTGTTTGCTTGTTGTCAGTTTTATTGTAAGTAAATGCAATAAATATATTTGTGCATGTGGGTTTTGCATGATGCCTTCATGTATGATCATCGATTTGGGCCTATTTATGTAGATATCTTAAATCATCATCAATAAAAAACATATGGAATCATATTCACATATTTGTAATCTATTTAAATGTTGACGACCCTCCCCGCTTCAACTTCATCCGCCACCCTGTTGGAAATATGTGCACATAGACACGTACATTTGAAACACTCTAAAATTAAATAACTTTGCTTTTTATGGCACAACAGAAATGTGTAACAAATTATTTGAGGCATTCAAGTGACTTTTATTATAGCGCACTTTCGATTGCATAATTTGAAAAATTATGTACTTTTTGGTTTAAGGCAACAAACTTTCTGTTTGTGGTTGGTCGTTGTTGAATTGGAAAAATAGGAAATTTGCAATTAATTTAATTGCGTTGCAAATGCGATTTAATTTTAATTTTATTTTTGACTTCGATTTTGGCTTTGTTTTTTTCAAAGTTTTGGTGTTCAAAAACAACAAAAACCAAAACCACAAAAAACGTAAAAAAACATTTTATTTTTTTTTTGTTTTTTGTTTTTGCCACTTCAGGCCTTAATACTTAGGATACATCGCGTCAAAAAATAGCAGTAATATATTAGTATTGCCGCTGGATTCCCACTTGGATGACGGCACAGCAACTTTAAGCACACGTATTAACCCCACAACAGCGATCGAAATCCGATTTGAAAATAAAGGTAAATTAATCTAAAAGCGCACATATTACTTTTGCTCTCAAAAATGCAACCATCCTACCAAGGCGTTAGAAGATTGATCTAAAAAGACATAAGTTTGATGTACAAATTTGGAACTCAATACCAGTTAATTTCTTAACAAAAATCTTAATAATGTCGTAAAAATTCTTAGAAAACTTTGAAGTTTGTCCACCTAACTTATGCTATGCCCCCTCCCCGCAAAAGATTTGCAAACACTTAAAACAATAAAAATTCTGCATATATGGAGAATTTTTGTTATTTATTACCGGCCTCTCCCTCCTCCTCCCTCCTAAGGTGCTTCCTGAATCCATCACTGAATATTTTGTACCTAAAAACTTAAGTTGTTTGCTTAAATCGCTTTTAAAATACATAAAACAATTTTAAATAAATTTCCATAAGTAATTGTGTTAATTCGTAATACGTAGCAGCGGCGTTGGCGGTAGCGGAAATAAACTTTGAAACAATCATAAATTAATTCAAAAAATATTTATGAAAATAAGAATCAAGTTTGTTGTTACTCAAGTCTTTTGATTTGCGAAAACTTTTTTTTAATGTGTTTTTATGAGCATCATTAAAACTCAGAAAGAGAGAAGAACGAGTAAGAGAGAGAAAATCAGAAAAAATTAAATTTGTTGCAAAATTAATTAATGTTATAATAAACAAAAATATTATAAATACAAATAATACAAAAATAAACTATGCATGTATCTATTTAGTTTTATTCAATTTGCTGCATGAGTGTGAGTTTGTTGTCTAAGTCTTTAAAATTTTGATTGCGCTGCTTGTTTGCGTGCATGCGCTAACAAGGAGAAAACAAAAACATATTTAAAATGTGATTGGTTGAACCGAAGTTAAAAAGTAAATTGAAATAAAATCACTTTGAGTTGCATTTGCAGTTGGAAAATGTGTAACATAGCAATAGCAATTAACTTGAATTACAATAACAGAAACAACAGCAACAAAAACAACACCATCAACTGCTAATCTATGACTCATTTTAGCAAAGTAGCTTTGCTTTCCATTGAAAGCAAAAATAGCCTGAAAAAATGTGCAAGTTTTTTTTGTCTATTTTTTTTTGTAGAACATTCATTTTAACTACTTTTCTGTTTTTGTGTAGTAGTTGTTGTTGCCGCTACAACTGCACCTACTATTACTACTACAAAAGGAAAAAAAGCAAAAGTGTGTAAAATGAAAATGACCAATTGTAAGCACGACATTAAGCCTGCTTAACCTTCTAACACAATAAAATATATTTTGTTGCGTTTTTTTTAACGTTTTTACCTTCTTTTGTGTAAATATATACATGTACATGTGTGTGTGTGTGGATGTATGTGTGATTTAGTCAATTCACCAAGCGTAAAAACGACAATATTTAACAGAAGCAACGCCAGTTAACACAAAAACAAAACTAACATAAATAATGTGAAATGCTGCATCATGTTTCCGCATAGAGAAAAACAATTGAACATTAGAGTTAGATAGATGACACACAGTAACCTAGTAGGAAATTATGGCATTGATGAGAGTTTTGTGCACACGAAAATGTTTCCGACGAAATTTGTAAGCTAAAATCTCTCGCATGCCATTTTTATAAACAAAAGAAACAAGTACGTATGTGTATTGCTTGGCACCAACCGTGAAAAGTTCCTACAGGGAAGCCACTCACAGATATACACTTGAAAAGCTTTAAAAATTCTTGAAGATTTTTCTTTTCTTTTTGTGTAGTTACCATTACCACCACAAAAGAGTTTTTCTGCCAAACGACCTTGCATTTATTTATTTCTGTATTTTTCATTATTTTTGTTTCGTTTTTCTTTTGTTTTGTTGTGTTTCTTTTTTATTACTTGTTCCTTTCATAGAAGCATTTGAAGCAAGTGTTGGTTACTTTGAAATTTTGTGAATATAAAACATTATAATAATATGTACCTATTCATACACTCCGACATATGCAAAATTATGCACACATATGCATTTGCTATAGAAGTTTTATTTCTCATTTAAATTTAAGCTTGGGTGTAATTTTAATTTATGCCATTTGGAATAATAGAATATTTTAATTTTAAGCACGATTTCGTTTACAAAATACAAAAAATAACACCCACTCATTTGTAGAATGCAAAAATGCACACAAACACATACACAAATGTACAAAAGAATTATGAGTTCAGTTGAAATGTGAGCATGACATATGTATGTCAGATTGCGACAGCAATTTGTGTATGTGCACGAACTAAAGTGCAAAATGTCAGTAGAATATTTAAAATTCTGGAAAAGTGTTGTAATTTTCTAAACGTCTCTGTAAAATTATTATTAGAAATTGATGGCTTCAAGCATTTCATTTTACACAACAAAATAAACTTGAGCAATATTTTAAGAACTATTAAATAGCTTCACGAAAGACTTTGGTTTAATGCTTAGGTTGAAATCGGGAATTTCAAATTTCTTTGAAAATTCTCCATTCGTTATCTAGCTTCCCAATGAATAGATCTCCAATCCAGTTTCCAAATATTGAGGCAGTTTGAGTCAACGTTTCTTGTTATATTTCTGAATAGAGCAATTTAATGTTATTTTTACCGAATGAACTTGAATCTATTTAAAAAAAAAACTGAATTCGCGGCATTGAGTTCTTTAAAAAAATTACCTACTCTGAGCTTTTATATATTCACTCACTGTTTTTTGCATGCAGCTACAAATAATCGATTATTACTTGAATGTATTTTTGAAATGTATGAAAATGGTACAAAAAAATGATTACATGCCAAAGAAAGTGAAGAATATATATATACTTACATCTATGCAACACATGCACCATTAATGATGCAACATATGTTTTATGCTGGCATTACATAAACCTCCTTTAGAAAATGCACATTTTTGTTGTTGTGGTGCTTGTTGTGGCTTCTTCTGCTTCTTCTTTTTTTCATGGCAGCAAATTAAGTCAATAATAGATATATAGAGAGTGTGCAAGACTAAAACCAAAGCTAAAACCAAAGACCCAAAGCCCTATTAACCAACCATGTCTTGCACTATATTATAGTACAGTGAGGTGGTGGTGGAGAGGGTAGTTGAAGAGGATACTTCATGTGTGTGTGGCGTCTGCTTCTGCTTGCTGTTGTTGTTGTTGTTACATGCATGTTATTTCGCGCCACAAAAGATGTGGTAACACCTTCATGCAACAGTCAGTTTGGTTTGCAACCGGCAGCAAACAACTAGCAAACATACAGACATTTAATTTATCATTGTTGGTTTTTCTAGCATACATACATAGGTTGTGTGTGTTGTTGTTGTTATTATTATTGGATTTGTATCTTATCGCAGCCGCGGCAAACATCAGTGTGATGCAAAAGAAAAAAAAATTGTGATTTCTTATCAAATTTCAATATGAACATCATGTTGTTATTTATTGATATCAAAACAAGTATTCACTTTTTTCTTTTACTTATATACGAGTTCACAATAATATACGAGTATGTTTCTATGTATGTATGTATGTATGTGTGATTGTAAACAAATTTGGCTTTAGTGCTATTAAGATAGCGATTTCACTAAATTTTATTCTAATAAATTAATGTGGCATTTCAGCACTCAGGAGGATTCAAAGAGGACTTTGGCTAGTTTTCATAGACAGTTCCTCCGAGATGAACAAAAATGAAATCTATCCCTAAACGACTCATGTGTAATGCTGTACAATTATAAATTAGAGGCCCAACTCTACTAGATAGACCATAGAATACCTTGGCGTGAATATTAACAAGATTCAATAGTCATAGCTTAGGATATCATTTCTGATTACGAATTCTAGAATAAAAAAGGGCTTAAAATATTTTGCATGTCTTCAACTCTACAGCTCTTTAAAACTTGGCGTTCTGGAAATATTTCATTTCATCGGTTGCGTTCTGTACAATTTTCCTTTCATTTTCAATATCTTTTTATGCTGTGCATCAATTCAATATTCGATTCAATCGATAAGTGCCGCAACCAATCTGATGTGGAAATTATCGGCTCGCCCTATGTATAATACAAGAACAACAACAGAAACAACAATGAAAATACGCTTAAAAATATAATAAAAAGAAGCGAAAACACAATAAAACAAAAACAATAACAAGCGCTACAAATTTTATGTTTATTACACCTTAATAACCGCATGTTTACAAACAACCAAACCTCAGCAAACCTCAGCAGAAGGCAGCGACGCTCTTGAGGCTGCAATCAGCATTTGCAATCGAAATTCAAAAGAATCAGAAAACAAATAAAAGTAAAATCACCAAAAGTTGCTGCCTGTAGCCGTCGTCTTCTACTTCTTCTTGCTGCGCTATGAAGTACTCAGCTCATAATTTTACAGCGTTGCCGTTGACGCATGCACGCATGAAGCGCGCACGCGTTACCTTCAAATTATAGGTTTACAGCGCGTAGAAGTTTTATTGGCAGCTTGCAGCGATTTTCTATAACGTTTTTTTTTTTTTTTTTTTTTTGTTTTACAAGTTTCTGAGATTATGGAGGAATGGACAGACAGACAAGACTAACCATGCATACATGGATATGGATTGCCTATATCTGTATGTGTATATGTGTGTAACTATTTGCGTCTGTTGATTGGATTCACTTTCCGGTCGTTAAAATATATAGAGAAAAAATATGAAAATAGCGCGCAGACACAAACAGCAGTAAACAATAACAACAACGCATGTGAATTGGCAGTTGTGGGGCATCATCATTGTCATCATCATCACCATTATTATCATTATTATCAACAGCATGGTAAGGTGCCATAATAGCAGAGCACTTTGTGCTATATTACTATGGTTTATAAAGTGAGCGTGTGAGTCAGTCAGTTGGTCTTACTTGAAGCCATTGTATAGCGCTCATACATAAGGCTAGTTAGTCAGGTGGGTGTGGGGTACCAGGCATTGATGAGATGATGATGGGAAGAAAAAATGATAGACCGGGTAAATTTGTGGTTTATTTACCTGGATGATCTCTAGCAATGCTTGAGCGTCACATTGTTGGGTTTGGATTCAGGGATGGCACCTATTTTGTATTGACTTGATCGCAATCGGGACTTCATTTCAGAAATTTCTTTTGAGAGATTTTTGATTGATTTGATTTTCTTCTGAGAGAACTTTGATTACTCTGTTTTCTTTAGACACTTTGCTTGGACCATATTTAATATTTGTCTGCAGTCTTGTCTTATAAACACATAGATTTTGTATGACCACTTCAAGTGCGGTATTTGTGTACCTACAAAATTTTAACTATTTCACATGGCCATCGTTATTTATGTTTGCTGTTTCCTTTATACAAATATATATATGTATATGTTGTAGTTAACTTTTCCTTTTGCTTTCACGCTGTGTGTGTCAAGAGTGGTCAAGGGAGCAGAGAGCGCACGTACGTACTCGCAAGCCTTATGGGCTTTTTCATTGTTTAAATAGACTTAATGGTATTCAAATATGCATATTATCGCATTTATTTAATCTTAATCATATACATATATAAATATGTATATAAATATTTTTAGTTGAACTCATGCATTGGTTTTTGTGTTTTGGTAACATTTTGTTTTTTTTTTTGCACCAGCCTTTTAACTTTTATTGAGGGGCGCTCCCTTTGCTAGATACTTTTATGCCTTTTTGCTTAGCACATATGAAAATGGATGCAGAAATAATAAATTGTAATATTTGCCTCGGAGCAAGTAGAAGGAGTAAAAGTAATGTAAAAAAAAATTGCCAAATGAAAATTTTAAAATTTTTTTTTGATATTGATAGTGTGTGGCCTTATTATTGTTTTTGTAATTGCAGTTGAAAATTATTTTTCAAAAACTAAAATACTATAAATAACATGGAATACTCCATCTTTTGTTGTGCTGGAGGAAACTATATGAATTTCATGCTTATAAAGAAAGTATTCAGTGATAAATAAAAATCGCATTAAACAGCCATAATTTTTGATTTCTTAAACCTTAAACTTCCTAAAATACTGGAGGAATTTTCTGACAAAGGGAAATTGTAATCCTATTGGTGAGCATTTCGCACGTCACCACTCAAGAGCGAGTGCATGGAACTATCCCGTTCCGTAGGCTCCTTCACATTTTTCCTGTAAAACATCAAAGAACAGTAGAAGCAATCAAATTAAACAAGTAATTTCCAACCACAACATTTTCTACGCAGTTGAAAACAAAAGTCTTGAACAGAAACTTTGATTTCTTTAGAATTTTGTTTTCTATCATATTCACTTTCAGCAAAAGCGCGAGAATTATAGATAATTTTCTTTGTAAAGTCAACAATTTACACAATCAAAAGTGTTAAATTGCCTACAAGCGTTGAAAATTCACAAGAAGAAGTTATAGGGAAAGAATGTGAACTTGACCTTTGTTGACTTATTTTGTGGTAACAAAAAACAACAGAGAGCTAATAATAATTTTGCGTAATTTTGTTTTTTTTTTTTGTGAATAAGAAAACAAATAAAGCTACACATACACACACTCATATATTAATGATGCCGTTGAATGTTGTTGTTGGTGATGAAGATGATAAAATTTATGAAAAAGATATGAAAATGAAACAAATGTTCTTCTACGTGCATTTCGATTTTCTTAAAATAAACATAATAGAAAAAACACGCCCTCTTTCTGTTCTGCATCAGCAGCGAAAAAAAGTCAAGACAAGCCAAAAAAGTAGAATCTCAAATACTTGCTGCTCAGAGTGACCTTTAAGGTCAGTCTGCCAGTTTGATGGGCACTACACTGCCACATGTATACCAATGCATGCATGCAATGCAATAGCAAGTTAAAGACAATAACAGCAACAACATAAACGACTAGAACTAGCAATTTTCCATGTGTTTGTCTGTAGCGCCGCTCAACTTGCGCACTGTGGCACATTCAAATGAAAATGAAGGTGTAGTCCAATTTGTAAATTGGACACAAAATGACCACACCAAAAAAAAAAAAAATAAGCAGAAGAGGAAGAAGAAGATCGTTTCTCTACTTAAACTTTTAGTAGTGTACTATTTGTTGTGCTGCCTTTGCTGTTCTTGTAGTTGAGCTGGTATTAAAAACACTAAGTCAAGCCCTTTTGGAACACGCTTTAAAGGAGAGTGAGAGACAGAGATGCATTTAAAACGCTTCAGTAAGTTTTAACTTGGCAGCGGATTGTTGCAGTTCCGATGGCTGCTGCATCACCATGTTGTTGTAGCAGATGATGATCATGCTGCTGCTGCTGCTGTTAGTGGTGCTAATGTTGTTGTTGGTAGTGTTGATGGTGGTGGCGTCTTTTCTGTAAAATGTGGCGGCGGCATTTCGCTTTCGTTTCGCCTGCTGCTGTCGCTTGCTTTTTATTTTCTACTTTGGCTACTTTGCAAAGTCATTCAAAAATGGTTGTTGTTGTGTTTTGTTTTTTAGTCTTCTGGCATTTCAGTGCAGCATTTTTGTTATTTTTTTCATTTGCTTGACTATTTTGTTTTTGGTGGATGGCTCATATTGCCACATGCATGTTGTTGCTGCTGTTGCGCTTCTTCAACTACATACATTGGCAAAATGGTTAATTGCATTTCGATATCTATGTGCAAGCATCTTTAACTACAAGTATGTGTGTATGTATAAGTATACAGAGAGTCGGCATTTTTCTAAAAACAACTACAACAACAAGTCGATTTTTATAACAACATTTTTGTTTGTTGTTGTTGCTGTTATTGTTGTTGTGAGCGCCTTGTGTGTTTACATAGAAACGGCTAATTGTAGGTCTCAGTGGAGTTTTTGAAATTCTGCTTCTTTTCATTGTACACGCTGTACATATGTACATATAAGCTGCTGCTGCTGTGGTTGTTGTTTGTTGTTGCTGTTTTAAATATATGTACATTGCACATTCTTTTAATCAATGAAATATTTAGAATGAAGTCGAAATATTTATAATTCAAAAATTTCATTTTACATAAAATAAAAAGTTTTCGATTTAAATCTTTAGTTTCTTTAATTTTTGAGCAATCATTTTTTATTTTTGTTACTCGTTTACTCATAACAATTTCATAAAAGTTTCTGGTTACAATGAAAGCAAAATAACACAAAAAAATTTACCATTAAATTCTAAACTACTTCAGAAACTTTTGTGCCGCTACAATTTCAGTAGCGTAAAAAACTCATGTTTTTTGAAATGTCTGTGTCGTGATTTGAATTTTTTTTGTGAATTATTTGTGTTACAAAAAAAAAAAACCAAAAAAAAAATCATAAACATAACTCACATATATTCACATAGAAGCTATAAAGGTTTACATACAAACAACTAAATTAAAAAATGAACACTTAACTTTGAATAAATATACCTTTTTGAACGTTTTTTTGCTTTACTATTGACCACTGGTCAATGATGGTGGAATTATTGGTTAGAAAAATAAACCACTTAAAAATTTATTTTTAAATTTATTAAGAGAAAACATTAAATCTTTTTGTGCTTTTTCAAAACTTGCCAGTAGAGGATCCACGGAGATGGGACTAAGCGTTTATATTCTCTCATGGCCAAAAAATTATTGTGCTCCAAAAGTTTGAAGAAGCTGCTAAATTGTACAAAAATCCGTCTATATGAAATCTTGAATCCGCTACTGGTGCTCTTTGCTTACATCTGTTTGTCCGTCTGCCTGTTCTGTTTATGTGTTGACATTTTTGGGAGCGGTTTACGTTTGCAACGCACATTCATTCGTGCATTTGTCTGTCCACGCATCCATTCGCCCGTCCACCTTCACTTCAACTGCTCAGCGCAATTTAATGATTGAACGTTGAGCGTTTGTGTCCGTCTATCTCGTTGCGTCAACTCTTTCGTGTCTATCTCACATTTCAGAAAAAAAATTTGATTTTCATTTTTCGCATGATTTTTTTATGTTTTAATTTGGCGCGTATTCTTTTGATTTTTATGATTTTACAATTTCAGTTTGTCATGCCACATAAAGTGTAATGTGTTGTTGTTGCTGCTTGTAGTTTGTTAGTGAATTCAATGCTGTTGGTGCAGCAAACAGAAGTCGTCATCGTCGTCGTCGCCGTCGCTTTTTGCTTTTCATTTCTGTATGTCCTGTTTTGTTGCACGTACGTGGTCACCATCATTTGTTTTGGTGGTGGGTGCGCGAGTTTTTGTTTTCTGTGTTGTTTGTGGAATTTTAATTGCATTTAATTTATTAGTAATGATAGATCCGTGATTTAGACAATGAGAATAATAATTTTTAATGTCTTAATTATAATTAATAACTTTTTTTAAACAATTTTTTAGAATACGAATGTTAAACAAAAGATTTAAGCAACAAACTCACCCTCACAGGCCATGCAACCTGCCCGGCTTGCAATCTTTTGATTGCTTTTTTGTTTTTCTCAGCTCTTTTGAAAACTCTATTTAACACTTTTGTTTTTTTTTTATCTCAAACTGAAAAATCGTGATTACTTGCAAACTGAGAAACTTCTCGCCTCACATCTCCCCTCGTCTTCCTACAATGTTAGCGTACTTTACCAGCATTTGCTAGTACTTGTTATAATTTCATAGAAACTATTACGAAATAAGTTTAGACTATTTTTGTTATATTTATTTTTTGTTTTGGATTGTTCAATTCAACTCGCTTTTTATGTCCGTTAATTATATTATGGCCATTTGTTTGTATTCATTTTTGTACAATTTTTGTAGATTTTTCGCGTTAACAAAAAATCACGTTTCGTCGCTTTTTGATTTCATCAGCTTCTTAATGTAGTGGCTTTACTTTTAGTGAATAGCTGGATAGATATGCGTACCTTGTTTTGTTATTTTGCTGTCTGTGTTTGTTTTGAAGTATCACGCTGTTTGCTTTTCTGGTCATTTCAATTTACTTTCATTAGTAACTGCATGAAATGAAATGTTTTTGATTTTTTCTTCTAAGATTTGTTTGCCTTTGCTGCTTATAATATCATTTAAGAGATTTGACCTTGAAGTAAAGAACATTAGATCTTGGCATAATAAATATATTTTAAATTGCAATAAGCAACCAAGTTCCTAGGAAGTTTATCCCTCCAAGGTTTAGAAGATAACATTAATGATCTGTGAAAGATAAAATTGGCTAAATCAATTAATATATATTTATTTGACCGAACAAGTCTCCAGGTTTGGATCTATGCACCCTTCTCCAATTAATTCATATTTGTATAAAGACTTCCATGGTCTAATGTTGCATAAATTCATTAAAGTCAGAATTCATTTAACTTTAGTTCTCTTTGTAAGTATTTCTTTTTTTTTTTGTATTTATTCAAGAACATGCAATATTTTAGTTTTAAATTATAGCAAAACTGCTTCTTCAAAAACTCAACCAAACAAAGACTTTTTTTCTTGTTCTTGATATATCTTGGCCAAAAAGTAAATCCAGTTTTCCTTTTTGTTTTAATTCATTTTTGGCCAAAACAAGCTTTTATTCTCAATCCGCATTATCTTCACTGCTAAAGCACTGCTAAAGAACGCACAACAATGAAACAAATGAGGGTGGCTGCTCTTTACCATTCCCACTCATATTTTGCTTCATATATTTAATGTATTGTTGTTAAGAATTATTTTTTCTTATTTATAATTTAATTTAAAGCTCTAATGGAACATGTGCTCTCGAGTATATAGAAGCATATGAAAGTTTATGTTTGTATATATGTGTGTATGTGCTTGTCTGATTGTATTAGTTACATACAACGCAATTAATCAAATTAGATTTATTTTTAATGTTGAGCACCGGTACGGCATGTGAGAAATACCGAAGAAACCAGTTTAAAGTGAGTGGCAACCGAAAAAAGCAAATAGCAAAACAAAAGATTTAAGCGACAAACTCGATTTTTGCAACAAAATGATAGTTAAAAATTATTAATTGGAAGTTGATTTTAATCATTTCAATTCTTAATATATTTATAATGATATTTTACTACAGTTGGATTGCGTCTTTTATAGAGGAAGTTTCGGTGAAATAGCAATAAAAATCAAATTAATTGGAGCATGAGGAGTGAATTTTTTCAGTTGTTTTTTTATTGATTTTAAAATGCGGGACTTAAACTTACCAATAAATTTGATTGTATATTTACATATTTTGAACACAAAAATAAAATTGAATAGTGACTTTGAGATTTCAATAAAAAAATAACGTAAATTTCGATGCTGTGTAAATTCCACAAACAAACTTGAATTGTAAAATTTTAAATGTTAGATTTTATCGGTGGAGAATTAGCGTTGACTTTCCACATTTATCTGCTTGAAAAATTGAAAATTATTTTAAAATTTTGCTTAGGTATGATCTTGAAAAGTAGTGGCCACGATCACAAGATATGACTCCAAGCATGTTCAGGCCAAAATATATCTGACGAATATACATTCAATTTAACTTGAACCAAGAATTGATGGTATACTAAGCAATCGTAAGTATTTTTAAGTTCTAGGGCATGTGTGGGAGGGAATAAAATTCTCAGAAGTAGTCACTTACAACATAGTTTCTCAACATTAACACAAAAGTCTTTATAACTAAAAAAATTGCTTAATTTTAAAACTCTTCAAAACATTTTGCTAATCAACAAAATAATCAAACACAAAAATTGTACAAAAAAAAATAATCAAAAATTTTATTAATACATGGAAATGGCACCACATACATACATCTCTCAGTTTAAAATAAGCGCATACGCTTTCTTCTTCTGGTTACATGTACAGAGTACTCTCCAGCTCTTCACCATCATCACCATCAACCACAACAACAACAGCAATAAAAGTACCACCAACTGCACCAATTCAAAGGCTCATTGCTCTAG
Source organism: Toxonevra muliebris (assembly GCA_963691655.1). Classification (NCBI taxonomy): domain Eukaryota; kingdom Metazoa; phylum Arthropoda; class Insecta; order Diptera; family Pallopteridae; genus Toxonevra; species Toxonevra muliebris. The sequence continues at coordinate 90,754,553 of OY829328.1, forward strand.
TAAGCAATTAATAGCTAATAAGACTAAAAGAAACAAGCAATTGCCATACTACTAAATCATTCTTTAAATTAATATTGAGCGTAAAAACGCAAAAACACAAAATATTAATGCTAAAAAATTAATCAACTTCCAACTCACTGAATCACTAAAAAACAATAATAAACAAAAACGAAAAGCTAACATCAAAAATTAAATCGAAAAAATACTGAAAAATAGCAAACAAACAAAAAAAACTCAAAGCAGAAATTTATTTTCTAAATTTCAGCCTTTACGTACCTATCGACCTACCCTCCATCTCTCTCCAGTAAACGCCACCCAGAATGAGAGTGAACGAAAGAGATTGAAGGAGAGAAAGAGAGAAAGAAAATCTAAAAAACGAAAAATATTTTTACATTTAAAATGCGCAAAATTTATTTAATGCCATTTAGAAAATAAAAGAAAAGAAGAAACTGAAACCGAATAAGAAAAGGAAACGGATGCTGGGGTGTTTGATATACTTACATTACAACAACAGCAACAACAATAACAGCAAAAATATCACTCACATGAAAGCATTAATGATGCCAAATATTTCAGCATCTAATAAAAGGGAAGTTGAAATATTATAACCTTTAGAAGATTTTATTTGTTTGGTCTTCCCTTGTTTACTGGCTAGTGGCTGAGCAAATACTAAAACCAAAACCAAATACAATTAAGGAAAAAAGCCACAACAATTTTGAAATTTGTTAAGAATATGGCTGTGCAAAACCAAAGATTACAACAACAAAATAGAAGAGAAACAATGCCATCAGCAATAGCAGCAACAGCCACAACAACAATGAATCCCAAATCATCAACAATGCCATCCACACACAGCAGCAACACATTACCAACAACATCATCTCAAAATCAGTCGAACAATAATGGAACAGGAGTGGGAGGAGGAGGAGGAGGACCGCGTGTATCATTCAATCGTGATGTGCATGTGAAGCGAATTGGTTAGTTTAAAGTTTTTTTAGTTTTTTTTGGGCTATACAATTTCGTATATCTATAAAATTTTCATAGTCTAAGCAATCTAGGTTGAAGATCGATCATCCATCAAAAATTCTATAATATTTGATAGAAAATTTTAAGATTTATGGATTTAGTGTTGAAATAGAGTAGTGCCAAAAAGAATTTCAGATCACAATTTTAGGATCATCGTTTAAGAAAAACTGAGAGGAAAATTATAAAGATCGTTAAATGATAACCAGAAAATATCCAAAAAAAAAACTAACAAGATCATATTGAAGGCTTATATTATATTAATTTCAAGCGAAAAAATCAATTCTAGTACAATTTTTTTTTTTATCAAAGTAATGTGGAGGAACAGCTCTGCCAGTGGATTTGATCGATGATGATAAAATATTAGGGAAGACTTGTGTGATACAAAAGTAATTAAGAACGTGAAGAGGGGAAAACTTAAGGCTGGAGTATATTCGTACTTCCAGAATTGAAAGTGTTAAAAAGTGTTGAGGCGAAGCGAGATATGAGACTGAGAAACATTATGGAAAGCGCTTTAACTTATAGCAGGGTGCTATCAACTAATTTGATCAATTAAGATAAAATCGCTACTAAATGAATTTATCATTTAATCTTTAGTTTTAGTTCTATGAAAAATTTCAAGCTGAAATTTATGAAGTAGTTTTACTTATTGCCAAAACTACAAATGGGCAGAAGTGAGAAGTGTTTGGATGAGGCTGGATTTTAATGTTCAACCATTCGCTATAAGTACATAATTTGATAATTTCGCTATAGGAAACATTTGCGATTTGTCATTCCTCCCAAGGTGTCAAAACCCATATGGTACTGCATATTGAAAATAAATCATTGATGATTGATTTTGCAAGTCATTACGTTTCACTTATTATTAAGATTGAATTTCGTCCAACACTGCTTTGAGTAAACTTAGTTCTTTGGCTATAAATGATAGTTTATCGATAGATCCGACCAAAATAAGGCTCTAGTGCAAATATTTTTGAAAATTTATCGATAATTTGGTTAAAACCCAATATTATTTAGTATTAAGCGTGACATTTTCGTGTGACGTTTTATTGCATGTAAATGATCAAATAAATAATACTAATAGAAACAAGAATATTGGCAAATAATAGCTGAGTTTTATTCGCCACTCTTAACACTTTTTGAGCATTGTGTAACAATTGAAAGTTTGGAATTATTTATATTTTCATTGCTGAGTATTCTTATGAAGAGTAAAAACTAACAACAACGCCAAAGATTAACCGAAATGACAAGTAATTATCGATATTTTTTAAAATGTTTCACCTCCAGTTGTTGAGTAGTTTCATTGTGAATAACACTACAACGAAAAAGATTTTTTAACAACTTGGTCGTTACACTAGTTGGTGAAAGAGATACAACTAATAATAGTTATTAATGTATTTTATATTATAAGGTTCGTTTTTTGAGTATTCAATAATTTTAAGTAGAAATATTTAATGATATTATACAAAAACCCTATAAATAATTATTCTAATATTTGTAGTAGGGACATAAAGTATCTACCGCTGCCTTAATTTGCTCAAGCCAAAATTTTACAGGAGAAATAAAAAACATTTTGTTATTAAGAGTACTGCTTCGGGAATTTTCAATTTAAATTAAAAGAAAAGATCGTAAGTTTTCGGTGTAGGCCTAAAATTTTTGGGCACAAACGAAAGTGGACACGCTTTATAATAATCTATCAAAAACTCGATATACTGTACATACAAAAGCAAGTATCCTTTTCGAACTAAAACAAAATTACAACAAAAAATGTAAAAATAGTCAACTTTGAATTCTTATAACTCTGCCAATATTGATGATAAACATTTAATATTGTGCCTACAAATACGTAAATTAATTGTGATTATAGCACCCATATTTTATTAATCAAAATAACCTACCCCCATATCTGCCTAAATTTCTAGAAGATTAAATTTATAATAAGATCGCATTACTTTTATTTCACAAATACATATATATGGCGCAAATCAAATGCTTGCTTGAGCTCATTATTTTCAATATCATTATCTCCAAAAATTCAATTAAGGCCAAATGGCAAAGGCAATTACAATTAAAATGCAATTGCTCAAATTACAAACACTTTCACTAATAATAATAACAATAATATTAATAATAATGAAGATAAGTGTAAAAACTATTGGAAATATGTGAATACGAGTATTAATATGAATTTAATTAGAATTAGAAATAGTTGCTAGAAAAAGAAGCCTACAAGCAAAAACCCACAAGAATTTCAGTATTTCGACATTTTAACGAAAAATTACTTGCGTCTTAAGATTTTTTTAAAATCTACCCACATTAGAATGCCATCAATGAAATCTACTGCTGATTCTGCTAAAGTGGTTAGTTTTTTCTTTAGCTTAATTCATCAATGAAATTTTTTTAGTGTTGTATTGAAATCTCAGTAAAAAGGCAATCAACTTGATGCTCATCAGCATTTTTGTGCTTAAATCTATATGTGTTGGTTTTCGAATATTTTTGGTTACCTTTATGTAATTATGTTTAAATTAAGCTAAGCTCTGAATTTACATCTCTCTCTCTAGTTTTGAAAAGCGTTATTTGAGTAGATTCGAGTCGAGAAGTAGGAGTGAGTAGTTAGTAGTTTTGCCATTGTGGTATTTGTATTGTAGTAGCCTTGATAACATGCCGCAAATAGTATTAAATTCAAAAAACTACTTTTTACTTTACTTTATTTAATTTGATTCTATTTTGGCGCGAATTGCTTTTTTCATTACGTTTGGTTTTGTCAGTGTGTGCGCTTTAAGTAGGTTGAAGTGTTGGAGCAAAAGTGTTATTTATTGTTTTTTTCCAAGATTTTTTTCAAGCATTTTATATATGTATGTATGTGTATGTATATATAAATTTTTTTGCTATATATAGTAAATAGTCAAGATTATCAATAACACCTACTTGAAGAAGAATACTAACTGAGTATAAGAAAAAATTGAAGATCATTTGAATTGTTTGCCTTTTCTAAATCAATTAATTTGCGCATAAATTCAGAATTGAAGAATGAATGAAAAGACCCAAAAAAGCACTGAATTAGATACTTCGAAATCAGTTAAGTAATTATATAAAAAAAATTCGTTGAATATTTAAAATATCATTTACTGACTTTTAAATTCTGAAATTATCTCATTAAATGGATAATTTTTTCAATCTTAAATTTTAAGATGTTAAGGCGATCAGTAAACTAATTTTTTTTTAATTTTGTAAATATTGGTACATTATAATCAGATAATGATTACTTTAAGACCACCCACAGAACATGAATGGGTTTGTTTTAGAGACTTATCAAAATAAGTAATTAAAAAAATAAAAATGGAATGAATGGAGAAATCATCCATGACCATTTCTCTTATTAATAATAGATTTGGCAAAGACCCAGTCCTGGTCGTTTTTATGAACGCTGATCTTTTGATCTCAAAAACTCAGAGAAGTTGAATTATTTACAAATGTAGGAACTTATGTGTATCAAAATAAGTGACCACCGAAAGAATATTATTGCTTAATTTCCACTGTAATCACAAGTATGATACTTCAATTAGCATAGCCTCGTAGAAAGAATAGCAAATCAAGACTAATCAACTTTCAGAAAACAAACAAAAATCGTAAGAAGCAAACTGGTTTTGTTTCTCAATTGCATAAGGAAATACTTGAGAATTCATATACATTGTGAGATTTCTATATACGCTTAATTTAATTTATTTGAATATAAAAACGAACGCAAATTGTATTTACGTTCAAAATAAAACAGAAAAAGAAAACCAAAAACAGATGTTTCTTTTGCTTTTCTGTTTTTCAGTAGATATAGTAGAGAAATAAAATATTTTTAATTGCCAACTGAATTTATTGCATTTATTACAAAATGCAGTTCACCTTGGAGAAGTTTCGCTATGAAATAATGAAAAACGTAACGCCGCGCGTCGCTTTGTGTCCAGTGTGCAGAGCGATTTAAATCACATCACATTCACATTTTGATTCTCATTTCTGTTATTATTATTATATCTTTTATTTTCTTTCTTTGGTTATTTTAATTTTTTGATATGATTATGTCTAGAATCTTTTGTAGTATATCTACATACTACAACTATTCTTCAACAGCTTTTTACATATGCATACATGGAGTGCGTGCACTGTGCACCATGCCACATACGCTGCTTCTCCACTACCACCAACACCAGCATCCAGTGGCAGATCATATTTTTGTGGTCTTCTATTTATCATTGTTGCATGATTTATAGCTAATGTGATTAATGTAGAGGAGCTTGTCACCGCATGATCAATATAACACTGCCCTATAATATTGCGTCTAACCCAGAAAAAAAATGTAAACGACCACTGGACCTCTGGTTTGTGTGCTTCACAATATGGGCCCCAGCTCTTAAGATCATTGAGCCAAGAGTATCACAGAATTCTTTATATTGTGCCTCTGTGGAAGGCTGTATACTGCTGATATTATGAGATTACGGAGAGACCTTTCAATACAAATTGATGTTGCCTAGAAGTGCACTTCATGGAATTCATTCATAGATTTCTCTTTTGAATACCTACATAAGGTAAAAGATCAAAAATGTCTAAATTTTTTTATATCACAGCATAATAACTTGGAAATCGTAAGAACTAGTTTTTTCTTAATAAAATTAATTTATTGTGAGACCGACTATGTGAATTTTTTAAAAAATCTACTTTACTGTAAAAAAATTCATTTGCGTTTATCTTCAAAACTTTAGTCAATAGCGAAAAATATATTGGGCCATTAAGGAATAAGATATTATAAGGAAAATTTTCTAAGTTGATAGTTTATAAGTACATAAGTAGATCCTATTTGAAAATGTCTAAGTTTCTTGAACTTGTGTGGGAACTCATCACATTTTCACAATGAATACAGTGCATTTTTATAAATGCTTTTGACATTAAGAGGTAGATGGGAAAAATTAACTATTTCCCCAAGGGTAGAATTACCAATCGAACTCGGTCCTCTCTTTTCTGGTTTTCCTCTTTTGTACTCTCTCTTTACTAATTTTAATATTCATTTGAAACCCTTTTTTTAATTATAGTGCATGGTTTAAAGACATAGTTAATTAAAGCAAGTCCAAGTTCTCTAGGGTAGTCATTTGGCTCAGGGCTTCTATTTTAGCTTGTACTTGAAAACAGATGTCTTAGGAACCAATTCCCCAGGGAATTTTTTATACTGAATCCAAGTTTAGTGTATTGTTCATTTTTCAATTTAAGAAAACTTTGTTTGGAATTCACTCCTCCATTGAAGATTTCTAGATCCGCCACTGCCGCCATCTACCCACCATAATTTAACTGTGGTGAAAAGATTTATCTTATAGTTATGAGAAATTTATTACACATGTGTGCGCGTGCAACGACAACAGCGGTGGATGGAGTTGCCCGTCGCCGCCATCATAATAGCAACCAGCCAACCAACACTGCAACTGTTACATGCAGCGCCGCGGCAAGTTACAAAATAAGAAATTAAAATTGAATATGACAAATGCATGATAATAAAAATTATTAAAATGCTTCATGTTGGTGATTTGTTTAGTCTTTCTCACTTTTTTTGTGCTTTTTTTTGAGCGAGTGTTTACTTTTATTTTAAAATTATTTTTTTTACTTCGCAAATTATTTTTTTTAATGTTATTTTCTACTTTTTAGACGGTGCTTTATTAAATATTATTAGGACCGTAATTTAAGTTTATTTAGAGAATTAGCGGCAAAGGCATTTGTCTTCAATTAGAAAACAAATGAAGTTTGCAGTTTCAGCCATTTGTTTTGTACAGCAAGAAAAGTTGGTAACTACTGTATTAATTTGCATGCAATATTTACAAAAGCTTGAAACAGTAGAAAAATCTGCAGCTCAGCAAAAACAAATGCAAAGAAAGCTGACAAATTACAATGATTTTATTGAATTAAACCGAAATTATTATTGAAATCATAGAAATGAACTAGTGAAACACATATTTGAAGCGTAGAGTGAAGTTAAGTTATAGACTTGGAAAAATCATTGCTTCATTCCTTAGCATAACCTTGAGGCCTTTCAACCGATAAACGATTTATTGAAACTTAATCAAAGCCAAATTTTTGCCTGTCAAGTGGTTGTGTTGCCTTTCAGTTGTTAATATAAGATTTTATTTATTGTTATTATAATTGAAATCTATTGTTAACTAATTTGTTAAAAATTATACACTCACATTTATTTTTATAGTTGTGCATACAAAAGTTGACTACACCAAACACCGAGAAGTAAACAAAACAATCACACCTTAAATACTAAAATGAAAACAAAAAAGCCTGACAACGTCATTGAACAACAAATGAATTAGGTTTTATTTCATATTAATATTATTATTATAGTGCGGTATCTATACAAGTACATGTGTACGTATCTGTTGTTGTTGCTGTTGCTGCTGCTGATGAGTTAATAACATTATGACATTTGTTATGCTATGCTGAAGATAATGACTGCATAGATCACGCCTCAAGTATGTTTCTTTTAAAGTTATATGAATCTATTTGTCGGGGTCTTCTTCTTCAAGCATTTCTGCGTATTAGTTAGTTGTTTACATATGTATGTGTGGCCTGACATTCAAATGGTGGCACTTTATTCAATTTTTAACAACATGTCTTTTTTGACGCTTACAATGCATTTAAAAATACATTAAAGCGGATAATTTTTTTTCTTGTTTTGAGCAGCAGCATTTTGTTGACAGCACAAAATCTTTTTGGTATTTTGTAGCAAATTATTTGAAATTAGTTTTTAATTTTCAGATTTGAAGGTGTTGAAGTATGAGTACGTTTTAGCATTAGCAAATTATGTTATTTATTTGTTTGTTTTGTTAAGTATGATTTTTTAAAATTAATTTTAGGTAATTATTTAATATTAATTTGCTTCTTTTTAATTTTAATATTTTTTTTTTGTTTATTTCCAGGTATGTACTTGAGAAAGTCAATTGAACTTACAAATTCGAGCCTTGTTTGAATTGACTGGTATTAGAATGTTGAGCTTGTACTTCAAGTTCGTTGCGTAAGTCTTTTGTTTTTAGTTTTCTAGTTTTTTATGTATGTGTGCAATGTGCATTTTTAAATTTTTTTTTTAACAATTCTACAATAACAATATTAGTTTTATACACGCAATTTTTATAAAGACATTAAAGCCAACACCTTACCTTAATTAAGCAGTTACATAACTATTGTATACAAATACAAAAATATAACTATAAGAAAACCACAAGATATCATCATCATCAACATCAACAGCAGCAGCAGCAGCTGATGCATCATCAACTTAATATCAGCAACAAATGTAGAAAAAGAAAATCTTCAAGTTTATTACATTTTAACACTTATTAAGTATTATTACATACATATGTTTGTATGTACATGGGTATGTGTGCAAAGTTACCAACCACATTAAAACAAATCACCAAACTTAACAACAGCACCACAATTTTAATTGCCAGCTTCAACGAGTCTGCAATGCAAGCAAAAAAAATCAACATCCTCCTTGCAAAAACTTTAGTAAAATAATACAAAAAAAGAAAATTATTATTTTTGCAAATTAAATTCAACATGCAATTCTTCTTCTTCTACCACTATGTACTACATTCAATGTCAGTTTTGCAATGCACAAATCCAATGAATGCTGCAATACCGCCAACAACAACAACAGCTGCAACCTTGCCAGCGACAAATTTGGAAAATCTTCAAGTTGAACTACTAAGAATATATTACATATTGTTGTTGTTGTTACAACATTCAGCAACATTCACGCCACTACTTTGTCTGCTTTGTTTGCTTCTTCTTTGTTTTTGATGTTGCTGCTAGTGTTAGTGGTGGTGTTTTTTTTTTCAATTATAATATGAATGCTAATTGTTTTACAAAAGTCTCTTCTGCGTGTGTTATTTGTCTGTGGCTGTCTGTTGGTTGCGATTATTAAAATGCAATTTATGTCGTTTATTTGCTTGATGACATAATTTTTACAAAAATATACCATATTAGCTCAAAAAAGGAAAAAATTACTTTTTATTTAATTGCAGTAAGCAAGCATTCAAGCCTGTTACTTGAGTTCTTTATTTGACTTTAAAAGAAGTAAAAAGCTTTAAGCATCGGATATACAAATAAAATTGTTTTTTTATACTTTTCAAATTCAAATATTTCTAAAAAATTAAAAAAGTATAACCCTGAATAGCAATGCCCGGGTCAAAACAGACATCGAGTTTTTTAAAGCTTTAAGAGATATACTACTCACGTTAATCAATAATCAATTAATCAAGAATAATCTGTCTATTAAATCCTTAGAATGTAAAGATTTATAGTACAAGAAAAGGATATTCTATGAAAGGTTTCGCTGGCTCTACGAATGTCTACACGTTGCCAATTCACTGATGGTGGGTTTTTATAACTTTGTAGTGCAACCATGAGAATTGTACGCTGCATTAGAATCACACACGGGCTGCTTGCCCTGGTCGTATTCAAATACAGCAGGCGCGCACATGTGCATCATAGTAATTGCTATACATATACATACATGAACTTACATACGAATGTAATACACTTTCTAAATTAGAAGAAAAAAGGCTGTGCACAGCTGCATTAAAAACCACTTGAACTTAACATAACATAAAGTAGTAGCAGAAATAAAGCATAAGATAAATAAACACTTAAATAAACCCAACTGAAATAATCATCCATGATCATCATGTATATGCAGAAGTAACAGTTCAAAGTAATTTGCATAACATATTTAATTGCTGCAACACACACTCACACACAGATACTTGTTGGCTCTATGCGGTAACATTGCAATTCACAAGCGCGTAATGAACTTTAGTATAGTAAAGAACTAGCAATGCGTTGAAGTTTTAAACTTAAAACTTCAACGACTTGTTTCGTACACTACCTACCACTGTAAGCTGAAGTTGCAAATAGCAAAAAATTATGAAAAATCAGAAGTGTTGATTAGCCTGTGGTTGCATAAAACTGAAGATGCTCTCGCATTCTGATGTAGAGTGATATATTTTCAAATAGTCACAACAACAAACGCAGAAACAATCACTTGAATATTTATTCTTTCACTTAAGCGTTTATACCATAATTGCATTTATGTGCATATGTCTGCATGTATATGCAGAGCAATGTAAAATTTCTAATAATATTTCTAAGGCGCACATGGAGCAGCAGCAACAACAGCAGCGGCAGTAGGAGCAGCAATCTTAGATAGTTACAGTCTCATCAGTAACTGAAACAGGAATTGGTGTCAATGTGTGTGTGTTAAAATGAAATGTTGTTGTTGCGGCACACAGTGGTGGTGATGACGCGATAATCTTGATTTTAGTTAAACTCTTTCTCTTTTTCGTTTTCATTTTTCATTTGCATTTTTAGCTTGGCGTTTTGGCGTTGGTTGCTGGCAGTTGTTGCCAATTGTGGTGGTGCTCTTGCTGCTGCTGCAACAACTTATTCAGGTCTGTGCTTGAGTAACAACTGCACAGGCAACCGTAGGTGTTTGCTTTTTGTGTGCAACACTTGCAGCAGCAATAAATGCAATGCATAAATGTGCGAAGTAAAAATTCTAATTTATTTGCAATTGAAAAAATTGTCATTAGAATTGGTTTACTTTGCGCATTTGATGTCGTTGGCGCTGTTGTTGTTGTTGCTATTGCTGAGGCTTCAGTTACAATCTGGTGTTGCTGCAAGTTGTGAATGGTAACAGGTTTTTGTTGTAATGTCTCTTTTTTATTTATGATATTAAATTGATATTAGCATTTAGTCAATTAAAGACACTTTTATTATGTCAAACAAAATTCATTCGCAATTAATGAAGTTGTTAAGTGAATGTGAAAGAAGAAGAAGAAGAAGAGCATGAGCTAGAGAAGGAAAGATTTAAGCAGCAAACGTTTTAAACTCAATTTAATTAAAAAAAGTAAAAGAAAACACATGAAAAACATAAAAACATCGCTCAATTTTTTGTATTTCTCTCACGTTGAAACTATTTGTTATATTTTATTACCTTTTCACATGTTGTGCAGCAGCTATAAAAAATAAAAACACAGCAAAATTACTTGACGCCAATTAAAATCTTACAATAAATTGTTAGTTAATACAAAAACAACGACATATTTCTATTTTATTTTTACATTTTGGTGTTTTATTTGCAAAATAAACAAACTAATAAAAAATCGCAAAAAATTGTAGGCGTCTCGTACATTCGATATGAGCTCAACATACAGTGCTCAAAAACAACAATTACTACTTACATACTTTGAAACATATGTACATATGTGACAAAACCTATTAAGAAAAAAACAATCAACCAAATCAACTTTACAATGTCGTCATTCTCTTTTTTAAAAACTTCAAACTACATTATTTATTTTTTTTCTATTTCTGCGAATAAAAAAGTATGTATTCAAAAACGCCATTCAAATTTAAATTGGTCGCTAAAATGCTGTGCAAATTAAAATGACAGTATTTTGTTTGGCTCTTGTTGTTTTCGTGGACTTAAATCTTTGTTTATTTTTCCCAAGCTTTATAAAATAAAACAAACATAAACATTTACAAAAGAGAAAAGTATTAATGTTTGTAGACAAAAAAAAGTACAAGTAAGTACCCAAAATTCATGAAACGTACTAAAAATAAATAAAACTATTAATGCGAAATTGAGTCATACTCTTTTACCTGCAGGATTCAATTGAGTTCGTGCTTATTTTTATTGCCTAATTTTTTGGCATAGTCGAAATAAATTATGTGTGAAATTTTATGGTTTTTGTAGTTTTTTTCGACAACAGTGCAAGCTAAATACATAAATTTGAATTTAAATATTGGATTGTCTAGAAAGAAACGGAACGCTAATGCATCGTTATTCGTAAAGCTTTTGGTCTTGGGCTTTTGAGCTTGAGCCGAAAGAAGCCATCTTAGAACTTCAGAACTTCATGAATGCATCACTCATTATATTATCCTACCATCTATTTGATTCAAAAATCAGAACAAAGCTTTGCATCGCCAGGTATATCCCCTGAATATAAATTGACTATAAAAAAGGCTATGGCCTCAGGGATTTATGGATCAAATAGCGGTTTTGGGGACAGGCTCCCCTCTTCTATCTGACTGCTTCTAAATCCTTTCGACTTTCGTTCTAACTGCTTCTGACAACGTATGGCTGTTACTGACTGTCTTGCTTGAGGCACGTTACTCGGACTACCTTCAACTACATATCGCTCATTTACTAAAAGACTGTCATAACTCAAAAAACGCGATTTTGCAGAAAACGCGTTTAAAGTTTTCAATTGACTCCCACTTTGCAGAAAAAAGAAGAAATCTTATAGTTCTCACGCGCAGAATATAAAAGGTATTAATTTGAAATTTTTACACAATATGAAGCGTGATATAATGAATAATTCTGCATCATTAACTCAAAAATCGTGTTTTTTGACTTATGACAGTCTTTTAGTAAATGAGCGATTTGATCTCCTTTGACAGCTTTCAACTACCTGCTGCTGCTTTTAACTAACTCTGACCTTCTCTAACTTTTTGAACTCATTTGTAAACTCTGTGAAATTTTGTTTATAGCCACGCCTTTTTATCTATTGAAAACTATAGATAATTTTCGAAATATTTAACTGAACCGTTATGGATTCAATATCCAAGTGCTTTTCATCGATTACTATTATTTTTCAATTTATTAAAATATAATTTTGTTTTATAATTTTCGCCTGTGTGTTGCGCATTTGTGTTTACTTATTTTCTTCTAGTTTTGCTTCTTTTTTTTGCGTTTATTTTTAATTTGACTATTATTATTATGATGACTACAACGACCACTCTACTACTACCACTTACACTTCCATCACTGCCTCTACATATTGCCACTACTACTATTTTGGCATATAATATTATTTTGGGTGTTAAGTTGCGTTGAGTTGCTGCTGTTGCTTTCTGCTCTAGCTGTAACGCCACGAGTAGGTAGAGCAAGTAGTCACCGCCGTCGTCGTCGTCGTCATCGTCAGCAGTAGCATCAGTTCAACGCTTAGCTGTTTAGCAGGCAGCAATATTACTAGCAGTAGTGGAAGTAGTTATTGAAGTGGTAGTAGCAGCAGCAGCCGGTATTAGAAGTAGTCATTACTGCTAGCAGCAGCAGCAGCAGCATCTAGAAATGACTTGTATAGTTTCTACTTTTGCTGTTGTGACTGTGCCTGTCTATTGACTGTTATTACTGCCGAAGACTGCCGTCGTTGTCGTCGCTGCCATCATCGCTGACGCAGCACTCACACTCATTTCAATTTAAGTCAAGTTGTTTTGTTTCAGTCAGGTTCTTTAAGCTGAATGCTTTGGGTGGCTAAAATTGGACTGTGCTGTTAACATCTTTTTCATACTTATTTTCTGTGTGTGTAGTTTAGTTTTGTTCAATAAAATTTTGCGTTTAATTTTAGCGGAACTTTACTCTCAACTGTCGAGTTTTTGAGAAGTGCGTGTAAAAATATTAAACCGAAGAAATATGAATTAATTATTTAATTTGTTAAATAAAAATAAAAGTTTTAATCGTTTGAGAAAGCAAGAGCTGCTAAAGTTTATTTTGAATTTTGAAGTTTAAGTCAATAATTTGTGAGTGCGACCTTGAATTTCGAATCTATTGAGATAATAGAAAGTTAAAGTGTGTTAAAAACTACACGTCCTTATTCCAGCTTAAATTCTACTTTAAACATTGTGTAAAATTTGCATAGAAAGAATTATTATTAATTATTGTTGCTCACACCCCAGAACACCGATGACTGATCCACACACAATTCATAAATCATAAAAACATAATAGAAAGGAAATCGAAAAACAAACTTTCAACACCTTTACAACACATCACGTTGGTGATGGCTGGCAGAAATTCAGCCAAAAGAAATTGTCTAGCGAGAAATACTTACTACTGCGCAATTTCCTACGCAATTAGCAACAGGTATTTGTTGTTGTTTTTTACAGTTAATTGTCTAGCTTTTTAAGCGTTTTTCTGTCTAATGATTTACTAAATAGAAACTTTTTGTGTTACAAAATTTTTGCATATGCATTTCAAATATGTAATTGTCTGGCGATTTAAATTCCTCATGCCTACATGTTCCTTCCGGCAACATATTTTTTTATTTTTTTTTCTTTGTTTGTTCATTAATTTATAATATGCTCTATTTTAGCTTAAATGTTCATTGCTAATCCGCTTAATTGTCTCACATTTACATTTAATCACTTGCCAATGCAATTTATTAGTGGGTAATAATAACAAGTTTGTTGCTTGAATCTTTTGTTTCAGTTCATAGTGTAAGTATTGTACATGAGGCAATATTTGTAGCATTGCGTCATTTATGAACGATTTTTGTGTGGTTTCTGTCATTATTCTAGTGAAAAAATTTCTTATTCATTATGTTTTTGTATTTTTATTTTTTTTTTTGTTTTTAGTTAAGAAACAAGTTTATTACTTAAGTCTTTCGTTTGCAAAAATCAGCAACACATGTGTTAATATTTAACTCTTGAAAAGGTTAAGCGAATTTACAAACCTAAACATTTTGAAGGCGTTTTTAATACATTTATAAATCTTTACAACAAACGTTTGATTTTGCTGTTCTGAAGGTTGTTGTTTAAGTCTAGTTTTATAGCAACTTTTTAGGATATCTTCATTTAAAATTTTTTTTAATTAAAAGTAGGACCATTTTGTTGATTTTTCTATGTTCTAAACTAGTTTGGCTTAGTAATTTAAAAGAAAATTTGAGTTTGCTCAACAAATAAAACAAACGCGTACATTTTGAATAATTATTTATTATAGACAGCAGTTTGCAATTATTTTTAAGTCATTGTGACTATTTTAATAAATTTAAATTGCAGGTACATTAGCTACACCTACATAGAGACCAGTTTTAAAATCCATTTAAGTAGCTTGATTTTGAGAAATTCAGAAAATTTTTATTATTAATAAATATTAACTTAAATTTAATCATTCCAATTACGGAACTGTTTTCAAGTCAGTATAACTTAATTGTTAGGAAAATATCTTGGAAATATAAGAGCGTCTAAGGCATCGCCAGCGAGACTAAATCTTTTTAGAGGTCTGCATCGCATAACATTTCGTTGAACAAATGAGGTTCACCTTCGAGTATAGAACATACTCTCTTTCTCTCTCTCAGCAAGCGGTGAAGGGGAGTGAGAGCGTGTTTTTCGAATCCAAACGAGTAAGTTGCCGCGGTAAAATTTGTTTCGAAAAAGCGTTCGAGTATTTTGTTCGCATCATGAAGTACCTCGAGTATGCCCATATTGTTAAACAGAGCTAGGATTAGAATTACCTTTTATTGGACGAATAATATATATTCATTAATTTTAAATAATTTCTTTTTGGCTTAAGTATGCCGCTACATTCAAAGAGAGCATTTTATCTATAGCTCTCTTTGAAAATTTGTTCTGCAGTTCTGCAAATTAAATAACTTGAATAGTAATCCATGATAAAATTTTAGAAGGACTAAGTTCTTAGTAAATAAATAAATAAATAAATAAATTTTTTAAAGAATATTTCTTTAAAATCTACTTTTCCACTTTTGATAGGCATGAGTACAGAATCACCTCCGCGTAGCTTGCGCCTCCTACCATTTCATGTCCTTGATATTGACATTGATACCTAGATTTTAAGTTTTTAAAGTAACTGCATTCTTCTGTTTTTCCTTGTAATAAAGTGAAATATTCAAGGATATCTGCTTACATACTCAAGGACTTTTATAACAATATGCAAGCAGCACGCTGCCAGGTACAATATATGCAAAAAACTACAGCCACCATCATTGTCGCCATCATCATCAACATCAACATCACCGTCATCGTCATTTGCCTTGCTTGCTCGCTGTATGCGTTTTTGTTCTTTTACCTTTGCCTGTGATTAGGATAATCTGTCGTTGGTGGTGATGCTGATGCAGGCTAGTACCCAAAGTTTTCTTGTTTTGTTTCTGCGCCACTTTGTAATGGAATTTGCTTTTATTTAAATACTCAGAAAAAAAGGCGAGCAAAGCTAAGATTGCCGCTACTAAAAAGCAGCAGAATATAGTTTTTTTCTGGTTTTCTTTTAACGACATATTTGCATTGCAAAAAATGTCACATTGCATGACATGCAGTCGTCGGCAGATAGCGAGCTTTATGTATTGATTTCCCCTTGCCTCCGTTAAGGTCAAGTGCATAAAAATGCATTAATTAAAGCTGGACTGGACTTTGAGTTTAGAAAATATGTAGCAGGGCGAAAAGGGTATGCAATAGAGGGGAGATTAGGAATAGTTTGTTACTTGATAATTGTAGGTTGAATACTTCAATTTTACTTTATGTTGTTCAAAAAATGATCCTTGATATTCTTAAATAAATAAATAATACAACTCTTGTACTTTTCTGTATATTTTTGCTTCATCGTTTTTTTGTAGCAACAAATGCCATGCATATTCGCTCCCACAATCTGTCACATAGAGACCTAATCGATTTATCCATTAAGCTGCTGCGACTTTTCCACTTCATTTTCCAACCAACTCAACCAATTAGATTGAGCCCATGCCCATGTCCAATCCTTTGGAGTTCTTAATGGTGCACAAGCAATTGATAGCATGCAAGAGCTGATTACTGCCGCTTGCTGCTGTTGCTTACAGATGCTATACTCTCATGTGATCAAATGGCCAGACAGAAGGCCTCCACTAATTGCGTGTGTTGTATTTGTTGAGGCTGTATATAGTTGCAGCTATGAATGCGTTCTGCTGCAGTTAAGCTTAAGAACACAAAATGTCACCAACTTTGACAGGCGCATATGTGACATGCGTTTTAGAGTCGATGATAACATGTCAAACTTACACAAGTTTATACAAAACAAAGTGACGCAAAGGCGCATAAAATAAATGCAAAGTAGTGAGGGAGAGAGAGGAGCGTGGATGAATGAAAAACTACTGCGTACAGGCTCAGAGTTACGGCAGATAATGGAACGCGTATGTAGAGACAGATAGTATGCATATAGAATGTTTGCCGGCATGTCTATGTCTATATTTGTGTAAATGTTTAATGGCGGCAGCGATGGCGATCTCGATGGTGGTGGTGGTGTTGGTGTTGGTGTCGGTGTTGGTTGTTACTTGCGGCTTGTTGTTCCCTGCAAATGTGGCACAAAGTTTTAATTCGTTGCACAAGTGCGTTCACAAAAAATCGTGACAATTTCGTTTTGATTTTTTCTTTTATTTTCGATGTATTTAAATTTGCATTGATGTTGTTGTTGTTGCTGTTGCTGCTATTGAAGTTGTCAAACAAGCCAATGTAGCATGTCAGCTATTTTAATGCATTTTTGTGTTTTTGCAGGTTGTTTTTTTACTACGAGCTTGTTGCTATGATTTTAGATTTTGTTTTGTTTTTTTGCACTCTTTTTCAAAAATAAACTTGTGCACTTTCAATTTCATTTTGCATTTTGGCGGCTTATTTCATTTGTGTACATTTCAAGGTTTTTTCTGTTGTGTTATTTTTTTTTTGGCTCGCTTATAGAATTTATGTATATATCTGGAGCATAAGATAAGCATTGCTTAAACTTAAAATATTTTAAATTTGTTGTTTAATAAATTACTGTCAATTTATAGATTGGTATACTATAAAATAAAAAATAAATGCTTTTAATACTTAAATGTATTTATCAGTTTCTGTTGGGGCTGCCAGCCAACTATAAGTAGTAGTAGTACAATGCAGTACTAGAAAAACGTGCTGCCGCTACTGCTGTCGCCTTCCAACATTAATGCAAATTAAAAGCACATAAGCCACTGTACAAGTTCTTAAAACAAAAAGAATATTTTAAATGCTGGAGATGCTAAGTTTGATAAGGAAATTTTTATTTCATGCTGTCGAATAAATCTTGAAAAACATTTTATTATATATTACTTATTATGTGAAATAACTTAACTTTGTCAAATTCGTTAAATGCAGCTGGAAATTTTTGGTTTAAAATAATTGGGAAAGTGTGAGGAGAGGTGGTAAAAACGCGGACTTTAAGAAACTTCAAAATTGCTTTAAACTTTTCGGAAAATCCCAAAATCCTCCTCCTTTTTTTTGACGAATATTAAGCTATTTTCCAAGAAAGTGCTGTTTCAAGATTTGTTTTGTTTTTTAAATGTGAAACGAAAAATTGCTTATCTTTTGGCATTTAAAAAAAAAACTGATTTGTTTTCTTGAATTCCCAAAAATCTTCGCTTATGATAATCGGATTACTGCTTTAAAAGTTGAGAGCGTTTAAAGAGCGCTACTTCGGATCAATTTGTACAGCTACTAATTCTGATAAATTTTTCTTTATTGACGCCATTAGGCAATGGCACACGCTTCCAACTCATACTAAACGAATTGCTAATGTGAGCAGCTTCAAGAATGTTGTAATGCTGAAAACTATTAAAAAAAAAAACTTTCTAACTACTTTGCAATACACTCTTCTCTGTCTCATGCACACCTCTCCGCCTTCTTTTAGCTTTCTTCCTTCCTAATTTTAAAATTAGTTAAGATTATTAAGCTGATGTATATTTTATTTGATTGATTCCTTACTTTGTTGATATCCTATTAGATAATACAATTTTGTTGTGTTGCAAATTATAATTATAATAATTGTTTTTTCAAAAATTATTTCATCTTTCCATATATTTATATGAATGTGCAAAGTTTTAAATTATTTGCAAGCTGATTTAAAACGCATACCAACTTAGTAATAGTTGTTGCCATTATGTTATTTATATAACTTCTTCTCTCTTTTATGCATCAAAACACTAATAATAATTTAATGCATATTATTATTAAGTATATAAGTTATACGAACGCCGCTGCTAATAAAACATGACACAACTCTTTGACTTTTGGCCAACTGCCGTTTTCATCAAACATGTTAATTAGCTCTAAAAAATGTATAAAAAAAATAATAAAACGCTAATAACAATGAACTTGTAGAAATAAATAAAAAAAATTGACTGTCCAACACATAAACTCAAAATCTTATACTGTAAAATCATCATGAAAATTGTGACATTTCTCGCACTCCGAAGTTTGCACCAAGCTGAGGCAAAAGAAGAAGAAAGTGTGCGGAATTAAATAAATTACGAATTACAAAGAAAAAACTCATGCTGCGTTTTTCAGTTTAATATGGTATATTTTCAAATATTTACAATACATTAAGAAGGAGCAACATTATTAAATCAAAAATTACACAAACTAAAATTGCCAAAAATTACTCGGAAAAAAATCCAGCTGTGTTTAAATACCAAGCACAAAATTAAAAGCATTCCAAAATCTACACCCAAATACATAAAAAATTATTGCATGTTGCTTTTTGCCCGATATGTGCACAGCTCATGCAATCTCCACAATGAAGAAAAGAGATTTCACTTTATTGCTATTGCTATTGCCATTTTGGGTTTCAGTTTCCGTAAACTTTTTTTGCAAAACATCTTTTTTTTTTCGTTTTATTTTTAGTATTAGGTATTTATGTATATGTACTGCCAAGTGGTTTTTTAATATTATGTTTAAATCAAATAAAGTTGGCTTTTTAGTACTAAGAAAAAATAAAACACATCATGCCATAAAGCAAGCAAGCAAACAAGTACAAGTTGCCAAAAAAATAAATGTAAAAATAAGATGAAAAAGTCCATAAATGCTACAAAAAAAAAAAAAAAAATACGAAACTAAACTACGGCATCCATTATAGTGAAACCAAATAAATTAACTGCAAACACTGTCAAAAATGAAAAACACACAAGAAATTACAAATGTTTGATCTTTATTTTGTAGGGGGCAGTAATTTAAAAAATCAGTGTGAGCTCATCATCTTTAGCAGCCAGTCGAGTCAAATAATAAAAACAATTTTCTTTTCTATTACTTTTTTTACTTTACTACATATGTACTTACTACTAAACCACAACTTTTGGTGTTTCTACTGTTTTTGTTGTTAATTTTTTATGCAATCACATTTTATAGCATGGCAACATTTTTGCACGTTCTTTTAATTTGTTACTCCCACGCGATGCTTACTTGAAGTCTTTCTTTTTATGTGTGTGTGTTTTTTTTTTTTTTGCTATTTGTTAGTTTATAAGGTAATATTGCCAAATACCGCCCGCTTGTTGCCACTACTTAAGTGACATATTATTATTTTTAGCTGTTTTCATATGAGGTAATAAGAGATTAATTTGTAATTAGTTGCATGACATATGAAAAAAGAAAAGCAAACGCAATGCATATTTATTAAACTTTTTGTGCAATGATGTCGCCATTTATGGCATTTGGAAGTAACAAATTTTATATCAGAATCCTATTGAAAATATAATGAATTTCATAAAACAGGATGAGGAAGGACTTTGCAGTTGCATGACAACATTCCCTACATTTCCTATTTCTGTCATGTTCTCTAACCTATGTACATCTATTGAAGCCATTACGTGAAATTTTCAGAGCATTCAATAATGACTCTGCTTTAGTTAGAGTAATATTGCATAGACACGCCAGTTTTTAATAGAATTTTTTATATTATTGATTACTATTTTTAATTTTGGTTAGAGAACCCAAGTTTGTTGCGTAAGTTTTTTGTTTTTCATACATACGAGTATAGCTAAAGTTTTTCTTTTACTCACATATACAAATTTCAATTTAATGCAATCTCTTTTTAATTTTGGCTTATGCAAGTAAGTAAGTAAGCACTTTGCATAATATTTAAATTTAAATTAATGCAATTTATTAGCAACAGTCAGCTTAAACAAAGGAAACAAAACAAAAAAATCATTTCAAAACAAAAATCTATATTTCAAATTTTTTTCTGCTGCTTTTCGTTTTTGTGGTTGTTTTATTTCATTTTTTATTTTTTATTTGCTTTGTTTCTGTTGGTTGGCTGATTAGCGCTGAATGGTTCTTAAACATTATTAACAAATTGCAGGCGTGGCCTATTGGCGCGTATTCAAGCATAATTTGAATATTTCAATATTTGCATGCTGCTGCCACCACTGCTGCTGCCACTTGTGAAGTGAAGCACAAATACCAAATACAAAACCAACAGACATTTTTTTTGTGATTGATTGAGAACACAAATTTAGCATTTCAAGACAAATCGCCATAAAGCAAACACCACAAACAGAAAAACAGAATCAGTTGAAAAATGGTAGGCGTTTTTCGGGTTCCTTTTTTTTTGGAGGGGCAAAAAAGGTTTTTCATTTGAAACTTAAATAGAAATATACTTCAGCTTTAACTTCAAACATGATTGCGCCCAAAACTTACAACTTAAAGTCAGTAACTGAAGTATTTAAGTATTATTGAGTAGCAAAGTAATTTACGTTTAGTTTTGATTAATGATTTTGGCATTTAGAAATCTTAGAGGAATGCGTTACTAACCGAAAATAGTTAAATGTAAAATAATAAAATATGCATACTTATGACTATTTTGTGCTACTTCAATGCCATATTTCAATATGCTATAGAAATTCAAGGAATTCATTTTTCCATTTAAACTTAAACTTTCTTAATTAGCTGCGCCACACATTACACTTGTTATTTTTTTGCAAACACACAACGCTTAACATTGCAATGCGCAATCGTTGCTATTTTATTGCATGTACACGCAGTAGCAATCAGCAATATCAGGCAGCAACATTAACATATTGGCATTCCTCAGCAAAAACTCCAATACCATTTTTACAGTTATTTAGCATAAATTTCAGTTTCACTTCACTCTCAGCAGTCAAGCTCACTCACTGCAGCCTCTTCTTCCACTGCTCCTCCTACAGCTCAGGCACCTCCTCTTCCTGCTCTTTTTGATAAAATTTATGTTTTCCTGCTTCTATTTATGTATGAGTACGAACAATGACAACTGCAACAAACCAAGCTTACAGCGACAAGCCAAGCTAGCTAAAAGACATACATACACACACACACACATTATCATAAGAAACAATACCAACATCAAGATGAACAACATGAACGTGATCACCATCGCACCACCATCACCATCGTCATCATGATCAACATCATCAACAATCGCATCTTGATGAACATGCTTGCATTTTACTATGCTGCCAACATTTTACCTTGACACATTTCTTGACAGTTGCTGCTGTTTTTTTTTCTTCTTTACGCTTTTTTCGTTGCTGTTTTTATTTCCATTTTTTTGCAATAATTTTTGCGTCGTTTTTTTTTCTTTGAGTTTTGTTTTATTTGTTCTTCAAACAACATTGAAATTGTTGGTGGTGGTTGCTTTTACATGCACACACATGATGCGCTTTTTCTTTGCTGCACCACTACTGCTGCTCTTATTAAGTCGGAAATTTCAACTTGTTGCTGCGCTTAAGTGCACTTAAGTGACACTGGTTTGATGAAGAAGTTGAAGTCGTGTGCTGGCTTGATGTAGCCAAAGGTGAAATTTGCATCATTTTTCATTTTGCGCATATGTAATAAAGCAAAATGATTTTAAAAATACTTCACTCAAATCTCAAAGAAGCATTGAAATTTACTTATGCATTTTAAATGCATAAAATTTGGTAATTTGCGAATTCACCAATAAATGAGTTATAAGATTAGGTGGTTTTTGTTGACGAAATAGATGAAGACGATTCAAGAATATTTGGTTTATATTGATTAAGTTTTAAAGCAGTGATGGTCACACCATAGCATGCGTTACTAAGAGCTATTGACACCACGTGCTCCAACTATGATTATGAGAACTTCCTTAATGCCTTGATGCCGCATTTCATCAAAGGCAATATCTGATGATGTTCCGATTTGAACCTTTGCGACTCAGCGATTTGTATAAATAGATCAATTTCCTAATCACTTATGCGAATATTTCACATTCAAAACTCCAACTCATTTTAAACTTCACAATTACCAATTATCGAAGCGAACACAAGGCATTAACATTAGAGATATTTGAACTCAATTAACTGCTTCCTCCACTTGAGATCAAAATATGTTTGCGAATGTTTTTATTTTTATTTATATTACGTTTTTTGAGAAGCACCAAAAAGTTGTGTAAAAAATAAGCGTAGGTGGGTAAGTAGATATAGCATGAAGTACAATTCTATATAACACACACATATACACACACAAACGAAAAGAGAGATAGATATAAATGGATCGATATGTGTGTAGGTATGTGTAGGCGTTTATCATGACCTAAAGTGGTAAATGTTGCACATATAAAAAATTCGAAGGCAAAAAAAAAAAACAGGACTTACAATGTGCCACAAAAATGGCAACAATTAAACACATACACATACACACACACAGGGACTGAGTGACTGAGTTGAAACAATTGATTTGTCACTGTGACTGATGTTTATTGTTAGTCAGCACTGTTGGCTGCTGTTGTTTTTGGCACAAATTAACGTTATTGTTATTGTGAACATGTTGCAAGAATATTCAATATTATTTATGAAGATTATTGCCAATAAAATTATGACAGTTTGAAACAAAAAATATCTGCTAATAATATTTTTGTTGTTATCTGTTTTGTTATCTTTTATTTTTTCTTTTTTTGGCAATCAAAAATCAGGTGGGTCGATATTACAAATGTTTTTAGACTACCATAAAAAAACCACCACACATATTCAAAAAATTACATGAGAAATTGTCATTTAGGGCGTGTTTGATTTTTAGTATGACAAATTTGTTCATAAAGTTCAATAAATGATGTTTTAACAATTCAAAAATAAGAAAAATAGGGCGTGCCAGCAACATGAGTTTGTTGTTTTAGTCTTTTTCATATTCATTTAATACAATTTTTCTATTCTTTATTTGTAAATATTTAATGCATATATGTGTGTGTATGTGTGTGTATTTGTGTTAGTGTGCATCTGATATCCTTTATTATTTAATTAAATTTACCTTTTTATGTACATATGTATGGAGAATATAATTGTTTCCTAATTGACATGAGGAGACCACCTTGTGTGAAGGTTTCATTTTTTAGATTGTTTCAAGCGCTAGAACTAATTGATATTCAGCTTGAAGCGGTATTAATTTGTCTTGTTTTTTCGGACTTAAAATAAGTATAAATAGTTTTATGACATACTCATGTTAAAAATTAATTATAAAAAGAAGCATAGCGTGTTAGAGACTTAGATGTCGGAGGCTGCTGAAGGGGTTAGCCATAGTCATGCCATTATGTTTATTGTAAAACTTATTTATGTAGCAAGTCTATTCTATTTTCTTGTGTTTACAAGTATGAAATTTTTAAACGGATTTTGTTTTTGGAAGGTTAATGGTTTTTTGTGGAAACATTTTGACAAAAATTATTTGACATATGTGGATTAAAACTCAAAATTTTTTGAATTTCATGATAGCTATTTACTTTTTGTTAGAATAAAAACAAAACTTACCTGTATTCTATGCTAACTATCGTCCAAGCGAAAATCGTTCAGAACCTATAAAACGATTGGTTATAATGGATGATCAAAAATTTGAGGAATCACCAGTCCAAGTAACAAGAACCGCATCAGATATCAAAGTGCTAGGTCGAAAAATGGGAATTTCCTCAAAAAATTCATCAAAGCAAGAATGTTACAATGTTAATTGAATTCTTTTGTGGAGAGAAATGTGAATATTTTTTTAGGCTCTAGTGCTCCTCAAAAATAGTTCTATGAATGATAAAAAAAAACAACATTTGTACCGATGGCCTCTTAAAAATCCACCCTCCCCCCTCCAAAACCCAGCCATACTTTCTGAATAACATCTACGCTCATTCGCCATTACATCATCGCGCATCATTCGTGGTAGCCTACTAATCCATCATTTGTATGTACATATCGTTAAATTTAAATATAAGAATTTCAATTTGCGATCTACATCTTTGTCATAAATTTATGTCACAATGACACAATCACCTTATAATCCAATTCCCTCTCGAACTCAAATCTCATGACTTTGATCTTCAACACAAGTGTGATGATAACTATTAATTACAAAATAATTTTAACTGAATGAAAATGAAGAAAAGAAAGTAAATTTTATCAGAGAAAGAAAAAATCACAGGAATAACAAAAAGCATCAAAATGTAAATAAATGTATGAAAATAAATCTTATGTTGTTAACACGAAATCATGAACACCATCAACACTACCAGCACCACCAACACACCATCAGGCTAAGCGGGCTCGTTTATCAAAATCAAAACCAAAGTTGCGGGTATAAGCTAAAAGGCAGGTGAACATGATTGCAAATAGATAAGGAATCTGCTCCAATTTCTAAGCCAACTAAAACTGGAGGAAAGTCTAAGTTTATGTGTATGTATGTCATATAAGCGTCTGCTTGCGCCAGCCTGCCTCAAGGTGAGCTTTATGGTCAATTTTCAAGCATTCAACTTTTTTTGTTGTGATTTTTCAGGTTTTTATGTGCGGATATCTGTGTGTTCCAATAAGTAATTTAATTTAAATATGGCCAAACAAATAAGGCTGCCACACAAACACACACACACACATATGCCCGATTTAAGCAACTTTCACTTGCGCATGTTCGCAAGTTTTTATCTACATTTTTGTTTTATGCTTTTGCTGCTGCCAACTTGTTTTAGTTAATTCGTTTATGAGCATTCGCGCATTTATTCTTATCAGATTTTGACA
The DNA here is from genome assembly GCA_963691655.1 of Toxonevra muliebris. Classification (NCBI taxonomy): domain Eukaryota; kingdom Metazoa; phylum Arthropoda; class Insecta; order Diptera; family Pallopteridae; genus Toxonevra; species Toxonevra muliebris. Next base: position 90,780,190 of record OY829328.1, read on the forward strand.
GTGAAATACATACATTTTTTATTTTTTTGCTATTGCTTTTTATGTTTTATTTGCGTGTGGTAATTTGAGGCGTTGATAAATTTAGTTTTGTTTTCCTTTTTTTTATTTCAAAATGATTTCAACAATACTTCAAGATGAAATCAATTATATTAACTATAGACAGAAACACATACGAACACACATAAAGAAACAACCAACAGTCTCAGCGAAAATAATAGAAGCTAACAAAACGATAGATATAAGACACGAACTTGTTTACAAAATTGTTTAGCAAAAATATATATACAAACAAAAATAGGTATATATAAAACTGATTATAAATAACTAAAATTTATTTTTGGTTTTTTGTAAACAAGTTTGTGTCTTTAGTTTTTATTGATTTGAAAATTGCTGCTGAATGTTGTTGATTGGATATGTAAAATAGCAAGAAGAAGAACTTTTTTTCTAAATGGAAATTACATTTCGGTATGCCCTAAAGGCTATGGTATTCACAAAGAATAGCTTAGAATACAGACTGATGTGTTTTGTATATAATAGAATCAATCGCTTCACTGTAAATTTAATAAAAAATAACAATTAACACCTACTACGATATAATATTGCAAACTAGCAAACGCCATGATGTAATACTTTAATTGAACGAAATTACATATTTGCATATGTGTATTTTTATTAATGAATTTGCTACTTCACTTTAAATACAAGTTTTGAAGAAAATTTCGGAATTCGTTGTCAAATTACAATGAAATGATTTCATATGCCGAGACTCGATACTGTGCATTTTTCATCATAGATATGAAGTGGCAGATTTTGACAGAGTGCAGAATTTAATTTTCAAGTATATTTAAAGCGAGTGTTTGTTTCATTTCACGCTTTTGAATAGAAATAGACTTGCATCTGGCCCTCTTCCACTGCTTGCTATTCGACACTCATATACTTTTATCTATGGAAAGCTTACCGCAAGCAAGCAATTACCAGCCATCAACCAGTATCGGCGCATTATTACAATCATTTTGATGATGATAATGATGATGACCATATGCGCAGCAAACTCAGCCCAGTCCAACTTTAGATCGCAGCATCACTTAAAGTAGCCGATGAGTCGAGGAAAATGTGTTGAAAAGAGAAACAACGCAAACGTTAATTGCCTGAAGGGAAGGGAGATGAACAGACAGGGAGGCAGGTCGGTCGGCAGTCAGTACAACAACCAAATATTATACCCCACCATCACCGCTGGGCACGCTAACTTACCTCCTTAGCCGCAAAACCTTTTAAAAAGCTGTCTTTGTTTTTACCTTTAAATTTAGTTTTTGTTTTTTGCAGCACGTTACATTTATTTCACCGCTGCTGCTTCTTTTTCACGCTAACTACTAGTTAGATAAAATAAAAAAGAAAAATGTTTTGGTTTCGTAAAAACAAAAATAAAAAAATATATTATTTAATTCACATAAAAATGAACACGTGATTAGACGCTGCGCCGTAGACAATGAAAATAAGTAGCCACTGCCTATGCGGCTGCCGTCGTTGTCTTGTTAAAGATGCGTGCTTTTTGATATTTTAAGATACAATTCTTAGATGCTGATATGTAGAATAACGCGATTATTTTTTTTTTTTTTTTTGGACTGCTACTTCTGTTTCTTATCGCCGAGTTTGTATCATTTTGAAGCGTTATTTGGTTGGTGTTTTTTTGTTTTGTTCAAAAGCATGTTACATTTTTATTACCACTTGTTGTTCACCATAATCGAAATTGTTTCTCTTCTTTGATTGACCTTGAAACACAGCGATATTATTAAGTTCTTTTCTGTTTGCTTTTATTTCAGGTTTGTTTAACAATAACATTTAATTACATTAAGACAGAATCGAAAAGAAGAAAAATCTCTTTAATGTGACTTTGAAAATGAGAAATATAATTTGGTTCGGTTAATTCGTCTGTATAGTAAGTGCCACGCCCACTAGGCCAACTGCTCCTATATTTATTTTATAGAATGACATTGCAAAATAATACTCCCATTGTATAGAATTGCATAGTAATAACGTTAACGGCTACAGAGCTATGTCGACACTTTTATTCAGTTTTTATGAGAGCGCGTCTAGTGGCGAAACTATCCTTATACCAAATTTGAAGAGAATCAGTTCTGGTGTTTCGGATCATTTAAGGAACATTCAAGCACCTAACCAAATTTCCTTCAATAATTAATTATGTAATTTAATTCTGTGCTTCAATAGTTAAAAATGTTCCAGGAAAATTTAACACAAATCATTGCGTACTTGATCCTTCGTAAGGCTATTCACATCTCTCTCTCTCTTTCTCTCTCTCGCTCTCTTATTTCCTTTATGTCGTTTAGCTAATGAAACTTTTTTCTTTAAGAGTATAACTCAACAATATTTATTCGCCTTGCACAACAGTTCACATTCTATTTTCGCTTATCTCGCTCAGATCGTCAGGCATCTAATTAATTAAACTTTATATCGTCAACTTTTGTCATCAGCTTACGAATACATACATACTTACATACGCTTATGCATACATATGTAGCTAAAAATTTTTAAGTAGGTACAACCAATGATTCTTTTCCATTTGTTTTATGCTCGAATGACGTTTCATTTCGTTTCGTTTGGTTTCTTCACTTTGCTTTCATCATCCTTCTTATTCAGTGTTAATATGTTTTTGATTAAGAGTTTTTGTTTTTGCTGAGCTGAGCTGAGCTGAGCAGAGCTGAGTTGAGCCTCTTTGAACGTTTATTTCAGGCATTAATCAAAATAGCATTTTAACTTTAAAAATATGTATGTGAAGTCAGCTGCAAAATCGCTGTTGTCGATGTCGATGTCGCTGTTGCTGTCGTCGTTGCTGTTGGTGTTAATGATGAATTCATCTCTTCAGAGTACGTACGAACGAGCGATGGCAGGGTCAGATTAAGTTGTTTTAGTCTAGTAATTGCAGACAAATGATATTTTTCTCTTGAACTTTGAATTCGATAGCTCGAAGGCATTTGCAATTCAAGTGTGATTCGCATAAGTTGTTTTTGTAAACATGGTTGGGTTGCGTTGCGCTGCGCTGAAGGTAATATACAACTTTAGTTTGATTACTTTTTATTTTGAACCTTGTAATAATCTTCGCCATAGCTGTAAAAATAAGCCGAAAGACTTTTAACGTTTCGAAGAAATCATCATTCTAAGTCACCAATCACCATCAATTTGCAAAACACTAAATGCTAATAAATTCTTTTCTCCTTCCCCTCATTATAGGAAAACATCCCAACGAATTAACGAATTACGAAACCACGAATCTTCAGCCGCCACAAAATAACGTACCCTATCATCAACTGCCAGCCGATCTCTCTGCGGAGAGCATACGAAAAGAAGCCGCTCTAGTCTTAGCTCAAGCTGAAAGGCATAAGAGCAAAGCCGATTCAAACGGCGATAATATACCAACTTTTAAAGTTAAAACAAAGCGCAGCAGCAGTAGCAGCGACCCGACAACGAATCCAAAGAAGTTTCATTCGTTACCAACGCGAAAGAAGAAAGCACCTACCAAACCCGTAACGCGTAGTGTCAGTGACGCTGCGGCCAAGAAACCCACAAAGCGACCTTCGATATTTAGCATATTTAGTCGAAAAAGTGATACGAATATTAGTCAAGTTGAACGCGATCCACGTTTCGAGGATAGCGGTGGTCGTAGATTAGTGCGGAGCAAGAGTGATGTTGGCTCAACGTACAACAAAGACGATCGTAAACCAGCCAAGAAAACGTTAAGGGAACCTAAGCTGAACGGTGTGAACGGTTCGTCAAAGCAACTGTCTACGCCATTAAGTCCCATCATTGAGAACGCTCAGAAAGAAGATTACTTCGCTGAGCAATTTAATCGTGAACGACGTAAATCGGATGCAATCACTGATCGTGAAAAGCATGAGAGTGGTTTAGACGAGCTACTCGAACGTAGCAGAGAAAAGGCAGAAATTGATGGTAGCATCATTGGTAAGAATCCCATATCGAAGAGTATAAAAGATAAGATCCTAACGTTGCAATCGAAATCGAACGACAACATGCATAGTTCACAGTTGCCAGCACAAAAGTTGCCGCTAACGAAGGGAGTTACAGTGAATGGTTTGGCAAAACGCCTCTCAATGGAACGTTTCTCGCCACCGCCTTCACTCTTGGGTCCAGCATTCTCATACATACGACCGAATGAGGGCATTACATATGCGCAGTTGGACTTGAGTGATGATCAGCAGCAGGGAACGTTGCATCGCAACGAGTACTTACGCACACCCACGCGAGAGATACGGACACCGATGCGTGAATTCAGGTCTCCGGCACGTGATGTGCGTTCGCCAGATCGTGAGATACGCCCGAGCATCGCAACATTGGGGCATCGTCAATCAATGGATCGTGCTGACTTTGTCACTAGTCATAACAACATGAGGAGCAACACTTATTCACCAAACTACTCCGCACACAATGGCAGTAGCAGTCGCATCATCATCGAATCACCTACACGTACGCACGATTCGTTTTCACCACTGGCGGTTGGTCCGACAACAATACGCATATCGAGCTCGCATTCACCCTCGCCATGGCAGCAGCTTAGCCCACGTAATCTTAGCGATGAAGATGAAGGGCTCGGTATTGAGACACGCAAATACTATAATGAAGATCTGCCAGCAAAGATGCGTAGCAAGTCTCCAGCTGAACCGCCCATTGTGCCAGTTATACGAAGCATTACGCCAACACGTGAAAATGGCTACGATGCACGTGCTGGAGGCGACTATCGTGATGATCCCGTAGATGATATAGGCTATCGCCGGGCGCAACTGGAATCACGTATACTCACGCGTCGCTTTGGCGAATCAGCCACACTCGATCGCAATGGATACAATCATCATCATTCAAGCTCACCAGAACGCAATCGTGAGCGTGAAGAAGTGTCCGCACATCATCATCATCGCTACCTCAGTCCAGAGCGTGAGTTGTACGAACCACGTCGTCATAAACCCGAAACTACTGAGATTATTCACAAATACTCACCTGAGCGCTCGCACTTGGATATTATTGCACCAACGCCTGCAACGCGAACGACAATAACTAACACCAGCGGGATGCCGAAAACGGAGAAAACTTCTCGCTATAAGCATACAAAGTACTATGATGACGGGCGCGGCGGTGTGAAGGAGGTATATGAACGTGAAAGACATCTTGATGCGGAGGGAAAACCACACGTACATGAAGCAAGACATCGTGAGCGTTTGGACTCATATGCGAGAGGTGGAGGAGGAGGGGGAGGAAAGCAGCGTGAACACCAGTCATCAATAGAACGTCAACACTTGAACCATGACTATGAGCCGAAAAGTTTAGATTCGCAATTTACTAGCACCGATCAATATCGTTCGTCCCCGGAGAATATGAAACGTTATGAAATAAGTATGGAACGAAATGGGCCATCATCGCATCAGCAACACCAGCGATTGAATAACAACGAAGATCATTGGCATAGTAGTCTGAAGCGTGATAAGTTGCAGCAACGCAGTTTCGATAAAGGTGATTCAGGTATCGAGAATGATTTCCGCAAGGAGTCGTTCAACGGAGATATTTCAACAAGGTAAATTAAACTCAAACTCTCAAATTCAATTAAATCCTTCCATGTGTCTGTCAGTCTGAACTGCCTTTCTAGCGTCCTATACAAAGCTATTGAGGCTATATTAAGATGCCTCAAAAAGATGAAGAAGTCTAAAGAAGATTCTTTCTCATGCTTCATAAATATCCTTCTGTACTCATTCTTGCATCTCACCATCTCTCTTCTTTCTCTTTAGATGGCGCAAACGTACTGTGGTCGATGATATCAAGGCTTGTGAATCGTTCCTCAAAAAAGAACGTCGCCACACCGAACAGCAACATGTTGCACAACGACGCAGTGACAATTATATTTATCGTGAACGTTCTATTGATGATGGTTCACATTTCGACCCACATTTAGATAAATATCCAGTGGCAACAAGTACATTACGGCGCAAAGATCAGCACTCACAAACTGGTGGTAGCGGTGGTGGTGGTGGTGGAGGACAAGATACACTCAAGCGTAATAAAAAATTGGGTGGCTTTGAGAAAGTCAAACAACTTTTTACTGGCGGTGGCGGCGGAAGCGGTGGTAGTGGTGGAGCTGGCGGTGCCGGCAGTAGCAGTAGCAGCACCAATACCAACAATAAAAAGGAATCACAACGATCGCAAGCTCAACGCGCCAATAGCACGACAAGTAGCAGCGCACAAACGCCACCCAAAGATAAAGATAAATATATGGTGAAAGAGGAGGAGATGCGCTCGCGTTACAGTGAACATCGTGGCACATTACAACATGAACCATTGCGCAGGGAACCAAAGGTAAGTCTTGAGATTATGTTGGTAATGAAGCGGTGCGCTGTGTTGTGTTAATTTGAAAATGATTTATGTTGGCATATGATCGAATGGTGAAAAGATACAAACCAAAACTCATGGAGTTCAATGCACGATCTATGCGGTTATTCTGCTTCTTGTTGTTGCCTGCCGTTGATGCGTAACTTTATTTGGTTAAAATTTTTTGGCAAGCTCGCCAGCAACAGTTGTTGTTTTGTTGATCATGGGAAATTGTTACCTATTAATACATAAAATATGAGGGGAAAGTTAGCGCGAATCACTCTAATGTATTCTAGTTATTGGTTCGTTAAGCTCGTTATTTAAATTTGTTATACTTTGTTATGTGAAGCCGAAAATGATTTCAATTTAATATTGAAATATGAATGTATATATAGAAGAACTTAAATACTCAGCATAAATATAAAGAATAGTGTCAATATGTCAACCATAATTTACATAGCTTGTGGCTATTAAAAAAATAATATATTGATATTATATAATAAAAGATACTTCTCTTCACACAATAGCCGTGAAGAAAACAGCAGCATGAGTGAGTGCAACTAGTTGTTTTATAAGCGCATAGCAGCAAATCACCAAACCGCACAACCCAATAGCCGACCGATAGTCGATAGCTTATTAAAAATTTACAGTAAACTTACAAACGTAAGCATTAGGTTTAGAAAAAGCTTAAAAAATTATTATCTTGCTTCCTAATTGGAAATTATTATTTTTGTGATCTATTTGTAATTGTTCGTTTTGCAATTTGGAAAAATTTTAAGGTAGGCAAAAATAGAATAAACCGAAAAATACTATTTACTGTAACAATTTTGTAAACGGCTGCTTCTTTACAATAAGAAAAATGTATTACATAATTTAAAGCAAATTTTTTATTATCAGGAATACATTTAATGATTATTTTTGAATAAACACCTCATCAAACCCTGCTTAAGATTGAAAAATATAAACTTAATGAGAATTATATACGACAATGGTTTGAAAGCACATTTATATTGTTACTGATACGTTATTGTTCTTTGGGATACAATTCGACAGCATTTGTTTGTGAATTTATTAGCTATGTATTCGTTTTCCAAGCATATTTTGAAAAGCCTCGAATAATTCTGTTATATACAAGTTACTCCAAGCACAATTATATTTTGGTTTATTGGGCAACTAAGCTTGCAACATCGACCGACCAATCTGCTACTTTTTTCTTCTTTACGGTCTTGTCTTGACACAGTGTTGCAATGTTGCATGCAAATTGTTGCCATGCTTATGATGTTGCATGTCGCACCTACTACCAACATATATATACATTATAAATATGTTATGGCATTGTGGTAGCATCATCATTTCCACTTTTATTTTTAGTTTTATTATTATTGTAGCACTGTCATTAAATTGTTATGTTGTGTTGTATTGTACAGTGCACATTATGATTGCTAGATTGTTGGGAAAGGTCAGTAGGGTCAATCTGTTTTTTATGTTTTATGTTCACGATGCGAAAACCCTTATGTAAGAGTGTTGAATGTCTTTTGTATTACTCAATGAACTGAAAACTGAAAATAAATGAGTTGTGAGAACATCATTTAGTATTATGTACAAAGTCTTAACGCCTGATTATTCTATAGAATTCAATGAATGTGCAAAGATCTCGAAGAAATTTCAATTTTAAGTTTGGATTGAAATCACATGTGATCTTTAGCGTAAGTTTTTCATCTATACAAATGTGCCAATGTAATACACAAATATATTGAGTCCTGATAATCTGGCAATTGGATCTAAAATATCTCGGTGCAAGTATCACGATCTTAACTGTGAAAGATTGATTCCTTCGATTGCTCTGATCTTTGTTCCTGTACTCATTCAAAGTTTGGATCTAATATACCATACATAGTGATACAGTACACTACATATTATTTTCGGCATTCCTTTTAAATTAGACATTCAATTTTAAGATTAAATTTCTCCTCCAAATATTTTTTCTCCCAAAATTCAACTTTCAATATACTCGTATGTAAGTAGCGTGGGAGAATTCTGAAAAATGAGCAACCAATGGAAACCAAAATATCGAAAGAACAATAAACTGATAATAACAATAATAAAATATTGATAATCTCCAAATACGCAAAATATTTACAATATTTTTTTATAAAGTCATCCATAAAGTAGCCAGCATAGAGCAACAATAGCCAACAACAGAAATAAAATCCAAAGGCCAGAAGAGCATTATAATTAAATCAAGACGTAACAAATCAAAAACTTACGCAACCATATCAAAAGCTTTAAAGCAGCATACACACAATTATTACTTTTGTTATTTTGCATAAACGAAATATAAGCAGGCGAAAAAATCTATTATTTTTTGTTGAAACTTGTTAAGAGTTAACGCCAATTCTGGAGGCAATGTACCATAATAAGCAAACAAGAATAGAGTAAATAAGTAAATTAAATAATAAGAAATAAAAAAAATGCTTGAGCAATTATGCGCACTTTTTTTATAATAATAAGCCCACATATGAGCACTTAACTTGGCTAACATCTTTTCAAGAGACAAGTTTTAAATTTAACAACATGCAAGCTAGAAGTTTCATTCGTTTTTTTTGGAAAGGCGTTGAAGCTTGAAGTGGCAGCAGCAGAAGCAGCAACAGCTACAAAATTTTATGAAGAAAAGGAAATTCTCAATTAAACTGCTTAAAAAGTTAACAAGCTTCTTGTTAATTTTCAAAAAGGTCAGCATGAGCTTTAATGGAATTATATGAAAATTGTGAGAAAAGATACAGAGAATTTGTAGTTTATGCAAATTTTACGTCATTGCATCATTGAGATGTGAAACATTATGTAGACAATCTGATAGAAACTTTGCATTTGTATTTCTCAAGAAGGAGTCAGAAAATATTTTCACTATCATCCGAATATATACACATTTATCTCGTATATTATTCGATGTTCCTACATAAGCCCTAATTTAAGTTGCATTCTTTCCAAAAGAAGCTATTGTGTTGTTGTAAATATTTGTTCATCCTATTGAAAGAAAACAAGCATCTGTGCAAATTTGCCTACATCAACGTAGACGACATGTAGACTACATAGCATTACACCGATTCATCTGCTACTTATGTGTCAGTGTAATTAGCTATGCTTGAGAGCTTAGTTAGAACGTCCGTCGTGTTATAACTATTCGTTGACTGAGCTTAGACTTGGGCTTCATTCACTCCATTCTATTCTATAAGCAAGCACATGTGTGCATGTGAGCATGTGTATGTGGTGTACGAGTATGTGTTTGAAACGCCATTGTGTCTAGCAGCGAAAATACTACGAGTTGCTGTCTTGAATCTTTTATTTATTGCAGATGGCCTTGATGCATATGAATGTTTGTATGCATTCTAATGCAAGGTGGCTGCGTTGCATATTTGCAACTAGAGGATGCTCGGCACAATCAAAAACTGCACTAAACTGCGTTAAAAAAATATATATATGCATACATACTTAAATGTAGATATGTATGTAAATTTGCATCAGCTTTTGTTGCAATGAACGGATATTACTCAATTTTTATATGTATTGTTGTTACTGTTTTACTGCCCGTCTAGTTAAGCATGAAGTTATGAAGATTTGCAGGAAACCAAAACAACAAAAATTTTAAATTTTAAAAATTTTACAATTTTTTCCCTAAATTTTTTAATTTTTGCGTGGGACTTACAATAAAAATATTTTTTAGTTCCATGGAATTTGCGGTCTTTATTGTTATAGCATTTGCTGTTGAAAGCACAGCGCTATCAATTGCAGATATCTACAAATATGGCTGGAAAAAAATATAATAAGAAAAACCGCCAATCAGCTAAAGAAACCATAAATTTCACACTTCATGCGAATCAAATCATAAATTTTTTCATTTTCAAATACAAACACACATTTGCCAATGAAGCATAAAAGCGTAGCTAACAGGTTCAAATTTATGATTTTCTATTTAAAATGTTTAGTTTTTTGTTTTTTTAATATTTAAATAAAGAAGCATGCCCATTAAGCTTAAAAGGTTTTAAATTGCAAATAAATAAATATTTAAAATTTAAGAATTTAAATGCAAAAAATCACCAGAATCAAATCACAAATTAACACCTTTTTTCTTGAGGTGATATTTCGCATTAAAAAGCGGTAGAGATTTCTCATTTTAATAGCAGACAATAGTAATCCTTTTAAAGCTAAAATTGACAAGTGTGTATGTATTTATGCATAAATGAGCGTACGTAGAAACGGTGGCGGATCTAGAATTCTTCATTTGGGGGGACTGATATTCAAAAAATATCATACTAAAAAATCTTTAGATCTTTTTTCATCTATTTTATCTAATGAAGCATAAAATCCTCGAAAAAATGCCACATTTTTAAAATTTATTTGAAAAAAAAACTCTATGGAATACTTTAAAAATTAAATATGTATTTTTTAAAATAAATACCAAAATAAAAAAGAGAGTGCAAAATAGGAGAGCCAGAAAATAAAGGAGGGAACTCGATTTGTAACCCTATCCAGGGGGAAGAGCCAGGTGACCCCGTATTTATTCATTACGAAAATGTGATGAGAACCACACAACAAATTCCAACTCAAGAAAATTAAACTTTTTCAAATAGAAGCTACTTACAAACTTATAAAGCCAACAATTCTTCATAAACTCTACTTTTTAAATGGCTTCAATAGATTTCTCGATAGATTTAAGCTTCTGAGATAATCGCAAATTATTTCTTTAACATCTTTTCAGAACAAAATTGTTAATTCACAGTAGAGTTTTTAAAAATGCTTTCGCAACAAAAGCCCACTCAACCCCCTTGGATCCGACACTGCATACAAATGTCCATAATACTAAGGTGCAGATAACTTTTTAACATGTTTTGATATCTGCGTCGCACATCATTCTCGAATGTCGCAACGGGGCACACCCCAGTCAGTCGAACAAAATCTTTCCCAAAAATTCATACAAATAAAAATTTTAAATCTTCGTTAAAAATTCAATTTATTGAATTCTAATTAAAGCATAAAGAACAACCATCCAGCACTTCGTAGTTATGCTAAGACAGCGATGTGGCAACACGCACACACTGCACACGTGCTGTCACTCTGTACAGTGGAGTGGCAGCCTCACATGAACCAGACCATTTTGATCCATAATCTTTATAGGGAATAAAAACATGGGAGAATCCCCTTCAAAAGTAATAGGTAGGAATTGAATCTGATCCGCTAACTTATTTATATAAATGCTTGATTGCTTAACAGCAAAAGATTAATAAAGCAAAAAAATTAAAATGGGATTCTTGGCAACTTTTTCTTTTACCACTTTTCAACCGAAAGTTCCACTGTTTGGGTTGTGTGGTTGGCATAATTTATGAGGATACTTTTAATTTGCCTTTAGTTCTTTTTTTTCTATTGTGTGATAAAATCTTAAAATGTGTCAATTTTTTTTTTTTTTTTTTTTTTGACCTAATGGTTTGCATTTTGCTAATATCTGCCATAAAAATAATGCGTATCTCTTGAGCGGTTGAGTAGAAAAGAATCTGCTTCTCATTGAAAAATTTGGGTTTGGCAACAAGCACAGCAGGCAATAAAAAACTTGGAATTTATTGTCACTTTCAATTTAAAAGAGTCAAAGAAATACACACAAACGTAATTATGCTTGCTTTTAATTAATAATTGGAATTTCAGCTTTTCAAAGTGAGCTTTACAGTTTGTCCGTCAATAAGGCAATTATTAAGAGTACAAGAAAACAAACAAAAAGGTAATCTTATTATCTTTCAAACAGAAAATAAGTTATGTGAATGTATGCAAGATACAAGCCACCCCAGCCATATATTTTTTTACTTATCTCGACCTTCCCTATCACCTTCTTTCGTGTTGTGCATCGGGAGAGAATCACCCTGTCCCTGCCCATCTGCTTTGAACACTACTACTTTCAAAGCTTTCAAAACTCGTACTTAAAAATATCTATAAAATTGAAGTACTTAACCTTTTTCAACTCCCAATTTTCTTAAGGGCCCTAATAATTAATTAACTTGCTAACCTCATAAAATTGTTCTACTTCCTTTGTTTGTTTTTTGCCTGTTAATTACCAAAAATGCTCTACAAACACTTTTTCAATTTGCATTTACTTGCACACCGAAATGCCACCCATAGCTAAATAAATTGTTAAAGAAAAGAAAACAGTTAAAATGATTCGAATCAGTTCAAAATGTAGTGCCGACTCATATGTGTGCCAGTTTGACCTTTCTTTTTGAAAACAAAATCATTACATTAAAATTGAACACATTTGCGACTTGTTTGTTATTTGTTCACTTACCAAATTCGTTAAGACTTTACTGATTTCGTTTGCTGAAACCTTTTGGCATTTTCTTGGAACAAAATACAAATTTTTCAGCATCAATTACGTATGTATATGCTGCAAGAGAAACAGATAGACAAGTAGGCAGACAGACAGAAAAAGAGAGTGATCAAACAAAACAAAAATAGAAAAATAATGAGAGAAACAGCCAAACGAAACTAACCAACCACCCACAAGAAATAAAATTAGCATTTTGTTATTGTGGTTATAGCTGTTTATTGTTGCTGTGTTTGTTTACACAACAACAACAATGAAAAATAAACGGTTTTTATGCAAATATTTGCACTAATTGAAAGCTTGAAGGCAAATGACCTCAATTTTATGGTTGTAAATGAGAGTGTACATTTTTTTTTTTTTTAAATTTTATGGTATATCTGAAAAAATGTACAAAAAGGATGTCAAATATTAGAAGTATTTTTATTATGAGTATTATGTAGATGTTTTCATAGGATGCCGAGAAAATGTGGCTTAAGAACTGACCCAAATACACCATCAGTAAGCAGCTACATATCGTCTAGTTTGAATTCATAAACTTTCAGAACCGTGTCATTGTTTTATAATTTGAAAATACTCAAAACTCGGAGATTATTGATTGAAATTGATAGGCGCATCAATTAAAATGGAATAAATGTATCCTGAGTATTTTAACTATCTCAAAACAACATGAAGCACATTAACAGCAACAATAACAACAAGTAACGAGCGAAATAAAAAACACTATTGCATTAATACCTATAAAATCTTCTTAATGTCGATTCGTAGCCACAATTGGGCCACAGCGTGAGCCACAACAATAACCACAAAAATCAGTGCAATGAAAAGGAGGAAGAAGAAGAAAAATGCAAGCAAGTTTTCTACGAGATTGCAATATGCACCGAGCTAAACTAACGAAATCAATTGGCAATACATTTTTTCTTTGTATTCATGTTGACCACAAAATGTATGCAATACATGCACTCGTTTGCTGTGTGTGTGTAGATATTTGCGGTACTTTTGGTTAACGGCGTATATTGTTAACATATGAACTCACGTTTTACTTATTAGGCCACAGGCAGACAGACGGACAACCTGATAAACACATTGGCATAGGACTCAGTGGTACATGCAAAAATGAGGATGCCGAAGAACGGTTGGAGGGTTTGAGGCTTGTTGTGGTGGTGGCGGTGGTGTGTGGCACCTGTGAATGTTGTAACAGGTTGAAAGATTTCATTGTTGTTGTTATAAGTTATTCAGTGTTGCGCAATGTTTGTTTTTCGTATTTGATAACTTCGTTGAGTTTTTATTGCATTTTAAATTTATTACTTATTTATATGATCTTCACTTGTTCTTCATTTTCAGGCTACCGATATTTCGACGCGTCGTCGTTTGTCTACACCTAAAGCTAGTCCACTTTTGCTCAAGCGTACCTCATCTGATAAAACAGCGAAAAAGGAATCACCGCTCGCCAAGCCGGAAAAGATCAGCTGGTTCAAGTCACTCGACAGACGTGCGAAGAGTAAATCAAAAGAGAAGGTAAGTTCAAGTGCGCTTTAAGCTTAAAATAGGAGCTTAACTTGCTTTGGCAGTCATTGCTTGATTCAGTTATTAATTTGTTTTTTAAAACAAAATATTTCACATTTTCCTAGTTAAACGTCTCTGTGAATGGTCAGAGCGAATCGTCCAGCATGAAGCGCAGCAAAACAGCACGCAACACTGCAGCACCACCACCGATACCGCCCAAGAATTTACGTTTCTTTGGTGACACTGATTTGGATTCCAATCCACCAACGGTTTCGCGTGCAACTTCAACTTTAAAGTAAGTTGAAAAACATTTCTCATTGACTGCATTGAACAGTTTCCATTATCTCTTTCTTATTCACAGATCCCGTCCAACGCTCTCTTCGTCGACCCTAAATAGTTCACAGAAATACTCACAGAGCGCTTATCATCTTGATCGCATCAATGCCAGTAATAATCCACAGCAACAAGACTACCGGCGTAGTTTGTCCAGCTCACAAGCAGTAGGTACGCCGTCACGCCATAAGAGTTCGTCGATGTATAATTTAGAAAATGGTCATGTTGCTGGCAATGATGAGGTCGATTTCCGCAAACGACGTCATTATTCACGCTCACGCGACTTGGATGATATTTCAGAAAGCGGCTCGGAAACGGAAGACCAACATAAGCGCTCAAATGGCACAAATGCTGCTCGTACATTATCACGAGAGCGTCTGGATCGTTCACATCGATATGATGACAGCTCTTATCGACGAAGTAACGATCGCTCCACAATACCACAAATGTCTTCTTCTACACCGAATTCCGCCACTGGTGAAGTGCTGAATGGTGGTGGCGGTGGCGGTGGGAGGAGAACGACAACGACGACGACAACAACAACAACACATCATCATTTGGCAGGACCACCAAAGCCGGCAAGAAGTAATGAGCGTAGAATGATGTCGTCGTCATATTCAAGGTGAGTGAAAGAGAAGATAAAAGTTGATCATGTCCAGATCAATGAAAGTGGGGCACCTTATCGTAAATATTACGGTATCATTCAAATATTCAAAGATTTATAAATTGCTGTCGTCACAATTGGGCGCTGCTCCTTTCCCCTATGATTTTTACTTTTCTTCCGACTCCTGTTTTGCATTGTAATTTCTAAGAATTTACTTTAAAAATTTTTTTTTTTCAGAGAACGTGATCGTTTCCCAGCAGAAAGTTCCGGAACCGAAGGCGAATCCAGTTTACATAGTCAACGTAGCATTGTCTATTTGCATGCTACAACCGTTGGTGCCATACCGCAGCCATATCATATGAGACGTCGTTCAATATCTCGCGATGATCTACGCTCAAATAAGAGCAAAAATCAAAATCAACCATTACAGCCGATGACACGAACCGTTTCCCGCTCGGTATCAATGTTAGCGCCATGGAAACCGAAGCTGATAAGTGAGGGTTATGAGATCAATTACTCACAGGAGCAGAACAAAAGAGTAAGTAATAGAGGAAGAGAGACAGAACTGAACTTAGAGTTGGTAATTACAATACATAAAATTTTTTCTGATAGATGGCGACAATGCCGCGCAAACCGCATAATGGCAGCTCAAGTACTCTCACACGCACTAGCAAAAAATCTGATACACCTTCGTCACGCAGCATACACTCTCGACGACACGAACATCTCAAGGACGATCAGTCATCGCTGAGAAATTCATCAACAACGAGCGCATCTAAGTCGGCGCTCTCATCGAATTTACGCAGTACAGATGCGAGACGAAAAATTAAATGAGCGCGCGTAGAAAAGAAAAGAGAATTTAAAAGACCAAGATCGAGCAAAGAATATTAACCAAATTAAAAATGAAATAAGCTCAGAAAAACAAAGGAAACTCTAAGGACTCAATAAAAGCTGAGAGCTAGAGAAGTGCCTGCAAACCAGCAATAACGATTGAGAGAAAGTGTGGTGCTCTCCGCATATATGTATATGTAACTATAACAAAGCTCAACTACACATGCATATTTAGGTTTAATTTTAAATCTTGTCTAATCATATTTAAATGGATTGAAAACGAAAGCTTATTCAGCTTTTCAGCTCCTCAATGAGCAAATGTAGTTTACGAAACTTCCAAATTGCATTTGGAATAAAAAAATTTTACTTATGCAATTCTCGTCATAATATTTTCATAATAATATTTAATAATAATGAATATTCAATCAATAATTTTAGTTTTTCATAAGCTAAAAATGAAAATAAACATTTTAAATTAAAATATTTTACTAATACTGTGTAAACATTATGTTTTATTATATAATTAAAAAATGTGTAATAAAATAAAAGCAAATAAATAAATAATTAATTTTTATTATCAAAAATGAGTTAGAAACAAAAAAGTTTTTCCCAGTGCCACTGGTTTACATATGTTTTAGTGACCTCCATTTGTATATGTAAATTCTAAATAATAATGTAGTAGAAAATAAAATTTCAATTAATTTGCCTCTTAAACAATTTATCCTAGGTAGCATCTCTCCAAAATATTTAATTACTTTATGTTAAATTTGTGAAAGACATTTTGTTTATACAGCTCGCGAGTACTTCACACCTTTCCTTTACAAACAAATCAAAATAAACCATTTTTCATTTAAACAATTTAAAAATATATTTGGAAAATAGCCAACAATTCTATGCCCATAATGTTCAAATGCTCCAAAAGGCAACAAGGTGTTTTGCTGTTATCAAAATAAGCTCGCTAAGCATCTTAAAATAGCATCTCTATCGCTGTCGTTGTGTTGTGCTAGACAAATATTTCATAGCGGCTTGCGTCCCCACACATCTCTGTCTGGTATGTTGGATTAATGCAAAATTTAGTTTGGTGATCTTAATTTCGAATTTGGTATTTATTTGAAATCGAGTACTCATGAATTTTAAGGAGAGAAAAATATAATCGAATTCTGTGTCGGTGGCTCCTCACTGTTTCGCAAGGAATATTGTTTAAGCTCCAACACAGTTGAAGAAATCAACTGGGTAGAAATCTGGTCAAATCTCCGGCTACCGCAGTAAGTATCTGTACGTTATGTAAATTATGCTCGTTATTCGATCGACACATTCTCTTGAGACTACACGATCCTATGCAATAAATTTTATTCCCTTAAAGGGTTATCTCGTCAAGCGTTCATTTTCGGGTACACCAAGGCATTGCAATGCTGTCAACATTCCTCTTAGTTAATACTACCAACATCAATCAGTAACAATCTGTAATTTCATCATATTGCTTGCTACTACTACGAAGATACTGCCTTCGGACACTAACTTTCATTGTTTCCTATTTCATTTGTATGAGAGGTGCCACGCCCACTTCTCTCAAAAAACATCCATGTTCTTCCAAATATCTACAACTACAATTTCGCTTTCACAGACAAAATTTCATTGTTTTACTTGTCGTGGTTCCTCAGCTATGCCGTTTTTAATAAATGCCATGCCTTTACAGATGGAATGTCTAAGATCCCTTCTTAGTGAATGTAATCTTCAAATTTCAAGTTTTAATCGGTCAGAACACTTATATTTAAAATATATAGAATGGTAATCAAAAAAACCACTAGAGCTTTGAATTTTAATTCATTCATTCCAATTCAGAACTCACCCATACTTCCAAAATAGAAAGTTGTTTTTTCCGACCCTCTGCTTTATTTTTTTCGAAGAGAAATGCTGTTAAATACTTAATACTTATTATTAAAGCCAATTTCTTTTATATAGTTAACACTAAATTTTTAAATTATTATAAAATCAATTTAATTATTTAATTGGGGCTGTCTCGTGCTGTTCCACCTCCTCCCTTTAAAAGCCCCTATTCCCACTGCTATGCTCTCAGTATTGCATGATCGCTATTCAACGTGCTCTTTAAAAAGAAAACCACAAATGGCGCATAGAATTACCAGGTAGTAGTGAGTGGAAGTATGCAACTAAACGGGTAGTGGTTGCTATAGAAAATAAACAAGCAATCGCTTTAGAAAACCACGAACAAAACAAAAACAAACTAAAAATAAAAGAAAGAAGAATCAAAATAAATACCTCACATTTTATTTATTTAGAAAACATGCGTTCTTCCTACATACTAAAATTATTTTAAAGCAAAATAAAATAAAGAACACATGAGAAACTATCACAGAGTGCCAGAGAGCTTCAATAGTTTCTAATAGCAACAACGACTACCAACAACAGCAGCAATAAAAGTAATAAAACTGAAAATTGAATTTTCGAAAATAAAACAAACTGAAATGTTTTTTGTTTCTGTGTTTCTGTGTTTTTCACTTCTCGTGAAAAGCGATTTCTCGCTCTTGAAAAGCGATGAAAATACTCTGCTACTTGTATGTATTTTGAAAAACTTTTGCGATCGCATTATTTTGTTTTTTGTTTTTTATTTTTTTTTTTTTTGTCGCAGTCGAAATTTTGTCGCGAATAGATTTAGTAACGTGAAGAAAATTTATTTGAAAATGTTAAGAATATTTTTAATCTTGCTGTGTTTCAGTATTTGATTTTTTGATTCGACTTTAGTAATGTGACAGTTTTGTTTTTTGTGATATTTTTGAATTTTAAAAAATATTTAAAAATTAATTATTAAGAATGACAACATTGACGGTATCGCGACGTAGAGAGGTGATGCAAAAATCCGGCTGGAAAATTGATCAACATGATGAAGGTACATAGCTTCAATCTCTTTCTCGAACCTCGAACCTCAGCTTAAAGTTCTAACCCACATTTCATATATTAATTTTAAACTGATCAACAACTTATTAATTTATTATTTTATTGCGTAAATGTTTTTCCTTTTTATTGGTATTCGATTCTAATGTTGTAGTTGTTGTTGCTTTCGTTTTCTATCGCGTAATTTTGTTTTTTTTTTTGCTTTTATTTTTATAGCTTTTTTTTTTTAATTTCTATTTAGTTTGTACCAAATTCATAGTGTTATTTGCTTATATTTTTCTTTCGTTTGGTTTTGTTTTCCTTCCTCTGAGTTTCAATGAAATTGTGCAACTTTTGGTTAAGCATATTTCCTTAATTTTAAAAATGTCCAATATGTGTATGTGATTTTAAATAAGATCTTATTTTATTAAAATTTCAAACTTAATTTGTCTTTCCCTATCGAGGAAGCTTTTTCTCGACACTTGTTGCTCTCTTCGCTCTGGATGAATTTTAAACTTAGTTAATTTTGGTAGTAGAGTTGAAGATGCTACCTCTAGATCATTTATCTTGCTTTGCGTGTCTGAATGTTCGACCGACAACATCCATATACCGTTGGCGAAAATGAGATTTTCAAGGTTTTCGTAGACATTCCAATAAATGGTCCAGTTTCCTTTCAGCAATACAATAGATCAATCTTTCTTTGGTTAGCTTCCAAAAGTTTTACTGTTTGGTTAAGACTTAAAGTCTTTAAACATTTCTGCAAGGACTTCATCTTGACCCGGAGGTTTATTAGTTTCTAAACTCTTTATTTGCTGGGTACATGGTGGCATAGTGTTGAATACTCACTAAATGACAATAAAACGCTTTGCATTAGTCTATAACATTCTTGTCCAATGTTCCACCCATTTCTGTCACCAACTTACATTTCTCAAAAACTTTCTTTGTATATTATTTATTTTTTCGAAAAGCCTGCTACATCGATATCGACTCAGACGGAGAAGAAGAATTTGCGGACAAAAGTAAAACCTACTCACATTGGTGTAATCTGCCGGATTTGTTACTAGAGGAAATCTTTTCATATTTAAACATTAAGGAACGCTATTATGCGAGTTTAGTGAGTAGTTTTTAAATAAATTCAAATTATTTCAATTGGGTACAATACTTCTCAATGGAACTTTTCAGGTTTGTCGAGGATGGTATCGTGCCTTTTATTTGCCCACCGTGTGGTATAATTTCTTAGTGGATGATCGCACATTGACACGCACCAAATACAATTATTACTCAGGCTGGCAATATTGCTTGGATCATATTCGTACACAGAATTGTCTGGGGAGGATTGGCAGACATATGCGGGGATTGGAATTTCGCCCAGAACATAGTTTTAATAACATCTATCAATTCATAACAATGATGTCGTGGAGCATGGACAAGGTAATGTGTTAAAAACATTTGATGTAGTCAGCTCACCTTTTGTACATTTACAGGGCGCTGAATATAATGGACCTGCTGAACTGAAAGGTGTCGGTTCACGCATACGCTCTCTAGTCTACATTTTCCCCTGCAGTATGTCGCAAGCAAATGATCCGGAGGGTATCAAACTTTTTGGTACTGGTGGGCAGCTTTTGAAGGGTCTAAAGGATTTACTATCGAAGCTTAAAGATTTGCGCGTCTTAAAATTAATAGATTTTGTACTGGAACGTTTTGAGGCAAAGCATTTGCTAGATGAGGTGTTGGAAGCGTGTTGTACGAAAATGCGCGTTCTAAATTTAGTCAATGTTACAACCACACATTGCCCAATTATGCATGTGGGTTTGTTTCTCAACTTGCAAGTAAGTAATGAGTTTCCGCATTTTCTTGTATTCTTTGCTAACAAAACATTAATTATTCACAGATTTTAACTATCTCTCCACAAAACATCGATGATGACGTGCTCCTGCTGTTAGCCGACACCAAATTGAAACATTTGCACCTGCTTCAAAATCGTTATACCTCCTCGTATCTATCAATATCGCCATGCAGCGTCAAAACTTGGCGTATTCTGAAACGTGATAATCCTCTTCTAAAAGTTCATTTACGAGTTGAGTCAATGGGTGAGGGTGAAGTGGTTTTTCAGCCAGAGGCTCCTATTTATAGTATCACATATTGTGCACCAAAATCTAGGGTATATTTCCCTTTGAAAAATCTCAAATATTTTACTGTAATTCCACCTCTTAACTTTCGCGGGTAGGTAAAAACTGACGACATGCTACGCATGGTTGATAACTTCAAAAACACTTTAGCCATCTATGGTCATGAATTATTGCCACGTTTTTCTAGTCCCAAGCCGTTTGATAATCGAATCGATAGCTTGATGTTGCTACTGTGTCGGCAATGCTTTAACTTGAACACTTTGGTATGTCGCATGATATCTCGAAAGCTCACTGAGATACTTACAACTTTTTTTCACTGTTTCAGCTCATACGGGAAAAAGTCTCTACTTCGACGGTTTTACTTATTGCGCGCACAGCCAAAAATTTGCGGTTTCTTTATGTGCGTCGCTTCGCTGTTATTATACGCTGTGATTGGCCACGCCACCCCGAGTGGACGAACGAGTTTTACACCTGGTTGCGGCATTCATCACGTTCCTATGACGCAATCGAGCGCGAGGTTTCAAAAATTCTAGGTTATGAATGGAAGTTTCTGAGTGATTATGATTATAAGCGCATTGAGTTGGATGTACGAAGAAAATTATGAAAAAAATATTGATAAAAAGTGATATTTGATAAAAAAGTATGTGTCTATGTTTTTCTCTAACATCACTATGGGAGTCCTATAGAAAACTCTTCCAAATGACCCAACAATCATATGAGTTCTCTACCCTTTATATTGTAATAAATCGAATTAAGTGTTGAACGCAGCTAAATATATCCCAAAAAATCTATCATATGATCTAAAGTATACGTATATAATTATGTGTGCAATAGAATTAAATAATAAATAAAAATGTATTAAATATGTACATAGTTTGTAACAAATTTGGCAGAATACGTTTGGCAAATCATTTGATCAGCAAATAAGTATTTGACCGCTAGTAAATAATGCCCTAAAAGTTTATAAGTAAAATGATGCTACTTCACTGGAAACACACAATTTTAATATTTCATGGGGGATTTTTTGTAATGCAATGAAATGAATTTACACTTTTTTCCAGATGATGCCCTTTCACTTTTTCGACTACGAAAAACAAACGTGTGTGATTTATTTAGTTACTCTTTGTCCTTTCCTCTGTTCCCTTTACAACTACTGCGTCCTCTAAGAATTAACATATTTGAATTAAGTTTTCATCACTTGTGTTAATTACTACTGGGGAAATCCCTTCCAAATTTCTCAAATTCAATGCAATTTATTATGAATCAGAAAATAATAAATTTGCAATGTCATTTTTAAAGTGAGGATTAATGGCATTTAGGCTATGCTCCCTGACTTAAAACAAATCAATGCGGCAAAATTAAAAGTTCAAATAAATAGCTGCCTTTGTATGGGGAATAACTTTAGCTATCATCACCATACCCAAAAATGTTGATCTATTTACCAACAAATGGTAAATATTTTTTAAGCATCTTTTGATTATTCTATGCTAAGTTCCATGGTGGTGTTTGCGATTATGGATAATATTTGCTGAATACACAAAACAAACTAAGTAAACAGCTCATTACTCATTCAAACATCTCATTTACTTACGAGTATCTTCTAAGTTCTCGTACTTTTTGCCATTTCATCATTTTTGCTCACCATAATAATTTGTATAAATAGTTTATTCATTGAGTTCGCATTTCAATTACAGTTTTGTTTTTCAACATGAAAGTCATAATATTAAATTTCGTTGCTTGCCTTTTCGCAGCATCAATAATTATACATAGTGAAGCTAATCCTACAGTGGGTGTGGCAGTTCCAGTACCGATAGTTCCGATCGTACCATTGCCGTATTATAGTGGACGTCCATACTATGGACACCATTATCATCATCATCATCATGGTGGATACTACGGACATGGTCATGGACATGGACATTATGGGCATGGTCATCATGGGCATGGACATCATCACGGTTAAAAAAGCTGATCGAAAATGTTCTCTAGTCACTACAGAAAATGAATTTAGTGAATTGTGAAATGTGAATTATTTGAATTAATACTATTTTTAATAAATCTTCATACCAACAAAATTACCGTGTGTTAATTGAATTTAAAAATTTGTGTCAAAAAATTTAATGAAAATCAGTGAAGAGATCAAAGAAAGCTAAACATTTTTTTTTTGCAGGCTATGGGTAATGGGTTGCACCTCTTATTATAAAGTTAATGATTTAAGAGGTTAATTTCAAATTTTTTTTAAATAATTCCTCTTGACATAGTCTCAACGAAGTTAAACAGTGGTATTACATTAACTATTTCATACCGAAGAAACAAAACGTACGGCAATGCGTACAGTTTACCGATTGTATAAACAGTACAGTTAAATGTTTATATCTGTGGAACAACAGCTTAAGTTTATTATCACAGAAATATAAATATCATTTATTTTCAACAACGTGTAAATGTGAAAATTACACAGTACTAATTCTTCCTGCTTTTACAAAGGTTGTATTGCCATATTAAAAAATTCAGCAGCCCTCCTCTGTAACAGCTTTGATCTCTTGAAGAAATTTTCAGTTTCCACTTTAAAATATAAATAGTTACTTGGAATTGCGCACCCATGCTATGCGAAATCGGTAATCGAAAGTTTCTATTGGCAAATAGAAATATTCACAAATATTAAAAAAAAAGAAATCAAACAGGATACGGTAAATTTACGGAAAGTAAACGATCACGTTTAGAACAGAGAATTATAACGGAGAATTTACGGAAAACTTTCTAACGGAGTAATAACTGACCAAAAATGGAAAATTGAGTAAAGTTACATCTTCTACCGTACGTTATCGTCCAGTATGTAACAGATACCGTTTTTTCTATATCGTAAATGGAGTCGTCGTCTCTGGATTCTGTAACTTTGTTTGTTTTTTGTATTTATAATTATATCTTGTTGTACTAAGATATCAATTAATAAATTTGCCAATAGTCTTTTTATACCTGAGATGAATACCAGAGATTGAGGCAGAGAATTCATTTTTTCGCCACTTTAGACTTTTATTTGATTCATGCAATCGAAAACGTACTAAAACAATTTACCATGTTTGCACTGCGTGAATATTTAAGCAATTACCATATTTCGCCTTATGACCATCGTCTTGACAAACAGGAAATGATCAACTTCAATCGTCGCAGGATCAATATTGCATTCCTATTCCTTTATGATCTTATAAATAATAATATTCACTGTCCCTATGTAAGGGATTTATTCTACGTTTATCAAAATACTCACAATTTTCGTAGCGCAGAACTTTTTAAAGTTATAAACAGTAAATTAAGACGAACACCATCAACTCCTATCACACAAATTTGTAAATATGCAAACATAGCAAAAAAAAAAAAAATATTTAATGAAGCTCCAAATCGGAATGATTTTAAAAATCGGTTATGTAAATTAAATAATGAAGACTTTGATATAAGACACTAGCATTTATTGAAAATATGTAGATTTTAAATAATAATATTTTGATTTTGCCAATAATTCAAACCCTTTTTATCACCATGAAATATAACAATTAAGTAGATACAATTGTTATTATTTTGTTATTCTTATTACCTACATATATATCTATTCAACCAGTTTTTAGTAGTGTAAATAAAAAACAAAAAAAATGAGCAATGACATGTTCATCCGAAAGAGAGGAGGAAATATGTTTCATGTTTCCTGTAAAAGGAAATATTACAAGTGCATTATTACCCTTGCACCCCTACTGAAAATATTTATTATTTTTCCTCTGACAGATTTCGTGGTCAACGTATTAAACTTACCACCCCAACTCACCTCGCCCTCATACACAGAAGGCATCGTTTTAGCAAATGCATAAAAATCAGCTGTTTTCAAAGAGAAAATCATTCGGGGAGAAAAGCTGCATAAAAGCTCTAAAGTATATAGAAATAAATTCCCTCCTTCCGTTCACGTTCTACCCATCTCTCTCTCCCCTTTCATTTTACACACGTGACCTTGAAATATATGTATAAGGAAAATGCACTCAAATCAATACAAAAATTTAAAACTAAAACAACAATAACCAAAGTAAGTAAAGCTGTATGCAAAAAATTCATATATTGGTGGTGCATCAACAAAGCAAATCAATGTCAATGTCAGAAAAATGGAAAGAAAATTGTTGTTTGATAATTCACTGTCTTTAGTTTCAAACAGTGTTAAAGAGACTGTAATAAATTGTGTATTAAAATATTAAAAATATTTACGGAAAGAATTAAGTTTAATTTTTACGGTACCCACTGTGAGAGCGACTGTGAATTTAATGAAGCCCAAAAATATGCAATACTTTTAATTAAAAATAATTTATTTTTGAAAACGTAATTAATTTTTGGCAATGAATTTTTTGCTGAGAAGATTTGAAAATTTTTTTTATGTTCAAGAATTTACTGTGAGTGTCGGTCAGTAAGCAAGCGAGCGCGTTCTGAAAAGCGACAAGTGGCGCAGTGATCGGGAAAGGTGGCGGAGGAGCAGCAAGGCGCCACAGAGCAGCGTATGGCAAATTCACTAAGAGGCTATGCCATATAGACGCTCTTTGTTTGCAAACAACAACTGGCCAAAAAGCCTTTTCTCCGTTTATTTTTCAATTTTTAAAAAACGAAAAACTTTTTTTGTTTATATACCCACAGAAATACATACTTGCTTCCTTCGAGCCAAGAATCAAATCATCTGCGAAATGTTTATTCATTTTATTTACTTTTTTTCATTTCGTTGTCTATTCGAATTAAAAAATATTTTGAGCGCAAAATTCAGATGTCAGAAAGTACAAAATAAAAACAAAAAAACTTAGTTTTTTATCAAGCGCTTTTTTAAGTATTTTTTGTGAAAACAGCGAGAGTATTACAAAACATATATACAATTTGGTGTAAAAATAAATTTCAAATAAAAATATTAGTGCAAATTTTGTATCGAGAGTAAAGAAAAAAAAGTAAAATAAGAAAGAAAATTCGATCGAGTTATCATTGCGCGCTGTATTTGTATTTTGATCATGACCGACTAAAGATTTCTGCTCATCATCGATCGAACGAAATCACATTTCAAATGAACAAAACGAAAAGCGCTGCCGTTGACTTTGGATCTCAAAAATTTTATTTCAAATTACAAAACAAAAAAACTGTGATATAATTTAGTGCAAATTAAATAATAAAAAGAATTAAAAAGTTAACGACAGCAAAACTCATATTGCAAGAAGCGGAAAGTCGACGCAGTGGTGTGCAAAAATTGCAATTCATAAAGAGATATAAAGTAATTTTATTGCCACAACTAATCCATAATCAATATCACCGTTGCCATCATTGCCTTTTCTAACACCTTCTCCACCAACATCTGATACTTCAACTCCACCACCCGCCGCACCGTAAAGGGTGCCAAGAAGCAGTATCGCAACGAAGAAAGTTGTGAAGCAACTTCCATTTCCATTGCCACGCAATACCACCATGAATAAGACGACGCTCCATTGGAGTTATTTGAATTTCAAAGATGTTCCCATGGATTTGTATTTATACGAGGATCTTGAGGAAGTTTATCTCAAAGAGAATTTCATTACAATCATCCCGAAATGGCTTCTGAATGTTACCACTTTAAAGTTTATTCACTTGGCTGGCAATAATTTATCGGCGTTGCCTGAGGAAATGTACTTGCTAGAGAATTTGGAGTTTCTAGATGTCTCAAACAATCAAATAACTGAATTACCACAAACAATTGGTTTAATGTTGCGGTTGCAGCGTTTGAATGTCAGCGGAAATGAGCTACAGGAACTTCCGACAGGTTAGTGAGCAAGCTGTAAGCGATGATTTAGTTTTCTTATACAACTGATGGTCTTCTAAAGATTCTTGGTTGAAATCTCAAAAAACTTCCACGGTAAAGTAAGGACTGTTGTTAGATCAAACGCTGATCACTCAAGCAAAACTCCTTCACTCGTACGCCTACTTTGAAATGGTTTTTCTTAAAGGCTTGTCGTAATATTACATTTTTCAGTTTCAATTAGCAATTCCTAGTGACTGGGTTAAATATCCCCAGTTATTGTACTCAGAGCGCCCTTATTAATCTTTAGCTTACACTTTGAACTCTCTGTACTCTGTTTGAAAACATTTCATTTCGGAAAAGTCTTATCAAAAAAAAAGAAGCAATTCTTTCTTTCATTAGGTTATTGTGACAAAACATTCAAAATTCAAGTAATACAATATCTTTATGCGCTGTTTCGAGTCGGGAATCCCTTACCGAAGTATTGGAGTTACTTGGACTTCAAAATAGTACGCCAAAAAAAAATGGGTGCCGTCTTCAGTTACCCACCAAAGGGATTACAAGCCAGATTAAGTCGCATAGCCGCTGAACTAGTAGCACCCGGAAAGGGAATATTGGCAGCTGATGAGTCCAAGGCTACAATGGATCAATGTTTCGGAAAAATTGGCGCTACAAATGATAAAGAGACGCGACGACAATATCGAGAAATTATATTCACCGCTAGTCAAAAATTGAGTGATTACATTTCCGGTGTAATACTCCATCCAGAGACACTTGCGCAGAGAGGAGATAATTCTCAACCTATGGGCGAATTGTTGCGTTCACGTAATATTATGTTCGGTGTCGCGATTGATAAGAGTACGGTATCACTGGCCGGTCCAAAGAGTCTTGATGATTTAGCGGCGCGTTGTGCCAAATACAAGGAGGATGGTTGTGTTTTTGCAAAATGGAGGTTCGTTTTGCAATTTAGTGATCATACACCATCCAATCGAGCCATCATGGAGAATGCCAATATAATGGGGAAATATGCAGCAATATGTCAGTTGGCGAGAATGGTGCCAATCATTGAACCTCAAATAAAAAACGAAGGTGACGCGGATCTCGAACAAGCGCAAAAGACAAGCGAAATAGTTTTGGCTGCTCTGTACAAGGCGCTCCACGACCATCATGTTTTCCTGGAGGGTACTTTATTGAAGATGAATTTTATCACACCTGGCAAATCGTCTGCAAAAAAATATTCTCCAGGTCAGATTTCCTTAGCGACATTGAAAGCTCTACGCCGAACAGTCCCAGGAGCAGTGCCAGGTGGACACCATAATGACCGAACCTCTCAACTACTCGAACTGAATTGAAATTCCTATTTCTTATTTTCTTACAGGCATCACTTTGTCAGCGAACGGTTTCTCGGAGGAGAGATCTTCGCTGATATTAAATACTATTAATAATACGCCTCTGTCGAAACCCTGGCCATTAACATTCAGCTTTAGTCGGCCTCTACAAAGCTCAGCGATTAATGTATGGGCAGGCAAAAAGGAGAATGCCGCTTTCGCCCGTACAGAGTTTATGAAACGCGCCCGTGCAAACTCACTCGCTTGCCAAGGCAAATATGAAGCAGGCTCTATTTCAGCATGGGAAAATGTTTAGAAAATTTTTTCTTTAGTTCAAAAAACCCTCATTCTCAGAATGCTTAACCGTAGACAAGTTTAGTTTTGTATTGAAATTTTGGATTCTTTATGGGACATCTGCACAAAGAACAAAGTTTTTTTCATATGTCTAACTTTCTTTATTCACAGCTCTCGGTACTCTAAAGCATCTGGAACAACTAAACATCTCTAAGAATCATCTAAAACGTCTGCCGTTGCAATTAAGCGAATGCACGCGCCTTAACGAACTGAATCTCAGTGACAACCCGGATGTGTGGCATATACCAGAAAGAATATCGAATTTACCATCATTACAATCACTTTCAGCTGATCGTAAGTCAGCTCTCTGTGTCTTTGATCCAATTATCTCATCTCCTATTTTTGATTTCCACAGGCTGCGCCCTCATTTACCTTCCAGTGGCACTATCAAAATTTCTCAATTTCGTACGCATCTTTCATAATACATCGCTAACACACGTGCCTATGGTTTACGAAAAGTTCTTTCAGAGTTTTTATGACAATCGTCAGAAGGCAGTACCAATGTAAGTACGAGGTCTATTTGATCGAAATTTGTAGCTAATCTTCATGTCTTTTTTAGGGTAGTATCACATAGTAGCTTCTTTTGGGTATTAGAGAAAGAAACTTTTACAAAACTACTGCTACCAATTGGTACACGGAGAATTTTTCCAGTACCATCACGTGAAAATCAAGTTACCTTGTACGACGACTGCTTACGCGCAATTCAGTATATGAACAAATTTATGCCTGTGTATGAGAATGTGGCCTTACATCGACTGTTACCTGAGAAATTTATGGTGAACCATGTTAATAATGGTGCCGTTGCTCGTTGCACTGTATTCACGTGTGCAAATCCCTTGTACACTTCGTATTATTTTATGATTGTAAAGAGGTAAGTCGCAGCATGCAGAACAAGGGACAAAGTGGGTTGGTTGAATTGCTGAGCTCTGGCAAAGATCTCAACGAGAGGTGTATACTCGTATAGTGGAAACCAAACTTTCATAGCGTTCTTTAAAAACTAAATAAATTTTTCACTTACTTTTCGTTTGCTTAGTTTAGTTTTACTTGCTTCAACTAAATTTATGATTAATCCTTCCGTTTTCGTTTTTGGATAGGCGTGGCAGCACATCCAAACAACTATTCACATGCAATTTCTGCTCACAATTTTGTGCAAATTTATGGTTACAGGATAATTCCAAAAAATACTATCAAGTTGACTGGGAAATTTGTGATGATTGAACACCGATCAATCAAATCAATGCAATTAAAATTTAAGTGAGTTTACAGGGCCGAACAAATGTAAAAAATACCTACTATATATTTTAAAATAGGAAAAGAAAAAAAATTATAATTATGTAATAAATTTTTTTTATTTTGAACTTAATCATAAAAATTTATAATGTATATGAAATTATGGTACAAAAGGAAATTAAATTATGTACAACATAATCATAATCTAAAGTGATCAACACTAAATAGTTATGCAAAATTTCACAATTGATTGTTTGGTTCAACTAAATTGAAAAATATTTTCTTCTAATTTTAAAAATTACTTTTCGTTTCATCTATAAATACTTAAATTAAAAATGTACAATATTCTTAAAATTCTGCCAATTTCAATTATTTATTGTTAAAATGAAAACAAAACACTCATTAATTTTAGTTTTCTAGCACTAGATCAGTTTGTGATAAAATATTAAATTTTGTAGAAAAGAGCAAAATAAATTTGTGCTGTTATAATAAATTAAGGGCATTCAAAATATGTTGCAAATGTCTTTGCAACGTATCCTTAGTATCGCTTATTGTAACTTTTTGTAATTCTATATTTTTTGTAGAAGACTGCTGAAGATTTCTATTATATGCTTAATTTGATAAATAGATTCTTGGATTTCGTTGCACTGCAATCTTTTTTGCCATGTACCCATACATTTATATAATTATGTAAGACTCAGTTATTTCTATACTAGGAAAGTCTGTTCGAAAGTTTCTTCACGTACATGCAAATACGGATCCAGCAAGCATTTTTTCGCAACAGAAAAAGCTGCACTGCAATTAACTCCATGACGTCCCATATGGAGGGCATCAATGTAATGTGAATCCAGAGATTTGTGTGGACTGTAATTGATAGAAACCGCATAAGATTAAAATCACAATATAGAAAACTTTATCTCTGAAAGAGCACTACACGCTATAATTCATTTCGATTCAATGGTTCGGCCTAACATAACTTTGAAACAAAGATAAAATGGGGAAAAAATAAAATGTGTGGACGTGAACTTGCAATCTGTTGTCTGCAGTTCCGAAGAGGTCTGCAAGAAATTCGTTTTGATTTTTGTCTCTATGCAAATAATCTGAATTACTTTTCTGCTACGCTTTGCTTGGAAGCGTTCAACCAGAGCTTCAGAATTGCCTCATTCAATCTATGCTTTTCTTTTCGATGTACTTAAAATAATTTCCAATGGAAAAATACTCGCCCTTCGAACTTACATTAATATTCTGTGCAATAGTTCAGCAAATAATCCATTATGCTTATGTATTTGTGCATTTTCGCATATGGAACGTTGCATACAAGCGAGACCATTCATTTGACGTTTTTCCATTAGTTC
Organism: Toxonevra muliebris; assembly: GCA_963691655.1. Classification (NCBI taxonomy): domain Eukaryota; kingdom Metazoa; phylum Arthropoda; class Insecta; order Diptera; family Pallopteridae; genus Toxonevra; species Toxonevra muliebris. The sequence continues at coordinate 90,811,273 of OY829328.1, forward strand.
CTCAACAAACTTATACAGGAATAATTGTGCATCATCAGTAGATATGTTTTGCTCGTAAAATTGTTGTCTTGGTTGTTTGTCCGAAGTAGCCAATGAACGAACATCCCATCTTTCCCACCAATAGTAGGGTCTTGGCGGCACAGGAAATTGATATTGTAAATTCATGGTCAAAACCAGTTGACGCCATGGTATTTTTTCACCCAAATTAACAGGATATGTAATTCCAGTGACAAGCTAATGGAAGCAAAATAAAGCGGAATAAAAATTAATGCCTGTATGATTTTTCGGTTTGCAACGCGATAATCGTGCTTGCAATCTAAATCTTCTAAACTCGAAATTACTGGTTAAATAATGGTTGCGTTTCTCGGACGTAAAAATCGAAAAGATGATTTCAAAGTGATTAATCAAAAATCAGTAATCAGTGTTGCGATTAGCTTTACGTCTTAGAAAGTTGTAAAACTTTTGAAAATCATTAAATTCTGTTTTGTGAAATGTTTTAATTTTATTCTAAAAATAAAATTATGGACGATTTTAAGTTTGTCAACTGTCAAAAATTTGAGAAATTATGCTGGCCTGAAAAATCAGGAAAATAATATGGTTGCAAAAATGGCGTCCAAATGGTAGCAGTTTTGCTAAGAAACACTTAGCGACGCGTTTCTAACACACTCTGAAATCAGCTTTTCGATTTTTACGTCCGAGAAACGCAACCAATATCACACTTTCCTATTCAATCAAGAAAATTTTTTGGTTACCTTACAAATACCCGCATGCTCAAATAATATAAAACGTTTTTGCCGCCGATGTTGTCGCCAATTAGTTAAATTTGCCACCTTGCATTGTGGCAATATTGTGGCCAACAATGATTGAAATAAAATTTCCAAAACGATACTGAACACGAGTACACTATAAATTTATATGCATTTTTTTTTCTTAATTTAATAGAAATAATTATATTATTATTAATTTTAATGAGATACACTTACGAAAACTTCATTATTTTATTACTTTCAAATATCACAAATTGCGGTCTTACTTCTTCAACTTCTTTGAGCGTTGTGCTACTCGTATTTTGTTTGTCTTCTATCCAAATAACAAGAAGTCATCAATCATCATCAGAATAAAACACGAAATGCACGTGCTTCCTGCACTTAATTGCGCGTTAATTCAATTAACACAATTATTAATAAATTTTTTTTTTTTTTTGAAGTGGCACACGGAGAGTAAACATCTTTTTTTTATCAAAGTGTAAACGTGACAATTATTTGCGGATTCTATTCTCTTTCTTTTTCGTAATCGATTAGATATTTATTATTTAGCTAACTGAACTCTACTGAAGTGAATATTCTGTAAAGAATCGGTTATAGTTTTACATAGCAAAAAAAGTGCAAGGACTACAAGAAATACATATATATCGCTCATTTACTAAAAAGCTGTCATAAGTCAAAAAACACGATTTTTGAGTAAATGATGCAGAATTATTCATTATGTCACGCTTCATGTTGTGTAAAAATTTCATATTAATATCTTGTATACTCTGCGCGTGAGAATTAAAAGATTTATTCTTTTTTCTGCAAAGTGGGAGTCAATTAAAAACTTTAAACGCGTTTTCTGAAAAATCGCGTTTTTTGAGTTATGACAGTCTTTTAGTAAATGAGCGATATATCAATTACACTACAATATAAATTAAAATTATGATATGTATGTTGCTGTAATCAGTTCGTCTCCAATATTTCAAAGAAAAATTAAATTACTTTTAGGTTAACGTACTTCAATAAAAATATTCACACAATTTAACATATAAAAAAATTTCTATAAAGTGAATCCAAGTTGTTACCAAGACATGAAGGGAATTAATTAAATAAATAATTTTGACACTATGATCCCCCATGAGCTCAAAGGGCATTGAAATGGTAGTGAACTGCATTGATGTCTTAGTATCTGTTCACACGGGAGCAAGCATGAACGCCTGTCTGAAAAATAGGTAGTTAGAGAAAGACAGGTGAGTTTCTATCTCATTGTTACTACCTATTTTTTCTACCACTCTCTTTTAGATAGGCGCTCATGCTTGCGCCCGTGTGAATAGCCACTAAGGCGAGTGTTATCCTAGTTTTAACGAACGAATCCCAGCGGACCCACTTACCCGCCCACCCGACCGAGGGGCACATCCGCAAAGCGAACGGATCGGTGACCGAAACAGAAACAGCCCGGACTGCCTGTGTAACGCAACTCGTGAATGGGTGAAGTAATATATCCCAATGGTTTTCAAACAGCTACAGATTAGGATCATCAGCTGTTTAATCATTTAAGGAATTTAAAATTGCTTGTTTTATAGAAAATAAGGAATCAGTTATATCAAATAAGCCATGTTGGTTGTTGAAATCATTGCACATGCAACGTAATGGATCATTTTGGGCATAATTAGATCGGCAAGTACTCAATTTAATCAAGATAGGATACCTTGAACAACGATTTGGGATATTTAAGTCAATTTTATTTAGTAGAAATTCAGAATGAATGTCACCGTTCAGTAATTTAGTCATAAACATAACATTCAGCATAGTTCTTCTGCTGTCTAATGTCGGTAGGTCAATAAGTTTGAGACGATGTATGTAAGAAGGTAAATTATGTAATGGGTTCCAACGTAAATTTCTTAAAGCAAACAAGAGAAACTGTTTTTGAACTGATTCAAGTCTGTCTTTATAGCAATTATATTGAGGACTCCAAACTGTTGAACCATACTCCAAAATAGGTCTTACCAGTGCCGTAAAAAGTGTTTTTGTTATATACGGATCACTAAATTCAATAGCCCATCTTTTAACGAATGCAAAAATTCCCTTTGCTTTATTAACACACATATTGATATGCAGATTAAAACGCAATTTAGGATCCATAACTATACCCAAATCAGTAAAAGTGTTCACTACCTCCAGGGTATAATCATTTATAAAGTAATGTGAAGGAATTGGCTGACGTCTCGAAAAGACCATAGACTTACATTTCTTTAAATTTAAAAACATTAAGTTTATCTGACACCAATGTGATAATGCCGTGAGGTCAGATTGAAGCAAATTGTACGCCTCATCAGAATAGTGTGAAATAAACAGTTTTACATCATCAGCATACATCAAAATTTTTGAGTGACGGATAACAGATGGGAGGTCATTAATGTAAATAAGGAACAAAATGGGACCAAGATGACTACCTTGAGGTACACCAGATGGAACTCCAATAGCGAATGATGCTGAGCCCTTGAACACCACTCTCTGATTTCTATTTCTTAAGTAAGAATTAATCCAATTTAACAGCAATATTGGAAAACCAAGTAAATCAAGTTTTTTAATTAGTAAATCGTGATTAACCTTATCAAACGCCTTACTGAAGTCGGTATATATTACGTCGGTCTGTAAGTTATTAGAAAATCCACTAATAATGTGAGTAGTGAATTCCAAGAGATTTGTAACTGTAGACCTACCCTTAAGAAAGCCGTGCTGAAATGGGGAAATCAACGATCCAATAGAGTGCTTTAACTGATTTGTAATGATTAATTCAAATAACTTTGGTATCACACTAAGTTTAGCTATACCGCGGTAGTTTGAAATATCGGATCTTGAACCACCCTTATGCAAAGGAATTATAAATGATTCCTTCCACACACTGGGGAAAATACCTGAACGTAGTGAAGCATTAAAGATTTCGGAAAGTGGTATAAACAAAAACTCCGCACACATTTTTAAAATGCAGCTTGGAATTTCATCTGGTCCACAGGTATAGGCCAATTTTAGTGATTTAAGCTGATTAAAAACGTCAGTAGGAATAATAACCGGGCAACGAATAGTGTCGAAATTGAGAGTTTCAAAGGGGTATGGTATGCGATCATCAATGCATTCATAGGAATATGTAGATTTGAAGTAACTGGCAAATAAATTAGAAATAACAGTTTCGTCATCAGATACGCTATCATTAAATTTCATTGTAGATGGAAAATCATTAACTTTGCGTTTAGAATTTACAAAATTGTAAAAACTTTTAGCATCATTGTTAATATCGAGTTTAATTTTATTAATATAATCATTGTAACACCCCTTACAAAGCACTTGGTACTTGTGACGTAATATAGAATAGTAGGAGTAATCAGTTGAATTACCAGTACGTTTGTATCGTTTAAAGGCACGAGTTTTTGAATTCTTAAGTTGTTTTAATTCTTTTGTAAACCATACCGGACCGTGTGGATTTAAAATGACTTTACATTTTGGAACATACATTTCGAAACCCTGGTAAAGAATGTTATTGAAATTCTGGATACTTTTATTAACATCATTACAATCAATACACCAGTTAATATTAGATAGAAATTTATTTAATTTTGTGTAATTCGTTTTTTGGAAACAGAATTTTAAAGGGTTTGAATAAGTTGTGTTGGTTCTTTTTGGGACATTATTATCAGCAAACGTAGTTGATAATTCAATTGAAGGATGATATTTATCCTCAGGGATGGAGTAAGGTTCAGTGGCAGATAATGACATATTTGACGAATCATCAACAAAAATCAAGTCTAATGTTTTTCCATTTATATTCGATAAATTGTTTATTTGGTATAAACCCAAATCAGCTATAAGATCTAGAAATTCATTAAAATTTTCGCGATTGGAACAAGGTATCAATGCATTTGTATCACTACATAAATTCCAAGAAACAAGCGGTAGGTTGAAATCACCAAAAACAATAATAGAATCGTTATGACGAACTTTTAAATAAACGGATTTTATTAAAGCCGCGTGATTTAGATAAACGCTCAAATCAGAATTAGGTGGAATGTAGGAGCAAGTAACGTAAAGGTGGTTAATGCCTAAGCGAATGCGAACGCAAATGGTTTATAGCATGCAAACAAAGTCATAAATACTGGAAATCTTTAACGCTCATAATAAAAGCTCAACAATTCACTGTGTAAAGCTTTAAGTATGAGTACAACAATTAAACTGAAGCTTTTATTAAACTTTTAAAAATATTCGCAGTGTACTTCAAATGGCAATACGCCATTGAGATCACTGATCTGCGTTGTTATATTTTCTCTCACTCATTTTCTTTGTTCTATAAATACATTATGAAATAGTTCTCAAATAAAAATTATGGTCCAAACAGAATTGTAGCGTACAACGTAAAAGTGTATGGCGTACACACGCACTCATCCTAATGATCTTACAAAGTGTTCTTCGTAAATTGCATTGAATTCAATTTAATTTTTCGTGAGATTATGAGCGTTAAAGATTTACCCATCAACTCCTTCTCAGATGTTTACTCACCTGAAAACATCGAATACATGATGCATTAGTTGTGATGTCCTTGTATCCATTTTAATGTTAAAACGTCTACTCTTTTTTGCTTATCTGCCAATAACATGAATCAGGGCATTTGATTACAGTGAGTTACAAGACGAAAAGCTATGACGTGTTGAGTAACTTTCTACTTTTCTTCGCTTTTTGCGCATCGTAGTAGTTGATCAGCTGTTCATACACAATAGTTTTTGATAAGGCTGTGGTTATGCTCAGATTTTGCTCGGCGAACACCATGAAATTGTTGTTGTCACCGAACATGATATACTGGGTGAAATGAACACCGAGCACGCCGAGCATTCAGGGTAGCAATGAACTCAATGTAACCACCTACACCGAGCATGAGAGTAAAATATGATGTGTTCGCCGAACAGCCAGCACCAACATAACCACAGCCTAAGCAATCGCTTTTTGTTAAAGTCAACCTTGAATAAAATTAAGCTTATGAATTCGCATAAATCAAAAAAGTCTTTTTACAAAGATAATTCTTGATATATTTCACGATCACGAAACAGTGGATATTAAATCTGTTCGCGTATAAAAAATTTATACAAATTTGTGCAAAATATAATCTTTTTTGTCTGAAAGGCGTTCGTTTAGCCAAAAAAAATTTGCAACGAGTAAAGTGACAGCTTGCTGTGAGAGAAGTTGCAAGTTTTTACTTGTAAGAATTCGCAAGCAGGAAAACATATGATCAGTGGTGAACTCCTGTCCTCCCCAATCAAAAAAAAACCTCGTATTTCATATTCTTGAATTTTTGGATTGTATGCAAAATAAACGTAAATCAAACTAAATGTTTTCTGTTGCATTATTTTCGATTCGTTTATGTGGGTGAAATATTTGTTACTAGGACTAGCTCTATTTTATTTATCGCTGGGTTATTGTCAAAATTTAAAAGTTTGCGATCCATTTCAGACGTTTTTTGATCAATTAATTGCTTGCTGACTGTGACTTCGATTGAGCTGGTTCAAAAATACCACTCTAATTTTTATACCTGGTTTTGAGAAGATCGAAGAAATGTTTGTTTTAAATTTTTATTGTTTTTTTTATTATTATTCACTAATATTACTACTTTATATTGCACCGTTGGTCTCCAAAGAAGGTATATCTTGTTTTCATGTGAATTTGTTTATTTTTCATAACTTTTATAGCTTTATTATTGGGTCTATTAGTAATTATCTGAGTAATACTCATTTGAAAACTTTTAAGACATTTTGAAAAACTCCTCCCTTGTCAAGCAAAGTCCTCCTATCGAAAGGTTAAATTCCTCCCCTTAAAATTTTCAAAACGACAGCACTGCATATGGTTGTATTTTATGCAAACAAAAAAAAATTACTGAAATTATATTTTTAAATATCCATTGAAAATAAGAAATGTCAGCGAGTTTAAGATAAAAGAAGTAAGTAAAAACCCGTTTAATTATGTTCTAGAAGTTAATTTCAACCATTTGAACATTCTGTGGTTGTGTATTGCTTCGTATGTATCTATTGTTTATAATGGAAAGCCCAGAAAAACGCATCGCGCCGCAAGTTATTCTGTTTCTGCCTTCGACGTCGTATGCCACAATTTTATTTAGGCCATAATTTCTCATTAATTAAGAGGGGCATTTTTTGTTTGAAGACTTGAGCAGAGATTTCCAAAAAAATTCGCTCAAATAGAGATCGAGGGAGTGTTGGCTCATTATTACATTATAGTACAATGAAAACGATCATGCATATGTATGAGTGTTTATTGTTTCAAAATTGAGTTCTGCTCATTTCCACATACCAATTATTATTTCCCTCAATATAAAATACGTGAACGATTGAATGCGCAATACTGATCGGTAGTGCAGAATTAAAAAGTGTGAAAATAAAAAGTTTTAATTAAAAGTGCAATTTTCTGTAGTATGCAATTAGTGTGATATACTCGTATCTAAGGAAATACTAAACTGGTGAAGCGTAGGAGTAAATAATCTTAATAGTGACAATAATATTAAAGAAGTTAGAAAAGCGGCTAGCACAACCACGACTGGCTGCTTATCAGCTCAAACTATCAACATATCATTAACAAATATTAATTGCACAACTTTTTATAAGTTTTATAAACTATTTTGTTTCTATTGAACGGCTCAAGTAATTATTTTGTTTCATTTTTGTGCATTCGAACTAATTAAACACGCAATATTTATTTTCATTTGTATATATTGTTATTAGTAATTTTTCTATTGCACTTTCCATATGTTCTGGAAACGAAATGCATCAGTTGTATATTTGTATTTGTATTTAGATGCAGAATACTAAAGTGCATTTCTATATATTTGTTTAAATTTATTTCACAAAAGTGAATGCCAGCTAACTAAATATTAAATAATATTTTGTTGACTTCCGAAGTTCCAGAAATGATGTTTTTCTGATACAAAAAAAGAATTGCATTTTAAAATGTATTCTTTTTTTTCTCTTTTTTTGTGCAAGTAATATATCAACTATACATACACACATCTGTTGATGTCAAGAGGGGTATCGGCCAGTCAGTAAACCTATAAACAAATAAATAAATATTCAATAAATAGTATCCAAAAAGGAAAATAAACAAGAATAACGTTCGAGATTTTTGTGCTCTTTAAACCTCTTCGTCGATATATTAAATAAAATTGTTTGCAAAGTAAATTTCGGAAATGAATTGTTCCCTCACATACACAGTTAATTGAACAAAGGCAATATTTAAAATTAAATTTCATATTCACGTATTGTTAACTTATTACAAAATAATATAATATTATTTTGACCTGAATTCTCCAACACTTTTGTTTGAATGGAATAATTCTAGATATAAATTACAATTTTAAAATTTATCTGTTAAAATTGGCGTAAATTGTTTTTCGACTACTAAAAAGTTAAAAAGTCAACTATGACTTCGATTCCTTTAAAATTAATAAGTTATTACTTCGTAAGTGCTTTCTCTTTTTTTATGACAAACTGGCACACTGTCGTTGGGAACCGGCGTTAAACTGTTGGTCCAACCATGTGGTATAACAATGAGTTGTTAAGTGCGTTTCTGGACAGCTGCTTAACCTAATCTAACCCAGAGTACAATTTACATATACATGCCACTGCATTGGCCTTTTTTCTTAGATTTCAAATGAAAAACGGACGGTGCATAGAGATATATTTTAGAATGACGATTCTTTAGTACAAATCTTTATTACAACATAATTTTACGCAGTTGCGCATATTATTATGCAAAAGTAAATTTGCCTGACATCTCGTGGCTGTGCCAACGAATTAAGTGTGGACCGTTATCGCCTGATTAAATTTGAAGTGTATGTATGTATTTTTGTATTGCTAAAGTTAAATTTGCAATAAATCCTGTTGTGCGAGGATGACAGCGAAAAGAACCAGTGAGTTCGTTATTTTTAATAAATTCAACATATCAAAAAAATTTTAATGCGTCAAATCATATTTATTATGCAGACGCATACAAATCTAATCGATTCATAAAATCTGAACTCATATATCTAAAAAGAAAAGAATCAAAGTTTCTAAAAAAAATATTTAACCAACGCTAACTAACTCGTAGAGTCCAAATCATTAATGACTATCAAAGATTTACAACAGTAGCGAAATCGTTGTAGGTATTGTTGCAAATACCACCAGCAATCGTAAGGCCTTTTATACAAATTTATGTACTCGTTCATCGAATACTACGAATTGTTAAAGATATTTCATGTTAAAGTTGCATGAAAGTGAAAATCAGAAAAATGTTTTTAATCTTATCATTGGAATTAAAATTCAATTAATATGCAGTCATAAATATACTGATTGATATTACTTACCTATAGTACAGAGAAACTCAACCACACAGTCGTCTATCAATAGACCTTTCATATCGAGCTGTTATTTTTAGTGATAAAAGCGCATCACAAATCATCATCGATCGAATCGACTTGTGACGACAAGTGACTAGTGTGCGTGTATGTTTGGTTTACTATAAAAGGTCTAACGACCACTTAGTTGGCGTTTAGTTGTTACACAACGTCCAGTACAGTGTGTGTGGAATTGTGGTGGAACAGAAATAAAAATTAATTAACGAAAATGTTTATTACCAAAATCAGTTTGAGCTTTGTGCTGCTTCTGGCACTCGCTAGTCAATTTACTGATGCACAATTTGCTACCAATCAAGCTTCGGGCAGAAATACCATTGTACATTTATTCGAATGGAAGTGGGATGATATTGCAAGAGAATGTGAACAATTCTTGGGCCCAAAGGGATTTGCTGGCATTCAGGTAAGTTATCCATATGAATAAGTATGTATAGATGCAACAGCTGTGTTTCTTTTGTGGGGCATACCCGCTGTAATAGCCATTTAACTTATTGTGAATGAGGAAGTAGGCAAATAAGAAAAAAAAATTACGAAGGAAATGGCGAAGGCAAACAAAAGAATTTGTATTTATAAACAGAAGAGATGCATGTTTCTTTTCTCAATCCGAAGATTATCTATATGCGCGACAAAAGAAACACAGCTAATACTATATATACGTAAAACCAATTATAGGTGTTGAACGTTTTGACACCATAAGAAAGCGGAATTCGATTAAAAATTACGCAACTATGGGTTTTTTATCTTATTGTACTTATCCTCCCCTCTATTTAGGTCTCTCCAGTTAATGAGAATGTCATCATTGGTAGTCGCCCATGGTGGGAACGTTATCAACCAATCTCTTACAAGTTGACAACACGTTCGGGCAATGAACAACAATTCGCCAGTATGGTGCGTCGTTGTAATGCCGTCGGTGTACGCATCTACGTTGATGCCGTATTTAATCACATGGCTGCCGATCAGTCCAATACTGTGGGCACTGGTGGTTCAACAGCAAATCCAGGCGCTAAAAGCTTCCCCGCCGTTCCATACTCCAGCCTTGATTTCCATTCCACATGCTCAATTAATAACTACAATAATGTACAAGAAGTACGCAATTGTGAATTGGTCGGTCTTAAGGATTTGGATCAAAGTAAATCTTACGTGCAAGACCGCATTGTTGAGTTCTTGAATAAATTGATTGGCATGGGTGTTGCTGGTTTCCGTATTGATGCTGCCAAACACATGTGGCCCGCAGACTTGAAGGTGGGGAAAACGAATTTTGTAAGACATGGTTAAATAAAATAAATATTTTTATGTGCTTATAGGTCATCTACAGTCGCATTAATAACTTGAGCACCGCACATGGATTCCCTGGCAATGCACGCCCTTTCATCTTCCAAGAAGTCATTGATTTGGGTGGCGAAGCTATTTCTAAATATGAATATTCCGATTACGGTGCCATCACTGAATTCCGTTTCTCTGACTCCATCGGTAAAACGTTCCGCGGCAAGGATCAGCTTCGTTACCTTGTCAATTGGGGTACCTCTTGGGGATTTTTGCAATCCGATCGTGCTGTTGTCTTCATTGATAATCATGATAATCAACGTGGTCATGGTGCCGGTGGTGCCGATGTGCTCACCTACAAAAATCCTAAACAATACAAACAAGCTACCGCTTTTATGTTGGCTCATCCCTTCGGTATTCCAAAGATTATGTCATCGTTTGCTTTCACCAATACAGATCAAGGTCCGCCCACAACCGATGGCACTAACATCAGAAGTCCAACAATCAACGCCGACAACTCATGCGGTGGTGGTTGGGTTTGTGAACACCGCTGGCGTCAAATTTACAACATGGTTGGCTTCAGGAATGCTGTTTCTGGAACTGGTCTTCAGAATTGGTGGGACAACGGCAAAAATCAAATTGCCTTCTGTCGCGGCAATAAAGGTTTCGTCGCCTTCAATACCGACTCATATGATTTGAATGCATCCCTCCAGACATGTCTACCTGCGGGCACTTATTGTGATGTGATTTCTGGTGCGAAGTCTGGGTCATCCTGTACCGGTAAATCTGTTGTTGTAGGTTCGGATGGTCGGGCCACTATTACAATTCGTTTGAATGAGGAGGATGGCGCTTTGGCCATTCACGCTAATTCGAGACTGTAAATTCCCACGTTTTTTTTATATGTTATATCGCAAAATAAACAGCAAAGAGCATTATGTAAAACGAGAGTCGGAAATTTTATTTTGTGGGATTGGGAATCTCTTTTTTGTTTTAATTTCGAGACCTTCATCCTTGCTTACATCCTAGGGTTCTATGCAGCTTATCCTTGGGGCGTCCAATATGCTTTTCGCCAGCAGATGACACTTGAGTTGACAACCACTTACATGTCTACTAGTGGCGGATATCAGTTTCATGGGCCCTGCTGCAAAATTTTTTTTGTGGGCCCTTTTTATTTGAAAAGGTTCGAAATGTAAACGTGTTTTATTTGCTGTCTTTTTTGATATGATGGAAAAGTTGTACGGGCTCTACGTTTATTCGTCATTTCGTCGGAATCGACTCCTAGAGCAATTATCCGAGAAAAGCAACGCATGTCGGCCAAATACCAAGCAGTTCATGCTTTACACTCGTGTAACTTGAAGGTGTTAGCAGTTTTAAAATCTCGTATTTGTGAGGAATCAGTGACGATGCTGACAAAGCATCAGCGATAGGTTTGTTGTATGCCAATTTCGAAACATTCTAATGCTTGTCCTCTGGAAGAGTGATATGATCTCAATGGATCTCAACTGAAGTTACGTTTGACAATTTAAATCATGAATCCACTTTTCCAAATCTTGAGTTTTTATGTTACAAATGCTTTAAATGAACGATCATTTTCATTTTTAAAATTGAAGTTAATAATAAACTATTTTCGTTACACTATGGGAGATGATTGTTTGAACAATTATTGATTCTTTCTATTGAAAGTGAAGTTTTGAATGCATTGAAATTTGGCGAAATCATAGATAGTTCCTAGCTCTTAAATGTAAAAACGCCGTGATTCGAATTAAGTATGTATTCAGAATTAAAACTCATATATGAATTTCAAAAAAAAATTTTATTTTTTTGCAGAGGGGCCCCCACCTCTGCGCCGTGGGCCCTGGTGCGGCCGCTCCAAAATATTCAGCGATGTTGAGTTTTCTTGAAGCTCGTGAAGCATCAATTACTACTTAGCAACTATAAAACAATCCAAACAAATCACCCTTAGCATTACTATAGAAATTTATTTGTTATCTACATACATATTTTTTGGATTATTCATTTGATAAATACCCAAAAAAAAATAAAAAAATACCTATTAAAAATTCAAAAAGAAAGTCAGTTAACAAAAATACATAGAACATAGAATTGTCAATATATTTTTAACCTATCACTACTTTTGAACTCTATTCAAGAAAATTTAAAGAATTCTTGTAAAAGGCAACTAATCAATTAAAAACCCAAAATATTTATATTTCATTAAGACTTACACATTTGAATAATAAAAACAATTTAAGAAAATGTTGCGCATTCCTGGTATGCCATTTCTACCGGGCACGGTTTTTCGTGACGTAAGTAAAAGCAGCAATATGAGAGTTGGCCGCAGCTAACATATAACCTTTTTTACTCTAGCTCTCCAAAACTCATTTCCCGAAACAACAAGGTCTCATGAACCACCATGGCATTAGCATGCTAACAGATCGGAAACCACCCACGCTCGTCGACCCCAATTGCATGTTGGCCGATTTAAATTGCCCACCCACGCAAGTGCCATCAGTGTATCCACCCAAAGTGGGTCCTAAATTACCACCCTGGCTTGCATATGATAAGAAAGTTTTATGTTTTACTGCGTACTTCAAAGAGACGTTGCAAGAGGTCTACCATGCACCGTATCAAGTGCGTAAGGTGAAAATATTGTATTATTTGGAAGATGGTACAGTGCAAATTACGGAACCGAAAGTCGAGAATTCCGGTATACCGCAGGGCTGTTTGGTGCATCGTCAGCGTGTCCCTAAGCCACCGCCGTGCGAGCACGATTTCATGTCCATTCTAGATTTAAATGTTAATACCACAGTTCAGATATTCGATCGCGTTTATCATATCACGGGCTGTGATCTTTTCACGCGCCACTTTTTAAATCGATCGGGTATTTCGGTGCCAGACCCGGTAGATGAACCGACGTAAGTCTTATGTTTGTTTCCATTAGCTAATACTGTGACTTTGACGTTCTTTCCTTTAAAGCGACCCCACTACAGAATTTCGTAAACGCTCTGGCATTAAAATACAGAATTCACCGCCTAAGAAACATGCTTTCGCACAGTTTTTGGAGTATGATCGTATGGTGCTAAAATTCTCAGGTTACTGGGATGATCGTTCAGAGTTTGGTGATGTACGCCATTTGGAGATTTGTTATTTTCTGGCTGACGACACTATCGAAGTTAGAGAAAAATATCCACGCAATTCAGGGCGTGAGGGACCATCAACTTTTCTCAGACGTTCTAAATTGCCCAGAGTAAGTTTTTCCTTCAATCTGTATGACACGTGAAATGTAATTGTTATTTTTCATTTCCATATAACTACCAAAGGAGTTTACTGGCCTGCCATTACCGGGTGAACAAACGCCTTTAACGCTGCTCAATGTTTTGGGCAACAATATGCGTAATGTGCGATATGTTATCGATCCTTTGAACGCAGGTAAAAAGGATGTGATCTACTATTCCGATCGTGATCTACAAATTGGTACGGTGCTCAATGTTTTCGGACGCGCTGTAGTTTTAACAGATTGCGATGATTTCACACAGACGTATTATAGAAAGAAAGTATGTTTTGTTTGTTCGTTACTTACCTTGCCAAGTTTGTCATTTTATTTATTGAAAATCTTAACAGTACGGCATTGGAGATTTTACGGCGGCCCCTGTGCCTTCACGTGCCGAAGACTGCGTTACAACCAAACCGAGAGATCGCATTCTACCACCTTACAATGGCTGGGGTTCGTATGAAGACTCTGAAGGCAATTGCATTTCTGTTGAGCCAAAACCCCCGCAATCTGATTTTAAGAAATTCATTCAACTTGATCGTTATGTGCTGCGGTATGGTGCCAAGCTGCTATCGACCATACGCGAAAACTGTGAACGTGTCTTTATTATCTCATATTATTTATCTGATGATACTATACAAATATTTGAGATTGCTGAGCGAAATTCTGGTTTTTTGGGTGGCGAATTTATGAAACGCACTCGAATTCCGTTGCCGGGGCAAGAGAAATTCACCTCAAAGCGCCCCCAATATTATCAGCCATACAATTTTTATATTGGTGCTACAATGGCGCTAAAGGATCATATCTTCCATATCGTTTCGGCTGATGAATATACGCTTATCTATATGGAACATCATCCTTATGAAGTATGCACAGGAAACAGCTATCTTTGAAATAGTTTTTTTTTCTACATATGCATATTTTGATATTTTCTTTTGATTCTTTCAGTTCCCCTTGGCAGATGTCAAAACGATTATGGCTAAAATTCGTGAAGCAGCCAAGGCCGATTATAAAGATTTCGTTTGTAAATGTTTGCCTGAAGGTGCTAGTAGTGTACAAGACGTTAAATTTGTCGGTTTTGATACACTCAAGCGGGCTCTTGTCAATCTCCTTGGCGATGACATTACAAATCATGAAATTGTTACGGTATGCCGATTTTACTCTGCTGAGAAAGTACCGCCACCGACGTGCAACCGTGAGACTGTACGTGCTGCCGTGCATCTAGAGTTGAAGCGCAATTTGTGGAATGCTATGGATGAATTGAAGGAGCATTTGAATCACATCAATCCGTTGAATAAACCTTTCTTAACGGAGGCAAAGATACGTTCCACAATGAAGGGTTGTCGTTTGCCTTTCGTGCAGGAATTAACCGATGATATGATAATAGTCTTGAATCGCAATGACTGTGGCGAAATAGAGGTGTGCGATTTCTTGAATTTCTTGGATATGGGTTGTGGCAAGATACCCGATATCCCACCAATGAATATTAACTTTGAATTGTGTCCGAAGATACCATTCTTACACAAGGGACGTTTAGTTAACTTGAGTTGTTTCTTGCAGCATTTGGGCATAGAGGAAGAACATAGAAAAGAAAATGAGTAAACAATGTTCACAATAGAAAACAAGAATATAAAAAAAATTTTAATGTTTATACGTTAGGCTTAAATTAGCAGTTTATGCATTTAATGAAATTACCTTGAACATTATACACACAAAAAAGGAACAAAAATTCTATCTATATAAATCAATATTGAAAAATCCTGTTTTAAAACCATATCACTTTGCATTGTGCTATTACGATCATTGCTCGAATAAAATCAATGTTTATACATTTGGTTAATAATTATAAAAAGAGGAATGTTTGCTTTCATTTACGCGAACTTTCAGAAACCATTAGCCATTATCAAATTAAATACATAAGAAAAGAATATTACTGAATCAATTAAAATAATTGATAGTATAGATATACATAAAATAGATTGAGCTAATTAGCACAGCGTGCTGTTTTCGTTATGAATTTAAGGCAGCTTCTCTTTACAATTTGGATTCTGTCAGCCAATTGAAAGACTGTGGCTTTCTATCTGATGAAGGACTGATAGCAACATTGATGATGGTTGGCTTGTCTGTCAGCTTTTGTGCTTCTTTGAGTGCAGCTTGCAATTCTGGAATTTCTTTGCAGAAATAACCCTTAAGTCCAAACATACGCATCATTTCCTCATAGTGTACCTGCACGCCGAGAGCAGAGGGAGGAGTGCTGTGTAAAATACAAATAATCATAAGTTTTGATAAACATCAACTTTTAACACTCGCAACTTACACTACTGACAAATCCCCCGCACTTCTAATAGAATCGAATGTCTCCTGATCGAATCCACCGTAAATACCATTGTTATTGACAATTAACGTAGTAATGGGTAAATTATACCGCACCATAGTTTCAAGTTCCATGCCAGAGAAACCAAATGCGCTATCACCTTCTACACAGATAACACGTTTACCCGGGAAACGGTCACGACAGTACAAGGCGGCAGCAATAGCAAAACCGGGACCCACACCCATTGTGCCAAAAGTGCCAGCATCCAAGCGATGACGTGGCAAGATATTCAACAGCATAGCGCGTCCAATGTCCATTGTGTTGGCACCTTCGCTTACGATAATGGCATCGCGTGGTATCAATTCACGTAAATGATGAAATACTGTGTAATAGTTGAGTGGTGAAGCTGTCTGCATTGCCATCGAGCGTACAGTTTCACGATTTTTTTTGCATTTCGCTGTCAACTCTTGCCACCATGGATTCTCATTCGGGAATTCAAAGTTCACAGCATTCATCTGCTCGAATAAATGCTCAGCAAATGGTTTGATATCAGATTGAATAGCCACCTCAGCTTGGACAGAATTATGCAGTTCTTCGGGGCAAATGTCAACCTGAATAAACTTCACATCTTTGTCGTAGCGTGGTGGTCGACCAAAGTGCAAAATCCAATTCAAACGTGCACCCAGCAACAATACAACATCAGCCTTCTGCAATGCGAGAGTGCGTGCCGATGACACACACTGCGACGCAGCGTCGGAGACTACACCTTTACCCATTGGTGTGGGTAGAAAAGGCAAATTGGTATTTTCGATGAAGTGACGCAAAATATTCTCTGCATGCGCATACGCTGCACCCTTGCCAATGATAATCAGCGGACGCTTGGCAGAGCGCAATAAATTGGATGCGCGTATGACATCATTATGTGGGGGATAGGCAAGCGGTGGTGCTGGATGTGCTATCGCCTTGTAAATCGTATCTTCAGGGGCACGTGATTGCAGCAAGTTACCAGGGAAATCCAAGTACGCAACACCTGGACGTCCATAGGTCGCGTAGCGCACGGCTTTCTCAACATGCAATGGAATCAGTGCTGCAGTTGGAGGGCGTGCTGCATACTTGCAATAGGGACGTGACAGTTCCACCTGAGGATATTCTTGGAAACCACCAATACCTTCGTGATCTTCATTGGTAGCACCGGCAATAACAATCAAGGGCCAACAATTCACTTGGGCATTGGCCATACCACCTAAAACAAGTACAGAAAATAATATCGTTCTTTACTTATTTGTAATTGCGTTACGAGATAAATTATTTTATGTAACCGGAAATTTGAATTATGAGCGCATGCTTAAACTTACCAGTGACATGTAAAAGACCCGGTCCTGAAACGACAAGACATACTGCAGGCTTGCCAGTCAAGTAACCAATGGCTTGGGCAGCATAACAAGCAGATTGTTCATTACGCATGCCAATGTATTTGAGCCCAGCTGCTTGCATGGCCATTGAAAGTTCGACAACCGGAATTCCAATGATGCCGAAAACATATTCGACTCCCTGAAGAAATACAACAAAGAACACTTAATTGAAGGGGTAGTATGAGAGAATGGAAGATGAGGGTTGCTTGCTGGACGCCATTTTTAATTTTCCTTAACCCAATGAGATTCAGACTGCATGCAACTACTGGGAATTACTGTAAATTTTATATGATTCGCGTTAAGGGCATTAACGATTTTATCCATAGAAAACGGCAAAAGTTGCTCCAAAGTTGTATGGTGCTATGAAGCATGGAAGTGGCATGGGTTCAAAAATTGTACTCTGTTTAATGATTATTACATTGAGAGCAACTAAAATAAATTTCCAACTATTAATAAAGTGATCAATTGTTGATAACGAATCTATGTATGCACATAGTTCATATTTAATCTGATGATTTATTGATTTATTTAACTAAATTCTTAAAAATTTCTTTAAATCTCAAATTCCCCCTGTTGCTGCTCACGGTCTACCTGCACCTGTTAGATTAAGGTGTACTTTTGAACATTAATTCTTTATCAGTACTGTTTTGGTTGATTTTATTGTTGCAAATAATCACCTCACAAGAATCTGATAAACTGATATGAACTTTGTACAAACTGAATTCGTATGTGTAGCTATTCAAAATACGCAAAAGAATGTTAATAAGAAAGAAAAGTTTCTGAATTTTTTATAAATAAATTAATTTTCTTGCATTTTAACTATTTTCCTCATATTACACGATTGAAAAATGAAAAAAGAACAAAGGCAAATACAAAAAAATTCAACTTGTTTGACGATGAACTCTCTCACCTGCTGCTTCAGCGACTCCGATATAATTTGAATTGCATCAACCTCCGTCATTGTTTATTTAAATGAATTATATTCTAATTTAGTAGCGAATAATTAAATATATGAAAATTGCTTATTTTTTGCGCAAAAAATACTTTCAAATTAACTAAACTGCGTCCGCTTCGCGTAAACCGAACCAACTCATTGAATGGAAAAAAGGAGCGGAGCGCAAAAGAACTGTCAAAAACCGTCACTGGCACTATTGCCAGATTGACGGAAATTTCATTAGCCCCATATCTGGCGATATGTCACAAAAATGTGTGGAGCCACTTATGACATAAAATATAAATATTTATGACATGTCATGTATGACAGACGTTTTGACTAAACAAATCTGTTCCATAGATATTGGCCATTAGTTTGAAGGTTAATAATAAAAAAAAAACAACACAGATATTTTGGTGTGAAAAAATTTGATTGATTCTCGAAATCTTAATAAATATACTCGAATGAAAAATTGAAGTAGGATCGACGGCAGACTGAGCTTGGAACAACAACAAAGGTGTATTGCCATTGTTCCTGCTGTTGTTGCCGTGGTAATATTGTTGTGTTGCTGCTATCACCTTTTACATAAATTCATCTTGGTAGGGATAATTTTTACTTTCGACGAAATTTTTTAAATGAACTAGCATGCAAGTTGCACTTGCACGTGTAGCTACCCACGTCATTCGCAGTTAGTTTTCAAGCTTTTCGAAAATAACGTGTACGTGTAGCCGCAGTGTAACAACATGTAGTTCAATTTAGCTGTCAGCCGCGTTCAAACACAACCGCAAGTTATGCAACTTAAGTATGCATGCGGTTGAAAGTGCAAAAGCGATTTAAAGTTTCTGAGAACTTTTAATTATTTTGAATATTGAGCTTATTAGAGAAGTGGTTACAAATCATTAGAAACGAAGTCGACATATATTCAATTACCATTTGGGATAAAAAAGGAATGGCTAACTATATTCGTTTGATTTGTATAACCTATATATTTAATGTCATGTCATTCATTCATACTTATAGAACGTCACCTAAAATTCAAAAACCTGTTTTTGATTAATTATAGTGTACTTGCCCAAACTACTTGTCCCTGCAAAATTTGAAACTTCTACGCCCGAAAATAACGGTTTTATTAACGAAAACCAAGAGGCCGTAACTACAAGTACATGAATGTAATAAGCAAATAGAAGTATTTACACACTTGAATGAAAAAGAAAACAAAATATTTGAATATTTTTAAGTAGCGAGGTGATACTAAAGATACTAAACCTTCACAACTCTTTTCTTCTTAAATCAATATTTTTTTATTTTACAGTGTTTTTTTGTGGCGTTTTAGATTTGAGATATATACATATATATACGATTATTATGGTATGATTCATTATCACGTGTTCAATTTACAAAGCTAAAATTTAAAATAAATTAACACAAACTTAATCCAATTAACAATATTTCGCAAATGCGCATTAATTTTAAGGGGAATTTATTCGCAAAGACTATTTTCGCTTAAAAATTCATTCTGTATAATTAAATGTTTTATTTTTATTTTTCGTGTTTTCTGCATAAGCTTAATTAATTTATAATAAATAACAACATAAAAATCTGTACATCTCTATCACTTAGCCGTTTCTTTGGCCAATTCTTTCCCAACAATTTCATTCCATGATTGTATTTGGCCCGAGCCAAATATTCGAAATAGAAGAGTAGGAAAAGTATTGACGCCAGCACCTACTACTACCCAATGTGTTCTGTAAACAAAGGTTTAAATTCAACATGTTTCCAATTCACTTGCATTCAATATATATAATTTAAATTTTTTCACTGTCCTTTGTAAATTCAGCCACAATCATGGGTGAGAAAAAACCAGGAGTTGTTCCAAAACATTTGTTATTTCCATATATAGAACCAGCGAAATTGGGTGCCAAATCTCGAGCGTTTTGTAAATTAGAAGCTGTGGCAGCCCCATTGAAACCCAATGAAATGGTCATGATTGCAACACAAACATAGGGATCTTTGCCGAAGAATGCGAATAACATGAGGAAGAGACCGGGTAAAAGGTGAGCTGAAAGAAAAATATACAACATTTATTTTTGAATATTTCTAACGTATTTTGAATTAGTGCGTTTACACAGAATACAAAATACTTTTCGCATCCTTGTGGCTGACAATCACTGTTTACTATGTATAAAATCTGCAATGGCACCGAAATAGGGTAAGCTTGAAGTGTTAAAAACAAAAATGCTAAGAGAACTTAGCACCAGGAGCAGCCAAGCCAGCTCCGCTTCAGCCTCTTAAGTATAGTACCGGCATTCAACTATATAGAGAATTCTTCTAATAAAAATCTTCTACTTTTTTATTGATATGGCTTATTATAGGCTTTTTTCGTCGTTTTATGATGGCTTGGGTAAGCGTAAGACCTGAAAAATAATATTGGATTCATATTCTGTGAAAAAAAATATATGAAAAAAGGCGTTATCTATTCTTTTATGATGACTTGGGACACTTCAAGGTGAGGTGGTAAACTTGCAGCCGCCATATTGGTCCGCCATCATGCCAAATCGAAAAAGGCCTTGTTGTATTCGAAACTAGAGATAATAAGCTTTCATTTGAGGCCAAACATGCCCTAAAATACCTTAACCAATTTTGGACAGGGAGGTCTCTCGTTGACAGAGAATGTCCCATATATATATTTATGTCTGCTAAATTAATAAACATTTTTATAACGTTTTCAATAAAAAGCGTTTCAATCGCGAAAACATAATTCCCACATACACTCTTATATATCCTATTATAAGGAGAGACAGATAGAATAAAACAATAATATACGTTATAAATGAGGAAAAATACAAATATAGAGAAAAAGTTGAATTTTGGTCTTCGTATATAATGGGTCATAGTTTCGGTATTTATCCATAGAATTATTTCATAAGTACCAAGTTCTCTACGTAAAAGTGCAAACTTTATGTAAAAATTAAGAAATCTGGCATATTTTTACGTTTTCTGGCCTTTATTATTTTTTAAGTGAGTTTTCGATTTAAATTTTGGCTCAAAAAAACGTTTTTTGTTTCATATTTTGACCAATTGCACTTAAACTACTGAGTGGATGTTGAAAAATGTGGAAAATGTTGTGAAAATTATTTATTGGGAAATTAATTATCTTTCATCTGATACCTTTTACAAACATATTGGTTGTTGTCTTCTCGAGATATGGTAAAAACAGTCAAACTACCTTCGGAAAAAACAAAAAAAAAAAAATTTCAAAAAATTATATCTCGAAAACCTATCCATAAAAAAATTTGTTGATGCCATTTTCGAGTTTAGTGGCTCAAAGTACAAAAAAGAAAAACAGTAGTATTCTTAGCACAAATTTTTTTTTTTAATTTGTAAACTAGTGTAATCTTTTCGCGGGAGCTCAATTCCTTTAAAAATGCACTCATTTACTTTATATATAAACGCTTTAATTTATTTATTAAAAATACTTTTTTAAATACAACATAAGAATACCTTATAAAAATAAATTTCATCATTATTTGTGTTCAATCTCTAATACTATTAAGTTTTCTGCACAAGCCAAATTCGTTTACAATTGAAACAATATAAAAACCGGTACGATTTTTTTACATCCTTATAACTTGGTATTGACCATTTCCTCACGTGAGGAATTTTTATCAATTTCATTCCATTTTTGTATTTTACCCGACCCAAATACCCAATACACAAGAGCAGGTAAAATATATGCCGCTGCGCCTATCAGGAATATGTAGTGCCACTGCTCTATTGTGTTCTGTAAATAAAGATTTAATTTATAAATTTGCCAATTCACATGCACTCAGTATTGTTCGGATTTCTTACATTTTCCTTTGTAAATGCGGCTACAATCATAGGCGAAAAAATGCCTGGAGTTGTTCCCACACAATTAATAATACCATATAAGGTGCCGGCATAGTTAGGAGCCAGATCTTGTGAATTTTGTAAATTAGAAGCTGTAGCAGCACCATTGAAACCCAAGGAAATGGTCATGATTGCCACACAAACATAGGGATCTTTGCCGAAGAATGCGAGTATAATGAGAAAGATGCCGGGCATAACATGAGCTAAAAACAAAAATATTAAAACTTTTATAATGATTTCTTGCTTATGAATTAGGGCACTTACAAGGCAAACAAAAAACTTTGCGCATGCGTGTGACTGTCAGCCAATCTTTGCGACGTATTAAATCTGCAACGGAACCGAAACCAAAGGCGCAAATTAGACGAGCCAAATGTGGTAAACTTGAGAGGAAACCAGCTGAGCCTAATTTGAAGCCAAGCACCTATTATAATGAAGAAACGATTGAGTGTGTTTTATATTCAGTAATTTTATATGTGCATCCACAAACCTCGCTTAAGAATTTTGGTGTTGCTGTTATGAGGAAGAACAAACCCCACATGCTACCGTAGTGCAGCAATAATAAAGACCAGAACGGCATCGAAACAACCAAACTTTTATATGGTGGCCATCTCTGCAAAAAGTTACATATATAAAAAAAATTCAGTTGCGAACAAAGTCAATCAATATAAGTTTAACTCACCTTCTTAGTGCTTATAGTTTCGCCCAGACTTTTTTCAATATATTCACGTTCCTTTGGCGTTATAGTTGTGTGTAATGCTGGACTATCATCAACGATATAGAACCAGACAGCAGTTACAATTAGCACAATTATTGCGATTATATAGAAAGCCCAATCCCAACCCATATTTTCGATTATAAGGCCGCTTAAAGGCCAAGTTACAACAGTACCAAATGTGCCACCCATAAGAGAGGCCACAAATTTACCCTTTTCATCGGGAGGTGCCCACTTTGAGATCAAATCTGAAAAGATGGAATATTTATACACATGTATGTTGAATTAAAATTTTAAAAGTGTGTACTAATTCGTAAATCGCCTTTATAAAACATAACTTACTATGACAACATGGATAAATAACACCCTGAAATAAATAGACACATATATATTAATGCTAAATTGATATTGCAATTGTAATTATGCCCACTTACACCTAAAAATCCGACTGCAAACCGCAAGCCAAACACTGCCCATTTATCCCATGATGCAGCCAATGGTGTTAATGCTGTCAGCACAGCAGTAAATAAACAAGCATATCCTGCTATCGGCTTGCCACCAAAATTTTCAGCTAACATACCAGCAGGTAGTGAGGTTATCATATACCCATAAAAATATGCGCCCAGCAACATGGCTTGATCTTGTTGCGACCAATTGTACCGGGGACCATACTAAAAAAAATTGAGAATACTATAATTTTACTCCATTACCTACATATCACTTACGATTTTGTAAAATAAATATTATTAGATGTAGTTTTAAACATAAACATGGATTAAATTACTCACATCTGGCAGTACTTCCGTTGAACTGTTATCTGTTTTTTCTACCATGGCAATGATGTTGATACTGTAACAAATTAAGTTATTTGTTTTAATTTTCCACAAATAAGGAAATACTTCATGAAAACTAACCTAAGATTGACTCGCGTCATGTAGCCCACAAGGCAGCACATGAAAAGCATCACAGCAATGTTGAAGCGTTTTGGTATATTGACTGAAAAGAAAGAAGTAGCAATAGTTAATAACAGGAAAGAAATTCTCAATGTGTGCATCAAATCTCCAGATAATAATTTTGGTCAATAAATATTAATCATATTCAACTAATTATGCATACTCGAAGAAGACGTCTGGGCGACCATTAAATACCAGATCCCCATCTGTACTCCATAGAAGTAGGATCGATGATAAAATTTCTATTGCAGGTAGGGCTTGTGGAGGAATTTCTCGCATTGAACGGGTAGTGCACGATCAACAACAATTATGATAATAACTATGTATATTTGTACATACGTATGTGGGAAAATAATTTATTTCGCCGATAAAATTGAAATCAATCAAATTGGTAGTTAATGAGTTAATGAAAACAAACAATTAAATTAAATAATTAAAAAATGATAGCAATAATAATAATTTAGTTTTAATACATATTTCATTAAAAATCGCATGTGTGCTTTGATCATTGATTGAGTATAATTTCCCAAAAAATATCCGAATCTCGCATGTCACAATAATCTTTTGAAAACTTTATTTTGTAATTAGAGGAGAAAAAAATTCGTAAATATTACTATAATACTTATTTTCAGATTTTATACAACAGAATTGCGTGCTGAAACAAACGGTTAGTGAAAAATTATTTCATAAATATTGTAGGTACTATAGAGCAGAAAAATTCTAACTTTAAATATTAGAATAAATTATCATGACAATGGAAAACATCCAATCGCAGTTCAGATTCAGCACAAAACTACTAGTAATAGTAGAATTTCAAAAGAAAGTTTCCGCTTTTGGTAACATACGAATGCTGAATGTCTGCAGTTATGTTGCCAACCAATCTAATATGCATATCAGCATTCATATAAATAATACGTACGTGCATATATACGTACGACTATTTATATTTTTGTAATAATGAGAAAATATTTCCAAGTAAGATGTCATCAAAAGCCAACCGTGTCTTTGAGTTTCAAGTAAAATATGAGTCCATTCTCGATAAAAACCTTCATTAAAGCAGTAAATCATAGCTTTAAATAGGTCGAGTTTAGGGACTTTCAGTAACGTCCGGATGGACATGTTTTCCCAAATGTACTTTGAACTGAAAAACTTTTGAAAATTTCAATTTCATTAATGAATTTTGAAATTTAATTCATTCGAAACATATTTTTTGTACAGAAATAAGTGTTTGTTCTTTTTATTTCGACATCTGTAATTCAATTCGAATAAATTCGCTAAGTTGAACTTTTCAACATAGTTCTGCGTGCTTTTGCGTTTTTCAATATCCGGAAATAAATTTTTATATTTTTGTTTTTATGAAAATATTGAGTGAGCAATTGATTTTCAGTGAACATGGGTAAGTATTATATTTTACGCATTGTGGTAATTAAAATATTCAATATTGGTTCAAAACTGCACATTCATTAATACACTCGTGAATTATACAAGTACACTACATTCGATCATAGCCGTTAGTACATATTTATCTACAATTAAAATTAACAAAAAATTTATTTTCATGTTTGCGTGTGGTTTCGCGATACATCTTCCAAAAAAATTAAATTTTTGCTAACTAACAAAAAAAAAAAAAAAATGATTGCTGAAATGATATGTGATAATTAAAATTACGTGACATTAATTTACAACTAAACATACATATGCACAGATGTGTATACGTGACGCATATAATAGAGAAAACGTGTAAAGTACACCAAAAAGCGCACACTTCTCAAAAACTAAACGCAAATTATCAATAAATTTTTGTGTTTGGTCTTTATAACATTCGTGCACATCAGTGCAAAAATAACCCAAATATTTGTAGTGTATTTTACATAAATATATTTAAATGTGTTTGTTTTGTGTTTTTTCACATTGCTGAGGAGTTATTAGAAAGTAGAAACCTGCAAGACCAGTGAGCCCATGTTCAAAAGAAATCAAACTCTAAGACAATCACATCACGTCGTCTGACGATTTTACCTGATCGTTTATGAACTGTTTTCTAGATATCCGCACTCCTCACATGTTTGCTTCAGAATGAACCTATTCGTTGTATGTACCCGAATATGTCAAATGCTATATGAAATCACTTAGAACTTCTCCTCACATAATCTATAATTTGAATCTCTATTTTTAAATGAACCTTCTTCTTTACAGCCATAGCAAAACGCTTCTTTTTAGCTGTGATGCTATTCTTATGTACCCTTGGAGGCTATATGACGCGAGTTAATTTCAGGTTGGGTGATATTAACATAACATTTTCATTTTTGAAAACATTTATAAAATTTACAAATTTGCAAAATTTGCCAGCATGAATCTCATTCCTATGGTTCAACAAACAGATAAATCTAATAACGAAACATTGCCAGATGTAAGTGTTGTAGCTTTTTATATTCTATGGAATTATATCAATCTTATGATTACACATTTCCTGCGAGGAAATGTTATAAATTTTTTGACGCTGACAACGAATCCGGCGTTCTAATAAATTTGGCAAAAATAGCCATTTCTGACCATTTAAGCCAATGTTCCAAGATCGTGCCAGACAATTTCTGCGACAGGATTCGTTGTCAGAGTTAAAAAAGTAACAAAATGTAACTAGCAAAAGCTCAAACTTCTCAGACCTATATTATATATGTATATACTTATGGATATAACAATATATCAATTCAAATATTGCTTTTTTAATCGATTACCATATTTTATTTTGGGCATGAATGAAGAGAGAAAGACTTATAACGATGCATAATTTATTAAGTCTCGTTGAAATTTCACAGATTTATTCTGACTTTTTCAATTTTGTCTACATATAACTGTCGTAAGCTTATTTCGAAATGAAAAATGAGTTATAAAATTTGGCCACAGCAAAATGTAGACACTCATTTCAGAAAACTTATCTTCTGACTCTATGGCAAAATAAGTTATGTATGAATACATTGTCAAATTTGGGAATCGAATAAAAAAAAGGCATCAGGAATTAGTTATTATATCTATCAGACTGGGGATTTAGTGATTAAATTTCGCTCTTCACTATTTTTAGTGCCAATAGGAGTAAGACTCCATTACCACTAAACGTTTAGTGGTAGTGTGTATCAAATTTCACTACCACTAAACCTGTAGTGGTAGTGGAAATAAAAATAAACTACCATAAACCTTTAGTGGTAGTGGAAATTAAAATCAACTACCACTAATCCTTTAGTGGTAGTGGAAATAAAAATTAGCTACCACTAAACCTTTAGTGGTAGTGGAAATAAAATCTCACTATCACTAAACGTTTAGTGGTAGTGGAAATTGATACCAACTACCACTAAACTAGTGGAAATTATTCCGCACTACTATTAAACGTTTAGTAATAAGGAGAGAAAGCTCAATTGGCGACTTAGTGGAAGTTAAAATTGTATTACACTTAGTTGAACTCGTACAATATAGATTGTCATCCCAAAGCCTTACATAAATTTTTACAGAATTTGAGACTAATAAACCTCTCTCTTATCTGAAACCTTTAAACCCAAAAAGCCCAATCTGTAAAATAATGAAAACAACATCAAAAGTTTAGTGACAGTGGGATTTTATTTCCACTACCACTAAAGGTTTAGTGGTAGTTGGATCTTATTTGCACTACCACTAAATGTTTAGTGGTAGTTGATTTTTATTTTCACTAACGCTAAAGTTTTAGTGACAGTGGGATGGATTTTACTTCCACTACCACTAAATGTTTAGTGGTAGTTTGTTTTTGTTTCCACCACTACTAAAGATTTAGTGGTAGTGAAAACTATAGTGCAGTCAAAATTTAGTGACTAGGTCCCCAGTCTGATATCCATGCACATATTTAGATTCGATGGTTGGACCAAATACCGCGATTATTGGCGTGTATGCGAAATTTCTGGTACGTAACTATTTAAAATTGTTTATTCTCTTTTAAATTTCTTTGCTTAGTATGGACCTCGCTATGCTTGGTCTCAACACGATCAATCTTTGTTATTGGGCGGATACTTTTATAGTTATCTGTTTACCAACATACCCGGTGGCTTATTAGCTGAACGATTCGGTGGCAAAGTGGTAGCACTAGTTTCTTTATCATCTTCTGTTGTACTCACCGCATTATGCCCACTTGCTGCACGCATAAATATGTGGTGTTTGTTTGGTTGTCGTTTACTTCTGGGATTCGTTGGTGTAAGTTCAAACTACATTTACGATATCAATGTAATATTAATATAAATTTATCTCAGGGTGTCATTTATCCCTGCTGTCAAAGTGAGTATGTTTGATTAAAACATTTAAATATCTATTTTAATATGAGAATGGTTGGAAATTTACATTGCAGATTTGATCTCAAGATGGTCACCTCCAGATGAAAAGGGTAGATTTGTGGCCTCTCTAATGGGTGGAACATTTGGCACTGTTATAACTTGGCCTATATGCGGTTTAGTAATTAGAAATATGGGTTGGGATTGGGGTTACTATGTCGTTTCAATTATTGTGGCATTTATATGTATTTGTTGGATTATTGTCGTTGCTGATAGCCCAGCATTGCACTCCACTATAACTCCAGAGGAGCGCGAATACATTGAAAAGAGCCTGGGCGAATCAATAAATACTAAGAAGGTGTGTTGCATAATTTACGATATTATAGAATTATTTGCAGAATATTAATCCATTTCGACAGAGAGTATTACCATTTAAAAAATTATTTGCATCGGTGCCATTCTGGGCTCTGCTTTTCTTGCACTTGGGCAACGATTGGGGTTTATTCTTCACCATAACATCTGTACCAAAATTCTTAAGCGAGGTGAATATATTTATGAAATTATTGAACATTATACAACTTAATCTTTCTGCATTACACTAGGTGCTTCATTTCAATATAGCTGAAGCTGGTTTCCTCTCAAGTTTACCGCATCTTTGCCGTATGACTATGGCCTTTACATTCGCATCTATATGTGATGTCATGCGTCGCAAAAATTTACTAACAATCACAAATCTGCGCAAACTTTTCACTGTACCCTGTAAGTGCAGTCTGGAACTCCAAGCATATGACCTACTATGGTATCTCAAAGAGTAAAATATTTTTCTTAACAGCTCACGTTTTCCCCGGCGTGTTCCTTATAATACTTGCATTTTTTGGCAAAGACCCCTATGTTTGTATCATAATCTTATGTCTTTCCTTGGGTTCCAATGGTGCTGCCTCACTTACAAATTTACAAAACCCACAAGATTTGGCACCCAATTTTGCCGGTACTGTTTATGGTGTTATTAATACTGTAGGAGGAACTCCAGGTTTCTACTCGCCCTTGATTGTGGCAGCTTTTACAGCGGAGCACGTAAGCTATTTGATATACACACATGCATTTATTGACTGTGAGTGAAAATATAAGTTTATAAATTAATTTTCGTATTCATATTTTTAGAACACTCTGGCGCAATGGCGCTATATATTCACAATAGGTGGGGCTGCCTACATTATACCTGCGTGTATATTCTTCGTATTTGGTTCGGGTGAAGTACAACCATGGAATGACATAGATGATGAGCCAGCCAAGTAAGAGTAATAAAGCACAAATTTGGTTGGTGCAGAGCAATAATAACGGGATTTGTGTTGATTTGACAAAGTCCATTTGAAATTATTATTTTACGTATCAAAATTTGTAGAGACAAGTTGCAGGGTATAAAATTTTTTATGATTATGCTTTAGCTTCTCTTAATAAAGAAATCTTCCAAATTCGAATTGAGTTCAGAAGTTGTCACAAATTTTCACATCACAACTCTTCTTATGTAGGCGGAAATTGACTAAAGATAAAAAGGCGTTTCGTATTTTATATATGAACATATGCAATACTTACAACATGGAAGTGTAATGAACGCCATTTTCGTTTGCTAATAATATGTAGTGACTTCAAATTTTGCCGTTACTTGATGTGGTTGTTAAAACAGGATCACAGGTTTCGATCCTTTGTCTAGTGCATAGCCTTAATGTAGCTTAGGTATCATCAAATTAATCTGAAATTGTATAATATAAGAATCTTGTTTTATCTAGATATTGCAAATATGTTTTAGCCTAGCTTTATACAATACTAGCTTTGCTGTCCAGACCTGACAAAGTTTGTATAATACCAAAATTACAGCAACAACCAATTTTTGCAATATGATCCAATCTAAATCATATTATTTAACTTATCATTCATATCGTTTACATTGGTCTTCCATTTGCGTAATCAAATTGTCAAATTTCTTTTCAGTTCATACATAAACTTTCATTGCTTTCCCTGCGAACCATTTTATTGCACATTCCATGCACAATAGCGTCTACCGACATACCGCTTTCATAAAACAAACTTTCAATGTTTTCCTTGCTATGGCTTCTCAGATATACCGTTTCAAACATTTCTTTTTGCATGCGAGCATCGCAATGGCAACCTATATTCTCGTTACGACTATCAGTACTGTACCACAAACATACCCGTACTCATATTTTAACCACAGAATTCTACTCATTCTATAAATCTGTTTTTCATTTTAAATCTTAATGCCCCACAAGAAATAGTTCTAGAGATATCCAACAATGAAAATTCAGGTTATATGGAAAGTGCCCCGCTCCCTTTTTTTTATTGCCACCCAGATTTTTTTTATAGCATGGTTTTGTCAACCAACGTCTGTACCAGCTTTCCAGACATTTCATAATTAAATTTCAGGTTATATGGGAGGTGCCAAACCCTATATTTTTAGTTTGTGACATCTTCCGGAGACCAACGGATTTGGGTACTTGAGTTGATTAAAATCGTACAAAGACTCTGGAAACGTATAAAGGACAGACGTGTTGAATTCAATTTTATATAGTCGAAGAAGAAAAAAAAGAAGACATTCTTGAAGTTAAAAGAACTTATTTCTTCAATAGCACTATTCGACAAATTTTAACTTCATCTCTGCGAATGTATAATACTGTCAGGAAAACTCTTTGGATCCACTTAGAGTTGTTAAGCATTGTCATGTTTTTTTGCGAAACTCGAAGAGTGGCGGATATAATTTGGTTGTCAAACCTCGTTTTGACCGGAGAGTATCATTTGCGCAAGGAATGCAGGACTTCGCCGCGTGATGCTGTTTTCCACACAAACATAATGTTACACATTTTTATAGCAAATATAATTAAAATCCTCGTTTAAGTGTTCAAATAGTTTTCCTTTTTTTGGCCTTGCATTGCAAAGTACAATTCTATTTGACTGAAGGAAACATAAATAGTATTTTATTGAGCAAGATGGTTTCAAAAATCTTATCAATTAGCTTCATAAATGTACAATACAAAAGAAGAAATAAATTCCACAACGTGTCACACCACACTCAAAATTGAGATATTCTGCCTCAACCACATCAACATACATAATTATAGGAATTATAATTGGATGGTGATAATCACCATTTATTAATGAAATTAGTTGTATAGTCTCATAAATGTTTGTAGATTACACCCTTTGATTAAGTTTGCTTTGACTACTTTCATTTTCTGTGTTATAAACAATACAATCTGTTCGAAAGATCAATTTGTTGGGTAAATATTGCTTAGATAATGAAATAATTATTATTATTTTATTATTTTATTATGATTGTTATAAATGCGAATTGCTAAATACCATTTAAGTCATAAATCAATATTTCATGCAGTATTTATATCAGCTCAACAACAATTACGTATGTACTCGAATAATATTGTTTTTGGGAAAGCAAAAAAAATTTTATAATTGCCTATTAATTTGTTTATAATCGGGTTAATTTTCATTATGGTATTATTATTATAATGGATAATGGGTGAAGAATTTTTGCTGGAATATTATGTTCTTATATACATATGTATCTATATTGGAGTAATATTTACGAGGTGCATGTGCTAATTAGATCTGGGTTGAAAATCATTCATACATGTACTTCTCTGAATATATAGTGGAAATGATATTTTAAAGATATATAATGGCTTATCCTCGTATGAGACAAATTCGAAAACTTATTTCCCAGTTGAGCTCACTACAGTTGAAAAGAAAGCTACCTAATTCGCTAAGGTACTGGACACAATTAGTTTTAATTTTCAATTTAAATAAATTTAATCTGGGTTTACTATTAACTCATTTGAATTATTCTTAGAATAATGGTAATTGAGATTGAAACAGCTGTTTGCATGTTTGCTCTTGAATTGAAATTTCAACTATTTGTTGAACAATAAAAAACATATTCGTTATTTGTAGTTATAAAAAAGCAGCTTTTATTATGCATGCTCAGAAACGAGCGCTTAAAATGATGAACAGAATTTGCTTAAAATAAATAATTGAATTCGAATTGAAGTATATTAATGATAACTCAAGTGATCCGAACTCAGTTGATTTCTGAAAATAATTATTAAGCTTAAAAGGAAAAAAATTGCTATGGGAATTTTAAAATTTCGTCAAAATTTTTTCTAAAGAACTTAATGAATTCTATTTCCACCGGCTTGCTTTTCCATTGACTCGTATTCTTTCGTTTTCGCTTTGTTCATTTAAAAAAACACAAATATTTTTCAGATCTCCGAGACCTTTAATTATTTACATATCCAATTTTTTTGATTTATGAAGCAAAACACTTGTACACTCTACGAAAGAATTATTAAGGCACGCTAGGTTTTTTCGACTTGCAAATGGTTTATAAACATTTCAAATTTTTATTTTCAAATTTTTGTTTTATAATTTATACTTATTTTGTTATAATTCTCAACTGCAACTAAAAATAATTTATTACACTGAAAAATAGTTTGGTGTCATTGTTCTGAATCGTGCCTTATTCCTAAAATACTAATATAAATAGTATTTTTTTTTATTAAGACTTTGAAAATGAAATCTAAGTGTTCGTATTTTTAGCTTATACTGTTAAACATAAAACTGCAGCATATTATTATATTATTTTGTGATAGTGAAATCCGCTAGCCAACTATCTGATTTTTGCGTCGTAAAATGTTTGCTTCCGACATTTATTATAGTTTTGATGTTTTGTTGAAATAAAGCTTAAAACCGAA
Source organism: Toxonevra muliebris (assembly GCA_963691655.1). Lineage (NCBI taxonomy): Eukaryota > Metazoa > Arthropoda > Insecta > Diptera > Pallopteridae > Toxonevra > Toxonevra muliebris. The sequence continues at coordinate 90,844,276 of OY829328.1, forward strand.
GTAACAAAAACAACTAACAATCTACTTACCTATGTATAATTGCAATAACATAAAAAAATTATATACTTGTGGTATTTGCTAACCTCTATGAATGTCGGGGCAAGATTCTAAATAAAAGCATTAAGCTAATAAAATGATAGAAACTATTATTGATAATATTATCATCATTTATTATTTCTACAGCAGAGAGATAATTTATATTTGATCCACTAAAGTTCTTCGCGCTATTGCCCAGGCTTAAACTGTCTAGGCTTTAGTATGCCGAAAGTACAGATTTTTGGATGATAATTGGAAAAAGGTTGTAGTTAGGGGCAGCAACAAGTTGTTGGTGTTCAACGGCGAAATTTGTTTCCTTTTCCATCTGGTTTATTCCAACTCTTAATTGACCGGCACTTAATCCTCATCCTCATAGACAACTTATGATCCATACAATCGGTTAGGTTTTGAACCATTGATGCCAATTTAAGGAAGTAAAGGTGCTGAAAGTGGAAATCTAAGAAGTGTGGTGAAAAATGATTCTAGTAATATTCAATTATCGATTAACTCTATTCCAAGGCATCTAGAGGAAATAGTAGACAATAATGGAGGTTATTCGTCTTACTAAAGTGTATATACACAAAAAACAAAACAAAATGCCTTTATAGTTATTTTATACTCCATTTAATTTTTTTGCATTTCTTGTAAAAATCGAAAATAAAAATATTAATTTTTGTAATTTACAATATAAGGAAACTAGCTGGCCCGTCAGACGTTGTTTTGTCCTTTCCGGTAAGTGGCACGATGGGTTTGTTTTTGTTAAAGTCCTTGTATAACAAAGTCTGCACAGAGTATATCGTTGGCGCAATTGGAGGGCATCGAAAAATGCTTGCCCCATTTATCAAGCGCATAGAAGCGCGGGAAATTGCAGTTCATCTGAATAAAGGAAAATGAACTGCATGATGTTTAAAATTGAACATTCGTAATGACAATTCAAACTTAAATTTCGTACACTGAATTTTGAAAACAAAGCCATAAAATGTGCGGCTGTTGATGCCATTTGAGCAAAACTACTTACAATATTATTATTATCCCAGTTGGTGCTAACAGTTAAATTGGAATGCCAGCATATATTAAACTAAAATATTAAATTCCTTTTTAATTTTGTTAATATTATTTCAATTCATCAAAAACAATTTTATATACCTAGTTATTAATTGCAAATACAAATGCGTAATTCCAGCGAAATCCTGCTTTCTCAAAAAACAGAGAAATCGGTGCCAACTTTTTTATAAATTTTATAAATTCTTATTTTAATTTATTTTTTGGCATTCATTTTGTAATTGGACATTAGTTAATTAAAAACTCGTATTATCGTAATTAAAAAAAAGAAGCAAAAAACCAAACTTGAAAAATAAAATGCTTGTTTAAATTTACTATAAAAAAATGTTAATTTTTGTAGATTGTTCCACTTTTAAAATTGTAGGACGTCAATTACTGCTTACGTAAGCGTTTTGTATATATTAAAGTATGTGTATTAATTTAAGATAGGCTATGTTAAGGAGCTACGTAACGAATTTTAAGTTCCGTAAAAAAGAAAAAAATTAATTTCATTTCTTGTTTTTGCTTTTTTGTACAATTTGTTACTCCGGATTTCTCGGAATTTCTGTTATTGTATTAAAGATGTCGGATATATTCCTTTTCATATCGGTGACAGGTGCAGTTAATGTATTATGGCACTTCAGCTCGTTGAGGACCTAGGCAGAGCTTTGCGCATCCATTCACGTTATGCGTGTTTAATTTGTAAATGAGTAGAAGAGCCTAAAAGATTTTGCCAAATACGGATGGCAACGAGAGAAACAACCTTTTTTTATTATTGAGCCCAGATAATCGGTAGTTCGATGAAATGCTAGTTGTGTTTCTTTTTGTTTTGACACGTACTATTACGGAAGAATATTGAAGGATTTACCATATCCTGCATTGGAGGCATTGTATCGTTAAAGTTAATTATTGAATAAAGTAAATCAATTGCTTTCACATTAAAATTCAAGAATTTTTTAAAAGGAAAATTATTCACTTTTGCTTCTGATCGACTCATTTAGCACTTACTTAACTTTGAAATTACCTATAATTGAAATAAATGGAAACAAATATTTATTGAACCCATTGCAAAGACATGTGCAATTTTCTTGGCCATCGCATTGCTATTAAGCCGAGTAATATTATATACAAATACAAAAATATCAAAGTTCATTTGGCAGTTTTGTAGTGTTTAGTTGCTATACCAGACACACACACATGCAAATATATATCTGTATATATGTATGTATATATTTCCCTCAAATAGTATCGAACTGACCTTCTGCAATATGCAATATCATATTTTGTAAAAACAATAAAATTGTAAACAATGTTACAATAACAATACAAATACGTCATTTCTGATGTATGTATGTAGATGTGTAATATGTATGTAACTATGTAGTTCTCGTCGTATCGAATTATTACGATTACAAACCATGCCGTGTGTGATTTGGTTCATTGACATTGAAAATGAATGCAGAATTAATACATAATACAAATATATACAATAAATAATGTTAAGCACGTGCATTTGACTACGTGCAGCATTTGCTCATTTATTGTTTAATTTTATTTGTTGTTAATATAAAAATAAATAAAATAGACGAAGCACGGGGTTACTTGTATGCTTGTTATATAAAAAACTGAAATGTTGTACAATTTAAGTTTTAAAGTTTTTATACTTACTAAAAAATATGTACGTCACGAAATATCTTCTGTTTTCACTGTTTTTAAATAAGGGAACCTCAAAACTAAAAAAAAACCCAAAAATTTGACCTACATACACTTTTATGCCTGCATACACAGGCGGGTCTTTTGGGGCAGGCTTTGGGGGCAACCCCTTCGGGCTCATCCTTACTGATGAAAATCGCATACATTTTGATCATTGGGCATGAATCAAAAAAAATTTCAAAGGGATGGTAAAATCCCAACCCAACCCTGCCCTCCCTTAGGAAATGTCCTGATCTGCTAGTGTCTGTATACGCATATATGTATATAAATTTAATTTTTACATTGATTACTTTCTCTTATTTGCAATTTCCTCAGAGCTCAAATCGCACTTAGGTGTCCTGCTGAATGAATGGTGGATTGAAGTTCCAGTTGTGTTAGGTTCAATTCCTAGACAGGAAGTATTTGCTTTAAAAAATGGCCGTACGGACTGTTCTTATAAAATAAGTCAATTCAGTGACTTAAGTTCAATTCTCAGGTAGAGAATCAAATCCTATAAAAAGTAGAAGAAAACCTTTCCCTGTAATCTTAATCATGTAAATTTTGAGTAAATACGGGAATGACTACATTCGAAAGATTTAGATCTAAGCTCTAACCCCTAAAAAAAAGTTAAAAATGTCAAATTTAGCATTTGGAACCAAATAACAGTCGAGCAACGATGTGTAGATAACAATAAAAATTAAATTGTAAACTGTCAGCTGTCGTCATTATATGTAAGTTTTATTAATGACTTTTATACTGGATGCATGATTATTTTAAATGATTGTCAAAATTTCACGCTATTAAATAATGTTCTGTTTTATTGTTGAATTATTTTTATTAAACAGCATTAAGCTAATATAATTTAAGCGCTTGCAAAATGGGGATATACCAACATATATTTATGTAAGTATATAGTGGGACTATGGTTTAACCCACCTTACTTAATTCCAAAATAAGCTCTTGCGAACTTAAGATCTGATGTTTGGGAATACTAATTTGGTATTTTCAAATTTAAATAAAAAATGCCCGTACTTTGTGTAGTTTTTATTACATATCGTAGACTTGTGGAATCTACTATTTAGTTTTGTATGGGAAACCCGTATACATAAATTAAACTTTTTCTAAAGTTAACGATAGATATAAAATGTAATTCCCAAAAGCATTTGCTTTGGCTTTTACGATCAGTGGAATTGCAGGAAATCAATCGTTAACATGGAAAGCGTTTTTCCTTTGAAGAAAACTGATAATCGAAATAAATCATATGTTATTGTGATTTATTTAGATTTTTCTAATAAACCACCAGTAATTAAAACCACTCATATCTAATAATCCAAGGTATGTATTTATGTATGTCAGCACGTGTGCCTGTGGTGATCACATTTGGTAGTATCTACAATACTAGCTAGCAATTTAGTAGTTAATACTAATATGATAATTCGTTTTTCGTTTGAAAAATTGTGTAAGTGTGGTTTATTATGATTTATTCCAACTTAAATAATATCATTAGAAATATAAAACAGAATATTAGATACTTGCATAATTTAAATAATTGTCAAGTACGGTAGTGTTTTCAGTGAATATATTTACATAGTTTTACGATGCAAATTAGTAAGGCAATATATTAACTTGATTATGCCCTAGACACACTGTAAATATCTTTTGGTCAAGTACCGATTGTTTGTGGTGTCAATAAAGGGAAGTGCTTACTATAACAAGAATGTATAAACCTAAAAAAGATTAGATATTGGAATAAGAGTTTTTTCTTTCTAGAAGACGAAAACTTTATCATTCGAGTGATTGGTAAAGAATTTTAAATTCCTGCTTGACCGAACTTGTGTTGCCTTAAATTATTAATAACTCATTGTAGCGTAATTAATTCAATAACAATTTACTTTGTTCAATTAACATTTTTCGCTATGTTTTTTTTTTTTCAAAAAATGCACAAAAATAATTTTAATTATAGAACAAAAATAAAAAATAAAACCCCCCAACAACAGGTTGGATTTTGGCAAGCAGAACTTGACAAGTTTGTTTTCAATAAGTCAAGAATTTATTAACTTTTAACTAATGTTTCCATTAAGTTTAATTAATTAGCCTTAACAAAAAAAAAAAAAAAAAAAAAAAACAATCAAAATGAATAAATAAAATTGAATAAAAATTTTAAAACTGAAACGATTATATTTTAATTAGCGTCGTCAATAATAAACTTAAAATATGTGATACAAAAAATACAAAATAAAAAGAATTAAATTAAAATAAAAAAAGAAAGGGTCTTTGACAGAAGTTCGCACGCTTTTGAGTTCAAAATCATTAAAGCATACTAACTAAAATCATTCGATTTAAGCATAAAATATGCAAATTACGCAATGAATGAAGATATCAAGAAGCTGAAGTGGTACGTCTCTCTGTCTCTCCCGCCAGTTCGTCTTACAGACGCGCAAATCACGTTCATCTTTATAATCCATACTTAAATGAAGCTATCATCAGGTCATTTTTCTTTGAATTCATTGGCAATTTGACTTTGGTGATGGTCAAAAAAGGCCGGTAGCGACAGGTGCGATTATGCTAATATAATTTTAGTTGATGTGATGGATTTTATTGAGCATTAAATATTCCAAAACTAAAAAAAAATTTCATGACAAAAATTAATGATGCCATATGCACGTTTGCAAAAAAAAAAAAAGCAAACAAACAATAAACTAAGATGTAAATTCAATAAATTGAGTGCGTTTATGTTTCGAAAATTGTGTTTTTTAGGTTTCGTAATGATTAATATTGAAATTCAATAAGTATAAATAAGAGATAGAGAAGAAACTTCTAGAAATCTCATCTATTTTTTAAATTAACTTAATGGAGAATGAAAGAAGAAGATAAGAATGTGTCGTATCACAAGTTTTCACTTTATTGGAAAGAATTTGAAAGTAAAAGGCAAATATGGTTTATGCATAATTAATTTACTCCTTGCCTTAGTGCGGGACGAAGACGTAATGACCAAAGTGTGGCAAAGAAAAGAGACAAAACTGGAAACTTCACCCGCCACCTACTTAGACTACTTGAGCGATATATGTTTGTCTATCCTTGTTAATTGCAATTATAAGCGGTTAATTGGATATCAGTTAAAATTGCAACGGCTAAATGCATTCCCCAGTTTATTGTTGCAAGAGTAAAATGATCTAAAAAAATGATATGTGTCAAATGTAGTGTTTACAAAAATGCAATAAAATAAATTATTTCGAGATAACGATTCAAAAAGAAAAACGAACACCCCCACACTTTGAAAAGATACACAAATATAATAACAACTTAATTTGAACTAGCAATCTCATAAAGATCAAAAACCATAAAAAATTAAATTCGAAATGTGTTTTTAATGACTTTGAAACTTTAATGAAACTTACTTTGTTTTCGTACGAGATGGGAAGTATTAATTTTTAGTAGTTTTACTATGTAATAAAAAGCTATTTAATGCCATTCGTAAGAAAAATAGTTGACAGTGCAAGAAAGAATTTAATATGTAATTAATGTGATTTGTGCGAATAAAAATAAATCCACAATTGGAATCACTTATACGTGCCGTTGCTCATATCAGTTACAATGCACTAATGCATAATTTAAATTTAGCAATTTAAAATAACATATTTTTGCATCTGTAAAGTAGTAATTTTACGGCAAAAAAATCACTCATACGCCATGCATACTTGATTGAAATTCTTAAGGTTTTTGTTTAAAACCATTTCAAAACAACATTTTTGAAATATCACAGTTATTTTAAAATACAAAACCAAACACTTTTGAGAAACATTTTTTTTTTTTTTTTTTTTTTTGTTTTGAACACATTTTATATTTTCAACCCAATCGGCCAATTCAGTCCAAGTCTTTCAACATTTTTATATTATATTTTTAATATTTTTTGAAACACATTAATTTCCAATTTAAATTTTACCTTTATGAATATTTTATACCTTCAGAAATTCAAGGGATTATTCACTTTATTTTTCTTAATTTGAACTTTCTCAATTTCAACCGCGAACGCCAAATAAACTTCTACTGACAACAATGAATTTGACAAAACTAACTGCAGGTTGAAATGATTTTCTGTTTTTATTTTTCTGACTATTATTAATATTGCTCTGAGTGCGAGTAACTACCAAATGAGCGAGTAAAAACTAACCGCGGCGCGTGTAGCAAAGTGTACGAAATACGAATGAAGCGATTGCACCGCGATCAATGAAAGTTATAAACTTGAAAAAGCAATATAAACGTTGCTAATAAATCGAAATATAAATAATTCATTTTTAATTTAATTGTTGGTAATAACGTGCTATGCTGTTGTTAGCGTAGTTGTTGTATTTGACTGAAGTTGGAAATATACATTTGCTTAAAAGAAATTTCTCGCATGCGAGAAAAAAACCTTTAGAATTTGAATAATCTCTCCATCTCTCTCTCTTTCTTTATGGTCGACACCGCAGCTTTTGTATACAGCAGCAAATGAATAAATTTATAGTGCGAAAATATAAATAAACTTAAATTTTGATCATACAATAATAAAACTGTAAGTATTTGTATCTAAATTGGTTAGAAAAAATATTTTAAGTTTAGAGTCTTAGAAAAAACATTAGGGCGTTGGTAGAGCAAGGGTAAACGGATATTCCAATAAAATGAGCTTCAATATCAGCGATATGCTTGAATGCACATAAATAGCGTCTGAAAAATTGTGAATTACTTTCTTCTTTCCATTATTTTGGTTTTAATAAATTTATTGATATTAAAAAAATGTACTAAGAAAAAAAAAAAAAAAAAAAATAGTGGGATTTTCTAAGTCTATCATATGTCCTTGCACGGTGCAAGAATGTCAAAATATGTAGTAAAATTTAAGTTTCGGTATCGATTTTGGCCGAATACTAGTAAAAGGACCGAGATTCGGTTTCGGTATCAGTCGAAAAAGTTAATTTCGGTTAGACATTACTTGACTCACACGCGATCAATAATAAGAACAGCTACAGTAATTGTAAAAAAATGATGCTAATTTCTTTATTTGTAAACTAGTGTAAATGTACACAATTTTGCTAAACAGAAAATGTATAGCGATGTATTTGTTTTGTTTCACCTGATTGCATTTTGTTATTGATATTAAAAAAATGTATACATTTTGTATCTGTATTGACTTCAAAAAAAAGTTATGGAGGTCTTAGCTTCTGCATATATATAAGAAACAAACAAACAAAAAAAATACAAGTGTCAAAAACACTGACATGCGCAACAAATGATTCGACGCAGTTTCAGTTAAAAATCTGTAATTAATTAGCGATTTTATTCTAAATTATGAACTTGATTTTATTAGTGAATACAAATTTTAATATCTGGTCTTGTTTTTGACACTTACAGAAAATATTTATATCCTCTACACATAACCATAATCTTAAAATGTAGTTGCTATCTCCTGATAAGACCAAATTGGCTTAAGTGTGTGTTTATCAGAGTGTATTACCTGATAACATCTTTCATATATCTAATTTACGCGCTTTCATTTGCATCTACTCAACAGCATAGTTAAATTATAGAACTCATGCTGTCCATTTTTCCTGCTGATAAATTCTATAAGTCTCATAAATTATTTTATTGATGCTGAGCACAGTCTCGATGTGTTTGTTTACACTTTTGATAAACATCATATTAACTTTACAGCTGATAACACCTTTTTTTTGTAGCTTTTTGTTTATATTCTGTTTACATTCTAACAGCGTTTCTTTGCGGAATAGATTGACTACTATTTATATCGCGTTAATGGCATACTAGTTAATGTGTTTTTGCCATACATATTTTTTTTACATTTTATTTGTTTATTTATTTGTTAACTAGTGAGGTTGCAGATTGAAGCTTATGCGTTTTGTTTCCAAATACGGTTTTTCTTTTTATTTCATTATAAATACATCAACGCATAGAAGGAGAAACAGCATCAAAAATGCTTGTACAATGTTTGCTTGTTAAACTTTATTTATTTTATTTGCATATAATTTAATAACAGTGTAATTAATAATGTTTTATTTATAATAGTTTTGTAATTTTTAAACCTAAAAATATATTTTTAAAATGAAGTTAACAAACGAAATGGATGTTCTTCTTTCATGGACAAATAGAGATAAAAAATTTTTAAATGATTTTATGATCGAGATTATATTTGTAATGGCTTTGAAATTGTAACAATCTTTAAATCTAAAATATTTTAATTTGGATTAAATTTCCACAATTTTGCTGCTACGCGATCACGAATCAAATGCATGAGCTTCGATTTACCTTTTTAAATAAAGCATGCGATGTGCACACGCTTTGCCCACTAATTTTCCATATTCTAATATCAACTCACGATCGTCATCCTCACCAGTTATCTGCAATTGAATTTAGATTTAATCAAAAATTGGGTTTAAAATATTTCACAAATATATCAACAATGTCGTTAAAAATTTACACAAATATCTTTTATGCAAAGAAACCAAAACGAGAAATAAACTATAAAACTTTAGTCTTTGGTAAAATAAAAACAAAACATTTACCTTTTTGTAAATTCTGCTCCTTACGATGTCCAACATGTTGTCAATAGTTTCAATATTAAATGACTGCGTGTACATAAAAACAACATGGAAAAGGAGCAGATTTTTCAAAATATATAATATAATAAGTGTTATTAATTACAATGAAAAAAGGAAAAGAGAAAGAGTTGAAAGTGAGTGTGCATGAATGAATTCCTAGAGTAAATTTGTTAATTGTCGGATAAAATAAATATATATCAACTGAAATGAAATTGCTGGTTGAATGCGTTAGCAAAAAATTCAATTCAATACTAATAACAAAATAAAAGTTCAGCAAAACATATAATAAATTCATTTGAATGATGGCAGTTCCAAAGGGTCTAAATGACTTGCAGATCTTCCTCTCTACCTAAATATTTACTAAAGAACAAAATTACTAGAAATCAATTTCATTTTTACATATTATATTTTTGCTTCAATAACTTTTTCCTGACACTTAGACACTTTAGAACAACCACTTTTTAATTGTTTTAAGCACAAATCAATTCAACCATTTACCAACAATAATATTCAACACAATCCTTACCTGTATGTAACGACGATAGGTAATGCAAGTGTTATTTTCCACAAGCAATAGCACAGAATCTAAATTATTTTCTAAAAATTCATCGGCATCTCGTGCAGTTGCATCGGGATTAAATCGTTGGTATTTATGCTCATTCAATTTCGAGCGAGTGTCTGAATAGTAAAGGCGATTTAGATACATACATATTTACATTTTTACGTATATACGTTACCATCAGTTAATAGATTCCAGGTATAAGTTTCTGGGCATAATAGATACGATGGCACCAATTTACCCTTATACCTCATTTTTTGGCAAGAGTGTATATAGAACCCCATATAGTAATACTTTAAGGCGGGAACGGTTTTGGCAAGTTGTTGTACAAATTCAATTTCTCTGGAAGAAAAAAAATCACGACCAGCTGCTCAATGAAATTAATTAAATTTATACCTTAATGATGCATATGTGCCAAGCGATAAGAAGCTATAATCTGGATCATAAAAGAAATACACAGAGCTAATACAATATGGTAGAATATCGAGGACAGCGACAGCAATCAATTGATCGTCCAACCAATATTGCTGATGAAATGATCCATAACCAGCGCTGGGGCCATCGTGTGTTTTGGTGTGCTAAAAAATTAAAAGTATAATTAAAATATGCCAGCATATTTGCATATCGCGTCAGCACAGTTTTGATTTAATATTAATGTTTAAACAAAAAAAGTAAAGCTTCATTAGGTCTCAACCTTCAATGGTGAACGTTGCAAGAAATTCAAATAATCGTCTATGGCTTCCGGTGGATCATTATGTATGTGCGTTTGGTATTTCTGATAGAGCGCGTATGACGTACTGCGTGTACTATTGAATTGTTTACTCTTAACGTGCGCTAATTTTAGCTGCAAAAATAAGGGGTAAAAGAAAAGACTATTAAGTTGTATTTACCTGCAAAGGAGATTTATAACAGAAACGCTGTAAGCTAGTTGGTGTTAGACGCGTTGGATTATCATTATGTATGAGCAATTGGTATTTACGATATAAATTGAATGCTTCTTCTGTATAGTTCTGTTTAGTGGAAAGGACTAATAAAATCTGCAAGTAAGTAGTGTAAGGAAAAAACAGACAGTGTGTGAGTGAACGAATGTATAAATGAGATTGCGTGAGAGCATTAATTGAAGAAATTTGTTTGTAGAAGAGCCAATACAATTTATAAGTACATATTGCTATATAAACCATCCAAAAAGAAAAATCCAACTACCTCAAGCCAACAAACAGCAACACAAAACAAAACACAACAAAAAACACTAAACACTTACTGCCAAACAAAATTACCTTTAGTTTGTGTTTATCATTTGAACTGGACTCGGCAAAATATTCTGATAAAGTCTTATCTTGGTTTGCATTTGTTTTTGTCGACTTCGTTACATTTGTCGTGTCCTCTGTAATACCTTTAGCGGCTAACTTTGCCTGGCGGCGTTCAAGACGCATTTGCTTCGCTTTCTTACATGGTGGGTTTATGCCATCAAACGCTTAAGTATACAAAACGAGAAATAAAAGCATTTAAAATTCATGCATTTTCATCACACACAACTAGATCATTTACATTTTCTTGAATCCGTCAAAGATACTCCGGTTGATGACGCTTCCGATGCAGTTGCCCGATTTCCAATATGCATTTCTTCAGATTTTAACGTTAATACAGCCTGCATGGTTCCTTGTTGCTTATCATCAAAATGCTCATTTTCTTTACATGCTGCAGCATGCCTTTCTGGGTTTGCTGCTGCCACATCTTTCAAATTAACATCCGGTATGGGAATATTTGGTTCTTGTGGTTCATCACGTATAACCCCGCCTCCTTCATCATTATCAACTCCATCAGTCTCAGTGTCAGGATCACCAGTGGCTTCTTCATTTTTATCTTTTTTACCATCGCGCAAAAATCGGTTCATGCGTTTTAGTGTCTTTTTATGAGATTTTGAAAGTTTAAATTCTAAAGCATCACATCTGCGAAGAATGAAATTTGAAGTTTTAATTAAAAAATAGCAATAGATAAAAAGATTTGATTACATACTTTATAGTATAGCATGGACAACAAGTGGTTTGATTATGTGGCTTATAGCAATAATGCCCTGATCGTCGCCACCCACGATCTATGAGATCCTGATAATCTTGTGGACGCATGTTATAAGCATGCATACCTAAAAAGAGAAAATCAATTGTATTCATATGTACGTTAGTAATGAAGTAATGAGGAAGGGTAAAAAGAAGTAAAAATTCAGTTTTTTTAACGTTATTCAATGTGAGGTTTTGGAAGTGGATTGGAGCTATAGTAGAACAGTTTGAAGTTTAAAATTTCAAAATTTTAAGGTAATGGTAAGTAAGTTTAAATCATATGTAAATAAAATGTGCTACTTATCGCACAAGCAACACTTGCATGTCATTTTCGAAACCTCAATAAAATTGTTCATGTTTTATCTATAAATACCTTGGTGCAAATACCTTGGGTTAATGTTGGACTACAAAATGAATTGGTCTTTGCATACGTCACTACTTAAAAAATATTTCATAGCTGTTACAGGGCATATATTTATATCTCCTGAAATCGTACTGCTCCACTAAGCTTCTTCAAAGTATTTACTACGGTATCATAAATTCGAAGTTGGAATATGGCTTAGTTTCCTGAGGTGGAACGCATTTCAATAAAGTTAAACTTTTAATAATATCACAAAAACACGCCATTCGTATTATCAGTAAAAAGAAGCGACGAGAAATTAGTTTTGTTCTATTTAATGACTTGAATATTCTACCCCTACAGCACTTATATTATTATAAAGTCTCAAAAGTATTCTTTGCTAATTCTGGTTATATGTTATGTAGAAGCTCATCCAATTACAATTTAAGGGTTAACAGCCAAATGATAGCCGATGCCCCTCAACACAACTTGCAACTGTTTTTCTATTCGTCAGTGGCCCCTAGACTGTGTACTGCCAATCAATATCAGGAATATTCGAATAAAACATGTTTTTCTCAGGGAAGTAAAATCATGGCTTTTTAATTATAATTTCGATGATATCAAATCTCTTTTCTAAATAGTCTATGTAATATTTTTGTAATTCTTATAGCTTTGTGTAACTAAGCTTCAATTCATGTTTTATATTACTAAGTTCTTTTTGAGTTAAAAATTTTTAATTAATTTTTTTTTAATCAATTTATTGTTATGACCCCACGAAAATCTCAAAATGTTAAAATAGTTTTATGATTATTAGCTAACATAATTATCCATATATACTAGATCTATATGATTTACTGATGGTAATTATAAAGCATTGTCAATAGTTAGATTTATAATTGAAAAAACAAACTAATAAAATAAAAACCTATTATTATAATTTGACAGTTTTTAACATCATAATTATATGCTTTTAACAACAATAATTTTATTTTGCCTATATAAAAATTGAAATGTTATTATTATATATGCAAAAATATAAATATGTTTATATAATTTTTGAATACATGATTTGCGAATTTTTATTTAATTAAATGATATGTTTTCATTAAATTTTCTTATTTGCTAAAATGAGTTTGTCCTTAATGCAGCTGATTACTTAGCCTATTTTGCCAAAGACATATGGCAAGGAACGAAAATAAACCGAATGTTTTACGAATTGTTTTTTCAATTAGTGAAAACTCTTTTTTAGTGGTATATTTGAATTCATAAAATTAAACGGTAATTAGATATTTCAAATTCTGTTTAAATTAAATTATTATATTATAAACTGAAAATAATTTAATATAAAGAAAAAGTTAAACATTTCATTTAAGGATATGATATGCTATTGTATTATTATTTTAAATTTTATTGAATATCTTTTATTGTTGATTGCAGCCATCAACACTTCGGCATAGAATCAAACTAATTTCTGGCAAGTGCTAACGAGAATAACCTCCCAGGCATCTTTTACAAATAACCAAAGTTGATTACTGTTTGATGGGTTCTTACCTCGTAATGCTACTTTTACTTCCCACCATACATTCTCAGTCGGATTGAGATCTGATGATTGAGAAGGCCAGCATAAAAGTTTGCTTTGTTTTTCTTCAAATCATTGCTTAGCACGCATCGATGAGTGTTTCGGATCATTATCTTGCTGAAACACCCACTGAAGGTGGCATATTTTCCTCGGCAAATGGGAGCATCATGTTAACAAATAACAAGATTCTGCAACCAGTGATGTTACTGTAATGTACAGTAATTTTATCCCCGCACAGTACGGCAGTAATTTATGGAAATAATACAGTAATTTAAAAAGAAATATTAAGTTTTACTACGCTCGGAAGTGAAATATGTAATTTTCGTATTGAAGTTGTTTTGTTTGCACGGTTGCTTTAAAGAGCAAGGTCATACCTTCCACCATTTTTGAAAGACACGAACAAAACGCAGAAATTAAAATTAAGAATATGGGTTCCACAATCTAAGCCTTTTTCTACAGTAAAGGCTAAAATAACAATTTTTTTCTGCCTAAATGTAGGCAACGACGACTATGTTGAAATCTAAGCCTTTTTCACAGTGAAGACTAAAAACGTCGCACGAAAACGTCAAGGTCATTTAAAAAAACAAAGACAAATTTTGCTGAATTCGCGCAGCTCTAGAGATTAACAACTTTGCCAGTTTACCTGTCAGTCAACCATCTATGGGGAACCGCCCCAATTATAGGTTTTGTTAAGTGACTCTCTAGGGACGACCCACTTAGATCAGAAGGCCCATCGTGTTACCACATACAATTTACCAAACATTTTAAAATTTTTTTTCTTTTTTAACCAAATTCGTCTAGCTAAACAGGTATTTAATTAAATTATCGCTCAAATTTAAAGAGTAAATATATATATCGTCACCGTATATGTACGTACAATCGATGGGCTCGACTGTGAACTAAGTGCGCTATCCTGTGGCAATATAATTTGAATGACGTGGACACTATTTAGTAAGCGGCTTCATAGGCTTTTATAGTAATATTTCCTGATTGTTGTTTTGTTATTATTAAAATGTATAGTAATTTTATCGAAAAAACAATAATTTATTTTTTATAAAACAGTAATTTTAACTTTTAAATGTAACCGCATGTCTACAGCAAACATCATACAGAAACAAGAACCTCGTACGATGTGAGCCACCACCACTACATACATACATTCAATCTATAGTAATTATTGCGAAAATAACAACCAAAAAGTGATAAGCAAGAATCTGTAATACTATTTTTAGTCTCACGATGATTAGGCAAAAAAAAAAAGTATTGAAAGATGGAATTTATGTTTGTACAGTTACGTGAAATTGATTCATTGCGCAATTCTTAATATTTGGGTAGGAAATTAAAAATTATTTTATACTGAGGAACCGTCTTCATGATAGAATTCATTCAATGTGATTTGAAGTTATTAAAGAAAGCAACATACAAATACACCTGCATACATAGATATATGTATCTGCACCGGTTATGAATCACTTAAATGAAACGAAAAAGTGGTAGCAGATTGTTGATTGCTGCAATCTAAGCGTTTTGCTTTAACGTTTCAACACTTTTGGCGCCTTAATTAAAATTTATTTTATTCTATGGAACTTGATATTTAGGGGTGAAAAGTAATAAGGAAACAAAATAAGTTAGAATTAAGTCACTATACGACATCATATTAGATAATTCTGTCCAAAGTGAGCGCGTGCCTTTGCATCTTTTAACTCCCTCTACCCTCCGGCTATCAAAAAATTTTGCAATTTTCTAGTCTTGGCTCAAGCCGCTACTCCATAAAACGAAAAAATATATTGCTGAATACTCTAAAATTGCAGAATAAAGCTTGTTTATTCTATGCACAAAAGTTATATTGCTAATACAATAAATTTAAATTAAACGTGATTAATAAATCAATAAAATTATTGCCATACCATGAGCCACACTGCATTCTGTTCCTTTGCAATAGCCGCATTTGCTTGCTTGTTTTCCATAATAACTGTTAATCGTAAAATCCATTTATAGATTTTTTATATTAATATTATTTTCTTTTTTCACAATATAATTTCTTTCTTATTCCTTTCTTTTAGTTTCAACTATTCTTCAGTGTCAGAATAAGAGAACAGCTGTGGTGTTTGACAACTAAAATATCAATAGTTTCTTAGAGATGAGAAAACGAGGTTGGAGTTATTTAGGGTTGCATTATTTGCACAAGTTCGACTAATTTATGATACTTTTTTAATTTATTAAACTTTGCTTGTACCCTATGTGGCTGTTCAGATTAAATTTTAAAAGTCTCTTAAGAAAACCTTATTTTGCTGACGGGTTTTTTTGTATAGCAATAAATTCATAGATCTAAAACCTTACACATTTCATATTAATTTGTACAGAATACATAAATTAAGAAAAAAAAGAGCCAAAAAATGTTGGCTGTTAAATACTTAAGTAATAACTTTATACAAAATTTTAGCTTTGGAAATATACAACATATTTGAAACATACGTTTTGCCACACTTACTACATTTTCTTATTTAATGTTAACAATTTAATAACGTTTTTTTTTTATTTTCAATTTTTTGTTTTCCAATACAGTAGAATCCCAATAATTCGTAATTGCAAGGCACCAGCAATTTTTTACGAATTACAGGGGTTTAATATAACGAAACTTGGATTTAATGAGATTAAAATAAGAAAAATATGAGTTAACGAGCTTTCTTTCAATTTATTTAATGGAAAGAAAAAAAAACGAAAAAACACAAACAATTATTCAGTAGTTTTTCGTTGTTTTGTCCACTAAATTTGTCATAGTTATCAACGTAGCCGTAGATATATATTATGTTCCAACAATAGTTCCATAAAATTTTGCTTTGCATTACCAATTATAAGAGGTTGGCAACAACCAATTACGATTTATAAGAGGTTAAACAGACCTTGTATTGAAAAAAAGTACGAATTATGTATTCCAAAATGTATGGAATTTTTGCGAATTAAAGCTATTTTTTCAAGGGACCAACAGTTTGTTACGAATTATTGAGATTTTCGAATTAACGGGGTACGAATTATCACGATTCTACTGTATCTTGAAAATTTGTAGTATTAGGGAGAATCTTATGGCAATCAGGTAAGGAGAGATGACTCCCCCGGAGCCAGAGTTTTTAAAGGGGCTTTAACCAGTAAAACTTAAAAATTGACTTAATTTTCTAAGAATATTGAAAAAATTTAATGGAATTTCCATCTTCTCTCATAGAACATGCTCAGTTCAGTATTCATGTACCGTTCAACCTCCCATTTCGGCTCGAATTTCTCTCTACGACTCTGATAGTAAACGCAAGATAAATTTATCGAAATAATTAATTGTTATCTTGTTGATTTCTTCGTTAAGTAGCTAATGTGTTTCCTGCAACTGCTTCAAAATTAAGATTATGCTTGCTTGGCTTTTATATTTTTTTCTAAATTATTTATTTATATATCCATTACAGCCCTAGCAACGAGGCCATCGGCTGAAGCTTCTAAATTAATAAACGATGGTTTAATGTTTTAATATTTTTATTTGAACCTTGCATTTTTTTATTGAAGGAGGAATCTTTTAAAATGTTGGCCTCTTATGTTATTGATTCTTCGGCTCTTTTATAGCGTCTTCCATACTTCCCCTTTTTTCTTGTCTGGGGTGCGAATATTTTTGGCTTAATTACATTGACCAATGATTTCAAATAACCCGAAAGAAAGAATCTATAATGCTCAGATCGGGTAATCTTGTGAACTAATGCAAATCGTCCAAATGGGAGAAAATGTAAGAAAATTAACGTGTCAGTTTTACAGAGAGAATGCTATTATAACTCAATAGTTCCAAATCGAAAGCCACTACACGTTTCGACTGCATACTTAGTTTTATCATGAATATTTTATTTATTTTAACCACATTTCATTCAACAATAGAAACTACTACTTTTATTTCTAAAGGTGGTACGAAAAAAGGTATTAAAAAAGCTTATTTAAATATCGAAAGTTAAAACACCAGTTCCAGCTGTAATTTTTAGAATGAAAAGCTCAACCAGTTGAAAATCAATCGCGCATGTGGAAGGGTCGTTTAAAAAGTTAAAGGTCGTTGAATGTTCTCCGGCGAAATTATCAAGTAGTGTTTGTATCCCATAAAAAAATTTCCTCAAAAAATAGCGAAATTTCATATTGCATGAAGTCGATCGCGCTATTGACAACATAAAAAGTGCGAAAAACTACAATAACGAAAAAATGATACTAATTTCATTCAACTTAGCGTAGGCACGAGTGAGTAATTGCATAAAGTAATAGTGTAATATAAAATAAAATAAAAAATTAATAAAACGCATGATGTTTGAAAAGCACAATCAACTAAACTTAATTAAAGGGAGGAGAGTGAGGTGAACCCTCGCTTTTCTCTTATTTCAAGTTCATACAAAATAGATTTATAATAAATGCTCATTCAACAAAAATTAATTGCATAAATAAATATCATTCTAAGGAAAAATCCAACGCATGTTTTGAAAACCTTTATTGCTGGTTTGATTTATTTGTGTAAAATTCAAAGTAAAAATTATGAACGTGTTAAAACAATTTTTTCTTAATTATGAATCAAAATCCACGAGTGGTTAAAATTGAATAAACAAAACACATCAACAAAGCAATAAAAAAAAAATATTAACGCAATCTTTTGAATTGTTGGGCAAAATCAAAGTGTATCAATAACAGTGACAGTTCGCAGTTCAAAATGATTACTTTATTAAATTTTTTAAATAAAAGAATGCTAATAAGTAGCTTCAAAATCTTTTACTCACTTTAAAACAACAATATAAACGAAGAACTTTTGCTTATTAAAATATGCATCCCTTAATTAGCGGAAAATGCATTAATTATGACATGAATTATGAAAAAAGCTGCCTGCTTTTTTGCTTTTAAAAAACAAATGAAGCGTAACTACTAAATGATAATCAAACGTATAAAAATATATATTAAATTAAATTTTCCAAATTTTATCAAGAATCTGTGTTCAAAAAAGCATTTGATCGATAATGCATTACATATCTCTCAAGAATATTATAGATCAATTTCAACCATTTATATTTTTCACTAAAGCAGTAATTAGAAAACTTTAAACTAATGAAATAATAAAATCTGAACTTGATATTAATAATATTAAAAACTAATTTTTTAAGAACTTTTAGTTTGCAATAAACTAATTTACAAGTAAAATTGTTAGATAACCTGAATTTAATAAGGGTTCCTAAATGGTTATTTTGCAGAAACACATCAATGAGGCAGTAAACAATAATTGGCGACAGTACAGTACAACAAACATCTCGAAACAATGCGCATGCATATTGGAGACACTATCTAAAGTTTATTAAGACTTGTCCCCAAGAAGTCTTACGGTTTGCGCCTCATAGAGACGATTCCACCCCACCGATCATTCATTTGAACGTTCACTCTGAAGGCTATCAGCAAATATCAATATCGTCATGAACAATTTCGACGGTTGGGATTATACGGTGCTGGTCATCATTCTTTCCATTTCGGCACTAATTGGTATCTATTATCGTTACACGGGTGGTAAACAAAAAACTACCAAAGAATACCTGATGGCCGATCAAAGTATGACCACATTTCCAGTATCATTTAGTTTAATGGCCAGCTTTATGTCTGCCATCTCACTGCTGGGTGTATCCAATGAGAGCTATCAATTTGGAACTATGTTCTGCGTTATTAATCTATCGTATGTAATAAGTACACCCATAGCTGCTTATCTGTTTCTACCTGTATTTTATCGTATGCGCACCACAAGTGTTTATGAATATCTGGAGCGACGTTTTGGGCAATCCACACGCTTGGCAGCTTCGCTGGCATATTCAACACAGATGATTCTGTATATGGGTATTGTACTGTATGCACCTGCACTAGCACTGGAGGCAGTGACAGGTCTAAGCAAAGTTACCGCTATCTGTGTCATTGGTCTCGTTTGCACTTTTTATTCGACTGTTGGCGGCTTGAAAGCGGTTTTAATTACTGATGTCTTTCAATCGTTACTTATGTTTATTGCCATTTATGCAGTCATTATAGTTTCTGCCATAAAAGGGGATGGATTGAGTGCAATTTGGGCAACTGCTGACGAAAGAGGACGTCTGAATTTTTGGGATGTCTCATTCGATCCTACTGTACGCCACACATGGTGGAGTCTGACGTTTGGTGGCATGGTTACATATTTATCGCTGTATGGGGTAAATCAAGTGCAAGTGCAACGATTGCTTAGTGTGCGTAACTTGAAAAGTGCGCAGTCAGCGCTTTGGTGGAACTTACCGATATTAAGCTGCCTGAGTTTTAGCACGCTTTTTAGTGGATTGGCTATGTTCTATTATTATCGAAATTGCGATCCAGTGCTGGAGGGACGTATCAAAACACGTGATCAACTAATGCCGTTATTTGCGGTGGATACCATGGGTTAGATTTTGAAAATTGCTTTTAAATGAATTACTTTTAACTACTTTTTCTTTTTCAGGCCAATATCCCGGTCTCTGTGGCTTATTTGTCTCGGGCATATTCTCGGCCAGTCTTTCAACTGTTTCTTCAGCTGTTTGTTCGCTGTCAGCGGTAACACTTGAGGACTATGTGAAACCATTATACAAGAAATGTTTAAAACGCCCAATGACCGAATCCAATACAACCTTACCAACGAAAATAATTGCCTTCATTTATGGTTTGCTATGCATTGCTCTAGCCTTTAGTGCAGGGTCTATGGGTGGTGTACTGCAAGCATCACTAACAATTTTTGGTGTCGTTGGCGGACCACTCTTGGCAGTTTTTACTCTCGGCTTATGCACGGTGAGAGCCAATCAACGTGGTGTGCTATTGGGTTTACTAATTGGTTTGGTATTCTCGTTTATGATTGGTTTTGGTGGACCGAGACCACCACCATCAATATTAAGTCTTAGCGTCGAGGGTTGTGCAGGAAGTGGCAATGCTACGACACTGGTGGCGGAAGCCTTGAGATTAGCCGAAGAAACAATTACAACGACGACAATTAATACACCTCCTGTAGTAATAGAATATAACTGGGTATATCGCCTGTCATACATGTGGTTTGCAGTGCTTGGTTTTCTTATTACATTAATCTCAGGATACAGTTGGAGTTGGATATTAGAACGTTTAAAATGGGCTGATAACTCACAAATATATTTGGACACCGCACGAAAGCAAATCGATTGTGATTTATTCATACCTCCATTGTCTCGCAAATTGAGAGAGCATACCATACAAGAGATGACCAAATTAAATAATTGTGATACGGCAGCATACTGAGTGTGTGCTTAAAACATATATTAATAGTTTATGCAAAGTTAAATTTTGGTTGAACTGCAGTTGGTCACAAGATTAGATCTGGTTTCACAAATTTAGTGCATTTCTCTTTATAATAATAATCTAAACAATCTCAAGGCATAAAAATTTAACAGACAAGTGCTTTGAAATATTAATATTCTTAAATTTCTTCTTTGTTTGGGGAATATTAAGCTTAAAAATGGAATTTGAGAATGCAACTAAAAATTAATAGCAGCATAGTGTTTATATTAAGTTTTTTTCACACACAAACTATTTTTGGTTTTTTCCCCTTAGTTTAGTAGTTTTAAACCTTCAAAAACAAAAGAAAAAAGTATATTTGGAGAGAAGTGTAATTTTTAAAAACAAAATAATATTTTTAATTAATACTAGGGATTTTTGTTGGTACTAGCTATAGGTATATTTTATAACCTATGCACTCTCATTATAAACGTACGGCTATCTAGGCAACAGCCAGCCCAATTAGCCTAAAATATTCGGTTAGCTGTAATTAGCATGTGTTAGCTTACTGGAATTATTTAACTGGAAAATTGAAAATGTTAAAATTTTAAAATATACAAGCTATTAAATATAATTTACAACCATATGTGACTTACACATATATACTTATAATTAGATTGAATTTAATTTTAAGTCTTAGTTATTTTTTAGTGAATACTTGTAAAATTGTACTTAAGAAACATACATATATTGCACTTTTGTGAGAATACAAGAGAATACATGACAATACCACACAACACTCATAGCTTTTTATTCTTTCACTTAAAAAATGACGAGATTTGTGAAGAATTTTTAAAATGTAAAACGAAATCACATGCACTTAATTGAACCACAATTAATGTCTTCCATTGTAATTGTAGTATAAATATTAGATCAGTTATTTTTATATTTATAAAAATATTAAGAAAAAATGTAAAGTATATAAATTAAAAAAGTAAAGTCTATAATATGAGTTTATAAAATGTTATTGTTCATAAAATTGCAGTATAAAATGTTGTTATCAGATTTTAGTAAGAATATGAAAGCAGAAGCATCTTATGATAAAAATAAACTTATATAAATACTGTAAAACGTTTAGAAAAATATAAAGCTAAACTAACAAAGCAGCTTTAGTTAAAAGACCTCATTGTAAAATATAATAAATGAAGTAGGTACATATAAATAAATATATGCATTTCAAACAAGCTACCGAAAATTACTTTTTATTCTGCTACACTTTTAAGTGACTAAGCGCACTTAGTTGAAAATAGCTAAAAATTTCCATAATTCTTACTACTCACTTCTTCTACTCACTTAGCATACTTTCTTGATAAATTCAATTAATTATAGTAATATGTTTTGCCAAAATTTCATAATAGTATATTGTATATATTTATATACAATTTTATATATTATATTCAACCGTGCTGCACGTTTTCATATCTATTTAATCATAGTTTCTTCTACGCAATTGCTTTACTTGTACGTAAAAATTCATATTGACCTTGAGGGAATCGAGCATGAGGCGCCTTTAAAATTAATATGTATGTATATATATATATAATTATAAATGAACACAAAAGTAGAATTAGTTCAGTTTGCTGGAAAAGTAATGATTAAGCATTTTGGAATTGATAAGTCTTATCAGCGTTTACCATGGAAAATATTTGCTTTGCAAGAATTGGCGAATGGGAAATTGATCACAAAATTTAGCATACTAGAACAAAATTTTTTGCCAGAAAAACGGTTAGTATGTATAAAATTGGCTCAATTAAAGTTCGAATAAATAGCGTTAGACATATTGGACTTCCATGCACCTGAAAACCGATAGATATCGAGGAAGCTGGCAAATATAGTAAAGAGAAAAGAACGTGTTTAGTAATATCTCGATTATTTATAGAATTTTACGCTCGTTACAGTCGCAAGTTAGACCCCGAATACTAAAAGCTGTAAACAAGAATCATCGATAATTGAAGCGCTCTTATCTTTCAATTTATATAAGAGAATAATTTTTAGACTTTGTATTGCTTGCGCATACATAATATGACGAAAAATTCTTAGCATGTGCCAACAATTCTTTAAGCGATTTTTAGATAAGATTTCGCCCAACTAGCACTCACAATTACATATATATATAGGGAAATAATTGGACTGCTGAAGAATACCCTAGTCATGTTATAATATTGTCACAATTACAAATATATATATAGGGAAATAATTGGACCGCTGAAGAATACCCTAGTCATGTTTTAATATTGATATGACAAGACAATTAATATCTATTAAATCAATTTATAAGAAATGGAAATATGAGAAAATCAATTTATTTATTGGGCATCACGTTGTATACACAATTTGTTGTCAAGTATAAAGAGTAAAATGAGTTGGTCAGCGATTCATCACCAGAACCACGAATGTGGCTTTTCTAAAAATCCATATAAATCGGCAGTTTTGCAGCTCTGGTAGCCATCCGATATTACTAGAGTTGTTGAACAAGCACAAAAATTTTCCAATCCAAAGTTCATTTCATTTATGTACACTTGTTCACACTTTGGATACCCTTTTTGCCGGTGTTTTAAATTTCAATAAATACTCTTGAAATAATTTGCATAGCAAACACATTTGAAAATTAACATAACTTGAATAGTTTGTGTCAAGTTGTTATAAATGAATTAAACGACGGAATTTAAATATTCGCAAAGAGAAAGGCCCAAACAGTAAAGAAACACTCAGAAATGTATGCCCTAAAGTTAAATGTAAACAAATCATACAACAATAAATTGTGCCTGCCACGCGAATGGCATATACTTTATTTTCATACAGATCAAAATAATCTCATATGAATAGCAATGGAAATAATGAATATCACTAGGTACAGTAAAGATACTAAAAAAAAAAGACATTGATAATTTTAAGAGCTTTATTTGGTTGTTTATTTTTACAAATAATTAACACATGGCGAGCTCGAGGTGATCAGAATTGCGATTCCATCATCAAAATTCCTCTTTTCATTCTCTCTTGTCATTTTCTGTAGAAATTTTCGCTGATAATAATAAATCTTGTTATTTGACCGGTTTTAAAAGAGGGCATCAAACGTCAAGCTCATTTACAAATTTAAATATATAAAATTCCTCATAATTAAAAGTTCAACGACATTAATCGATTATTAAAAATGCAGAGGTAAGAAAGAAATACATAAAGATGAAAGTAAAAAAATAGGAAATAAATAAAAAAAAGTATTTCTAACTTCAGTAAACCTGAAAGCATAAAAGACATAGCATTAATTTGAATATTTTGTCTTTTTATTTAATTTTTTAGCAAAGTTTGTTTGCATTTCTAGGCATTAAATGAAAAAATAATGTGGAACAATACGACAAAATAATGTGGTGACATATGATAGGTATACAAACGTTTCTTCTTACTACACTTATGATATCGTTACTATCAAATTTTATACCGTTACTATCAAATTTTATATCTTTGCCCAATATATAAAAATTTGTTTCGTTAAGAATGCAACATACTGTATTTTTTGAAAATTTATAATTGTTTATATGTTACGAAAATAGGAGTACAAATGCGGCAGTTAAAATCTCACACTTGGACTATGTTCAAGTCGTATCAACATATATACAGTTGAAGCTCGGAAAAGATGATTGACTCCCAGAAAAGTTTACTATTCAGAAAATTTTACCACGCTTGAGCTACCAAACGTTTTCTCTCATTATATGCGAGCACGCCGATTGAATGTAAAATGTGATTATTGTTATATTATATTGTTAATTCATTCATAATTAAATATTATTATTATTAATTATTGAATATATTTAATTTATATTAGCGGTATTTTCAGTTTTGCCATTTTACCTTAAAGAGGTCGTCAGTCAACCAATATAGGCGGCCTTCCTTTTATACGCCCTAGAGGTAGGTAAAGTTTCAAGGGTTGTGGACAGATCTATAGTTTAACACCGGTTTTGAATAACTGGCTGAATCCGTTGTTTTTCGTTCTTTCTTATTTTATTTTTTAAAATATAATTTTTTTTTTAAGTTTTTGCAAAAATTTATGTTAACAAATATTTATATTGATGTTTTAGACAACAGCCCAAAAGTATGCACATAAAATTTGTTAGAATAGTATCAAAATATTTCTAAAAATTTAAAGTTGAGCGATGCCAGATGGATGGTAGCTGAGTTTAGTAGTGAGATCTACCGACATCCATAATATCCATTCGTTGCATCGGTTGAGCTCTGATTTACTTTCATTGTGAACAATCATTGGTAGCTATAAGTCCAAGCAAACAATTTCCAGAACACCGTATGAGCTTGTTGCATAACGTTTACTTCTAGTATGTTACAAGACTTAAAAATATTAATAGTTGATATCTCTTACACCCATATAATTCTTGGTGCTTTACCTTTAAAACTTCATAGTTAGTACTTTAAATAAATAAATCCATTTTCATTGACAGTAAGGTTGACTTCCTAAACGCATTAACGCAAAGCATCAGTGTTTTATTACTGAATCTTTCGGAAATAGATTTACCTTTTTGTGCAAATGTACTGCAGTGCTTTAGATTCTTTGCTCTTAGCATGAGTTCGTATAAATTGTTAAGTTGTAGTCTTTAGTATTTATTTAGATTGGGCAAAAAAAAAAAAAAAAATAAATTTAGACGAGTTGGGATAAAACCGTTATTTGTAGTGTTCGTGAAAAAAAAAAAATAGAGCTTACCTGAAACTGACAGCAATGTCCTACACAATTTTCATTTTTACAAATCTTAGCACACACGCAAGTGTTCAATAAAAACAAATAAGATCATTGTTGGTTTTAAAAAAAAATCATTTTTAATTATTTCTCCTTATTGTTTTGTATTTGCAGATTTCTCTCGTACAACATCTTCAGACAATAAAGAAGTTGAAAGGTTCAAAGATTCAATACTTTAAACTATGTTGCAAATTAGAAATAAACAAATAGTTGTTTCTTGCTGTTGTTGATACAGAAGCACAAATGACGCTGCTGTTGATAACTGATTTTAAGCGAAACGACACAGTTTACTTCTTCTTGGACACACCAACAGTGCGACCACGACGGCCTGTAGTCTTTGTGTGTTGACCGCGTACACGGAGGCCCCAGTAGTGACGAAGACCGCGATGTGAGCGGATCTTCTTCAAACGTTCCAAATCTTCACGCAATTTCGAGTCTAAATTGGAGGAGGTCAATTGGGTGTATTTACCATCAATGATGTCCTTTTGTCTGTTAAGGAACCAGTTTGGTACTTTGTATTGCAAAGGGTTGGAAATGATGGTGACAACCTTTTCGACCTGGAATTCAGCAAAACAGAAACCAATTAATAATTTTCCCAGACATGTAAATTTCTAAGAGACGTACCTCTTCCTCAGTGCATTCACCGGCGCGTTTGGTTAAATCAACATCAGCCTTCTTCAACACAATGTTTGAGTACCGGCGACCCACACCTTTAATGGCGGTCATGGCAATACCGACTTTGCGTTTGCCATCAATGTTCGTATTCATGATACGAAGAATGTGTTGGAACTTCTCTGGAATAACGAGCGACTGTGTGGAAATATCAACGAAAAAAGAATTAGGATTAATGATAATATTTCAACAGAAACAACTTAATCCAAATTTTGCACTTCAACACAACAACAAAACTGCACTTCAAAATTGCATCGTCCGTCTGCAGAATTTTTATTTGAAAAAATTTCATATCCATTTCCCACGTATTATCGGGCATATTTCTTGCAAATAATTCATTGTATGCACAGTTCCAAATATTTTAGTAAACATTTTCTCTATTCTTTTGCACTTTTGTTGTTGGATGCAGCACATAATTTGCGATTTTCGAGCAAGTACCATTTTGACGCGATATTATTTCTTGAACGACCGAAAAGAAAGAAAAAAAGGAAACACGACCGCTGTCACTTGTGAAAATGTAATAGATTGCAGTTGTTGTGAGCCTTCTGACAGTACAACGTAAAAGAAAAATCACCTCACGGTGAGTTTAAAATGAAAAGGTAATAGAATATAAATAAATACTTATTTTTTAATATTAAGGGTCTTCATCACAATGTGTAAAATTCGTAAAGTGTGTAAGCTTCGGAATTTACGAATCATTTTAATGAAGGCACCATGTGACCAACGTGTAAATTATCGTGTAAGTCGATTAGCAGCTAATTTAGGATCCATTTTTGTTTTTGTGATTATGGTTGATTTTTCATATATAATTTTCAATGCAACCATGTTTGTGTCCCCACATGTCACCACGGACGCAGTAATCGGTAGAAAAAAGTAATATTTTTTCACGAAGTTTTATTTTCGTTTTCTGTTCTTGCTTCTCTTGTTCAGATAACTGAAATATGAATCTAGGCAGAGTGTTCTTATTTTTTAATTAACTTACTATTCCATTGTTGACAAATAATTTTACATAATTTGTTTTTTTTTTTCAGTTTTTTTCATTTTATTTATTTTCAAAAAAGAAGAAGAAACGTAAATGAGTTTTAATGAAGGCCCTTATTATAAATTTTCATATGTCGGACCTGTAGCCTGATTCAGAATTTCTTTAATGCTTAATCTCGATAATTACGATTCTAACATAATTTATTATGTGCATAATTTAACTAAGAAAACAGTCAATTTATCGAGACTGAAGATTTTAAACGGAATTCGTTCGCTTACTCTTCTCTTATAATGCGGACACACGGGAGTGAATTTCGTTGAAATTCTGAATTTCATATTTAGGTGGACACCCGGCAAAAAAAGAATGTCATTAAGAATCGAATTTCTTTTGCCAGAGATGTTTCGGGAAGAAGAATTTTCGTGTGCGTTTTGTGAAAATAAAAATAAATAAAGCTGTTGCTATTCAATCGAATTTAGAATGCAAAAACTTATGTAGATATTATGGATGATTAGAGAAATAGCAATGAATTGCTCTCCGCCTCCATTATTTTATTTTTTCACTCTATGTTTTGTTAAGTAATATTTCTGTGGTAAAAAGGAAAAACTGCCTAACTTGACTAAAGATGAAAAATATTTTATCATTTATTTAAGATTATATATATTAATATGGCCTTGATGTGAAACAGTGCTATAGTTTCCTTAATATTCTATTCAAATCTATCAAGCTCGGCTGACAAGATAATAAACTAGATTTAATTAAGTAATACTGGGTGCGTTTTCCGGGTGCAAAATCAAAGTACATTAGAAACGCGTCTCTGAGTACTTCTGAAAGCGGACGCCATATTTGTATTCAAATTATTTTTTTTCGATTTTTCAGGTCAGCATGATTTCTAAAAACTTTGACAGTTGACAAAATCGACACAAGTTCGAAATCATCCAATAATTATATAAATATATTTTTAGAAGGAAATTAAAACTAATTACAATTTATGCATATTGCCGTTTCTAAGATTTCTAAAACTGATTACTGATATTTAGTTAATCACTTCGAAATCAGCTTTTCTGTTTTGCACCCGGGAATCGCACCCATTGAGCAGTTGTTATGAAAACAACAGTAATTGCTTGCAAAATACCAAAAAAGGTAATAGATCTTAAATTTTCCGGTTTTTTACAACCATATATGTGTTTTAGGATTACCGAGTTATTTTGTGCATTTCAATTGAATTTCGCTGAAATTCGGTTGAAATTCAGAATTTCATGTGACAGTTTTTCGTATTTCATATGCATTTCAACGAAAAAAAATTATTAAGTAGGTATAAATAAATTAAATAAAAAATTGTATTTCCTTACTGGAAGAAACAGAGTTGCGAAAAAAATAGTAACAAAGCAGTTGAGTACATTACAGTCTAGAATCAATTAAAAAAATAAAGAAAAAGGGGAAAACTGATTGCCATTAACACCAAAACATTGATCGCCAGATAGAATAGTTTGGTACATACATACATGATACCAAGTATATATTAATCGAAGTCAACAAATCCAATTTTTGAGAAAATTGCTATTACATTACTACCACTATGTAGAATGCATTAACTATACATACATACTAGTCTCTTCACGAGGCAAGTTTTTGAAATAACGTTTTGAACTTTTTACACAAGGCAAAGCATTACATAACAGATATTTCTGTATATTTGACTCTAATTCGACTTATAACTTGCAGCAAACAAGCGATATGCACATAAAATTGTATTTATGTATCCAAACACGTTGAATTTGCTTTTCGCCAAAAATATTTTTACATTCATAAAAGTTCAAGTTAAACAGAAAATTTATTGTTTCTTGAAGAAAAACTTCCCTTAAAAATTTTTCGCACTTTATACATTTCCGCCAAGTCATGAGCGCCCACTGTGGGGCATATAGACTTATGTACATTTGATAACTAGTATACGTATGAAGATACACACACATACATGATTAACATTATTATAGCCTTTACTTAACAAAAATCGACTCCAAATTTTTTGAATTTTATTCATACGCTCTGAAAAAAAGTAATCGGCAACACGCGGTGAATGCCATTCAAAAGCATAAATGTTGAAATTGAGGGAAGTGGAGTATAGTGGTGGGGGCAGCATGTAAAAGGGCAACGCGGAGACGGAAACAACATGCAGTTAAAGTGTTGATTACATTGCACTATGGGGTCAAATCCGTTTTTAGCTGGCCAAAATTCTGAAATTTAGTTTGTTGGCTCATGAGGCCATTTCATCATTTCCATTAATAATTATAAAAAAATTAGACGTGATAGAAAAAAACGAAACGAAAAATGAAAACGCCATCATGTTCAGCTTACTCGAATTATATAACTTTCCACTTTCAAAACTCTTGAACTTTTCTTTTTGGTCAATTCCATTGTGCAGTGTTTTTATACATATATGATTTTTTTACTTTCAACGGTCGCACAGACAAATCCTTCGCCTAATTAGAATATCCTGTGTATGGATTATGATGAGGGATCTATGGAGAGTAAGCCCATATACTTTTGGATTCAAACCGAGATAGTAGATTTTTCGAATTTTGGCCAGCTAGATTTTTCATCGGCTCCATAGAGCATTGTGTATATATATATATATGTATATGACTGCATGTGCTAGCGTATCCAGGGTGGAGATTTTAACCCAAAAATCTGTGTTCTCCGAAACATGAACAGCGATTCCTAAAATATGCATGCAGTCTTTGAAAAATAAATAAAAATAAATGACTCCACAACTATCAGGTAGCAATATATGTAGCCATTAGGGTATCTAAGAGGGAAGCGGGCAGGGTTAAAAACAAAAGCCCCCCTTGAATCCGCTAGTGGGTATATGTTAATATGTGAATATAATTTAGTGTTTATTAGGAGAAAAATAGAACAAATTTATATTACAAGAAAAAAGTCAAAAAATTATGAAAAACTTTATGTAGGTATTCTTGTTTAGCTTCTTATGTCTGTCTGCCAGTTGGAAAAGAATACTTACTAGAATATATTAAATAATTGTGCGAAAAGGATATTAATAAAATTTATGATATTCAAAAAATAATGATTTTGCCTACATTTTTTAAGTAGATTTTTTTTTTAACTTTGAGTGTCCATACATTTTCCTGGATATCAAATTTTCTGTCAGGATATTACTTTGTATTACAAATTTCAACTGAATATTTTTTTTCGCTTTTAAGGTTTAGTCTTTATAGCTGAAACAATTGCATTTGCTTACTTGATTAGCGTTTACTAGCAATATGTTGTCGATGACAAACGTATGTAGCTGTACATATAAGAGTAAACATCAGTGTTGCCAGCAGAGGGAATTTTCCCCGTTTCTTCAAAATTTTCAACCCAAAAAGGAAACGGGGGATTAGCAGTGCTATTATGCGAAAATGTCATCTCTGAGCCACCAGGCTGAGAATTTATTAGATTTAAAGCCAGTTGAAAGCTCAAAATAAATTGTATTAATTACACTTTGTATTGAATATACCACCTTGATCAAAGAGTTCCCGGAATAACCACCGTGTGGCGCTCCTATCGTTCCGATTTGAGTTCCGTTTTTCAGTTGGTACATCTGTTGTTGATATTCCCTTTAAATCTTTGCGTCATACCTTGACATTTGCAAAAGTTACATAGCCAAGAGTACATCTATCTCTGTGTGTGTTGGCGATTTTTTACAATTTTATTAAATTGTATTGTATTAAATTTTGCGTAAAAAATGGATTTAATGGTGCGCGAACGTTGGAAATGTTGGAAAAGTGTTTCGGCAACGATTCTCTAAAGAAAAAGGTCATTTACCAGTGGCACGAGAGTGAAGCAATTCGCCGAAAGAGACTAGAATTGTGGACAGAAAACTTGTGGATTTTGCACCATGACAACGCACCGTCGCACACTGCCATCATTATTCGTAATTTTTTGACGAAAAATACAACAAATACCATCCAACAGCCACCGAATGCACCTGATTTGGCTCCCTGTAACTTCTTTCTGTTCAATCGAGTTAAAAAACCATTACGGGGAACGCGTTTCAGCAGCCGAGAGGTAGTAATGGAAAAATCGCAGGAAGCACTGATGGACATATCGAAAACCGAATATAAATTCGAATATATAAGATTTGAGCCCATCAACATCCAAGCAGCAGCCAGTTCAGCAATCGAAAATGAGTGTTTGCACAATTAGTAAATGCAATAAAATTCTTCATTTTTGACTCATGTACATATAAAAAAGGGAGGAAACGTAAAATCAACAACTGGGAAAACTTCTTTAACTGCATGGACAAAAAGAGAATGGGCTTGCCCCAAAATTTGACATCACAGGTAAACACTGTTGCCAAGAAGAGATGTTGCTAAAACATCTTTGCAACATTATTGCTAAAAGGAAAATAGTTATGAATGAAATTTTCATGTGGTAAAACTGCGATTGCGCATTGAGCCGGCTTTGGATTATATTTTTTTCTGTTTTTTTGTTTTTTCTTGGTTTTTGGCAACAAGAAGCAACGTTAACTAACACGCACAGCCTTAGTCACTGGCATTGCTGCTGCTGATGTTGTGTTTCTGCTGCCACATGTTGGCATTTCTACTTTTACTTTTCAGTTGCTGCCGCCATATCGGTAGCAAATGTTGTTTAATGTCGCGTTATTCTTTCAGAAGTCGCCAACGCCAATAAAAGTGTTTTATATTTGTATTTGCGCTAATATTGTCTAAAAAAAATATACACCTCATGAAGAGTTTCATATATTTTAATTGAAATTATTACTTTCGCAAGTGATTTGAATTTAACATAAATATATAAATGTAAAAGTATACAATGTGAGATATTGTAAAATACTGGAATATAGATTTTTCCAAATTTATAGAAAATTTAATATATAATTTTGATTATTTGCCAAATTTGTGTTAAACTGTTTCAAGATTTCATTTTGGCGCTAACGCAACGTTGCTTAAAGAATTAGTTTACTTTGTGGGTGTGAATGGGTGTGTTAACAATAAGTGAAGTGAATGTGTTGAAAGTTGCATATAAAGGAAATTTATCTTTCATAATTTGCCATTTAACTAAAAAAAAATATAAATAATTTAATATTTAAAGAAAAATTCAAAATCAAAACTGAATGCTTTTTTGGAATCATTAAAACATTGAAGTGAGTACAAAAATGCTTTACATTTTATACCTAATTTTTTTTTTGGTTTTTGAAAAATAAAAATTGTTTATAAGTTCAACCAGTTCGTAATTTTATGCAGTTTTTTTGGAGTTCAAAGAGCACTATTGGAAACTAGAAAAAAAAATTTCCGGACATATAACTACATATTTTTGATCCTGAGATTATACACATCCTGAGATATTTTCATACACAGTGTGACTTTGATTATCTAGGATTCGATTAACCATTCCCTGTTAATTATCCGAGAAAGATAAAGAAAAGTCAAGGTTTTTTTTTGCCTCGTTTAACCCTTCTTCCGGTATAACAAGCAAACGAAAAAAGTACGATTACTTGCGACGACGAACCAATCAAGGAAACGTTGTATCAGAAAAAACAAAAATTACAAAAGAAGAGATTTTTTAAACAATTATATAATATAAAATCCATTTGTATTGTTTACTGTTTTAGTTAATGTTATTCTTTTTCGTTTTGTTTTTCTTATATTGTTTACACGTAAACGTAAGTGCATATGCAAATACAGGATATTATCATCGATGTTTAACCTCCCAGCTGTTTAAGTGCACTTTTGGATGAAAATGAGTTAATTGCATTTTTCAGGCCTTCAACCTGTCTAGTAAATAGTTATTGTAGGTGACTAATCAATAATAGCGGCACAAGGCCCACTTGAAATCGGTGTTTAGTACATACAAATATAAATTAGCTTTCCTATAAATTTTCATCTTTTTGGCATTAAATACATCTGTGAGCTTAACCATCGAAATATTCATTTATTAAAAGTTGGAAAATTTATTATCCGGGAACCTTTCGGCCCCGACCATCTCGAATAATCGAGATAGCGCTGTATATTTAAATGAATTGCGATAGGTCTTTTTTTATTTTCTTAATACTTACTCATAAAATAAGATAAATAATTTGAAACTTAATAAAGGCACTGGCAAATATATTTGCGGCTGCCATAAAAACCCATGGATTTATTGGGTTACTATTAAAAACCTTTGGAAATGAAAAAGCGACTGTGCCAGTATGTTCAGTTGACATTAAAACAGGAACCATTTAAATATTGGTAGCAATATAATTTTGTTTACTTTAACTAATTCCAGGTGTTAATAGGACTTGGGAAGCTCAACTATTTTTGTTTCGTGCACTGTTTACAGTAACTTAGTTTTTAGCATATTTACTTTTGAAAAATAGTTTGATCATCAAGAGTTTTTTGGATACCTTAACACTAAGGGTAATAAATCAACAAAATAAATGACAACAACAAAACTGTGATAGCAGGATTCACAGTAGCTTAGTAAAATAAAATCGTGAGCACCTAAATGGCAAAGTAATGTAAACTGCCGAATGTTTGAAACATCCCGGAAACAAATTCCAAAGAAAAGCGTACAGTTTTGAACTCCAGCTGACTTTTGCTAATTTACCAATTACTACGTTGCCTTCGGTTTCAAAATGATCGGGCACTCATTTCATTTTCAAATTTACCATACTCAATATTTACTGAAGAAATGTTTACATTGGGGTAAACTGTGTAACGCCTTAATAAAATGTTCAAAAGCACTAACTACAAGCAATTATCTATGAATGTGAGGATAAAATTTGGAAACATAAAATATCTACATATATTTTTTTGTTTTGGCCAGAACAATAACTACAAAAGATCAACAAACAAAAATGTATGGCCAGAAGTGAATGCGTTTAGATGATTTTTTTTTTTTTTGGCAGCGCATCAAAATATAAATTTTTGCATTATTTTCCTTTTTCATTTTCTTGAAATATGTATGAGTAAAGAAAAATAAACTTAATGATAGTTTATTTATGTTTTGCCGAAAAAAATTATATGAAAGAAGAAATATAAAAAAAATATATCTCTGATAAACTTTAGCTGGAAGCAAATAGTTGCACAGTATCCGTGCACACCGATTAAAAACAATTTGGAAATTATTGACATTGATATTTAAATTTTAAAAACGCTTTTAACTAAATTTTCCCACTGTGCTATTGTTGTTTATGTAACATATTTGAGCTCGTTGAATATGATAGACTGATACGCAGGGTGCTTGGGTTCAATGTTTGTTATGATAAAAATCAAAAAGGAAAAATAAAAATTCCTACACCACACCTCCTTTTAACTAAGAAAAGCTTTTAACTCACCGGTCTAGGATCTCCGTGAGCTGTTCTGCTATGAAAGAAATATTTTTTTTAATGATTTCTGAAACCTCAAAAGAGATGAGCACAAACTAAATATAGCAACGATCGATTTTTCACTCTTTGTTCGCTTAAAGTCGATTATTCTAAAATAAATAAAATTACGCGCTCGGTTCGGCTCCGACCAAAAATGGTCGAGCCACTATAAAAATATATTATTTTTAAGTATTAAAAAAAATAAATCAAGAATATTTTTGAGTGTCCTATGATTTTGAGGTGGAAAGTCTGAAAAATTTATATTTTTTGACAAAATCTTGTTTTGTAGGCAAAATTATTTTGATGCCGGAACCCATGATGGGTCCCTGGGATTTACTCTAAAATTAAGCTCGAAAACTCCATGATTGAAGAAAAAACCTTGGATTATTGGCTTTGTTTTGTAGCTACTCAAACTTTTTGTAATTTTTGTTGGTTTTCTATAATCATCGTTTGTATTTTGGAATTTTTGAGTGAAGAGACAATTTTTTGCATTTCAGCACGTATCGCAAAAGAATTTTTGAATTTATGGGTGTAAGAATATATTTGCCCACTTGACATTTGACAAAAATTCGGATTTTTTGGGCCATTAAATGATTGAGGAAGGCTTAAATCAATCGAAAAGCTTATTACTAAAAATGTTCTAATTTCTCTCTGAATTATGAAATGAACATTAATTTTTGTTATATTTTATTCTTTTCAATAGTACAGGATCCCAAAAAAAAAGAAGAAAAAGCTCTATATCGGGAACACGAGATATCATATCCCATCTATTTTGACTCGACTTTTTTTTTTTTTTGTAATCCTCATTAATTTTTCAGTTTTCATTTTATATCCGATGGAAGTATTAATCCCGGGATCCCGGGACTAAAATTCGAACCGCGAAATAAAATTTGCATTTCGTTCATCTTCATTTCTCAACTTCTCCCGTCTTTGTGTTTTGATTCGAGCGCGTTGGTTATTTAGTTGCCATTAAATGCTATGCTTTCTTCTACTGGTTTTTGTTGTAATTTTTCTTCTTTTTTGGATTTATCATATGATTGTGTGCAATTTTGTTTTTGTTGTTAGTGATATATAGTACGTTGTGGGATTTCGTCATAAACCTCAAAAATAATCCATCATTATCCTTGCGTGCTGTGAAATTTATTTATATTTTTACTATCAACAAAAGTATTTTGTTGTTGTGCTTCAGTTGTTGTTGTTATTATTGCCATTCTTCTAGTTTTGATGTATTTTTCACTGTTTTTACATATATGTATTAATTTTAATGTTGCTGCTGTTCTGCTGTTGTTCATTTGTAAATGCGGTGCGGCAGTATTTCTCTAGCATTTCTCGTATTTTTCAAAGCTTAAGTCATGACACGCAATATTTTGAATAAGGAAATATGTATATTCAAATCTATACACATAGACAGACAGATGCAACATATACATAGACATTGTTGACAAATAGTTTGCTGCTGAATCGGTATTCTTACAACAACTATAGAGCACCATTTATATAATTTATATATTTAAATTTTATTTCTTAAAATTTACATTTAATTTTATTTGTTTTTATTGGTTCTTTCTTTTTTCGGCATTTTCCCTTTGTTGACATTTTCACTAATGTCTTTTTGTTGTTATTGTCCTTTGAAAATATACCGCAACTGCGTTGTTGTTTTTGTATATTATCATTTTCTCTAGTTTTTTTTATGTATTTCACACGTATTGTTCCAAAAAATTTTAGGGTGAAATTGATATTTTTGCATTAAAATTTTTATATTGAGGTTAATTGTTTTTGGGTGTAAGCTTCGTATTATATTTCAAGCCTTTCGCTTTTAAGGATTTTCGTGAATTACGTTTTTAAAATAATTAACATGACATTTAAAGTTTTAGAGGAAAGAATCCAAATACACGTGGAAATAAAAGATTAAAGAAAAAACATTTTGATAAGTTTATTTTTCCACCTTTTAGAACAAAAATATTTATATAAAAAAATAATTTGAAACACTCTGTTAAAATGTCGAAATTTAGTTTCTCCTTTTATCATTTATGCATTCAAGATTCTTGAGGTTGCAATCTTTGGCACACTTCTTCGAAGAGCAAGCAATATAGATTAAGTCATATTTTCAGAACATTTCTCAAATACATACTTCATCAGCTCTTCATTACTTTAACGTTTTTGACACTATACGAAAAACGACATGTGTACGCTAAAAATTGTTTATAAAAGAAAATTGATGCTCAAAAGTCAATTTCCTTTTCTATTCATTTTATTTCTACTCGTTTTTGTGTCTGAATATTTCCTAAATTTAAAATTCAATCAAGCGCACGCCAGAGCAAATAAAAATGAATCACAAATTTGTTTATAAATAAATTTATACACTAGTGCAAAAAAGTTGTTTCATTCTTAATAAAAATAAACAAATGATCAATTTACAATAAAAATAAACAAAATCACGAAAACGATAATAAAAACTAAATGCTTTGGAAAATTAAAAACCATATGAAAACATATGTAAAGCATAAAAAAGCCAGAGTCAAGATAGAAAAAACAAAAAATTAAGATAACAAAACATCAATTTGCAACAATTAACAGAAAGAAAACAAAAAGTCAAACTTAATAGCTGATTAGCAGGAAGGAGAACAATCAATATTAAGTTTTGCCAGATGAGAATTTTAGAAAATGAGAATTGTTTATTAAAGACGGAAAATATCGTTTAGTAATTGTGCTATATCAGTGAATCGTCAAAACATATTGCTTCAGAATTTGTTTACACCGGTTTCGAAGAGTTTTAAATTCTGCAACCAAGCATCTCAGAGTTACAAACCATCTGGATGGTTTTATTAAAACCTTTGAATGATCTCGGTATTGATATAAGATTTGAAAAGTGTTACAACTAAAAGCCTCTTTACGCTGCCATACATATGAAGGGCCTGCACAGTCAAAACGTGATCTCCAACAATTTCAAAATTTTACAGGAGAGCAAAAAAATTTCGCATTTCCCTATTTTTTTTTAGTTCATTTTCATGATGTATGTGACGTGCAAAATTCTCATTTTGAAAACAAAACGATTGCAAATAGAATAAATGATGAAAGTTTTGCGGATGATAAGTGCAGGGATACCTGGTGGCTAAAACGTCATATGTGCGTTTGAATTTTACGCTCTGAAGAAGTTGTTTTTTTCTTGATAATTTAACGAATTATAACGAAAACATCAACATAATAGTATATTTTACATTTCCAGAGACAATACCTATCTCGACAAAGTCCTGACCTCATTTACAGGTAGTTTACCGCTATTTAAATATTCAATTATATACAGAAACTTGGCAACGCATTAGTTTTGCATAGGCATACATAAACACTTATCACGTTTTGACCGCAAGTTAGGTCCACACTTACCGAAATGCAAGGCACCACCCTTTTATAATCCTACCCACGTTTTCCCGTAGCACTGCCTTATTAACCAACGTCCTTGTATCTAGTTTCAATACTGTAATGTAAATGGTTCTAAAAAAGCATCAGGTTTATATGGAGGATGCTACGGATACATGTAATTAGGGACTCGAAGTATCACACAAATAATTCCGACTTCAAAATAAACATAACCTGTAAATTTGTGCTCAATCAATTGAGTAGCTTCCGTAAAAACGAACATTCATTTTTATGTACGTATATTTTTCCCCACAACACACAAATTTGAGAATGCAATGAAATTCCATCACACTTTTATTTTTAAATGTCGTAATGATGGTGTAAAGGGCTTCAAGTAGAGATTGAGATATTTTCTTAAAATTAATATGCCTTTATAATCCGCCCTTATTTACCGCCTCGGTAACCTAATGGAAGCAAGACACTTTTCTGTGAATCAAACCCGGGACGAGTTTGATTCTCGGCTAGGGTATGGTTTCTTACCCATATTTTTTTCTTTCTTTCATAATCAGCACAATGCTTTGCATTTATAGGATTATCTTCTGCGTGTTGATTAACCACAAAAAAAAAATAAAAATAAAAAAATATGCATATAAGAACGCATCACCCTACAACTATTAATAAATACTAAAAACCAAACTTTGTATTTTTTATTGTATATGTTACACATTTCTATATATTTTCAATGAATCTAAGGCAAAGTTTCAATCCGTAAAAGAATCTGTTTTATTAGGAAATACCCAAAACGGTTTAAACACTAAAATACCAAAATGGAGTAGAACAAATTTGTTTTCAAGTCAAATTAGTTGTTAATAAAAGGAGGATAAAAACCAGAAATGCATCAAATTTAAGCAGTGATGCGTTTTTATTGGCACGAGGCGTAAATTGTATGTAGGTATAGATTCGTCGACCTTTTCAACTTAAATGCTCTAAAATCTCTACTGTTTACTATTTCAAGTACTTTCTACTATATATGTCAATCCTCCTCTTAATTTACCAAGTCATCAAGCAAGTAGTTTTCGTTGTTTCTGTCTTTGAAAACGACAGACAGTCAGACAACAGATAGCGACAAGCAACTAATTAAATGAAAGCTTCTTATCGACGCATGTTGAAATTGTCTAAATCTTTGTCTAAATGCAAAAGCAACAGCAGAAGAGTAATTTAGAAGTAAAGTAATAGAAATGACTTTTGTGCATAGCTCTGCCATACTATAGTTATATGCCAGCAAAATTATTTTCCTTCACGCACTGCCAATAAAAAGACAGAGAGACGAAAGACGTAATACGAAGAAACGAGAAAACCTAAAAGGCTACAAAGAAAAAATCTGTTCCATTGAATATCTTTAAGCGAATTATAGAAGATGTCATATACAAATCCTGCATAAGCCAGCAAAAAATACATTCGAAGAAATGTGTTTTCCTTTTTTGTTGTTGCTTTACTTTGACCATAACGATGCCTTCGATTCTTTTTCTTGGCATCTTCTTTTGACTTTTTTGGAGTTAGAGTTTTGCTGTTGCTGTTGCTGCTACTGATGTCGATGATGATACTTGCTGCCAACACAGTAACAAAAATAAATATCTGTCGGCCAGAAAAAAATAGTTAGCGAAAACAGAGGGAAGGAGATACAACAAATACCACTAGCAATAACAAATAACGACATATGAGGAAAAGTAGAAGAAATGATAGCAGAAATAATATGGAGAAAAGAAAAAACATACATTTCAACACATCATCAAAAATCCATATAAGTGAGGAGTGAGTGTTTCAATATATGTAGTGGAATGTCGTCTAGGTTGGAGCACCGAGTTTTTACGATGACAGAAAAATTTTCATCTCACATAGTGTTCAGAGCGCGGACACGTTTATACACGTTTCACGAGAGCCAAACTGCATACAAAAATAGAAAATTTAAAGTTTTATTTGAACGTGTAGTTTGTGGCCTGCGTGATGCAATGCCAAATGGCGCATGTAATCAAGATTGGAACACCTTTTGCAGGCTAAATTGAAACATTCGAAATTTTGCGGTTATGATGCGTTC
The DNA here is from genome assembly GCA_963691655.1 of Toxonevra muliebris. Lineage (NCBI taxonomy): Eukaryota > Metazoa > Arthropoda > Insecta > Diptera > Pallopteridae > Toxonevra > Toxonevra muliebris. The sequence continues at coordinate 90,884,709 of OY829328.1, forward strand.
TGGCATTGGAAATTAATTTTTCGACGTCAGAAAGTGTCAAAAACTGCAATTCAATTGGAAAAATGATTTTTGGTTATTTTCGAAGATTTTTTTTTTGCTTTCAGATCAAGAAATTAAATTTTGTTTAAAAATTCACACAGAGGTCTTTTTGTTTCAATTTCAGGTTTCCTTTCCTCATTTTCAAGTGCATTTCAGGCTTTTTTTTTCATATGCAGGTTATTTTCAATAATTTTTCTCAATATTTCACTGATTTTCTACGTTGTCCCCACCTGGACTAGAGGCATGTTTCGACCTTGACTAGAATTTTTTTATTTCAAATGTCCATAACTTCTGAACTCCTGATCCAATAATTTTTCAATGTTCGGCAAAAATATTGCATTTTACGAGATTTTACAATGAAAGTAATGGGCAAAAGATAAAAGATGTTCCAACCTAGACGACATTCCCATATGTATGTATTTATTTACTAGGTCTGCCATTTTTGCCACTATCATTAAAACATAAAGCAGCCATCACTTTGAAAACATCTCTAGAAATAAAGATGGCTCGCGTGGGCACACCACGTTATTAAGTCACATATGATAGAAATGCATGATGAATTTTATGTGTAGGGGTGTAATGCGTATTACTTAGTAACAACTTAAGATTAATCAAAAAATGTGGTATGTGGTAAGAAATAGAAGTAGAAGTAAAAGTAAAAGAAGACGACATTTCATTACTGCAATATTAAATTTAGTTTGCACACATTTATTTATTTGGCATGTATTAAATTTTCCGGGATTTTCCACGTACCATGTTGTCTCCACCTAACGACTTGCATGCTACGTACAGGGTCGGTCAAGCGGAAGAAAGTGCTCCCTTAGGATTTTTATTACTGTTTTACGATTGATTATAAATATTTATACCAAAACGTAAATTAATGCTCTATACGGGATGAAGGTGACGTATTTTTCATGACATTGAATTTTTCTTTTCTTTATAGTGAGATGTGAATTAAAGATTTTGTTAGCATTTCCAGAAATTAATAAGAAAATTTACCTAACAATTCATGAAATTTTATTGACCAATATTTTAATTAATACCTTCGAACAAGAACGCTACTCTGTGAGTTTGAATTTTGCACGATAGCACAAAAAGAACAAGTATGTACATAGAATACTGCATAATTGAGTTTTTTTGTTATTCAGTGTCCTCTTAACTGAAACAGTAGTCCATATAGAAAGGCAGACACACACTGACACAAAAATCAGTGTTGATGAAATTCGTGTAAAATACTTTAAAATTATTTACAAAAAAATTTAAATAAACTAGTCGGTAAAGCCCCAGTAACTGGAGCAATTTTTTTTGCTCAAGAAATCTCTTTATGAGAAAACATATATCAAAAAAGAACCAAACTACTCGTTGGTGTTTGTTTTGTTATTTGTGTATGCAGATAATTCGTTAGATATTTCTGTGAAATGCCATTACTCATGTCTTCTCTCTCTCATTTGGTATTTACTGAAGCTTAAGCAATGATTTTTACAATGATGAATAAATATTTTGGAATTGCCTAAACCGATTTTAAGTCTGATAATTTTTGGCTAACCTACTCTAACCAAGCTCTTTAAATTGATATATAATTTGATAGTGTAGCACTTCTGGATCTTCTGGAATAAAATTGTAGTTACGCTAATAAATGTATAGATTTCTGTGGATCACCGAAAATTAAACTTAGTTAAGTTAGCATGAAACTTTCTAAATGCTTCGAAATATTAAGAGTTAAGTTTTTTTTCTGTTTTTTTTTTATCAAAAAAAGGTCACAAAGAAACAATAGAAAAATAGAAATATACGACCTCGATAGTCTAGTGGGTAGTGCACTAGACTTTCATCCGGAAGGTTCGGGTTCGATTTCCATCTTCGTCTGGTGGTTAATTTTCATAACTTTCTTATATTCACTATCAATATAAAAGTATATGAGAATTATAAGATAGTGTAACAAGTACACACCTCGGTTGGTAATGGCAAAACCACCAAGCCGATAAAAAAATTGATACACCGCCGTTCGGAATCGGCGTTAAACTTTAGGTCCAACTATGTGGTATCACCAACCTAACCTAACAATAGAAAATGATTGCAAGTTTCATTTATAACTTTTTATAAAATCATAAAGGAATTGTAGAATTAAACACTAATGAAAATTTTAATACAAAATGAAATGAATTTAGTTTTCATTTACACTCAAAAACACGCCAACAAACACACACAGTCAAACGAAATGTTTCAACAAGTGAGGAATCCTTATTGAAGTTTATTTATGTTAGTGGTGGTGTATGTGTGTATTTGTATGGCATCATAAACTATGCTATAATTGTCACAAGAACACAGCAATAACCAACAATAATAATAAACTATATACATTTGGTAGTAAAAATATATAGACTACTACTGATAAATTAAAACTAGAGCTGTATAAAAAAAGGGTAAAATAGTGAAGTATAAAGAATAAGTATCTTACCATATTTATCCATGTATGTATGTATTTGTGCTACCGCAATCAACTGTGTGTGCAAATGTACAAAAGTGAGTATAAAAAGATGAAATTTTCTACATAAATAATATTTTTACCAAAGAAATATTGATATTAGAAATATGAAAAAGCAAACAAGTTATTTCAATTAATTGATACAAACACAAGTGAGAATACATGTACCCTGTAGGAATGAGTACCGCCTTAATACTGAAGTAGTATGTCTTATCTACATAGAGTACCTCGCACAAATTCTCATAAAAACATTTGCGAAATCAGGTTTATTCAGTTGAAATATTCAATTGCATGAAAACCTCCCATACTATCAACTAAAATATATTTTTATGGAATTTTCCAAAACAAAAACTGACAATATTGTTTCCAGTCATTATACCTGACCTAAATACCTACTGAGCATATACATATATATTGACCAAGTATGCTAGTTACTGTTTACTATTTCAATCTTTATTTATCTATCAACATTTATTTATTTATTTATTTTTTAACATTTACGGATCCAAAGAATTTAGATGAATTTGGAATTTTAAATATTTATCTACTACTAAATTCTTATAAACGTTTTTCTTTTGCTTTCTTCTTTGCAACGTTGACCTCAGCTGCATGGTAACTTAAACTAATTTTACCTTTTTTCTTTGTGAACTTCTATGTTTTACTACTACACTACAATATATGTATACCACAAACCACTAATATTTATTGGAAGCTTACCTTAATTTTTTGTTTATCTAAAAGTAAATCCTCAATAAATTATTAAGCTTAGTGAAAGCAGAATTTCTTTTGTTGCTTTAGTAAGTTTTGTTTTTGTATAAACCTAATATTGTTCTTAACCAATAATTTGTACTAGTTGGGAATAAGTTTGCTCCAGATTCAATTATTCTTGTGATAACATATTGAAGTAAATCAAGTTGTGGATTATATTGTATCGATTGGGATTCTTATATTAATAAAATATTGGCAAACATCTCCAACGACGGCAATCATATCAGGAGAATTCACCATCCAAGTAAGAGAAGAGAATATATGGGCATCGTCTCCTAGGTAGGTCAGTATTGTACAAATAGAAGATTACAGAAGTAAGATTAATTTCGGGCTTACTTTAATTTACTTTGAATCAATTACTTTGAATTGAGTGAATTTAATCTGTTCATGCAAGAATACTACATACTTTTAGGCATTAATTCAACTCACTACTTAAGATAAATTGAGTAACTACCTATAGTTAAATTCAGAACGTAAGGAATGACAGTTTCTAAGTGTTTAGTATTGAGTTATATAACTGAAATTGAAAACTTTGTGTTTGGACTTATTACAGTATTACAAGTCGGTGATTCAAACCAATGGGACGAGATAAGTAGTAAAACGTTGTTGAGATGTGGAAGAGACTTATTTTCACCCACTTTCGAGCTACGGAAGGTAAGGTTAAGTTGGAGTGGCCGCCGAGAGACACACTTAAGCCTGAATGGCTCATTGTGATACCACATAGTTGGACCTACAGTTTAACGCCGATTCCGAACGGCGGTGTGGAAAATTTTTATCGGCTTGGTGGTTTTGCCATTACCAACCAAGGTGTGTACTTGTACACTATCTTTTAATTCTCATATACTTTTATATTGATAGTGAATAGAAGAAAGGTTTGAAGCTAACCACCAGACGAAGACGGGAATCGAACCCGAACCTCCCGGATGAAAGTCTAGTCCAAAGTAGGTAAAGAACTTTATGTTTTTTTCAGTATTTTTGCTGCAACATCTTATGTTAACATTAAATTAATATACATAATTTATTTTCTTTTCTAAAGCTAAAAATATCAGTTTTTGAGAATAAATGATTTCGTAAGCTCTTTAGGCGGACAAACTTCAAACTTATTTTTTGAAAATCGGAAAATTATAACTTCGACGCCATTTTGTCGAAAATTTTTCTTTATAAATAAGTTTTTATGTTAAATAAATATTATCAGCCATTAAATATCCAAAAGTTTAACAGCATAAACTAACCAAATTTATAAGTACATAATTAAAAACTAAATCTGTTCTATCAAACTTTGAGCGACACCATTTGGTCGACACCAGCTTTAGAGATTCAATAAAAAATAATTGATTCTTTACATAAAAAAATATTAATGACGTAAAAATTTAAAAAAAAATTGCTTCAAAATTTGAATTTCCAGTTCTTGAATGAAATCAATAATTGATCAATGAAATATAACGATCCTTAGTTAAGGAAGTAATTATATTAGCTCCTCCATTTAAACACTTTTTTAGTTGTTTTCACTTACCCTATCACTCCCTCCATACGGCCCATCGAGACGAAATCACCCTGTATATTGAAGAAAAGTATTGACATAAAGTAATGAGCTTATCATTATTGGTTGGATTTATGTTTAAATTGAAATCATTCTAAGCAATTTTGCCTATAAACTAATAAAAGAATGAATGAAAACAATGAATGAATGATATGAAGAGTCAATTTGCGTAAATGTATGCTATACATAATTAAATATATTAAATAAGCAGTAAGCTACGGAATTAAAAAAGTTTAATACAAAACATTTGAGTCTAATCCGAAATTTAATCTTGAAGCATATCACTTTGGTTTGATCAGACTCTATAGACGGCATAGCTCAACTAACTTTACAAATATCAAAAGTTTACGATTTTACGCTTCAAGGTCATACAACCTTAGCCCTTTTCTTACTTTCGTGCTTGCAATAAATCCTAGGAAACCAATACAAATCGACAGAAAAGATCTAAAATTAAAATTTGTATTTATTTTTATTGATTCAAAAAAAAAAAAAAAAAGAACAAAAGAAGCAAAACAAAAACAAAAAATGAAAGGAAACATTTATTCAACATCATAAATAAAATTGGCGTTATTGGAGTATTAAGTTCTTTGTTAATGTGAAATGGGCAGTAAACGAGCACATTTACACACACATGTAATTGTACAATAAAATAAAATACGAATAAGGAAACAGGAAATCGACATACAGCACATAACCACACACACACACACACTTAAACATTCCCATGGAGACACATGCTGTAATCACATCTTATGCTTATTTATGCTTCAAAGCATACGAAAAAAGCAGCGGGAGAGAATAAAGAAAGAAAGGGCAGAAGAAGAAAAGCGCAAAACGGAATGTCGAAAGTGGCCTTTAAATAAACTACTTCTTGTAAAAATCTATCGCTTTCTTTACCATCCACTTTTGTTTCTTCATATCATTCGTTATGGCATTAGTGAATGCGTATGAGAATATTTATTCCTTTATTCGTTTTAAAATTTATTGGGCTTGATGCGCTCGTGCGTGTAATTTAAAAATAATAATAATAGTTATCTGTGGAAAAAAGTGAGTGATGCTGAAACGATTAACAAGTTTGAGATTGTGCTTTTGCATGCATACTCTTAGGCGCATAATAAATAGACATGTATTTTCCTTTGGGTAGAAAATTTGCTAAAAAGTCAATTTCAATTTTCACTTTTCAGCAAAATTGCACAAGTAAAGAATTTTTTGCCATCTTCTTTAGCAGTTTCGCTTCTTTCTTTGGGTTGTCTTCATTTTTTTACTGTGCGTTTTTTTGTTTTGTTTTTTTTTTTTTTTTGTGTCATAACAATTTATCATTTCATCAACAGCGGAAACCGCCATTATTTGTTGTCTGTAGTCTATGAAATTATATCGGTGAATACACGCACACTTCCACTTTACTGAAAAAGTTCGCATGTGTGCTGGTGGCGTGTTGTGTTGGTGTGAATGTGTTTCAAATTGAAGTCATTCACCATAAAAATTGCTATACATACACACATACACACATGTGCGAAACTCATTCACACATACATACCTGCAGCTTTATTCATTGCTTTCATAATATGCTTTGTTTATTGTTAAATGTAGATGTATGTAAGTAGAAAGTTTACTGCTTATTTCCGCTGTTGTGTTTATGCTTAAATGTTGTTGCTGTTATGCTTTTTATTGTTGTTACTTTGGCGCATATGTAAGCAAAGACTTCTTAAAACTATTAAACGTAAAGGATATTAATATACATCTGAATGTTAAAGTATGTACATTAGGGCGAAACAATTTGAATGGATGAAATTTATTTTGAAAAGTACACTGCCAGAAAAATTCTTATTCCATTGTCATCAACTTTGCCAAAATAAAGCAAGGCAAAAAAAATGAATCCTAACCCCCCGTAAAATTTTTAGATTTATAGAAGTTGCAGTGATATTAAACGTAACTATCGATTTTTGTTCAAACAACTACAGTACGTAGTACTGAAACCTCTACGAATTTTACGGATAGGGTAGGATTCATTTTTTTGCCATACTTTCTACGGCAAAGTTGACTACAATCGAATATAGAATTTTTCTGTCAGAGTACTTAAAAAAAAAAAAAAAACAATTAGTACGACCTAATGTACATATCGAACAGTTTCATGATGAGTGATGATTGTTTTGAAATTGATTTGGAAAATTAAAATTACATGGAAAAAGTTTATATTTTATGTGTCATGCGTATCAAAATTTGTTGTTAACTATGTTTTTTTAAATTTCTTTAAGAAATACTGCAAAAAAGATAAACACAGACAGCAGCAAAAGCAATTAAAATGTGTCATATTCCATACTCAGAATGTAAGAAATAAGCGCATTAAACATATAAATCATGAAGAATGACATACCGTTGATTTCTCTGGCATCACAGTCGCAATCCGCAAATATTACCCAAATTTACAAAATGCTGAACAAAGTGAATTTTCAAATTCTTTATAGCACCTAAATTCACTAACTCACACAAACATATACAAATATTCAAATATCAGCACACTTCGTTTTAGTTGAGTGAAAATTTAATTTATTTCATTTATATTTACACAATTTCCTTCTGGTTTCCTTTGCTGTGTGTCCTTTTTTTATTACTTGTTTGTATGCCACCTCTTTGAATTTGTACATAATTGTGTTCACTCCGCACAGCAGCTCCACACACACACACACATACATATAATAATACACGCTGCCATTTGCACTTTCGATATATTTTGCAACCTTAACACGCGCCAAACATTTTAATTATTTCAGTTTGCTATATTCGCTTTCGCTCATTCCCTCATACCACTAACAATTCATACTCGTATACAACTACTAAATGCTTTTGTACTTGTTTATATTTATTTAGTGTGTGTGTGAAAACCGATTTCCCTTTCCTCTATTAGCTTTGCATACGTAATGCAATTTGCAACTGCGAATAATGCACAAAAACAAAATAAAAATTGCATCTACACTTAATTGCAAAACATAGTAATGTATCTGGAGTATCTGGAATAATGTTTGATTGTTGTTGTTTTTTGTGATAAACACTCAAATTAAATTAAGCGGAAATAGACAAATACTTTTCTACATACATAGTTGTTTAGCTTATTAAACACATGCGCTGAATTCAATTTATTTTCCTGCAACTTATGGCCACAGTAAGACAAGTTTGGTAAACATTTGCATTATATATGAATGTATGTCTATTCATTCATCGTTTATACATTTTAATGATGAAATATGTATTTTCATTTATCACGTTTACCTTTTCTTGCCAACAATTTAGGCATAGAGACATGCCTTTTTGATATATTGATATTTGGTAAAGTAATAAATGGATTTCATTCGAATTTGGCATATAAAGTCCTTTTTCATACAGCTTAAGGACATTTCTTCGTGCTTCTTGTATGGATTAAATGTGTTTAAATCATTAAATATGAATAGTCTACCTTTCTTTGTATGCATATTTGCACTAGCAGATTCCGAGATTTTCTAAGGGGGGTATTAATTTTATCGACCACTAACTTTTTTTTTTGATTCCTGAACAACAATCAAAATATATGATATTTTCATCGGTTAGGGTTTTAACCTCAAATTCCTCCCCTTGGATTCGCTAGTGCATACAAGTATATGTAAAAAGGCGCGTATGTCGAACATTGTATAAGAAAAACATTGGATTTTTTATGGTTTTTGGTTTTACATAATCATGAAGGGTTTTATAATAAATACAAGCTAATATTTGAAGACAATTGAGTTCTACTTAAATTATATAGAACAAGGAACAAGGAAACTTTACTAGCTTAGTTTAGATGATCTGGGATGGCCTATTTACTATGACATTAGTATTTTAATAACACTCTTGATGCTTTTTAACCCATTGCGAGGCGTATGGCAAAAACTCCTTTTCTATTGTAGTATTGTCTTTGTTTTTGAGCACTTCTACATTTCTAGACCACAAATGGTAAATATCCAAATGGTATCGCTAATATTAAAAGGAAATTGTCATTTCATATTCAAAAGCATCCTCTTTCTTTAAAAACAAAATAATCGAAGTGTAAGTTGATAAAATTATTCACGCATTTTATTTCTCATCAATTGTTCCAATGTTCAAATATTCACTCTTATGTAAAGATAAATTCAATTTTACTTCCAATTTGACATCGATCTATTTTAAGATAGTCAGTGACAGCTTCACAAGACTAACTTTAAATGCAATACAAAAACAAATAACCAAACAAAAAATAAAAGAACGAATTGACTAAGAAAATTTACGATTTGTTTCTCTAACTCAAGGCATTTCCATTTTCAGTGTTTTTGATTTTATGATAGACTGAAGTGGATTGAGAGCTGTAGGTTGAGGGTTCAGTACTGAATGAAGCCTTCAAGTAGCGTAGCACAGAAGCGCAAGAAATGCAAATTGATTTTGTTGAAAATATATAAGTTAGATGCTTGAATGCCAGAATCATTGAAGTTGAAATGAAATCGTGACACCACATTTTATAGAGAAATAGATAACAATAGATGAAAGAAGAGGAAGAATGAAAAAAGAGTGGCAAACAAAGTAGTACCTAGAGTACATTTTGATTTTTTATTTGGATGGAACACAGAAAATGCATTACAGCCGATTATGCATCAACAAATTTTTCTTATCTTATATACACAGAAGTCAGAGCCACAATAAAGCAACGAGTTTAAAGTTAATTTTGTTATTTTAATTAACCCCCTCCCCCTTTCATTCATTTATTTGTGCCCACATTTTTCCACATCGCAACGAATTTTTAATACAAAGCATAAGAACAAGCCATAAATTATTTTTTAAAAATCTGAAAAACTTAATTATATAAATACATAAAAATTGTAATTATATACCAATTTTTCAGATTTTAAAAAATCATTCATTCATTTCGTTGAGATGCAAACAAATTTTGGACATACTGTATATATTTTTTATTCAAATCCCCCCACATGAGGGAATTTTGAAGGGCACTCACTTGAGCATAAAAATAAAAGTTCACATGTTCACTTTGTAATTTTGGTTTTATAAATACATGTACATAACATTACATAATGTAAGGGATTACTTTTTAATGTCATTGTGATTATTAAAAGCTGAAGATGTAATTTTCTTTATGGTTTACTTACAGATGACAAAAATGTTTATACATATACTACATGGCAAGTAACTAAATAAAAATTGTGGGTAAATACTTCCATTAATGCATAAATGAACGAAGAAATAATGATGGAATACATACGTCAGCGAACGATAGCTTGCTTCAAGAGATTTATGATCTTTTAACGAGCGATCATTAAACATTAACATGAAAATTGAGTGAATCTATTTAGCACATATTTACATACATGCACTCATAAAGAAGTTGGAGAAACATACAAGTCTATATAATTCCACTATATGTATCGTCATACAGTGGACTCAATCATGACAGCGACTTTTGATAACAGAGGATAAATACAAAAAGGTTGACACTTTTTTTTGAAACCTTTTGCTCCGGAGACTTCCCCCTTTGGAATATTTCTTTTGACTTTCATAATTTTCTTCTTTTTGAAAAAACTGTATATTTCGCGTTATCAATTATATTCAAAGAAAATTGACAAGAAAACCAAATTAACCATCATCTGAATCGTCTACGTTCTCCATTTTCATATCACTTTATGTAGCTTTTGCACGGTATTTGTCCTTTAAAGCAATTTAACGAAGCAATTCTGGCTTTGTTATGAGGTAGGTATTTATAGAAATCAACGCATGAATATCTCAAGTTACATTTAACGATAAGAATCGCCTTCAATGTTTCCACTTCTATCAAAAAAATACTCGCACCGTGTTACCATTATTTTCTCTGACGTTTTGCATTGCGATTAATAAATTTAAATTTCAAAACGTTTAAAAATTCAATTTTATATATTTTCTTAGTATAAACGCGGTATTTTGACAAAAAAAAAGAAGCGGTATGCGGTTTTGGAAACTAAAGAAAAGGATACTACAGCAAAAAACTATACAGATACGAATGTTACTCATACGTCGTGCTGAATACAGTGCGTCGAAAATTTGGAAAAAGTTTCGTCAAAAGACAGTGAAGACCCACCCATTTAGTTAAACTCTGATCGATTCCAACGCTGTTTCAAAATCTAATTTTCTTCAGCCTTTCAATTACTAAAAGTTCCTTATTGTTCATACAGTTCAATGATTTGCCGTTTGGCTAATTAAATTACACAAACAAATGAAACCAGCATTAATTAATAATTGTTTACTTCATCAACTGCATAAAATTACATCACGAGCATGAAATTATTGCAAACGTGATGCGGTTTGTTTTTGTTTTTGTGTGAATAAAAGGCGGGAACTTTTATCATCAAGTTGAAGGCAAATTGTTGCAGTAGAACAGAGACATTAAAGTACATTCGTCTACTTATGTATATGTATGCAAAGGGGAAAGAAGAAGGATACAATAGATCACAGTTAAAAGTTACTGTAAAATAGAATTAAGTCGTAGCAAAAATAGTAGGCATTATGTTAATTCACTTTGTGGAAGAATATTCCTCTTGACATTCTTTGAATTATGGTATTACTTCCTACCTCATCAGCGCCCTCTAGCATTCAAAAAGCTTTTATGTAATGCAACGCCAAACTATTGCATCTAAATGAATCGAGCTGATTTTTATGAAAAATTATTATTTTGTGCTTACATTGGACTGACAGCGACATGAAGTGCTGCTAGCTAAGTATTCCTAGAAAATATGAAGAAAACTGCTCGCAGCAGTGCATAGTACGAGAAGTAAAAGCTAAAAAGATGCTGTTTTATGAAAATGTAAAGCAAGTACATATAATTGTAAACAGTTTGCACTGTGGAATGCTATGCTCGGATCCCATTCAAATCCTCCCACTCACACTTTCCTATTTTAATACCTCTTTGATCTAGAAGAAAGCGAAAAATTTAATGCTTGTACTATAGGAAATAGAAATTCTCGCACATTATAATATCTTTTTTCCTTTTTTTTCTTATTTCTTACTGCTGTAAAATATTAATAAGAATGACAGCTTTTATTTTTTGTTCGTTTTAAATAGAATTAATTTAAAATCTCATTTAATTTATCATACATAGTGTGATCAAAATTTATTATGCCATGTAACAACTCAAAAGAGAAAATAATTGAATTAAACATTTTGCTTTAATTACTTTTAGATGATTTTATAATATAAATTTTGTATGTACATAACAACATTAAAGTCAAAATGGTTTGAAATAAAAAAAACTTTGCAAAAGCAGGAAAATAGTCATATGAACTTTAACCTATGTGATATCAAAAATTCAATGAAATTTCCATAAATTGTAAATCTATGCTGGAAATAGAAATTGGAAAATAATTTCAGTTTTCGTTAAACATAATCATACAAACTCCTTGCACATCCGACAAATCATATTGCTAATCATCTGATCCAAAGGAAATTATGCTAGGTTCTGATGGAAGCCTCGAAAGAAAGGCTTTCTTTGGACTGAAAATTAGATTACGTACTGTATGTTGTTTGCTCCACGAAGACACATGAAACTAACTTTGAGCTAGTGCAAAAAACTAGAAAAATGTTTCAAAGTCTTCATGTTAGGTGCAGAATAATGAAGAGTTTTATAGAAACTTGGAGTCTTGCCTTACTTCTATGTAAAAGAGAAGAAAAGTCAGACAGAAGTCTGAAAGTTACACAGCGTGCACTTTAAATCTAAAAAAGGTGCTTCAGACTTTCGTTCTGCGTACACGAGTAATTTGAAAAAACTTTGCCATTGAATCAAGTTAAAAGAATATCGATTCATGTCACATAATTATCGCATTATGTCAGATAGTAAGTCAGGAGTATACAATTATATTAAAAGTTTTTGTTATACTAGACAAAATATGTATACAAAGTAAGTTCAACTATTCATAATATAAAAAATTATAGAACTTAAGAGCAATTAGAATTAAAAACTAAAAAGATAATAACTCCAACAACAATTTGAACGTTTCTCTAATTAATTGAGACAGCCCCAAATAAAGCATGAAAGAAATGAAAATTCAAGCGTTAAAGTGGATACAATAAAATAAAAATGGTTGCAAATTAGGGAAGGGAGGGTGTGTCGAGTAATAGGCAGCGACAGTAGGTAGCTAAAAAAATGTAGCTATGTAAATAAGAGCACTTAGCAGATGTAGCAAGATGCAACAAGAGTGTGAAGGGTAGGTGTATGTATACTTAGTATGAGAACAATAAAGTGCAGCAGTTGAGCTGTTATGAAAGGTGAGTTGAAATTTTACGTCACTTCTAACGAAGACTTTAGTGCATTTTATTGCATTTTTTCAACATTTTTCTATTCAGTTTTTACAGCGCATTTTCGGACTCGTAAAAATTGCAACAAAAACTTATGCTAAGGCGTGCTCTTGTTATTACTAAGTATGTAATTTGTTATTTTTGTGTGTGTCCGTGAGTGTCCATGTGCTTGTGTGTGTTTGTGTAAGGACAGTAATAAAACGCACTTCCATGCTTATGCTTTGAATTCGTTCAAAGAAATTTTTCAAGCATTTTTTCTTTGTGGTTTTTAAATTCTCATGAAAATTTTCGCTTAAAATGCAGACAAATTTTTATCATAACTTTCTAAAGTTGTTCTTGTTATTTGTTTGCTCTTTATGCTCTATAGCGAGGTTGGCCATAAACTTGCTACGCATTTGTTAGGAAAGTTTTTCGTTGAGCACATACATTTTGTTTTGTATTGCTTTTGTTTTGTTTTGCGTTTTTGTTGAATAACGGAATCGGAAGTAAACATTTTCCTAGTTAGTTGTTACATACTTTGTGTACCACTTCAGCTGTGCTTGTTTGTTTAGAGTAGGAAAATGGCAAACTTTTCTTATTAATAAATAAAAACCTGTTGTTGATAACACTTCAACCCTTTAATTCAATAATTTTTCCGATTTAATTACATTTTTGAAAGTTCTAAGCCTTTCTTGATAAACTTGCTAAATAGCCCTTAATGTTTCGTCCTTTACTTTGAATGAACACCCTTCAAAAATAATAATTCATGCACATTAAGAAACTTGGAAATGTTAACGAGAGCAAACAAAATACTTTGCATCTAGATTACAATTGAATTATGGTATGTATTTAAAAATTATCAAAAAACAAAATATATAGCTATGCTTTAACACTTTCATATCAGAGCGTAAAAAGTATAAAAGTTTTTGTATAATTTTTGTGTTTTTGCGCCAACAACAAAAATGCCAATAACAATTACGTTTGCATAAATTATGCTGCAAATATTTACCAGCAAATTTGGCAGTTGCTGTGTTACTTTCTGTAAAATTAATTGAGCTTGATTATTTTTAGCATTTTGCTTCTAGCAAGTTTATGATTATGTATAAAGCATAACATAAACAAACTAAATAACTTTATCAAAAAAATACGTACATACATTCGAGCAATTTTCTACACCTTAAAGTATTTATTGAAGGATTGCTGAAATCATGAAATTAACGCGAACGTAGTTTCCGCAGGTGGCAAAAACCAAACATAATAATTTTTAACACCATATGCTTGAAAGCGAACAGAATTTGTTTTATGCAGTAAAGTAAGAAACTAAGCATGTCTGACTAAGCATAGGAGCTTGATATTTTAAAAATTGCTAACGCAAGCACAATTCATACCACCTTGATCAAAAAGTTCCCGGAATAACCACCGTGTGACGCTTCCATCGATCCGATTTGAGTTCTGTTTTTTTTTTTTTGTTAAGTTGGTACAAAAAAGCTACGTAGCCAAGAGTACATCTATCTCTGTGTATGTTGACGATTCTCTAAAGAAAACGGTCGTTTACCAGTGACACGAGCGGTTCAAAAGTGGTCGTGAGTCAATCGAAGATGATGAACGCAGTGGCAGACCATCGACATCGAAAACATTGATAAAGTAAAAGAAATTTTGGTCAATAACCACAAATTAACCATCAGAGAGATAGCGGAGGACTTGAACATTGCCCATGGATCCGTCCAAGACATTTTGGTTAATGATTTGGGCTTTCGTCGTGTAGCAGCAAAGTTGGTGCCAAAAGACCTCAACTTCATGCAAAAAAGAGACCGTGTTCATCAAAAGGATCATTACTGGAGACGAGACGTGGGTTTATGAGTACGACACGCAGTCCAGAAATCAGGCAAGTGAACGGCGTTCACTAAATGAGCAGAGACCTAAAAAACCACGTCGTTTTCAGTCAAAAAAGTAAGCAATGCTCACGGTTTTCATGGATTACAGCGGTGTAGTGCATCATGAATTTTTGCGAGAAGGCCAGACAGTAAACAAAGAGTATTATTTGGGCGTTATGAGACGTTTGCGTGAAGCGATTCGCCGAAAGAGACCAGAATTATGGACAGAAAACTCGTGGAGTTTGCACCATGATAACGCACCGTCGCACAGTGCCATCATTATTCGTAATTTTTTGACGAAAAATGCAACAAATAGTTAAAAAACCATTACGGGGAACGCGTTCCAACAGCCGAGAGGAAGTAATGGAAAAATCGCAGTAGTGCATGGAAAATAAACAGTTTTTTGTTTATTAAGAAATGTAATTGAATCGCCATCCAGCAGTTGGAGGTTATAAAGCAAATGTGCAACTTTTAACTGCAACGCTCTCCAAACTACGATAAATACACTAAATCTATTCACGATATGGTGCAAATGGTCTAGCAGAAATATTCTGCATTTGCAATGACGCAAGACCATTTGCACCGTATCGTGAATAGGGCAACTATTTTGTGTCAAATAGTCTCAATAGTTGCAATTGCAGTTTGTTCTTTATTTGAACGAAAATATATCGGCTGCGGGTGACTGCTTCAAGTATTTGCCTTTTTGTCGAATGTTATTTTTCATATTGATTCAAAACTTCCAATTTAATGTACGATTTGTTGGTTTTAAGGTTGAACGTAGGTTAAACTTTACTTCAGGTTCAGGAACTTTACGTCACTCAAAGCTATTTAAAAAAAATTTTTATGTTTAGTAAACCAACAAGAAGTATCTATCTATATAAATATTGATTCCTCATCGAAATGGTAACCATGCCCAAGAAACTGCAATGCACAAAGTTTTCATTACGTCATGCCATTGGAAATATGACATATTTCGCAAAGCTTTTTTCTTATAAACTATTACTGATTTTTCAGATGCGTTTAAACGAATATTTACCACTGTATAATACAATTCCTTAATTAAAAGCTTCAATAACAAAATGTTTAATATTTTCTAGTGTATTCATGCACATTTTTAGAACTGTAAAAATACAACTAATTGCAAGTAATGTGCAATATTACGTAATGAACACCACAAAGCTCTTTAGCTAATTGAATTTGTATTAAAAGTATTAAAACATTACACCAAAGTGAACTTATTGTTGTTTAGCTTATCAAAAAACGAGATTTTGAGCAAATTTAATGTTTAAATGGTATTCAAAATTGATTTTAGTTCCAGGATGCTAGAAATAGAAACTTAACATTTTTTTTCTTTTGTAAAATTCAATTGTATTAAATGTATTGGTTTTTTACACTTCATCACACACACACTTATACAATACACAATTTACAGCACACTCTCGTCCACTAGCAAAAACAAAAGAAGTCCTTTTTTGCCACATGTATTCGCACATATATTTTGCAAATTAAATTGGAAAATTGTGTCAATACACACACAAGTGTATTCCCAAACACATAAATAAAATGAATACGCATATAAAAAATCGAAATGTTTTATTACTTGCACATGTAAAATTTTTTAATATTTGGCTGGAAAAACCAACAATGCGGCGTTCAACGTGAGACAGTGAAAATAGACATACAACTAGCTAACAATATCAAAATTTTCAACTGAGATAATACGAGAATTTCTCACAAAGAATTTTTACAAAGAAAATTCCAAAATCTATGAGTTTAGCATACAAGTAGTAAAGTAATAAAGAAAGGAGTTCTAGTAATACAAGTTGGCTTAATGGATTGTTTAAATAAATAAACCAAAAACAAAACAACTTCCCTAAAATGCTTTGGACTATTTCTTCAAACTAATATAGGTGCATATTTCAAGAAGAATCTATCCAAAACTCAAATTTTGTGTATGTATGTGTGTGTCATATGTGTCATATGTACATATGTAGGTCAAGTAAATATTTACAAAATAATTTTCCATTGGGAAATATTTGAAACGCTTCCCAAGAGGCCATTAAGGAAAAATTTGACTTACTCTTTTTTTATCTTATATTTAAATGATAAATAGACAGGCGGGTACTATATTTTTTGCTTTGGATATCATAACATGCAAGTACATACGTTAGACATCTTGGAAATGCGGGAAGAGGAAGGCTGCAGGAAGCTTCACATCGTTTGTAACTCACTTTTTCCATTTTCGCATTTTATATCGCTACTTTATAATTTTCAATGAAATGCAAAACAGTTTTACGAAAAGAAAGCGTTCACTGTACATGTAAAAGCATTTCGGCGTGCATTCACATTTGTTGGATGTTTATAGTAAACTATCACAATCACTAGCAAAAGTCGGAAAATATTAAACTTATAAAAAAACCCCTTCTTAAAATTATCAATGCCAATTTAATGAAAAAAAATTTATTTAAAATCAGTTCACGTCTTTAGCTCTTATAGCCTGCCAAAAATGGGAAATTCAATTTAAGCCTAATTTATGGCGAAACTACTAGCGTTGAGAGACTCACGCGTGTATGTAATTTTATAAGGATTTGAGAACTCCCTTGACTTTTGCCTAGCCGTTATATGTCATCGAATCACTGTGCGCCGTGGCGGCTACAGGGAGGAAATTTTGTTGTAATATTTATTTTGAGCTTTCACTAACAAATATATAAAAAAGTTTCCGCCGAATTTAAAGACTTCAGAAAATAAATCATTTTGAAAATTGGTTTATAAACAATATTTTCATATATATTTGATGATAAAAAATCACAATAAAAAGCCAAAAGATAAATATGTTAACTCATACATATGTTGACTTCACTGTAGAACCCCTTCTTGCCTTCCCGAACTAGTAAAAGCAATTATATATAAAATCGCTATCAACTTTTTTCGAGCACCCGCAATAGTTTCATAATAAAATGAAATCATATAAAATTCTCTCAAAACGTTTTAACCCTTAAATACTCACTGGTCCCTGCAATGACCAACCGCTTCAGAGGCTGCCTGTGCCGCCATTTTACGTTCGCCATTTAAAATAAATATCTGATCTTACTGTCTAAAGTTTCTTCATCGATACGTATAAATACAAATGGAAAAATGGCAACTGTCGTATAGTTACAGTTATTTTTAACTTGAAAAGCATGTTTTGAAAAAAGTGTTCCTGTGTTCTGTTTTGTTATTCTTTTAATTTACCAGACTTATTAATAAGCTTAAGCAGATTCTGTGGTATTCGGTATTCGTCTCTCAACATTCCAGGGTCATATGTGCCAACTCTGGTCAGGAAGAAAGCGGGCAGACACTAAGACAGCGATCTGCCTTATTCCGAACCACAGGGACAACACAGAAGACACTAACTCCCAGGCCAATCAAATTTAAATGTTGGCCTGACGTGATAGTTCGGTTATCAAATTTGGAGTCAACGTCATAATCTGCATAAAAATTACTAGTTTGGACGATCTACGATGTATCTGTATATCGGTTTAGATTAAAAATTGAGTCTGTCTACATAACTGAGAAAAATTTAGTACAATTTACATGAAATAACATACTTGTCTCGCCAAACGAATGTTTAACTTGTTGTAATTAGCAGTATTAATTCCATTAAACAAAATAAGTTTATTTAAAATTAAGCCCAATGACGAAGCTATAAGGGATACATTAAAAATTATTTACGTATTAAATATGTATACTTTCTAATAATCTGGGGGCTCCTTCTACTTTTGCTCTACTTTTGTATGAATTGATTCGCACCGTTGAGATTAAAATTAGCAAGTTTTTAAATATATTTCCTCTGCAAAAATGCTTCCTCGATCTAGCACTGCATTACTAAAAATGTTGGTATATGAAGTTATTAAAATTAAGCTAAAAATCTCTGCAAACAGCTCAAAATGCATAAACATTTCTAGGAAAAGCTTTTAAACTAATCGTAAAATAAATATATGTATATGTAATTAGAAAAATTCAAAAGGCATTTTAGTTTGTGTGATTTATATGTTAATGTATGTGTAAGTAATTGTTAATATTACACCTCAACATGAAATATTTATTTTCATCAAGTCCACAAAATTTAGGTATCATTTAACTAGCATTCAAACTAAAATGAAGCTCTAGCTGAACTTGTTTTTGCTCTAATAATCGTATTTCTTTGCGCCTTAAACTGTACTATAGAAATTTTTATAAATTCACATACATAGATACATATTTATAACTAACTTTCTGTTGTTGTTGACTTTTATATTTTATGAGCTAGCACTCTAATCAGTTTGTTAACATTTTATTAAGAGGAAGCTTAACTAAACTTAACTGCAATTAATAACTTAGGATAGGGAAAAAGGTGGAGAGCGGAAAAGGTTGATATTTGTTGGGTTTGTGTGTGGAAGTGTTCACTATTGACATATAAATTAAGATAAAATTTCTTTATCTTTTTGATTTTTGGTTAATTTTGTACTAGTTGTTTTTTTCAAGGTGGTGGGGTAGTGGTGAAGGTGATGGTAGTAGTATTGTAAATCAATTCAACGCAAGTGTTGTGATTTACTTTGATTAATTTATGTTCCTGGGGAAAATTTATTTTATATATCATGCTTATCAGTAATTATGGTAAGAGAGTTTAATTTGATGTGTGTAGTTTTAAGAGTATTACGCATTTTAGGAATTTATGGTATTTTATTTTTGTCTATTCACCTAATTCCTTAAATTATGGTTATAAAATCTATCCAATACTTTTACATTTTTAAATCCATCACTTCTTTGTAAACACATTTGCTGTTCTTTCTGTCCTTGTAAACATTTTCAATGAATTTATGTTTTTTCATTACTGTATGGACAACGTTCGAAATTGCTTACTTGATTGATATAAGTTCATCTACAATCATAGGCGTGCTCAAGAGAAGAATGGAATGACAACTTTTTTGTAAAAATATTGTCGATTTCAGAGAAAACTTTGGAGTTTATTTACTACTACGAGACTCATTGCACTGAATAAACACAAATCTGTTTTTAATTTTATTTTTTCGTTTCAAAAATTTTTTTTTTAAGCGATTCGATTTTTCAATGAAAATGAAAAAGTGTAAAAATTTCGTGTGCTCACTTTAACCACTAAGATTCTCAACTCAGACATAACATCGACTTTATAAACGAAATTATCAAAGAGAAAGAGCGCTTTGGTATTTTCTCAATTTGGCATGACTTACTTTGAAAATAACTTGACAATTGAAATTTCCTTATAAGATTTTCTTCTAACATTCGTTCACCAAATAAAATTCAAATTTATTAAACGATTTCTGCCTTCGCTTTACTAATTCAATGGAATCCGAAATGATAGCTCAAATTTACTTATGGAACAGGGCAGAAGATGGGTCGATCATCTCTCCTCGATATACCTTGCTAGCCGATTGTCACTCAGGATACCAGAAAAACTAGGTCGATAAAAGAATTTTTTTTTTCAGTGTTGTAGAGGGGGAACACGCGGTACAAGCATAAACGGCACATGGTGTCACTTGACATTAGCTCATTTTATGGGTATATACAAGTTTCACCTTCAACAAGGCATAAACTAAATAGTTTGAGAACTGAACTTTAAATTCTTCACGAAGCACGATTAAACAAATACTCTCGAAACTTATACAGTTATATGTATTTGAATTGAACTAGAATTTTCAATGGAATTCAAACTGCGTAACTGCACACACTAACAGGAATACATTCACACGTACACTCGCACACATATGCAAGTATAGCAATTTCCAATACGCACACTTGTGTTGCTTGTGCCATCAAAAAAATGCGCGTAACTTTTCGACCTTTTAGCGATTACGAGTGCTCTTTCGCAAATTATACCATGATGCGAAAGGAATATGTATGGGTGTGTGTGTATATGTGGGCAAACAAATAATCGTAAAGCATAAATACTTGTTTAATGTTTGCCACCGAAATTCCCACATGCCTTTACAACGACGTTCATTCTCTTTTCAGGCAGCCATATTTTTGTGGCAATAGGGATAAAAATCATGATATTATTTATTTTTATAAATTTTCAATTTTTATTTTTTTCTTTTCGGCTAATTTTTTCAAAATTTAAAACATACATGAAATGCATATACGGTTAGGCTACGTAAATCAGGTGTGACTTTAGGTGTATACGGTATATTTACATAATCATCTACTAAAATGACTTAAGGATGTAGTCTGGTGTTCGAATTTCAAAAAATCGATTTTTTTTTATTTTTATTATGTATTTCGAAAGTACAATGTATTGAGAGTATACTGTAACGAAGTTATAGCACATAGTCGAGAGCACCTATTGGTTAAACTGTATGTGTTGCTAAAACTTTTAAAGCGTTTTCCTCGAAACAACGTTTTATTGATCGGCCCAGGGGTTTGAAGAAATTCTATGGAGCCGATTGGACTGAAATTTATTTACGTTATTCTACACGCCAATGGCTCTCGCAGGTAGTAGAATTGTTTATTTCTAACCGATTTTTAACAAAAAAAAGCGCGGCTTTTGAATTTCTTTTTTTTAGAAGTCTGTCATTTTGTTATTTTTTAATAAAAATGTTTAAATCTACAACCTGGCAGAATGGCAAGCATACAAATCAGTACTCCATTTCAGATGGCTTCAAGTGCCGCAATTGCCCGGGCTAGCGTCACACCTTTTTTTAGATGTCCACTTTGGGCGTAAAAAACACAAAAAAAAAATATCGTAAAATAAACTCCAAACATTTTTTTTTGTACAGTTATATATAATAAAAATTTCCCAAAGAAAACCTTGAAAATATTAAGCCAGAACACCAACTACATCCTTAACTTCATCTATTGCCATTCATTTACTTCTAGTTTGTATCTATGGCTTTAAATATAATTAAAATATAAAAAAATTTCACTTCTAATGTCATTCAATTTAACATCACTTAATTTTAAGGCATAAGCTTCTTTCAACTGCACAACAGCTCCAGACAAATTTTGTTATTTATTTCCGGAAAATTTATTGTACGTAGTGGGCATGCATAGAAAATATTCAGACTTAACCCATCATACGCAGATATCCGAAATTGTTGGAATTTTTGAACGACATTTCCAGAGTTTAGTTTTGAGGCAATTCAATTTAAATAAAAATGGTTCCGATTTTGTTCTTAAATAAATGCTTTAAATTCGAAACATCTCCTGTTCCGTAATTGGACCAGAAAAACTCAGTTTTTGAAAAGGCACCAAAACAGCACATTTTTTTAACTCTCATGTGGAGAAGGGAGATGAGGGCTGTTGGAAAAATTAATAATTCAATTTTTTACCAAAATCTTAAACTATATTTTAATAGAAACATTCTTAAAAATAAAATAGTTTTACCCAAATAAAATAATTTTTGATGTGAGGTGCGCATGATGGGTTAAGTATTTCTTTTTTGTATTAAATTGTGAGTGAAAGTACTTTGATTTATTTATTTTTTTTTTAATTTCAAGTGAAAGTGAAAACATAAGGAAATTGTAATGCGTGAGTTGAAAAGTAAATATTATACACTCACGCATAATATATCAATGTCAAAGACACACAGAGATTGAAATTGAAATGAAAATTGACCTAGAATTATTTAAATATTCATTTGATAAGCATTTTCGTTGAATGCTTAATTCAATATTGTAGAAAACAAACGCTGCTAATAATAAATTACCTAAGTTATTAGAAAAGCTTTGTTGTAGTTGTTTTAAGTTGATGAATTCATTTAAATTCTTTCAATTAAATTCATTAAATACAAAGCAATTTATACTGTCTCAGAAGATAATATCTCTCGCTGCTGTTGTTGCTATCTACAAGTATGTATCTCTCTCAAGAGGAGAGACTTCTCTTCAAAATACAATTTATTACACTTGGAGCCATTTGTAAGTACCACTTAAGTGGCTAAATTCCATTAAGGACATTTACAATGGAAAATACTACAGTGGAGTGTGTTTGCTGTTTTATACATACATACTCACATACACTAACAAATACAAATACCTACATTTACAATAACAAA
Source organism: Toxonevra muliebris (assembly GCA_963691655.1). Classification (NCBI taxonomy): domain Eukaryota; kingdom Metazoa; phylum Arthropoda; class Insecta; order Diptera; family Pallopteridae; genus Toxonevra; species Toxonevra muliebris. Next base: position 90,907,751 of record OY829328.1, read on the forward strand.
TACTAAATAGACGAGTGTATGTCTCGATGTATATACATATATACCAACACTTTATTGCAATTAGAATTAAGCCAAAAAGCTGATAATAAATACCACAACAACAAACAGATAATATTGATGATGCGTTGAAAAAACGGTGATGACGATGAAAGTATCGACCAAAATAAGCAAATACAATTTTCATTTCAAAGTAAAAAGTCATGATAGTATTACATAGTTAGATTAGAATGAGTGACAAAAGAGAAATCACTCATTATAAATACATACAGACATGTATGAATATACGTAAGTAACGGTATGTTTCCTGGATAAAGTATTAAATGCACTATAATGGCACGAACAGTTTGTTGTTAAACACGCATCCATCGTCGGTATACAATTGATACATTTTTCGAACATAAGTTATTGTGCTAAGTGTGTGGGCTTACTTTGAAAAAAATAATAAAAAATATTAACATGGCGGACGCGTGCTAGTATTTAAAACGTCATGCCATACAAGTGGTGTTTGCCACACCGAGCCGCACGCACTCACACACCGCGTTTTGACCACAGGTATGCAATATAAAAATATATCGCGCTGTCTCTCATGTGCAATACAGGCGAAAATATATAAAAAATTATATTGTTTGTCAATATTTTATATCAACTTTACCTTGAACGCATGCCAAAGTTCATGCATGATTGATGATATCGCTTGCTTTCTGCAAAACTGTAGAAAACAATAATGATGCATACCTCTCTCACGATCATTATGATTTTTTTACATAAGATAAAACATTAAATAACAGTTATTTCAGTTTTCAACTTATTTTCTCTTCTTTTTCGACTGTGACAGTCTTGCAGCAAACGGGCGACATGTAAGCAAATTCATTGCTTTTTCTAATTTCATTTGAATTTCATAAATTCTATAGAAATATGGTGATATTTTCATAAGTATAATATGTCAGGCAGAATTTTTGATTTTTCTACAATTTTTTATATTTTTTGTGGTTATTATGAGCTATTTTTTAGTGTTTGTCAGTGTATAAAGAAACTTTTTTGAAAAGTTTCTTTATAATTAATATTAATATTATAGAAATTATTAATATTTATAGAAAAACATTGCGTGTATTTATTTATGATGGTAACAACATCAGACAGAGACCATGAAAAATGCTTCGCCACTATCGTATTAAAATTCTGTAGTAATTCATTTGCTACGGAGCAAATTATAAAAAACATTTTTAAATAATTAAAATTTTTACCATTTTCAGTTTTAAATTATAATTTTGGTCTCAGAACTCTGTAAAGTAATAAGTAAAGTAAATAAAATTGCTAATTTTGTACTCATATGTTGTTGTTTTTTTCTCAAAGTTACATAATACACATCAGCATTATCATCAATAAATTGAGTTCATTTTGAAGTCATTCTCTAAGTTTACTGCACACGTTTGTTGCTATACACAATAGCAAATGCATTTAATAATGTAAACAATAGGAAATACATGCATGTATGTATGTCTATATACACATACATGTATCAACATACATTTATAATGTTGAATGTTTTGGAATTGGTGGTGGTGTTGCCAATGATGATATTTTAGCAAAACACTTGTAACAACATTTTTCAACGCTTGCTATCAGATTGTCAACATGATAGTAAGCTTAAATATAGACCCACACACACACACACACACATACATACATACATACATAAGTGTACATACATACATTTTCAGTTTACGTGCATATATAAAACAACAAAACAATTTTCTACTTTATTGAAGCGTATGAGTGATTTCCTTCATTCATTTACGATTCATTCATTTGTTGTTTCAAGCTATATCACTCACTGCGTGTGATAATATTTTCGTAGCATGAATAATTGAATGCATTAAATTAAGCTCTTTAAAAAGTTTACTTGTTATATTGTTGTTGTTTGATTGTTTAATTCTTGTTGTTGCCGTATATTCCCTAAGCGGATTTATTCGGAGGGATTAACATTTTTAATGTCGAATGCAAATTTCGTGGTTGTGTTAAGTGATACTATTTTTGATTAGCTGTGATATCTTAAATCATTTTAAGCAGGCTTAAAATTCTGAGGTACAAAATTACTGGGTTTTTTAGGGTTATTTATGATGGACACTTCGGTACACATTTGACCGATTTACAAGCTGCCATATACTGTCGTATAATTATAATGTCATATAATTTTGTATGAAAAATTAAAGAACTTATGACAACTGAAAGGATATGACACCGAATAAGACAGCTTGTGAATGGGACAATTCTTTTTTTAACACACAATATTTTCTTCAGGGAATACCTACACATTGTTTATTTGATAAAAAAAGAAAAAAATTCTCTCAAAACGTTGCAAACAGATTTTAAATCTCTTTAACTCAGAATTCTTCAAAACATTTTCATCATTTCGTATTCTTCCTAATCAGAATTAAAAGTAATTGTTTTTTATTCAATAGAATTTTTTTTATTCCAAGTTCAATGGTATTGAAAAATCAATGTGTAAAGTTTAGATTATAAAATATATAAAATATAAGTTATGTAATAAAACAATGAAATCGAGAAAAAGGATATGCAGCTCTCACGTGACATCCGATCAACTGACAAGTTTTTACCGAACCGCCATTCCGATTCAAATACCGTTGGCTACCCACAACTTCTCTCCTTCGCACTCCACATTTCTTTACAGCTTCCCTCTCTCGTTTTCTACATTTATAATGTCTTTATTGTCGAGAAAATCAACTATAAAAACTTATTATGTACTTTCCATTATAATTAATGGAAAATTAGTAGAACCACTAACCGATCCCAATGAATATCTCACATTGCGATCGTTGCACATGAACTACTCCTCCCCCTTCCGCAATCTCTGAATCTGCTAGGGAGCACAACTAGTGATTGTTTTTACTACAACTATTCCTTAAGGGATGTAAAGTAGTGGTATATGTAAAGTTACATGCAATTAATTTCAGTACTCATGCTTACTTCAGCAATCAAGTTTCATCGGTATTTAAGCTTACAATATATTTCCCATGAACTGAATGATATTAAAATCCTTGACTACTAAAGGTCCATTTGATTTCCTCTAGTTAATAGTGCTTCTTGTTTTGTTGCCGAAACACACAAAAGGAAAGAACGACAATTTAAAGTTTTATTTTTATTTTTCAACAGAATCATTTTAGATTTATTGCGTACAATATAAAATAGAAAAATGACAAATTACATACAAAATGACTTGCAATTTGAACTGTGTAGTAAGTGGGCGGTGAAGAAGATAAAAAGATGCAAGGCGAACGGAGGCGTTGAGAGATAACAACGAGAAGCAGGAGAGGTGTGCATAATAGCGAGATAATTTTAAGTAATTTCAAGAATGTTAATAAAAAGAATTTTGCATATGAAAATAAAATTTCACTTATTTCTATGAGAAGAATGTCAATGTAAATTTGTGAAAAAACGAAACATGACTAAAAATTTTAATGCAAATTTTCTTTTTGAGTTGGGTGTGCACTGTATATCTACTGAAAAAGGATACAGCAATGAGAGATGAAATATTATTTTGGATACCACAAAAAAACTTGAAAAACTGCGAATATTTACTTTGTGTGTATACATAAAGATTTCATTTGAAACGATTTTATTTCATTTTGTTTCTTCTAGCTTTAGCTTTTATTATTCGAATATTGAAAATGCTAAATAACAGCACAAAGAGATTGGCTTTTATTTATTTAGGATCATTTTAGATTGGATTGCGGGTAGATTTATACAGAAATACCTTTTCTGGTGTATTAATTTTTGAATTTTGAATGAAAGCGTTTGTTATGAGCTTTTCTAATGAGAAGAATATATACAAACTTTTTTTGTGTAAAGTGAAAAATATAGAAAAATATAGGTATATTTTTTGTTTTTTCGGCACCTAACACTAAAAAAAATTTAAATTTAAGGGCAAGTAATTCTTCGGAATTACGATTTGAAAGCGTTTAGGAACAGACATCCCTTATACGCATCGTTTGGCGGTGCACTTATTTGCCTTTACAGAGTTCTTGCAACTTTGTGATAATCTACCAAAATGTCAGGTTTTAAGATTTTAAAGTAAGAAAATATTATTAAGAAACAGCTGAATATAAAAAATGAAGATTACTCTCAAGTACGTAAAAAAACTTCAGAATTTGTAAAACTACAATAAAAATGAATTACTTAATATCAATTTTCTGAAAGCAACAAAAAATCTTTTAATTTTCTTCTTGGAGGCCACGTCAAAGTTTCGCTTTCAATTATGTGATGCGCTCTCTTATTCTTCAAGCAAGCTTAATTTCAACTAGTTGTAGAAACAGTTTACTGCTTTTTATATCCCTCGTCTTCTTACATTATCCTTGGGTGAAGAAACGATTTTGCAATTAATTTTATACTTCAGTGTCGTGGTATGTAAAATTTTTAAACACATACTCACGCACGTATCTATTGCAATGAAATGTCGTAGTGACATATAATTTTATACCAACTTGCAAAACTTTTTCATAAACTCGAAGAGTGTCACTCACTCTGCAAATGGCAACTTAACACAAAATGTAATAACTACATGCACAATGTATTTTAAGAAGCAAACGAGAGCAATAAAAATTTAAAGCGAAACTTTTGATGGCATTTTGATGATGTTGATGATAATGTTGGAAATTAGTTAGTGTTACTCAAATCGTTTTTCAATTGATTTATTGATAACGACTTCAACAACAGTAACAGCAATAGCGTAGTAGCAACAACAATTTCATCTATCCATAAAGTCAATTATGCTTTTAACAGCAATTAAGATTAAAAGCATGCAAAACTTAAGTATAATTGAATAGCACTGCAGGTGGTTTGCGTGGCGTAATATACACAAATTTTTATTTTTCTCTAATGAATTTTAATTAGGCCTACGAAATTACGCTTAGAATTTATTAATAATAATATATTTTGCCTTTTAAATAAAGAGCACAAACAAAACTAATTCTCTATCTTAAACTTGCATTCATTCTAACCCACACCCACACTCAATTTAATTCAATTCAAAAGTGATTGAATGTACTTAGTTGTTTATGCTCATTTCTCAATAACTACATGTGCAAGTATTATTACTACAGTAAAAAATGTGCATGCCTTTTCGAAAATGTGAGTTCTTTAAGAATATGACACATAGTTGCACATCACGTACGCTTATGTCTAGGCAACAATGCTAAATTTTTCATTCAAAAAAAAAAAAAAAAAATGCTTGCATGTTTTCATTTTTACACGTAGAAATTCTACTTAAATTGATAATATGTCGTTTAATTTTTTATTATTACGATATTAAACATAAAAAGATTGAACATTTTATGGCATGTTTTTGATTTATTTGCATACCAGAAAAAGAAAAGCATTGAAATGGTAAAGAAAAAGATATTATACTCGTACAGTAAGCTATAATAATCCCTGCAAATTCAAACTGAGGAGTTCCTTTCTATGCATTGCGGTGCGTATGAGTGACATTTAATTCAATTTTATAGCCTTCTACTTACTACATAGCACACTTCCATAAGTGTGAATATGCATATGTATATGTGTGCTTATAAGTTGGCAACATAACAACAAAATGCTACTTTATTTTTAGCAATAACAATACTGTCAGGACAATTACTTTTTAAAGAATTTTTTCTATTTCTTTTTTTTTTATGTTTCTGCATGGGTGAAAGTTAGTAAAACTTTGGATATTATGGTAGATGCGTGTAAAGGAATGAATATACTATCGTTTTTAAGCATACAGCTATATATTTTTGAATTACTGCGTATCTTTGCGATACTATGTTTATGTGCTACACATTATTACCCAATCTCTTAAAACCTTTATCATAAATGGAAAAGTGTTAAAATTATTCTGAAATTATATAGAGCTGATAAGGCAGGTTCAAAAGTAGTGAAAACATATCAAGTAAAATAATTGGCGAGGAAATGAGTTTGGAGCTCTCTCTTGAAAGTGTTGAATTTTCTTTCTTACGATGTTTTTCACGACTAGGCCTTATAACTTTTAATAAATCCTAAAAAACCCAACTTTGTATTTTTAATATTATTTATTTTATTTATTTTTATTGAGAAAAACCAAAAACGACCATCATACCATTTTTTCATTTTTAAGCACTAAAATAGTAAAATGGAGTAAAATAAATTTTTTTTTCAAATCAAATTAATTGTTAATAAAAGGAGGATAAAATCCAGAAATGCATCAAATTTAAACAGTGATGCGTTTTTATTGGCACGAGGTGTGCATGGGCTGCAGCTACCGAAAATAGCACTAATTGATAGCAGAGCGAAAACCTAAAAGGAAATTCCATAAGCCTGATAATATCTTCAAGTGAAAAGTAAAATATCGTAAGGCTTTGCGTGGTTTAAATTTAGTCTAAGGCCACTAACTGTTTGGATGTTTCTTATTCTTCAATGTACTTACTTATGTCCTACAAAAAGAGTATAGGGTTAGAGGAAGTTTTTTCATATACAATATTATTCGAATTTATTATATTTAAGTTTCGCTTATACGTTTGTGTGTTTTAAATATTTTTGTAAATATTTTTTGAAAACCAAAAAAAGATATGCATAAAAATGTAAATAAATATTTTTTACATACATTTCCGCTTCCATATGTTGTTGCTATTGTAGTTATTGTTGTTACTCTGTTGGTTAAGTAAATAAAATGTCAATGGCATGGAGATGTAGGAGGAAAGTAGACAACACAAGCTAGATTGCAAAAAAAAAAAAGAGGTTTGCTAGCGGGAATATTCAACATATGTCGTAGAATTTATATTTAAATGTAGGAACAGCTTATAAGTATGGGTGAATGTGTAAAAGTTGTTTAGGTAGAGGAACAAAATTTTAATAAATTCCATGAATTTATGCGGCGTAAAATCTTGTATATGGTATAAATTTTGCAGGAGAAAATGTAATAAAAAAAATTATACAAAATGTGTGGATTGGTTTCATAGCAACATGCACTATAAATAATAAAAGTTTATAAATATCATATGAATCGCGAGATTATAAATTGAAATACTATAAGAATTTACAAGACAACTTTATAATTTAATCTGGAACATCTCTTCTTACTTAGACCGATATTTTTACATCCATTAATATGTATATAATGAACCTACAGTTTTCCTTGGCAATTTTTATTCATGGCGGTTTACCATTGTCAGCTTAGATGTGGTGTCATGTTAAAAAATATAATATAGCAATCAATAACACAATCAATGTTTAAAAGCCATGACCGCTTGTATGTATGTGCATATCGCTACCTTAATTTGCTAAAGCTGGAAAACGTATAAAATTTTCCCAAGTTGTGCTTTTGATTTATTCTGATTAAGTATGTCCACCTACATCTCTACAAAAAATATTGGAGCCAAACATCACTAACTTCACTATATTTTAATTAATGGACAAGTGCAAATTTATTTATTTTTTTAATTAATTGGCAGACCTGAAGAATGAATAAACACACAATTTGCGGTCAATTTGCACTTTCTGCGATCACACGATTGGTGTTTATAGTTATTTTTATGTGTACAAAGTGTTGTTTTGTGACGAAAAATTATCGCTCATATAATTTTTTTTATAAAAATCTAAAAAAAAAGACCTATTTCTAAGTCCCCTCATATACTGTCATATACTGTCGTACAATCATAATATAATCATAATTTCGTATAATTTTGTATGAAAAATGAGAATTTATGACAAATGAGAGGATACGACACCAAATAAGGCACCTTGTGAATTGCCAAATATATCTTTATTTTTTGACTTAAACCCGCAAGGCCGCATCAGGGCAACCTTTCGTTTTTCTCACCTAACTGCTAAACTCAAAAACTAATCAAAAAATTAATTTTTCTTTCATCAATATTAACTGGAAACAAAAATTATGGTGTTTTATTATTATTTCAACCTTGCGGGTTAGAGGGTTAAGTAATTGCAAGTTTTAAAACAAAACTCCGAAATTTACGAGTTTAAAACGTTGTTTTGCCTTTCTTGTATAATTTAAAAATTGTGAGTTATGACTTAAGTAAAATTAAGATAGCGATATTCAAGACTTAAATATTTTCAGTACTATATACTGACAGTACTAATGAAGCAATCACTCAAGGTGCAAAAATGAAATCAACCAACAAAATGAGTTGAACGCAGACACATCGATATAGACATCGCACTTTTGATAAATTACAATGATAAAAGAAATTCGAAAGTCATGTGCAACAACAATGATAAACCTGGAACATAATCCGAGGAGATATGCTGTCAATAACATTGTGTTAGCTTTTGTTACCTGGAACACTTTCAGTTTGACAGTAAACACAATGGAATGGAAAGAACAAATTGAATTATGATTGAGATGAATATGTCAAGCAAATTCATATCCAGGAAAATTGTGTGATTATTTCACCCAACGCTTAAGTTTCATATGTAGACAACATAGATTAAGTATCAATACAGAAAAAACCGTTTGGGTTCACATTATTACAAAAAAGGTTTGTGATAAAAAAGAGTTCACACATATTTTCATCACACTATGTTCTTAAATTTGTAATTTAGATTTTCTTCCATCTCAAATAATCATCTCTCTGCATGCATGCAAGTAACACTTTTACAGTTTCTGCGATTCTCGTTAGTGACAAATCAGTGAAAATTAATTTAAAATAAATTTCGCGAAATTTTCAATTTATACGCTACAATTGATATGTTTGAAATTGAATATTATTCTTAAGCCACGTGCAGATAATTTTATAGAAATCCGTTTTTTTCAAAAATAACCAACACTTATGAGACGTAAATTGAACATCTTGGAAATTGAATTATAAACGGAAGAAGAAGAAATGAGGAGACTTATTTCACCAGTTTCGCATGTTACTGAGATTTATAGCTTCCTGGCATTTAGTTAGTACGGTATTCCTTATGGAATGTCCTTGTTTACAATTCATCCCTGAGTCTTAATGATCTATGGTATATCAAGATATCAAAATCGTCCATTATATGGTATGTTACTTGCAATTTCAACATTTGTTTTCCTTATGACACACTAAATATGACAAACTTGTGTGGGTTCGCCAAATTAAACTTCATGGCAGCTCGCACATTCGTCTGAAACGTATTCATGCGTTTCATTTGCTTAAGAACTTACAAATTAATTATTCTTTTTCCATAAAACGAGCTTTCTAGTAGTAAAAATTCAATAAGTTCAGTGTGGAAACTTTTGCATTGTATTGTATATGAATATGAATCATTCAATCAATGCAAATCGAAAATTGGAAATGCTGTGCAACAAAATTCTACTGTAAGTATATATATAGAAATTTCTGGAATATTATTTTCAAAGCTATTTATTTTGAGCGGAAAAGAACAAAGGACTTCAAATTCTAATACTGCACGTGCATGAAAATAGAGAAGCACGTGATATATCGTGGCGTATACGCTACATTTCGCCTATGAACATTTAATTGAATTTTGTGCCGCACCATGATAATATGCGAAAAAATTCAAAAAGTTAATTGAATTTGGTATTAGATAATATGTGCATGAGTATGGGTACTTTTTTTTAAGTATGCATGGGAAAAACTTTACACTTATAAAAGAGTAGCGTTTGCTGCAACGTTACGGAATATAATTTTATTACTTATGAATAGTTGGCAGCTTTCATTGTAAAAAAGTAGTTGAAATTTTCAACATTTCAAGTGTGAGTTTCCAACTCTTCTGAGGAAAATACATTTTACTTTAAAAAATTTCTGCAGCCATTTGTTCACATTTTTGTTAAATGTGTTCGTTTTGTCTTTCTCCTTTTTAACTTGAGCCTAATGCAAACTCATCAATTTCGTTTTTAACACTTATTTCCTTGCCTTCCTGTTATCTTCATTATCAGTGACATATGTGTGTGAGTGTATATGAGTGGGTGTGTGTGTAAATGTGCTTGTTTTACCCCTTGTTTGCTTATTTATGATTATTTTTCCTGTTGCTTAAAAACTCATTTAGTAAATTGACATTTCCGTTGTTGTGGTTCTTCACTTTGTTTAGTTTTCAAATTAAATGATATGCTTAAGCCAGAGAGATGTGAGTCGTGAGCGTTTAAATTAAAATGTTGCAAAAATAAAATCAAAAGAGTTAAGCATACATTTAATGTTAATTCATAGAGACAGATACTTGCCACTCCTTGTGGTTAGTGTGCTGGATTGCTAAGTAGGGTGCCGAGTTCAATGCTCGGGATGGCCAAAAATGGAAAATAACATTTTTCTACACGACACCTCCTCTTGGCTGGTTAAAAAAAGCTTTTTACTTCGCTGTTCGAATTTGGCAAGAAACTCTCTTTTGTATACAACTCGCACAACACAAATGAATGCTCAAAAAATATATCGTACAAAATAATTCTAGTCTCTTGCAACTCCAGCAAATTTCCGACTGGGATACTTGCTTTCACAACCAAACAAAACTAACAAAGAAAAAAATCGACTACACTATTTCACACATAGAATAATGTTTTTGTAAGGCTTTTTGCGTTTCTTTTTTCTTTTCGCTTATTTTTCTATTTATCTGCACTTTTGTGGAAAGTAGTTTACATTCCTCGAGTGTCGGTTAACTACTTTCAACAGAATGCAGAAAATAGAAAAAAAAGAAGTACAAAAGAAATATTTGACGAGAAATGTGCAAACATATCTTTTATTGACATTCTTTGAGGTGACTCTATTCAATGTACTGAGATGTTCTTAGAATGCCACTGTTGTGATGGAGTGAAGTGTAGTGGCCAAAAGTTATGAATGATGTGATGATGCAGCTTCAATTTCAGTATACCAAAGTGTAGTGTAAATAAGATACCCAATCTGTTAACAGAACTATTTGCAAAAAAGCAAATAGAACGTTTCAACTTCTAAAACATGGTGATTAAGTACATATAACTATTTTTGTAATTTTTGCAAAGCGTTTCTTTCTCTTTACTTTTCTCGTTTTTGCAAGGCAAGCTTTAATTAATTTATATCTACAGTAGTTTGTTCAGTTGAAATAAGTTAATTTAAGTTTTCCCTGCCGCAGTTCTGCGGTATACGCGTAACATTTAATTTGATTGCTTTCATTACGTAAATAACTATACGAACTCATGTGGTAAAAGTAGCAAGTATATTTAAACACTTGAGAATATTTATATACCGACGTAGAAGGAAACTTCTCTCCAATATAGAAACTTATTAACGCATTTCCAATATCTAACTTAATTATGTTTAAACAAACTTGTGTATGTTTAAAATAAATAATATATCAAGGAAGGAAAAAACTTACGCAGATTGCTTAAAAACTTTTAAATATTATTTAATTCTATTGAGTTAAAATATAAATATTTAATAAACTTAAATCAATTTTATCACTTCAAAAACTTAAATTATTATACTTTGATTAATAATGATGAGGATATGGAAATGTTTTTAATTAATATCAAATATATTACTGTTTTTTTACCGTATGTTGCATTTCCCATTACTACCCTTTACCTTTACCTGATTTCAAAGGAAGAAATTTATTGAAATAATGTATGTGTTATGTAGGTGGAGTAGGTTGAGTTGCCATTTTTTTGCTGAATATTTTTATTTCAGATATTAATAAAAGCTGTCATCAATTCGAAAGAACTTTTGAGTGATTCCACGGGGAAATGTATGTATGTAATTCCAAAACCCACGAAACACAACTCAACTTAAAACTATTATCAACTGGTAATATACAGTAAAATATTTTAACTCATTTCCGCCCAGCGTTCTATATATAGGACAAATGCAAGTTGCCACAAAAAGTTTTCCAACCATTTTTTTAGTTTGTACTGTCTTATGTGGTTTCTCAACGAAAAAAACGGTAACGTGTAACTAGAACGGTGGGCATAAAACATTTTGCTAATGATCTGTTAAAGGAAGGCAAATAGTTGGTATGTGGAGAAAGTGATTTCACGTCCGACACCACCAGTGTTGCCAACTCAACGGGTTTCCCTTAGAACTAACGTTTTTTAAATGCTTTCAAGCTGCAAAAGTAAGTAAAAAAAAAACGCCGGCGAATTTGGCTTTTTACTTTGTTTAGGCATCGTTTTTCTGACTTTTCTTCTTAAATGTTTTACAAATGCATTTTTGTGTTTCTTATTTTTTTGTTATTGATAAGAATCGACAGTAAAAAGAAGAGACAATAAGAACCTGTTTCGATTATCAGGTACTAAAATTGTACCTCGAACTTATTAGTCAAAATTTAATATACATACAACAATAGCAAAGAAATTACTGCTGATTCTACTGCTGAAATGATGATAGATAATGAGGAAGAATGGATGGGCATAAGCTTTTAAAAAAACATTAGGGGTGTGTGTGAATTAAGCTATATTTAAACAAAGACTTATTTTCATTGGAATTTTAAATTAATTTTTCAATAAAAATATTCATGTTATTATCAATGAAACCAAAAATGAATTTAAAAATTATTCAAGTTTGTGGATATAACAGAACTAATAGGTGATTAAAATAATTAAATACCAATATAACGTTTCACAAAAATAACATAAATTTAGAGCACAAATTTTATTATTGCTTCATTAATTCATTTCAAAATAATCACGGATATAAGCATGTACAGTAACACAGGCGAAAAAAAAATTTATGTTTTTGCCCCCACGATTGATAAATTGGGTCATTGGGTCTAAGGCCATAAACCATTTTTCGATTGCACACAAAAGGGTTTTTATAGAGCATCAGAAAATTGAATATAATTGGTGTAATTCACTCTAGCCTTTACTAAGTACAAATAAGGGCTTGTTAGAAATGCCTTAATGAGATCTATCGATTGACGTAGTAACAAAAAGTTGGCCCTACAAAAACTGGTTTTTGTCGAAAAACTTTAAATTACTCAAATCATTCCGCATTTGAATCCATTCAAAACTATTTTATACATATTTACATGAACATCAAAAATGACGTCGTGTAGTTTCAGTAATTTTCATGCCGAATGAATGAAATAAATATTTTGTAGCGTTTAATTTATTCAAGCATAAATTTTGGCTTTTCAATGATTTACATATTGATGAATTTAATTTTCTAAAATGCACTACACCTACATGTTTCAAAGGGACTTAAATAAAATCAATTTAAAATCATTGAAACGTTAAACTGGCAGAAAATATTCAATTAAATATCAATTTAATTTCATTAACACAAATTATAGGTATGCACTACATATTTATATTTCTGGAAATGATAGTTTTTTGGAAATTATTCGTGTGTGCGAACAAAATTTTCATCAGATTTTCAATAGCAAATAGCAAAAACTTTACAAATGATTCCACGAAAAAAGGACCAATATTTTCTTCGTTTAAGCTACTTTAACTAATAATTTCATTAAAACATCAATTCAAATCAATAGTTTAAGTTTTCAATTTTTTTTTATATTGATATAAAATGTTATATTGCTGCCTTTCTGGGTTAACTGCTGAATTGCATTTAACATATGCAGCTCGAAATTGCACATACACAATAATAAAGTTGCTTATTCAGTAAACATCACCTCACTTCTTCTCTCTCTCTCTCTCTCCCTCTCTCTTTGCCTTTTCCCCTCATATTTTGTAATTTAATTTTTTTAACCATTTTTTTACTATGAGTGTATCGACAACAAGTATCTGGAATGACACAAAAGAAAAAGCGGGAAGCATTTCCATGCAAACCACATACACACACACACACAAATATTTTTAAAAAATGTAGAAAAAAATAGTGAAGAAAAACATCGGCAGTAGCGAAAAATAAGCAACAGACTTTCATTGCCAGCCAACATATAACAGTAAACATTTAGTGTTGCCAACCATGCGAACACATTTACTTAATACAACTTTATTGGTATCAACATGCATAGTTCATGTGGACAACAGCTTGCAACAACAGCGCAGCAGCAGCAACAGCAGAACAGTAACAACAATTTGCATGTTTATTTACGTCGCTGTATACATTTAAATTCGTTAGCATAAAACTGTATGTAAATGTAGTAAGGAAACAGAAAAATAAAAATGGAACTTTATTACTTTATGCTAATAGTTTTTTTTTTTTTTTTTTTTTTTTGTTTAACGAGGAGTAAAAGCATTAAAAGCCAAAAGTCAGTGCGGGACTTTCACCCGCCAAACATCTCCTCTCGTCCGACGGAAAGCTCCTCCCGGAACCACCGTTAGGTATTTCGTCGGGAGGCCGTCTGAGCATTTCTGCTCAATCGTCAGTAATTATTTTGGTCGGTCAAGTTTGTTACCGTCCACGCTGCATATATCTGTTACGCTCAATTAATCGAAGCGTTTTCATCACTTTGGCTGCTGCTGCTTGAACAGATTGCCACTTCTGAGGTGTATCGCACATATGGGGCACCATGTTCGTTGTTGTTGGGGCTTCGCCGAATGCTTCAGTGATTTCAGCTCTCTCCTTAGTGAAGCGGGGACAGTGTAAAATGACATGTCGAGCGTCTTCAATTTCGTAGGGGCAGTTAGGGCAAAACGGATCGTCCTCGTGTTTAAAGCGATGGAGATATTGCTTAAAACATCCATGCCCACTCAGTAGCTGCGTCAGATAGAAGTCGACTTCTCCATGCTTGCGGTCTACCCATCTATCGAGAAAAGGAATCAAGGAAAACGTCCATCTCCCCTTCTCAGATCTTTCCCACTTTTGCTGCCATTCATGCATACTGCGTCTTCTCTCATCTATTTTCGATGCTCCTGGACCCATTGTGTACATGCGCTGGAGTTCGCGCGCCAATAAATCTATTGGTAGCATACCCGCAATAACCAATATCGCGTCATCAGACACTGTACGAAAGCCGCTGGCCACTCGAAGTGCACTCAGACGATATGTCGCCCGGATGCCCGACATGTATGTGGCCTTATACGTTGCGTCAACCCAAATCGGAGCAGCGTAGAGAACGATGGAATAGTCTGTGCTTAAGTATGTGTGTACACAAATAAATACACAAACAAAATTCAAATTTAATACATATGTATAAAGTTTAATTTTTCTATGTGGTAAAAATGGCAATCTGCGATTTAAAAACCTTTAATGATTTATACAAGAAATTAATAAAAAGCACTAAAAATGGATAAATGTGTAAAAATTCATATTTGTATAATATAAGTGAATGGTATCGCTACTCTGTACACCAATCCATTTCATTTGCAAATGAATGATAGTAAATTTAATTACTGACATACAAAATGCAATTTAACATCAGATAAATATGGTAATTTACAACATTTTGCAATTGATATTGTATTATGTACTTATGTATGTGTATGGTTACACCCGCTGAAGTCGATAAAAGTACACATTACAATAAATTAATTATACGTCATGTGTGCCAAATGAACACCCACATTAATATTAAATACCTATCAGATCTTCGGATGTGATTCTCTGGTTTAATTTATTAAGTTTCTTCGTTGAAAACAAATTATCAAAGAAAAGAAATTCTGACCTTTAAATAAAATTTTGAGAAACCGTGCAACTACTTTGAAAACGTGACATGATTGGGCTATAGAATTTTATGTTGCTTTCGCCGTGACTTTTAAAATTAAAGAAGTTTTAGAATATTTAATAAAAAAAAAATAACAAACGTCAAAAAGAGACCATACTTTTTTGGTATCGAATGATTTATGTGTGTTGCTTGTACGCACTCAAATGTTGCAAACAAAACTTACTCGATTGCAATTGCCAACAAATCAAACATTTTTAACCAAAAGTTATTTCTTCTTCTATGCTTCTATGCTGCCGGAACTTTTGATAAGGGAACAAACAAATCAGAAGCAAAAAAAAAAAAAAAAAACAATAAGATAAATAAAATTGGAACGAGAGAGGAAGAAAAGCAAAATGATTGCAACTACACGTTCGTAAGCACACATATACTCATACAAACACTCCAGCGCATATAAACAGATAAACATTGTATTTCTATTTTAGAGTTACATAGAGTTGAAACTTGAAATTTTGTATTGTTGAAAACATGTAAAAATACAATTTTTTATTAAAAACCTTTTCACTTACGTTGCTGTTTTTGACATTTTCTATAAAAAATATTGATGATGTTTTAATTCTCTTTCTCTTCATTTTCCTTGTACTTTCAGATAAAAATTACAACAAAATGGAAAGCATTCAAGTCAATTTGCTGAAAATCTCGTAACTCAGTTACTTTTTTTTGGTTTGGAAAATGTTTGTGTGAGAAGTCAATTTAAACGTGCATTCATTCAAGCTAAAAAACGCTGCATAAATTCGAAAAATTCTATCATTCCCAATTCTTGCAGCCCCTTTTAAAAAGTTTGTGGAAAAAGCCATTTGTATGTTGTTTGTACTGACTCTATGACGTTGTGATATCAGGAGAATACTAATGCAATTGTTACATGGCAAACAAAAAATCACCATAAAGCACTGGAACAAGAACAGCCACACGAATAACAGCAAAAACTACGACAGCAAGAGCGAGTATATGTAACTGCAAATGAAATTGCACTAGTTTGCATATAAATACACACGCACACACATTCAGTGATATGCTAATGAATGTGCATGTGTAACTGCTATTCCTGGAATGTAAAATATTTGAGGTAACTAAAAAGCAGCACTAGTGCAAAGTAACGAATAATCATACAGTTAGATAGGTTAAAAATGTCAATAGATAGCAGGAGGAAAAATAGTTTACACTTCAGCAATTCTACAATATCTCACTGTCACAGACCACAATCGTTGAGGGCTGCGCTGATACTTATATATCGTTGAAGTACTCAAAGCTGAAGAGCATGTAGCTTATTTTCAAGACTAATTCTTCAAAGTATGCTAAGGAAAACCTTAAATATGGGCAGATCAATTTGATTAATATCTAATTCAAATCAAACAACTAAAATTACGAAGACACTGAGAACTTGAGGCGACTTTTTTACTATAGTGTATAAGCATTGATTTTCAAATTAAGAAAGAAAAGAACGTAACGACTTAATTGTAGATAAAAAATGTATCGTGTTTGAAATTTTCCTCTCTACTGATTGCCAAAACGAAAAAAACCGAATACTTTGCAAACTGAAATGTTAAGATCAAGCTTAACTTTTAAATTTAATGCTTTCCTCTTATTTTTGCAGTGATACTAAAAAAACAAAATAAACTAAAAATAAACAACGAAAACTTAAACGAATTTGCCAATATACAAACACGCAACAGTTTTCCTAAATATACTTTTAGACTTCAGTACTTTCTTAACACTCACCTCCCCTTCTTACAAAAGGAAAAAAACAACAACAACATAATGCAGAATTTATTGTTATATGATACGGCAGCTACGTCTTTATACCATCAGAGTAGCAGTAGTGGTTTAGTTGATGCTGGTAGCAGCTTTAGTTCCTCAACTAACTATATTACAGCAGCTAATACCACTGCAACGATACCGGCGCCACTGAATGACACATTAGCACTGTGGGAGTTGACATCAGCCGTGGCTGCAGCTGCAATGACCACCATAACAACAACAGTGACAGCAAGAACTGCCGCCATACCAGATGAAGGGGGAGGTGTCGGTGGTGTTGGCACACTCGAGAATCTTCTATTAAATATCAGCAATAGCACACTGGATGACTTTGCTGTCACTGAGACACCATATGTACCATATGTAATGCGCCCGGAAACTTACATCGTTCCAGTGCTGTTCGCCTTCATATTTATTGTGGGTGTGTTAGGCAACGGAACACTGATTGTGGTCTTTTTGGGAGTACGACAAATGCGAAATGTCCCAAACACGTAAGTAAATAATACATGGTCGTATATTCAAGCTATTTTATTAGGCTTGTTTATGTCTTACAACGTACGTTACATTTTCCTTTTAAAATTGCTTTTAAAACTTGGTTAACGTGTCAACGTTGACTTTCTTAGAGTATGAATTAAATTTAAATCAATTAAGATCGGTTAATGAAGTGCGCACCATCAAAACAACAAAAGCATTTCCTAATTCCTAATTTCCCGCAGCAGTTTATCATTAGGCACACATTTTGAGTGACGTCATTATTTGCGTTACGTGTCGCAATTAAGATACGCCAAATTAAATTTCATATAAACACGCATGCACGCAAACACTCACACGTGCACACATATTTCATCTGCTTTTTTGCTTTCCCAATTCCACAAATTACACAATTTCATAGACAATTTAACTAGTGTTTAGAAATTTCCTTTAACAATTTCCCAAAATGTAAACATCGGCAGTTTGATTTATTTGCATATGTTTGCTGCTGGCTGCAGGCATGTCGCTGATAATTTATTGTATAATTAAATTTCCTATTTAATCCAATTATATTTCGTGCCAACACAGATTTAGATTTAAATGCTTATAGCCAGGTACTCATATGTGTTTTTACTTTGTATGTGTAGATTAGCACAAGTTGTTAGACATTAAAATATAATCCAACGATTTGTCTCAGTATAGCGTGCCAAGCCCAAATTAATGACCTTTTTCCCTGGAGAGATACTTAAAAACAGGAGAGTGGAATATCGAAAACAGCAGTAGCCGCCAGTTAGTTTTTCCAGTAGTTGTTTTCATAATTTTATTGAATTAGAAACATTTGTTTGACCGCAGTAAAAATCTGAAATAGTCTTTTATAAAGCATGACTCAATTCCAATCAAGTCCATTAAATTGAATTGAATCCAAGTATGAAACAATTTGGATTTGTTTACGGCATAACCCAATTTAAAGCTAATTATAAACAGTTTAAACTAGAAAGCAAATTTTTAACAAAAATCCGAATCTAAACGGCGAAGTACGGCAAAATAAGTCTATCATTTCAAAGGGGAAATTAGTATTTTTGAAAGCAGTAGATTACATTTTAACGGTAGCAATAAAAAATCTTACCTAAACGATTATTTTTTCATAATTTGTCGTATAGTATCAAAAAATAACTATAAAACATAATGCAACACAATTCAAAACCAATCAGAAATTCATCATTTAGCACATATAATTCAAAATTCTCGATTGTTGCTCTTTATAACAATATTTTTATTTTATATAGAAAACGGTTCATTTCAAGCAGCCAACTTAACATTCTCCTTAAATAAAATATTCACGAATAATACGAGTACATAGCATGCATGTCGTATGAGTGATATCTGATATATATATAACAAATATCCTTTTTGACTTGCAATTTGCCAAAGTGTGATGGCTACAAAAGATTTTTTTCCTTTCAAAGAATACACTTAAAACCCCATATGTATTCATAATACAAATAAATCATTTTCAAATTTGCAAATGTTTTTCTTCCCATTTTTTTTGTTTGCAAATTATATTATTTTTAACTTTGACTTTACTACCGCATATCCTGCAGCAATGCAATGCAAAATAAATTACATTTTTATATTAAAAGGCGATTCCGATCAATGCTGATAAGCTATAAAGGATACTCGCCGTTGTCGTAGTTTTGTGCTCATCCAACTTGCAAGCTCACTACATATATTATATTGCACATTGAGCCACACAAAAGGGCATTCGAGAGAGACAGCGAACGAGTGAGAGAAAGTGTGATTTCAGTATACTCTTATGTATATAAGTTCAAATATGTGTTTGCTTTTATTACATTGAACAGAATTCGAAACCAAAGTGCAATTTTGCAATTTTCTAGCATTTTAACTATATTTTACATTTGAATTTGATTATTTGACATTTATGCGTTGAGTTTCGTGTTTGTGTGTGTGGAAAATTAGATTGAATAAGCTAAGGATATTTGCCAAAAGAGAAACGAAAACTAAATTAATGAAAAAATACAAAGTATTGAACCCATTAGAGTACTACTATAGAAACAGAGGAATTATATTATATCACTTGTATCATCTAAACACAATTAAATGCTACAAAATTTCACAACTTGATTTTCGCAGAAATATGTGCAACTTTTTCGTTACATCTTTTTTTGTTGACATTTTGTTGTAGATTTAGTTTGTGTCATGCTTTGCACTACCAAATCTTTTATAGCTCAAAGTAACAATTGCATGTAATTCTTCAACGACTTCTCTAATGTAGATTTTATTATACTACTCGTACATAGAAGCGACGTTGAAAATCGTTTAGTCGTTCAGAAGATAATAAAATATTAAAAGTTTGTCCAGCAATATCTTGGTCTTTATAAAAAGAAGTAGAGAATAGAAGACAAATAAGATTTGCTTTAATATTAATTTAAGTTAAAAATTTTTTTTTTTTTTTCATCTGAACTTAAAGAATAAAAAATTTATTATAAAATTTTATAAATACATTAATTTTAGCCTAAAGAAATAATTAAAGTTCTTCGAAAATTGTTATAAATTTATTGTTCTCTTCTCGTTGAGGCTTGAGAATTATATAAAAACAAAATTCTGTTGACATCCACAATAATATAAAAAAAAAAAACAGCAATTCATACAATTTTGTTGGGATGTTTTCGCGCGTACTTTTGAACTTCTTGATACAAGAACAGCAACCATAATATAAACATCAAGTTTCATTAATCTTCTCAACTATTTGTGTTGATAGTAAGCATTTGAATGATAGTTCAAAGGCAAAGTAGAGAGAAAGAGAGAGAGAGTGTAAAAATAATGCAAAAAACATTCGAAGTATTTTTGTGTACTAAAACTGAAACGAAATCAATTGAGTTCCTTTTTATAGCTTAAGGGCACATATCTTTCTTTATGACATTTATTTTAGCAGATAATTAGGTCAAATTTTCACTCACAGGAATCTGCTCCTTCGGCATTTTATTCATTAATGCATTCAGACACTCGCCAATGCTATCTTTATTATACATAAATATTTAACCGTACAGTTTCCAAATTTTTGGTTGACCTAAAAAAATTTGAAGAGTTTAATATTGGTGTAAAAAGCACGAACTCGCTCTCTAAAAACTAATTTAGAGGGCGTGGTTTTATAAAGCGAGAAAGGTTAAATGTCTAGAAGTACTTGTTGGTGAACGAGTTTCTAGAAGTACTTTTTGGTGAACGAGTTTTTATCAGATATTTTAAATATTTGACCAAATCAACTTATAAAAGGTCGAACGAACTGAACGACTGAATTTTTAACAGAATGTTCCTATAGTTGTTTGGCATAAAATATAATATATGGGGGTGGGATTGTTTGATTGGGCGTGGCTTCTTTCATACAAACAAAATACTTATTACCTTATTCACGGAACAACTAATAAATTTTGTTAAAGAATGTAGGGTTTTAATCACAATTACTGGACAAAAAGGCGGCGAAATTGGTCGGTTGGGCGTGTTACCTCTCCATTAAGGTGAAAACGTGTTTCCTTGGGCCTCATTCTCAATATAAACGTGAAATTTGGTACGTAGGCAATTATTGTCAATACAAATTAACTGATAGTATTTTCTAATTTGTTACTTTGTCCAAAATCAATGAAAGTAACAAAATCACAAAAAAAATATGACAAACTAGATCTATATAACACTAGTTTACACGAAAATTAACCAGAAGAAAATAGAGGTTTTTAGACTAACTGTGAGTCGCTGAAAAATAAAATGACACTCATGTATTTTTGCAAAGAAGCGTTTTCGAGGAATTTCCAAAAAAAAGGTGATTTTTTGCTCTCACTTTAATTACTGGTGTAAATCCTGATAGTAGGTGATCCAATTGACATAATCTGTGAAGCATTCGAAAGGTATGTTCATTTTCTTCCCGACAATGTACTGTTTGTGTCAATCAGATTAGGTCGTTAATGTTATTCGAACATTTGTCGGGAACCATAGCAAAGACGATTAAAAAAGTTTGTGTTAAAGTCGTTGTATCAATAGTAGTAACCTGGGCAACGCATTTGTATATTTTTTATTCTTAACATTTGTAAAACGCATTACAAGTCATATCTGTTGTATTTTTATTAAACTTGGGAAATTCCCTAAACCATATGATAAAATGTAACAAAAGAAAACTGTTGCTTTGATGAGGCCATCAAGAGGTACGCTTGGCGACTAAATGGTTAAATGTGAAAATAGCACAATATACTATTGCCAAATCATTATATGAACTATATTGCAAAAAGTAATAGATTTGGGCGCTTGAATCTTACAGTAATTTTTCATTAAAGTGTCTATCGAATTTAATTTTGATGCATTTCCTTCTTAAAGTTACATAGTAAATCTTAAATCTTAAATCGCCTTCTTATCACAAAGCAATAATGTAATTATGTGAAATTTGTTGTGTTTTCGTTAGACCCAAATCCCATTTCAGCTGCAAAATGCTTAAGCTTTAAAACGAATAACTATGTTACTGGCCCTTATTCTACGGCCGAGTAGAAAAGCAGTAATGATATTTTCTTTAGAAAAGAATCATAAGGAGAAACATTTGGAAAAAAGTTGAAACACATTTTCAGTTTAGAAATTTGCCAATTTTATGACATTGTGTGGTTGATTGTTATATTGCATGATATTTTTATGATAGTTTTCTTTGAAGTTTCTTGTTGACGCGATATCATTTCGTTTTCGTTAGCTTTGCTGCAACTGCAATTTATCAATAAAATAGTTTTTCTTCTATTTGTATGATTAATTCGACGAATCAGCAATGTGCTGAAAACATTTTCATTCATTTAGAATCAGTTTTCATTGCTTCAAGTACTCGTGCAATTTGTAAGCGTTCAAATGTACCATAAGCAATGAAAGATTTATGAAGAACGATTTGTAACTGTATGTAATACAATTGATATGGATTGTGTTCAAATAGCAAAAGCATATATAAAGGACATAAACAATTCAATAAATTTACTTTAAAATGTCAAGTGGTGAATAGTTGAATTTATCTTCTTTTTTTAAGATTAATATTTTTTAACCATTTATCATTTTTTTTATATTTTGTTATAATTTATAAAGTTCACATTTTGTTGCTAGTTGAATTCATTAAAAATAAATGAAACTTCAATGATGTCTGAAGTTGTTTATAAATTTATGAATAAATAAGAAACCAATTGAATGTAGTATTAAGAACAACGTTACTAATTTAAATTGAGAAAAATTGTTTCATTGCAGCTACATACTTTCATTGGCCCTCGCTGACCTTCTCGTTATATTCACCACTGTGCCACTAACATCCACAGTCTATACAGTGGATTCATGGCCGTGGGGCAGTTTTCTGTGTACGCTTTCGGAATTTATTAAAGATGTATCCATAGGAGTTTCAGTTTTTACACTAACAGCATTATCAGGAGACCGTTATTTTGCAATTGTGGATCCATTGAGGAAATTTCATGCACACGGTAAGAGAAAATGAACAGCAACAGGAGTGTGAAAGGGTATTTAAGATTGTAACTAATGTACAACTTTTGAACAGGTGGCGGTAAACGTGCTACACGCATGACTATTGCCATTGCTGTCTCAATATGGCTGTTGGCGATTTTATGCGGCTTGCCAGCATTAATTGGTACAAACATCAAGGTACTATAGAGTGAAAAAACTTAGAATAAAAATATTTATTGTTATTTGTTCTTTTTACTTTTCTTTTTATAGAAAATCGAAATTAATAGCAACAAATCCTTTTTTCTGTGTTATCCTTTCCCCGAACAATGGGGTGAGGAGTACGCTAAAACAATGGTCATGCTGCGTTTTCTAGTCTATTATGCCATTCCTCTAATTATAATTGGAGCATTTTATGTTTTAATAGCGCGTCATCTTATGTACTCGGCAAATGTTCCTGGTGAAATGCAAGGCGCAGTAAGACAGGTAAACTTTATAAATAATCAAAATAATAGGAACCTGGTGCCATCATTAATCATACATAAATACCTAAAAAGAATAGGATACATATAAAAACAGAAACTACCACCGACAATTTGTTTATTACAGTTTTTTTTTTTTTTTTTTTTAGTAGAGTGTCATTTTGAGTGTTGATTAATATATTCTCTCGAAAATTAGAAGTGAACCCAAAAAACATTCAGAGGTTTTTGCTTTCTTTTTTTTTTTGTTCTTGGCTTTTTGTTTATTTTGCTCTTTTTTATAACAAAATGGTATGTTAATTAAGAAAATATTGTACAGATTATTTTGATTGCTGGCAGCTCCAGATATGCTTGTGTGTGTTTGTGTTTAACTTGTTTGTGTGGCTGGCAAAAAGGTCCAACCAAACTTTGCGGAAGTAAAAGCTGACCTTAATCAGTTCATTGAAATTGTTGCATGCAAATTGCTCACACAAAAAGTTATATCCTCCTTAACTTTAACTTAAGTTTAATGTTTGAGTTAACTGAATTGAAAAAAATCTTACAAAATTGATCAATTTATTATGTAGGTACATTTTGAGGTTTGAGTATTAAGTTAATTTAGAATTAAAATAAACTTGGGAAATTGCATATTAAGAATTATGAAAGAATGAAGATTATCTAAAGGATAATAAAGTGAATGAAATAAAATAAATAAATAGCTCTACAATTTGTTTTTTTTTTTTTTTTTGCCATGCTGAACTATTATAAAATTGCTGTTTAAGATCTGGTTATAGGGCATCGATTTTTTCCGGCACCGGTTGTGGCACACTTGATTTTACTCTAAGCAAGTGTCCAATTATCATTTATATGTTTGATTATTGCCATTTAAATATAATATTCTGACATCGCCGGAGAGTCGAGCGCCATTGAAAGACAAATTACATAATTGAGCTACAGCATCTACCACTACTACTGTTATGGAGGCCGAGTGTTTCAAATTCATTCATATTGTGGAAGGGGGATACAGTTTTATGCCGATTGCGAACGGCGAAGAAAAACAAATTTTATTTCCGGCAGTTTTTACTTTTGGAGCTTTGCGATTGCCGGCCAAGAGGTGGTGCAGTGTAGAATAATTTTTATTTTCTATTTTTGATTTTTGAGCGTACCGAGATTTGAACCCGGGCACCACACAAACACGGAAAAATCAACAGCAGCACCTTCAGCAGAACTCGCCAAAACACAACAACGAAAAGGAGAGTCTTTATCATCTACTGCCTCCGAGACTATGACTTTAACGGAGATGCCACAGAAATTTGCCAGCGTCAAGAGTGGGCCAATGCACCAATATACGGTCCAGTATTTTTACGTGCAAACACTATGCGTCCGAGTATGATGAAGAAATGGAGGAAAATAATAAATAATTTACAGAACAAAATTTGAAATCTATTGTAATTATTTCCGTTTTGAGTTTTGGCCAAACATTCACTTTCAGAAAATTGGTTCAAATCTTCTTTGCTTTTTGTTAATGGAATACGAACGAGCCATTTCCCACAACCAGGGACTATCCCCTACTGATAACAATATACATATCTTTTGTTTTTACCACTCTCAACGACTTATGAAGGCTTAAGTTAGGTTAAGAGACTGTCCAGGGGCAAAGTTAGGCCAGACCGGCCTATTGTGATACCACAGCTTAACGCCGGTTTTGCTAATGCAAAGTTTTATTTTTGCCATAGTGCTCCACCCACTAGACTATCGAGGTAGTCTATGGAGGCTTAAGGCATCTGAAAATTGTAATCGCGACATAAGTAATACATTTTTTGCCGGCTGAGCTGGTTTATTAAGGACTCTCAAACTTGCTTAGATACATAGAGATTTTAGATTAGTTAGAAAAAATGAGCTAAAAATAAAGCACATGCATTGTTAAGAACCTCCATTTTCTTAACAACAAATACGTAAATAATTTTTTCGTTTCATTTATTTCTCCTTCTCTCTCGATTTTTCCGCTAGGTACGAGCTAGACGCAAAGTTGCCGTTACCGTTTTAGCCTTTGTGGTAATATTTGGTATATGCTTTTTGCCATATCATGTTTTTATGCTATGGTTTTACTATTGGTAAGTCCGCACCTATGTAGCTTAAATTGAATCTAAATATCTTAAGGATATTGAATATTTTTTATGTACAAGTATTTCTTTGTACATATTTTTGTTATTGAAATTTATTGGTTTTTTTTCAGGCCGACTGCACAAGAAGACTACAATTCTTTCTGGCATGTGTTACGCATCTTAGGCTTCTGCCTATCATTTGCCAATAGCTGCGCAAATCCGGTGGCATTGTATTTTGTTAGCGGCGCATTTCGCAAGCACTTCAATAGGTATTTGTTTATTCACTACAATCCAGATGCATGACAAAAACTTGAACTTAAAATTTCGAACAAAAACATATTGAAGTAAAATATATAAAAAAAAGAAAAAAAGACAAAGAAGAAACGTCAAACAAATTTAAAAATACATAAAGTTCGAATTTTTTATGATATGCATGTACAATAGTGAAGGCTCTAACAACCAGGCCTACTGCTTTAAATGTTCTTTAAAATGCAAAAGCAAATCATTCTGTGAAAAATACATGATAGAAAATGTAATACTTAGTTTTAACATCAAAGTGGATATGAGAAATTGAAAATAAATTTAAAACAAAGTATCTTTTGATATGTGTGCTTAAGAAATTTTTACACAAATGCATGTTTATGCACAAACACATACTCACCCAGATACACGCACACATATGCTTATGCTATACGACTGATTAGTTAATCACAAGAAAAAAAAACATATTTTTGTCTACGTTTGCACTTTGTTTTTCTATTTTCTTTTCCTTTCTCTCTGTGCACATTTCACGACTTTTTTTTCTCCAGATACTTGTTTTGTCAAGCCTCCGGCGTCCGACATAAGAAACATCGCAACGATACCCTTTGCATGCATCGCGATACATCGCTAACCAGCACCGCATCTAAACGTTATTATTCACGACGTTCTTATCATCATCAGAGCACAATAAGAAGGTGAGTAGTGTGGCAAAGAGAGCTAAACTGAGCTGAGGGGTATTGAAAAATCGAAAATTGTAGACGGGGAGGTACGATGGAGTAGAATGGGCCGCCCAGGCTAGATTAAGCTTACATTTTTAGAGATATATAAAAACTAATGTTCGTTTGTGCAAGGCTTAATTGGCTCGGAAAACGGGGTGTGGCACCTCATAATCTAAATTTTCATTATAAAATATCTCAAGAACCTAAGCTGTTAGGCTGTCAGTCAGTCACTTAAGAGAACCAACGCGTACATAACCAAGCAACCAGTACTGAAGTTATTATGGATTTTGAGATCTTAATATCAAGTGGGCGTGGTCAAACAACCCTAATGCTTTTTTAAGTATATCTCCGAAACCGTTTACAGTACTGAGATTTAGTACAAAAACGGTGGTTGACAATGCATTGCTGCAGAACAGCAATGCAATGCAATGTTGCCAACAGCATTCAGTGGCAAAAATATGGGTAGCCCTGGATTAGTGGTTGTGACATCTTCCGCGCAACTACATTTTTTAATACGGTAAATATCCTGCAGTCATATGCAGTATATGACAACTTGGATTTATTTTTTATTGTCCAAACTTTACCAGGTTCAATTCTGAATGGGTCCACGAAGAGGACTAATCTAAATACTTTCAAGATAACCATCCATTAAATAGTTTCGGAATCGGCAGGGTGAAACGCTTCTGAAGCACTAGTCAAATATTTCGAAGTACGAAATTGATGCGCAACTCACAGAATAAAGGTTGAGTTCAGGCTGGCGTAAGTCGAATAGTGCGAAGAATATAACCCAGTTTTTCTTTTTTTAGTTTTTGCCGAACTTTTTGTGACCCTAGCAATTATAATGCATTATAATCTGCTCTAAGTGATTAATTTCCCTCAAAGAAGTTGGTAGGTGAGTTTGGGAAACTAAAAATCTATC
Organism: Toxonevra muliebris; assembly: GCA_963691655.1. Lineage (NCBI taxonomy): Eukaryota > Metazoa > Arthropoda > Insecta > Diptera > Pallopteridae > Toxonevra > Toxonevra muliebris. Next base: position 90,935,475 of record OY829328.1, read on the forward strand.
AATTTGAAAGTATGTTAGCATTTAGGTTTTCCTCCCCGACTCCCGCATATAAATACAATTTTCGTCTCTTTCGATATTTCTCTTTCAATAAATCATGCTTTAGTAAACATTTCTTACATTACATAATTATTTTACGTGTCACAAAAATCGCTATAACTAAAGTCGCTTACAAGAAACTTCAATTACAATGCTTCCGAATGGAAATCATAATGGTGGTGGTAATATCACCGATGCCACTGATGTCGCGGCATTGGCAAGTGATTATGAAAATCAACTCGCGCACGATGAACGCGATGAGCAACAGCAACAACAACAACAGAAACAACGACAACAATATCAGATGATGTGAAAGATGAGCAACAATTGTTGCTGCAATAACAATCATTGTGATGTTTTCGAAATGACAGCAGCAACAACAAACACTATGATGACCAATAACCAAAGAGGAGCAACCGCAACAATTGCAGTTGAAATGTATGCCAACAACAAAAATAGCAACAGCAGAAGACGCATACATTTTCAAGATGCATGCAGCACGAACATTTAAAACAACAAATTTTTGAAAGGAAATGCAGGAAAAATAAATTAAGTAAAAACCAATACAAAAATTTTAGATAAATTAAGCGTTAAAATTAATAAAAAAAAAATATTGGGCGTGTTCAATTCGCACTCTTTTTCAAAACTTTAAATCGTTTACACTCAAATTTGTATAGAAGCACAATCTTTTTAGTAATATTTTGTTATTGTACTCTATACAAGTCCATAAGTGAATAAACGAGTTCAAGCAGCAAAGTGTGGTGAATCGAAAGCGTGTATTGTTACAAATGTTTTTGCATATTTTGCAAGTAACAAAAATAATAAACACAAAAACAAAGTTTTAAACTAAAGTAGCACAATGTAATTAAATAAGTAAGCTCGATGAAAATTTTCTTCACTAGAAACCGGATTACTTAATATTCATGTTTTCTAACAATTTTTCATGTGTGTATTTGTTTTTAACTCAGATCTCTTTGTATTTTTGTGTGCAATTTCGTATTGTAAATATTTATAAAATACTTGCTTGTCTCTATTCAATTTTTGGATTCATACAAAAAGTGAAAACTTGAATGCATTTATTTTATATTTTGTTTTGTGCTCTCGCCCCTTTTCTCCCTCACTAATCTTAAGCTGTGAATGTTTTGTCTTTAGTTTTAAGATAAAATACATAAAAACAAAGGTATTTTAAAGTTATAATTTTTGTAATTGAGCTTCCGGAATTTTACGTACACATTGCGAGAGTATTAGAAAATATTTGATGTCCGCAACTTATAAAAACACATTTTAATGTAAAAATAAAATATGTTTAAAACATGTAAATTTAGTATATATCTTTGGAATTGAATTTCCAGTTGAGAGGTAAGTATTATAAATTGGGTTTGGCGTATTGCGGGCTTTAATGGAGTGTAAATTAGCATTAAGTAAGAATTGGAATAATTGCATATTTCGGAAGGATCCTGGTCTTTGTTCTTTTAGGCGCTTTCTCCAATTTTAAAAATCTTCTTATTATCACTTCTTTTATACTGCACATATTTTCTTGAGTACAGATACTTCAAAAAAATGAAACGAAAAATTCTTTAAAGCAAATCTGCACATTACTAAAACCAATATTCAATCCATTTTTTTGCAGGCAATGCTACCAAAAATAAATTATAATAACTTTATTAATAACACAAAATTCTTTCGATGTTATTTTGTCTTTATACAAAACGTGCTTAAAAAATACTGGGGCATGTGTCATGCCGCAAATGTCACTGGTGGAAATAGACTCATTTATCTACCAAATTGTCAACTTGTATAGCATCAACATTCAGCACAGCAGCATCACAATGACGGAAATTGCCCATATTTTTCTTTACCATAAATTTCGCAACCTTTATATGAGCCGGAAAAAAAGGTGATTCGGATAGCCGCTGCCAGAACAGCGGAAATACTGCAACGAAAAATCACGTAAATGAAAATTTCATGAAACTTATGACATTTACTTCGTTTCATTTCATTTCATCAACATGGGCGTCATCATTGTCATCAACTTGAAAATGAAAGGGGAGGGAAGGGAATCAAATCAAATGAAGTGCAAAGGACTTAACCACAAGGCAGCAAATGTAGAAGAAATAGCAGAGTGAAATTGAAAATTCCATTGTCATTTCATGATTGTTTGTTTGTTTTATCACAGCACACACAATAAACGACGAAGACGACGATAATTTATATAAGGTGAAATTTTTAAAACCAATTTTCGAATTCATTCACAAGGGAAAACAAATCTGAATTAATCACACAAATAAACTTGAAAAGGAGAAGCGTCATCTTCAATTTACGCCTTAACCACAAATACATCATTATTCTCAATAACTGAATGCCGTCTATCGATTCAATGAATATCCTTTAACTATTTGAATCTACTGATATATTTGACAAGAATTTCTTTCAATATTATAAACAATCCGTAATCGGTTTCCGGATACATTACTGGTAATATAAAGAGTAATATGTCACTATTGTTGAATTAAATTACAGTTTAACCAATATTTAATAACTAACTCTTAGGGAATCAACTGTAGGATGCATTACTTTCGATCTTACTGGTAATCTAAAGTGTAGTGCCTTATTTTTATTAACTGTAACCATTCCATAATCAACTTTTTATGACTTTTGTGTCATCTAAGGTACAGGTCATTATAACTGCAGACGACTCTCGGTTACCTTAAGAAAGATTCAGGCGACAAGTTACCTCTACTCAACCGCTCCCTTGTGTATGATTTTGTGTAAATGTAATTGACACTTTCGCACAAAATTGACACTTTTTACGTCACCAATTGGTATTGTTTGTTTTATTTTTGTATAGGATTATATTTATTTTTGGTTTATAAATATACAAAAAAAAAAAATCACTGTCGAAATTATTTGTAAGCTTTAAATTTGATTTTGTCTTTTTGCGACTGACTTTTTCGTTTTATTTGCATTTCATACACACATTCACTCAAATCTTAGGAGAAATTTTGTGATTTTTATTGTTGTTACTCTTGTCAGAAAAGTAATGAAAACGAATTGAAAAAGTTTTTTTTTTTTGTTGGTATTGCCTAAGTCTATTGATTACACAGAACACCAAATTAGAATTTGTTGATTTCCGCGCTGCTGAATTGATGATTTTTTGAAAGTTCCAGTTCAGTTCCTCGCTAGACACACCAAAAACTTTTAATTAGAGGTTCAAGTAATGGTTAGGGTCTGATGGTAATCAGTAATTAATTTTTTTTTTTGAAGTCAGTTTTGTTCTATCTGTTTGAACTGTTGTTGCTTTAACAAATCACTAATTAAAAGAACAACTAACAAAAAAATCTTAACAAGCAATTTTGCTTCAGGCAACCAAGCTCTACATGCTTCAAGCACAGAAATTACTAATTACAGACGCGGAATCGACCATAAAAAAAATTATGAAGTAGAAGTATACATGTGTCATGCTTTTTCAAAAAATGGTGTTGTACTGTGTTATACATATGACAATGAAATTAACTTAGGGTTTAAATTGTATCCAAAAAATTAAATTTTTTTTTGCTATCAGACTTTATCAAGAGTTTCTGCAATGTTTTAACAAATTTGTTTTACATTTTTATATTTTCAAGTTCAATAATTTTATAGTAGTACAGAATGTATGAAAATTTAATGATTTGTAATAAAGTCAAACAACAAGTGTTTAATTCTCGAGAAAGCAAGCTGGCAATTTTAAATTGAATAAATTAGATTCATGTGGTACCGGCAAGATAGCGATTCCAGACTTTGCTCTGGATATTTCCCTTACGTAAATACTTGTGAATCTTTTGACGCCAGTTTGCAGCAGCCGATGGTACCTTTCCCTAGTCCTCATAAATGCGATAGTGGTTGTATGGTGGCTGACTATCTCGCCATCTTCTTCTTGAGTAACACTTAAATGATTTCGATTTGTTTAGAAGGCGAAAACGCCTTAGCATATTAAACTTTACCCCTTGTGAGCTATAGATTTTAAAGTCTTTACTAAAATTAGCAAGAATAATCAAAATAAATATACCAACTTTTGCGCATAAAACCCCGAACATATTTAATAATTTTACCTTTTTTGTGTTCAAGGTGCTAAAGTAAAACAAAAACCTTTAATTTCTGTCAGCAAAATAATTACACAAAAACTTTAACACACAGTTTGCTAAAAAAAAAAACGTTTCCACACACACCTGAGACATCAAAAGCAAAGGCATGATGGCACACGTACATAACCCAAACACTGCCAAAAAGACAAAAATTTGTAATAGCACACATTGAAAACTGAAAGGAAAGAGTAAAACCTAAGAGAGTACCTACTATTTTAATTCAAAAGGGAAAAACTTCATCCCACAAAGGTAAATAAATTAGCTGGCAACCAGAGGCAGCAGTAGAACAGCAGCTGTACAAGGTTGCCAACTCATTACACTCCAATATTAAAATTAAACTGCCTTTTCATAAACCAAATAGTCATAAAAAATGGTGCTAGGCTAAATGCATAGCACATAAAATTCTGGCGCCATTTTTGATAAATTTTGGATATTTTGTGTATGTGTTTGTGTGCGTTAGCCAGCAGCAGTTTTCAACAAAATAAATTTTAAGCATGGTCAGCAGCAGTAGCAACAATAAACCACAAAACCTAGCCAACAACAAGTATGTGGTTTGTAAACAATGTTGGTGAAAAATAGCATGAAAATGTTGTCAACATTATTGGTTATTTCTTGGGAAAACACACACACACACACGCACTTAATAAAAATGTGTGAGAGTGTAGGTCAGTGTTGTTGACATTTGGTTTTTGTTAAATTTTTCACGTTTTTGTTCTTTTGGGCTAATATTAAATACAATACACACGCACACATATGCTACTCACACAAACTCATACACACACTTTAATTGCTCATTCTCTATGTATTAGGTACATAATTATTTCTGTGTGGCTGTGTGCAACTTTTTTCATTATTTTATTGTTGTAATTTGATTGTTATTGCTTGATACTACAAAAATATTTATTTGTTTTTGTATAGCTTGTGTGTGTGTGTGTGCAATGTCGCCATCTCAATTAAGTTTCTTTTTAATTGCAATTAGATAAAGATATTTTGAACTCATCATAAAAATGGCAATAAACCTGAGGAGAAATTTGAGGCAATAATTTTTTCTAAAGAAAATTATAGCATCAAAATAAATAACATTCTTATATAAAAAAAGCATTTATTTTCATTTAAGTTAAAAGATTTTGAACCATCTATTTTATTGGTTTAAATTTATTGGACCAACTGAGCTTGCATCTATTAATTGCTTCGCATAACAAAGTGGCAGTGTAAAAGTAAATACAACAAAAATATTAAAATTTATTTATGATATACTTATGTATGTGAAATTGAATGAAACAAATTTTACATCGGAACTAATACAATTGCAGCAACTGATTTTTGGATACGAATAATAAGAGTAGTTGGAAAAGATAAATTGTATTAATACAAACTCACATGCATTGGAACGAATACTTCGAAGAATGTGAGAGAGTGAATGCATAATGCAAATAGGGTTGCCAGACGGTCGGGATTTTTCTGTATTGCGCAGATTTTTAGTCCCCTGTTCAGTAAATATATCTAAATAAGTCTCAAGCATTGAAAATGAAAAGGAAAGATCCTTAGGCTCATAAAATCAGAACTAATTACTCAGTGCAACAAAGGTTGCCGGTTTAAGATTTGATTTTACATCTGGCAATCCTAGTTTAGTAGATAATAGTTATTTTTGATGCTTTTATATTCTTTGTATTTGTTCATTTTTTTTGAAAAGTACAACTTGCTCAAAGAGAAGAAATTTTTCTCATATGTTTTATTTCTGTAACTTGTGCTACGTTTTAAAACGCAAGCTGCCACAGAAGTCTGCTGCGCATGCGCACATGCAATCGTTTATGTTATGCAGTACACAGAAAAATGCAAAGAAAGAAGACACAATAATAAAAAAAAGAAATATCGTACACAAGCCAAAAGCAAAAAAGAAGGCACGACACCTAGGCAGACAACAATGAGATCGACATGTGCCGCTGCGCAACCGAACTGACGCATGCAATTCAACTAACTAACTCACTCACTCACTCACTCGCTTACTCATCCAGGATAAGTGTGAGGCGAATGTAAGTATATTGGACGGACGGAAAATGAAATGAGTGTACATGCAGTCAGCTTTAAGAAGCATGTTTTGCTTCTGCAAGTACTATGTGAGAACATTGTTGTTGTTATACCTTAAATAAGTCCGTAAATTGATTTTGAACTTGTAGTTGTTGTTACAAGTATGTGGGAACACTGTGAAGTCAATTGGAATGAAATTTTGCCATAAATATTTCTATCTACATTTCCTTCATTTTATAGCTATTAATTTTGCATTTTATTCTACTCACCTTTGCATCATGGAGTTATACTCCCATCCATTTTAATATACTTATCTACAGTGACTTTATTTTTTAGATCGAAATACAAAGCAGAAAAATATCTAAAGCAATTGCACCTAATGTTCAATTTTTACTTATTTATAAAAACATTTATTGAAAAAATTGTCTTCGGACCTTATTCACTTATATTTCTTCCTGGCAATTAAAATAAAATAACCAATAACCGTTCAATTTGTTTAGTTGCTTAGGGTCCGTTTACATATATACTTTTTGTTGTTTTGCAATTTTCATTTGTTTGTTTTTATTACTTTATTTTGCATTCAAAGATTCCTTAAACATTTCCAGAGAGTGTAAACAAATATTTTGCTTCGTAACAAACCCCCAATTTTTGCATTAAAATTATTCATAATTTGGTAAATTTAAATAATTTTTCCTCAGTAGAAAAACATCATCGAAGCATTTAGTTAAAGAGATTAACTAAAAAATTGCTTACTATTTGCTTTTTAATTTTCTACTCAATTGACTACTTTTTCCTTTCCTCTTGCTGCTTTTTTTTATACTTTTCGTTTTCGTCTTATATTTATTCAGTAGATTGCAATCTTTTTAAAGACATATTTCTACGAAGCGAACTCACCTGCTTCGTTAACGTTGCAGAAGCAAAATCTTGTATTCCCTTTGCACTGCTCCTTATTCGTATCTCTGTCCCTGTCCTTATCTCTCTACAAGTTATACAAGCTCACATTCGCATTTGGGTATGTATGTATATGTGGTCAGTACCTGGTAGAGTTTTGGCTAAAACACAAATCGATTCTCATAAATTGACTGATTTTTTAGGTAGAAGGCAGAAAGCACGCACAGGCTTTTTGAAGAGTTTGGCAAGAAAAATACTTAAACAAACATATACACACATACAGGCACACAAAAAGAGAGGAATAAATAACTTAAAGTTTTCACTCAGCTTTAAAATAAAAATGGAAGCTTCGGTAAGAATCTACTAAGCCAAGAAGATGAAAGGGAAGAAGTACATACATGTAGGAAAGTGGCACTTGCTTGACTGCATTTGAATTACATGAAAACAAATTTGATTGGAAAATTGCAAAAGTGACAGTATGGCAAAAAATAAAGTCAAAGCACAAAAATCTGGAACGCAGAGGGCTCCAAATGATATTTCTTCTCCTCACTACTGACTCAACTGCTTACTTTAAACATTGTGCAAATAGGAAGTGATATAGCGGTGGTCACCATGCCGCAAAATGCGGAGTTGTCGAATATAATAAAATTAAAAATTTAAATTTTATTTTATTTCAACCTCATTTTTAATTTTTATATTTATAAACAAGTTTTTCGGAGCTTTTCTATCATTTTGACGTAAAGTGGTTCTTTATTTATTTAGTTTCAGCTAAGCAGTAAGGAGGAGTTGTTACATTTAACGTTGGTTCTCCTCAGGCATATCAAATGTTTGAGTTATACTGTACAATAGAAAATAAAGAAATTTCAACAACTTAGTTACTTCTACAATATGCAGTATCTTTAAATATGAAGCGATTCTGGCCTGCATCTGAAGTAAGAAATTACACTGTTCTACAAATGGAAACTTTTGAAAACGAGCAGAGACGGGGCAAATGCACATAGGGTAATGGGGGGTCGCTGAGTCCGAATCCGTGGTCCGTTTCGCTCTGCTGCATCACAATTTATTGACATCAAAATTTTTAAAATTGAAAAAAGAAAAAATTAAAAATGCAGTTCATATTCTTTTTCATCAAAACATAAATTTTTACAAAAAAAAATTTTTCGATTTTTTTTATTTTTTAATTTTAAAAATTAAAAAAAAAAAATTTTTTTTTTTTTATTAATTTATTTTTTCGTAATTTTTTTCATCCTCGTTATCATCGTTCACTTTTATCTCGCTGTTAGCTTAACCCAGTAATGCCTAGCGGTGCTATATGGCACCTTGTTGCTAAGCCGTTCCTAAGCCAAGTTCAAAAAAATGTTTTTTCTCTTGATCTATCTACTTTGAAGTAGTTTGTGGAATTGGAAATGTTCAATACCAAACTACCAGGTGTAAAGTAAGAGTTTGCCTATACCTCTTTTCTAAAGTCTTTCAGCTCTGGATATAAAATTATCTTACGTTGAATGGTTGGGGATTGGATTCAAAGAATTTTGTGATGGAAGATTCCGACCTAATGAGTTCAAATCGTAGAAATAAATAAGTAAGTATATTTTGATTCTTAGAAGTGTTTCGTATTTTAGAAGCAGAGGGCGGTGAATTCTGTACTAAAGAGGAATGGAAGCCAGAAAGTTAAAGTGTTTATAATCAAATCATTCTATGAACATTTTCTACTAGTTCACAGACTTAAATCTAGAATAACCAAGCAAGCAAACAGAGCTCAACTTGTACGTATTTTGTTTCAATTCATTGTCAATTATTTTCAATATTAGATGTAAGATCACAACAAAACATTTCAAAAGCAACCACAAAAATAAACAAAGAATCCAACTATAAAATACTAAAGTACCAATGAATTTGCAAACAAAAAAAAAGGTTTTTAAGGAATATCACAAGAAAACAAGTAAAATGTGCACAAATGCAAGAAATCAGAAGGCATAACGCAGAAAAAGTAAAAAAAAATTAAAAAAAAAACAGGATGCACGAACCAAAAACATGAAGAATATAAGCGCAAAAAAAACTAATGAAAAAGTAAATGGCTGAAAGTGGCGGAGGCCTCCTTAAAATATACACACTAGCGGATCCTAGGAGGAGAAAGGCTAAGGGGTTTCAGGGTTAAAACCTCCCTTTCTCCCTCTTCAAAAATTGCATACATTGGATCGCTGGATCGATGAATTAAAAAGAAAAATAACGAAAAAACTAGAAAACCCCCTTAGGAAATCACTGGATCCGCTGGTGCACATACATGAAATAAAGGGTCGACATAAACGAACACACGAGAGAATGATCAAATGAAATGAGGGCACACTGAACGTTGCTGCTTACTGCATGCTGCACACTTTTATCGCCTCACTAAATTAAAACGATTTATGAGTTGAAGAAAGAGCTGCTGCTGCAGTTTTGCTGTCGTTGCATCAGGATTAACAATATTCAAAGATGCAACGCAAGATACATGCACGTGAGGCCCATAGGCTGTAGAACAGATGCTACCTTCAAGACAAAAAAACCTCGACTTGTGTGCCGACCGTTGCTGCTGGCAATGAAGTTGCGTGTAGCTGCTAGATACAATGGAACATCAACATGGTCGCAAAGTATCCACATATATACACATGTATATGGGCAAGGCAACTACTTTTAGATGTTGCTGCATTCACTGATTGTAGATTGTACATTTGTATTGCATTTGTTTGTGTATATCGTCCACACTGTGATATATCAAGGATATCAGTAATTTATGTATATACAATTGCTACAATTGTTCACCGTTACATATACACATATGTATGTATAGTTTTTGTGATGATTGTTGTTGTAGATAAATGACATTTACATCTGTGTGTGAATTTTAATGCTCTTCAATTATATTTTCATTTATACTTTCGATTAAATTCCTTTTTGAAAATTATGCCAGATATTAATGCATTCAAGCATTAAAGAAGCTAATTAAGTTTTACATGGAAACTGTGGGTCTATGGTATGGAGACATACAAAGATCTAGGTATATTTTCGGGCACCATTGATTTACTGAGCGTTTGTTGGTGCTGATCTGCAGCAAAATATTTCTCTAAGTACGTATTCCTGAATGCGGTTGAAATTTCCAAAATAACCCTTTAATTTAACAGCATGAGCATAAAATTACAAAGATAAATGAAATAAAATAAAATAAACGAAGGTTACGAAAATAATAATGAAATTAGTTCACAATATTCAAAAATGAAACCAAACGAAGCGAAGCGAAACAAAAGAGAAGAGAAATTCCAAAACGTTTTTGTTGTGTTTAGATAGCGCAAAGTCTACAAGAACAAAACAAAAATATACCAGCAACAACAACAACTACAAAAAATTGGCAATTAGAATGAATGCACAACTCTGCGAGTCGAAGTAAAAACAAGATACGAGAACGAGGAGGGAAGTAAAACTGTCAGAATGCTATTCCATACCTATACACACGAGCATGAGATGCGCATGCGCTGCCGGCCTGCCTGGCAACTTGGGCAAGCACCCAGCCGACCAAATCTTCGTAAATAATATCGTTTACGAGACTTTGGCGATAGTTTTGCGGACACAACTATCGCAAATGTATCCGAAAACGATAAGAAAACGAATCATATGTCGCTCAGTTTGTGGCAGTAAAAGTCTCGTTTACGACACTCACAAAAGATGATATCTATATGATGATAGCGAGCATTTTGTGAGTCTTTTTACGAATCGTTTCTGATATCATTTGCGAGCATTTAGAGATATTTTTTACGAGTCATTTATGGTAACGAGCTTTTTGCGATATTTTTGCGAGTCTTTCATTCATGTCATTTTTTACTACAACTACGAAAATTAATAATTTTGTGGTCAGCTAGATTTTCAAATATTTTTATTTATTACTACAATATCATCATACTACTCTGTATTATAAAATAAATAATAAAAATAATAAAAATATTAAAAATAAAAAATTAAAATATGGTGGATTTTAAATTGCACCCATAATTTAAAAAGCATAAAGTACATAAACGTAAAGCGTTTATATACTTAACATACACTCCGGTCTTTGTCTAGTGGCTAATTTTCATAACCTTCTTATATTCAATAAAAATATGAAGTGTACCAGAATTATAAGAAAGTGTTCAAGTACAAATCTTTGTCAGTGTTTTGCGACGCTCGTATTTATGCCCGCAAAACAATGGTTTGCAAGCACGTTTGCGGACATTAAGCGAGTGTTCTTCGAACGCTCGTATTTTTGCCCGCAAAACGCTCGTTTCTGAGCTCGTTTGCGATAGTTTAGGCGAACTTTCGCTCAACATTCGCTTCGTGGTCCACTGGGCAGTACAGAGGCAACAAAGAGAAGCAGCAAACCACATGCATTGAATTTTAAAAATAAAATACTGTACAAACTCGCATACAGATACACAGCTGCGCACAAGCAGCACTAACACCAACTCACATTTTCATTTGTGTATATATGTGTGTGCGCTTGTGCGTGAGTTTAGGGAATTTTGTGTGTTATTTTCAGGTCGAACGAGTTTTTGCCAGAGCACAGGAGGCGCATTCGCAAAGGGATGTACGCGCCGTGAGGTCGTTGTGGAAGACGAACGTTTGTAATTTTTGTTAGTGATTTTGGAAATAAATATTTAAAGAAAATGTGCATAAAAATGAAGTGAATATCATATGAAATAAAGATAACGAATTTCAATATAAGTTTATTTACTTTGTCCCATCTGCCGCTTGATCTAAAAATACGCTCAATTGATTAGAAGTACGTGCAATAACAACCCCTGAATCGAGTGCCTCTATTCAGCCAGTAAAACAAAAAAAAAACACTGTGAAAGAAAACGGCATATGTTAACAAAAGGTATGCGGAATACGCATGCGTGCATGCATACATACTTACGTGTGTATATATATGGTGTATTTATATGTTCATATGCTCGTATGTGTAAATAAAAATAAATACAACAATAGCATGTTTGTAACAGCAATTTCGCTGCAGCTGCTACCAGGGTTAAATATAAAGCAAATACAACAAGGGAATTTAAATTATTTTTAAAAATATAACACTAAAAAATAAACACATGAGCTCATGAGTGAAGTAATCACATTTGCTCCATGGTGTGTATACTAAAGCCTTTCTAGAATATAATGAATTAATACATTTCATATAACTTTCGTTGCTATCCGCAATAAAAATTTCTTTAAAATATACGCACTTAAAAATTTAAAACCACAACAACTTAAGATCTCAGTTATTAAATAATTAATAAGGCTGAATTAAAAAAAAAAAATATATATATATTTTAAATATTTTTGTGATTTCATTAGCAACTGGGATTTCTTGAAATAAAACGTTATAAAAACCAATTGTCAAAGATTGAATAAAATTCTTAAAGAAACTTCAAAAGTCATTAAAAATAAAATATCGAAAACAGTCAGTTGTTCAAGAGGTGATTTTAGTGAACAGCTGTGAATTGGTGAATAGGGTGAAATAGTTAAGTTATTAAGGATAATAAGTTGTCAAACTTTCAAATGAACTTCCCAAGTCAGCAAGCAAGAGTTATTAAAAGTTAAAGTTACAAAACTTTTCTTCAGTTTCCATGTGAAATAAGTGAAAAAATAATTTGTAGTCAAAAAAATAAATAAATGAAAGTGAAACAAGCACCAAGCAATTAAAATAATAATTGAAAAGTGTTACTTCCTTTGGTGGCAATATCTTTCCAATCAATCTTACCAAAAAGCTCACCTAAAAAAGTGAAATATTTCAGCAGCAACGAAATTAATCTCTTGAAAAAAATAAAAAAAACCCCATTAAAGAACCAAAAACAAGCAAACAAAATGCGCATCTCAAAGCAACTACGCCATTTGCTACTTGTCTTCTTCGTCACACTTTCAGTGTCATACCGTCAGACATTTGGATTAGCACAGCACCACCACCAGCAACAACAACAATCACAGACCAGCAGCAGCACAACGCATCAGCATCAACAGCATACTCATCATTATCAACATCATCACGAGCAACAACAACAACATGCAGAAAATCATCACAGCGGCTTTTCCACCTCCTCTTCTTACTCGTCATCGCCATCTGTTGGTAATGAAGCTGCTGCTGCTGGTGGTGTACATCATAACGATTGGCATCGCTTTGAAATGATGGATGCGAATGGTCTCTACTGGTTGGAATGGTGGATTAAATCGAAAGAAATTTATTTTCGTGTTACGGCAAATACGCGCGGTTTTATCGGTTTGGGTTTTACACGCAACAAAAATGGACGAATGTCGGGTGCTGATTTAGTTTTATTATGGGTCGATGATCGCACTGGCAAACCAAATGCATTGGTAAGATTGCAAAAATCACAATTCAGTTACATTCTTTATATCAACCCTTCATCAACTATGTGCTGTAGGGTTTATACATGTATTTTGGCGCCTCTTTTGTAGCATTACCATGAAATGAAAACATGATATTAAATTGCATTTATTTTAAAGGTTTCTTTTTATTTTTATCGTTTTTTGTACACCAAATTTTATTATTATGTTATTTAATACTGTTTTTTAATATGATACTCTTATAGAATTTATAAAAAAAAATTTGTCGCCTTCAAACCATTCCCTTTTATTTTCTACTTAGAATTGGCAGGAAACTCTGTTGTTACAGGTTTTCTTTGTTAAGTTTGGTTTCTTTGTTTTGCAACTGTTTGCTCTTTTTGTGTGTCAATCTGCTAAAGCGCTACATTAACATGAAGGGACGGTACCTATTTTAATTGGCCCACATACTTGTGTTTTGTATAAAATTACTTTGGCATAAACGTAGCAAATAGATTCTTGGAAGAAAGGTTAGTAGAGGTTTATGTTACATAACTCTGCAATGATTTAAGGATATTAGGAACATTCTGGTGCTTTGACTGAGTATGGCTTTGGAGTGATCTTCCTGTTCAGTTGGATATTTCTTTAATTCATTTTCTTTTAAGTTGACTGACTTTTTTATATCCTCTTTAAAATTGTATGCCCAAATTTAATGTCGTTACTTGCTTTGAAACTTTTTTTTCTTCAAAGCACAATTTCGTTTGTTAAATTTGATTTCATCTTCAAGAAAAAATATCTAAGACTAGCCTATTTATGTAATAAATACATATAAAACTTAATTTAACGCATCAACACACACACACATATCAAATATTAATTCACACGCGTTAAAATGCATCGACTCTCACACAAAACCAAAGATATGATATTTTTTATACGATTTCTATGACTTTCCAAATATTTGACCATACAAAAGTCGATTTTTAGAGCTAATTCAAAATGAAACAGCTTAAGAACGGTAATCACTAATGTATGTCGAAAAATTTGTGAATCACCCTAAAAAAAAATAAATACAGGTTCATTTTTAGAGGTGTACCACATCCAATTTTTTCATGATGCACTTCAATACCCATATGTAAGACATGTTCAAATGTTTACATAGCTGCATTTATTACCATGATAATTTCTTAAATATATACAGAAAATAAAGAAAGAAAAAAATGTGTGTACTTTCAAAGAAATTACTTATTCACTTTGCTGAAATATTGCAAAGATGAATGGCAAGAAGGACGTGTCAAGGGTGTCGCAAAAAGAAGAAAACTAGGAATAAAAATAATATAACAAATTAATATTAAGATTGCATACAGCAATAAAAATAACTCAAAGCAATTAAATGCAAATATATACAAACAAAGACAGACAGATAGAAAAGCATTCAAACACAAAAACCATCAAAAGAAAATGCCAAAATTTATATGCCAAAAACGTACACATTAGTACTAGCAAATACATACATACATAAATAGGCATAAATAATAGTATTAGCAGTATTAGTATTAACAGTACGAAGTAGCAATATTGGCTAGGCAATTCTTCTGCATACCATACTTTACTATTTTTCCTATTAAAAACGCACTTAGGCAGATAGTAGAGAAAAGGGTACTTTGTTTATTGCAGATACCATAGTACGTTTTCACATACCTGCCTATACACTCCACTACTATTTTTCTACTTCACTCATCAAAAGATACACAAGCGTACAAAGACGTACGCTTATTTTCATATTAATACCTAAACGCATTTATTATTATTTTTTCCTTTTTTGACTCCTTGCTTCCACACTCGATCTCTTGTCCCCAGCAAAAAATTAAGGGAAAACCAGTTTCACAATTCATTTAAATCCTTTCCTGAAAAACTATCTGCCTTTAGTGACGAATAAAAGTAATCATTAAAAGCAGCGCGGAAAGTGGCAAATCACGAAACGTAAAGCTGCTGGTTATTCTTGTTTAATTATATATACACAATTATTTATTTCCATTTAATGAATTTCCCATCGATTTTATCAATACTTACATTGATTACAGTGTAATTAAAAATTGTTTTTTTATTCCAATTTTCAATTACATTACATTAATTTCTTTACTGCAATAATTAAAATACACATCATTACAACGCCACAAATCACCATACTACACCGGCTCAATGTTGAACCGTCTATTAATAATTTTCCACCAATATCTCCACAACCATCACCATTTGAGACTAAAGTTCCCATACCAAAGTCATTCATATTACGGCTGTCACCCCTGGGTTCAAAGAGATGCCCAGCGTAATTCCCACAACAGCCAAAGTTAAGATTTCTCAGAAGATTACGTATTTCTTGCAGGATCCAGCTTTTGATAAAACAGAATAGAGTTTTGATATCGTATCTCGTAATAAAAAAAACCCACATACAAACAATTTTAAGCTCTAATTTATTTACCATAAATCAAGTTTGAAAAATTATGACATTTCGATTAATGAAAAATATCAATAAACGTTTTCATAAGCTTAGTATTAGATTTTATGATCGGTTTTTATCTATTTATTTATTTTAGCTCTCTGTTAACCGCGGTTTTCCATTGCTTAAACTCAATTTCTGCTTCTATAATTTTATGAATTCTCCAAAAAATTAGTAAGTAATATATTTTTTGCTGGGATATTTGAACTGCTTGCTCTTGTGTTTGTAAGTTTTCTAAATAACATTTCCAAAGCCAGAAATTTACATCATTCGGTAAACTTCTCTATATTTTTTTCTATGTGTTTCTTTTGTTATTTAGAATTAGTACCTGTTAATACATACTTACAAACATACATACAAAAATAAACATACATTTTGCGTTTATATCCAATTCAACAACAATTTCCGGTTCAATTTCGTTACTTAACGTTATACTTAGTTCAAGTGACTATCCGTGTCCTTGTGACTCATGTGAATATGTATTTGTGTGTGTATGTGTGTGTTTGCTTTGTTTCTTTTTTCAGTTTTTATGGCAGTAGGTACTGCTCATGTTTTTCTTTTTGGCTTTTACTATTATGTAACTCACACACACATATTGCTCTGCCTGGTACGTCCTCGTACTGTATAAGGATATACTCGTACTTGTACAAATAATCGCTTTGCTTAACCTTCCTTATAAAAATTATTAGCACAATAAATTTTGATAAAAATCATTTAACCTGTTGCTCGTGCGAGCACTTGACTTTTCTATTATTTTCTTTAATAGGCTTTTCCACAAAATTCGAATACATATACATAGATATGCAAATGTGTACAATTTAAATAAAGCATACTTTTAGCTGTTAACACAAAAATGCAAACGAAAGAAATATGCTTAATTTCAAGAAGTTTAATCCACTTTCTTAACTTATACGTGCGCTCTCTTCTATCATCATTGAATTAACGTTATTAACACAAACTTTTATTACCAAAAACTTCTAAGTGATTTATAGCCATGAGATACGCACGTTTGCTGACATTTATTTATATATTTCAGCGCCTAAAATTACACAAGATTACTTTTAAATGTATTTTTTCCTAAAACTTAATATTTTTAACTTTCTTTTAGGGTAGGTACATAATTCTGTTAATTAAAACTGAAATTATTGAAAACAAAAAGTATTCCTCCAACTAAAAATAGCTGCCCTTTAATTATTTATTTTATTTATAGCATGTATACGTGTAAGTAATAGTAGCAAGCGTTGTGTTTGCTGTAATCTATTAAATTTTATACAATTAACAAATGGCTCTGATTCTGTACCTACTTTCTAAGGAAGAGCTTTTGTATTCACAAAATTTCAATAGCAAAATTTTCTCTTTGTTCCACAACATCAATTGAAATGTATGAAACTTAGAATTTTGAAGTTTTCATAGAATTTTGAAGTTAATTATTTTGGTAATGTGGGAAGTGAGTATGCAGATTTAAATTTATTTACTACAAGCGTGAAATTAATTGAAATTGCTGCTTCAGCAAAACAGGAGAAGCAAAATAATTTCCTTTTCTGTCTGCGTCGCATTCAATTTTATAAAAGTTTCTTCTAAATGAAAACGTGAAAATATGTACAGTTGCCCTGCAATATTTTATTATTATAAAAGTAGAAAAAGAACAAAAAAAAATATTTTGTCGGTCTTCAGCGACTTCAACGACTACACCCAGCAGATCATCATAGTCACGCGTATCGCCTTGTAATGGGTTTGCTGCGTGTATAAATACAGAGATACGAGTGTATGACGCAGAGTATGTGTATAGAGTTCTACGTAAATATGGAAGTTATGCTACCATTTAATTTTGCGAATTTTTTTAATGTTAATTCAAAAATTTTTACCCATTTGAAATTGCCGCATACTTGCTTATGTTTAACATTCGCCCCTTTAACAAGTTTAACCCACTTAAGGCAGGCACCAGAAATCATGATCTAATTTTGAAAATGTTTGAAACACAATTTCTTTATGTCACCAGCACTCAAACAAATTATAAACGAATTGTGTATTTTTAAGTGTTTTTTTCTAGAACTTCGTCAGCTGTAGTTTGTGAAAAATGTACAGAGTCCTATTTAGTTATAATTTCTAGGTGAAGTTTGCTATTTTATCTAGATAATATTTTTGGTTCAATTTTAGTTTTACTTAGCTAGGTAAAATCTATTAATTTTAAGTTATGAAATGTTGCTCTAAAGCCAGCATATCTTAAAATATTAAATGTCTATTATTTTTGGAATAAGTTTTGTACGAAAAATTGTGCAAGCTCGAAATAGGTTAAGCAAAAGTTTGAAATCCAAAAAGAATGAAAGTTCAAACTAACATGTCGCAACGTATGAACAACTGAATAATGCAAACAATTTGCAGAAAAGAACATGAAAGAGTAAAATAAAAATTTCCACATATATAAGTACTCAGGTGAAAAATATTAGTAAATATCTAAATTGGTGGAAGACGAGATATTGTTAACTAGAATAAAATATCAAGGCATATTCAGGAATATCTGTTTAACTAAGTTCAGCATAATCTTTGGCTGGCTATTGATTGATAATGATCTTCGTTTATTGTTACTTATTTTTGGACATTAACCACATTTTTTCTATTCCCATCAAGTATACCATATGTCACCAATTGAATATACTTATTAATAAATTTTTTAACTGTATTACGTCAATATAATGAAAAAATTTCAACGCTTAATAGAGAAATTACATGAGAAAATAAAATTGGAGATTGTGGAATATTATGAACTTTTCACTTTTGGGTGTAATTCAGAGAACACTAAAAACAACCAACATGTAACATGTAAACGAGTAAATATAAAACCCTATTTTTGATTTTATTTTTCTTTGCCAATAAGGCGCATTTCCATTCATGCAAGTGTTGCCAATGCAGCGCGAAACTCAACTCAACTCAATTCCACTCAACTTGAAGCTGAATGGAATTGGAATAAGCAAAAAAGCGTTTGCTGAACAGATTTTAAGTTTTTTCTTTACCTTTTTTTCATTTTGATACTGGCCTTTTTGCTGTGGGTTGTGCCAGACTATTAACTTTTATTTTCATTGTTGCTCTTTCTTTGCTTTGCAGATAATTTTAGTTTTTCGATTTTTATTTCTTATTTTTTGTGTTCTTCCACTGCTCATCATTGTTTATTACTTATTTTGTAGTTGTGATTTCATATACATTTTTATAAGTCGAATTTGATGGGCGTGTTTGTGCAATTTTAAAATTAATAGAGTTGTCCATAGAAGTTTTTACGAGTATAAACTGAAATTGAACCATGACGCACAAATTTTGCAATATTCTTGGCACAGGATATTTCGTTTTTAAATGAAATTCTGGCAACCGTATTATTATAGCGTGATGGACTACTGTTTAATTGGAAAACAAAAATGTTCGCCAGCAAGAACCTAATTCCGCCCTGATATGCAGATAAAAAATAAATGGTATATTTAACCACATATTTATTTTATTTCGATTTGAGTTTATAACAAACTAAAACAAAACCAAAACGTATAAAAATCGTCTACAGTAATTCGATTTATTTATTGGTAGGTTTCCCTTTATTGCTGAGACAACACAAATGTTTTATTGGCTTTTGGGTCTTTTGTTTGCTTTTTTACCTTTTTATTAAAATTCAAGAAATGTGATTTTTCTTGTATATGTGCACATACAAAAAATCACAATCACGTCAGATTTTTTACTCGTTTTGCATATGAATGAATTAATTTTTTTTTTTTAAGTTAAACACAAAGGGTACACGAACAAAATATAACTATTGTGCCTTTTTTTGGCATTATGCTGGATTAAAGGAGTGGCGCCATAATTTCAACTACTAATTTGAATTTATTTAAATGTATTTTGATTTTATTATTTTGTCCATAAAGTAAAAATAAACAAAACAATATCTGCTCAGCACGTGTTTTAAACAGAACTCACGTACTTTATGAGATAAAAGTTTTTAAAATACAATTTACAAAAATGTTTTATTTATTAAGATGCTGTAACAAAAAGAATATGAATAGTTCGAGCTAGGAAGTTTCATGTGCCTAACGATTAATAAATTTCAGTATGTAAAAATTGAAGGAGACCTAAAGTTAGCTTATCTTATAATATTTGTGTTCGATTTTCCATAAATAAATGACATTTTTTAAGGTCTCAGTCGAATTGTCAGTCTTTGAATCTTTATGCGCCTATAAGTATAGCAGTAAACATGCACCCGATGCACGAACTTCAGAGCGTTATTGGTTATATTAAAAATCAAGTTCAGAAATCTCTGCGGTTTCATCACTAATCCAACCGAGAAATACCAGTGCTACTTACACTATAAAGATTCTCAAAAATTGTATTTAAAATAGAAACTTTCTTCTGTATGCACAATATAAAAAAATCAAGTTTTCACACACGCACAATTTGAATAAATATTGCAATCAATTTATTACAGTTTATTTGTTTAAAAAAAAAACAAACATTTGTAAAATTTACCAAAGAACAATAATAAATAAAAAACGACGCGTCACATTACATTGACAATGGAATTTTATATACTCAAGAAAAAGTGTTAGTCAATCTTTAGCGCAACAGTTGTTGAAAGAGAAAATAAAAATTCCTGAAACTGTGAACAATAAAGTGAAAAACTGAATCTGATTGTACAATTTCATTGAAAACTGAGAGTTTCCGAAATAATACGATATGTCGTACCGTTTTCGGATTGTATAAATTTTTTGAAAACAGGGACTTTTTCGTAAATTTTTAATGTACTAACATCTTAACTCGGGGCTCAAGGAAAATTTATAGCGGAGTGAATTGATAGAAATTAAAATCAAATGTCAATTCTTGTTTTATTATATATTTTACTTTAAGGCCAAAAGTATGCAACACGTAATTTCTATATCAAAAACGTTTGTGGAATGTTTGATATGTTAGCAACAGAATAGTGGAACATATCAAAATCTTTTTTTATTTATTGTATTATTTTATCGCATAGTTTTCTTTAGTTTATAGTTTATTTTTTCCTAATTGAAATAGTACAATAATATCAACATTAAGCGATGTTGACCGGCCAAAAACAAAGAAAATGCATTGAAAAGAGAAAGTGAAAATCTTAAAAAACCTATGGTTGCATTTTTTGGAACATGCAAACGAAAACTTTTATAATGAAATAAACAACATTGCTAAAAGTATGCTATCACATCTTGTGACGAGTGCAGAAGGGATTTATTTTACTTTTTTTTTGAAAATTGTTTTCTTACTCTCGAAGTGACTACGTTTCAAGAAAGAAATCTAAATATATCAAAATTCTTTCGAATACTGGATATAATCTCAACAATTTCGAGCTATTCAATTTTGGTAAAAAGCGTGTAAAGTCAAAATAAAAACAATTTTATGATTAATGGAAAGGAAATTTGCATAGTTAGAAAAGTACAACAATAAAATTTGTTTTCCTTTTTAACTTTTCATATTATTTATTTTCGCCTAAATGTATGAGTATGTACAAGTATTTCTAGGTTTCTTTAGGCTATAAAATATCTTGAGAAAAAACTGAAAAAACTTAATCAACTGTAAAAAATAAATCACAAAAGCCGATAAGAGCACAATTTATTTGAAAGTGTAAAAAAATTAGGGTAATTTAGATAGAATGCAAAGGGAAAAAGCAACCAAAAAAAAACGAAAAGAATTTATGCAGAAGAACTTGACGAAAATTGAAAATAATTTTAAAAATTTAGTAAAAAAGTTTAGTCGAAAGTACGAGAAAAAAATAAAAAGCTAGAAATGTGCGTTGACAAAAGTCTGAAAAATTTCTGAATGTTTGTGCACGAATGTGTATGCATGTGTGAATAAGTAATTTCAGAAGAAAAAATTTGCATTTATTTACATATCTAAGTGAAACATCAACGTGAAAAGTTTAGTGTCAAGTGATTAAGTTTGCTTTCTTTTTTGCGTTAAACTTGAACAATTGCCATTGTAGTTTTTTCAAAGTTTACCACTTCTGAACATACTTTGATTTTTACCACGTTTAAAGGCGTGAACACTTCTCGCTAAGAGTGACAGAACTTCATGCTTCACGAAAAGTGCAAAAGTCATTAAAATTAATCATCTTTCAGAATTCAAAATACACATATCGTAATAAGCTCAGCGAATATATTCTTTTTCTGGTTAGCCCTCAATTTTTGTATTTTAACTTAGATACATATGCCTTTACTTCCATTATTGCTTCATATAAAAATTTGCATGCAAAGATTTTTGCACTTAGAGCAAAAAAGGAAAGGCATAAAAGCGTAAAAACAGACGAAACCACAACATAAAATCTTTTATATTTTTTCCTTTCTAAGTTTATTGACTTTTCCTCATCGCTTACAGCAGAAATAAAAAACCAGCGACAACAATAGAGTTGGTATTTTCATAGGACCTTTTTTAAACTAGCAAAATGTACGAGAAAAAGGTAGAAATTTCTTCTTAGAAATATTTAAAGGAATATTAAATTACACAGAAGACATAATAACTTTCATTTTACAAATAAATTCAATTTATCTATTTAATGTTTAATACTGGGAGCTTAGCATGAAATTTAGTTAAAAGTTAATAGATTAAAAATTCGAATTCACTAATCCCCAACCAACCACTACTTATGTGCATTACTGAAGTGATCTCTGTTCTATGAATAGATTGATATATTTGAGAAGCAACCTAGTTGAAAACCATATTGACTTTAATTTCTTCTTTTTTGTTTTTTTTTTTTTGCTATTTCGAATATACTTTATTATAAAATTTTTTCATAAACATATAAGGGGGTATCTGAAGCTTCATACAAAACGAAAAAATTTTCACTACCCCTCCTAAAATTGAAATTTTCTTAAGAATATTATAAACTTTTGGGCCCTTGCAGGAGATTTTAATTAATTAATTTTTTTTAATTAGACCAAGTTTTGGAATAACACCCGAGTGAGAGAGATAGTGTGTGTATGGAAATGACATTTTTAATTAATAGTATTAAATTTATTTTGTCGATTTCTATATTGTAAAAGATATATAAGACTAAGACATCTGTATGTTACGCACACACATATGTTGACTGCGAATGAAACAAAAACATGACGCTTCCATTTCAGTTAAATGACCTTGAAAGTTTACTTTCAAAGAAACTTCAAAACAGTTTTACTAAAAAATTTGTAGGCCCCTACCCCCGAAATTGTTTTCTAGATATATTTACAGATGTTTCAACCATTAACTCTCAGTAATTCTATTGGAAATTTCAATAATTTCTCTCATTGTCTTTTTCGTAATAATAAAGAATACTCGTAATTGTCTCATTACGGATTTATTTTTTGTATTCATTTCTCTATCACCGAACTTTTTTTGTTTTTCTAAGTAGTATTCAAATCAAGTATTGGAATTTTTCGAAGAAATTATGCCATAACAAAAATATGGCACAATTTTTAAATATTACGACCAACAAAAAAAAAAATATTTAGCAACGAACATGCAAAAAATGTATTTATATTTTATCAATAAAAAATAAAACTTTTTACTATATATGTACATAAGTTGGGGAGACTCACTCTCCAAAATACGTTTTTTTGATGATGACAAATTGTCAATAATTTATGGCGCATTTCAAAAATATTTTGCCCTTCATTCTATAGGAACGAAATATCTAAAAAATGTTGACAAATTGTGTCATCCTCAAGAAGCTCAAAAAGATACACATGTACACCACTAATATACTGCTCTGCATTTGTACGAGCATAACAAGCAAAAATTATCATAAACATTTTTACTATTACTACATACGTACGCATGCATTCTGTCTGTTTGTTTATGCTTGTGACATTACACAAATTTTCATCAAATATTTCGCAAGTGTAAGTAAGTGTGTACTTGTGTGTGTGGACAGAAGTACATATGTCATAATTTAGATCTTGTCAAAATAGAATGTATGCTAGAGGTTGATAAAAAAAAAAAGGAAATGTCCTTAGAGCAAAATAAAGCAGTTAGTAGTAAAATTTTAGTAAGACACATACACACGTACTAACAATAAAAATAGATAGAGTCAGGCAATATGTATATGCCATATACATATGTACTTACATATATGCGTCTGGTTTATGTTTCTTTCAATGTATGGTATACCCACTTGTATCTTCGCATATCTAATATGTGTGTATGGTTTATTCATTGGCAACGTGTGTGTCCTTTTTTGTTTTTATTTTTTTTGTTTAGTTCAACTTTATAGATTGACAGCAGATTTTCACACTGATCAAGTGGCAATCAAAAATTTGTCTGAAACTTTGTTTTTTGGTTAAAGTATATCATAATTTGTCAAGAGTAGGCGGTGGGGATAGAGGGTCAACTAACTCATTAGGTGACATATGATTAAAATCAATGATAACAATAAACAAATTATGTTGAGCACAAAATTATGGGTAGGGGGTGTTTTAAAGGAAAAATAATAGGAAATTATGTAAATAATAGGAAATTATGTAAATAATTAATAGGTATAATTTATTTTGGAATACAGTTGTTATCATTACCATGAACTGGGATATCAATGGTGCCCCACTTTCAATTGGTAAATTAACATTAAAATTTACATTACATTAAATCTCCTCTGAGAATGAAATTTTAAGTCACAGAAGAATAGCCGCTATAAGTAAACTTTCATAATAAATATCAAACCATTGTTTGCCAAGGCAATCATTATATCCTTTGGATGTAAAAATTTTTGGTTACTGTAATTTGCTTCACACCTTTTTCTTTTAATTTGAATATCATTTTTGATACTGGGACAACATTTATATTAGTAGGTATAAAAAAATTCAACTTGTTAAATAAATGAATTGCTAGAAAGACTTTAAGATTTTGTGTATTGCATTGATATCATGCAAATATGATACGATTTTCTTTCCAATCATTTATTGAGATTGTTCTGTATGGAACTCCATGGCAGCCTGCAGAATGACACCGGTCTAGTAAAGCAACTGGCAGCCCCTGCCTCTTCATTTCTATATGCCCACTATGACCTGGCACCCATATCAGGTATACTATGTTGAAAGTTTAATTAGCAGTTCCAGACAATACCAAACAAATTTGGCTTTATTTCAAAAGTATCAAATAAATAAATAAGCAGAGCTCTACCACGTGTATTTTACCTGGAATACTGAGCTCTCTTGATCTATATTGGTAAATAGGTGTCTATTTGTGTTTTCTCAATAAATTCCAAATCCTTTGTCCGTTTTTGAACCGTATATGACGGCCAGTTCTATCTGTGCTTCCTCTCATAACGATGATAATATCGACGACCCTGTACATCGAAGCCATTGCTATACAATAAATTGAGAAGCTGATCAACAAGTTCGGTCCACTACAATGGGGACAGCACTCAGCCTTGAGAGCACCCTTTTGATGCGCGGAATTTAATTTTTATGGTTTCTAGAGAGGACTTTACGTTTCTTAATCCATCTGTATATTGCAGAATCTATTTTTTTCCATGGTTTCTTGATTCTTTGTTCGCTATACATATATGCAATTGGTTCTTCTTCCAATATTTTCAATTTAAAATAAATATTTGGCAACTTTTGCAAAAAAATTAGTTGATTATTTTGGCATTTGAACCGTTGAGTGGTTTTGTAGATGTACTGTACAAATGAAATTTAACAAATTATTCTCAAAAATTTAGGTACTAATTCTTTGCAGTAATTAATGGTTCTTTTATTTTATTTTCTTTTTACTTTTTAACAGGGAACTTGAAACAATTTGTAATCCAAATGCCCAAGCCCGAGATTATTTGTTTCAATAAATTTTTTTTCCACTCACACATTCACTGACTCATTGCAGTACTCTTCTAAGGGCATTTTCCCCAAAAAAGAATTATCACTATAGATTAACACCCTCCTCACAAAAATTAAACAAAAGGAAACACAAAATTATAAAGTTCAACAAAATAATACAGTAAATATGTACCTACTTACTACTTAATCCCTGAGGGTAGAATTAGAGAAAAGGGAGACAACATGATAGACAGCGAGAGAGGCAGCATCCACGTTGTAGAAATGTTAGTGACTGTGAGAAGAGACTATCACAATTAAAAAGCGCAAAAGAACGAACAATTTCTAAAGTCATTGGCACATGAAATCAAATAAAAGTTGCATATATCCACGTCAGCCACTTCACCCGCGGCCCTTTTTCTGTCTGTTTGCCAAACTTTTATTTAACCACAAAATTACATGTTAAATTTGATGCCAATTAGATTTAATTATTACTATTCTAGGCGTAAATTGTAGTGCATTACTTTTCATTTGTTTTTTTTTAGCAAGTTGTGGGAGAATAATATGAAAGCAGACAGGGAAATTTGGGGTGGGTGCAAAATGTGCAAGTTTTGAACTCAAATTTCCTATAATTGTAATTTGATTGTGGTAGTCTTGCTGAATTGTCAGCGAGTTATGGCCTTTCATTAAATTACTGAAATTACACTTCAATTTTTAATTAAGTTCCCAACTTTTTTGTTTTCGTTTCTACTTAATCTACTTTGAAGCAGGAAGTGAAGTGAAGGAAGCAAGTAAAAGGATTTCTTTTATCTTCGCTGGTTTTTCTTTTTTCATTAAAGTATCATACTTTATTTCGCACCCAAAATCAATTTAACTACGCTTCGCCAAACTTATTGAAAATCTTACTTTTCAGTCCTTCTTGTTACGTTCTTTTTTTCTAATAAAATAAACAAAAAATGAAAATGAGAAAATCAGAACATTCACGAAATTATTACGAATCGGTGTAGAAGACTGCTTTGTAAACATTAAATTGCGCCCTTTTGCAGGTACATTTTATCAAAATGTGAGTGCAATTCTCCATTGTCTGCTGGCTTAAGCTTACTTATTTTCGAAGAACTCTTTGGAAAACCTGGAGTTTCAGGAACAGAAGATCAGAGTTACAATAGTGTGAAATTAATATTTTGGTCATGAGCTCCGAAATTTGAAGCCGGGATTACAAACGAAGGCATTTGATCTGAAAAACACGAGAACTGATCAAAAATTAGTTTGCAAATCTAGAAACACGTAGGACTAAGATTGTATAACCCGAAAACAAGCGAGACTGAATAGTGTAGCGTACAAATGAGTGGAAAAAGAAAAAATTGGGGCGAAAGCATCAAAAATGAAGTTATTCTACATTCATAGCGCCATAGAATCAGTTACTTTTGATTGCACAACAAGCTCTCTGAAGCAGCACATTATCAAGCGAACAAATAGATAAAGAAGTAGGCATGGAGCAAGCCTCCACGCCAGCTAAGGACATTAGCCACGATTGAGTTTGACCAGCCAAGTGTATGCAAAAAAGAAAAAGCAAAATCAAGAAAGTTCAAACAATAATAAAAAAGCAAAGAAGAAAGGAGAAAAGGGTTTTTTAAATTTTCAAGCAGCCAAGTGAATAAGAGACAGCAGCAACAGCAACCCTCATATGTCCAATAGATCGCTATCTATGGACATACACACTACTATGCTTTTGAGCCCAATTTTACGACTTACTTAGACTGCGGTCATTTCGTTCGTTTCTTCGTTTTCCTTTTCGTATTTTACGCACTTCTCTTTGTGAGTCTTTAATGAAAATCAAAGATAAAATAATCAAAAACGTTTCTTTAAAAATGAAAGTGTGTACCAATTTACTTATTTTCATCTTCTTTTAACTAAAATTTATATGAACACCAGTTGACATTTGTTTCTATTCAGATTTTAACTTCTCTCTTCCTTTCAATGTTTACTAAAATATTAAATCAACAAACAAAATTTGCTCGTAAATCATTGTCCTTCTTCCTTCAGTTTGTGGCCACTCTACCCACTAATACTTCGTACGGTATTTTTTGCTACTCGGTTTTACACTAAATTTTTAACTTATGCACAAAAAATGTTAAAAAAATTATGTTTTATTTAAATTTTTTTGTTTTCTGTTTTACTTCTTTCTCCTTTTACTACTGTTGACCAGAGCTTTCAAGCTTTTTGCAATTTGTTCAGAGTTTAAATCATAAAACCAAAGTAATGGAGTCCTAATCATGGGGTTGAAGATTTTGATTCTGATTTGACTCGAAAAAGAAATACTGGGTACCAGTGTCGGTACTGCACTGGTACTTGTACTCGTACTTGAAAATATTCAAGTATGCTGCTAACTATAAATTTCAAAAATAATTAAAAATTCTCGTTTTTTATCGGATACAATTCGAACATTCTATAGTAGCCTAACCGAGTACTCGAAAAAAATTGAGAACTCTACGTCGGTATATTTTACATTACTCAAAGACGCTGGATGTTGTGTGAAGCTAACGTTTATCCTTTCAAGGCCAACAAATTTAACACTTGTGAACTTTTGACGAAATTTTTCACCTAGCATGTACAATGTATATATGCTTGGTATTCTAATTTCTTAATTTTGTTTATTTTTACTCAACTGTCATAGAGCCCAATCAACTCGTACATAAATAATTCTAATTTATCTGTTTATTCTCTTTGTTTATATTTGTACCTACAGCGCATTTTAAGTCATGTACCTAGGTGAATTTGTTTTATTTTTCAATAAAATAAAAGCTCAACTCAAATGTTGCTTTAATAAATCTTTCAAACTCTCATAATGCTCACACCTCGTTCATTGAGCGCCAGCAGAAGAACAAAAAAGAAACACAACTGTCACAACTCTACAAAACTCATTTAAAATTCACAAAATAAAAAAACAGAAAAAGTGAAGCGGCATGGAGATACTTTAAAGGCGACATCGCACACAATAAAATCATAATTCAAGCTGTCGCCTTGTATGTCATCGACTTTTCTTCTTTATACTTATGTACGTTTGTGTGTATGTATGTGGGCGCCACACACATACACAAACTAAACACAAAACTTGTACAAAGTTTTAAATACCGATTCTCATTGAAAAAATTCAAAGATACTTGGTTAGGTACATGGTTGGGAATGCCCACTGAAGCAGTCTATATTTGGTATTTAATTGTTGTATCGCATTCAGAGTGCCCAACTACTACATATACCCGTTTATGTATTGCACCATGAGAATAGCAGTGTCGTAACTTCCAAAATGACAATTTTCAAAGGAACACTGCCAAAACGTTCATCACCTACCGATCAAGTGCTATTTAGCCCACTACAGTTTTCCACTCAATGAAACATCATCTCAAAACTATGTTGTGAAAGTTACGACAATTCTATTCTCATGGTGCGGTATAATATTTGGGAGAAATGTTCTACTAATTTGAGAATAACATTTTTAGCGAGATCTTATTGTAATACAAACCAGCAAATGTCTTCAAAGGAAAATGTCCTTTTAAAAACTTTCAATAACTTGGCCCTATAATGAAGAAGTTTTGTTAATTCGAATATAGACAGATAAAAAATAGGGAAATGAAAAATCAACTTTTCACACCCTGATGTGTATTCATGACGCACTATAGATTTTTTCTTCTCTTAAGGGGGAATATATAATAAAAATAAATTTTTTGAAAATTTTTTTAAGGAAACCTATACGAATTGCCAGACTGATTTTTTTTTTTTTTTTAAATGAAAGCATTCACTTTTGAGAATATGTCTAAGTTTTTTTTTATTAAAAAATATTAAAAAAATAAAGTAGCGATTTTTAGGCAAAAATTTGTTGCTATTTTGCGACTAACAAAAAATCCTTTGACAAAGACTAGATAATTATGTATATAATAACCAAAATATTTCAAGTCAATCGGTTCAGTGGTGGTCGAGATATTTTGGTCACCGATTTGAAAAATATGGTTTTGAGAAAAACACGTTTTAAAGTTGAGCAGTGACTTGTGATCAGACAGGTGATCTGGCTCCTCGGTGGCGGCAAGCAATTGTTATTTCTTCGAATTTTTTCTTGAAATGTTCACCAGACATTCTTCAAACCTCAAGCTTCAAGAAATCACTAAAATTGAAAAATCGATTTTTTTTTACCACTCTAAGTGTATATTCCCCCTTAATATGTTTTATTTGAGAAATTTTTAAAGAAAAATGGGAAAGAATTGAACATTTTATTTCTTGAATGTGGTCTGGGAACACTACTTTTGAACAACCTATGAATGGCAACACAAAATTAATCAAAAACACTTCTTGAATTCATTTCTGGCCAAAATGGGAATACCACACAACAAACACTGTCATAGCTGTATCCAACAAAAGGAGATTTTTCACTTCCTCTGTGTATGCCCTGCCTTATCGTTCCTTTAGGCAAACCGCTGCAATAACTTTGAGGAGCTGTCCGAAATGAACATTAACCACCTGCAGAGGTTTCTAAACCGCTCGGACTGAATCTAACTGAGCTGTTATTTAAACAACCGCATAACTAGTTTGAAACTTCAAAGGACTGTGGCCATTTGCTGTACGAAATCTCTTCCGACAACATCTTGCCTATCGTTGGATGCATTACTCAATTTACCACCCCCTGATATTTTTGCTAAAGAAGAGGTTATCAAAGCCATCTGTGGCATTGTTGAAGATACTGACTAGGACCTAACAGTTCTATCAATGCCATCCGATACAATGCCAATAATTCCAGTTTTAAAACAGCACTAAACAATAAAAATTCCAGAGGCCCAAACTTGGTTTTTGGGGTCCCTGGGCCGGGAGTTGATTGTATGCGCATTTTCACAGACGGCTCCAAAACAGAATACGGTTCGGGTTCTGGGGTCTTAATTGGAAATGATGGAGTGCATCATCACTTCTCTTTTGGGTTGTATGCTTCTACTTTTCAAGCAGAAATTTTTGCAATCATCTAGGCAGTGGACCGAGTCATGATAATGGTTGGAAAGAAAAGAGCATCTGTGACAGTCAGGCTGCGCTTAAATTCTTGCTTAATCCTCTAGTCACATTTAAACTGGTTATACATTGTAAATCCAGGCTTGATTGTGTTGGAAAACACAATAGCCTGCTGTTTATATGGGTTCCTGGACACTCAGGAATTTCAAGAAATGAATCTGCTGACCTTCTGGCCAGGAAGGGTTCGGGAACTGCTTTCCTGGGCCTAGAACCTGTACTCTCTTTGTCGTCTACAGCCATCAAGACCACCATTAATGAGTGGGTCGATTTGACCCACAATCGTAAATGGGAAGAACTGAGGGGCTTTAGACAGACAAAGACCATGAAATCTGTTAATTCGAAGCGTCTAACAAACTTTCAGCGTCTAACAGAAAGAGATGTAGGCAGCTGGTGGGCTATGCACAGGTCACTTCTCTTGTATATTCACTTTGAATATGATTGGCCTGGGAGCTACTACCTTCTGTGCTTCCTGTGGTTTGGAGGAAGAATGTGAAGAGACGGCAGACCACTGCCCCACTTTCTGTCTGATCAGAGTAAGCATATTTGGCACTGGAGTGTTGGGAGACGAACACCTGTGCATGCTAACACCGCAGCATCTGCTAAAATTTATTAATAAATCTTGTAGATTCAAAGAATAGCAAAAGGGAACACAGGATATAGTACAATGGATGAAAAACTTGTCTGAGTGCTGTATTCTTGAATACTTCTTTTGCAGTTCCAAAAAAAAAAAAGTTAAAAACGAGGATGTGGCAACAAAATGGTGCGCAAGCGCTAATTGGATTCATGGACTGAAGCACGACTTCAGCTAACCGACCAAACATATTGGTTTTTACCTATTATATTTTTTAGCTATGTATTTCTATCAAATATTTTATATCTTAAATATGTTTAAAGTTTACTCTTTAGTTTTGACCTTATAAATTTTATTTCACTTTTGTATAGTATTTTTAATATTGAAATGTGTAAAATACAAACAAAAATCAGTTTAAATTCTCCCTGCCATTTTCAATGCCAGCTTATTTTATATCTTAAATATGTTTCAAGTTTACTCTTTAGTTTTGACCTTATAAATTTTATTTCACTTTTGTATAGTATTTTTAATATTGAAATGAGTAAAATACAAACAAAAATCAGTTTAAATTCTCCCTGCCATTTTCAATGCCAGCTTATTAAAATCTACGCCCTAAAAAAGCAGCTTTAGTAAAGAAAAATAAAACAAACTTAAGGTCAAATATTAGTAGCTTATATAGGATATTGAAAGATTAAGAACTATCACTAAGATCACTGATGAGGAATTGTGGCGGATTCCGAAACAGCCGTCTGATTTGCCCGTCTCTATATACATTGTTGTTGTGATGACTACATTCATTATTCATGTTTCTGTTTTATGTGTGTCATAATTAATTTTTATTAAATCTTTTTTTAAGTGGATACTCTTATTAAATAGAAGATTTATTTTTAGAAAATTATGAGAGAGGAGAGAAATTTTTAAGTATATTTCTTGTTAAGTTTACTTGTAATTTTAAACACTGTTACACGTATTTGACCAACAAAAAAAAGTTTTTTAAATTTTAATTAATAGGTGTTTCAAACAGTAAATCTGTATTGAAAGGAACAATTCCATTCAATTAGTATTTTTATTGCTTTAATTAACTTGATTAGCTCAACTTATCAATATAAAAGGGCTTCATATGCGTGAAGTTAGCTATTGAAATTAAAGTTTGATGAACGAAAATAAAGGAAACAAGAAACTGCTCATACATTTTAAGTGTTTAATTAAAGAAGCAAAAATGTAGTACTAATGGAAATAGTAGTAAACAGCAATTAAGCACTCAATGTAAAATGAATGCAGAGTTTGAAGCAATTAAACACTGGAATTTCGTATAAAAACCAAATGTAAATGAAAGCCAACACAGTTTTCTATATTCATCTTATTCTTTTTGTTTGCACTGTTAAGTGAAGCGAACTCGATTTTGATTCATATCGATGTGTAAATATGTTCAGTATTTTTTTTATCTAATCAAAAATGTTGTTCTTTTTCAGGATTGTCATGGTTCGACATCACATCAAAATGCTGCACCCATACAGGATGATACACAAAATTACAATGTCATCGATGGTTTTCAAAATACAACGCACACTCAAGTAGAGTTCTCAAGACAAATTGAAACTTGTGATCCATATGATTTACCATTAGGGGTAAGTAATATAGAAAATGTTTAAAATATATAAAAGAACTACAAAAACTTGGCTAGCGGTGATTTTTTATTGAAATTTTACAAAATTAGAAAAAAGCTACAAATAATTAAACATAAACATAAAATTCAATAAATTAATTAAAAGCACAAAAATAATTAAATTTTAAAGTGAGCATATTGTTTTTGTGTAAAATCTTTACTGATCATTTTATTTATGTGTTCAGGGTAGAGTCCTGGAAATGAAAAATAAATTTTGATATATGGACAACCAAAAAATAACAACTTTCGCGTAGGATATATTTTGTGTGCTATTATTTTAACATTTCCCATTTTTACTCACCATGAGCGCTTTTTACATCACGGCCAGCATTGCTCAAACCTCTAAAGTAATGTATTAATTTATCATTTTGACGTAACACAGCTACACACAATGCCGGCACTATCGAGGATTGGTTAAAATCAGCATATGAACGACGGCGTATTAATTCTTTTACCAGTACACCGTGTCCGACATATGTTGCTAGAGTTAAGGCATTTTGTCCTGAAATGAAAAATTTGAGTAAATATTTATAAGTTTTTTCCTTTTGTTCCATACCATAATAATTCAACGCTCTTATGCTCGCACCATAGTCCAACAAAGTCAGAGCACACTCTAAGCATCCTAGAAAGCAGGCCTTCAAAAGTGCCGTATTTCCATAATAATCAGTCTCTTCCATATTGTATTGTTGATTTCTGCTATTTCGTGCTTTTTGGCATATGGCACGTAATGACGCAAGATCATTTTTAGCGACACATTGCAAGGCTAAAAATATTTGATATAAAAAGAATATTTTAGTACGAAAATTTTATCGTAATAAATGTTCATTTTCTTTACTTACCATTCATTTTGTTTTTCAAAGTTTTCACTTTTAAAAATAATTATTTTTATTCCTGCCTTTTTCTTTTCTTTTCTTTTGTTTATTACACCAAAGCTCATTAAAGTTTGTTTCAGAGAATTATGCTCGGTATAAATTAAAAATTTTTACGGAAAGAAATAAGTCACTATATTGCCTTGATACTAGCTATTAGTAGTTTGCGCCCTATTTTGTTGATGTATTCCCACACGCGGCTTTTATTAGGTGAATGTAGAGTTGCCAGACGCTCGGGATTCATCTAGATTGCCAAAATTTTAAGTCCCGAGTTTTGAATTTCAAAAATTGATCCACAAACAATTTTTACTGATAAAAATAAACCAGAAAATATCATCGTCGTTAAAGCAGAAATCACTAAGTCCAAATTAATTTTTTTAATTAGGTTCTATAATTCGAATAACATAATAAATTAGATTTTTGATGATCCAGTTGAAACGTATACTAATGTGTATATCAATCTGTTGACTTTTTAAGTTTTTCCAGTGTTCGTAGCGCACCATGCACTGCATAAACTAACTTCATCTCAGAAATTAAAAAAAATGGACTTTTGATCAAATAAATGGTCGGAAATGATGAGGTTTGTTTCAAAACATTTTTAAATGTTAGTGGTAGGAATCCATGAAAATTGATAGTTAGTTAATTTCCATCATTTTCCGTTTCTGTTTGATTCAAAAGGTCTATGAATCTCTTTGATTCGATAGTATACCTATTCATGCATTTTCAAATCGATTACTTTTAATTTGGACCGATTCTATGATAACCGCAGATATAAAGATATAAATAAAATCATTACACTGAGTTATTTAGCTATTTTCAATGTGAATGAAGCCTGAAAATCTTGGTTTTTCAATGTCCAGGTAAAGCCCAATTTACATCTGGCAACCCTAGGCAATGGAAAACATTTATTGTGAAACATACTGTATACACAAGAACGCCGAATAAATCTATTTTCTTTTGAGCAAATTTGTAAACGCCGTTAGAAATAATCATAGGCGTCAACGGAAAAATAATTATGGGGGATCAATTGCATTTACAAAGAAACTTATTTTCTGATAATTAAAGGGGTAATTTTTCTGCTAGGTAGTTACCGAGGGTTAATGCCTAGTATGCTTGACTTTTAAGGGCAAGGTCGTGAGTTTGATTTTCACCTAAGGCAACTTCAAAAAAGGATTTCCAAATATTTTAATACTTAATATTTACTTTATACTAAGTAATAAATACTAAATTCTCGTCTAATTTCAGACTGATACTATACAAGTGTTATGGGCTTTTGGTGATACTGACCCAATACATGGTAATTTGAAAGGACATGGTAAAAATCGTGGATTCAGACCTTTACATCTGCTCGGGCCACTGTTTCGTAAAAATAATCATGATAATGCACATAAATGGGATGTCTCAGTGCAAAATGTACGCAAATACTAGTGAAAAATCTCGAATTCAACTAATTGTAACCTATGTATTTTATTCTATCTCTAGGTAACCATTGATTCGAGCATGGATACATTATACTGGTGCAAAATAATACGTGCCCCTTCACTCAACGAAAAGCATCATATTATCGGTTATGAGGCATTACTAACACGCGAAAGGTGAGAAGCTCAAATTAAGTATATGACTTGCGAAAAATTTGTATGTTATGACGAAAATATTTTTTAATTTGACACTTTGTGATTCCGAAAATGTTCATTTGAGCCATGATGCGATATGTATGTAAGTACTTATGAAATAAATAAGAAAATCTACCGAAGCGTTAAAATAGACCAATTTCATATAAAGTTAAAAGGCGTTTAATCTAATTGTGTTATAAGAAAAAATAAATGTAATGGCATAATATGAAAGTCTAGGTACTTGGAAATGGGAATGACAATAAAAATCAAAGCCACTTGCAGCATACCTACATACATATATATATATATGTATGAACGTACGAATATGTAAATGTAGTTCGATTACGCTTTGCATGCACATTTGTGATATATCACAAACAGATGTGAAATGCGAAATAATTTCTTAAAATACATATTTGGTAATCAAGACGTGGGTAGTAGAATGGAATAACAAATTTATTAAATTACCAAATCGTGGTCACAAAAGTTGTCGAATAATGTGCAAGGACTACGAGATTCAGAAGTATGTGGGTATGAAGATCGGACCATTGTACATAAGTATCTACGATAGAAAATTGCTCCTTTCAACCTTTTCAAGTGGTTTAATATATTTTGTGATCACAATTTCGCAACGATTCACCATGTTAACTAAAATATGTGTACTATGCTCTATATTTTTATAACACCCCTTTAAGTTTAATAAACCCAATGTAAACATGTAAATAATGTAAAGAAAGAATATAAGTATTTTGAAAGCAGAACACATCAGTAAAAAGTGAAATGCATGAAGCGTTTGAGTTATCACAGCATGTGTGATTATACAAATATGTCAAATACAACACAAGTACAAACATAAATAAATATACATATACCTACATAAAAGAGAGAAATCATTTGACTGTATTTTTGAAATGTCGACGCCAGACACGCTCCAAATCAATATCAAACCATATTCTTTTTCTTTTCACTTAGATACAACAAAGAAAAATATGTAGGTACATACATACATATTTTTAACACATACACAATTGCAACAAAAAAAAACGAAATAGCTTGAGTAAATACCCAAAAGTATGCAATGATAATATTGAAACCTCTTATCACAATTTTTTTTTTTACTTTTTGTAGCCTTACAAATCAACCGCTCGTACATCATATGACGCTGTTCGAATGCTCAACAAAATCATATCCGGGTTCAAACCCAGCATCATGGGATGTTTGGGTAAAAAGTAGCGGTGCTGTATGCAATAGTAATTTGTTAACGCCACGCGATTGGGATTCATGCATCACACCGGTTGCAGTGTGGTCAATTGGATCGACAGGTATTTGGAGTGTAAAGAATAGAAAGTGAAAAATAAAGTTTTGGAAAAGATAAAGTATTTTAAATTTTTTATATTTTAGGACAATTTCTACCACAACACGTTGGCATACCTTTAGGCGGCAGAACCGGCGCAAAATATTACATGCTTGAAATACACTATGACAATCCAAATGCATATCAAGGTAAAATAAATTTAAAATTTCTATTTTGATTCGCTTCCATTTCTATTTTTACTTTCATATTTCCACATTCACTCTTCACAGTTGCTGACCATTCTGGTTTTCGCATACACTACACGCGCCATTTACGTAATAATGATGCTGGCATTATGATATCCGGTGTCTCAGTTTCGGATACACAATTAATACCACCTGGACAGAAATTATATCGAAATATTGGCATATGCGGTCCGTCATGTTCAAATGTTGTAAGTGTGCTATAATTTTCTGTTTTCTGTATATACATAATACTGCGGTGTACTTATTATGCAAATTAAATGTATGTAATTTGGTTTTGTTCTTTCTGTTTTTCTTTTGAATTGAAGATGTTTCCCAACGATGGCATTAAAATAATTTCCGGTACTTTACACTCGCATCGCGCCGGTCGCAAAATGACATTGCGGCATGTGCGTGCCGGCAAGGAACTTAAGCGTATCATTGAGGATGACAATTATGATTACAATTACCAACAAGTGCGACAATTGGAGAATGAGACAGTGGTGCTACCGGGGGATTATATAATAACAGATTGTGCTTATGAGGTGAGTTAATGTGCTTTCGTAGTGCATAGAGTAATAGCTTGATTTGTTGTAACTTATTTTTGATACAGACAACAAACCGCAAGCGTCCTACTTTTGGCGGTTATTCAACAAAACAGGAAATGTGTCTATCTTTTATAACTTATTATCCCAGAATTGAATTGGCTGGTTGTTATAGTATGACTCCGGTGCGTGAGTTTTTTGAGACATTTGGTGTTTATCAGTTTTATTCGTTAAACATGACAGACGTTGAGAATTTATTCTTGTACAATGGGTAAGTGGAACGATTTGAGGAATAATGAAATACTAATTCTCAGGTTATAACAAATTTGTTATAGCAACGTGCTCGATTACATTCCAAATACAATTTATGCCAAATCGAAGAAAAATCGGCTGAACATGACTGAGGAGGACATACTCTATGAGGAGTCTCTATTAAGTGAGTGTTTATTTCTATTTCCTAATGGTTTTTATTTTCATATTTCTGATTTTTTCTTTTTGTTTCTTTTTTCTTTATAGATAAATTGATAATTTCTGATCCAGTAGAATTTCATGATCGCACTTTTCTTGCCCATCTTAATCAATTGCCCTGGTCAGAGCCATTATTCACAAAACGCGTTGAACAAAGCATGATAGCAGGAAAACATATGACATTCTGTCGTGTCTCAAATGAATCAGTGTCTATTGTAGGTTTACATCGATTTAACTAAAGACTAAACAAAATATTTACTTTTTTTTTCAATTTACTTTAGCCCTCTGAAATTATACGTTATCCCAATTTTACCACTTTCGTCAAACCACCAAGTCTGTGTCCTTATCATTTGCTAATGGATAGTGCCCCGCTTTCTTCGGCAGCGAGCGATATAGTCAAATGTACACCAATGCATTTTATATTACTTTTTTTACTTTGCTTGCAGTTTTTATTTAGAATTTAGACTAACTGAAGCAGGATATTTTTAAAATTCATAGCGACGAATTTCATTTAATTTATTTTAAATCTAAGAATATAAATCTAATATTGTATAAGTTTCTTTGTTTATATATATATGTAAAAGTCAGAGTCTAGATTAAGTTGAAATGGCTGTTCTTTAACAAAGATGCACTTAGCCCAGAGTCTTTAGAGCTCAGAAGGTACTTTCTTCAGCGATACAAAGAGTGTTGAAATACCTTCTACTATAGAGGCATCAGCAAAATAAGCAATCAGAGCAAATACATTTTGCTTTTCCTCCTCACCTCTACAACACTCACGCAGAAGTCAAAAGTCAAATATACCAGCAGCTATAGTAATTTACTTATCTCGAACGTTTAGTCATACAATTTAAGCTCCTAAAAGTCAATGGAAGTTTGTAAACGTTTACTTTAAGACAATGGTAAATCTTATATTATAAGAATAATTTTGTATTCAATTTTCAACAATTATTTATTAGTTTGTAAATGTTCATCCAAAGATTTAGCATTAAAATTGTCATAAATATATGATGTAGCTTGAATAAGACGATTATAAGAGTTTTGATAAATTAAAAAAATAAAAATATGAAAAATGTACTTACCATTAAATTTGTTTCGATTTGAATCTTCATAGGATTATGAAATATAAGTTTAATAAACCACCGCTTTATTAGCACTGTATTTTAAAGTCACAATTCAGTACTAAGACCAGGAACATTTTAAATCCAACTACTTTCACTTTCTTCACAAAGGGAAGCATATTCATTTATCGATTTTTATATGATGCTCTTAATTAATTTATTTTACACAATTTTTTCAAAAAAAAAAAAAGAAGCGATTTATGGGCTTTTGTATTTTTTTATTACTAATTTATATTCTTTAGACTTCTAAATGTAGACTAGCTACACCAAAATTCAACATTGTCTCATACTTTTATACTAGCCATAGTACAATGCGCACAAAATTATTTGAACTTTTATTTTCAACTGCTTTCAATTAAAAAATTAAATAATTTAACTTTCTCAAATTCAAACTAAAAAGAATTTCAACTGAAATGAATTATCAGCTGTTTTCCTTCTGTCGCATATTTAACAAACTTGGCAGCATTGTCATATCCAACAGAACGTGTAGATATCTCTTTCTATCACACAGCAAATAAGAGCTGCTGTCATTTTCTTTGACTTTGACACTAATGACGTGGAATAGAACGAAAAAAGAAAGAATTGCCGGACAAAATTTTCACATTAAAAAAATTCCATTGAAGTTATTAGCAAAATTTATACAAATAAAGATGCGCAAAACAAAGTCAATGCAGTAGTAAAGCAATATATAAATGATCAAATAAAGTTGTGGAAAACTAAGTGAGAAAAATAGGGGACAACGAAAAAAAGTCGTAAATTTTTCTTGCTGTAAAAAATTTTTCACAGCAGCAGCAAATAAAAAAAAGTTGGAAAGGAAATAATAAACGGTGCCAGAAGAAAAGAGAAACGTCATCGCAAAACGAAGCAGCGAGAACAGCAGAACAAAAATGAAATAATTCGGGCAATAATTTTTCGCGTGCTTTTTGCAAAGGATTTTTTCTTGCGCAAAATACTTTTTTTTACTTTTAATTTTCAAATTCAAACAAATCTTATTTCGACGAAAAGAAAACGTTTAACTACATATTTTTTTTACAAGCGATAAGTTGTTTACGACATAGTTTTAAGAGGTAGCAGGGTTTAATCAAGAGACGGCGGTGGTGTGTGTTGAAAGCGTAAATCAAAAAAAGATTCTAAGTACTAATAATGATGAATGAGGAGACGAGTAGTACGACGTCCAGTGGCGGAGTGAAAAAATTTTTCCAACGTTTGTCACAAGTAAGTACAGCAATTGGAATAAAAGCTACAACTAAAAAAATTACTTAATTACTTTGATACTTCGCAGATGTATCAATCTACGCTCGATCGCTGGACACCACATGCCAAATTACGTTGGACTGGCGCTGGTGTATTAGTGTTACTCTTCCTGCTACGCATCTTTATATATCAGGGATGGTACATTGTATGCTATGCATTGGGCATTTATCATTTAAATTTGTTTATTGCATTTTTAACACCAAAAATTGATCCAGAATTTGATCCATATGAAAATGATGGTAAGTAGCAAAGGAAGTGAATAAGCAAAAAGTTAAATGTGATGTAGGGACTAAATGAAAAAAGTAGTGGAATGAAGAGGCTCCCTTGTGTATGTGCATGCATTCTTGTTATAATTAATTAATGAGAATTTTGATTGCAAGTGTTTGTGACATACTTTTTTAAAAATTGTAGCGATTTGATTATTGATTTTTGTTTTGTTTCTTCTGTTTGTTATTGTTGGTCAAAGCCAGTCATGCCATGGAAAGAGGAAAAGTGTATATAAAACGAAATTAACATATATTTCACAGGGGGAAGTCTTCACCCTGCATTTAGTTCTAACTAAGTAAACATACTTGAAAATGTGTTCATGTGCAAAAACACTCACATAACCACACACACTCAAAAACAAACAAAAAATCAATAAAGAAATTACTTATGGTAATGATTTGCAGCTATTCTTTGGCTGATTCTGTTATCACGGTCATTAAACACTTGGATAGTACCGGTGCCAAAACATTCAAAAGGGAGAATAGTTTCAGGATTTATCATGTGCACACCTAAAGATATGCATTTATTAGTAAAAGAGAAATTGAACTTTTCACACACAAGTTTTGTGTAGAAAGACGTTTAGTCAAACAAGTAAAACAAAAAAAATTTTAAACTGATCAAGTTCCTCATAATTATCTAAAAGTAGATATTTTAACTTGCATGTAAAATATATCCTTTGCCACAAAAAGCATAAAAATCTTAGAAATTGGTTAAGTCAACTGTATAAAAAGTTTGAAAATTCACATACAGTACATATACATACATATCTATCTTTTCCCTGAAGAAGTGTTTCCAAAGTTGGAAAATTTCAGATATTGTTTATATTGGAATTGGTTATAGTAGTTTCAAATCGTTTGTAACGGTGGCGCCCTCTAGCGATGGATTTTCTCATTTTACTCAAAACGAAAACAATCAATTTAAATTTATTTACTAATTTAATTTTTGCAGAAGATGGTCCCAATTTGCCAACACGTAATAACGAAGAATTTCGACCGTTCATACGGCGTTTGCCTGAATTTAAATTTTGGTTGTCAATTACGAAAAGTACACTCATCGGAGTGATATGTACATTCTTTGATTTATTCAATGTGCCCGTATTTTGGCCCATACTTGTGATGTACTTCATAACATTATTTTGCATAACAATGAAACGGCAAATTAAGGTATCGATCGCATTTCACAATTTCAACAAATATTACTTACTAATTCATTGTTTTTTACTTGTAGCATATGATTAAATACAAGTATTTGCCATTTACACGTAATAAGCCGCGTTATCAGCGTGTTGCTGACCCACAAACAACAGCAAAGTGACAATTAGCCGCACAGACACCGCAAATTAAAACAACAACAAACGACAGCAAATCGACCATGGATATTACGTCGATTCATGATAAAACAACAACATCTTCACTACTATCAACAACATCTCCTGCAGCAGCAGCCGTTCCAGCAGCAGCAGTTGCAGCAGT
Organism: Toxonevra muliebris; assembly: GCA_963691655.1. Classification (NCBI taxonomy): domain Eukaryota; kingdom Metazoa; phylum Arthropoda; class Insecta; order Diptera; family Pallopteridae; genus Toxonevra; species Toxonevra muliebris. The sequence goes on from OY829328.1 coordinate 90,977,585, forward strand.
AGCAACACCTTCAACAACATCTTTAACTACAACAAATACAGCAAAACCACCGCAAATTATAACAATTGAATAAAAAATGAAAATTACAAAGAATTTATTTTCTCAAATGCAAATTTTTTATTTCATCTACAAAATTCAGATTTTTCATTTTGATTTTGTATAAAACGAGTATTTCCTAACTTGCACTCAATTTGTATTATAATTTGTATAGTTTAAATTTGCTTTAATTTGATGTAAAATATTTGTTGCTCTCATATAGTTTTGTGTATTATGTTTCTGTTGTTTCTAATACTAACATCCATCTTAAGCCCGTGCTTGCACTGAATTTGCAAAAGTTCTAGAAAGCAAAGCAAAAATATGGAGGCTCTGAAATAATGTCGTGCAGTGTCTTGTGCAAAATATAATAATATTAATTTTTTTTTCTTAGTAATTTAATTTGTGAATGATTGACTTATCTAAACAAAATGCGCCTAGGTTTATATTTGTAAATGCAGTGCAAACTAGAACTTCTCCATCCTTTTTTCGTTTTCGTGCATGTCATTTTTGTAAAATGCTTTTTGAAGCTCCGCCGTTTTGTTTATTATCTTTTATTATATTATTTTATTATTTAGCTAAAAAATATATATATATATATATTAAATATATGTTAAAAATCCAAAATAGTATATTTGAAAGCTTTTATTCTAGTTTATGGCTCTGTAAAAAATTTTGTAATTCTATTTTTCCATTAACTTTTTTGTTTCTTCCAAAATCCTAAAATTTAAGTTTATAAACATAATTTCTTAAACAATAAATCAACTATGCAATAGCAAAAGTAATTATTTACCTAAGTGTAGTTTGAAATTTATTATTATTAAATAACATTTGATTTGAACTTGAGCTTCTAGTTTCTTTGCTGATGTTGGTACTAGCGTGTGCGTTTGCCAAACACAATAAAAAAGAAGTGTAATTGTAATTGAATTAGAAGACCATTTTTTGGAATAAATACGGAGATGAAAGATTTTTCAATAAAACAGAAAAATAGATTGTTTTAATATTTATTTAGCGAAGTAAGTTTGAATGGAAAAAATTACTTTAAAGAGATTTCCTGAGGGATTCTATTTTAAAGAATAATTTCCAACAACAAAATATAAATTTTCTTTAATTTTATTACGTTACGCTGAGAGCGAAAAATTTAAGAAATCGTTAGCACATAAAACGAATGGTTTGCACAAAAGTGGAACCAAAATTAAAACTTTTCCTTTAAAACTTGCCTTCGGTTTCACCAAAAAAAAATTTCATTATTCACTTTCAGTATAAGTATTTTCGTTACAACTCTAGTTAAAATATGTACGCATATAAAGTTAAATTATTTATAAACAGAACTTTAATCCCGTTTTTATGATCTAAATATTTAAATGTGTATACACAATAAAGGTGTTATTAACATCTTGCGCACCTAAGTATGTGAAAAGAATACTATAGAATAACTATGAACTTTATATTAAGAAAAATTAATAATCTTGCCAAAAAAGTTTCGAATTAACTTTATGGAAAATATGTAATTAGTTTAAATTAAACTTCAGCTAATTTCAGTAATTCAGGTGTGAAGATTATATGTTGATTTATTAAAATACAAAATGAGTGAAAAAATTAATATGGAAATTGATATATCTACTGATAGTATGGAAAAACATGTATCTGTATCACATAGATCCGTTGACGATAAAGTTTTTCATATTTCCAATTCATATTTAACTGATGTATTAAAATCTGAACATTTACAACCGATCTACAATATTTGCTGGATAATGTTAATGATATTGGCCTTGTATACAGCGTCTCATGAGTATTTAGTTGAAGGAAGGTAAATATTAAAAACTCTAAAACAAAATAATCGAAAACTCGTTGTTTGAGTTTTCGACCAGATCTTATACTTGGTGTCCTGGGATGACCTCTTGTCTGTAAGAATCCATCAAAAAGTAAAATTGCTTAAAAATTCTTTAGTTCTCATAATAATAACTTTGAAATTTATACAAATCTAAGTTAGAAAACTTATCATATCTCATGATTCCTTAGCTATTAAGTCAAAACTGTTTACCCTCTCTTCTACAAGAACCTATTTAATATTCTAGCATCTATATGGGTTCGAGATCATTCAAAAGTGGATTTACCGGCATTCATTATTCCTTGAGCTGTTGGTGCTTGGAACATTTAATAGCATTCCTTGTTTACTATGGTTTAAAGAAATGGTGCCAGATCCATGGCAAAATAAATGCCCGTAAGTAAAAAATGTATGTATGTATGTATGTATATTCTGAATTTTTTTCATCCTTTCTTCTATTACAGCTAGTATACGTTATTTGGTGAATTTAATAACGTTGCTGCTCTATATTTCATCACAGATATTTGCTACTTTCATTGCTGCTGCATGTTGTCTGCTATATAATTTACCTTTTCCCGCAGCAGTTTCTTTAATGATGGAAACCGTGCGCCTTCTTATGAAAATGCATGCTTTTGTACGCACAAATACGGGTTGGACTTTAACGGAATACTCAAAAACTGGGACTTCAGCTACAGTATGCGATTTCACACATTATCTCTATTTTTTATTTGCACCGACTTTAATCTATCGTGACAATTATCCACGCGTAGTAACACGGGGCATAAGCTGGAAATTCGTCGCAAAATGTCTGCTTGAACTCATAGGCGTTATGTTTCTATTCACTTTTCTCTTTGAACGTTACATTAGAGTTTATTTCGTCGATTTCGGCAAAGAGAAGCTCAGTGCATCGATGTTTGTCGACTTATATTTCGGTATGATCATACCTGGTATTTTATATTTACTTGGGATGTTTTATGTAATGGTTCACGCGATACAAAATTTGTTTGCTGAACTTTTACTATTCGGTGATCGTACATTCTACAAAGATTGGTGGTGCACCCAAAATTATCGTGCTTATTTTCGAACATGGAATTGCATAGTCCAGCATTGGTTGCACGAGTATGTGTACAAGGATTTCCGCCAGTATGTTTCGAGTTCTCGTGTAATGGCAACGATCTTCGTAGTCGCCGTTTCTGCGGTTGCCCATGAGTTTATATTGATAATTGCGCTGCAATTCTTTCTGCCGGTGATGTTTGTCCAATTTACTTTTTTCGGAACATTCTTCATATATTTTGCACATTTTCCCAAACCATATGGAAATGTTTTTGTATGGATAACGCTTGTATTTGGAGATACAATCATGATTTATTTTTATAGTATGGAATATTATGCTAAACTCAATTGCCCCAAAGAATATAAAAATTTTGTGGATCATATTATACCAAATATATGGTCTTGTTTTAAAAAATTATGAATAAATTAAGTTTTAAGAAAATTGTATGGTTAAATATTTCTTTTCGTTTTTTTAATTTTGTCATGGAGAGACCTCTTATTTTCTCTGAAGTCGCAAATTTACTTTTCAACACGTATCTTCAAGGCGAAGTGTAATCTTCAATCTTAATTTGTCAAAGTCATTTTGAATTTTAACAATTGATCACGTGTAACTTTAGTAATAGCGATATTACTTCCCTCTAATAGAAATATTTTAACCAAATTTAAGCAGCTTCACTAGGTCGAGTTGAGCAAACGAAATAAAGGCTCCAGGTAAGAAGATAAGGGCAGAAGATGACTAACTAATGCCCATTGGGAAGGGCAAGAATGGCAATTGGAACCAGCACGCTGATAAAATGACTTCTTGTGCTTACTTGTTCAATCAATATTGCCCATTTTCTAACTAAAGAGTGCTATTAGTAAATTTAAATTTCTATATTGTATTTTATATAGATTTTTAAATTAAATCATAATAACTTGTAGTTGCAGCACTTGTTATGGGTCATTGTGAGTAAAACTGCGAAAACTTTAACTTTAACGCTGCTACGAGCTTATCCATTTTAACATTCATCAGTCCCTAGTGTCAATTTGATACTATTTTAGACTTTCAAAGTCAATATCTTGGATATGTGTAATTATTTTTGGTTCAAATTTTGCGACTTTATTTTTTTTTTTTGTTTTTATAAGTGTTGTATTAATTTTGTATGAGTCCCTTAGTGTCAAAATGACACTATATACGTACCTCAGAGAAAAAGCGTATTAAAACTATAAAATAAAAATATTTTATGATTGAAAAATATACGACGACTGTACTGTACTCTTTTACTCGACCCTTGACTGAAATATTTGTTACACTTTGACCCTGAATAAACGAATATGCCAGTAATTGGCAACATCATTTTGGCCAATGGTTCGGCCGATATGGCGGCTATTTCTGGCCGGATGTTGACCTTAAGTTTGTCTAGGGTCCTTGGTTTGTTGATATAAACCTTTGACTTCAAGTAGCTCCAAAGGAAAAAAACCAGCGGTGTAAAATCTGGCGAACGCGAATGCAAATCAAAATCACCATTTTTTGATATCAACCGACCGGTAAACAATGGCTTCCAAAAATTGAACTGAGTGAGGTGGAGCGCCGTCTTAATAACTTCTCTACGGGAAAATTGAGAAATTATTTTGAATGTACAACTGAACAATTTCAGAGCGTTCTTTCGGAGTGCACTGTTCCATTGTATATGGGATGTCATTAGTCGATCTGATAGCGCTGTCAAAAGCTATAGCATTGCCAAACGCTTCCACTTTCACGCCTACCCTGTAGTAGCGAGGAGAGTGATTCCGAATATGGACAAGCAGCAGGAATTGCTTACAAAAGCTTCTCGAGATGAAAATGTAAGGCTTTGTATGACAAATGACACATGTATGACAAAAAAAAGACAATTTTCAAGAGATCCACCACCGCCAGCAACAGAAAAAATTAACAATTCATTTATTTTATGCTCTGCTACAGAAAAAAATATCAGATGCAATAGACAGTAAAATCCAATAACTTGTTTAGGGCCAACACTTCGATCATGCTTTTCATTGAATTTCAATATTTGTGAATCATGTGCAGAGCCATTAAATGGGTCAGTTTTTTAGTGCCTGTGGTTTATTTTGCATTTAGTTTCAGCAAATGATGAAAGCGAGTGAAAGGATAAAGTCTACAACCGTTGGTGAACTGTGCAAAGTTTGGGTAATACGAAAATTGCAACTACTAAAAAACTTTGCAAAAGCGTGCCAAATCCCGATCGAAACTGAATTGTTGCACTTATCATTCATTTTATTTACATAAGTAGTTCCACTCCCAAGCTCCTAAAATTACATATTGGAAGTATTTGTACATAAAAAAAATTTTCACACACATACTCGTATTCTGAATATGAGCCAAATCAGACCATAAAAATAGATTTTCGAAATATCTCAACTCCAGCGCCACTTACTGGATCCACTTACTGGTAAATATTTTTGTTGCTATGTAGCTAGCATATATTCTGAGTTAAATCGGATCATAAATACAATTTATCGAAATATCTCAACATCAGCGCTACCTAGCGGGTCAAAAAATAATAATAAACAAATATATGATATGAATATGGCTTTGATATGATAATTTTTTTGTTCTAGAGCACATATCTAATTATTTCAATCGTTTTTCAAATCAAACTCCATACCGTGACAAATTGACACTACAGGAACTCTTTAAGTTGCGGAAATAAGGAACGGATGAAGGTTAAAAGGTAAAAGGTGTTAACAAACATTTATCAAAAACAAAATAAATAAATAAATCAATTATTTACAATATATAAAAACCGGAATTGATTACACGTTTAACTTTATTATATTTCCCCTTCAAGTAGTAATCAAAACAAAAGTAAAAATACATTTTCCACAATAGTTATGTATATTTTTTATTCATATTTCTTAATACAACTCCATATATTTGGTATAATATAATCCATAAATTTTGTATATTCCTTTGGGCAATTTACACTCGCATAATATTCCATGCTATATAAAGACACCATTACATTACTACCGACTATAAGTGAAAACCACAAATATAAATTTCCCCATGGATTCGGTAAAGTTACTGTATACATCAGAATTACACTAAGAATGCCAAAGTTTATGTAGGTAAGTGGGAAAAAAAATTGAAACGCAATACCAACGAAAAACTCATGCCCCACAGCGGATATTGTGACTACTACAATAGATGCTATTAAAGGTGAATTCCAGATATATCTCCGGAAATCTATATATACATATTCATGTAACCAATTCTGTACAACACAATTCCATGTACGGAAATAAGTTTGAAAACTGTTAGTGGACCACCAATTCTTATAGAATGTTCGATCACCGAATAACAATAGTTCCGCAAATAAATTTTGAACAGCATGTAAAACTAAATAAAATGTAGACATCAAATATAAAATACCGGGCATCATCATGCCAAAAAACGGTTCGATGAACATAGATACAGTTAATTTTGTTTTACCAAAATCAACGAAATAAACGTGAATATAGCGTTCAAAAAGAAAAGCGTACAGAAACATGACGCCAACAATTTCTACCACACATTTGGCGACAAAAGTCCAATTTATGCCACGAGTTGTAATTCGTGGATAATTATCACGGTAGATTAAAGTTGGGGCGAACAGAAAGTAGAGATAATGTGAGAAACCGGATATAGTAGCTGGAATGTCCGTTTTTGATAGTTCCGATAAAATTCTGTCGGTATTTGTGCGTATAAAAGCATGCATTTTCATGATCATACGAGCGGTTTCCACCATTAAAGCGATTGCAGATGGGAAGGGTAAGTTATATTTCAGGCAGCAGGCAGTAGCAATGAACATGGTGAAACATTGAGTGGCCGTGTAGATAAGCATCGTTATAAGATTCAACATGCAACGCAGTATTGCTGTAATTGGGGAAATATATGTTATAAAACACAGATATGCTATAGAAGTTGCATTCAAAACTTACTGTTATTTGTTTTTGAATAGATTTGACACCATATCCTGAAACCATAGTGCACAAGAAATGCTATTAAATGCTCGAAACACCAACACGCTAAGGAATACTCGATGCCAGTAAACCCGCTTTTGAAAGTCCTTATTGTCATGTAAATGCTAAAAGAGTATAAGCAAAATTGTTACATATACCCTGTTTCAGTATAGATATGTCAGCCACTGTCCCCGTTCTAGATTAACATATTTAATCACATATATCAATATATAATCGCATTTGCACTCTAACTCAAACTTACCGGCCTTCAAAAAAATAATCGTGACATGTTCTATGCATTGCCAATATTATAAAAGTTACCCAGCAAAAATTGTAGATCGGTTGTAAATGTTCGCATTTTAATAAATCGGTTAAATAGGATTCACAAATTTTCAGATCTTTATTATCTTTGGACGGGGTTTCTATCATATCCATTGCGTTCGCGTTCTGTGTGTTATCAGTAGTAACAATATCAACTTTAACATCACCATTTTCGATATTATTACTATCATTATTCACAGCCGGCAAACTCATTTTGTGTATGAAAACTTAGCGATATTCCTTAGAATCAACTAAAACTTGACTAAAGCTCAACTTCATGAAATTGTTTCTTCTACACTTTGTGATCTACTAAGTTTAAGAAATAATAAAGATTAACATTACAATATGTTAATCGTTGTTTGCATTAATGGAGAAAAACATGTTGTGATGTGATGCCATTTGAGTTGTACAAACAAAAAAATAAAATTAAAAAATTTGGGATCAAATGTTACTTCAACTTCGCCTAAAGTAATAATTAGTTTAGAATTTTTTAGAACAATCTCTGAATTTGTTTACCCAATTTGCAATGCTCCTTATGATACTTTACATACAAAAATATAAAATCAGTGATTAGTACACACCGCACCGGGGAATTATATCAATGGTTGCATTCAGAAGACACACCGGAGGCTCAACATGTTGAGATTAAATTCGCTTCTGCTACGTATATACATTTGGCGTCTTCTGAATGGCATGATGGATAATGTGACAAATTTTTGAGAAACAGCTGTTTTATTTTTTGAGAAACAAAAAAAGTGAAAAAATTTTAATTTTATCAAAGACAAAAATAATATAAGATATCTATTATTAAATACACTCGCCAATTGTATATTGAATTGAAACTGTATCTTCGGCAGACATCATGTATATTTTCTTATATATATTTTTTTAACTATAAGTCAGAAACCTCCGCCGTGCGGCTTACAGTCAACTTCGTGCCGTCGCTTTGTTTTTACTTGCTACCGGCCGTGATTTATCGGCTTAGCCGTACTCACAGTATAAATGAACGACAAACTTCATAATATGAATTGAATAACATTAAACAGATAAATTTGCTTATAATAGGATTGTTTAAAATATTATATTCGAGTATTTTTATATCAGGCGCCGAAACAAAAGAAAATATCGGCTACCAGCCGCCGCCTAAAAATCGCCAAACCGCCGATAAATAAAAATAGACGGCGCAGATCTTTTGAGACAACATGTTGGCCCGAAAGAGCAGAAATATATGATGGAAAACAACAACCCATTCAGAAAACACACACGCCACAGTTGCGCAACAGCTGTACCTTCTGAATGCACCCAATAAAAGAGATTCAACTTAAATTGTTTTATTTTTTTTTTCAAATTGAAATACATGTTCAAGAATTTAATAAAAAAAAAAAACAGTTTCATTATTGTTTTCAGACATCTGATTGGCGAATTAGATCAATAACTAAAAAAACTTGTTTGCCTGAGTGAAATTAACGAGTACGACTGGCACATATATATGCATACTAGTGATGTAACGGATATCAGTTTAGCGGATGCGAATGCGAATATAGAAGAAATATTAAAAACAAATTTACATCTTCAAAGTACTAACTTTACTCGCTAAAACAAAATATACAAAATTCAATTTCATATTTTAGTTATTTTCAGATTCTTTAAGAAAATATTTGGAAGATAAAGTCAATATTGAAAAATAAATCGCTGCCTTTATTTGCTAAAGTCCTAATATGCATTTTTCAAAAATTACGGGAGAGGCAAAAAACATTTTTGTGTTTTGAGTACTGTTTCGAGAATTTGTAATTTAAACTAAAAGAAAAGAACGTAAATTTTCGGATAAAAGTTGATACGCTTTATCATAACCCATCAAAAACTCGATAAAAAAAATTTGATGTTAGGGCCTTAGCAAATTAAGGCAGCGATATACATATGCAGTACATACTTATACGTTAGGCCAGATCGAATTGCACTGACGAACTTCGGTCACATCATGTACCCGAAAAACTTATTCTACGTGTTATTCTGACCAACTTCGACAAGGAGAGAGTATTTAAAAATATGTCTTCATTTTTAGTTTACCCTAAATTTATTTGAAGTTTATAAATCGTTATGAGTATATTTGTGTATGTTAATTTTTATGTAAAAATTCCGTTTTTCAATTATTTTTATGACAGAAATGTAAAGGTTTTCGGGTCGCGGAACCTAATTTTCATACTCACGTTTACAAAAAATTATTCCCAGGTGTCGCTTCCAAAAAAATTTCTTTCACAATCATAATTTCTGTAACTTTTTCCTCCATTGTGAAGTTTTTATATAAAATATTTTTAATAAAACATGAATTTAATGTACATTTTACTGTAACAGTGATATCAAGATCAAGATCGCAAGTATAAAAAAATTAATAAAACTTAATATTTTTCATATAAATTTACTAAAAAGTTTAAGAAAAATGTAATTTAAATATTTTTAAAAATGATCGATCGAATTATAATGCTATCTATATAAATATGAATATTTAATAAAAAAAAAAAACAAATATATAAAAGAGCAGAAACAATATTTCTTACATCAATACAAAAATAATATTTTTCAAAATACAGTCTAAAAGTGGATTCAAAAAAATAATAACTATTGTCCCGGCGTTTTAAAAATTTGCACCTAAATTATATTTTACATGTTTATAAACATAATTGATAAAATTTGTGTGAGCGTAAACATTCGTCGTTACACATTCGTAAAAAATTACGAATGCTCATACGAATATTTCGAATAATTAATAATAGAATTTTTAGAATTGAATACGTCACTTTGGCCTTTTCAATTATTAATTCTAATGTAACTAGCAGACTTTTCAATTGCATTTAATATTTATGAAGAATAGAGTCATCATTTCAAAGGAATCTGAGCCTAAAGAAGTTTCTAATCCGAGTCTTATATAACAGATTCAATAATATTTAAACACTCAGAACTTGCCTGCAATATTTACTGGTTATTTTAATAATATCCATCACAAAGTACAATACATCTGTATTTAAAATACCTTATTCTAAAAAACTTTGTACCCAAGTCATTGTAATATACAATACCTCAGTGCAGCTGTACTCACATTCGCATATATGATCATGAAAATAGAAGAATTACTCACCACAATTACTCAGAAGAATTATTATTCTTTTTAATTACCACAGACTGTAATAGAAAAAACAACAAAAGTAAGTAAGTTTCCTTCTATCGAGGTCTTGGTCTCTTACAATGTACTACATTTATACGCACCTACATATGAACAACTATACAAATGATCTAGTTTTTTTGTAAGTTAAAACAAATAAACAAAACATTATCTCATCCGAGTGCAAGTGCACTCGTAGAAACATTACAACAAAAATTCATAAAGTAAGTGCATAACACTAACAATAATAACCATAAATAATAAAACGAAGTTTATCAGTTAACGTCAGTTAAGATTACAACACATTATCGTCTTGATCGCATAGTTCAAGACATCCATCGAGTAACACCACACAAATGTAATTAAAAAAACAAAAAAGGCGCGCTAAAACATTTTTACATTGGAAACAATTAACCAACTAAAAACACAACAGCATGCTCCTCTCTTTCTCTCACTTTCTGACATGAGCAACTTAGTACATTTTGAGTACACATTTACTAAGAGCATAGCTAGGTACTATCGAATTAATAAATTCTTATTATGTTATTATGTCTTCGCAATTGTATATGACGACAGACCATCATACTAATGTGAACAACGACCATTATCAGAGATTAATTTAATTACGTGTACTTAAGCGACAATGAACAAAATTGTACTTGGACTAATCGCTGACTATCACAGAGAGAAGTTAAAGGAATAGAACCTAGAGCTTTTATCAACTCTCGATCGTTGTTGTTTTAGTATAAAACATATGCACCACTTCGATGAAAGCGCAGTTCCAATTCGAATTTCGTTGAATTGTCGTTGATCGTGCAATAAATAATTTCAGCCATATACCTCCCATTCGCAATAAAAGAAGGAAGTTGGTGTAATATCGCACAGTGTATATAAATAATTCATACATAGTAAATAGAGGTTTAGAAGTTTCAGCAGTTTTTCTTTGTTTTGTGTGCTCTTTCTTGCAATAAATGCATAGAAGATGGTTGATAAAACGATCAACACCGATCGCCAGATCAATTCATCAAGCATACATTCGCAAAGTGGTAAGTGGAAAGCAAGAAAGAAAAAAAAAAAAACAAAAGTATTTCTTATGGCAAATTAAAATAAAATGAATTTGTAAATTTTTATGTGGAATTTACAACATTGCTAATTCAAAAGATTTGAAATCAACGTAAATTTAGCATGGTTTTAAAATATAATTCCATGCAAATATCTAAGTCACCATGCCAATTTATGCCCTTGAATTTATGAGGGCTATTAATCGTAATCTATTAATATGTAAGTATATTAAGTGCTCCTGTTATTAAAAATTGATAATGTGCTCGATCAAAGATATACCCAAGGTGTAAAAATTAAAAAGTGTATGTAAATATAGTTTTCGCCTTGTAAGAGATAATTAGCAACATTTTAAAGTGATTAGCAGAAAATTAGAAAGAGTTCTTATCAGTTTTGCCAGCACCACGACTATTTAAATAAATTATTTTAAAAGCGCAAGTAGCAGAGGTCATTTTTGGTAAAGCGAATCGTTCAAGATTTTAATTAATTAAAGTTATTAAATTCTCAGATATTTTATGATTATATGTAGTCTTTCCATTGATTTATAATCACACATTTATGTATGGCATATATGAAATGCACGTTAATATGTATGTTAAGTCGACTGGAATGTTTCTATCTAATTAGCTCTATTAATACCTAAACCTCAATCCCATTATTAGCATGTTCTATGAGTTAATTCGTATCTTAGGAAAGTTCTTGATTTGGAATCATCATGCAGCTTGAACTTGGGAATGACATTTGCTTTTATACATATTTTTATGGAAATGTTTGCATTTAATATTGTAAATATGCAATTTCGCATTGCTTCTTCATAGAATTTAACAATGTGACATAATTATCCACCACAACCCCTTTTTCTGGAGGCTCAAACAAAACATTATTTATTTATTTACGTTTCTTGTTTCTGTTCCCTTCCAGATTCCACAATGCAAAGCAACAATAGATCAATGGAACTTAACTTTATACGGAAACAATTAGAAAATTATCAAGATACTATACTAAAAGATGTCGAAAAGCGTATGACCAATATGATTGATGAAATATTGCAAGAGATGCGACAACATGAATTGCAAATAAATGAATTTAAGAATTTTGCTAATCCGCAAAGCGAGCAACATCACACTAATAATACCTGGAATAATCGCGCATCGGCGAAAAACAATCAGCATGAGATTAATGAAATAGATTATACTAACGATAAGATTAACACCACTGATGATGCTCATTCTCACGCCATGGAACAGGTGGACAATGGTATCACAAATAACAATCATCATAAATCATCGAAAACAAAGCCACAGAATGGTCGCCGACAACAACAGCAAAAGCAGCAGCGTGCATTACCCGAAAAGATTTTTGTAGCGCGCGAATCATATTTGACCGCATTGCTGCAGGTGGATCACATGAAGACAATCTACCATATATTCTACATTATTTTATTGATACTGTTTATGAATAGCATATGCTATGATTATTTTGTAGAGGGGAGGTGAGTTGGAATAGTATTGAAGATGTAGCCATAAGGAAATTATAACCTCTCTTTCATTATTATTCCTATCGGACTGTAGTTATAAAGCGAAACATACGAATAAAAATTTTTATATTTTTAGAGTCAACTTCGGTCTGGGGACTTTCAAAGCGGGCCTTAATAAGATTCATTATGTTTTCGCTGCCTGGTTGCTGGAACATGTTTTCATATTTGCACTTTACTTTTCTTTTAAAGCATGGGCCGCAGTACGCGCTAGACTTAGCAAACAACGTAAGGTTCATTTCATTATGCCTATAACTCTTTAACTGTAATTTTGATTTTACAGAAACCCTACAACGTTTTTGGTCTCACAGCTGCCTCATCATGTATATTAGTTCGCAGTTGGTATTTGGCTACATCGCTACAACTTTGTGCCTTAAATTGAATTTACCATTTATCACCGCTTCTGTTTTACTGCTCGAGACAACTCGCCTTCTTATGAAAATGCATGCATTTGTACGCACAAATGTGCCACGTATGTTGGCTGGAAAACTAAAATCGGATGATGATCTTCCCGATAGTTTTAAAGTAGGCACCATACCGTCATTCAGTTGTTACTTGTATTTTCTATTTGCGCCTACATTAATTTACCGTGACAACTATCCACGAACATCGCAAATCCGTTGGAAGTTCGCTATTGCGCGTTTCCTGGAGGTTGTCGCCATTGCCTTTCTATATAGCTACATACATGAACGTCACATCAAAGTGCATTTTCACGATTATGGACGTGAAGAGCTAAATGAATCGACGGTGATTGTTAAACTTTTTGGTATGTTTATGCCAAGTGTCATCATTTTCTTATGTGGTTTCTATTTGATACTCCATTCGTGGTTAAATTTTACTGCTGAATTATTGCGTTTCGCTGATCGTATGTTCTATAAGGATTGGTGGACATCATCTTCATATGATGCCTACTATCGCAATTGGAATGTTGTTGTGCATGACTGGTTATATGAATATGTCTATAAAGATTTCTATAATCATATTTTCGTTGGTTCCAAATTGGCTGGATCATTGATGGTGTTTTTGGTGTCAGCGCTAGTGCATGAACATATCCTGGGATTCGCCTTGCAACTTTTTTTCCCAATCATGTTTGTGCTATTTGGTGTAGTTGGTGTTTCAATGGTGTTTATAACACGAAATGTTCCAAAGACAATGGGTAATATAATGGTATGGGCTTCGTTAATTATTGGTAATGGTCTGATGATCTCTTTGTATGCGATGGAATATTATGCGCGGCAAAATTGCCCTAAAACTTATGACAGCTGGACGGATTATCTAACTCCGGCTGTAATGAACTGCTATAAGAGCTGAAGCAACCGATCAGTTGTGATAATTTTTAGTTATCGTTAGGTTTAAGTTTATCATGTATTGACATATAAAGTATTAATAAGGAAAAAAATTTTACAAAGTAATACATAATGAAATTTTGGAATTCAAAAGTAAATAGCGTTTTATTATATGTTGAAGAATCTGCATAGGAGTAATTTCCAATGAACTTATCTTCTGGCTGTTTTTCAAGGTCACCTGACAGGTCGGTTGACTAGGTCATCTAGTGTATTCTATAATTTACATCTGACTTCGGTCGCAACCTATTGATTTGAAAGCTGCTTTTACTTTGAAACTATAAAACAAAGTGTTTTGATACTATCGTACGACATTGAGTAATTATCTTTTTCTAATACCTTATTCACAAGGAGCACAAATTATGCAATTTCGGTTTTTTTCTCAATTCCCCTATAGAAATAAATGCCTAACGAAATTGAGTTGCTTGCTCAATTTCGTTGAAATTTAGTTAAAATTGTTCTGAAATTATTAAAAAAAAAATTATAATAATTTCACTTTTATTAAGCATTTTATAAACAAAAAATAAATGTCAAATAAAATTGTGTAAGAGGAAGAAAAACTCCATGTGATTGGCTTCAATTGCAAATTGAAATAGAGTGCCGATCAATTTAGGCTCAGTGTGAATAGGCTATAAGTTTATTTCTATATTCTAAAGATATTTTAAGTGACACAGGGTTGCTTTTACAAAAACAAAAGCACGAATCAGCTGTTTCCGTAAATTATTAACTTGCAAGAAAATTGATTTGCATTGGAGTGGAAATATGTAGTTAGTAATATTTTTTATATTTTAGTTTGAATGTCCAAAAGAGAGTGTAATGATTATAATTACAATTATGCTTGAAAATACTATCACGATCGACTTTTTATTTATTTTGTGCGCTTTTTTAGTATTAGCCGTTGGTTTCCGTGTTACATTGTTTAGCTGCTATTTGTGTTGGAAAATTGGTATCTCGTTTTTGCGGCTAAATAGCCGCGGCGCACTTTTAAGCGAAGATTGCAGAAATTTGTTTAAGTTAACGCCTCTGTCAACGATGTCGAATAAACATTTAAAAATAAATGCTTTCAATATCACTAGGAAGGAGTCAAATGTTTAATTTTAATGATTTTTTGCTATAAATAAGAAAAATTGCAGTCGATATTATGAAATTCACCTCGCTACTAAATTGCAACGCACAGTGTAACAATTACATACAAACAGCGGACAAAATGGAAATACATGTCGCATACCAATGAAATTTTACTAACGAGGATTTTTCATAGATATAAGATCCCTAAGAAACATTTCAAATGTCAAAAGCTTCTAAAAAAAAAACTAAGCGCGAAATCGATTAAATATAGTAAGTACACTTGGTTGGCTAAACTTAACAATTTCACAAAATATGGGCGTGATCCGCCGATTATTACGCTAACTTCTCATAATTGAGCATTCATTATGATATTAATATTTCTTACACAAAAAACGGAAACGATCTGACCACTTTTATTCAACATGTTCTCTTCTGCTAATATTGAGCATATTAGACTGCTTCGAATATTTCATGTAGCACGATTTCCTTGCGCCTTCTGTCTAAAACATCAGTTTATGTTGTAATAAAAAATTTGAGTTCCACTAAGCACAGGCTCAGAGACCCAATGTTTATGTTTCCCATATAAATAACACATAGGTTTTGTTCAATAAAAGTATAAATTGTTTTCTGTAACTAAATATCTCATGAATTCCATATTTGTTCCTTCATTATGGAGAGTAATGATGAAGTGAAATTTACAAAATTTTTCTTGATTTTTTTTATTTTGATAATGAGATTTATTGAATCTTAATTTTTTTTTTTTAATTTTAAATAGTACGCTACGTTTGTTCTACATAATCGGCAGTGGGCATCGGTCGATAAGTAGTTCATGACTCAATAAATCTTATTACCCAAAGAAAAAAAAAAAGCATAGGGTTATGGGCATAAGAATGAATATCACGTTAAGGGCTACTATAACAGTGAACCATTACCCGCTGTTACCTGCACTCAAGATAGTTTAAAGAGACAGTAGCTTTTTTAAATGCTTTGGATACAATCCCCTTTTCTTATCAATCTATAGAATTACTAAAATATAATTTACAAAATAATATTTATTTCAATTCACAAAAATTCCTAGAAATATGTAATAATATTCAAAATCAAAGTATGCAATTTCTCATACAACTTTTTACTTTTTTTAAATACACTACTTCGAAAAGTACATTAATCGTTAAAGTAAATGAATGAAATGCAATAGAAAATGAATAGGTACGTGAAGAATTTCAAAACTATTTGCTTGACTTATTCAAAACTTTCATGTAGGTATTTATCAAAATATTTTTTTTACTTTAAGGCAAATAAAAACTGAGATGCCAATAGCGATGGTGGTGTACTTGAAATAACATTTTAATTTAAGGCGCTTGCTTTCAGCCACATATTCATCATAGTCAATATACAGTGGATTCTTTGGTGGGCTAAAGGAAGCCAACTATAAAGGTAGGCGGAGGAAAAAGAAATAATTAAGTGAGTAAATTTAAATTATTATAAAAGTGAATATTACATATTTAGCTGTTCTTTTAAGGTATTTTATTGTTGCACGATATGAGTTTAAATTCCGCTGCAATGATTGTAAATTTTCTACATATAAACTGCCGAGTTTGTTTTCATTCAAATGATGCCTTATGAAGCGTAACATGGAAGTGGTAATGACTAGATGTTGTAAATGGTTTGCAGTAACCATAAGAACTTCATAAAAACTGAAATAGAAAAGAGAAATTCAAGTTGCTCAGTAAAAATAATTTAGGCAAGTCAGTACTAAATGCGGAGGCATACTTCTCTTGGGACGATTTACTAAACCTGGCAATAGATTTTTTTGACCAATGATGCAAATGAAAGCTGAAGAAAGCGATTCTATATTAGTAAATATTTCCAAATATTAAACATAATTGAACTCACTCTAACAGGCCCTTCATTATTTTCATTCTATAAATGGGGTGCTTAATGCCCACTTCATCCAGCTGCTCATCGTTCATTGATAGAAATTGCAACAGTGATATGCGTTCTTTTGCAAAATATTCCAGAAGAAAATTCATACCAATAGAGTGTAATATTGTATTGACCTCTTGAAAATATTCTGGACAATCAGCCTTGAGAAATATTCGTGGAATGTGATCACGTAGTGTATTATATCCCAGAAATTGCGATGGTACACAATATGTTACTTTTTGCTTTGGCAGTATATCCAGCAGATCATAAAATCCATGAAATTGTGCTACATTCACAGGGGTGTAACCTTTTTTATTGGCGATCTCTGCATTAACACCCGCCTCAATGAGTAATTTTACAATTTCAGGATGATTGTTTTCGATAGCATGGAAAATGGGAGTACAGCCTTGATTGTCGACAGCATCGAATGAGACATCCTTTATCAGGCGCCGCACAACCGAGGTATGGCCATGTTTGCAAGCAAGCATAAATGGTGTCGTGCCATATTTATCTGAAACATTAATAACTGCGCCATGCTTTAGCAGCACGTTAACAATTTTATCAACCACATGAGGCTCCGCGTTTGTGCATTCGCATGCATGCATTAGCGGCGTGATGGAGTCTGTCTGTTTATTGACATTTGCGTGCAGTTCTTCGATTAGGTAGAGCACAATATCCAAATGGCCCTCCTTGCAGGCGTGGAGCAACAATGTAAAACCACCTGCGAAAAGGGGAAAATTCGAAATGTTTGTCACACGTATATATTTTCAAAATCACACTGCACTCACCCATTATCGGCTCATTAATATCAAATTGATGCCTTTGTAAAAGTTGCTTAATATTTTCTAATTCGCCTCCCACAACGGCATTGTAAAGCTCGCGATCTACATTGTCAAAGCATGGGTTATGCTTTGGTTTCTTTTTAATAAACTAGAAAAAAGAATAAGTGACCATGATTAGATACACAAAAAGCATACCAATTGCGACCGTGAAAATTGGCGGAAAAAGGACGTCGGCTTGCGTGCCCTTGAAAACTACTATATACATATGTACTTTAAAGCGGAATCTTTATCCTTATTCTTTATACTCAATACTCACATCATCACCGAATGACCAACCGTCGTATGATTCGTCCGAATCTGTGTCAAGAGGTGGGCCATAATTTCTGTTTCTGTTATACATTTCCTACACTATAATTTTGTATTGTAAATTAGGTACACCGTTTTTTAAATATTGCTAAAGTTTATACAACCACTTAAGGGACGCGAAACAAAGAAATAGCAAAACAGCAAAAGCAATAACAACAATGAGCTGTCATTATTATTGACATGATATGTTGATGTAATCGTTAATATTGAACAATATTTTGTTTTAAACAGCGTTAAGGTAAATCGTACATTTTTGAGTTTCCCGAACTATTAGACGGTGAGATTTCTCATGCAACTTAAAAAAATGTTCGGAAGAGGGGAGAAATGATAGGGTGATAGACAAAATTGCTCGGGCAGCATTTTTGACGAAACTTTTTTGATCAAATAACTTTCTTTTTGTATCAAATAAACTATACTACAGTTTCATGCAACTATTCTTACTGTATAAGAGCTACATGAAACTTCAAAAGGGAAAGCAAAAAATCTCATGAGATAAACTTACCGTCTAAGAGCTGACCTATACACGATATTCCAAAGCTTTGCCTTTATGGGAAAAGCTTCCTACGAATATTTTGATAGTTATGACATCAGGAAACGTTTACAGACTTCTCTTCCTAACTTCCTTCTCAATCAACAATATTGATTGCCACTTTGGTACAATTCTACCTAAACTGATCATTTTTTTTCCATTTTACTGCGCTTGCATTCTGTGGGCACAGTAAGCTTTTATAGTAATTAAGAATTGTAAACATATTTTTAAAATACTTTTTGTTCAAAGATGTAATATTTAAATATATATATCATATAAAGCTTTCAAAACAATTATGTATCGGAAGTAAAGTCTCATTATATCTGACCGGCTTAAGACTATTTTTAAAATACAAAATATATTCTAATAAATGTGTTAATTTTAATGTTACTTATTATATTGATCTCATCAAATACGTTACTTTTATCGGATATTAAAATAAATTTACACTTTGTAATGCATTTGGTAATTTTTTTTGTAAATATTGGTGCAAATAAAATGAGTAAGTGGCAACCGCGTAATAAAGCATCAATTAGCCAAAACCTGAGATTATGAAATGTTATGGAAAATCACAAGAATAGTAAGCATCAAATCCGAGTGGTTTCAAAATAATTGTTTAATTATAAACCAAGAAGGTTGCAGTGACTAGGGTATAAAACACGCCTCAAGAGTAGATATACAATCACATTTATATAAGCAAAATTTTTAAACTTTTCTTTATTTAGGTATGTATTTAAAATAGAAAGTTAACATTTTCGTTTTAAAAATTGTGATATTGAGATCTACTTATTAATGAAAAAATTTGGTCTAACTAGAAAAAATACGAAAATATTACTTAAAGCCATCGGAGTGCAACTCTAAAGCATAAGGGCTCTCCCAATCTCTTTTAAACACACTCTCGAGATCTGCTCTTATAGTTTTTTTAGAATTTTCCAAAGATCTGCCTTTTTTACTGGCATTATCTTTAAGTATTAAACCAATACCAGCAGTATCTGTGAAATAGTCACCTAACCAATTTGATGTTCCAATATATGCAGTATTGTCCGTTACCATATACTTATTGTGATTTACGCGAGCATATGGTATTTTCGCTTGATCTTCGTTCGATGGTACTACAAAACGTCTGATTTGAATGTCGACACCTTCAAATGAAGCCGATAGGCTTGAAAGTGATTTCAGGAAGTAATCTTCTGCGGGATTTGAGTGATTCCACCAGGATATGAGCATTTTAATCGAAATGTGTCTATCAACAGCAGCAGCTCTTAACGCATCATCTATATATGGCCAATACTTAACTTTCTCATAAACTAGCAATGGCAAATAATCCATTACAGCTATGTGGACATATGATTGAGCAGAGGTCATCGTATTCAAGATAGCATCTAAATCATTTACTCGTCCATTTGCTGTCAGAGGAGGCGGTGAACTTGAAAAATAGGCTGACATCGTGAAATTGTCATTAAAGTTTACTTCCATTGGGTTCTTTGAATTATATTGGGTTGAAAATTCCTTTGGCCAATGTTTGGGTATAGTCGACGTGTTAAGGCCGAGATACCAATAAGCCTTAAATATTTTAGCTACATCTTCCGTTAAGCATGAACAATTCTGTGCTAGTATACCCAATTCTTTTACTTGTGTCAGTGATCGCCAGTCCATGTTTGCGCTACCCAAATAAAAGTGTTTATTATCGACAATCCATAACTTTGTATGTAGTACTCCCCCGCCCAACATTTTTGGAAAATTTAAAGATCGCACTTCAGCAGCACGATGCTTGATAAAAATTACTGTGTCCAGATCTGGTTCTCTTGGAGTAGGAATGCTTTGAGCAATACGAATATTTAACTTGCCATTAACTGCATTGGCATTGGAGAGTAAACGTTTAAATATTTCTTCACCTTGGGCAGCTGTCGGGTGATCTATTACGTCCTCGCCACGTAGTGCCCAATAGAATGATCCTATGTCTACAGAATCGTCAGCAATATCCAGAAGCGTTTTCCATGCATCATATGTTGACATAAACTTTGGACTGTCCTGGGAGTAATTCATGCCAACGGGTATGCTTTCGACGAGACGAATATTGCAGGTAGCTGCTGCACTTGTCGATCGATCATACTTAGGAAGATGCACTTTTTCATGTGCAATAAGTGCCAGATATACCATAAATACCAAACATACGATGGTTATTAAAACAAAACAGCATGCTCCAACGAAACCAACATTTTTCCACCTCCGCAAAGAATATGAACTTTGCTGGTAGTGATTCGAGCTGTTGTTCTGCCACGTATCTTCCCCATCATTCGAAATATGATCATATTTAGAAGTAGGCACAAAATTCGTGTTTTTATCTTTGATATGCATGTTTATTTTTAGATACGAGTTTACGAGATATTATTATCCACCACTTCACATTTGATAAATTTCAACAGTTTCACTATAGAGAATGGCAATGAGGTTTCCATGGTTTCTACTTGTTTTTCAAATCATAACATATGTGAACTGTCATTTTGATGTGTAAATAAGGAGTTGCCACTCAGAAAATGATAAAAAAAAACCAGGATTTTGTGTTTTAACCCTTTTTTTGGCCCCACATTTTTCTCTCTCCATAGCGCTCATAGTTATCACTTTTTCAATATTTAATATTTGTTTTATAAGTATTAGTTATTATTATAATTTGCATTTTTTCTTTGGATTTGCATTATATATATTTTTCAAATTTTTAGCAAAATGCAACTGTGTATGTTAACATGAAAACTGTGTTTGTTAGTGCATGGTTATATTGGTGCTCGGTTTTCAACGAACATAAAACATTTTCTCCCGTGCTCGGTCGAGGTGGTTACATTCAGCTCGTTGCAGATTTGGTTTTTGTCAAAATATACTCGTTTGCTTAATACTATTTTGTATGTTATAATACTGTTTTATAAATTAACTCATTGCCACCCTAAATACTCGGCGTGCTCGGTGGACAATACACCGAGCATCGTGTTCGCTGTGAGAGTGAGTACAAACTCTCTTTGTGTTCGATGCAACAACAATTTCATGGTGTTCGCCGAGCATACTCGCAATATAATTA
Source organism: Toxonevra muliebris (assembly GCA_963691655.1). NCBI lineage: Eukaryota > Metazoa > Arthropoda > Insecta > Diptera > Pallopteridae > Toxonevra > Toxonevra muliebris. Next base: position 90,999,638 of record OY829328.1, read on the forward strand.
CAGCCTTAATGAAAATGTTGGCAGTCCACATCCCCCTCAATAGTGTCAATATTTTCTTTCTAACTATCAAAATTTGGTTTTCTGAGTAAAAAGTTCCCGCTTCAAACACACCCATAGTTAACAAATATTGAAGAAAGTTGTATGGACATAAAAGCTTAAGTTCTTTTTAACTGGCAATGCTTTTTTAGTCTTTTCGCGCACCGAATTTGCGCGGCAATAATAGCAGCAGTTGAATTCGAATGGAAATGTTTCAGTGATGATGGACTATGTACACAATATTACCAAAAGAGAAACTGTTGCCCGGTTCTGGTGTAAAAATATTTATATCAAAATGAATGCTCAATTATAAGAAGTTAACGATTTAATGCGCAGATCACGGCTATATTTTGTAGAACTGTTGATTTTAGTCAAATAAATGTACTTATGAGATTTAGCATAGATTTTGTGCTTAGTTTTTTGGAAGTTTTTGAGTCTGGTAATACAGGCGACGGATTATACTATCCCAAAGCTTTGGTTTGGAAACTCCTAACATTTAAATTGCGACAGGACACGGTCTATCTTTCAAAAGTCATCATGACTAAAAAAATTGGCTCTGGAGTAGGCGCTAGAGTCTGCCCAAGTACTTCAGATGTATCAAGTATTAGAAACCAGAGAACTGGTTATACTAGGACAGCAATACATATAGTTTAACACTCATCAGGAGTTTTAGCCATATGAGCATAAGTGGAAATGAGAATGCTGATTCCTTGATTAGGCATGGGTTCTTTTCAAGTATATCCCAGTAGGAATGTTTTTTAGCTGTCTTAAATTTAGTAAGAGGACCAACTGCGGCGGGACACTGGGCGATTGGAATGAAAATCCAAGTGGTATCACACCATCTATCTATCCTTACCACCCTTATTTGAAATATTACACTGTTTTAAGTTTTGAAGTGACAGCACTGCTCGTATCGTTCAATTTATGAATTGTCCAAATAATATCGCCGATGATTGGCAACGCTGTCAAAAAAAACAAAGGCAAGAGAGCGCTCACTTCTTGCTTGAACTGTCAACAACATATGTTTTCGCTTATTGCATTCAAATTGATTTTAGTTGTTTACCGATAGTGAGTGTTTTGCTTTTGTCGTGATTTTGCTCAAACTATTAAAAACTTCTAAATTATAAAGGGAAGAAAAATGTTGCGTCGAATCTTGGTAATTAAAATTATTTGGAAATAAATTGGATCTACAGTGTCAGAAAGGAGAAATTTATTGAACTTTTGTTTTGATTGCATAATCATTGCTTCTGCTTGCCATTGCAATTTTGAGAAATGTATTTCATAATTTCAGACTTCTACGATTCCACGCTCTCTAACGCCACTACTGGTACGCGTACAACCATTGTCAGCTAGCAGAAATGATGGTGCTGCCAAGGGAAGTGAAGTACTTAACAATGCGGATGTCCCCATTATTGATTATAATGATCCCGACTATTTACCATTGCCCGAATACCCAATACGCCCAAATGAACCACTTGCAGTGCGCAAACAACGGTGAGTTATCGACTATTGATTGATGGGTTTTACCATAAACATAATTATGGACAATTACAGATTAATTTATCAATCTCGTAAGCGTGGTATGCTTGAAAATGATTTGATACTCAGCACTTTTGCTGCCAAATACCTCAAAGACATGGATGAAAAACTAACTGAACAATATGATCAGCTTATTAATGGCGTGACCAATGATTGGGATATATACTATTGGGCCATAAACGTGAAGCCAACACCGGCCGAGCACGACAATGAGATAATGCGCATGTTGAAGCGACATGTTGCCAACGAGAACCATGAGCAACGTATAATGCAACCAAGTTTGTAAAGGAAGAATATCAGAAATGTAATGCGAGTGATGTTGTTACATTTTTATTTACACATTTAAAAACTTAATTGTTATGTGCTTTAAATTAGTTAATAAATGCAATCATGAATGAAATGAACAGTCTTAAGCGATTACCTAGCAACGCTCGAACACTTTATACAAACGCGGCAAACTAGTCAACTCATAGAGTTCTTGCTCCAGTCTGCTAGGTGGCAGCAGGTATCGTTTGACTGCTGGATATAATACATGTTCTATTAGCCATTTGTGTCGTTTGGGATATGCCCGCATTTCTACCTCAGAGACTTGTGCGTAGAAACGTGCTGTCTCGCGACAAAATAACTCAAAGCATTCCTCCTCCGTTTCCCATTCAATTTCGGTAGCTAAGCGTAGCAGGTAAATGGGCAAAAATGTACTGCAAGGGCATTGATTTTCCAATAAAGCAGGCAGAGATTCCAATTCACCTTCTGGTGTAATGCGTATAGCAAAATATTCACGCATTATTACTGACTTTTCAAGTAAAATTGCTTCAGCACGCTTTGCTAGTTCAACTTTGTCACCATCTTCTTCCGTCCAACCGCTCTCTTCGCTATTTAACGCTATTAACAAAAGCATTTGAATATTAAGTTTCGGCTCGACTTTAATTCTTGGAAAGTTTTGAAATCCATAAACCAAGCGCTGATAAAATAGCTCCTCACTGTGTGAACAATGTAAAAGTATTTTGAAAAATGTATGGTCGCAAAGAATATTCCTTACCAATATTTCAGCGTATTACACAAAAACAATTTCGCTTCATGTTGAAAGAGTGAAAACTTTTTATCGACCACACCCACAAATACCATTTCTTTGATGGTTTTACGCAGCAACATACTACAAGCATTGTGCACACGTTTTTGCATGTTTAAAACGCTCGTTAGACGTACCTCTTTTGTTAGCTGAGCCGCAATATTGCGAAAACTATCATCCGCTGCATTAGTACTTTCCACTGAGCACATTGAACTGCACGAATCTTTCTTCGTCAGCTGCCCGGGATACTCTTCCTTTGTAAGAAACTTTTCCAGCTTCTGCTCTTTTGCATCAGTGCGTATCATATCCTTGGCAGAAATCTTTTCGCCGTTTGATGTTTCAATAGTTTGTGTTCCATTTGCTACATCATTTTCCGTGCTAACACCTGGCAGTTTCAATTGTTTATAGAAGGCTCGCGTGGAATTACTGCCCAAAAGTTTTGTTTCGAGATGTGTTTTAATTTTTTCTATAATTTCATCTTCGTATAGGAAATGTACTTCATGTTTCGTAGGGTGTACATTCACATCGATATTCGACGATTTTAATTCCAGACTGATATATACAAAAGGATGCATACCTTTAGGCAGGTAGGTGCTATAAACCGCATCGATTGCTGCCTTCAATGCTAAAATTAAAAGTGATACAGAAATTGTATTACTTTAATAGAATTTGCATACCCGCTGATTCAACCAGACGATGATTAATGAATAACAGTATAATTCCTTTTTTAGCTGAGTAGTTCACTTTTGTTATCAATGCTCTCATTGTAAATTTATACGTATCATCCTGGAGTTCAATGCTCATCAATTCTTTTGAGATTTGCGTACCATATATGCTGCATATATTCTGCTGTTGTGTGCTTTCAGGCGCTGTCTTCAATGACGCCTGTTCACCAAACTTTTTTAGCATAAATCCAATGTTTGTGTTGTGCACGGCATATTTGGCGACAATGTCTAAGATCTTTTGAAACTCTTCTGCCGGTGATTTTAAGCTCTGCTTGCGTTGAGGCATATTGTAAAATAGATCTTCAATGGTAATAATAGTGCCTTGATTACCAGCGCACGGTTTAAGAGGCACTTTCAATTTGCCATTCTCATAGGAAGCTCTGCAAATCAATATAAGCTGCTGTACATTTGATCAAAACTACCTTTTCAAACTTACTTGTAGCCACATCGCTCTTGTGCCGTTTTCGTTTGTATCGTCAAATGTGCCACATGACTGCAAAGGAATTGAGTAAAATTATAAGTTTAATTTGATTTGGAGCCTACCTAATGCTGGCTAGGGCCTCGCCGCGAAATCCAAATGTGCCAATATTTGTAAGATCTTCGAATTTCGCCAATTTGGAAGTTGTAAAACGCTCGCACACAATTTCCAAATCTTCCTTACGAATCCCTGTGCCATTATCTTGTATCTGTAGCAATTTCAACCCACCAAATTTTACTGTGATTTGTATATAGGATGATTTTGCATCCAAACTATTTTATGACAAAATATTAAGTTAGAAATATGAAAAAAAAAAAGTTTCATTCTTACTTACCTATTCTCGATTAACTCTTTAAGTGCATTCGCCGGTTTCTGTATAATTTCTCCGGCAGCTATACGATTAACTACTATTTCATCTAGTTTCTTAATTACTCCCGGTTCCATATTTTACTATTTACCAAATTTCCAAAAATGTGCATTATTTTTTATCGCGGTAAAAACATATACAGATAGCGTTGCCAGCTATAGGTAAAAGTAGTGAATATCACTGAGCTTCCTACTGTAAAATATTTAAAACAGCCAATACACGTTGCGACTTGTCGCACAACCGTGTTGTACAACAAGTTGGCCTTTCTCCATAGACGTTACGATTTGTCATGCTAATAGTTAGCCAATTAGGAATTAAAGCAAATAAAAACGAATGGGAATAAATAAGTATATACAAGCATGCCGCTGCATCAGCACCACTAGACTCTCTATATTTTCGCGTATCCATTTAAAAGATATATTTTATTGATTGCAGATCTTTACAACAACTTTAATTTCTGTTTTCCAAATCACAACTGATGCGACAAAAATGAAATGCCAAAAAATTTGTTTCGACAAAGGAAGCAAAGCAGAATTTACGAATACGACAAAATCTGTACTCGACAATTTTTATTTTTCCTCCCTTTCCCCTCTTACCAACAAAGTCAATAGCTTGCAAACAAAAATTTGACTTGTGGAAACTGGGATTGTAGAAATTGTGACAGCAGCAATTTGTTTTTTTTTTTTTTTTTTGCAAACTGAAAATGTTTCAGAAACTTCAGCTATTGAAGACGTTGACACTTTAACCCAAAATGGAGTTACCTGCATCCATAAGTGCTATAAGTAAACTGCTGAAAGTATTATGTTCGAAAGGTTTGAAAATTTCTTAAAGCAAGTGCGAGAATTTACTTCCTCGCAAATTTCGTTGCCAGTAGTTTGCAAGTAACAATTGTGTTTCGAACTTGCACGTGTGGACGCCGAGTTAATTCGCATTTATGGGCAAAAGTTTCACGAACTGAACTCAACATCTTGCGATAAAATTGATAGGGCACATCATGATAGATGTGCTGCAGAAATGTGCGATTTTATGACACCAGTTTATTTATTCCACGTAAGCAATTCTAACGTATCACGTATTATAGATTAGTTCTTTCCTTCCCTTGATCCATCACTTCTCCAGCCATCATTGCACGTCTATTTTTGTTTACCTAAAAGCCAGAAACCTATGCCGTGTGACTCATAGTGAAATTCACGCCGCCGCCTTTTTTATTTCCTGTCAGGCGTAACTTATCGGTTAAGTCATACACGCCATACCAGTGAACGAAACAGTACTTATTATGAATTAAATAAAGTTAAAAAAATAAATTTCCGAGTATTTTTATACCAACCGCCGAAATAAAAGAAAACAGCCACCGTCTAAAAATCACCAAACCGCCGATAAATACAAATAAATGGGTCTGGTCTACTTCTGTGTACTATAAAAAATTATAAAACATGTTGGCTCGAAAGAGCACACAAATAACATGGTCTTCTAAATGCAACCAATATCGCAATTGTGTGTTTGTTCTTAAACAGAGTTGCTTTGTGAAGCACATACATAAGAGGGAATTAAGAGATTGGTTTAAAATTTGTAAATTTTGAAATTATGTTATTTAGTTATGTGGCTATGTAATATTAATTGAGCATCTTCCTCCTTTCTTCTCCTTTGCTGCAGTAACTTGTTAAAAATATTATGGGGATTCATCTAAACGTGTAAAATCTTGTAAACTTCGCAAAACGTGTAAAGTGTGTAAACTTGTCCAAAGTTATATGAAGTTTACAAGGCATGTATACGTTTAGATGACGGGCCTTATTAAACATCCGCAAAATCTTAAAAGCTGTTGGCAATACTACAATTGAAGAGAATATCAGCCAAAATTGTATGTAACCGGGTTGCCATTGCCACATTCTAAAAAAGGGACAAAAAGGGGAAAGAGGCACAAACAATTTTTCGTTTAGGTCGTTTAGATAAGCGAACATGTTATAGCGACACACTGGACTACCAATATTATTGTAAATTAAATAATTCTGAATATACTCTGGTAAGCTTGTTGGTGTGCCTCATTCAAAAAATAGAATATTCTGGAGTGAACATCGTCATTCTTATTTCCCCAAGTTTCCAAGCAACTCCTAAGTAATTAGTTATTTGATTCATTCCTGAATTCATAGTTCTCAGCGCATGCCATTATATTTAGTTTTTATATGCGGTGTTGGCTCCATAGCATGCATTTTCATATGAGAATTCGTTAGAAGTTGAAGTTGTAACCCTACATATTGGTACAACCGAGCTCGTGATGGTGGAAAGCCATTTGACAACATGGTCGCAATTCTGAAATTCTGATGATTATTTCAGCAGTGGGCATTCGTTGTTATATTTTGGAAATAGTTAAAGACTTGAATGAATGTTAAGGCATTGAAAAATCGTAGTTGTGTTAAATTGTCTTGGAGCACAGCAGCTGAGAAAGGGTAAAATCACACGTTATCGCACCACGGTAACCCTGGCTATCAAATCTGTGCAGAGAATTCTGTTCAGAATTTAGTCGGTTCTTGACTTTGCTGAGTGTTTGATGTGTTTTGTTGGGAGTTGTATCGTTGTCGTTGTATGGTGCTGTAGTGTGTTGTTTTTTCTTTGTTAAGAAAAATAAAAATTTAGCAATTAAATTTATACAAATTATAATTAATGCAATTGAAAAAGATTGCGTATTAAGTGTACAAATGGAATTACAGTGAAAAAGTATAAATTTCATACAAAAATTTAAAGAAATACGTCACACAAAAAGGCAACAAAGCAAAATATATAGAAGGAAAATAAATTTCCTATTTCATTTTGTTTATTTGTGTTCTTTGTGGTTTTTTGTTTTATTGTGTTTTACTTAATAAAAAAATTGGTACAATAAAGCTAATTATTTTTGCCGCAAAAATATGTAGGAATTTTTCGAAAAGAAAAATGAGAATTATTAAAAAATTGCAAGTCTACCTTAAAAATATTTAATACGAAACGAAAAAGTTCTCACAAATAAGGGAAAACTTGAGATTTTCCATAGCATCCGTGCTGCCCTGTCGTCTCGCTATGTCGTTGACGTCGCAGTTCGCGAAGCTGCTATCGTCTTCTTTTCCGCGTTGCTCACACAAAAACAAGTCGTCGTTCCCAAAATATAAACAACTTCAATTTACATTAATTTGGTTGTTGTGCTGGAATTGTGTTTGGGTATCCTTGGTATCGGGTGCTGTCGGCTTCGACGAAAGCAGTAGCAGTTTATATATCAAGCGCAGCGACAGCGCAGCAGCCGGCAAATTTACCGGTGACAGTTTCGATGACCCAATCGCCTTGTTGGACGGAAAATCGGCGGAAAATAAACCAAAAAAATTCATTTCTCTTCCATCTACGACTAAACGCATCCCTGCATCGTTACTTACTGTTGACTCCACCACCAGCAGAACAACCAAAACCACCAGTGGCGGCAGCAAACGTACTAAAGTAGTGGATTTGCATCGAGCTGGTGTTGTTGCAGTAGCTGACCATCAACTGCAACTAAAACAAACAAAAAACCAACAACCAAAGCAGGAGGAGCAATCGAAATCTTTTGTGGAAAAACGTAAGAAAAAAAAATTCTGAAATTCAGTATGAAAAGTGGTTAACTTTATCAACGAAAACTATAAATTAGTGCATCTACCCTTTTTTTTACCTGTCGAGTAACCAGTCAACCAACCAACTGCTCAACCGCGAAAGGTTGATTTATTTCAAATAGAATATGCTAAACAAAACAAACTTGGCGCCTACTTCTTCCTCTTCTTCATTATTATACGAGTTTTGTCTTTTTATGTTTTTTCAAAGATTCGATCTTGTTTTTAAAATATACAAATTTTATTGCATTATTATTTTTAACTTGGAATACACAAAAAAATTTAACATGTTAAATTTATGATAATTTTGTGTAATGTCCTTCCTTTGTTTAATTTTTAGTTTTACTGGAATAAAACAGAAAAAAAAAAAAAAAAAAATGAAATTTAAAAACAGTTGAAAAGTTCTTAGTTCGATCAAGAACAAATTCGAAAAAAAAATTTCCTCACTTGTTTATTTTGAAGCATTTCGTCGAGCGTTTGCCCAGCGCAAATTCAAACAATTCCGAAAAATCGATATTTGATTTGTAAATTATGTGATGTTATATCTAGTTTTTGCGGTTAACTCTTCAACACTGTAAACTTCATCCCTCCTCCCATTAACTTTTTCATACCCGATTCACTTTGATGTGTCATAAAGTAGATATTTAACAAATTTTACTAGTAATAGTATCTGTTTGGTATTCTTCGTGTTATCAGGTTGCGAACATTTTAAATTTCGTGCTTATTTCATTTTTTGTCTTTGAAGCCAAGTCAAAAACCTTAGTATATGTAATCCTTTTCTATTATGACTATTTAAAAAAAAAATGCTTCCAATTATTACTAACCTAAACATTTAAATTGAATCGTCGCGACGATTATCAGCCAAAATCGTCTATTTTTGTTTGCGAATAAGAGAATTTTGACAAACGACGCTAAGGCTCGAATTTAGATATGACTGTAAACAAACATTTTTTTTTACTAATTATGTTTATGAAAATTAAAAAAATTATACCAGTGGTTGTCTACTATATATTTTTTTAAACTTTTCTTAAAGGACAAACAAACATATCGCTCATTTACTAAAAGACTGTCATAAGTCAAAAAACACGATTTTTTAGTTAATGATGAGTTCCATCAAAAAAATGCTTTTGAAGATTAATCATTTGATCAAAAATGTTTCAATCGTCAACGTTGAGTGCAATGTTTTGAAAGAATGCTAAATGTTGTGTATAAAGTTTTTCTCCATTTGAACTTAAGCAGCAGTTCTAAATAATCCAGAAAGAAGATAGTTTAGGAGACACTGAATAAATAGCAACTATAGAGACATGTGTGTAAATAGTAAAAAAAATTTGTACGATTGCCAAAGAATGCCAAAATTTCCCTTTCTGCTTTTATAGAATAGAATAGTTTAGTAAATAAGTCTATATCTTACACTTTAGACGCTGATATATGTACAGTAAAAGCAGCTGTTGTGATCATAAAGAACTGTTTTTTTTTTTTATTTATGTTTTTGTTCAAATTTTAAATCTTTAATTAGGATTTGCGAATTGTTTTTTATTATTATTATTTTTTCATCTTCAACTACCAATTCCACTATTTCTTCTCTCTCTTCGACAAGTTCATTGATTGTCGAACAATGTCGAAAAAAGAAAAAGAAATGTGGAAGTTATTCATCGAGTGTTGGCTATTGTTGTTGAGAAGGTGCTGCATTATCGTGATCACCGTCCAATTGTCATCAGCATTTCGAACTCTTATATGATTGTCATTAAGCAATTGTCAGAGAGAAGTGAACAGAAACATCAACATCAAAATTGTATATATTAGAATACATACTTATTTACGAACATCTGTATGTACTCATGTATGTGTGTGTATGTATATGTACAATATAAACGTGCTTATTGTGCAAAAATTAAATTAAACAACTTTTTATTGAGGAAGTCTCAATCGATCATACACAAACACACACATGCGAACAATTGTACATATATAAATCTCACGTCCCAGCAGGAGAATGGAGTACATTTAGCAAAAGGTATGACCTACTCTTGCCTTCTCAAGCTGCCAGTAGCCATTTTGTATTACATAATTTTAGCATATAACAAGGCCTTACTTCCGAAAGGAGGGAGAAGGAGGCCTTCAATGCTTGCATCCGCAGGGAAGGGTAAAATGAAAATTTAAAGTAAAATATTTCGAGTTACTGAATTTTGTGTTACTTTTATTTGTTATTAGTTTTTGGCAATGTTAACCCTTCCCTGCCCATGCTGCCATATATGGCCCCACCACTTTGGACGGTAATAGTGGCGTCATCTTACAAATATTATTATGTATTCAAATTGCGTAAATATAAAATATAATAAATTTTCTATTTCTTTTTCGTAAATTACTTGAAATTTGATCTTCTACTGGCTTTAAAATTAAAACAAAACCACGCACAGAGTACTGAAGCAACGCAACGTGTGACTCCGGTATTCATCTACCGACTGAGCGGCATGAATACACATAAAGATCAAACTGTTGCCCGTCTGGAGACGGTCCTGCCTACCAGAGGGTTAAGTGATAGACCATTAAGACGCTTCTTATTTTTCTTTATGGAAGCTTTCATACATGAATGGCAGGGATCTACTGTTTTATGCTGAATTCGAACGGCGTAATTGAAAGCTTTTTTATGCTATTTCTTTCCTTGAAGGTTTGCCATGGCTAGCATTGCGCCTAGGAGTTCCGCATAGCTGCCTAGGAATCTAACCACTGTTGAACACACTTGAGCTAAAAGACAGCCTGCTGTAATACCAATTCACCCTCTTTAATAATCAGGCTAATTAGACCATTTAGACATCCCAATATCACCTGACCCTAAGTCAGATAGATCAATATGGAACCAATATTCTATATTTTTTTTTCCTACAATTACCCAAGGCAGGACAGAAAGAGAAAAAGAGATAGGTAGACTCCTATTAATTTTTACAATATCTAAATCATTTGATTAGTTGTGTCGTGTAAGCCATTATTTCTGCCACAAGTTTGATTACTTGGTTTCTACTTAAAAATATTAACTTCTTACAGTGTTTGGGGTGAATGTGAATTTTCTCAGCAATTTTACCTTAACCGGGTTCAAAATCTCCGTTTGAACTTTTTGCTGGCAGATTGCCCGTGATACACCCAAGTAGTTCTGATATTGCGAGAGCTTCGTTGTTGTGCCAATTTCAGTTAATTCATATAAAAGTTAGTAATAATTTCGGATAAGCATCGGATAGCATGGGTATAATTCAAAATATAACTGAAGTTTCTAAGGTAAAACTAAAAATGTACGAGAAGTGCATATTGTAGATCTAGTCAAGTAAAAAATAATTGCATGCCTGGAATTTCTAATACACCCGCAAATTCACGACCTAGGTTCAAAAAACCAATATTCATAGGTTTACCCTATTTCCGCCTATAACTTCATTAGGGGTAAAACTAAGTGGTAATTTTTTATTCATGGTATCACAAAACTTATTAAGCAAGTAGAGACGTGCTTCTTTTCTTCTTTTTTGGAAGAAATCGATTCCTAGATGCCAAAAACGAAACCCATCTCAAGAGCAGGCCTTGAGCATTGTCCGACTGGGATACGTACATACATAAATCACATCCATTGAATGTAGATGAAGAAGTTTCTGTGTCTTTCGCCTTTTATTTTTTTCTGTATTCCATTCAAACGGTTCGCTTGTGTATGCATTTTAAATTCAAAACATGCTTACGCTTTAATTATACAACTATTGGTAAAAATACAACAACAATAAAACAACGCATTCTTATGATGAATAATTTTGCAATTTTATTTGTGTAAACGTTATAATTTTTCTCATTCATTTAGTAAATAAATTGATTAATAAAGTTATATCATTGACAAGAAATTAATTATTCTTCTCCTTTTATGGAATAAAAACCCATGGACCGAGCATTTCGCTTCCATTCATATAGTGTGTGTTATTTTTATTTACGAATGGAAGGGACCCACAGTTTAATGCCGAATCCGAATGGCGAAGTGAAAAGCTTTTTATAGGAAATTTTTACTCCGTTAGCTTTGTCATTGCCAACCAAAAGGCGGTGTATTTTCAATTTTTTTTTTACCCGGTTATCCTGCGTAACAATCCATCACAGTAACCACTAGACTACAATGAGGTATTAAATAGCAGAAAAATAAAGCAAATCTTAAATTCTATATTTAAGTTAATATTTCACGGATTTATATAAAAATTGTCGGTATTTTACTATCTCTTTTAATTTATTTTTACAAACAAATCTAAAGTATAATTTTGAAAGACCCAAGTGGTCTATGCATTGGAAACATTCGTTGCAGCCATAGCTCCTGTTACCAAGAAATTTTTAAATTATTTGCTCTTCATCAGCACGAATAAACAAGTTCCATCCAAATAAACTTTACTCAATAGTCAAAAGGATGTTCAGTTAATTGTTTATGGAGCTTCAGAAAACGATTTACTCCATTATTGCATTTAAATAAATGTATAAAAGTAAATATACAAAACAAAAACACAAACCGCAATAGCAATAATGTAAATGACATTGAATAAGACACCGCCACGCGTCCGTTTTGTACACAGAGGCAAATGTTTGTTTGTCTTTCTGCTTGCATGTGAAAACAATTTTATAAAAGTACATATAAATTGCAAACCAACAACGGAAAATAAATTTTAAATTCGACAAATAAATCAAGCAAACAAGTTAACTATATCTTACAGTTTTTGTTGTTATTGTATAAATATCTTTAAGCCTGCGCTATTTTGAACTGTTGACGTTTTTTCTTCTCCATCTTTTCCTTCTTGACTTAATCGCTCAACTGAGTTTATGAGTAACTTCCTTATTTATTTTTAAGCAGCAATAATTTTCATGCAAACTAAGCTCACTTTTTCATTCATATAAAAAAGAATAACAACAAAAGAGAAATAATTTATTTTTCTTTGTTTATGTTTGGCACCTTTGCTTGGAATGTTCGTGTTGTTGCGGTGGCTGTGTTGGCCGTTGTTGTTGTTGTGCTTACCGGCCGGCGCTATATTTGTGTGTTTTTTTTGTTAGTGTTTTTTGTTTTTCGCGTGCATAGTATCTCTTCTCTCGCGTTCTTTGAGTATAGTATGTATGCTTGTGCAAACGTTTTTGTTGTTGTTTAGCTTAGGTGTTTAATTTTAGTTTCATGTTTTTTTTGTGTTTTTTTGTTTATTGTTGATTTGTTTCTCTTTTTTTAAGGTTATTACTTGCTCTTGAACTTGAAACTTGAAACAAACAACTCGCTTCACAAACAACAACAATATAAATCAGCAATAAAATAAAATAGTTGCTGTTTATGCTGCTTAAGATTTTTCTCTCAGCAACATTACTTACTTCTTTTTTTATCTCTTAACTTCTTGCTGTTTCTTTTTGTTGTTGGCCGTTGTTGCTGTTTATACTTACTCTGTCTTGTTTTTATTGCTATTTGTTTATACTCCGACGAGTCTCAAATTGTAAACTTGTTGTAGTAGTTTTTTGTTTTCCCTGAAGTTGAAATTGTAGTTGATGTAAAAGTATAATCGTCAACGTAGAACCAGTTTTTCTTGGTTTTAATTTTGTGTTCTACAAAATCGTAGTGAATCTTTAGAAAATCGAATTTAAATTGCTTAAGAATGTGTTATTGTTTTGCAAAAAGACAAGCATTTTATAAATAAATAAAAATAAAATAAAATTGAAGTTATAATTTTTATGAAATCATAAACAATTTTTATAGTTATTGTGTTTTTTGTTTTGCATGTAGATTTCAAATTGATTTGGTTTTTTATGTGTCTTGTATTCTTGTCGTCACTTCAATTATAATATGTATTAATGGTCTATCTCGTTTTGCTGTTGTGTACTAACAAGTAAGGAAGTTTCCATTAACTAATTAAATTAGGCGCCTCAGTGTCAGGCACTTGAGCCAATTTTCAAAAGTTTAAAATGATACGACTTTATTTGTTGCAACATTGTTTTATTAGTTAGTTTTCGAGGTGTGTTCCTTCAACATTTGCGGCGAGAATAACCAATAAGACTAGTTTGCAAAATTCAACTTTTCTTTTGCACAGACTTCTCATAAATTTTTTAAAAAGCATTTTTGCCTTCTAAACACTAACCAGAAGAGACAAAATTCTGGGGAGTCGCCTTCTCGAAATATAACCCATTTGTTTTTCTCAAATTTGAGTATTGAATAAGAATTTCAGTCAAAATTAGAAATATCCATTGCTTCATCGTTGTTTTTTGTATAATTTGAATTTCTTCAATCGGTGTCTAGTAGTAGTCACCCATCATGTGTTCATTCAAAATGCTTGATAATGGTTTCCATATCCTGGTAGAATCACTCTCCATGCTCGTTGCTGTAGGCAACACGACTTTGTAGGAAGAAATCCATTAAATATAAACTTTAAAGAGAAAAGAATTTATTTATCTAATTAACATGAACTCAACTTAATTAAATAAATTCAATTAAATTTGTCAAATAACAAATTACATCATTATTATCAAAAGTTTAGCTAAATCAGGTCATCAACATTTGCAATTCCAACTGCTTCAATTCTGTCAACATATTCAACATTTGCTAACAATTAAGAAATAAGTGAAAATTGTGTGATGTGAAACCATTTTTCACTCCTTCCCTTCCGGCACTTATCCTTAATCCATCCATTGCCATCATTTGCAAGCAATTCTCACCTTATTTAGGTCAATATAGGATAAAACCCTATAGTATAAACGTATTTATGTATGAATGTGTGTGTGTATGTGTATGTGTTTGAATACAATTACCAACTGTGATGAATATGTAATTTATTTTTACTTACTTGCTGCAACCGCAACAAATTGTTGTAGCAATTTTCTATTTGGGAAACCTCTCATTGTTGGTGTTATTGTTCTTGTTGTTGCTGTTACTACGTTTTCAGTATTCGTTTTTTTGCGAAATAAGGTCACGAAAAACAAAAAATAACTACCTTTCTATTGTTGTGATTGTATGTGCGATGGCATGAATAGAAATAGAAAATGTGTTTGAATGTATACAAAGTTAGCTCTGATAATTAAAATGGATAATGGATAGCTAAAAGTTAATTTACAACAAACTTCTATTGTTGTTTTGTTTTCACTATGTTATCTAAAAATTTAAGAAAATACAAAAGCGCAAAAACACGAAAATATAGTTTGCTCGAAAGTTGAAGAAAACCTTAGCCAATGTTAAATAAAAATAATTTTCAAAATGCTAGTGTTTCTTACTCCTTTCCTCCTTCCCTCTTATATTTTTTATTTATTTTTACCTTAAGGGTATGTCGTTCCATATTCTACATGCCGCCCATTCCTGCATGCAGTCACGGCAAAATCCCTAAATGTGAAAATCAATCAAAATGACAAGTTTAAATATCCAACAATGCAACGCCTCTCCGGCTCAATGCTCCTGCCTGCCATCAGCCTGTCTGTCATCCAGCCTGCCTGTCATTCTGACTGCCTGTGCTCATTATCATTTTCTTTATCCATTGTCGCAGGCATTTCCAGCACTACTCCCACAATAACAACAACAACATTTTAATACACTTGCACACACATACATACAAAAATCTCTGAAAGGGAAATATGCCCATATGAATGCAAATTCCCTCGCGTATTTGAAAAACCACAGAAGCTAAAGTATAAGGAAAACTCGTCCAAAATCACAATTTAATAAAGTGTGTAATGCAATGGATTTTTTTCTATCCTACATAACGCTAAAATACACATTTACTCCCAATCTCCCAAATATAGGATTTTACTACTCAAATCGATTCTACTCTACATACTTTTTTTGTCTGCCTGCTTGTCTGCCTAGCCTTTGCGCGTATGATGGGTGAATTTATGTGCTAGTGTGTGTTTCTGGCATTGGCCTTAGGCAAGTGCTTTCAACTATCACAACATGACGAATTATATAGAATGGGACATACGTACACATCCGCCACACACATGCAAAATGTAAGAAATACCGAAAGGATATTGTATATACAGAGTGATTCGTTGCCTACGGACAATACGAAAGGAAGTGGTAAGGAAGTTACAGACCGTTAAGCCTATTTTCCTCCGTTTGCGACCTATAGAAGGTTAAACATTTTTGCGTCTTGCTCCAGTACTTTTGCTATAACATCTAAAGTTGACAACTTATGAAAACAATTTATTACCGATTTGAAAGCTTACAAGCGCGCAAACTTCAAAGTATACCTGAGAGTATAACAGAGTTAAAGAGAAAACGGATTTTTTGTCAATCCATGAAATGAGTATAAAAATTTTTCTTATTCAGTTATAACTTTTGTTGTATTGAACTTTGAGATAAGTTTTACAATTTTTTTCGGCTGGTTACAGTTTTCTGACAATCAAAACTATGACAACCTAGAAAGATGATTTTAGAGCTTTCAAACACCTACATAAGCAATACATTTTTCATAAGCTGTCAACTTTAGATGTTAAAGCGAAAAGACTGAAACACGACATAAAAATTTAAACATTCTTCCCATACCATTTTTTGTTTGTCTAGTCCGGTCCCATCAAATCCTTTCGTTCTGATCAGCGAGAACGGATCACCCTGTGTAGTACAGACGCACACGCATACAAATGACATAAATATACGAGCTTGAATAATAGTTGCTACATTTATCATGCCGCCTTTGGTATTTTCTACATTTATTCCGGCAAAGATGTTTATGTTTAAATAAATATTTGGAACGTTTTACGATGAAATGCGTAGGTATTAAGATATTCAATGCCAACATCCCGGAACTTTTTCGAAATCGCGAAATGTGTGGGGAATAAAAATTTAAATTTTTGATATTACAAAACCTATTGAAGAAGCTACAGATTTCCTCCTTGATTTGGTAGAATTTTAATATTCCAGTTGGAATTTCAAAAGAAGAATTGTATAGTGGGAACTTTAGTAGTTTTCAATTTCCTATTTAGTGATTTTCAGCATGTTTAGTGGATTTAATAGTGCTTGAATGAAAATTAATACGGTGTGCCACAGGTTTTCTTATTTCGCTAAGAATTTTTTCAGTTTGAGTAAGGGCATTATATAAGGCAATTATTGCTTATTTATGTTTGCCCCCTTTGCCTTTTTTAACATTACTTTCGCTACTAGAATTGAAAGCAGTTTTAATTCTTTTTTGCTGCATTCTTCTTTGCTTTATTTGCAATTTTGCTATTTTAATGAGTTTTAACTTACTAAAATTTCACTCAGAATTAATTTTTATATAAACAAAACAGCAAAGTTTATAATAAATTTTAAGCAAATTTTAAATTTCAGGCTTAAATTAATGAAAACGACGTCGAAAAGAGAAAAATAGTATGACGCGAAATATTGCATCTTCCCTTCCTCGTAGCAAACAATGCTTGCTTAATCTAAAAGGGAATTAAGGTAGCTTTATTTGCTTTAATTGTTAAATTTTATTAGAAACAGGATTAATAGAAAAAGTTTTAGTAAATAATTTTTTTTATTAATGAAGGTTGAACTATTTTCTTAACAAAATTAGAAAAAGCCGCTTGAGATATCTGGCAACACTGACTTTAAATGGTCTTATATTTCTAAGAT
The DNA here is from genome assembly GCA_963691655.1 of Toxonevra muliebris. Classification (NCBI taxonomy): domain Eukaryota; kingdom Metazoa; phylum Arthropoda; class Insecta; order Diptera; family Pallopteridae; genus Toxonevra; species Toxonevra muliebris. The sequence continues at coordinate 91,017,022 of OY829328.1, forward strand.
ATTTTTGATTTAAAATAAAACAGAAAATTCGAGTTATCTTCTAACATACCGAAATTGAAAAAAAACTAGTTTATCCTATTTTAAGCTGAAAAAATCTATATAAAGAAATGCCGAAGATCCTGGGGTTGGAAAAATATTTCGGAATTTAATGCAAAGAGCTATTCAATAGTTAAGAGTACAAAATACCACCTTGATCAAAAAGTTCCCGGAATTTATTCAGAAAATTAAAAATACAAGTTTATTCATCTAAATCTATATTGTCCCCTTCAAAGTAGTCCCCATCGACTGCAACACACTTATGCCAGCGCTTGATCCAATCCTCGAAACATTTTTTATATTCGCTTTTCGGTATGTCCATCAGTGCTTCCTGCGATTTTGCCATTACTTCCTCTCGGCTGCTGCAACGCGTTTCCCGTAATGGTTTTTTAACTATTTGTTGCATTTTTCGACGATGCGTTATCATGGTGCAAAATCCACGAGTTTTCTGTCCATAATTCTGGTCTCTTTCGGCGAATTGCTTCACGCAAACGTCTCATAACGCCCAAATAATACTCTTTGTTTACTGTCTGGCCTTCTCGCAAAAATTCATGATGCACTACACCGCTGTAATCCATGAAAACCGTAATCCATGAAAAAGTAAGCAATACTTTTTTGACTGAAAACGATGTGGTTTCTTAGGTCTCGGTCCATTTAGTGAACGCCGTTCACTTGCCTGATGTCTGGACTGCGTGTCGTACTCATAAACCCACGTCTCGTCTCCAGTAATGATCCTTTTGATGAATGTGCGATCGGATTCAGCCTAGCAATTCATGTCTTTTGCGACGTCAAAACGCTCTATTTTTTGCATGAAGTGGAGGTCTTTTGGCACCAACTTTGCTGCTACACGACGTAAACCCAAATCATTAACCAAAATGTCTTGGACGGATCCATAGGAAATGTTCAAGTCCTCCGCTATCTCTCTGATGGTTAATTTGTGGTTATTGACCAAAATTTCTTTTACTATATCAATGTTTTCGTCGGTTTTCAATGTCGATGGTCTGCCTCTGCGTTCATTATCTTCGATTGACTCACGACTACTTTTGAACCGCTCGTGCCACGTAAACGACCGTTTTCTTTAGAGAATCGTTGCCAAAACACTTTTCCAACTTTTCCAACGTTCGCGCACCATTAAATCCGTTTTTTACGCAAAATTTAATGCAAGATCGTTGTTGCAAATTTAAATCCATTTCTAAAATTGTAAAAAATCGCCAACACACACAGAGATAGATGTACTCTTGGCTACGTAACTTTTGCAAAGCTATGACGCTATGATTTAGAGGGAATATCAACAACAGATGTACCAACTTATCAAAAACAGAACTCAAATCGGAACTATGGGAGAGCCACACGGTGGTTTTTCCGGGAACTCTTTGATCAAGGTGCAATGTAATGCCGTAACCGAAATGAGTTTATTATTGCAAAAACTTCCTAGTGAGAAAAATTAAGCCTGGAACAGAATGTGAAGCGTGAACTACGCAGCTGAAGCACCGAATGTAGCGTAGCAAACAATGAAGCGCGAAAAAAAAAATATCAACAGAATGTGCACCTCTGACGCTCCTGTTTAATGCTATTGGAAACACACACAATCATATTTTTCTCCACATTTTTGCAATCAAAGTGCTTTAAATTGTAAACTAATTAATTTTTTTTACAAGTTATATAAATAATTCAGTGCGTTCTTACACTTTTTATTTTGACAATCAGTTGTTATGCTTGAAGCGCGACAAAGCCCGAAAATTTTTATTTTGCGCTTCATCTTCAGCGGCAGCGACAACTTCACATTGTGTTTGATTACAATGAAAATGTATACATTTTACTTTTGACAGATTGTTACTTCTCGCTTCAGCTTTACATTCTGTTCCTTCCTTTAAATGAGGGAAAAATTGAGAGTGCTCTCTTTAACTCAGTTTTTGAAAGAGAAAGAATGAGTTCAAACACACAAAACATATAACGAAAGAACGTTCATTATTTATTTATTTTTTTTTGGATGTTAAGTGACGTTTTTGCTCTTTTATTCATTCAATAATATTGAGGAGAGAGTTTTTGCGAAGTTCGGCTTAAATTAAATAAAACAAAAATGGTTTGGTTCGGTTCGGTTCGAAACTGGTTTACTCAACACCAACAAATTTTATTGTTTTCTAAATAAAAATTTAAATTTTCAGTGGAATTAAAAATTCTGCTTATTATCATAAAAAATAATAATTCAAAATTTGGACACAATTGATCTGATACTTTTCCAAAAATTTTAACAATGATCTCTGGGTTCAGATTAGTTATAACTAAAATAAATAAGCTGTATGCAATGCATCATTTGAATGGTTTAGAAAAATCGTTTCAAAATCACATCACATTTTCACATGCTATAATAGAATGAAAAGGTGGCAACGTTTAAGGTATTAAGAGAGTACTTTTTAAAATTACTATTCCATATAACATATTTTTCATTTAAAGTGCTATCTTGCGTAGTAGAAAAATTCCGAATATTTCCACCTTTTCCGAATGATTAAGATCCTTAAGGTACTTGAAAATATAGCAATATTTGGAAACCCTCTTCCGTCATACTTTTTCCTATTTCAATGATATTTACTCTAAACAAATATGAAATATGTAAAAATCCGCATTCTAGATGGCATATGAGAAAAGCATTCCCAGTGAAGCCATCGAAACAAAGGCGGCAATTCATTTTAGAAAAATATCATTCACACAGTCATATACACAAACACATATGCGTTCATATGCTACTATTGAGCGACTGCTAAGTAGAGTATTCGAATCCATTGCAATTGAATACATTTTGCATGTGTTTGTATATAAATATTTACATTCTGGAATGAAAGAAAAAAGGGAGCAGCTGGCGCATAAACAATAACGAACAACCGAACAAACAGAAAGTAGTAGCAGCAGCAGTAGTTGCTAAGTATTAACTACAAAAAATTGATGCGTAGGCCAGTGGCAATTTCTGTTTTCTCTTTATTTGCTACTGCTGTTCAGTTTTGTTGCTTTGTTCCAGACTCATGGCTCATGGCGCACATTTGTTGATCTGCGAGCGTTAGTATGCTTCTGTTTTGAATACGCCATGGCGAAAGTTTTTTCTTTTTTATTGTTTTAATTCAATGCGCCGAAGAGTAATAAATCAATTAATCAACAGCAGCAACTTCAATTCAACACCGAAATGTCCAATTTCGCTTCTTTTTCGTCTTCACTTCCTGCTGACCAATGATTTGGCAACAAAAATTGCAAAAATACATGGAAGACAAAAAAGAAATAGCATCACTCATTTACGCCGCACCACACAGTGTGACGATTCCATACAAACAGCGGGCAAAAATGGAAATACTTGTCACTGATCAATGAAATTTAGCGAATTGGTGTTTTTCATAAATATGTGAACCCTAAAAAAATGATGACAGCCACCCATCCAAAAAAGCCGTGGTCCGTGATGCGCCCATTAAATCTTTAACTTCTCATAATTGAGTATTCATTACGATATTAATATTTCTTACACCATCGATCTGACCACTTCTGTTCAACAGTTTCTCATTTGCTAATATTGTGTACATAGTCCATCATTGCTGAAACTTTTCCATTCGTATTCAACTGCTGTGATTATCGCCACACACCGAAAAGTTCTTTAATTTTGATTACCACTACAGGTGCCACTACAAAAACGCAAATAAAACAAATTGGGGCAAATATGGACAGCTAAATTTTTTACAGAATTTATTACATACTTGTAGCCATAAAACGCACAAAAAAAGTGGAGAGACCCTTTTTGACCTTTTTTTTAATTTACTACTAAAGATTTAGTTTCTTTTGTGTTTTTGTCAAGTTAACAGCAAAACTTCAAAGCAACTGTGAACAAATTGGGTGCGAGAAAAGACTAAAAAGGCATTGCCAGATAAAAAGAATTGAAAACTTTATGTCTATATAACTTTCTTCAATATTTGTTAACTATAATGCAGATAATTGCATTTTTTATCTAGAAGTACATGCTTATTTTTTATACGTAAAGGTCATGCTTCGTCGAAATGACGACGGCATTTTTCAAAATGGTCGTACACATGATCTATAAACCTATAACTTTGAAAGTTAATTGTTTTCCATTATTTGGTTAATTTTTCATATAGAAAAACAAGAATGGACATTTTTTTATAATAACAGTTTAATAAATTAAATGTTTACCAACACTTAGGTTGGTTAGGTTGGAGTGGCTGTCGAGAGACACACTTAGGCCTGAACGACCCATTGTGATACCACATAGTTGGACCTACAGTTTAACGCCGATTCCGAACGGCGGTGTGGCAATTTTTTATCGGCTTGGTGGTTTTGCCATTACCAACCAATGTGTGTACTTGTACACTATCTTATAATTCTCATACACTTCATATTGATAGTGAATATAAGAAAGTAATGAAAATTAACCACCAGACGAAGACGGGAATCGAACCCGAACCTCCCAGATGAAAGTCTAGTGCACTACCCACTAGACTATCGAGGTCGTCTTACCAACACTTACTTAGAAAAAAATTGTAAAACGTAAACATGTGTCGTCGATTCGACAAAGCATGTCCTTCCAGGGTTAAAAATTATGGATTACAGCTTGTGGCCTTGCTAAACATAGTAGCTTTGGCAAACGAAGTAAGCTTTTTATAAAACCTTTTTGCAAACATCTTTTGCATTTTTGGCCGCCACCGCTACACTGTGCACCGCGCTGCGTCGGAGCAGAAAAACACAAAACGCTTGCCGTTAGCATGAAAATTACAAGTTCTCATACAGAACAAAAATTTACATGCATAGATACGAGTATAATTTGTCTGTCAACGCCACTTGTTGGGCGTCATCATAATCATCATCGCGATAGTCATTGTAATCATATGAGGTTCAGCAGTTTTACTTAAGCGTTGTTGTCGTTGCCGCCATCGTCGCCATCATATTGTCGTCGTTATACTTGAATTATTTTTTGCAATTTTTAAGCCGATTTGAAGAGGTGGTGGCTGTTGTGGCTTTAGCCCACTGCCTCCGTTGCCCCCCCATCCATAATAGCCTCTTGGTTCCAATTACATATTGCATGCATGCTACTTTTAGTCTCAGTCTCAAGTATGAGCCAGTGTATCTTTAATTTTTGCGGTTTAATTTTTAATTTTTATTTCCAGTTTTTTTGTATTTTTTTTTTGTGTTTTTGCTCTACTTGCCGATTATTTTGCTTCAATATAGGCATGGTACATTTACAAAATTATGAACTTCCACGAGATAATTGCACTGTGCTTATTCATAATTGTATGCAATTTCATTTATGATGATGGCATTCAGTTTTTGTATATATTACATTCAGTACTCAAACATCAGCATAAAAAATTTTGTTTTCCTAATTAGTTGAACTACTTAAAAAAAATATGGTTGAAAAAATAGAGGAAAATAATTTATTAATCACTACATGCATTGCATACACATGTGCAAAAAGTATACCCAGGCGGAAATGTGTCCATGCTGTAAATTTGCATAAGGGTTAGGTTCTGGTGACATACTTTTAACTAGTAGTGTGCATTTTCTCATCATTTTGATTGTAGCCTACTAGATAATCGAAATTGAAAACAGTAGATGAGAAAAATACATGAGAATCTGCAGAGTTGAGCCGAAGATCATAAGCTGATGGTGATGAGATTGACACCTTTTAGGTAGTGGTGTCTTAAAAATGAAATCTGCTCTTTATATTTCTCAACCTGAATTTATCAAGTTCCTTCAAAAAAACTGAAGTTTGATGGACTTAAAATTTCGTTTTAAATATTTCCCCCTTTTATTTTCCTCTATGTGAGCAAAGTTCAGTGGTCCAACGAATTGAGTGCTATAGATGGTCTATGGCACTGCTGTCCACCTCCAATTCGAATCTGAACATACTAGGTCTATGTACAGCTATCTATTTAAGTTTTTCTTATAAACAAAAATATAGTAAGGAGTAAATGAATAAATTTGCAAGAAAAAAGTATAAATAATAAGTACTTAATCGAATAAAAAGTTGTTCTTCTACAAATAACAACTAGTTGTAGTTATTCCAAATAAAGTCCATTTTATACAATCAAACAAACAAACAAACGGAAATTACAAAGTAAAACACAAAACGAAACATAAAACGAATTACCAACACACTGATAAATGAAGCTATTAAGTATTGCGTCGAGTATGAGTCGACCAAAAGCAGTTCGGTCACCCCTCACTGAGAGTACTTACTTGAAATGCACTTGTTTGCTGTCGTATTAATGAAAATATTGCCCCCTTTTATAAATACGAATACAGTAGAATCTCGACAATTCGAATCTCAAGGAATTAATAGAGGTTAAAAACATAAAATTCGAATTATGGAAGTTCTTTATTTCGTTGTATTGGAATAATATAAAAACAAAAACCAAGAAAAGCACTAACAACTAACGTGCACGCAAAGTTAAATTCGAAAAACCACACGATAGAAAAAAGTGCACTTTGTGTCTCTTTGTGTCTCTAATATCGCGGTTCTTTCCTGAGATCATGCGAGTGCATGAAACAGAAAGCTCAAAAAACACACATTTGCAAAATTGGCTTCTTCAAATTTCATTCAGGAATCAGTATGACATTGCAACAATCGTTGAACCTTCTTCATTTTAGCCTTCACTCAATTTTGTGGGACTTTAAGTGGAAATTTCTTTGCAACTTTAGCTAGAGTTACGTACTTGTTGCTCTACAAATTAATCCTTCATTCAATTCATCCTGCTTTTTTTCTTCCTTTGCTTTTTGCAAAATTCAAAATATAGAGGTTTTCAAGTTCGAGTAGAAAAGAATGAGCAAAATCTTTAGAATTTTCCAATTATTAAGGTTCTACTGTATTTGTATAAATGTATGTAGTTGTCATTAAACCCACCCTTCTAGAAGTAAAAGATTCTTTGTTCTGCTTTCCGCTATGACTCCCTTCAATTTATTTCGTTGAAATAAGTAAATGATTTAAGCAGATTTTTGTTTCCTCACCACAACCACCACCATCACTTATATTTTAGGCACTCATGCCTCCTCAGTGACTTGCCTACTTTTCAAACCATATTTAAGTTGGCTGCCTTGTAATTACCCTCTACTATGAAAAATCCATAACAATTACAATTTGTAACACTGAATTTATGATTTCTAAGTAAATAAAAAATTTCCTTCTTGTTTTTGTTGCCTTCATCAATACCATCGTCACCGTTATCATCATCGTTGTAGAAATGATCAGGGTCGCTTAGCGTAATACATACATACATAACAACAATATGCATATATGTTCAAATGCATTGACAAAATTTTTTTCTCCACTGGTTTCGTTTTTGCGAACTTCTACGTTACGAACAAAAATTTCAACTGTGTTAATTTTTCTTTTTTTTGGAAAACTTTTATGATGGCACCCGTACAATTCTTTGAACAACAACTTTTCTTCTACTAGAAAAAATATGAAGAGAAAAACAGAAAATATTAAATCCAGTCATTTCCGAATATGAGATGTTCAAAATTACGAATGAGTTGTGGCGGTTTTATATTAAACTACCGAAAAATGTTAACGAATCTACCTCGACAGGAATTATCGAACACGTGGCAGTGTAATATAATGACGTAGTCAAGCTGACAAAAAAATCGCCGAGTTCGTACGAAACTAGTTCTTAACAGAGCATTAACTATTTAGAAAACCTCATATTGGAGGAATGCTTGGGAAAAGAGACACTGGCAAAAGAAATTACTAACCGAATCTCCAAAATCAGTACCAGTGAAGTCTAAAATATTGTGTGACACACTTTGAATTTAACAAGCAATCTCCCTGTTTTTTTTTTTTGTAGGGTATATTAAACCAGCATCAACCAACCCTGCGCTTGCCATTGCCATTACCACAATGCCACGCCTCACTAGCTCATAAATTGTGCCGTCGCCGTTCTGGTTATCGCGTAGAAAGAACTTTTAACTTTAATTGACCTTTCTCGTTGTTTTCCATTTTGTTGCTGTTATTTGAGGGTATGGCGCAAAAAGAATGAATGCTCATGAATTTTTTTGTCTTTTGTTTTTTTTTTTTTTGTAAAAAAACGAAAGAAGTGGAGGGTGTCATAAGTGAACCGAATTTCAACTATGAATGCGGGAGCACGTACTGAACGCGTCACTTTGATATTTCCACCCTTTATCGGAACCTACATGTTTTCCACTTTCATAGTTCAATAAAAATTGGTGTCCATTTTTTATTTTAACTTTAATTAATTTGTATTTGGATTGCATTTAAAAAAAAATTAGTATTCTTTTAATAAAAACTTTACGTTTTTATTTAATGTTAATAAAGAAAGTGTACTCACTCGTAGGTGGCTACCTTTTTTTAATTGAAAATTAAAATGCAACACTGTAAACAAAGTACAGAAAAACATCATGAAGTTTTTCGCCCAAAAATTGCTTAAATAATGTAAAGCGGTGGGAAAAAGTTTTGCATTAAGGGGCTTAAATATAAAAAATGTCATAAATAATATGAAATATTAAATTTTCACCAAAGTGACAACATAATGACATTTGATGCCAAAATTCTGTCTGTCTGTGCCACAGTATTCCCACAATACCAACAGTGAAATGAATGCTCTGGGCTGGGTTAAAAATGTTAAAAGAGAGGTGATTTTAAGCACAAAACTCTGTTTTAAAAGTGAAGTGGATTGCTTTTTTATATTATGTTTATTTAAAAACACAAATCTTGAAAAATTAAAACCAAGTAGAAAAAAATTAAAACTTTTTTCCACAGGCACGAGCAGTGGTAGTAATTAAGGTCACAGAGTTTCCCTGAAAATAGATTTTAAAATTTTATATTATTTTAAAACACTTTGAAAAATGGTTGTAAATTTTATCTGAAAACGGGATTTATGTTTAATTAATTGTTATAAAAAAGGGTGAAAGTTGTAGAAAAAAAAGCTGCAATGTCTCGATAAAAATTTACATGGATGTCATATAAAAAATGAAGTGGTTCGGACGATTGATGTGGCAGTTATCACACTCATCACTTAAACGCGTTTAAACTGCGACTGGATTCGTTTAAATATGGATAATTTCCTCAATATTTTAGACACAATATTTCTGAAAGAAATGTGAAGTAAATACTATGGGAGATTATTCAGTAGTAGTCGCTGTAGTTCACGTGATTAGAGTGGATGTCAGAATTTAATCCATTAGTGTCAGCAACCAGATTCCGTTGAACGAAAGTACTGAAACTTTCAGCACTTGTCAGTATAAGTCCTAAATAGAAAACTACCAATTTTCTGAAAAATATCCTAAGGTATGTGGGCGTGGTAGCTGTGTCATAAACTCAAAAAACAGTTTTAAAGTATTTAATTAATATTAATTTAGTAGCTTAAACTTTAAATTTTAAGTTAAGTAACGCATTCCCCTTTATTGTTTTGTTTTTCTACTTTTAACATTATTGTTTAGCTTGGTGTCATTAAACTCTGCAAATATAGCCTCGAACAAATTTAATCAAAATAAATTTTAATGAAATTGTGAAAGATTTTTTGGGAAAATCGTTTATACCGCTAACTAAAACTAATGCGTGAAATCTAAATTTTGAAAAATTTATTTAATATAATTATGCGTATGATATATCATACATAAACGTTAATGGGTTAAATCAATAATATATCGAGATTTGACCAAGGTAAAAACAACAAAAAATAGTACATCTTTCGGCATATTGAAATTGATGTGATAATATTGGATCGGACATTACGGAACTCGAGTCTACTGGACCGCTCTATGATGCGCGCTGACATTGATGCCATAAATACTCTACGTCGACTTGGAGGTAGGCAGAAGAGGCATAGGCGTTCAATAACGCGGATAGCAAAAATTCCTAAATCTATGGGTATAAAGAACGTCTCGTTTAAATTACAAATTTTATTAAATCTTGGTGAAGTTCACAACACAACCTTTCAGGTCGCCATGTTTTCTTTTAAAATCGTAGCTTGGAAGGTATCGTGGCTGGTACTACCACTTTGATAACCCAACCTCATTTGGCCAATGGATGTTGTTTGCTGTCTAGATCCAATCCGTGAGATTAAGAAACTGGAGAAGCTTTCCATTACGGAGTTTAGGAATCTCGGTTATGTTGTCTAGAAATGGTTTTTGGAATGATTTTAGCCTGATCTTGGCAAGAGCCAGGCAATGACAGAGAAATCGGGATATATTCTCTTTTTGTTCAAGGTCACTCAAGCTTCACTCCTGCAATGCTTATGGTCATTTGGGATCATAAATTTCATTTTGCAAAGTTTTACAAATCAAATTTACTGGCGTATGTTTATATACATAAAATATGCTAATATTTTCATCCATTATGCTTAACAATAACAGCAACAAAATCGCCGAACAAAACAAAAGAGCGTGTGGCGCGCACATAAGCCGTCGATTTTCGTTAGTATATTAAAAGACCGTTTTTCACCTGTCATGCCCTGTTGTTAAAATTTTTTTGAAAAATATATTATACATACATATATGTATGTATACCTACGTAGTAGAAGTGGTAGTAGCCGCCGTACTATTAAACTTACTACTGTAGTAGTAATTTTTGCGCCTTTCATGCTCCTTTGTTTTTTCGTTTTAAAATTCTGTATTTTCTGCTTTTACATTTTTTATGGCCAAGTGAAGCGGATTATCTTTCAGTCACCACGCTACTCTCAGTACTAGGTCAATGATCCATTCCTTTTTGTGCCGGTATGTTGCCAATGCTACTGTTGAACTCTATATTTTATTATTGTTCCACACAATATTGGGTTGGCATGAGTACCATTAAAAAGTAGTAACCTCGACTATAGGAGGCAGTTATGTTTTTGTGTCATCGCTGCTGTTTGTGTGCGAAAGGATTTTGTGTTGTGTTGCTTTCAACAACAATATCGATTATATCCAATAATATTTTTTTTAATAGTGCAACCAGTTTTTGTCGTTAAACTGCAAATACATAGAAGTATAGATGCAGGTGTTTATTTGTATGTATGTATATATTCTTGTGTGTCTGTGTTTGTAATCTATCTTAAATTCATTGACAATCCAATGCATAGTGTATGTATTACAACATTTTAAATTTGACTTTGCCTTTGGCATACTTTTCTTCTCAAAAGGCTCGTTCGTTTCGTTACAATGACAACAGCACACACAATAGAATTTAATCTTAATGTTATAGTTAATAGCAAATATTGTAGGTTTAGAGTTTCAGCGACATGCAGCGTCCTTTCATTCACACACACACTCACATACTTATAAAATGAAAACTATATTCTACTACTCAAAGAATTTCTCTGCAAGTATCTGTAGGTTTGAGAGTGTGTGTGTGTTACAAACTTTATGTATCTTTAAGCAGCAATCACTATATGTAGTAATACCTAATGGTAACAAATCTTAAGTAAACAATCTTTTTAAAGTACCTACTATTTTTTTACTACTACTTTCATTCTTTGCTTGCCTACTTTTTCCAAGAGCCTTTTATGCATACATACAAACATATCCTTGAGCATTATTTCTTGTTTTTTAGCGCTGATGACAAACTGAATTGCGTCAGATTAAACGCTTTGCTTGAGTTGAGTTGCTTTAGGATAACATCATCAATTGATGTGTGTGGGACAGGTTCAAACTTTTGTGATTTGAGAGTGATGCTGAAAAAAATAACCTAAACACACAAACATGCATCCTTTTTATTTTATTTGAAATTATAAAAGAAAAGGATGTCGAGCATTTAGGGGGGGAGTGCAGTGAAGTGGTGAAACCGACTTGCTTGGCGACTCACACGTATTTATGCACAGAGAAGGAGTTCAAGTAAAAATTATATCCACTTTTGGATGCAAAATTTCATAGTGGGTTGCTCAGCAAGTAGGGCAGTTCTTTTGTGATACCAAAACTAATTCAAAATGTGAGGCAGCAGCCACTCCACAATTGCAATAGGTACTTTTTGAAAGTATATTTAGCATTTCATAATGGTATATGCAAAAATATTTTAAAAAAGTATGAATTTGGTTGAAGTACCATGCCAATAAATTTGAGATGCGCAGTTAAAAGTAAATAAGAAATTTTTCCATTTTTTGTTGCTATTGTATAGAAATGCAAAAAAATTGTACAAATTATTTGTGTTCTATTTCAAGGAAAACCGGTATTGAAAAGGCATGGTACGGCATAATTTTAATTCAATTACGGAAGTAAATTGGTAACAAAAGTCTTTCTTTTTTAATTTGCAATTTGAAAAATGTTGTTGGAGGTTTTCAGAAGTGTAAATGGTTTCAGGTTTGAATAATCTATTGTTATCTAAGTACAAATAATTATTTTAAGGAATAAGAATTGGGGATTGTACGGTTTGTTCCACATTCGATAACAAATACGACATAGAAGCAGGTGGTGCCGGGGAGTGTCATGCTGCTCAAGGAGCAGCTACGAAAATTTTCATTTACCATGTCGAAATAATTATGGTTGCTGATCACGGATCTGTAAACAATTACATGTATATTAATGGAGTTTCGATTTTTATATAATTTTCTTGAGTGCTGATATGGGATTTCGGAGACATAGAAAATACGTTTTAAAAACATTCAAAATTGAACTCATTCTGATCATTTATTTTTGCAGTATGTTTTGTATAATTTTCAGATAAAACTAAATCTTTGAATAGAGTTTTTCCCACTAGGTATCATAATGCAGTATTGCACCTTTAAATAATTTTTATGAAATACAATTTTTCAATTGCTGTTGCAACAATTTCAATAGGACATAGTTTATTCTTTTACATTTTTTCTCAATTATATTACAATTGTTTTTAATGAGATTTTGCAAAGAGTTAGTTATTTCTTTTTGTTTTATACTTCCTCATACAATTCTGCATACATAAGTCAAACATTTTGTAAAGAACAATTCCATATCTTTCACTATAAAGTTACAGCAAGTTTTGATAATAAACACGACGAAAACAGAACAAAATTTTTGAGAAACAGCAACCACTGCCAGCAGAGTTTAACAAGTAGGAGACATGGAAATAGTGTGCCAACGCCATCAAGTAGATGCAGGAAGGAGGTTCCATTTGCAAATGTGTGAGTGTATATGTGCTAAGTACGCTATGCGCTAAGTGATTTCCTGCAATTACATGTCATTAATTTGCGGTTATGTGAAGGAGAGTGGAAAACGACAAATAAACCGTGCAAAGCGAAAGAAAAAGAATGTACCAAGTAGCAACTTGTAATATGAAAACTAATGTTTCAACGCAACATATTGCTGCCGAGCCGAGTGTTTATGCAGTGAAAAAGAAAACTTGTAATGGCGGCGGCAACAAACTCACCGGTGGCGGCGTCGATGCCATCGTACGAGTGGTCTATAGTAGTTGCAGTTTACTTTTTTTTATGTTCTAGTATTTATACTCCCTTCAAACAATGAAATTTACTTCTTAGTTTTTTCATTTCTCTTTTTTTTTCGCTTTAATACTTGTATGTTTATGTATGTGTAAAAGTGAGGTTATGTTTTAAAGAGAGATGCTGCTATACTGCTTCAAAGTGGTTGCTAAACTGTCTTTATTATGGTTGTTATTGTCGTCACCGCTGTCGCTGTTGTCGCTTGCCACTTGTGTGTAAAGCACAACTACAACAAGCTGCTGTCTGCAACCGTAGCAGCCTAGCATATTCAAGTGGTTTACATTAAAGCGGTTTTTTAAGTTTTTCAAGATGAAATATATTTTATATAGAACATGCATGCGGGCAGTGTAACTTAGACTTTAAAATTGCCACTGCAATGCGGTTACATTGGAGCGTGATATTGGCGACGTTCATAGGGTGGTGTGAAAGTGAGAAGAATAACTGAATCATATAAATGCCAATGTGAAATGTATTAAATTTGCTATTCGCTCCTAATATTATCATACATCAAGAACTTTTGAGAAATCTGGTTGCGGTCTCCCTTGTTAGGGCGCAATTATCCAATCAGGCGAGAATGAATTGTTTTTTTCATTGCCAACTTTATTCTTTGAATGCTTAAGATTCTATGAATTAGGTTTAATGAAATTAAAACAAAACAAAGAACTCAATTGAATTTATATGTAAATTAATTTAAATAACATGCCTTCTGTCAACACACTATCAATTCATTCGAAAAATTCGATAGTGATGATAGCCAGCCAGCCAGCCAACATTCAGTGATATCTGTATGCATTATACAAAAATATTTTCTATAAACCACTTTAAAGTCATTCTTCTGCACACATTTGTATGTTGTTCAACGAATTAAATTAAGCAAATGAAAATTTAAGCAAGTATTTGAAATGAATGTGTAGGTACATCGCTATAATGAGTACAGCTGGCAAATGTCATGCGGCCAGTAGTGCCGAAAGTGTGTTTAAATGCGGCCAAATAATGCCATCATCATCATCATCACCGGCAACAGTTGCTGGTGATCATTGTGTGAAAAAATAATAATAAATATTTAAATAAAGAAAAGTATGTAGTATACATCTATCTACTATCTAGATCCATGTGTGTTCCAGGTAAGGACGTGCCAAACTTCATTTCCATGCTACAAGAAAAATGTGTGTGAGATGGGAAAGAGGACGGGGCACTTATGGAGCTAAGACTCGGTATGGAAGTATTATTTGTTAGTGGAATTCTGTGGAAAAATATGCATAGGCTTGGGTTAGTGTGTTTGGTTGTACCAAGAAACCCAGATGTTTAATACGGTATTTTTCCTAAATTTTTTTTGGTGTAGTATTGAGAGCTGGTACGCAAAATTTGGTTGCAAAGAAGGCGTAGCCACACCCCATGCAAAAGGAAATGTCTTTTCCTTGTATTTACTTATTTACACATAAGATATAATTAAAATTATTAGTAATAACATTGCGTATTATAAAAGACATTATAAACCATATTATTCACATTCGAATTTTCCCAAAATGTTTCTTGAATAAGGGAGGTATAATTATTGAAGCGTATTTTAACTTTTATGATAACACACGAATGCTCTATCAGTGAATTTGAAACTTTACATACAGCGACATCTATTGCTTAAATACCAACAATATGTTTCCTAATATCATCAAATGTTTAATTAAGTTTCAAATGTTTTTATTACTTTATCAGCGTTTTATTGTTTATGTATGGTAATTTTGTTTTTTACGTACACTTAGCTTAGATCATCATACTCATCAATATCATAAATCCATTGACCGCGAGAGCTTCACTTGTGATAACCTCTTCTCATTGTGATAATAAGTAATTAGATTTTCCACTAGAAATGTTGTATGCAAATAAACACAAGTCCAAACATAGCCAGACACACACAGCTAAATCTTCATAGTTCAATGTATTTTCACGTAGTATTTGTAATTAGTTGCCCGTAGTGACTTAATTGCTTACTTGATTACATGTTATCAGCTACAGCGTCGTCGTCATTTAAATGCCATTGAAATGGAGAGGAGCCAACATGTGTGACAGATAGATTGATGGATGGATGCCTTATATTTGTCGCCAAGTAAGTCAATGATGCTGACGATGAGTCGCAAACAAAAGTATTGCCACTTATTACTTGGCATGTATTTGGTATTTTCATGATGTATTTGTATTTATGCTTCAATGATATCAATAATTATTATGTCATATTCATATATGAAAACATTTGACACTTTATTGACATTGTTTACATACATACAAATAATAGAGTGGGTTTGTGTGTGTGTGTGTGTGTTTAATAGACTTTCTTGCTGCATACATGGAATTTCAATTGAAAGATGAATTTCTTCATCGTTTTGCTGCCGTTGTCATCGTCTTCCACAGCAGTTGTGGTGGCAGCAATCGCAGTATCATTATTTTCTTTATTTGTTATTTTTTTGGTTTTATTTTCCGTTGCTTATTCTTGGCGTGCTTCTTATCATTTTTGTCTCAGATGAGCATGAAATTTTATGTCATACGCTTCAATTTCTTTTTGAAATTTATGATCAGGAAAGTCATAATTTATTAAAGATAATTTTCGAATTAAAATTTGTAAATGCCGTTAGAATGAGATACTTTAGAAATATGGAAGGATGAGTTACTGAGATTATAAATCTCTGGAAGAGATTGATTTGGAAAATCTTAGAAAAAATTAATCCAGGGGAGAAAAGTGAATATGTTCCAGACGATGTGAAGATGGAGGGGATACAGTGGACGTGTCGATTACACAATAAAATGAAATTACTATTTCAGATCAACACCCCAAGTTTAAGGTTGGTCGTAATAGTTACTAAGTCACGAAATGGACTCATTTCGTTTTATAAAGTTGCTCCTCATATTTTTCTACTTTAACTTTCTCTCTATACTCGACGAGACCTTTCCAATAAAATAATTTTCCTAAAAATTCACTGAATGAAATGATAAAATTTTTGCTAGTCGCCTGTCTCGTTCCCATATGCATAAATAAGACTGAACTTTTTATTCATCTCAGAAAAATAAAAGTCATAAAATTATTTTTTTTTTTGTCGAAAAAGATAATAGCAAAAAAAAAAGCTTATTAAGGCGAGACTTTTACTATAAAAGGCATAATCGGTTTGGTTTCTGTTTACAAGAAACAATTACTGATATCACACTCACTTATCATTCTTTAACCTTATTTATAAGTATTTTGGACCGATGAGTTCGAAAATGACGTCAGTTATTCAAAAATAGATCATCTGAACACTTAAATTTATAAGTTTTATATAATTTCGGCACGGATCATTTTCCATATACGATGATAGAATTTTCCTAACACAGGAGGCTTTTGAGAAGAGTGGGGTAATAAGACCAGAAATCACTTAACTTTTTTTTTTTTTTTGTCTTTTTCTTGAAATTATAGCGAAATAAATTTTTTTGAATTTTAACTTCAGTATTTTAAGCTACCATTCCTGCACTTCTTAAATATTTATTTTTATACAAAGAGTCCTAGTAAATAGGCTTCTTGTATATGTCGAAATGCAAAATGGGCGTGGCACCTCCAAAATTTCGTTAAAAGGTATTTTTGGTATTTATTTTGGAGAACGAATCACTAGCGTTTATCCCGAAGTCACCTACCAAATGATGCCCTTACTGTTATATGCTTTTTTTTAGTAAATAGCCTGTCATTACGTAGTTTTTGAGCTATTTTTAATTATTGATAATACAAATAATATAAATAATTATGTTAAATTAAATTAATTTTTTTTGTTCTTTATTAATTTATTTATTCATTCATGTAAAATAAATTTTTTTATCAATTTGATACCAACGACGGATGCGTGTTAAAATCTACCGTGGCATTTAAAAGCTTCGACTTTCAAATTATGTTTAAATATTGTACGAGTTTCTATGTACAGAAATAAGTAGGTATGTAGCCTTTGTTAAGTATATTTTATAAGCAAATATGGAGTGAATCAGAAAAAAAATGTGATAATAATTTGCATACTTCATTTTCATTCATATGCTAGCAGCAAAAGAAAGGAAGAAAATATAGAAATAATAATATGAAAAGCAGCAGAAACAGAAACAAAAGTCAAAATTGACACAATGACAAAAGTTAATTTAAACAAAAATGTCAAGACTCCATAGCATAAACTGTGACATTTGACATCTGTGTAGTTCTCTGTAGTAATGGCAGTAACTAGTAGAAAAAAGTTTCAGAACTTTTGTGGTATGTTGAGGTTGAAAGTTGGATCAAATGGTTTAACGTTTGTGTGAGGGTGGTGAGGGAAGGGAGGGCGAAAAAAGTGAAATCATTTCATGAACTACAAAATAGTTGAAACGGAAATATGAAAACTTAAAACGGAAATAAACATAAAACTTTTTACTTGTTTGAGAAAATTAAAATAATAATAAAACTTTAATAAGTTTTTGAAAACTTTTTTTGCAGAACATCTGTTTTTTTTTTCGGCAATTAAACAGAAATTATTAAACGATTGAAACGATGAAAATTAAGGAAGTAATCAACAAAAAGATAAGTGAGTCAAGTTTTTTCAATGTGATAATAAATTGTAAAGCAAGGCTGCATTTTTTAATTGTAAATTTAATTAATATAATAATGCATTAATTAATTGCGGTTATTAAACTTTGTGTACTTAAGTATGCACCACTTGAAATATTTTTGAGATAGTACTTTCTACAAAACGGCAAAATGTTTTGCTCTTTTTTTGAAGTAGTTATTCGCTGCAGTAATTCCATATTTTTCGTTTCATTTTTTCTCTTTTATTTTTGGTGGCACTTAAGTCAAGAGACTCTTATCAAGAGTAAGAATTTTTTCCATTTTTTTTGTTTGCATTTTTTCGTTGCAAAATTTATGACTAGGTGAGATTTTAGTTCAGAAATATTTCAAGTGGAATTCTTTTTCTTTTCTGCAAATTTTGCAATTTTATATCAACAGCAGCATCTTGAGGCAGTGGACAAGTGCGTACCTGAACGAAAACTTCTTTACGTTTTTTATTTGTACTAAAATATTTAATATTTTAATGATAATATATGAAATCTAATTGTTGGAAAGACAGTGAAAAGTTAAACTTCAGTTAAGTCACTGAAACCATGATTCTTTTGTCCCTAAAATTCGTACTAATAAAATGTTTTGGCAATTCACCACAGCTGTGTGTAAAGCATATAAAAATAGCTGCTAATGGCAGCATGTCAGACTTGGGTTAACAACTCTGCCTCAGCTCAGATTCGCAGATTCCTGAAAGGAATTTTGTATAAATTTCTGTAATAAACAAATCTGATAACTTTAATTTATGGAATAAAAATAAGAGTTATTAGTCAAAGTTTTTTAAAATTGTGTTTTTGCAGCGAAATTGCCCTTTGCACAAATTGGGGTGCTAAAATACTTGGCAAGTCATATCAAAATTTGAGGTTCATTCAAATATTATGTGCGTACATGTTGTATGGTTTATAGTTTGCTTTGCTTTTTTATAACCCACAACAGCATGGGGAAAAGTCCAATTTTAGTTTGTAAAAGAAGTGATGCCACATGAATATCATAAAAAGCTTTATTCACATACGCCGAAAATAAAAAAAAAAATCTAGCAAAACTTACATTCACGAATACGGTACGAATTCCCGGAGATTTCGGATGAAAAAACCACAGTCTTCTTATATATCTTTATTTTTTAATTCATAATCAACACAATGCTTTGCATTTATAGGTTTATCCAATGAGCCCCATTGTCTTTGCTGTGCAGTTAACGGTATCTACGACTCATCTTTGAAACCAATAAAGAACGACATTAAATAAAAATTCATCAGTTCAATTTTCTACTTTATTTAAGTATTATTTTTTTTTTTTTTTAGAAATATAAATAAAAATCATTTCCTTCATTTGAATTTATCATTTCCTTTTCCACTTAAACTTCAGTTTTTTCTTTCCCTTTGATAAAATTCAATTAAAATATGTACTCTTCATACATACGAACCTACATTTACTTTGAGATCAATTTTTTATATTAACTTCCTTTTCAACAATTCCGTAGTTTCTCCCCTCGCTCGTCTGACAAATTTCTACGTTCATACGAATGAATTGTTGCATTGCTGCTGGCTGCTGCTAACCTTTTAGCGCCAATCTCAGCACCAACAATTCGGGTGACCTGCTCAATCAATTTCCTTTGGTTGCCACGAACTAGAAAAGAACGTCGTCTTAAAATTTCTTTTTTCTTATTTATATTTTAAAACACAAAAGTTTGTGTGTGTGTCTAAGTGTAAAAGTGTGTGGGTTACTTCTGACTTTGAATTTATTACTGGCATTCTTTGCTATTTTTTGCTTTTGGAGCATTTTCGTAGTAGTGCTGGGAGTAGCAGTTATACATAGTCGTAAAAGTTGCAGCTACTAAACTGTTGTGACATTGCAACGTTTGCTGAACGGAGCGAACGAACGCGTGTGCATTTAAGATAAGACGCTGCCTCTTGAACAAGGAAAAGAAAAAAAACAAGAATCACTGAATTGCATACCTTAAGTTTTGAAATTTATTTACCTATTCGATCTTAATAGAAAAGTGCACTGAAGTCGCGCGCTTATGTCAATAAAAGTATGTACATACATACATATAAACTAGACTGTAATATTTCCCAGGTAAGGTATGCCTGACCCCGTAGAAGTAAAGGGTATAAAAGGTTACAATGTCTGCGGGTGGTTATGGAGCCAAGGAGTGGAAACCCAGAGGTGCAGAAGTCAAAAACCATTTCGAAATGGTTCAAGGTCACGAATGTAGCTTCGTTTGAGGTGGCAATCGAGGAAGTTTATAAAAATAGGACATAGTGAATGCTTGGACGCAGAACATTTGTCCTTAGTTTCTTCTTTTAATTTTAAATTTTTTAAATCTAAAATTTCCATTAAATTGAAAATGGAAAAATTCGCTCGATTGAAATTTAAAATCGGTCGAATATTTAATTCGATCCTAAAATGTAGGTAAATATGAGCCTCCTCTGCTCTCGGTTCAAGTTACTACACAATTTTCTCTCGAAGTTAAGTGCGTTACAAACGTAAAGGTTGTTCCCTGTCTCTGTCATCTCGAAGTTTTCAAAACACTCATACCAAGATTTATAAGCTTAAATAAATTAATTAACAGAAACAAAAAAAAAAGTGGTGTGAAAATTCGATTAAGATTTCCCGATTTAAACTAATTTGCATAACTTACCACTAATAATACAGTATATAAAGACAAAAGTACTTGGCTTCAATCCTAACTCTTAATTATTGCCTCTATTCATCAACTTTTTTCATCACGGCGCACTCCCAGTTATATTACCTTCAATGTATATGTGTGTGTGTCTATTAAACTTCAGTTTCGAATTTTAGCTGCTTCGCCTGCTTTCACATTTTCGGTACAATTTCGGTCTTACCAAAAATACCTTCATTAAAATTCTATGCATTTTCCATTTTAAAATCATCTGTAAATTGCTCACTGAAGAAATAATTTATTTCTCTTCGCCGTCTTTTAATGGGGAACTTAAGGCACACTAGGCAATTGGGCGAGTGAGTGTGTGGCAACATCTTTACACAGTAAAAATTAAAGAAAAACAACAATAGAACACGCAACAGAAATGCCAAAAAAACAGAAAACATCCTTGACAAAAATGTCATAAGATTTTTACACTTTGTTTGCTGTTGCTGTTCGTCTTAATATTGTTGTTGATTCTGTTGTTGCTGGTTGGCCCCACACAGCATTAAATTACAAATAATCTCCAATGAAAGACGCAAGGAAAAGAAAACGAAGAAACAGAATGAAGAAATTCTTCTGCCTCAGTTTCAGCGCTTCTCCAGCTTCTTCTGCTGTTTGCTTGCTCATTTTAAAAGGCAGTTTTATAACCCACAAAACAAATGAATTATATCTTTTTTCGAGCCGCAGCAGCACCCGCTGTAACAGCTAAAGACGAAGTAATAGCTGCTGCTATCAACCATTGCCATCAAAACCTCCACTGCCACCTTCGTCTTCCTTCAGAGCTGAAGACGAAGATGAAGTCAAGTCAATGTACTGTGAGCGAAATAATACATTTCGGCTGTCATTTTTTATTATTGCCATTTCGTTTATTTTTTGTGTTTGTTTGTTTGTTTGTTTTTGTTGTGGTTGTTGTTTCGGCATCGTAAAAAGTCAACAGCATGTTTCAGCAATTTACACTTTTGTGGATTGCAATTTTCTTTTCGTTGCTTATGCATATACCTACGTATGAGCAGACAGAAGAGACGGTAGGAGAGATGGCGGCAGAAGATTCTTGAGTCTTCCTGTCTTTCTGATGGTTTCTTTCTTACTTATTACGATAACTTTTGGTATTTATTTACCCAATATTTTCGTTAGCTATACATAAATACATATGTTCTTTAATGACATGTTATTACTTATATGTTTTATCAAGTAGTTTACTATTATCTTTTAACAAGCGTGGGACATTTTTAAGATTTTTCATACGAAGCTGTGCCAATTTAACAAGAATATGATGCTGTTGAAACTTTATATTCGACGACATCTATGAAACGAAATCAAATCTGTAAACTGAGAAATTATTTCATTTATTTTAATACAAATTACAAAATAATATTTTGAATTGCAATACTAGTTATGAATACAGTAATTAAACATGCCAGAACAATAAAAAAGACTAAAAATATAAATCAAATTAAATTATATGTATCAATTAAAACGAAAAATCATAAGTTTACTCAAAAAAATACTTAAATCTTTATACATATAATCGTTAATCTATTAGTTTGTAACAAAGGATCTCCGATCTGAAATTTACACCCCATGTTTGGTTCAAGCTCTTCTGGGTTTTCTTTGTGGGCTCTAATTCTAAATTTTAGTGCGATTTGACTGCAATTCATGATATGATAGGCAGAGCTGGGGCGGAGTTATTTCGAATATAAAAATTCTTTCTTTTTACATCAACAAATATATGTAATAAAAATTTGCATTTGCAACGATGCAAGACCATTTGCACTAGATTGTGAATACACTTAATGTGTTTTTGGTTAGCCTTGGACTAAGTGGAAGAGAGTTCCAGAGGCGCACAGAACGAAAAATTCTCGTTCACAGATATTAAATTGTTGTTTTTATTTACTACTTAAAAATTGCATTTATTCCAAAACTTTGTATACAGCGCCATCTTTTGATATCGTGTGAAACTATTTGTTTGATTATAAGACAAATACACATTTGAAAATTCTTTTGATATTACTTTCCCAACTTGCAAACTTCTTGTCATTTTTATTAAAAACTTTATATATTTTGCATAGTAGTTAATCATTAACATTGAATTGAATATGTCAATTTACTTGTACTCGTGTACTTATCCTCATCATCCCGCATTTATGTGCAAATATCCAAACTAAATAAAAAACTTTTATCTATTTTCTGGAAAAGTTTTTTCATACAACAATATTTCTCATTTTCATTCCCTAGCTACTATTTAACTAACTTTTTTTCTACACTGTTTCCCTACTGAAAGTGTCGAGGTCCGAAACAAAAGCAGTTGTTGCTGCCACTTCTTTTGCTCTTACTATTACTTTACTGCCGGCTTTACATTGCTACCAACCAATCTTCTATTAAATTCTAGTAAAACTTAGCAAACTTTCTGTTTGTCTCTCCATTTGTCTGTCTGTCTGTCTATTTGTATGTTTATACGACTCTATTTGCCTGCATAATTCCACCAAGGTATATGTATGTAGATGTGTTTTCTGTCTCTTTTTATAAATTACATTCCTGCCTGTTCTAACTGCCTGCTTTAGTTGCTTTCCCGCCCTGCTTTGCTTTGCATGCTTACGTCTTCTTATTTTCCTTCTATAAAATTGTAGCAAAAGTTTCGTTCATTTCCGGCAACATTACTTAATTGTAATTTTCTTCTCTAAAAGAATCCTTAAGTGTGTTCTTGCAATTAGTTTCCGTTTCCATTCATAGAGCGAAATAGAGTTTCATATCAGTAGTTGTAGTAGAAGTAGTTTCATTTATACCAGAAGGATATACTTCATAATATTTAAAATATCTACAATGAAAATTGCTTTGTTTGAAAAATTTTTGTAACTTTCAATTCATGTTTAGTTGGTACCTACATATTTTTTCTTGTGCTCTTTCTCTTAAAATTCTTGCTACGTTTTTTATTGTGGATCATGTTTATTGTCATTAGCTTCCTATTGGGATTAACATTTTAATTGTTTCATTTGCATTTAAATTTCCATTTTATCATGAGAGTAAGTAATGAAATTACTTAATGTGTAGACTTGGCAATCATGGCAATTTCATTCATTCTTCCATTCGGTCGGTCGGTTATTCCATCCGCCCGTCCGCCCAACGGTTGCCTGACTCCATTTCCTCACTAACTTACGACGACAGTTTATGCTTCTCTGCTTTAATTAATTTCATAAAATCCTATGCACCATTAAAGTTTTTAATACTTTGTTTTATAGTCATCGTAGTTCCAGTCCCAGTTGGTTGGCAATGAACAATGAATATTGCTTGAGTTGAAATATAATTTTCCAAATACCAATTTCCATAATTTTTAGTGCATAAATGTAACAATTTTACTTCTTTCTTTTCATTGCAGGTAAGCACATTTTATTGATTTAATTGTAGAACAAAAAAGCATGACAACGTTTTGGTATGTAAAATTAAACCTCAATTAAATATAAAAAATAAGAAATATTTATGTAAGTCTCAAATGTTTTAAAAGTAACTCTTTTCTTGGAATGAATTTACATAGATATTTATAAGGTATAACTAAAAAAAATGGATCATTCCAAGAAAAGCTATGGCGTTGTTTTATAAAAATGTATGAGAAATATTCAATAAAATTCAAGGACTCGTAATAACTTCATTAATAAGCTCAGACTAGCAGGTAACAAATAGCTGAGCGGCACCAGAGCGAATGTGATCGAATTCCTTGCCAAGCAGACGGACACAGACTGAGATAATTGTATGGGAAACATTTGCTTGCCTAAAAACTATTGACGGTTATTCTCCATTTTCAAAATATGCGATAATACGAATGTATAAATCGTATAGGCCTGTACGGTCGCTGTCATACTTTTCTATGCATACTTGAAAAAATTTAATTAGCGCAGTTAATTTTCGCGTTATTGATATTAGAATCTGTGATGGATGCAAAGGAAATACTTGTAGTTAGCTCAGAAAAGTGCAGAAATTCAGCGAAACTAGAATTATTAAATACCGAGCAATGAGCTATGAAAAAACTACCAAAAAATCATATCGCAGTTTTCCATTTGACCATCCAAATAAAAAGGTAATAAGCAGGGAGCGGATTATGAGGAATCTCCCTTTTTTTTACTTCGAAATCCTACATGATGGCTGATAAAATATGTATGCGTTTCAAGCCCCCCTGATTCCAAATATTTAAATGTTATTTTGCCTCTTTTGCTATTTTTAAACAATTTTGCGTTTTTCTCTGTTTTAGTGCCTTTTTTGAATTTTTGGTGTTTTTAGTGCATTATTCTACCTTTTTTGCAATTTTGTTTTGCTTTTCTCTTAGTTTTTGGTCCGCGAAATCCGATCCCTGGTAATAAGTATTGACTGTGAACATGGCTAGCTACAAAAAAATAACAAAAACGAAAAAAGTTTTATCGTAAGCGCCACAATACTTCATGATTCACCAAATTTATGTGTTCAATGCTTGCAAGTTTTTTGAAACTCAAAAAAAATTGTATGAAAAGTATAAATTATGGTTGAAACTTCTAAACTTTGAACATCTTTCGGGACCGAGATAAACATTAATCTGAAATTATCTGATTTAAAAAATTTCTCTTGTTTTCGTCTAGATGAATAGAAACTTTTCTGCACTGTTACTGTTCGATTTGACGTCATTCTTGGCTGTTTATCGTATCCCGAATATATTATCTTCTTCGATCGCTTTTGTGAGTCATTGTATATCTATTCAAATATAGATATTTGTGTGTGTGCTGATCGCTGATCACTAATGAACTTGATCTCATAGACCATCAAAAATGAGTTTGTGTAACTGTGAAAAATTTTATTTCCCACAACTTTTTTTTTAGCAATTTAATTATTAATTTTTTTATTGCATATAACAATAGTCCAATAAATCTCTATAAAATCCGAGTGTGTAAATAGTTACCTACATATGTATGTATTATAAATATCTCATTGTATATAGCGCATTCACTAATCGAATAAACTTGGTAAACTACGTTGTATTTTAATAAGAAGAATAAATTAAGTCCATTTAAGAGTATACAAAAATAAATTCTCTACACTCACTTGTAAGCATATATTTTTCAATTATATGACACTACAATTATTTAGTAAAAATTGCGCGTACTTACGCGCGCTGAAAATTATTATGAATAGCAATATGTAATAATAATAATAATATTAGTTTTTGTATTGTTGTAGCTAAATGGAGCTGTAGTGAATGATAATAAATGCTAATAAATGCTAAATAACAGAAAGATATCACAATTATTATTATAGTTCGCAGGCACTTTGTTATGTTGCTTTCAATTTATGTATACACAACATGATATACTTGACTGACTGATCTGTCATTCTTCTCCACCGGTCGACCGACCTATAGACAGACAGATCGTCGGACCTTCCTTAAACATTCAATCGACTTGATCGTTATACATCACTTGTTCTCTCGACAGTTGACAGTTCAGCGTTTAAACAAAGAGAACGCTGAGCTGACGTAGTATATTCAAAATAGCGATGCATGTGTATTTGCTGTTGATATTCTCGGAAGATACTTGCGAAAGATCGGCATTTGAGTGAAAATTTTGATTTGGGAGACAGATGTATGGTATGCACACATACTGGCAAAATCACACTCACACATATTTAGTATATGCTACAAAAATAAAATGTAATTGAGTATTAGTTTTTCGAATCAAGTGCAATGGTTACACAACGGTTTTAATGGATTGATTTGGGTTATCTAAACGAAAAAATAAAAAACTTTCAGATTATAAATTATAATAATTTCGATGAAATTGTACGAATATTAAATTGGAAATAAATCTTGCCAAAATAAACAATTGCGTGAGATGCTACTGCTGCTGCTTTTCTAGATAAAAATTTTAACAAAGAAAAAAAATCTGGCAAAATGCCCAAGAATTTTATTAATTTTTCATTGGCACAAAAAAACCAAAACTACAAGAACGGAAAGAATAAATACCGAAACTTTTGGTTTTTTCGCAGCGCTAAAAAAAGATTTGCCAGCAATCATTCAGAAAATATGCAAAAATTTAGCAAACAGATTCATTAAGTTACTAATGGAATATTTCAAAAAAGTGTTACTTTTCATTTTACTTGTTTTGCTTCCATTTTCATTCACACCCACTTTTTAAAAGTTTACTTTGGGCAAAACAAAAAATTAATTTCAAGATTTGAATTCTTTCTCAATTCTCAATCTATAACTGAAGATGACTTTGTGCCAATTCGTTGTGTGCAATAAATATTCCAGCGGCATATCAACGGCATTTTGTAAACAAAATAATTAAGAACAATGAAATGTACTTTCTTTTAGTTTGAATTTGTATGTCTGGCAAAACGAAAAATGTATAGGAAACACAAAAACTTTGAAAAATTACAAATAACATATCGGTCATTTGCGACTATACCGTCATAACTCAAAATTTTGAATTTTTCAGAGGAAACTTTTGAAGCAGCGAAATTTTACCAGTTGAAGGATCATTCTGCATCATTAAGTTAAAAATTCTCAATTTTGAATTATGGCGATATAGCCACAAATGAGCAATGTTGCTTAATTGATGTGTAAATATTAATAATCATTTCATTCATTTGTTGACCCTAATAAAAGCTTTGACGTTGGTTAAAAATATTTAATGTCAAATGTTTTCATTCTACGAAACATTTGACTGTCACAAGTTACTGTTCAATATAAACGGTCAGAGCAAGTGAAATTTTTGGAGTGTTTTCATTTCTTTGTTTCCATTAAATTTAAATTCCATTAATTTGTAATTCAATAATTTTTAAAAACTCTGCACATATTCTCTTCTCCTTATTATGCAATACTTCATTGTATTCCCAGAATTTCAACTACAGGTTTGCAATTTGTCATAATACAAGCAAAATATTTGTTTCTGCTTCCGTCATTCTTTCAATGTGCTCACATACACACGTATAGATATAGATACATAATGTTAAATGCTCCATAGTAAATCTTTATTATACAAATATGGCAAGTTGCTGCTGCAAATGTTGTTCTTATTTAATCAGAGTTATTGCAATTGTGGCTAAATACTTCTTTCTGTTTGAATGAACGACTAGCTCCGGCTCTGGCTTACTTCATTTCATTCACTAGTAGGTACTCGAAACTAACGAACTGCCGCAAATTATTTGTGAGACGTGAGGTTATTCAGCGTTTTTCTATCTTTGGCTATCTCTGTCTCTATCTTTGACTCTGTTCCTGTCTTTGTAAACCGCTGTCTATAACTAACCATTTGTTTTCTATTATTAAGCAAAAACAAAAACCAATTTTATTTATTATATTTTTGTTTGAATCTGGTTTTATTATTTGTTTTTCTATTTTTTTTTGTTTATTTATTTTATGCTGATGGAAGGTTTATTTGAAACTGTAATTCATTTTTGCTCCGTTTCATATTTGTTGGAATTTTAAATTCTATTTTGAGTTTTTGAGTCTTGAACCCCTTTTTTTGATTTTGAATATTGTGACTAATTTTACAATATTAGAAAATATTTGGTTTTTCTTTCCTTTTTTTTCTGTAATAAATTTTAAAGTGTTGTTATTTTGAATTTTTCATTAATTTTTCCCCTTTTCCCCTTTTCCCCTCACATATCTTAATTTACATTCACTTGCCATCATTTAATTACCATCAGTCTTATAATAGGGTTGCCAGATATGAAAATTGCAAAATCTGTACATATCAAAAAATAAAAGTGAGGGAAATTATCTTAAGTTTAAACGAGTATTCCGGCAGATGAGCTCTTGTAGTCGCTGATCACATAACAAGCCAGCCAAGCCAAGCCACAAGTACCACATCAAGTTATTGGTGTATCCTCGATTCCCGGCAAACGCATTGCTTCTTATCTATCATCTTCCTTTCTAAATCACCGCAACACAGATAATTTTGACCTTATGGGTACAAAATCCTTAAAGTCGACGATATCTGTGTCAGTTTTAGGCACAAAAATTACACTGCACAACGGAATTTACCAAAAAAAAAAGCTGAAGAGTTTTGAAAGTTGATCTTATGTAATTCGAGTACGCTGAACATGATGGCGTTTTTAGTTTTTCTCTATAACGTCCCATTTCTTTTATAACGGTTTAAAAAAAATCGTATGTGTATAAGATTACTGCACAATGGAATTGACCAAAAAATAGTAGATATTTAAAGTATGAAATAAATCAGTACTTTTTGTATAAATCAGTTCATGTATATACTGTTGAAATCAGTACGTCTGGCAACCCTAGTTATAACCATAAATTCTTCTTTTAATTTTTCACACACGCACACACATACACTACTATTTTATTTTATCATCTGAGTGTTAATTTTCACCATTCTAAATTGTCGTCTTGTTATTTCATTTTGTTGCTGCCTGTTCCGCCTCATGTCAGTAGAAAATAACGGGTGAAGGCGAAAAAATTAAACTTGTTTTGAATATCTGTAATTGTTTTGAAATCAATCCGTTCGAAATAGTAGGCGTTGATTTTTGTCGTTGCTATGAGTTCTCAGTATTGCATCATGTGAAAGTTTTCTTCCACAAAAATCTTTACATTTTACTTATAAATGCCGTCGACACAAAGTGCATAAAAAGAAAATACATATATTAATAATGACCTAAAACAGTCTATCTGGCCTTAGGCAAAAGTCAACGCGACGCAACTCCCGAGATGAAAAGCCACCAAGTTACAGCAGCAAAACCTAAAAAAGGCTTGAAAGAAAATGCCCATAAAGATAATATTACCGCTGGTATAAATAGAGAAAAATGTTGACCAACAGTATTTCGGAGGTATCTCAACAAAGCTGCGTCGTTCGACTAGACCTTCTCCAACCATACATTGATTCAAACTACTTCCTATATATACTCTCTTTTTATGTACATATGTAACATTTAAGAAAACAGCGTAATTTTTGTGTCATCACCCGTTATTGCGTGACTCAAGCCAATCCAAATTTTCTTTACATACTGTGAACCGAGAACCGACATGAAATGAATGAATAAATGAATTACTTTGTTCGTCGTGCTTCGTACACCGTCATATGCGCGTACGTATGTATGTATGTACATATGCACATCGAATGTACACCTTATTAATTGAGAAGGCGTTAAAAGTTGTGTGGCACACTTTCATTTCATTGCTGCATGCATAGCACAAAATAATTGAAACATGCTACACAAAACTAATAAATTTATTTCTTCCATTTTTGTTTTTGGCATTTAATATAATACCAAAGAGACAACAAGTAGCAGAGCAACAGAAGATCATGCAGTATTTTCTTAAATTTCATTACATGTTTGAATTTGCATAAGAATTTAAGTTACTTCTTGCATTAAATTATTTACCAGAGAGGTAAGAATTTGAATATTTCTTTAAAAATATTATTACAATTTTTAACATTTCCTCAATGTTATTTCAACAAAAAGTAGAATTCCACAGATGGCCATGAAAAGATAATTTCAAGCGCCAAATGTTTCTTTATTTCCCCTAGAGTAAAATTCTTCAGTCAAATAGTTACTAAAAAAAATTCACCAATGTTTAATTCAAATTTAAAAGATTCCAACATTGCAACATTATGCTTTAAACGAACTTTGCAAATAGCTGTCCGCCTATTACTTTTTTCTTTTACTCCTTTTTTGTTTTTGTTGTCTTCTGTTAACGATGAAACCCTCATAATTATGCTACCTAGAGATAAACTCATTAAAAATTACTCAAAATACTTTATTACTTTGTAATTTTCTTTTGCTACCACAGTTCATTTCAATTAAAAATCCATAATTTTAACACAAAAATGTAGTGGATGAAGTGAAAGAGACTAAGTGAGGAAGACGAAGGAGAAAAAGGTGCTAAACTAACTTTTATTTTAATTAATTTAACGGTAGTGCACGCCGCACAAGCAAAAGACATTACAACTGCTACTGTTGCTTCTTCTTCTGCTTGAAAAGTGTTAATTACGAGGATAGAAGGGAGGCGGCAAAAGGCACAGAAAAGTGTTGCTTCTCAGCTTCTGTTCCCACTTTTTGTCGAAAGAGAGAGAGAGGGACTATCTTGATATCCCGCTGTGCGCGATTGCAGCACATTTTTTGGCGCCTGCCAGCTACTAACTACTAATACTTCCTGCTTTTTAGCTGCCACAATTTCATGCGCGATTTTCTTTCAACAGAATAAAACAAAATTATAACAAGGAGAGTAGCAATGAGAATCGCTTAATCACTTGCGAATAAATTTTAATTGAAAATTGAGAATCAATGAAGACTGAAGAAAATGTAAGAAAATCAGAAAATATTATTTGTTATTTGTTATAGTAGAAAAATAAGATGAGCCGATATTCTGTAGCAGCGATTTATTATGTCAAGTGCAAAGTAGCAATCAAAACAAAAAAGAAGCAGTGCATTTTATTAAGCAGATTCTTTTTCCGTTTGTATGTATACGAAAAAATGGGCGAAAGAAGGGGTCATCTCGGAGGAAAAAGCAAAGAAAGTGGAAAACTTGTTTCAAAGAAATCCAGGTCTTTCCATCAGTGATGTTGTTAAAAAAGTCCATATGTCACCCGGATATACTCAAAAAGTACGCAGAGTAAAAGGACTTAAGACGTATAAAGTTCCGCTAGCCCGAACCGTAATGACAAAAAAAAATGCAACAGCAAAAACAAGCGCACGACAGTGTACGACAAAATTGTACATCATTTTGATTGCAAGATCATGGATGACGAAACGTATGTCAAAGCAGACTTTAATCAGCTTCCTGGTCAACTATTTTACACTTCAAAAAAGAGAGGTGATGTTGCGCTTAAATTTAAGCTAAAGAAAGTGAACAAGTTTGCGAAGAAATATTTGGTTTGGCAAGCAATTTGCCAATGCGGCATAAAGAGTGCATTTTTTGTCAGTGCTTTCAAAAACGTCTACTGCCAATGGTACGTCTTCACAAGGCTCCTGTTCTCTTCTGGCCAGATTTAGCAACTTGTCATTACGGCAAAACGGCAATGACGTGGTATAAAGAGAAAGGGGTACAAATTGTTCCAAAAGTTTCCAATCCCCCAAATTGCCCAGAACTTCGGCCGATAGAAAAATATTGGGCTATTGGTCAAAAATGAGAAACAGCTGCAGAAAAAGTAGACTACTGTGTCATCTCAAATGTCCCGAAGTGATGTGCTACGTTTAATGGCTGGAGTTGAGTCAAAGTTGCGATCTTTCGCATACGCACCAACCAAGTAAATAAAGTTTTTATTTTTCTTTCAATTGATGTGTGAATTTCTGTTTTTGTTCAAAAAATATAATTTTTATAACAAGTTAATGTCGACCAGTTTTTTTCGTATACATGCCTTATCGCAATCACAGTGGTTCTGCAGTAATAGCAACATGTACTTGAATGTGAAGTTGTAAACCTGATATTCAAATCAGTCATAACATTGAATTCAGTGATTTTTCAATTTGATTTTAAAGTATCAATCAAGTATCAGCGGTGGTTGCAAGTGTTACCAGTATTCTTGCCCCGTCACTACACGAAACTAAAATTTTAAACAGTTTTCTCAGTGGCACATCTTCAAGGCATAAACACGCTGAGCCACACACCTCAAATATAAGCACTTTAGGAGATATTATAAATAAGAGCTCAACTTTTTATCACGTCATAAAAATAACTTTTTTCTCTTTTAAAAAGAAATATCATATTTTCTTTTCTTCTTCTATGTTTGAAAGTACTTCTGCAAAATGAATTCTCACTATTATGACATTTTCTTATAGGATTGTAATTGACATATGTTATTACGATTATGGTCACATGCTTTTTATTCCTTTCCAAAACTAGTTTCATATACAAACTATAAAAATTTTTTAACGGCCAGGCGCTATTGAAACTTTTAATATCTTTCACACATGCACCCACAAAAGTAATACATAGATAGATAACTGAAAAAGCTCTTATGCCCTTATGATATTTTTCCACAGGCCAAAACAGCAGCTCCAGATCAGTTTGCTAAGCAATAAAAAATTGAAATTGTTACCCGCTAAGTTTAATATGAAGGCAATTTACACCCGCCCAACACAAAACAAATTTTAAGAAAAATGATAGGCAATATTCATGCGAAATTCTCAAACAAATCCAGATAAAAAATAAAAAAAAATTTATGAAATAAAAACGTATTCATTTTTCATTTTAGCTTCCCCGCTCCCCATATATTAAATCCCATTAAAACGAAGACGCTTATGTCAACATTTTATACGCAAGCTGTTGGACGCTTTTAAATTATGTTAAGACAGTGTCGAAGATACAGATGGAGCAGAAAAGCAAGAAGGTTTCCTGATGCTGCTATTACTCAATGTCATGCATTAAGTGGGCAAACAAGTTGATCATAGTTGGTTAATAGATTTCGAATTTTACTACGCTCACAAAATAAAAAATTTTAATTTTTCAGTTAAAGTTTTAAAATTTTCATGAAATATTTGAAAAGCATAATTTTTTCATTATTTTGATTCCACGGCGAGAATTCTTTTAGTTTTATGACACAGCGCAACAAATTTAAATGTTTTCGCCCAGGATGAGCTGGGCGCATAAATACAAAACCATGTAATTCCGAAATTTGCACAGAATGGTCTGAGCATCGTTTTTTTTCAGTTTCAATTGTGCTATTGTTTGATGAATCATTTTTATTAAGTAAATTGAGTATGAGCTTTAAACAAACTTAAAATGCAAATACTAAAGCGCCATCTAGCGTGAATGGGGTTTGATGCATATTCGCATCGTTTGAAAAAAGTCTCATTAAAAGAAAGTTTTAGTGTTTTTCAAATTGAAAAGTAGTTTTTTCCGAAACGATAATTTTTTACAAATTCAATTCAAAGAATGGGGAAATAACAACTATCGTATAGTTACAGTTATTTTGAACTCGAAAGCATGTTTTGGAAAAATTTTGAGCCACAAACTAAAAGTAAGGTTTTTTTTTACTTTCGAATTTAAGGGTAAAAATTTAATTTCGGATTTTTCAAACAAAGGCTATTTCAGAAATTAGTTTTCTATTTATGATTCAAGCTTCCCACAATTTGAGATGATCTTCCCAATTAATTACAGATACCTATTCTAATTAAGGTTCATAGATCAGAGACACTAATAACGAAACCGCATGCTTTAGCTTAATTTTACATTCTATGTCTTTATGTAACCGTGTGCGTTTGGAAACCAAAAGGCACGCTTGGAATTGATTTGTTAAACATTTAATTACACGCTCGAGTAAGAAAATAAAACTAGCTACATTCTTTTATCGCAATTTGTGATGCCGCCAAAAACACTTTACCCAATGGGGTGCAATATAATTAACAACAAGATAACCTAACTAGCTTTACATGTACATGTACATACATATGTACATGAGTATATATGTATGTACACATGTGTGTGAGTCAGATGCAAAAACTACAAGTGTAAAAGTGTCCAATCGTAATAAAAAGTATAAGAAAACAAAAAAAAACTACCAAGTCTACATTACGTTACACTTGTATGCGACCAGTAGGCGGGCGGGTTTGTGCTTGCGGTGCATATAGTTAAGTAAAATGACATTGACGGAACTAAATCACAAAGTATCTGACTGGCTATCTGTCAGTCGGTTTATTTGTTCGTCTATTTGTCTGGCAGGGTTTCTATTCATGCTAGAATGTTGTTGTTGTTTTTGTTGACGATATTCTAGCTACCCAATTCAATTTGCCACGTGAGCTTTTCATAGTTAAATTAAAAATTTGTTTTGGGAAATGTTTATGTACATAGTTCTGTAATTGTTTTTTTTTTTTTGTTTTGCTGATTGTTTTTGTTATTGTTTTGGGTTTTTTAATTACTCTGTAGTTTTATAGTTATTTTTGTTTTTGTAAACTTGACTTTTGACACTCAGTGTACGAGCATGTATAAAATTATCGCTGGCCGCACACTGCATTAAATTTTTACTGACTATTGTGCATAATTAGCTACTCTATATTGTTATTATGTGAGGATGACAAATTCTCGAATTTTAAATGATTATCTTTTTGTTGTTAACTTGAAAACAATTTAAAAAGATCGTTCTTGTGACCAGAATTTTTCAAAAAGTATTAGATTGATTCCAAGTTTTATGATATTGAGCAGGGCCTGAAGAAAGAATTTTTAATTTCATAGTTTTTCTTCTTTTTTTTTTTTATTGCGCAAAAAATTTAACCAGATTTTCAGTAAAATTGTTATCATTTTTGTAGAAATTTCTTCATTCCGACCCTTAACAATACCAACCAAATCTTTTTTTCTAAATTGATACTCTGAATATTTATTAGAAGGGGCATTTCTCTTTTTTTTTTGAAAATTACGTAATTTTCCGACCACAACTCGGCAAATACTAGAATATTAAAAAATTCGAAAGGCTTTGAATTTTAATGGCTAATGAAATTTGGTTTTATTAAATTTTTGAATATTAACATGATTTAGGAAAAATTATTAAGTGGGTAAAGCAGAAGGGAAATAAATTTCCTCAAATAGTACTTGGTATTTGTAACACAATACACCAATTAAAAGCATAAGAATTCAATCAAATTGCTAATTTATTTCCTTCCATCTTTATTTGTGCACATAAATTAACGAAATTTATTTAATTGCTTTGCGGCAATTTCGCACTTTCTATACACAAATACACAATCAAGAGCAAACACACACACACACACACAATTTATACTTATACCCCCATTCACACACACATTCGCACTCATGCTAATACAGTATAATTAAGTAAATTGAGCATAAATTAATACCTTAACTCCCACAGTGCATAAAATACGTACACAACAAACAGTTGGTGTATTTTGGGTGAAAAAAGAAAATTGTTATCGTTTTTATATTTATTTCTTCGTAAATATTGGCGAAAATGTAAAAGGCAGAGAGGGAAGTAGGGGGAGAAAACAGAGAAAAAGAAATTGGAAGAGGAAGTGAATGAAAAGCAATTTAATATGCTCTTATTGCTTTTTGTTTCTTTGCTTAAAGTTAAAGTCATCCATCCCCGCTTTCCCTTTCTTCAGTCTGTCACATGCAAGTGAGTCCCAAATAGGACAACTATCATACTCTGTTGATATCAACGTCATTGTCGTAGCTGTTACTCTGACTCTGGCTACGAAAATGTCTCTGTTTTTTCTACAGTAGCGGGCACCGAAACTTGGACACATGAAACATTATTTATTTAACTGTTTTGCCTGAACTACATAAAGCATACCATTGAATTTGGTTGAATTTGAATTTGGACTCGCCCCTGAGATCACCTCTAAGAGCGGATAGATAGATCCTGAGCCAGGTTTCCTCTGGATTAAGCTTGTTCTTTCGTGATGCCTCAAAATATCACTGATGGACGACTTGCTGAGCTCAACTCTTGCGCTGATATCTCAAGGGCTCAAATTTTCCCGCCGAAACGCCCAATATATTGCTATAGCAAAATAGAAAAAATATTATATATAAATTTTTACCTCGTCAAGCCCAAATTTTTCACCCCAAACCACTGCTAAATCACCACTTTGGCGAGATATCGCCATATCTTGCAAGCACTGTGCATAATTGAGTTCATAACCCTTTTATTTGCATTTTTACTGCCTGTCTAGATTTCTATGCCCAATACTGTATTTATTTTACATTTTTCATTCCTGAATGTGCTATTATTCTAAACACATAAATGTTCTTCTATTTCATCCCCCAATTCTCTTAAGTACGCTCCCTTCCTTCCTTTGTTTTCTTTGGTTCCTGTTCTCTTCCGTTATAAATTTTATGTTTCAAATTTCACTTAAATTATTTTTCCGTTTTTTGTTGTTTGCTTGTGATTTGATTTTTTAACGTGCTTTTTCAATAATTTATGCATCCATCAATCAATATATTGAATTGAATCAGTGAAGCAAAACCCCGCAAAAAAGATAATATCACCAAGACTTTGACTAAGACCAAGGCCAAACAGTATGAACTGACACTTGACCATTTTGCTCGGATTGTTTGTCATTCAAGGAATTTCCTTCCTTCCTTCCTTGCTTGCCCTGGATTTGTGGTGCCACAGCCATTTTAAGTTTTGTGTGTGTTGCCCCCTTATTTTAAGCTGTGTTTGAGTTTTTATTTTATGTCCAAAAACACCAAAAGTCTTAGCCTTTTTATTTTTTTTTGCTGATTTTACGAATTTCTACAAAAAAATTGTTTCTTGTCAGCATTTTAATTCTTTACGCCGTTATTCCTATGCCTTTTTGTTGTACTCAAATAGCAATATTTTAGTTTTTTAAATGTGTTTTTCTTAGAAATATTTACAAATGTTGTTCACTTTGCCAAAAAAAAAAATATATATAGTATATCAGGGGTGTAGCTAGAACTTATTTGGGGGAGCGGGTTTTGGAATAAAGCATTTTGAAGTAAAGTCAGTACATTTTGTATTAAAAGCAAAAACAACAGGAAAAATATAAAATTTATATTATTTGACAAAAATTCAAAATCGCGTTGATAAAGTCTAGCTTTATACGTTTCCGTATCCCTGTGAATGAAGAGAAAAACAAAATCATGAAGTCTTCCTTCGATCATTGTGTTTCGTAAATAGCTGCTTTTAATCCTTAAAGATGAAAATTACCTTTCATTTGCTGCCTTAGTTACTGGTAAAATGCACAATATTTTGCAATGACGCAATACCATTTGCACCTTATGGCTACTGTGTTTTAAAGTGCTAAATTTCACATAAAAAAAGTTTTTGCCATCTTTACTTCCGTGAGTAAGTACCTTTTTGGAAGCTCCATTGGCATTTTTGTACTCTCTCATAGCGCAACACAAACTCAAGGCTTCGCTCAAGTAACCTTCCTTTTGTTATTGTTTGTTACTCAATATTATGGTTACCAAGGCAAAGCCCGCCCGCAAGGGTGTGATTTTGGGTGTTTAGCCCAAATAACAAACTTTTTTCTAACCTCCCCCCTTCCCTCATGAGAAATACAGCGACGGGACTGCTGGTTACTGACAATAAAGGCGTTTACTTCGATCGATATTTAAAATTCGAATATTTTCATTTCACGCAATAATTGCCAACCTGATGTCGAAATATCTGAATCTTTAAGCTCGGATGAGATTCTAAATTCTTCTTAATATAGGTACTATGCAACTGTAGGAAATTTTTTTTAGCTGAATATGCAAAAATGGGGAAGGGGCTATCATCAAACCCCCCCTGGCTACGCCCCTGTAATATATACATATATATTTTTTTTTTCAGTTTTTCATTTTCTTATTGTAAATTTGTTAAATTACTTCCTTATTTTATTTGAAATAAATTCACTTACACGCTCACAGTTTACCACACCATGTTGGTTTTTTTTTTATAAATGCTTGTATGTTTATATTGGCAATAAACAGAGTAGACAGTGGAGCAAATCAACAAAAAATTCAAGTGAAATTTATGTTGTGTCGAAATTTACTCAACTTCCTTTCTAAACTTCAAGATATTTTTCGCTGGCTGCAATGAGGGGATCAAACATCGTGGTTGGCATTTCTCCTTTTTTTAATTTTCAAACAGTTTTTTATTCCTTCTGTGGTTGCTTAATATGTGAATCCATTTCTCCTTATTTCTCTCTTATTCCATTGCCTTTTCTTAATTTTCGCTTTCTATTTTGTTTCGTTTTACGATTGACTTCAATTTAATTTGCTATTTTCTGGTTTTGTTTCAAAATAAACACAATCAAATCCATAAATCCTAAAATGAGATATTTACTTACAAATAATATTTCTCTCCAAGCGAAATAAAGTAAAATATGTATGTATTTCCTTGCCGCTAGATGTCAGAATTTGACAGTAATGATATTGACCTATATATCAACTATACATTAACACAAGTAGTTGGTTATGTTTCATAATATTTTTTGTTACCTACTATTTTCACGTTGTCTGTAGACCGAACTACCTTATCGACAGTCAAACAGACAACTGAATAGACAGTCAGACAGTCAAACAATATTTTTTTTTATATATTTTACATTTACATTTGCTGTGGTGTGGCTTTTGCTCTGCTCCAGCTTCTTCATCTTTTGCGCTGATTGTATTGAGTTTTTGAAATTGAAAAATGTAATTTTATCCGTATTACATCGTAGCTTAAAGTAAAAGGAACGACACAAATGAAATTCCTTTAGGTAATTTGAAAAAAAAAACAGTCATGAGAGAAATGATTGCGTCTTGAGTAAAAAAATGAAGCTGTGAAATAAACAAAAATTTATTTTATTTATTTATTTTTCATTTTTGCAGAGATAAGACTCCGCTTAGCGTGTAAACAAATGCAAATTAACCTTGACAGATAAGTAGCAGTAGCTGCCAATTGATTGAGTATTATTTTTGTATCCCCTTCAAGTGCATTTGCTTTATTTGTCTTATATTCGATTATGTGTAGGTATACAAGTAATTGACTGAATTTGCATAGTCAAATTGAGCAAAAATATTTAAACTAGATAACAGGTTTATAAAAAATCTCAACAAACTTAATTACACATAAAGTTTAAAATTGATTAATTTATATTTAATTTTCAAGTGTGGTTTTCTGTTTGTTTGTGATTGATTTGATTCAGTTCTATAGAAATTATTCAAAAGCTTGGAATTCACAGATATTCAGTTCAAACAAAGGAGCAAAAATTCATCCAGAGATAGATGTTATCATAAAGTTTCATTTATTCTCAGCAATTGTTATTGTTATTATGAAATAATAATGGTTTTAATGATTCTATTTGACGAACAAAGAAAACAATATAGATATGGAAAATTCTGTGTATGATGTAAGCTTAATCCTCATTTCAAACTTTACTGTTTCTTCAAAAATGGCTAAAATTCCTTGTTTTTTATATTGCCTTGAAATAGTTGTGACATTTCGTAGAAAATTGTTAAACTTGTAGTTTATTTTTCTCGTTTCTTTTTCGCTTTTAGTTTTTGTGATTGGCAATTTGCATAGCTACGTTTGGTTTCTTCTTTTCTTAAGCTTTTTACACTACCAACAAATGTGTAGCTTGTTGCTTTTGTCGTTACTGTTTAAAACGAATTGGTTTTAAGTAAGTAGTTAACTTTATAGCATTCACTGAATTTTGTTCATTTTATTATTTATTTAAGCTTTTAAGAAACTGTTGTAACTATTTAGTTGTTGAAAATGTTTTCAACTGAGTTTAAAATTTATGCAAATCTTCTTTGTTATGGTATTGTAACAAATTTGTATTTCAATGTGCTCCATTAATGATATCAGAAAATCAGAATGCTACAAAGTTACACGAAATTTTATTGTATGATAGGAAAGGTACATTTTCTGGCTTTTATTGAGTCACGGATTCACAAAGTAACAGTGGCAAATCAAAATTAATCTATGTATGTATGCCTTCCTTAGAAATACAAACCGTTTCAGTTGTCCTTGTGAATACTCGTAACGCCTCGTTTGCAATTAGTTGGCAATCGTAACATGGAGCATTTTTAACTAAGCAGTTTGATTTGTTCTTTCATACAAATTTCAAATAATCGCTCCCTACTACACTCTACTCCTAAAACACTATTCCGCTCCGACATGATTTGCAAACAGCGGAATCTCTTGTATAACTCGATAAGTGAAAGCAATTTCGAAATGCAAATCACTTTGAATTTTAAACTATTTAAAAAACTTTTGAACTGAAATCATGTGCTTTTAATTTTATTTTTTACATTTTTCAAATTAAAGTTCACTCTGTGTTCAAGTTTCATTACCATCTTTATTTGGCAAATTCAAATTTCTTTCTCAAATAAATTTTGTGGTAAATATTATTAAATTCTGATTTTTGAGTGTACCGAGATTTGAACCCTGGCACCTCGGCGTAGCAGAAGATTTTTGATGCAATTTTCGATGTACTCAATCTCAATTTTTTTTAACTCTTGGACCTAACACTGGTTTTTGTACTACTTCCTTGTCACGTGTAACATAAATTCGTTTATAGCACGGCAAATTTCCAAATTCCTGAAACTAAACGTCGTTTTTTTTACTTGTTCCGAATTATCATGACATTATGTTTTTTTGGAACCCAACTATCATATACGGGGGCTACCTGTACTTCGGAATTTATGTCTCTTTTCTATCACTGTCTCCTTCCTTCTCTATCTGTGAGTAATCATGCACTTGCTGGCACCTTTTCTTCCTTCAAATGAGAGCTGCTGTTAAATTGTTTAACCCTTTTTCATGCTTTTCATTCCTGCAACCAACGACGCAACCAGTTTCGTTATTGTTTTTTGTTTGCTTTAGCCATAATTGAATCAGTCCTCACATTGCTTATTTGCATTACCTTTCTTTCATGCATATTTTTTCCATTTTTCTTACTCATCTCTTTTAACCATATTCCTATGTAAATATGCACTATATATATTCCTGCGCTGCTGGTTTCTGTATGCTTGATTTGTTTCTCAGCGGCGTATGTTTGTGTGTGTGCATGTGTCTGTGTGTCTTTTGTAATTCAACAACGTGTCTTTTTCTTGTTCACTGAACAGGTTTTGAACTTTTGCAGTATTTTTTTTATTTTCTTTTTCCTCCGACTAAAAATGCATTGTTTCTGTGTGTGTGAATTGAAGAAGTGCCTACTATCTTCACAATGTTCGTTGTTGATGTTGGTGTTGCTTGCTGCATGCTGTTCCACAGTGATACGAATTTACTTCTTTGCTTGATTCAGAAAATACTTTTGCTTTTGGTTCCTTCTTCATTTTTCACATTGCTGCTCGTGTCGGTGTGCATTTAACAACACCATCAGTTACAACAGCAACAACAACAACTACTGCTACTCTTTTCTCTTTTCTGAATATCCAAAGCTCAGAGTAAGTCAGTCAGCTTGCCAGCCTGTAGTTTATACTCTGGCTGGCTGGCTGGCTGGCTTCTACTGCAGCATATGGATACTTTTTGGCGCAGCATACTACTGCATGTAGTACTTGAAGCATAACTGCAGGCTAACTTACTACTTGTTTGCCACTTTCAATGCAACAATTCGTTGAGGATACTGATTTTTTTTTAAGATTCTTATACACTCAAAGAAATACTTTTCTTTGGCTGGTGTTCAATTTTAAACAATTTGTTTATTATTTTTAAAGGGGTATTGCAACTTTTGTAAGGTATGATTCTCGAATGCCAAAATGAATATTATTGTTTAAATCAAAAATCAGTGGAAAAAGTAGGAAGGTATGGAAAAAAACTGTGGCATAGCAGCAACTAACATCTGAGTTAAAAATAACCAGTTGATGCTATATGCCCTTAGATTAATTGTCTGCTGTCATTCGTTTTTGAATTTTATTGTACATTTCTATCATTTTTTCTCCAAGTGTAGACACATAATATTCAGTTGTTGCAATAACTTTGCTATTGCAAACTACAAAATCGTTGCTGCTAAGAAGTTGCTCACAAAACTTTATTAAGACACGTTGACATTTCTGTTGACAGTTGGCCACCGCCACTGCCACTACCACCGCACCGCACCACATTCTTGAGAAAAGTAAATGTAATGAGGATCATTATTTGTTCGTTGTACTTGCATTATATGTTTGTTTGTATATAATTGCAAATCTGTTAAAGAAGAAGAAGAAGAAGATGGGCAATATCTCGCAAAAGATTATCAAAAGCGCATTAAAAGCTTGCATGTTGGTTGCTGCTGTTGCGTATTGAAGGGAAAAGCGTATCCTGCTGAAATGGTTGATGCTGACAATGACTCTGACGCTGCTGACTGCAACAAATCGTATTTCACTACAAGCCAAGAAACAGCAATATCAAGTAACTATTGTACAATGTTACTCCATTGTTGTCCCATTATTATGTATTGCCAACATACTTACACACTCTCTTCCTCCTTACTTTTCCTCGTCTCTCTCTCTCTCTCTCTCTCACTGTGATTGCCTGCGAGCTATAGCTAACTAACTGCATTTCAACAAAATGTCAAATCGCTATCACTCTAGTTCTTCTGTATAAAGTTTGCTGTCACTCTTATATGTCACGCTTCACTACATGTGCTTGTCACATAAAAATGATATATTTAACTGGTGGTTTTCTTTCCTCACTGGGTGCTGCTGCTTTCCTTTGCCACATCCTCTCTCTTTCCTTTCTTTATTAGAGACACAAAAACTTTTTTAACATCATTTTATTATTATCATTTTTACTGC
The DNA here is from genome assembly GCA_963691655.1 of Toxonevra muliebris. Classification (NCBI taxonomy): domain Eukaryota; kingdom Metazoa; phylum Arthropoda; class Insecta; order Diptera; family Pallopteridae; genus Toxonevra; species Toxonevra muliebris. The sequence continues at coordinate 91,059,831 of OY829328.1, forward strand.
ATTTTTCTTGCACTTTTATTTGTATGTAATATCCTGCGAGTAGCTGTAGCAACAGCAACATGTAAACAGCAGTTGTTGCTGCATTGTCTCGTAAAAAAACTACGGGCATTCACATATGTATGTTTATAGTATAGAAGCTCAAAGGATAATAGCGCTGTAGCCTAGTTTCGAATGAAACGCTCCTCTTGTCAAATAATAGCGTATGCGATGTTTGCACTCACACACATATACACAACAACAATGACAACAAAACAAATGCTTCAACTACAACAACAATTATAGAGAAAGAGAGGAGAACATTTTACACATTTTTATGATGAATTTCATGCGGTTTTTGTTATTGTTATTGTCTTTTTTGTTCCTGGTGTCCTTTCGCTCGTTTGTTTGTCGTTGTTTTTTTATTTTTAGTGATAGTAGGATGAACTAGTAAAGTGTATGCTGAAAAATAATGCTCACTTTCAACAACATGTCGCAGACATGTGGTCACGTTTTTCTATTATTTTCATTTGTTTCCCTTCTCTTTTTTGGTTTGTAGTTTTATTTTTTATATTTAACTATACTCATTCTTGTTTAAGATCACACAATAGCGCAAATAGTTGCAAGGAATTCTTAAATAGATAATGTTAGTTAAGTAAATACTCATAAAATAGAGTATGTCATTAGAATATTTGGTGCAATGAAAGTTTTTGAATCGTTGTAAAAGAAATTATTCAAGTGCTAAATTAAAATTTGGGATAAGTGTAAACAACTATACGGAAGGTTAAGGTTCTATTTCTCCATCAGGCGAAAATATAAAATTAAATTATATTGTAGTTCCTAAGTACAGCAAACGGATGATTTTATTAAAAAAGAAAGAATAGTTAATATAATGCCGTGGTGCAAAAAATTTGGCGGAAAATTAAAACAATTTGAAAGAGTACTCTACATTATCTTTTCTACCTAGCACAGATGAATTGATTGATTTAAAAAAAACCACTAAGTAATTTTTCTCCAACTTTGGTGCCATTTTCTACACACCAATGGCTATCGATTCAAACCTATTTTCTAAAGTACTATTTAGAGTGGATCGCAATTTTACGTTTTACCGGAAAATTTCGAAATGTTAAATCTATGTAACCTGAACTGATCGTATATTATGGATCCGCATTAATTTTTTATTGATTGTTTTGCACTTAAGTCCAAACATATGCAACAGATGTCGCCTTGCGAAAAATGTTGAAGCCATTGACAATCGTAGTTCAATGACTTCATACCTCCTTCCAAAACAAAATCTTTTCTACGCAATCAATTCCAAATGCATAGCGAAAAATGAATATGTTAAAGTTTACTCATGCGTACAATAAACTTTCAAGTCGATTAATTTCATAATTGAAGAGTTATTCAATTTTGTTTGATGACAGAAAGTTTCGCTGTCACTTCCATTGTCACTACCTTTTAATGTCATTTTAAAATGTTTTTTCAAAATATAATTTGCTACTTTTCTATGTAAAATGCAATGAAAAATGAAAGCAAGTAGAAAAGGATCTACACTCTTCTGTCATATTTGCATTTGTGTGTATATGTATGTGTGCGTGTTAGTGTATGTTCTCCGTGTTTATGTGCAGTGATGTGTGCATAATGAGTGATTGACGTAAATGGACTTTAAATACAATCGTTGTTTCAGAACATGCATACATACATACTCATATATATATGTGTGTTTGTGTATGTACATGTATGCACATACATATGTATATATTTTGCTTATATTAATGTGCTTCAAGTCTCATACAAAAAAAAAAAAAATTAAAGAAAATGTGCTTAATGACTGTCGGTTATGAGTTTTTTGTATTTTTTAATGATGTACTCGATTTTCATGAAATTGAAATAATTCCTCCATTTTTTTGTCCAAACTTCGTCACCAAGGCATCATTGAAAAGGTGTTGGGTACAACTACTCCTTTCGATAGAAGTTAGGGAATACTAGCCTTATATTGACGTCCATTCCCTTCATTGAAATTTCCAAATGTATTTATATTATTTGGGTTCTTTGCAAACAAAATTCGATTTTTAAAAATTTTTCGAAACGATCCAGCTCACGATAACTCATCGCTAGATCCGAAATATTTTGGTAATCTTCATAAAATAAACCAAGGTTCGTTTTTAGGAGGGTAGCACCAACTTTTTTTCGTGAGGCACCTTAATGTATATGCATATATGTGCTAATGCTAGTATTCATGAAACTTTTATGCGTTTAAGTGTAGAGTTTATTACACTTTGATGTTGCATTTTTCCTTGTTGCATGTACCCACATATACTACATATACATATGCATGCTTGTGTATGTGTGTACGTGCATGCATGTGTGCAAAACGAATTATTGTGTGTTAAAGAGAATTTTTAATGGCATTTTGCCATGAAGTCTTTTGTATTTGTTATGCGTTGAGCGTTGAAATTATTTCTGTTTGTTTTAATTTTTCTTGAAATTCAACAAAAAACACAAGTATAATTTTTTATTGTTGTATGCTTTTCAGCTTTATGCGAAAATTTAATGCTATTTTCTTTTGAAACTCTTTACTTTTAGTTATTATTAGAAACTTTAATAACTTCTGCAAGTATCTTTAAAAGAAATCTGCAAATCCTTAAAATACAAGTGCAAGAGGAATACAGAAACATAGTTACTAGAACAAACAAACAAACCGAGCCTTAGAATAAATATACACATACTTAAGCACTTAAATAACAAAAGCAACACAAACGACAAAAAACGTAAACGACAAACGATTCAAACGATGCCACTGCAACTGATGATGATGGTGATGACGATGAAAGCGAGTTCGACAGCGACTATGGTGAAGATTATGGCGACCATACTCATTGCTGCAGATGCTTACATATCCGTTTCCGCTGCCGGACAGATAAGCGACGAACGTACACACTCAAGCCCAAAGAGCAAAGCAAATGATCTCGCATGTATGTCTGTGTGTGAGTGCAGGCAAAAGAGAGAACAAGAGAAAGCAGGAAAAAATCAAGAAGTTATTAGAAACAGAAACGAAAGCATAAAATGACAGTGATATAGATTTGCACGAAAATATACATGTGTGTATTGTGTGTATAATGTGTGTGTGTAGACGTGTATATGGAGCATGCATTTGAGTGGAATGCTTATGGCATGAAGCTATTTTATTTCTACATACCCACATACATATGTATTTGTTAAGGAAACAAACTCTTAATGATTGTGCACAACAAAAGTAGGTAAATGGAATCGTTGCATGCAAATCATTTAATACCCACGCACACATATTCCAAGGGTTAAAGTTCAAGTATTAAAGTAATTATTACAAAAAATTTCAACTGGCACAGACATAGCTTCAGATGTTCACTTATATATCTGCATGCATATTACAAAAAAAAAAAAAAAAAACAACAAGCGTAAACTGCTCTACTCAACTAATCATATTTTTGAAAAATAGATTAAACGGTATAAACACAATCTGAAAAATAATTAAAAACTTTCAAAATCAGATGCGTAGTTTATGATAAGAATGGCTGGCAGTATACATATGTGGCACTCATATACAGATATCAATTCATGCCTGAAATCAAAAAAAAATTGTTCAGGCCTCCCTTAATCATGACATAATTAAAGTCTGAAATTCAGCATTGAATTCAGTACTGAAATATCACTACTGAAAACGCCAAAGAATATTTCTAGTACATTGAATTCAGTACTAGAATTTTAGTGGCGAATAAAACGCAGCTAATATTGCGTTGATTTGCGCAAAAACTAAGTAAAAAAAATTTAATTCTGTGCCGTTGTTTTTAATTACTTCGTAAAAAGTTTTAATAAGATTCAAAACATGTTAAAAGAATTTTATTCGTATGTAACTATACATATAAAAAATTTACAGTGGAGTTGAAGGATTCGAAATGGATAACACACGAGCAACGATGTGAAATTATGAACATACATAAAGTGATTAAATTAAATTAACCGCATTCATGCAATAAAAGCTCAAACTCTATAATTTCAATATACTTATGCGAAACCAATATTAAATTATTTTTACATTTTCGAATAGTGAAGTAGTAAAATCACAGATCTAAACATTTTGCAGGATAAATTTACTGTAGGAAATTCGTAATCCATCTAAAATCTATTATGAAGATGACGTAGAAATGTTATAGATGTTAGACACTAAGAAATTTCAATTTGTCATCCAAGAAAAAATATTCACACCAGGCTGTACCCATAACGACATCTCGTGGACATTATATTTTTTTAGTTGGATAGTTTCATTAGAAAACCAAATATTTAATTATTATTTTAAAACTCACTTGCAAATTTTTTAGTTTATTAGCTACAATATAAATTCAAAATAAATTTGTATCAGCAAAAATATTCAATTTATTTATTATTAAAAGTTAACATTATTCACAAACTACTAGTACCCCTAAGAAAAATTGTTAGTGCTAACTCATGCAATCTTCAAAATGTCGCCACTTTCATGGCACAATATTAGCACCAAAAGTTATATCCTTTATGCTTTGCTGTCTCTTTCTCTCTCTCTCTTTGCCGACTGAATATTAAGATGACTTAGACAACTTTTAAGCAACTTCCTTCCTAATGCTGTCAATAAGACTTGAACTTTTATAGCAAGCAGCAAACAGTACGCAGTCAGTGGAAGTAGCAACAACGGCAACAACGAACTTTATGCTGCTTCAACACTTTCTTCAAAGAGAACAAAAAAGTTATACGAAGTAAAGTGAAAAAGCAGAAATTCTATAAATAAGTCACCAAAACACAAAAACATGCATAAACTTAATCATTCACGCATACATACATACATATGTGCATAGAAGTAAAAATCATGCATTTTCACGCCATTATTGAAGAAAATTATATTATTTACATATGTGTGTGTGTTTGCGTGTTTGAGTGTGAGAGTTTCTAGTTAGGAATTTAAATAACTCTAAGTAAAATACAATAAGAAAATCATAAAATGAGAAAGAAGCTAAAGGATGAAACTCTGATGCTGAAGCGAAAAAGTTTTTATCTTCAATATGGATATAAAGTTTTATATTTCTTGCCATGTTTGCAAAAGCATTTTCTTTTAGTTCAATGCAAGTTATTGTATGGTAGTATAACAAAACTATGAAGTGAACGGATAAATGTGCTGCAGGGCATTTGCTGGTATGAAAACTTCTACCACGTGGTCGCCGATTATCCATGCAAGTGCCTCCTATCTAGTAACTCTCGAATCCACGTTTTGAGAAATATTTATTTATTTTTCTGTAACTCAAGCTCTATATTATTGCAGCTTTATATATATTTTACAATATTTACATATGTTATTGCTGCATATCCTTCAAATCTTTCTGCACATCATTCAAATATTATGCTTTTTACTGTGCCCTTTGTGTATGTGTGAAAGAAGGTTTTTCTTTATTTATGACCAATGATCAAAGTGTATGAGTTGTCATTGGTGAGGGCCCTCCCTTCCACCTAGGATCCGCTAGTGTGTGTATGTATATATGTTTTTCTAATTTTTTTTCTCTGTAAATTTTTGATATTGTTTCTTACTTTCTTACTTCTGTGCAGCTTCTGTTTCGACTGATTGCATACATTGATTTGAATTTTTCATCGTTTTAAAATACCTTCATTGGTTGATGGTATCCTGCAAGGATAGTAAATTGGTTCGTTAGCAAAAGAGCTCTAATTACATTATTCTACCTACATCTACTATAAGCGAATAAGTTACATAAATACGTACGTGTGTGTGTTGTTCGGTTTAGTAGCAGAAAGGTAATCAAGCCGAATGGAAGGTAAAATTTAATAATAAAATATTTCCGAATATTTATTTGAGCTGCACACTTAGAAAGAGAACCCCGAATGCCCATTTTGTTTCCTGTGGTACCAGTTGCTATATTTTTTTTTTTAGAAAGTATAACATTGCCCAAAAGGTGGGGAGGGAAAGGTGTGATCAATATATCCTGTCAGTACAATTCAGAAATTGCCAATATGCGAGAATACTTCCATCGTTAGGCTGACACATCAGAGCTCGATCATACGGTAGTAAAGTCTGACCAAAATTTAACACTATTAAATCTACTAGAGCGGAATGCGGAACTAAATGCAACAACCGTAAACCAACAAATTGTAGAATGAAGTCAAAAACCTCTGCATTGTTGATACCCAAATGAAATCAGTATGGAATGTGTCGATAGAAAAGCGTTGTTAGCTTTGTTGCAGTAAACACGACCAACCTACAAAGCGCCAACAACACCAAAATTAGCAAATATCAGGAGCTAACAGAAGAGGTGACCGCAATGTGTTGCAACTGAGAAATGTGACAACTATCCCAATCATCATCTCATCAACTGGAGTCATCCCTAAAACACTCTGGCAATTTGATAACAAATTGCCACACCACCGTTCAGAACCGACCTTAAACTGTAGCTACTACGACAACTACTCCAACCTATCCTAACCATCTATGTATTACAGAAACCATTTTTCCTCTTCAAACGTCAGGTGCAATGAGCATGTGAATTTTTTAAACATATTTTGACTAACGTTCAAAATACCCAAAACCTACACTAACTACGTTCATATGCGCTGTGCATAATGAGTATAACAATAACAACAAAAACGAAATCGAGAAAATAAAACAACTGCAGGATGTTATATGAAAGCACCGCTGCAACGTAATTGTTGGTAAAAAAGAAACCGAGTAGAACTTTTAAAATGAATGTACCACCATTTTGTGCACTTCACAAATACATACACACGCACATATACGCTAGCATTCACACATATAAACACCCATAAATCTGGCACAACGAGTGTAAGCAATTCGGTCAACACGACCAAGACCACGTGATTGTATTGTCCATTTTTATGCGTCGTTCGTTCACACCATTACGTCACACATAAAAAAACGAAAAACATTAACAACAGCACAAATCTGCAGGTTTGAGGTTATGTTCTAAATGTTGTATGCAAGCATTTGTAAACTTGTTTGTGTGTGTTTCTGTTTCTCTGAATGAAATTCTCATGGAGCAGCCAGCCAGCCGCACCATTTTATATTGTATGTAATGCAATTTTGCACCTTATTTATTAGTCACAGCCACATCAGTTGAGTGAAACAACAACAAGAACAAACCATGTGTAAAATTTTACAAAAACTCACTTCAAAACCACGAAAATGCTCTTCAAAAGCAAAAAGTTAACAGCCAAAATGTTTTTTCTTTTCTATTATTTTTGGCATTCTGTGTACGAAAGATTGAATAAGTGGATGAGCAGAGTACGACAAAGTAAAAACTTACGCTGCTGCTGCCACTTTATTAGCTGCAAATGCAATGGAAAAAGCTGCAAAAAATCAGAGTTTTAGCATATAAAAAAATGTTTATTTGATTCTCTCAATTCGAATTTGATATATTGCAATTTATATTTAACAATTAGTGATTATGATTACAGAAATCGTAATTCATAAGTAATTGATTAGATCCCAGCTCTGATGTGAACCTCAACGATTCATAAATGTCGTTGAAAGCAAAGTTGTAATGACACTGAAGCGAGCGCCGCAAACTTTAAATTAAAAATTAGTAGATAATAATATTGTGGCACATGGAGAAGTGGAGAAGTGGACTTATATAGAACTAGAGAAACTCCTAAAAAAAAATGAAAGGGGGCATACCCCTGGACACGGAATAATATTTGCTTTGGCTGTAAATTGTTATAATTTTGAGATATGACCTTTTTTCACATTATAATAAGGTAGTGAGGGGTATCAGGCGATTTCTTTGGTTTTTTGTTGTTGTTTTTGAGACCTCCGCTATAAGCGGCATAGAGAGCAACTCTATGTCTTTTTGTTGATAGTCCCGGTTGGCACGGATCACTTTCAGGTTCAGAATCGTTTGCTGTATCAGAAAAAAGATTTCAAAAAAATTTTCAGTCCCCTAGCGGCGATTTTAGGGAAATATAAATATCAGCAATGAATTACTCGACCCTTTACAACGTCGTTTGAAATAACATACATATATGTAAGAAATTTAAAATTTTTTATATTTTTGCATTTTTACTCAATTTACTTACTATGTCGGATTGTTTATTTTCGGAATCTTTATCCTCTTTCTTTCTTGCATCTTCACTAATATTTAGTAGAAACAAATGTTGCATGTGTATAAAATAGGAAAATAATCCTATTGAAATGTAGCAAGATTGTTTTTCTCCATACAACCAAACGCGTCTACACGGTACCACATTATAATCTCACTTTCATACTTGCTAACACATTCATTTAATCACACACATAGAAATAGAAATACACATGCAAACATCTCTATGTGTGTGTGTGTGTGTGTGTGCTTAAACCGCAGACAGACATATGCACATACTTTACGCTTATAACTTGTAACAATTTTCACTTCTGTTCTTTTTTTGTTTGGTTTCTGTTTTTGTTGCGTGTGTGTGAGTTTGCTGTTACCAACTTACGTCACGGATTACGTTTGACACGCCTCTGACAAGGCGTCAGAGTCGAGTTGTGAGAGTTGAATCATCGAGCAAATCGTAAAAGTGTGGCAGACAGGAAGGCAAAGAAGTAGGCAGCAGGAAGGCAGGCTGCCAGAAATCATCATCCTCAACTTGCTCTTATACTTGCTTGCTTCCATTGCTGACTGCTGCAGCTTTCTTTTACACTCTCGCTCCCCTTTGACATAATCATTGTACAGCACAACACAGCCACATTATCAAAATCTCATAATTCTTCTGTGCTCATGTACTTGTCGTAACTATGTACATATCCATATACCTATGTATGTATGTGGTATGCATGCTTATATTTCCATGTAAGTGTGTATCTACTTGGCTCTATTCCGACGCTGCTCTGCTGCTGCTTCTGCTCCCTGCTCTATGTTGAAAGTGTGATTGTTACGGTGCTCGAAGGATTTCAACTGGTTGCATTCGCATATCCTGAACTACTACGCACACATGAACCCATACATATGTATGTATGTATGTTTAGCCTTGCATATCCTTTTATATGCAGAATGTATAAGTTGTTATGAGCTTTTTCTTGCTACGCAGCAGTTAATCTGATTCTTTTTCTTCTGCTTTTTCTACCGCCTTTACTTCTCTTCCGCTACCAGCATTCTTTCTCTGGCTCCTTAGCCTCCGCTTTTTTGCCTCTCTGCCGCACTGTTGTACTCTTCACGCAGCATTTCATGTCAATTTACACTGTGTTATTATTAAGTTTACGCTGTGATTTTTGCGCGCGGGTGTCATCATGTCAAATTGTGTTGTCGTTTATCTTTGCATTTTGCATGATTTTTAAAACTGATGTCAATCATTTGAAATTCTATCTATTTTTTCTGGGAAAGGGAAAAATTTCTATTTTACAATTTCTTTTTCTTTCTTTTTTTAAATAAATTTATATTATCCGAGATTTTTCTTTGGACGTATCGCATATGGTATGCAACATTTACAAACCAGAAATCCAATCAACAAACACAGATCAGACAAATAAAGAGGCAAGCATTTGAATATATATAGTATATATATATATCTATACTTCCCAAAAACATTGATTCATAAATAGTTCAAACTGTGTTTATTTTGGATACATTCGTAAAGTGGTAATATTTAATAAGCTACAAAATTAACTTCACTTTCGAAGCTGCCCTCACTCCATATATTTTGCAGCCTGGATGCCTTATATGTTTTATAACTAGGATTGCCAGATGCAATATTTGTCAATAACTCAGAATAATAAATTTGTTCATGACGTTTTGTGATTTTTTATGCCATTATGAAAATTAAAAGTATGTCAAAGAACCACAGATCTTTCGCCACAGATAGAATTCCTATCATTTGTAACCTTTTATTTACTTACTTACTGCAATCCTCTTCTCCTAGTGGAGCATTCAACAATTTATTTGAATCTGACTCGGTTTGGTGCTTCACGGCATATATCAGTCCAGCTATATTTGGCAGAGTTAAGTTCTGTTTCAACAGTTCTTCGCGAGGTTTTTGCTGGTGCACCAGGACGTCGAGAGCCTTGAGGGGTCCAACGTAGAGCTTGGCGTGCAATAGTGTTGGGATTATTATGGAGAGTATGGCCAATTCATCGCCATTTTCATCTTTTAATCTCCCCTACTGCCGATGCTTGACTTGTGTGGCTTCATAGTTCTTCATTAGAGATACGATGTGGCCACCAAATTTTCAAAATCCGTCTCATATACTTGTTGATAAACGTCTGAATACGTGACTCAATTCAGTTAGAACATTTCCACGTCTCAGAACCATAGTATAAAACAGATTTCACATTTGAATTGAAGTTTCGCAACTTCGTTCTCAGTGCAATTTGGTTTGACTTAGCAATAGCAAGCCGAAGGCAGATTTAGCCTTATTAACTCTGACACTGATACCTTCATCGGCACCATTTTTATTTGACACAACGCTCCCCAAGTACGTAAAACATTGCACACACTCGATATCTTCATCTTCGAGTTTAAGATTATGAGATGTGATACTGCAATACCCGCTGTTCATAAACTTGATTTTCTTAATGCTGATCTCCAATCCGGCTATCCTCGCACTTGTCTTCAGCTGTACTAAATTTGTATGCAAATCACTTAATTTGTGACTCATCAAACACACATCGTCCACATATTCAAGATCTTCGAGTTGCGTAAAAGGAGTACATTGTATGCCACGTTTACCATTTAATGTTGAGCACATAACCTAGTCAAGAGCCAGTATAACCTTTTATTTGGCCGAAAGTAACCTAATCAAATTTTTTCCATACAAAAAAGGATTTTTTTAGCAGCGAGTAGCTCCAAGTTTTTTTTAATGGGCATACGAGTAAAAACAAAACAAAAATTACTTCCATAAATACTTGTTACTAGGACGAACCACTTTGATTAATTTATACAGTTATTCTGTTTTAAAGAGTCGTTGAACGATGTAAGAAGATGCTTTTTTTTTAAATTACCGTTTAAGACTATGATGGGACAAAAGTAGTCGAGTAGCACCCTCGTTTTCCCCTTTGCCGTTCAGATTCATCATAAAACTGTATGTTTCTCCCATTCGTGTACAAATATAACTGACACAACCTGAATGGATGGGAAAAGATCGGCCTAGGTCTTCCATTCTAAGATTATATATTTTCTACGCCTTAGTTTGTTATATTTTCTAGTTTATTTTTATTTTGTTCGTCGTGTTCGTTCAAACTTAGCAGTATAAGTTTTATATGGCGAAATTTCTAAAAGTGGGGACTCTGGAAACAGAGCACAGAATTCAAAATCTAGACAATTCCACAAATCCCGACCGTCTGACAACCCTCACAGAACAGAAGCTTTTCCAATTGCAGTCAATCAAACGATCAAACCGAGCTTTATCAATCTTTCATATAACGGAAAGTAAAATTACTTTTAATTGTCATAAGAATAACAAATTAGTTGTAGCGGTATTATACTGCGCTTGCTCTTTGACAACTACAACATTTAAATGATTTTAAGTTACCAAATAATATTTTAAGACCAAAATGTAAATTTATGTGTATTTGTTAGCTTAGCAAACATTTTCCACCAGTCTATAGAAAAGTTTAAGCCAAACTAAAACACAGCATGTAAAATGTTTTTTCATTTAGCATGCAGTCCTTTTATTGGTATTGCCATCCAGCGCTGTTTATATAACTTTCCATCCAGCCATATGTACATCCATATATCTATCCATTCATCCACTTGCAATTGACTCCCGCAAAACAAATAGAAAAGGTAAACGAACTTCTACATTAAACTAAACTATGAGAAAAAAACTGAATAAACCCCAAAAACCAAAGCACGAAATGAATACGAAATATACTAGAAAGCAAATATTAATTCCTACACGGCACTGCACGGCACATCCTGCCTGGCATATGCAACTCCTTTTATTTACTCTACTTACCTTTCTCTCCCTCCCTCAATCTTTCACTCTCTTTCTCTCTCTTCCACATATGCTGCCCGTGAGAGAGAGTCTTGTTCTTGTTTTCTGTTGAGTGGATTGAGTGTAAATTTTTGAACAATAATATTCCATCATTATTTAATGTCGTTGAAGTTTTGCAAGCGGAGCGTGAATGTGTGTTGGCTGCCAACAAAAAAAGAAAAAAATAATGCTGTCGGTAATGTCACACATAGCAGAAACAGGAAAACTGTAGCAAATTGTAAGCTTCACGCAGCGTGTATTTCGCGAAAAGGGTTTCTGAAAGTTTTAAAGCTCAACGTTCAAATCGCACATATGTACACACATAACAATGACGAATAAATTCGCTTTGCAATTCAACTGAACGAAAAAAGAAACAAGTAAGCTAAATACTAAAAGAAGTGGGACTACCTCAATAAATTCTAAAACAGGCACGTCTGTGTAATTTTACATCTACACCTGGGCCTCGATTTGGATTGCTAATTTCTTGCACATAACGATGACACAAATCAAAACAGTTTATCTAAAGCAGCGGTTATTAACTGTATTTATCCTATATTCCCCTTTTTGAGTTTGTGGTCAACCCACACTCGAATTAGTAAAAAAAAAAAAAAAAAATATTCGTTTTAATGTTTTATCACAAAAAATTTGATCAGATCAATATTATGTGCGTTACCATACCGCGTTTCCGTACTCGAAGAAGTGCAAATGAGAGCGGCAATGAGAGAGTAATCCTGTTTCTCCTCTTCGGGTAAAAGCGTCAAAACTGTCAAACAATCAGTTGTCCTGTGTTTGTGAAAAAAGTAGATATATTGAAAATTTAAGTTAAAAAATAGATGAAACATTACTGAAAAAAAGTTTTATTTAAAATAATAAAACGGAAAATGTTCAAAAGATACCAAATAGATTAACCAAATAACTTAACCAAAAGTATAGGAACGAATCTATTATTATATTTGGGTTCTTAATATGTATTTGAACTTAAGTTCTTTGAAAATAGTATTTCATATTCTACTTGTTGCACTTTCGCGGTTATAGTTCAAAATGGAAAATGTGAGACTAGTTCATTCATAATATAATATTATTTTTTTATTATTAACATTATGATCATTGGGCATTACAGCAAATGCAATTATTTATGTATAAAAATGCCTCTGCATCCCCTTCATATCTGTCTACGATCCCTTTCCCCAAGGAAGGGACGGGGTGGGGGACCTTGCAGTTGATAAAGGATAATAGTTTGTAATAAATAATTAACATGAAGATTGAGAGTTGAAAGTGAAACACGTACTTAAAAAAAATGCAATGTCAGTCCAGATAACTTGGCGTCACAAATCGAGGTTCTGGTGTGTATACAAATATAGGTATTTCTATTTGTCCCTTTTGAATCTGTTTGTTATAAATACATGCACATGTATGTAACTGTATACATGTATGTGTGAGTTTGTTTATCTAACTCTGTGTGTACGAGTGTGTTTTTTGCTCATTGAGTTGGAATGAAAATAAATAATGTTAAGGGATGGGGAGGAGAATGGGTGAAGGAGAAAGATATGAAATGAGGGAGCAGGAGAAAGAGAAGGACAAATTGAGCTGAGGAGTTTGCACCGAGCGAATGGAGCACATTAAAGTAGTAGCTGTTGCTGCTTGTAGTCTATTTGAAAAGGATAACATTATTTCTCAAACTCAGACAGGTTGAATGAGTATAAATTGAGAAGTGTTTTTTTCTCTCCCCCTTTACTTTTTTCATACTTCTCTTAGCTTTGTTGCAAAGTGTATATACCCATATAGGGTTACAAAAACAAAGCAAAAAAAAAAAATCAAAATAGTAAAACAAGTTTTTGCATAATTTTTTCCGAAGTTTATGTTTTTAGCTTTATAGAAGATTGATGAATTTAATATCCAGTAATCGATGATTTAGTGAAATAATACAAATACACATAATGATTAAAAAGTGGTGGTTTGGTTGTTGTGTTGCTTCCACTCTCCTGAGCCATCAATATTAATTGCATTCATACTGCATAGTGTGATTTTATCGACATAGAGCAAAATAACTGATACGAGTCCAAATTCGTAATATCTCCTGCTTAGAAGCTATTATTTATCAGCACCTGGTCGAAAAAGTAAAGAGAAAATCGAACTCCCATTGCCGCTGAAAAAGGGACTGTACTAATAAGTATGAAACTTTCAACTATATCGATCCGAATTAATTAAAATCATAATCAAAATAGAATTTCCAAAGCTCTTGATTTTTTTTGTTGTAGATAAAATTGTTCAATTGTAGAATTTTGTTTTTTGTTAAATAATAAAATTATTGATAAAACTTTATATCGTTCATGCTTTTTGCGTTTATTCATTCATACCATATTATCACAAAACAATATTACTCCCAAATGCAAGTAGAAATAAAATCAACTAAAAAATTCTTAAAAAGTGGAATACGTAGAGGAACAATTGAAATGACGACAAAAATATAAAATCTCATAAAAACTTATTGGGAAACTTTTGGCAGTAAACGGAAAACGTTTTGTTTTTCGCTCTATATCTTCTACGTCGTCCGCTTCTTTTCGCATAAAGATTGCATGTTTCAAAACAATCAACAAAATCAAGCGTTCTCCAGGGAATGCAAGAGGAAGATTGGGGAGGAATGAAAAGATTTTCCATAGCAAGAGAAACCGAAGCGTATAGAAAATATTACACTTTGCCACTTTCCTACTTTGCGGAACAGTAGTAAAGTAAATGGTACTCAAGTAAAATTACCTTCCACAAATGGCCACTGACTGGCATTCTCTAAAAATGCATGCACTTGTTTACATACAATTGGAAAGATAGTCGGGTTTCATAGCAAATAAATGATGAATAAATGAGCGTAGTGAGGGGGTAAGTGGACGAAGAGTAACAACTAACAGCAGATAGGTTAATAATAAAAACTAATACCAATTGCATTCGTAACTGAGTGGTAGTAATAGCTTGCTTGGTTAGACCGAAGTGGAGGCAGAAAAAACAGCTGCAGTGAAACGTGATTGGTTTAAAGAAACTGAAATCAATCGATAAAAACGACACAAAAAATAGCAATATTGTAACACTGCATTGGGACAAATTGTAAAATGGTATCTATCAACGACTACGAGGTATCGAAACATCGATGGCAACACTAATTGGAGTTCATTAAGCGCTGAATGCCTTCATTGAACGTTACCTAGAAAGAGTAAACTACAAACCTGTGCACCCAAAATAGGAAAGTTGGGATTTTTTGTTTGGGGCGGGAGGTGGAAAAGCAGAATTTTTTGTGAGTTTTTTTTTTATAGTTTTTCGACCCGCATCGCTGATCAGAAATACAGCTGTGATGAAAATAATTTTTGTAGATATGGCGAAAAATTATATTTAAAACATTTCGTCGGCGTTCTGACAGAATTCACTAAGTCCATTTTTTTAATTTCTGAGATAAAGTTAGTTTATGCAGTGTATGCTGAGCTACGAACATTGGCAAAACTTAAAAAATCAACAGATTGATATACACATTAGTATACGTTTCAACTGGATCATCAAAAATCTAATTTATTATGTCATTCGAATTATAGAAGCTAATTAATACGGATCCAATTAAAAAATTTAATTTAAACTTCTGATTTCTGCTTGAACGACAACGATTTATAAGTATAATTTAGCTTTTCGAATGATTTAAGACTTTTGACAACCATCGAATCGCCCAGACCATCCGAATTTTTCAAAATGTACAAAGTTCAAGAGGGAAAATATATTTGAAATTTACGAAAATTCCGGTAATCTAGGGAATTAAATGGTCGAATGGTCTACCAAAGAACTTCTACTTCACATTTTTTTGGAGCGGTATTTCTTGACGAGTGCAAAAAATACTCCCATAAATTTAAAAATTGCTCCTTGACTCAAAGATAACAAAATACGAAACGAAAATACCATATTTTATAAAACAAATAAAAAATTTTAAATAATTCCAATTATTTTTTCTTTTCAATCCCTGAATTTTTATTTACAACTTTTTATATGTTATTAGAAAAAATTATCGATTAATATTGTAACGAATAACACTTCATCAAATAATTTTAAATATGAATCTAGCTTGTTGCGAAATTCGAGATCGCATAAACTATTGACTGATAACAGATATTTGTTTTAAATATAAAACAAATAAACTTTTGATCTAGATGCCACGGGAAGATTATAAAATACCAGTCGCTTGTATTTTATC
The DNA here is from genome assembly GCA_963691655.1 of Toxonevra muliebris. NCBI lineage: Eukaryota > Metazoa > Arthropoda > Insecta > Diptera > Pallopteridae > Toxonevra > Toxonevra muliebris. The sequence continues at coordinate 91,076,002 of OY829328.1, forward strand.
TCCTTTTCTAGTTTACAATTTGATATTAGTCATAGCAGAATCATATTTTTTCATGCTTAACTTAAGGTATCTAAAGTTCTTCTCGGGAGTGATATTCACTTACCTATTAGTTACTTCTGCAAACATACTGCTACTACGCGTTTTCTATACTTTCTAAGATTAGTAGAAAATTATGCGAAAAATGTTTGCAAGTTGGTAGATTGCTTCTCTGCCAACCCATTGTCCTAGAGGTTTCTCCTCTAGCTATCACCAATTTGTTTTAAGCACAATATGTAGTTATATGCTTTTTTCGCACATTTTTCTGAAATTTTTTATCACTATTCCTACAAACTATTTACAGTACTAACTTTGCGAAAATTCTTAAGTTCAACTGCCTTTGACGCTCTTTTGTTAATATTTTTCTACCAACATCGCTTTCCTCTGCTTCCCCATATTCGCTCTCACTTTTAAAAGTTTTTCATATAATTTTGGTACGTTTTTGCACTACTATTTCTACATCTTTCTTTTTTCTTCGCTGTGTTTGGGAGCATATTAAAATTTGTTTATGATTTTTTCTCACACAAAAAAAAAAAACTTTGTGCTAACGGTAAATAAAAGTACACATTTTGAAAAATAGTGCACACACACACATACAATTGAAGAAAATGGCGCTTGTGTTTCGGAACATTTTTGCGCTGCTGCTACTTTTGCTTGCGGGGTAAGCATGAGCCCAACGTATGTAAGTTAAAAAAGGAGTAATAGCAGAAGAGCGAAAAGGGTTAAGCGCTTTGGAGCATGCTACGGAATTTTTCAAAAATGTGTTGGAAGAAAAATAAGTGAAGGCAGTAGCAGGGAAGATGGATGGCAAGCGACAAGAGGTGGAGAGAGTGGATGAAATGTGTGCAAGTTGTGGAATGGGTGGTGAATTTTCGGGTCAAACATGTGAAAACATAGTTTTGCACTTAATTAGTGGCTTAAAAACATGAAAATGTTGAAGCATACACCTCAAATTTTAAAACGGATGGAAGGAGAGGGTGAGGAGTTTGCGGTATATATTTTAATGAGTAAATTTAAGATGCGCTCATTTATTATTTTAAACGAATTTTTAGAAATGTTTGAACTGTATAAAAAATTACATAATTAAAAATTTTAAGTACTCTTAAAGTTTTGGATTTGAATTATAATTTTTCTTGCATTATTTTGTAGCTTTGATACAAACAACAGTTCAAGGTTTTGAAAGGTAAATAAATGTGAAAACAACCAAGTTATGAATTGATTGACAGAAATTTAAATTGCAGGAGTAGTTGCTTACTTTATTCACTCATGAAACTCTGTGCCACTCCATTTCTTCTAAATGATCTCGTTTTAGTTGAAGTCTACGATGACTTCTACCCTTACTTACAATGCCGCGGCAACAACCACCGCAATCCACCATAACGTACATCAGCATCACAAAATTCTCTCTGAAAACCACATACGCTACTGACGATGTTAATTTCTTCTTCTTTTTTTAGCTTCTTGCTATTTTTCATTGCACGCTTACATTTTTGGCTTTCTTCTTTCTTTCTTTTTATATGTAAATTTAAAATTCCTGTTTTCTGGAAACTTTTTTAAAGGTACTTATCTATTTTCAGTACTATTTCTATTTTTTAGTACTTATTTTCTTTTTCAATGTATTTCAATTGTTTCATATTTTCGTAGTTTCGTGCAAGTATCAAAATTTGAAACACAAAAACATAAAATTTATAATGAAAGTTATTTTGAAAAGGGCAAGAATGAGAAATGGTTCGGTCTCACACGAAAGGTGAGAAACTGCAATTTTTTGTGAGTACAATAAAGTTTTTTTTTCCTGCTTTTTGGCTTTCAAAAACGTTTTTGAATACTAGGTAGTGCTTTAAATTTTCAATGAGAAGAAGTTAAAATTATCAAAGCTCCTACGTGTTCAGTAAAATCTTATCATAACGCAACAATACGTTCTTGCTTAAACTATACCAGGACCACCTACGATGACAACAAAACATAAAATTAAACAAATAATTTACGCTCGCATACGCATAAAAATATGAATTTATGACTCTATACTAAAAGCAAGAAGATGCACAGTAGTCAGAGCAGTAGCGCTCCCAGGAGTGGCAAAAGGCAATATCAACAACAACAAAATAGCACGTACACATGAGACGTGTAGTTAGCAACGTAACACAATCAAAATCGTCGTACGAAAATTTACAATAAAATCAAAATTTACGAGCGTTTTTATAAATGGCAAAATGAAAAAAGGAAATATTGAAGCGAAAAACAAAGTGAAAAAAGCAACAAAGAAAGAAAAACATCTGCAATTTAATTTGTTGATTTGATTGGTTTCAATGTTGAGGTGTATACTGTACATACATAAATGTGTATGCTTTACCTTTTTGAAAGAAGCTCAAGCTTTGTTAGAATATATCATACATTTTGATCGTTCATTTCGATCGATCCAATAGTAAGTATACTTGCAAATTGTAGTATAGTATAAAGTGAATGTTAAGCAAATGAATTTCTGTAGTGTTAAATTGTATTTTATGAGTCTCTTATATTAAACTGCACCACTTAATAGTTGTTCGCTTGGAACACTTCTTGCAGGTGGACTTGTATTCCATTTACACCAGTTTGCCAGGAGGTGGGTCACTCGTGCCTCTACACGTTACCATGTAAGGGTTTATTATGTGTGTGCGTGCGGCGCTCTTTGTCAATGCCCGACGACCGCCGTTTGCACTTAGTAGCAATTATGCCGTTGGAATTTTTTCTGTCATCAACATCAGCATCACTCACGTGTTAATGTTTTCCTTTAGTATGTGTGAAAATGGCATTTGTATTACAATAATTTTTGAATTCGACCAATTTTATGGACAATTTAAAAAACAGTTTTCGAGTTGCATTTGCATAAAATCGTTCTGAAACCGCAAAGCAAATGTGTTGAATTTCTTGTATGGAAGTTAAAATTTGAATATTTTTACTTTATGATAGGTTTGTGTTTGATGAAAGTATTTAAACGTGGGATAGTTAATTAAACATTAAAAAAGCATGTTAAATTAATGTATTTGTATGTACAGTAACTCACAAAAGCGATCGAATAAGAGAAAATTTTTGCGGTACGATAAAATAGACAAGAATAGCGACAAATCGAAAAGAAACCGCGTAAACAAACTTTTACTCATCTAGATTAATTTTTTCTTTCAAATTTCACAGCTTTCACAAATATAAACAGTTGCTTACAAATACAACGATACTACAAAAATAATTTTTTAAATCGGATAATGCTTATTGGTTTATTGGAAGATGTTCAAACTTTAGAAGCTTCAATTATAATTTATATTTTTCATACAATTTTTACCGACAGCAGTAAACATTATTCTATTTAAAAAATTAATTCTGCACAATGTTCGTATTTGTAAGCAGCAAAAGCAAGCAGTGGAAAATAAAAAAAATTTCGTCCGAAAAATTTAAAAAAATTGTAATTTATGTTAAAAATTTCGGAACTTTCTAGACCCTTTTAGAACCTGAAGATATTATCTGATTTTAAAAATTTGTTTCCACTTCTGTGACATCCGGATGAGTAAAAATTTAACTACGCTGTTACTTTTCGATTTGACGCCATTCTTGACTATTTATCACGTTCCAAGAATATTCTCTTATTCGATCGCTTTTGTGAGTCACTGTATGTACGTGCATATTTATAATATGTTCATTCGGTTACGTTTGTGTATGTGCATGTATATTAGCTTATGCTAACCGCTTAATTTTTATTTATAGTCGCGTGCTTATATATATATACACATGTACGTTTGTTGTTGTTTTGGTTGCTCTTATGCATTGTTTTGTCACTCCAACCTCTCTCACCAATTTCTATGGCTCTTTTTTTTCTATAAATTTCGGTATGAGTGCAGCTATTACAACAACATTGTAAAATATTATATGTAATTAATGCGTGTTGTTATTGTAGTCGTATTTGTTGTTAAATATAGGCACGTCCCAACAACAACACACCAGCACCACCAACAACGAGCAACTTGCTAATTTAAACAACAACAATAGCAAAAAAATAAAATGAAAATGAAGGCGTGCTCGCACTTGCACTCGCATTCATATGTAAAAATGCATGCACAACATTAATTAAGTTTTTACGAATTTATAAATGCACAAAGAAAAATCCAAATAAAACTATTAAAACTCTGATTAGAGTGTATGCAAATATACCTAATATTTTCCTAATATACCTACAAAAAAAAAAATTCAAAAAAAAATGTTTTTTTGTGTTTTCTTTCAATATTTTGCAGGAACTTGCCCGCCATCTTATTTTACATGCAACGATGGAAGTTGCATACCGATGCGTTGGAAATGTGACTCCAAGCCCGATTGTTCTGATGGCTCAGATGAGCCCAGTGAATGCGGTGAGAAGATTTTCTTTTCATTTTGTTTTGGTTTTTCCTTTTAAACGATTTCTAAGTATAATAGTCAAAGAAGAAAGGGGAGATGTAGAATATGAAACATTCGTTTTCAATTATTTGATTTGTGTTGTTTGATTAGAAAAGAGCTCAAAAGGTTGAGAAAAACTAACTGAGAATTCAAATACAAATATCCGCTCTAAACATTTATTTTCAATAAATTGACGGTTCAGAAATGGATTGTGGTTCAAAAGGTAGGATCTCAACCTCATTGGTTGCTGGGTTCAATGTTTTTCAGGACGCAGTTAGTTTGCTGTACTACTACGCAGGTTTTATGCACAGTCAAAAAGTCAAAAATATGAATTAAAAAATTTTCTACAAAGCAGAAAAAACTAAAAATTTCCTAAGAAGAGCTTTGCACTTCGACGTTCGGATTCGACATACAACTGAGATCCCTTTCCATTCATGTACAAATATTACTCACGCAACATGAATGTATGCGATAAGCGAAAAGCTCTGTCTAGGCTCACCAAGGCCATAAAAAGAAGAAGGAGAATTTAAACCTATGCTACGGATTAATAAATCTTCAACAAGAGTTGGTTTTGATAGTCTTCAGTGATTGTCAAACCGTAATAGAATTACACGCTTTGTTGGGTACCTGGCTACTTTGATATATCAGGTAATGAGGTTATCGATGAGCTGACCCCCACTTTTCCTACGAGCTCGACAGGGAACTTTCAAAATCAATTATTGAGGAGTGGGCAAAGACAAAATGTCAATAAATTGGGAATTTGTTCTTGCTCTTCGAAAAGCCTGACATTATGTGCTCCGATATCACCTAAATAAATTGGGTTTGTTCCATGAATCGGAAAGCTGAACATTGACTATGACCGCGCCATACAGCAAAACTGGTTTAATACTTGTGTCAAATATTCTTAACCCTTAAACGCCCAGTACGTCCGATTTCAATCAAAAACATACCTAAAGGTAGTATTTGTGACTCCGAACAACGTTTGTTGTACGTGTTTTCAAATAATTTAGTTTAAGGTGTCGTAATTTCGATTTACATGGTTCGCCTCTGTACTAACCTATTAGCTGGAGAATAAATTAAAATATATTAAAATTAAAGACAATTATTATCGAAAAAAAAACCTTTTTTTCAGTTAATGGTTAAAAATTTTTGCAAAACATGCTTTTCGGGTTAAACATAACTGTAACTGTACGACTGTATGCGTATCGATGAAGAAAACTTTTTTTTATTTATTTTAAATGGCGAAAGTAAAATGGCGGCCCAGGCGCCGCGGAAGTGCCTTGTCCTTGCAGTGATCTGTGTGTATTTAAGGGTTAATTCTGTGTTGCGGTATAATGCACTTGACTTCCAGATTTTTTTTTGGAGTTTATAGAATTAATTAATAATTTATAATATTAATTAATATATTTACTGTTGCAATAATTTCTGTTCCTGAACTCTCGTTGATGCGATTATATGAAGTCTAAATTAAAAGTGGAGGCATGCCTTCTTTTTCTCTCTCTCCCTCTCATAATCCCCTTTTGTGTTATCTTTGTCACCGCAATATTTCTTCATTTGTCAGCACAACATAGAAAACTTTACCTCATTGCAGCAATTGTTGCGCATTGTGTGTGAGCTATGGAATTTTTAATTTCATTTAGTAGTGAAGCAAAAAAAAAAGAAAAACGTTGAATGAGAAACAGCTACAGACAAAGAAAGTGAATTGCAGATTTAGTAGTTATTGACTTGAACTTTATTATTGTATGCAATGCTTGAGGCAACACAGCAACAAAGAGTAGCAGCAAATGGAATGAAGACGGGAACCAAATTGTCGATAAATATTAGCCGATTCTTTTGTGTTTCTTCCAATGAAAAACTGCGGTTAATTTTAAAAAATGTTATACAAGTTTGCGAAAGAACACAGAAGGGGAAGAACACAAAAGCGCATTCTGCAATTTCGCTTTTGATATTTAATTTTAATTTAATATGCAAATAAAATTTCTTTGCTTTTTCATGATTATTCTATTAAAATTTTTTGATTTGAAATAATTTTAGTGCTTTTTTCTTTTTGTACATAATAAAGCTTTAAAACTTTTTTATAATTCACTTAAAAATTTTGCAATTATTTTGCTAGTTTGCGTTATTTTGCTAGTATGCTGAATGATCTATAAAGTAGGGATGTGCAATTGGAAAGAAAAATCGATATTCGACTTTTGAATTGATCAGAAATTCAAAATCGATTAATCGACTTTTTAAGTTAATGAAAATCGAAAAATCGACTTTTTTCGAATTTTTGCTGCATGGAATAAAAAACAACGGAACAAGAGAATTTTGATATTAATTATTTAGGTATGTGTATTTATTAAGAGTTAATAAATAATAGCTGCGTTTTATTCGCCACTTGCTTCTAGTTATGTATAACTAGAAGCGGTAATTGTATGGGAAAGCAACAACAAGGAGGCAGAGATAACACGTATAATTATTGCTGTTATGTATACTTAACAAGTAGTTAAGCTACATCAAATTCTATTGTGAACTGCCAATAATGAAAGAAGAAGCATGACAGTTTGAAAAAAAAAATAAAAAAAAAGGAAAAGGTTCGAAATGGCTGTCGGTAAAAATAAGTTAAAATCATCGTTAAATGTTCTTATAAAGGGTAAAAACAATGCCAACGATTAATCGCATTGTCTGGGATCCATTAAAATGTTTCACCTCTAGCTGCGGTGCATTGTGAATAACAATATAACGAAGAAGATACTTAACAACTTGGTCGTTTTATTCGCACATGTAAAACTAGCTGGCGAATAAAACACAGCTAATATAAAAAGCAGAAACTAATTCTCCCTATGTACATGCAATATTACACAAATTATTTTCCTATAAATTCTCACTTAAAAATTAAACCATGAAAATACAACGCTGTTGTGAAAAGAAGAATAGTATCAAAACAAATGACTTCCCAATTGTCAAATTTCCCCTGACTTGTCAAAATGCAACTACCATCTTAATTCTTCTGCCATGGGATAGCCTATGGATGTGTGAAGTATAATAATACACAGTAGGCTAAAGAGGGAGAAAACTATTTTAGAACTATTTTAAATTCTAGTACATAAAGCTTCACATGCATGTACTAGAAATCCACAGTTGGAAAAATTTTGTAAAATTTAAAAGAAATGTGAGAACAGAATTGGTAGTTTTAAAAGAATTTTACACTAAAAGTCGAAAGTAAAAGTCGACTTCTGATCAAGTTTGGCAATTTAAAGTCGATCATAAAAAGTTGAAATTTTTAGCTAAAAGTCGATTAAAAATCGATTTCGATTAAAGTCGAAATCGATTTGCACATCCCTACTATAAAGCTGTTGATTAAGAAGTTGAAAAATGTTGAAAGGAATTTTTTTTTTATATGCAGCTACAATAACACTAACTGCCAATAATTTGAAATCGAAAACCACTGAACCGATATTCATAAAATTTTGACCCAATATGAAATCGGAAATGAAGATTTCAATTATAATAGTAACTCGAATTCGACAAAACTCGAGTTATGCCTTGTGGCCAATGAACTGCTGGTTAACGGAGTAATAGGTTAAAAGTGTAACACAAAATTTCTCTACAACAACGAATTATATGACATTTTTTACCCTCACTTTACACTTTTTTTTTTATTTAACCCTTGAGTTTATCCCTCCAAAATATAATTTTTTTTTGCATATGCAAATTTTAGCGCTTCTAAACCAATGGCAATATTGTTCATTTTTATTTATTTTTTATTAAAAATTTTATTAACTTATTTCGCAAAGTGGTGATAATAGTAACCAAATTTTACTGTTTTAATAACTATGAATTCGTAATAAAATAGTAGCAAAAAGGTACCAAAACTATACAAAAACGTACTAGTGACCGTCGATCATTTGACCGTCTGCATAACATCGCCCTAAGTTTTAGATGCGTTTCACGGTCTAGGATAAAACATTACTTTTTTACTCCTTTACTCAGCACTTTACTCTTAAGAGTGAATAGGGCCAATATCAGTTTTTTTGTTACTCCAAGCAAAAATTGTTAACAATCATTTTTGGCTTTACTGCCACAGATGTGTTCGGAAAGTAACCTGTGTCGTCATACACACATACGAGCGCAAAAAAAAAAAATAAATAAAATACATGAAAGCATTTTTGGGAATCTCTTGTAACCTTTTATTTTTTTTGCTCCACTTTTGTTAATTTTTTCATTTTTCAAAACAACTTAAAAAATCTACAACAAGCACAGAAATGTTGTAAAATATATTCCTTAAAAAAAGTAGTAGTAGTAAGTAAGAAGAAAATTAACACAAAAAAAAAGCAAAAGTACAATAAAAATCATGCCGCATCACGTGACTTTAGAGATTTGCGTGATATTTACAAAATTTAGCTACGTGGCTTTGCGGCTACGTTAATAACCGAAAAGTTTAGTCGAAATAAAAATGCAAAAAACCAACAGCAAGACAAATACAAACAAATGATGCAAATGGTGCAATGGAGCAGCATTCTACGCCTTTTTTGTTACTCTGTTTGCGTCTCACATATGCTTCTCCGAAATTATGTGTGTGTTCGTGCCTCACATTACACATACACCATACAATTCTCCAAAGTAACATTTTACATTTATTTTCTTACTTCGTACTCTTTGCTTTATTGTTGCTGTAATTTTCATGAGCTTCGCGCTTTTTTCCCTTGTAATTCTCTTGTACTAATATCTGTCTGTTCTTGTTGTTTTTGTTAAAGTAAATTTCGGTGTTATGTTTTTTTGACATGGATATTTGTGTCTATATGTAGGTGAATGTCCTTGTTTATTTGTATGTGTCATATATATGGATATGTGGGTATTTGAACTTTAATTGCAATAGAGTTCAGAGTTGCTAGAATCTGCAATCCTCATACGGAACAATACCTATTGTCAGCGCTAATTTCTAAGCTGGCTCTTCCCGTTCTTGCATTTCGTTTCTGTCTTACCAAACATCCATCGTCCACATTATCGCTGCTGTTGAGTTGTGAAAAAAATGTTAATTAATTCAATATCTTCCACTTATTATTTAGCTCATAACTAGTGTTTCATTAAGAGCAAGTATAAATTGCAAAGAGGGTAGAATGAAACCTTGTCGAACACCCGTGGTAGCTTCGCCAGTGCCTCGATAATATTCCATTATCGCAACACATAGCGGCTAAATCCATCATACATAAACTTAGTCATATTTACGATTTTAGACGGTATACCAAATATATGCTCTGTTGGTAATGTCAAACGCCTTCTTAAAATCGATAAATACGGCATAAATTGCTGCCCCGATAGTTGTTGTAACTTTGACTAGAGGTGGGGAAAAACTCTTCAGTCCATATGTTAATTGATTCCTAAATAGTTTCAACTTGAATCTATGCCTTTCCATAATTCTAACATTGTTCGTCAGTGAGTTCTGGCTAGAACTCTCTGAGATGCGGCAGCATTATTTATAAAATTTCCTATCAGACTAACTTCCTCCTTGCTTGGAAAGTTAGTTAAATACATAAAGACTATAAATGTTTCTTATAACAAAAAAGGTCAATTTTCTTCGAGCACCAATAATCTACAATAGCTCTAAAATTTCATTTTCAGCCAATGCCTCCAAGTGTAATGAGGGTCAATTTCAGTGTACGCAATCTCATAAATGCATACCAAATAATTGGGTTTGTGATGGCGAATATGATTGTGGGAAACTTGATGTGTCGGATGAAACCAATTGTAAGAAAACTGTTTCTCTTTCGTAAAGAATCCTTCAAATTTTTAATCTGTTTCAGGCTACTCCGATACGCTTAAATGTCAGCCATACGAAAGTGAATGCAACAATGATGTGTGCCTAGAAACATCACGGTTCTGTGATGGCATTTGGGATTGTGCAAATGATGAATTAAATTGTGGTATGTATTCAAAAACGTTACAACAAAAATGCACAATCTTTGTGCAATAATTTTAATTATTCCCTCTTTACACAGATACTCAAGCGGCTCAATGTGCCACCGTAAATTGCTTGTTTAACTGCAAGCTAACACCACAGGGCCCCACTTGCTACTGTCCTCCAGGACAAGCGCCCACCAATAATGGTTCGCAATGTGGAGATTTCGATGAATGCACCATTGAGAGTACATGTGATCAGGTTTGTCACAATACTTACGGATCGTACGAATGTTCTTGTGCAGCGGGTTACCAGAAAAAGATGTATCGCTGTTTTGCAGTAAATGGTAAATAATGCGCATTGTGTTGCGTATCCTTAGGCATAAAAAATTCAGTTTAAATTATATTTCTTCTTTAGTGCCACGAAATGAAAGTGCTTCACTTGTTTTCGTTACACAGTCGGATATACGCCGCATTAGTCTGAAGGGTGAACTGCTCGATCATTATAATTCAGGGGATGTATCTGCTATTGAGATTTGGCATCGTAATCGCACACTCTGTGCAATGTATTCAAGTCCGTGGACTGTGGTTGGCATGAAATGCCATCGTATTGATAATTTGAATGTCAGTTGGACAATGCCATTGCCGGAACTAATTACGAGCACGCGTTGTAAGTAGTGATGCAAAATAAAAAAAAAAACAACAAAAATAAAATTGAAACAATTGGTTTAAAAATGCTCCACTCATGTGCTTACTTACCCAATCCCCTTCCTTCTTTCTTTCCACTGTATAGCAATCGATAAATTACGTTTGGATTGGATTTCGGGTAATTGGTATTTTCTGAGCAATGAGCCAGGACTCATATACATGTGCACGAATACAATGCAATACTGCAGCATTATATTGCAGGATATACAGAATCCTTCATCGTTGGTGCTGGATCCAACAAAAGGGTATGTAGTATGCATGAGTGTGTAGAAAGAAATGTGTGCGTGCAATGAAAGCATGAAATGTATGCAATTTGCATAAGCATTTCAACCTTTTTTTTATTCATTCTTTTTTTCAATATTGTGTGTTTTGTCTTTTTTTTATTTCTTTAACTTTTTTCATTTTTGTTCTTGTTTGCTGTTGCAGTTTCATTTTCGTCACCGAATGGAGTCCAAGCTTATCACGCGCCAATCTCGATGGCAGCAATCGTACCATTTTGGTTTCAACACAAATCTACTATCCCAGTCGTGTCACATTGGATTTACCCAATGAGCATGTTTACTGGATTGATATTTATAAGGATTTCATTGAGCGTGTCGATTACGAGGGGCATAATCGTTGGGCAATGAAAAAGACCATTGATGTAAGTATACACAATACACATGTTTTTTTTTTTTTTTTTTTTTTTTTTTTTTGTATGCGACAATGGTAGGGGAAATCTTCATAGATACTGGCAGCCCCGTGCTGTACAGCATGCACGATTCACACTCCAGTGTACCTACGTACTAAAACCCCTCCTGACTTTCTCTATCCTGATTTGTCCCCTTGCGGCACCGCCAATTGAGGCATTCCTTCGCAAGGCAGGATTTTGTTTTTCAACTGCTCACCGTTGTTGAGTCCATTCGGACTCTTGCAGCTTGCTCATCGCGTCTCACTCGTTGCATCATTTTTATCAGAATGACATTCGCTTCCATGCTTCTTCAGATGTTAGCATGTACCGTATAAGACCACACGGCGACATTGGTTGTGCCATGTTTTGTTCTAGTTCATGCCTAGCGTACTCGAATCTCACACATTCCATAAGTATGTGTTCCGCGTTCTCAAATTTGTTGTTGCAAAATAAACAATATGGGTCCTCCACATGCTTGTATTTACACAGGTATTGGCGGAAGCATCCATGTCCGCTTAAGAATTGCGTGAGATGATAGCTCACAATGCCGTGCTTTCTCTCTATCCACGCTGCTACATTTGGTATTAGAGTATGAGTCCACCTCCCTTTTGTGCTGGCATCCCATCTGTGCTGCCACTCATACACATGTGTGTGTGTGTGTGTGAGTGTACATATAACTGAAGTAGCCAAGCTTTATATATTTAATTACATCCTCAAAAATTTCAATGAATTTACTTTAACCCACCGTGGGTATGAGCAACTTTTAATTAATGGGTTATCCTTAGTTTTTATTTAATGATCCGCTCATTCGTGGCATATATGTAATTATATCACTGTGAATTATAATGAGTTGTGACTGTCTCACATCATTTAAATGTTTCATTTCGTTTCGAATAAATTAAATAAAATACTTAAAAATATTTTTAAATAATATTATTTTCTTTCTATTATCTATTGTGCTCTCTTACGCTTTCAAAATAGACTCACATTCCCGTCAAATCGCTGCATGCTGTTGAAGTTTTTGAAAATATTGTCTACATAGCCCCTTGGACTGATACTGTGATAGTGACCATGAACAAATTTACGCTTCGGGCTGAGCAAATCGTTAAAGATGTTAAGCGTCCCTACGATTTTAGAATATTTCATCGTCAAAAGCAACCAGAGGGTAAGTAGCAATAGCAAGTAGTAACAGCAAAATGATAGCAACAGTAGCTGCAGCTGCTGTAAGCAGCAAGCAAAAATAAACAAACGCAAAATTTTGTACTTTCTACATATACATACAATGTATTTTATTTTTATTTGTTTGTGCTCCTTTCTCGTCTCATCTCCCTTCCTTTTCTCTCCTCTATTCAACAGTTGCACATCCATGTCGCGACAACAATGGCAATTGCAATCAGATTTGTATACCGTTTTGGCAAAAGAATTTTGCAGTGGCACAGTGTTTGTGTTCGCCCGGATATAAATTACGGAATCGTACCGATTGTGTACATGTACGAAATGACAAATTTCTGTTGTATGGAAAGCAGCGTTTGGCCAGTATAACGGGTGTTTCGTTGAGTGCACAAGATATGCAACAGCAACAACAGCTGGCACAGCAGCAGCAGCAGCAACAGTCACAACCACAGCAACATCATGATGTTATGGTGCCAATTTATAATGTTACATGGCCGTTGGGTTTGGATGTTAATGTGCGCGATAAATTGGTGTATTTCATCGAGACGAATGCGTAAGTTGAAATTGTTTGGTTGGTTGGAATGATGTTTTAAGATGTTCATGATGATGATGATGATATTGAGTGGGTTGTTCGCTTGAGTATGAGCGACCACTTTTGTTTTTGTTTTCTTTACGAACACAATGCTCGTTTGCTGTAAGATTGTCATAAGGCAAAAAGCCCAATATTCGAGAAAATCGAATTTAAAGATTTCAGTGAAGTTGGACTCGGTGGAACACAATAACGATACATTTGCTTCTCACGAGGAGAGTACATAAGATACCGTCATGATTTGCTTACACAAGATAAAGGATTAAATAACAGTTAGTTCTGCATACTCAACTCGATTTTTTTTATTATGTCAGTTTTGCAGCAAACGAGCGATATGCAGAAAACAAAAACGCTTTTCTCTTACTCCTTTTGTTTTTAATTTTATGTTCGCATTGTTCGCATAAATAATGGGAAAATAAACTATTACCTTTATTCCTGCTATCTGTTCAAAAAAGTTAAATTATGGCTTTGAATACAATTAAGGGGTCCATTGCTCTGGTCCAAAAAAAATTTATTTATTATTTTTTTTTTTTTTTGCATAAAAAGGTTCCTTACAGCTGCACTATTTTTAAACTTTTAAAATACTTGATGGATTTTGTTTTATCTAAGCTCATTTTGTTCAGAAATATATTTTTTTATAAGACAGACTATTATTACGATTGAAGGTTTCTTAGTTTTTACAGCCCTTATAAGGGGCCATTTTAGGGCGAAATTGTTTTTTTTTTTTTTCTAAATTTGCCAAAAGTTAATTTTTATTACAATAGCTTCATAATAGTATGTTTTTAGAATTTTTTTTTTTTTTTTTGCTTTTGAGCACCCGGACGATTTCTATAACACCCGCTGACAAAATGTGCGATTTTTTTCGATTTTCCTGGATTTGATAACATATTATATGTATGACGCCATCTTTAGACTTTTGCTGTAATAGAATCATAAACGAAACTTTTTTGTTTTTACATTGCTGTTAACTTTCAACACTACTTTTTTTTGAGTGGTTTGATTGTTCTGGAAAATCGATAAACTGGTAAATTTCTTAGTTTTGATTCAGCTTTTTAGTTGCCTTCCAAAAAGATTAGTCAATTTAGTTCAGCTTCTGTGGACCTCGACTTTTTCCTCAAGTTTTTAATACACAATAATAAATCTTAAGTTAATATGCTTTAATTAAAAGTTAATTGCTTTTGCTTTCCCACACAGAAATGGTTTTACGATACACAGCCAATCGATTGATCATTCCGAACGAAAACTCCTGGCTAAAGGTGTTGATAATGCACCAATTTTGGCGTATGACTGGATTTCACAGCATATCTACTGGGGTGGTCTGGAAAGTTTACATGTGGCGCCTCTAAGTAATATGAGTAAAATTTCAACATTACCCATTGGCCGAGAACCGATGTAAGTATGCAGCATATTGCTGTATTGGATCAATCATGTACATATAACCTCACAAATTGCTTGGAATTTTATGATAGGTCACTGGCGATTGATCCCAACGCTGGAATGCTGTATTGGACACATTGGTATTCATCGGATAAGAAAGCGGGCGTTTATAGCGCTTGGATGGATGGATCGCATAAGCAGCTGTTGGCTGAATCATCGAAAGATTTGTCAATCAAGTGGCCGTTAAGCTTAAATATTGATCGCAGAAGTAAAAAGATTTATTGGTAAGGATTTCAAGAGAGAAAAATGAAATAATTTTTTAAAGAAAAGTTGAGTCGACCAGCAGACTTTTCATGGGATATATTTTCTTTTTACATAGGTGTGATGTTAAAGAGAGCACTATCGAACGTATGAATTTGGATGGTACTGAACGGACTGTGCTCTTCAAAGATAATAAATATCATCCAATTTCAGTGGCCTATCATAATGGTTTCGTTTTGTGGGTTGACAACAGAAATGGCACTATTCGCCGCTTTAATGTGCATCATGCAGACAAGTCTGCTGCCACGGATATGTAAGTTTATTAAAAGGCGAATCACTCATTCATTTATTCACTTACTTGCTTGTTTTACAGTGATTCATCCGTGCATAGTTTCCAGCGTGGTCGCACCTCCAATTTGCGAATATTCGATATTGCCATGCAGCCATTTGCTTCGACGAATGCCTGTGCCACCACCAAATGTCCCGGCATATGCCTGAACACCCCCAAAGGGTCTGTTTGTCGTTGTCCTGATAAATATTCACTAAATGCCACTGGTACTCAATGTATTCCACAAGTCAATCTTGATGCATCACCAAATAATTGTTCATCTGGTTTTCAATGTGCGAAATCGAAACAATGTGTTGATCTGAAGGATCTTTGTGACGGTTTTGATGATTGCGATGATGGTACTGATGAGGCTAGCGATGAGTATGGTCCTTGCAGCCCACACAAGTGTGATTTGAGTTTGCATTTCGTATGCAATAATCGTTGCTATCAGCGTTCGTTAATGTGCAGTTCCATTGCATATTGCTCGGATGGTTCGGATCAGAAAAACTGTGAGACAAATACTTGCAATAGCAATGAGTTTACATGCGCTAAGAGCGGCAAATGTATTCAGTTATCGTGGGTTAATGATGGTGTAGTGGATTGTGGTGAGTATAGTGCGGAGTGCATAAATGCCTGAACTGACTTTCTAAAGTGAATTTTAATTTAAACTAGGTCCTGATGATTCATCAGATGAAGTTGCCGAATATATGATCGATGACAAGTGCCCTGAGTTTGAGTGCAAAAATTTAAAATGTCGTCCTTTCGCGGATGTCTGTGATGGCATCGATCAGTGTGGGTAAGTCTCACAGCGAACTCCTGCCTTTACTTTCAATGCATTAAATAACAACTTTCTACTCGTTGTAGCGACAATACCGATGAAAATGGTTGTGAATTCGAATGTGGACGTAACGAACGCTACTGCATACCCATCGGTTGTTATGATGAATTACACATGTGTGATGGGATCAACGATTGTTTCGATTATAGCGATGAGGCAAATTGTAATGCCACAAAAAGCGATAATCATCCAATTGATCTGGGCGAGGTACACGTCTGTGGACCTTTTGAGTTCGGGTGCCACAATCCATTCGAATGTATACCCGATTTCTTGTGGTGTGATGGTGTACCACATTGTTTTGACAAGTCTGATGAAATTAATTGCACCAAGGTGCACGACTCCAAAGTGGACTTTAATGAGACCGTGACATGTGAGGCTCCAGATCGTCTATGTTTGGCATCAAATAAATGCATCACTCTAGAACAACTTTGTGATGGCAATTTCGATTGTGAGGATACAACAGACGAAGGCTTTCTCTGCCCGGACAAGCTTTGCAATCACACTAATGAGTGCTCACATTTTTGTCACAATGCACCCGAAGGTTTCGTGTGCTCGTGTCCTGCGCATATGTATTTGCAACCAAACGGCAGACGCTGCAGCATGCAACACGCCTGTGAGCATTGGGATACGTGCTCACAGATTTGTTCAAATGCCAACAAGGTTTATGAATGCAAGTGTCACGAGGGTTATGCTTTGCAGTATGATCGATTCAGTTGTAAAAGCATTGCGACCGATGAGCCATATGTGATATTCACCAACCGCCAAGAGATACGTGGTGTTAATCTGAAAACTTCAGAGGTCAATAATTTCTATACCTCATTGCGTAACACTATCGCTTTGGATTTCCTATACAGCAATGAGTCGGTGCAAATATTTTGGACTGATGTGATCGACGATAAGATCTATCGTGGTCATTTGGTGGGCGAAAGCCTGCGCAAAGTCGAAGCGGTGGTGCATTCAGGGCTGTCGACAACAGAAGGCTTAGCCGTTGATTGGATTGGTATGAACCTCTATTGGATCGATTCGAATTTAGATCAAATCGAGGTGTCCAAGTTAAACGGTAGCTTTCGACGCACACTCGTTGCTGGCGAAATGGAAAGTCCACGCGCAATTGCGCTGGACCCGAGAGAAGGTTTACTCTTTTGGACTGATTGGGATGATAACTTTCCGCGTATAGAACGTTGTTCGATGGCGGGTGAATTTAGACGTACCATTTCCACCACATCACAAGTATCGGCTGGCTGGCCAAATGGTCTCACTTTAGACTACACGCAAAAACGTGTGTACTGGGTCGATGCGAAGTCGGACTCAATTTATACCATCAAATATGATGGCTCTGACCATCACCTGGTGGTGCGTGACAAGGATATTCTTTCGCATCCATTTGCCATATCTGTCTTTGAGAATTATGTTTATTGGACTGATTGGCGTACAACGTCAGTGATACGCGCCAACAAATGGAACGGCTCGGATATTCAAGTGATACAGCGCACACAAACGCAACCCTTTGGCATACAGGTGCTGCACTCAAGTCGTCAGCCACAGGATGTTAATCCGTGTGGTAATAATAATGGCGGCTGTTCGCATTTATGCCTGTTGAGGTAAGTTCGCACAGTGCAACGTAAAGTTTCTTTCAACTTATTTTAAAATTTTATATTATCTTAGTGTCAAGAAAACTTACAAATGTGAGTGTCCGCATGTGATGCGCCTAGACACAAATGACGAACGCACTTGTGTGCCCAACGAACAAGTGTTGCTCTTTATTATGGGCGATGAAATACGCGGTATTGATCTAATGCAACCAAACCATCATACAATACCAACGATAAGGCAATCGCCGCAAGTCTTAGCGCCGCAACGCATTGATTTCACTGTGGAGGATAGTCGCATATATTGGTCTGATGTACAACTGAATGAAATCAAAACTGCGGGCATCTCGAACGGCCTCATCGATACCATTATCAATACTGAGATACAGAAGCCGTATGGTTTTGCCATCGATTGGATTGCCAAGCATATGTACTTCTCAACTGGAAAAACTAAGTGCCAAATACTAGCAAGCAATATTAAAGGTGAATATGTGACCGAAATACATACAGGTTTGAATATGGTAGAAAGCATTGCGTTGGACCCAGTCAAGTAAGTCTAGCTCATATATCCTAAGCAAATCAACAGAATTACTTTGAATATAATTTTTGTTTTGGTATAGTGGTAAAATGTATTGGATTCATTCGGATCGCGATTCTAAATTATGGAATATTGAACAAAGTAATTTAGATGGCTCCACATGTATCACGATTTTTCAACATAATAAAACACTTCAAAGTCTCACAATGGACTTTGATTCACAGCGTCTCTACTACGTTTATGATAACTCGGGAATTGCCTACTATGACATTCCACGGAAAACTATAATCGAAGCATTGGTAGCTAGTGACGTCATGACCATAAGCTCAGTTACAGTTTATAATGGTTCGTTGTACTTCCCGGAGAATATACAAAGCGTGATCATGAGCTGTGAAAAAGATGCTTGTCAAGATATGTCAATTTTGCGAAAGAATACGAGTGAGTGCAGCTAATGGGCTAGCCTGGAATTAACTTAAGATTTTGTAATAATTTTTCAGAAAGCATTCAATCTCTAAAGATGTTTTACGCTGAAGCACAAACAGGTAACAATACTTGTGCAGGTCGACAGCGTGGGGGCTGTGAGCATCTTTGTTTGGCAACTTCTGCAACTGAACACGTGTGTCGATGTGCTATCGGTTATAATGTGGATCCAAAAAATCCTACAAAATGCATAGGGAAAGCCGAGTTTATATTCTACTCTAATCATGAGTTGAAAGGCATTGAGCTCTATGATCCCAGCAAGCCAGAGATAAACTTGGAAGAAAAGGCGGTAAGTTATCTTGTGTGATCAACCAATTCCTTGAATTTGAATTTTTTCTTTGCTTTGTAGGCTTTAGGACCCATTTCTCGTATATCCTTAGCTACCTATATCGACTATCACGCTGCTGCAGATTATCTCTACTGGGGAGATAGTGAACGCGGGACAATTGCGCGCATCAGGCGTGATGGCACGCAACGAACTGAAATCTTGGAATCTCTAGACTCTATTGATCCTAAGCAGCAAGATTGGTTAGGTGGTATTGCGGTAGATTGGGTAGCTAACAATATATACTGGAGTGATATGAAACGTAATGTCATTGAAGTCTCACGCTTGGATGGCACATATCGCCATGTCATCGTCTCAAATGTAGATAGTCCTACGGCCTTAGCAGTGGATCCAGTGCAAGGTTTACTCTTTTATGTTGGTGATGGTATTATCGGGCGGACAGGACTTGACGGTAGTCAGCCTTTTATACTGGTGAATCAAACAAGCACCGTCAGCAATTTAATATTAGACATTGATGCTACAAAAGTGTACTGGTGTGAAAGCGCCACTAACGCCATTATGAAAGTTGATTATGATGGTAACTTAAAGACACCAATGCTGAATCACAGCATCGATAATCCGGTCGCCTTAGCCAAATTAGATGATTATTTGTATTGGGCTGATAATAGTCACAATAAGGGCAGCATTAAAGTAGCGCCACTGCATAATCTCTCCGATTTCACAGAGATACTCAAATCGGAGGGAAATTCCTTGAAGGATCTGAAAATTTACTCGAAGCGAGTGCAGAAAGGCACAAACTTGTGTGCTGACAACAATGGTGGCTGCGATGAGCTGTGCTTATTCAATGGTACAAGTGCCGTTTGTGCTTGCTCCCATAGTCGTCTTTCAAGTGACGGAGTCACGTGCGAACCATACGATAAATTTTTGCTTTTCTCATATCGCAGCACAATCGAGAGTATTCACATAACCGATCACTCCAACAAGAATGGTCCCGTCAAACCAATACATAATACAACATTCATGCGGAATGTCATAGCTCTCACCTATGACTATGAAAATAGCAGGATTTTTTACTCGGACGTACAGATGAGTACAATAAATTCGGTGTTTTTCAATGGTAGTAGGAATCAAATATTAATTAGTCATCAGGGTCGCGTAGAGGGTCTGACTTTTGATATTGTGAACGAAATGCTTTTCTGGACATCGAATAATGACGCTTCCATACGTAACTTGGACTTGCAGCACACTACCGATAATCCCGATAATAATACGCAACATGTTAACCGCATTCTGGTCCTGAATGCCAACGATAAACCACGTGGCATTGCGGTGGAGCCATGTTTGGGCATGATTTATTGGACTAATTGGAATGAGAAAACACCGTCGATACAGCGTGCCTATGTGACGGGGTACGGTGTAGAATCTATTATCCGTTCGGATATAAAAATGCCTAATGCTCTAACGTTGGACTTGGAGGAGCAGAAACTATATTGGGCTGATGCGCGGCTTGATAAGATTGAGCGTGCGAACTATGATGGCACACATCGTACGGTGTTGGCACACTCAACACCAAAGCATGCTTTTTCGATGGCTGTCTATGGTGATCTTCTATTCTGGACCGATTGGGTGTTGCATGCTGTTGTGCGCGCCAGCAAATATTCGGGTGCGGATGTGGTGTTCTTACGTGAAAATATCATCCGCCCCATGGGTATCATAGCTGTGCAGAATACCACGATTAACTGCGACTCCAATCAGTGCAAAATATTAAATGGTGGCTGTGAGGATGTGTGCATTTTGAGCAAGAATGGCACCGCCAGTTGTCAGTGTACCCGTGGCATACTTGCATCCGATGGGCAACGTTGCATACAACCGATGAATACCAATTGTGGGAAAGAACAATTCACTTGCCGCTCTGGCGAGTGTATACCACTTGAACTCACCTGCGACAATATCACACATTGCCTTGATGGTTCCGATGAGTTGCGAAGCTACTGTATCATACGGGAATGCCCTGGGAACTTTTTCATGTGTAACAACCACCGCTGCATACCACAAAATCAAACTTGTGATGGCGCACAGCAATGCGGCGATGGCTCTGATGAATCTGAGCTAATGTGCAAATGTGAAACGGAGAAATTCCGCTGCTCGAGTGGTGAATGCATTTCAATGCAATTTGTGTGCGACAACGTGCGTGATTGCAAGGACTTTAGTGATGAAAAACACTGTCCACCGCGTGAATGCCCCAGCGGGGATGTGCTTTTCGAGCACTGCGCTAATTCGACTGCATGTTTTATGCCCTCGTGGCGTTGCGATGGAGACAACGACTGTCCTGATGGCAGTGACGAGCAAGGTTGTGAGCAAGTGCTGTCGAAGGTAGCATGTAGTCCGGGCCAATTTCAGTGCTCGAATGGACGCTGCATTAATGAGAAGTGGCGCTGTGATGGTGAAAACGATTGTCGCGATGCAGTAGATGCTGTGAGCTCCGATGAGGTTGGCTGTCGGCTGGAATGTCGCACCAATGAATTCCGCTGTGATAACACTTGCATCCCCAGCAGTTGGCAATGTGATGGCAAACCTGATTGCGAAGATGGTTCCGATGAAGGCTCACAATGCCCAAATCGTGTATGTCGGTCGCACTTATTTCAGTGTAAGTCGTCGGGTCGCTGTATACCCCAAAAGTGGGTGTGCGATGGCGAGCACGACTGCCCTGCGCCGGGCAGCGAAGATGAAGGTGACCATTGTGGAGTGGCTTCCGTTCCGCATGTGCCGGACTGTATGGCTCCCTCGTTCCTTTGTTCCAACGGCATTTGTCTGGATCGCCGTTATGTTTGTGATGGCGATCACGATTGTCCGGATGGCGAAGATGAATATGAAAACTGTGAGCCATTCCCACATGTACACATATGCTCACCCGACACCGAATTCCAGTGTCATGACTTCGGATGTATTGCTAAGAATTTAACATGCGATACGAAACCCGACTGTGCAGATGGTTCAGACGAAGATCCACAAGTGTGTGCGCACTCGCACAATCTGTGCAATGGCCCGGGCGACTTCCGTTGTAAGAATGGTGCTTGCATTTCTACGGATCTACTCTGCGATGGACGCAACGACTGCGCAGATTTTACCGATGAAGAGTTATGCAATGTGAATGAGTGTGTAATTCCGGATCTGTGTGAACATAGCTGTATGGACAAGATCATTGGTTATGAATGTCAATGTCGTCCCGGCTATAAATTGCACGCATCAAATCATCATTTGTGCGACGACGTGGACGAGTGCCATGAACAACACCCGTGCTCGCAAATATGTGTTAATACCTATGGGTCTTACAAGTGTCTTTGCGGCAAGGGTTATGAACTAAAAGATCAGCATACTTGCAAGGCGACAAGCAATGAGACAGTCAAGTTGATTTTCTCGAATCGTTATTATATTCGTCAAGTGGATATGCGAGGCAATGGCTCCATACTTATACATCAACTATCGAATGCAGTGGCGTTAGATTTCGACTGGGAGTCTAAATGCCTTTTCTGGTCGGACGTTACTTCGACGGTGGGCATGATTAAGCGCTACTGTCCGGCAGAGAATAAGACTGTGACCTTGCATCAAGCAATGTTGAAAAATCCCGATGGCTTGGCAGTGGATTGGGTAGGCAAAAATCTCTACTGGTGCGACAAAGGCTTGGATACTATTGAAGTTTCGAAGCTGGACGGCAAATATCGACGTGTGCTGATCAACGAGAATCTGCGCGAACCACGTGGTGTTGCCTTAGACCCCTTCAATCGTAACATCTTCTGGTCAGACTGGGGAGATAATCCGCATATTGGCAAAGCCGGCATGGACGGCTCGAAGCCACACGTAATTGTGCGAGAAAATCTTGGGTGGCCTAATGCGCTCACCATATCCTTTGAAACGAATGAACTATTCTGGGGTGATGCGCGTGAAGACACCATTGCTGTTTCGGATTTGGATGGTAAAAATGTACGTCTGCTATTGGCACGCAGCATACATCCACAATTGA
Source organism: Toxonevra muliebris (assembly GCA_963691655.1). Taxonomy (NCBI): domain Eukaryota; kingdom Metazoa; phylum Arthropoda; class Insecta; order Diptera; family Pallopteridae; genus Toxonevra; species Toxonevra muliebris. The sequence continues at coordinate 91,099,171 of OY829328.1, forward strand.
ATCTACATCACATCTTTGCAATAGCTGTGTGGGAGGACAAGATATACTGGTCCGATTGGGAGACGAAATCGATTGAATATTGTAATAAATACAACGGGCAAAATTGCTCTACACTAATCACAACGATACATCGCCCAATGGATTTACGTATATATCATCCATATCGGCAGCAACAGCCGACAACACCAAATCCATGTGCTGAAGCGAACTGCTCTACGTTGTGTCTCCTTTCACCAGATCCACCTTACTACAAATGCACGTGCCCAAACAACTTTATACTGGCCGAAGATGGTAAGTCTTGTCGCGCCAATTGTACTGCTGCGCACTTTGAATGTGTCAACACGTACAAATGCATTCCATTCTATTGGAAATGCGATACGCAAGATGATTGTGGTGATGGTAGCGATGAGCCGGAAACATGTCCCACCTTCCATTGTGAACCGGGTCAGTATCAGTGTGCCAATAAGCGATGTATTCATCCTTCAGCTATTTGTGATAATGTCAATCAATGCGGCGATAATTCTGATGAGAAAAACTGCGATAAATTCACATGTTTCGAGAATCATATGAAATGTGAAGCCACCAGCAATTCGAGCACATTTTGTATCGATAATGTAAAACGTTGTGATGGTGTGCGTGACTGTCCCAACGGTGAAGATGAATCGGACTGTACTCCGCTGACATGCAATAAAGATCAATTTCAATGTGGCCATAATCGATGCATGCCTTTTGTGTGGGTATGCGATGGTGATGTCGATTGTCAAATTGACAAATCAGATGAGGCAAATTGCGAAAATGTCTCATGTGCACCAAATGATTTTCAGTAAGTATTCAGTAAGATTTAGCAAAAGGATATCATGCACATATTTATTATTTGTTGTAGATGTAATTCTGGACGTTGCATTCCGATGGCTTGGCGTTGTGATGGTGAACACGATTGTCTGCAAGGCGAAGATGAACCACCCACATGCCACTCGTCAAAAGAAAGTTGTGACCCCACCTATTTTAAATGCAACAATTCAAAATGTATACCGGGACGTTGGCGGTGTGATTATGAGAATGATTGCGGCGATGGCAGCGATGAGCTGAATTGTCTAATGCGCAATTGTTCTGAGAGTGAATTTAGGTAACACCATCGAAAAATTGATGGAATTTATTAATCAAGCTTTGATCATTCGTAGATGCGGCACTGGCAAATGCATTAAGCACGATTATCGTTGCGATGGTGAAATACATTGTGATGATAGTAGCGATGAAATCAACTGTAACATCACATGCAAAGCTAATCAATTTAAATGTGCTGCATTCAACACTTGTATTAGCAAGTAAGAAGATCTGATGAATTTACATTTCCATTCCGGTTTAATAATTTTGGGTTACTTTATTCATAGGCAATATCAATGCGATGGAGATGATGATTGTCCTGATGGTTCCGATGAGGTGAATTGTACTTGCCCCGCCGATCATTTCACTTGTGCCAACGGAAAATGTATCATGTCCCGTTGGAAATGTGATGGGTGGGACGATTGCACCGATGGCAGTGATGAAAGTTTGGATACTTGTGCGCATGTGCATTGCCATTCAAATGCATTTAAGTAAGTTTAAATTACAAAAGTGCATTCCCAGCTTAGACTTTGTAATGATTTTTATCTTATTTATCACTTACGCAGATGTTCCAATTTCAAATGTATACGCAAATCAGCGCTCTGTGATGGTGTCAACGATTGTGGCAACAATGAAGACGAAGCCGATGAAGTTTGTGCCGCACTACCAAAATGCCGGCACGATCAATTCCAATGTGAAAATGAAGATTGTATTTCGCACAATTTCCGCTGTGATGGCCAATACAATTGTATTGATGGCTCAGATGAAATGAATTGCAAGCCACCATTGTGTGGCTTTGGAACATGCTCACAAATATGTATTGAAAAAAAGGCTGGCCATAAATGTAAATGCACAGAGGGTTACCATAAGAGCAACATAAAGAATGATACATGCTTGGCATCAGGTTTGCGTTGAATTTGAGCTTGAATTTTTATATGCATTTAAGTTATATGGGTTTCTCTTATACTTTAGGTCCCGATCAAATTTTGCTACTTGCTTCGGAGCAAGAATTCCGATTCATATTGCCTGCCAAACAAGAGGGTACCACTGTGGTTGGTTCCTTCCAAACGGATAGTCTGAAAATTGATGTCTTTGATATATTAATACGGCCTAAATCTACTTTATTGTTCTGGATTGATTCACATCATGGCAAAGTGCATACAATGAAAATTGCCATACCTAATACTGAATCAGGCGTACGAGTGCGTAGGGATTTGAAGGATTTGACAGCATTTAATGTAAGTTTTTACAGCAATCGTAATTGGAAACAATTTCTTTTCTCAATATCATTAAATTAGATTAGATTCATTGTGAAGAATTTGATTGCCTCTAGCAAAGATGGGTCCTCATAAAAACTTCACAGTTCACTTCATATATGTGCTTCTGATGTAATCTAGAAACATATATTAAGAAATGGAGGTAATCTATGGACAGAATTTTGTATTTGTGTGTATTTTAGACACTATATAAAATTTGGAATTTTGGAAAGATGCAAGTTGTCAATACCAAAGGCTATGCAAAATGTTTTGCGAATTGGACAACAGTTAAAAAAAACTCCACGGCTAAATAAAAAAAATTAACCAAATATTTTTGCTACTTAAAATGCATTTATTAATCCGATAATTATATACTGTTGATAAAAGAATTAAAGCCATCATCAACATCTAACTTCAATAAATATTTTTCACCTTCCATCCACACCATTATATATAAATATAACAACATTTTTCGCCTTAATTGATTCTTCAAAAGGTGCAAATTGGTGCAGGAAATTTAAACGCTTGTTCTGTATTTTCATGTTTCATCTTGTTATTCCAATAAAGGAAATCCGATTCCATTTGGTTTCACAGCGTCCCAATGTAGCCATATGGATTGCAGCGCCCACTGGAATATTGAAATTTTGAATACTCTCCTCAATGAAAATAGTCCCATTTCATTTTTCTTATTCCCGTTCCGAAATTGGGAGGCAAAGAGTTAAGACTATCTCTATTTCTTCTCCTGTTAGGTAGTACTATATTGGTTTTCTTACGATTAAAATTTAACCCTAAGTCCCTGCACCACCTTGTCACAAAATATATCAATCTCTCCATTTACTTTTGATAACGATACCATTGCTGTATCCTTGTTCGTCAAATCCACTGGTCTGTAGACGCCTGAGAAGTGGTAACAGTTTTCCTGCTTGTGGAAGCCTTTAGGATCAACTACTCTTATTGAGTTGTGAAGCTCATGCTTCTGATTATTACGTTATTAATCTGGTCACATGTTTTATTGTTTACACCTTTGTGTTGAATAGAGGATCTGATTAAGTAGAACTCGATAATATAGAAAGCGCCCTCAATATCAAGGAAACAACAAATTACTTTCTCTTTGCCTTGAAATGATTATTCAGTGTTACTTGTGTGAATTTAAAGAGCGTAATACCTTAATGCATTTTTATGTTTTAAACTTTGTATTTGTAGATACCTGATCTGGATGATCCCAAATCGCTTGCAGTCGACTGGATCACTCAAATGGTGTACATTATCGACTCACGACACAATCAAATCTTAGCAACAGATATTGTTGGCAAAAAGTATATATCACTTGTATCGACTGGTATGAACCCTACCGATATTGTGCTGGAGCCAGAATCGCGTATAATGATTTGGTCTACTTTGGAAAATGGCATCTTAGTGGCATCCCTTGATGGTACTAACAAAAAGAGTCTAGTGGAACGTGATGTTGGCTGGCCAATTAGTTTATCCATTGATTATCCAACGGGCAGACTCTATTGGGCCGATTATCGTAAGGGTACAATTGAAGCGTGCCGTTTGAATGGCAAAGATCGTAATGTCGTGCGAAGGTTTTCAAACAAAGGTGTGCACCAAGCTGACAAGCAACTTAAATAACACTGATTTTACAATTATACATTTATCTTCTTAGAAAAACCACAAAAAATCGATGTTTTCGAAGACTATCTCTATATCAAATTGTACGACCAGAGCATTATAAAAATGAATAAATTCGGTGTTGACAATGGCACATATCTATTGAAAGGATATCGTTCATCGGATATAGGCATATTGCATCCGCTAAAACAAAATCGCAATAGTGAGTGTATATTTGAAAGAGCTTTCAAGCTAACAAATTAATTTCCAATAATTGTTCCCCTCAGTTACAAATCCTTGTGCCAAAGATCCATGCAAGGGCAAGCGCGCACTCTGCATACTCTCCTCCGAATCAAGCGCTGGTTTTAGTTGCAAATGTCCCAATGATATGTTAATGGTGGATGCTGAATGTAAAGCGCATGCTGAAGTTCCTGATTACTGTCCGCTTAAATGTAATTTGGGTACATGTAAAGTGGTCGCTCATGTCCCCAAATGTATATGCCAACCACAGTTCGAAGGTGAGCTCTGTGAGCATTATCGTTGTTCAGGTTATTGCTTGAACTATGGTCTGTGTACGGTGGCACCACAACTGCCTGGTTCATCAGAGCCGCCGCCACTGAAATGTAGCTGCACTCCAGGTTGGTCGGGTGCACGTTGCGAAACATCAGTGCCCGAGTGTCAAAGTCGCTGTCACAATGGGGGCTCATGTCTAATCACCGAAGAGGGTATGAAATGCACGTGCCCAGAAATGTATTTCGGTGAGCAATGCGAACATTGTGCGAATCTAACATGCGCCAATGGAGGTATCTGCCGCGAAACACTAACTGGAGCAACGCAATGCGAGTGTCCGGATGGGTGAGTAGAAATAAAGTATTCATAAATTGAAATTTCGATTTCGTCTATCCTAAACTTCAGTTACACTGGAAAGCGTTGCGAGGTTAATGTTTGTGCTGATTTCTGCAAGAACCAAGGTACCTGCAGTATAGGTACTAAAGGTGGTCCCCTTTGCCAGTGTCCACCGGGCTTCTATGGCGAACAATGTGAATCGGATTCATGTCGCAATTATTGTATGAATGGCGGAACTTGCGTCGATCGTGGTCAAGATTTGATATGTACGTGTTCGGAACGTTTCGTAGGCGAAAATTGTGAAACAGATCTATGTAAAACTTCTAGTCCACCAAGATGTAAGTCTCACAAAAAAAAAAAAAAAAAACAACATCGATTTTAAAATAATTAAAATAATCGCACATAAATATTTTTGCCAGTTTGCGATGTCGCTGAAATACCTTCGCGTAATCCCTGCACTGGCATTATATGCCAGAATAGTGGCACTTGTCATGTGATTAAAGGCATGGCAATGTGCAATTGTACTGATCAATGGAATGGTGAATTTTGTGAGGTAATTTAATGCACTTGAAACTTAAAAGTGTTCTAGCTAATTGCTTTCTGTTTTTCAGCGCCCTGTGTCCGAGGATAATCCTTGCGTTGGCTTTTGTAAAAATAGTGGCGTTTGCCATCTTGATGACTACACAGTGCCGCACTGCAGTTGCATCGGGGAATGGGAAGGTGATGCATGCAGTGTGCCACCGAAATGCATCAGCGAATGCGGCGTGTGCCGCACTGGCAGTTCCATTAATGAATGCGTGTATGTATGAAAATTATTATTATTTTTTTTTAATGTTACAGTCAACACATAGAGATATAAATGCAGAACATTGTGTTGATGGAGAAAGGAAGATATAAACATAAATGGGAGGAGGAACGAGGGAGAAGTGTTTGTGAACGTTTGTTTTAAATTTGGAAAAGTCATAGCAATCAGAGAAAGTATTTGCAGGAACCCTGTTCCATAATACAGTGAATACAGTGTGCATTTGGAATGCGTGAATTCCACCTGCGATTCGTGTAGCTCTAGAGAACACACGCAAGGTGACAGCAAATCGCACATTTTCGTAGAATAGCTACCATAAAAATTCGCGCAGGCCACGTTTCTACGATGTTCTAAGAATTGAATTGAACTGAAAACCCTACGTCTCCTATTAGCTTTATCTACTGATGTTGAATGCAGTCCAGGGGCTTCAGTTGGGTTCGTAAAGCTCCAGGCCATAGGTGCTAATTGTACTCCATTTTGGGGTGGATGTAAGTGGTGTAGATCATGTGGAGATCAGTCGGAGGGAAGTATTTCTTACTTGGCTGCTTCTTTCGCCACGTCAGATATATGATTATTCCTACAAACGTCACATCGAATCGACATGCCCAGAACATCAAGAGTCACTGAGATCGCAATAACTACTCCATCCATAACAAGATAACAGACAACATTGGGTCTTACGCGTGTTGAATTCGACTCCGTTCGTAAAACGCCACTCGGAGATTGAGTCTGTGTCTATAGAAAATAAATATTTAGCCATGATCTCTAATTCACTAACGTGATTGAAACCCGATTTTAATTTCTTCTGAAATATCGAACGTGATATGAACGAATGTGGTTGAATAAGTGTTGAATCATTTGCAACGTTCGAAATTTATATTCAACTTTTTCCCCCCTTTTTACGTGGCTCGAATTGAAAACCTTCTTACCCGAAGCGTTTTCTTCCATGAGTTCAACAGTTCTATCTTCTCCGATACACGTCGTTCACTCATATTCGAGCATAGATCTAAGAAAGCCTCTTCCTCTCGAATGCTCCCAACAGACTCCCATCAGTGGTCGTCATTGACCAATGGAGAGAAGTCTAATGAGCCCGTGGTAGCACCTTTTGGCAAAAGTTATTCTTCATTTCATCTCAAGGTTCATGTTTAGTTTATTTGAATTTTTGTTCTTCTCTTACTCCTTTAGCTGCACTGATGGTAAGATCAAAGCATGCCTTGCTGATAGCGCCGATACTGTAAGCGGTGAACAACAACAGCAAACTGCTAATGTACTGTCGATTTTAGCGGTAATATTGGCGATTGCAATATTAGTTCTTGCGCTCCTTGGTGGTGCGCTTTACTTCTTGAAGTAAGTTGATAAAATATTTTGAAATTTTTAATAACTTCTCACTATATTTTCAATTATTTCTATTTAGAAAACATCGCATTTCACAACCATTCTCACATGCACGACTTACGGATAATGTTGAAATAATGCTCACCAATCCAATGTATCGCGGCGATGCTGATGAAACGCCACCATTTGTACATGAAGATGATAAAGTAAAAACAATGAATTATTTAAGGGTGTACTGAAATTTACGTTCGATCGATCGAAATTGAAAGACTAATAAATCAATTCGATCCGAGCGAATTTCAGAATAAGCCTGTTTACTTTTTCTGTGTGTTTGATTTCACTTTCACTACTTACTTACAGGGTAATTTTGCAAATCCCGTTTATGAGTCCATGTATGCTGATGCTATTGTTGAACCAACAGTACCGGAGAATGTGATGAGCACCGCGCCAGATGAACGTAAAGGTTTATTACAACATTCGCACGACGAAACAAATACACCGGATATTCTTTGATGATTAACAGCAAATGAGATATGCTAAGCAACAGAAACAACAAATAAAACAGAGATGCACATCGATACATATACGCAAATCGTTACGATCGATGCACATGCACACGAAACTCAAACACACTCACTTTTTTTTCTTTATTATATAACATGTATATGTATGTATATGTGTAAAACTGTAAAGGACTGATAGCATAGCAATTTTTAATTTATATATTTTATGCATTTTATTTTTATGCATAAATGGTAAAAAAAATAAAAAAACAAAAATTATATCTACACACACACACTCGCACGTATACCGAAATCAGAAAACACTCAGCGATCGACAAAAAAATCACACTCACTAACTCAATTCGAAATGTTATAAGGTTATATGGATGTGTGTCAATTTGCGTATAGCTGGATGTAACTTCCTGATGACTTTTTAAACTTTTGCCGCAAACTTAAATTAAGAGTAAATTCTGAAATGATTTTTATTAATATTGCATTTATGGCAATAAAACATTTACAGAGCACTGTAGGATGCGCGGCATGCGTCTTTCTTCAATCTGAATTTAATTGACTCAGACCCTAGAATACTTTTTTATGGAGTCTAACATCTGAACGTCATGTTTTCATACAAAAACATAGTTGACAAAAAAGGTATATAAAAATTATTTATTGGCATCCAATCAATGAAGCTTTAATATTTTATGCATTAGGCATGAATTACTCCCATTGAAAACTTATCTCAAACATCAACTATTCATGCTCTGAAATCCGTCGAATTGTTTATTTATAGTCTTTAAGCCATTGAATCAGATCTGACGAGCTGAGAGGCCATTATTAGAACTGAAATCGAAACACGTTTAGCGAAGTATGCGGGGTGCCATATCGTTGAATCCAGTCCTACTCTTCTCCGTATTTTCTCTCATTCTTGGACTTGAAACTTGACTTAAATAGTATTTTGCATTTATTTAAATTTCTTATCAATTCAAATTAGCAGCAAACTACCGCTTCAACCCCCTCTTGAAATTCGCTCCACATGATTTATATTTTTTTACTGCTATGGAGCGTAGGTGTACTATTTTGAATACATTTTAAGTACAATGTAAAATTAAATTATCATAAACAGGATCTTAATGAATTTCAAAAGTCACAGTGTTTTAAATTCATATTAAATTCAAAATTTAAGAAAAATTTGAATCAGGTAAATCGCCTCAAATATAATATCTAAAAAGAAATTAAAAATGCGAAGTTTTGGTTTTGATATTCTTAAATGGCTGCCAAATTTCAGATTTCAGCCTAAATATTTTCTCCATAGGCTTCCAAAAAAGAGGATGCAAAGACTGTTAAATTTTTGGACATTGATGCTAACTAAACACACTACTTAAAAAGAGACACCATTCAACAATTGCTCCGAGAAAGAAAGTTTGAAATGCACAGGCTTCGGGTAAAGCCGTTTCAAATTTTAGTTGAGACTATTGGTAAGGCATGTGTAGCTCATAAAGGCAAACGAATTTGTTGCCAGATTTGTCAATCATACAATGAAGAAGTGCTGCTGTTCCTTTTTTTTCTTTTGGGAAAGTTCATGGTTCTTTGCAACAACCTTAATGCATAAAGAATTGCTAAAACTATGTATATACAAGTGATCTTCAGTAAAAAAAAAAACACCAATTACACTAGTAAACACGAATTTGACTACAATGGCGTTCTCAGTCTTTCGCATATACGTCACGGTTTTCAGATATTTGCATTTTAACATTTAACATTTTCGAAGTTTTTTAAACAAAAAATTCTGAATTGACAGCAACAAAACTGACGCAAAAAAAACTTATATTTATTGATTAGTGTAATCACGAATCTAATCAATGACATCAATTTGAACTTACCGATTTCTGCTTGAACGCCCACGATATCTTTCATTAAAAAAAGCAAAAAAAAAAAAAGCTAAAAGCTTGGATTTCGTTACGCATTACTTACAGTATTCGAGACGCTCTTATCAAATATAATTTACACTAGGCAACATTTTTTCATTTTCCCTATAATTTTCATTTTAGCTACGTACGTACGTACATATTTAGTGTGCTTGTCGTGGGCGTTCAAGCAGAATTCATTAAGCCAATTTTTTTTTTTTAATTTCTGAGATAAAGTTAGGACCTGCTTGAACCCCCCTCATATTGTATACAAAATTAATAAATTTTCTTTTTGTTATTATATTTTCTAATTTTATGTAAATTGTAATTATAAGCATAAATTTAAGTAAATTCAAAAGCAAACGTTTGTAGTTATTATTAGTAAATAAGAACTAAAACAAAAGAAAACACATTAAATATGTGCTCACAATTTTGTAAATAATTCTAAATAAAAAAATAAATACTTCAACCAGAAACAACTAATAGCATAAACCAGCTAATTTCTTGCAGAACATAAACTGAAAACAAAAATATATCAACTTTTAGATAAATTTTAAATGAAAATACTGCATTTAATTTGTTAAGACTATACGCACAAAATTTTATTATCTTGAAAATAAAATAAAAGAAACTAAAGCAACAATAATAAACTAAAAGAATGAAAGAATTGATTTCGTTTATTCTGAATTTAATTTAAATATATTTTTATAATTTTAACCACTCAATATACTCAATACCAATGGCAGCTTAATGTTTTATTATATAATATGTGTATGTGGATTAAAAGAATCGTTCTTAATCTTAAATTATTTTGGCAAATGTTTGTTTTTCAGTTATTGTCGTTCTGAAACTCACTTTTGGTTAAAATTAACAACGGATCGTAAGGAATTTTGCTGCAAAATTGAATTCAATACAATTTTTTTTTTATTTCATTTTATATGTAAATTTTTTCAACTTTTGAAATGTGAAAAATTTTGTAGCGAACATATCGAAAACCGCATTTTGTTTCAGACAAATATCACACCAATTTACAATTAAAAAAAAATAAATACATACTTATACTTATAACATTAAGCAATTATAAAAAGTTGTCAAGTATAGGAAAGTTTTGTATAAAGTTAGTTATCTATATAAAATTTTATTTTATTATTTTTTGTTTTGTTCTTGCAATAAAATATATGCGCAATTTTATATATACATATCATACGATGTATGTATGAGCAGTTTTTATTGTTTATAATTATTATTACTATCTTATATTAAAAATAAAACAAAGTTTGTAATTAGATAATATGTATTTGATTAAATGCCCAAAGCAAAGTAAAAAGTTAGTATGTAAATTAATTATAAAGTAAATTAATTAAATCAAGAAAACAAAAATAATTTCGGTTCATATTGTGTTTGAAATGTATTTGCTTTGTATTAGTACAACAAAATATGCCATAACCAAATGGCAATTCGTAGTTTAAGCCCAGATAAGCAAACTCTTTGCATCTAGAGTTTGCTTCCATGAATTGGTAATCTATCGGGAGTGTGAATACTGAACAGTTATCTAAAGAATCTAGAAATCGCTGAAATAATTACTTACCCCTTTCCCACCATACCTTTTTTCATTATTTTATTTTTTTATGTAATCAAAGTTTATATCTGTAAAACTCCGTACCATTTTTCCCAAACGAAAACTGAGAAGTCTCAAGCTCTTGTTTATTTGCAACTATTTACACTAAATAAACAACGAGCTAATTGAGATTATTATGAGATTACAACGAACTCAAACATGCATACAAGAAATATAATGCGGTATTTAATTAAATAGCTGACATAAGCAACGAATTTAATAATAAAGATTATTCATCAACTATAAATAAATAAATATGAGAAGAAAAATTAAGCACAAATTGATTTGACACGTTTATTATTACATATTACGTATAGTACATATGAGATAACGATGTATAAATTTAAAAAAAGGGAAACCACCCTTGATAACAGTAGCTACTCTTGTTTATTCAACTTCATTCAATAAGTTACTAGTTGAAGTTGGGATTGATTCTATTTTCGGAGTTTTCTGTGTTACTGGAAAATTTTCGAACTTTTTGCTAACTTCTTCAGGGTGACAGCAAAAAACGACTCCCATTGTTGGCATCAAGCGAACTTTGTCGAACAAGCCTTTCTTCAGCCAATCTATCTCTTGGCACATGTCCACACAAAAGATTATGTCACTTTCATCGTGATACTGAAATAGAAATGTATATTTGTGTAAAGTTGTTTAGTTAAATACATATTAAATTCAAATCAATTAACTTACATATGGAGAATTAACTCCGATTACCACAAACTCTTCGCTAACATTTGCTGATAACGATTTAAAATAGCTCCATATATATTTAGGTGCTTTAATCGTTACACCTGAAGATTCAACATATACTATTTCTCTTTTATTGCAACCAATTGTTGGTACAGATATCTCGCCAGCAGTTCCAGTATATACATTGTAATTTACTTCTTTCGTGACTTCTTTTAAAGCATTCAAGAACAATTTCCAATTGCCGAGACGTAAATTACGCCACCACATTATATTGAATACATTTTCAAAATCATTTAATTGTTCAATCATCGGTGCATCTTGTATTAAACTCATGTAATCGAAATTGAATTGATCCAGCATTGGGTTTGCATTTACTAATTGCTTCAAACCAAAGGTTTTGTTGAAGTCAGCTTGACTATAGGTATGTAAATTTTAAATAGAGATGAGAATTCAAGTGAATGTTGACGTATCTTTTGTTAATGAAGTCATACCTCATAAAGTTGAAATATGTTTCCATATTGTCCAGTTTCATATCGAGACTTACTGTTTGCAAATTCGTAGCATGCTAGAAAAATTCAAAATTGAAATTGCATTAACATTTTATGCATTCAGAGGTTGGGTTGGAAAGTTTCGTGACCAGTCGCTCTGAAGAAATTAAATGAATCAAAATTTCAAACCCTTCCCGATAGGCTCATTGTCGCCGCATATTCGACTTTATCACAAAGCTTAAACTTTCGAGCCTCAAAAATATTCAATCCACACTCCATATTCATATATGGAGTTACTTAACTTACCTGCTTTGTTACAAACTCATACTTTGGGCGATAAGCAATGTAATTAGCATATTTCAATGTCAGCGTATCTAAATCGAAGCATATACCCGCCGTGATGATGTCCTTCATATTTGGCAATGCAAATCCAATAGCATAATTTAAATAATTGCAATTTGGTAGATTTCGACTACTTTCGTAAAGATCATAATTGAATTTGGAACTGCAAGACACATAAATATCCTTATCATTCATTTCAGTGGAATCAAGATTAACTGAAGTGTTATAGCTAAACATATTATTTGAATTACAGTAGAATTCAGCACTTTTGATGGATCCAAATTCTTGATAGATGGTGTAATATGTTTGAAATCTGCAATGATAAAAATAATTAAAAAGGGTTAAGCTTGTTATAAAGGCACTCGTTACTTCATGCTTGTCGAGCAATGTGCATTTATTGATTCTCCTGCATTTAATTTAATGTGTGCATCATATTTTTCTGTGAACATTATGATTTTTGAGCCGTAATTTTTTACAAAAAGTGGAGAACTTTCGCGCACTATTACTGTACATTCCCCAGTAACCGTTGTTACAAAAAAAATTAAAGTAAGCAACGCTAAACATGTTTTCAACATTTTTGCAATTTTTAAGTAAATTTGCTGCCGTATTTAATTATATTTATTTTTTAAGCCACTGTAGTTAGGACAAAACTGAAGTTTAATTAAGCATTTCTTCCCTTTTATATCAGTCGCTTCAACACGAATGTAGCTCATGCAGTGCTTCTGAATCTATTACCTGGGGGACCGCAAATGAGCTAAAATATTTTGATCGTAATTTTTAGAATCGAAAATCTCGTTTAAAGTCAAGTTTATGGGGATGGCTTAAGTAAAAATTATAATAAACACTATACTCTGCATTTACATCCCGTGTGTTGTCGGGCTTTAAAACAATGAAAAACAAAAAAGTTGAGAAACACTAAAATAAAGGAACATCTAGAAAGGTTCATGTTGGGCTTATCAGCTTAACTTTATAAATTTGTTGTATCAGCAATAGAATTTTGCTGTTTACAAATTTTTATTTTAAAATAAAGACGAATATTTTTTTTACAGCCACACATACACACTAGAGTGGATCGTTTTTTTAACAGCCACCATGACTTGCTTACACACCAATGTGCAAAATCAGGAGAAAGTTGAATTTATCATTGTAATGGAAAAACTAATTTTTGGCCTCTGTGTTAATTAAAAATATGTTCCAAATGGGGCTTGGCAGCTTGGCAAACATCAGGGAAAAGTGGGATTTTTCCTAGTATTTACTAGAGCGCCATCTATGAACCGGCCGGTTTCGTTGAAATTTTGTTGTCCCGATTTTTTTTTGGTCAAAGAACCCATGTCTTTTGATCTAAAAAATTATCTAAAATGGGGTACCAGAGCAGAAGTTAATAAAAACGTTAAAATAATAATATAAAATGGTTTTAACTTACCTCCTGCCCTCAAAAAACGATGCCATGATGGGGGTTTGAAAAGTCTACTGTAAATACTTGACAAACGAAAACAAATAAAGACGTAAAGTATTGCTCAAAATTACAGCGCACTCGCCTTATTCAAAGCTAAATAGCTCCGAGATAAGTTATGGAGAATCCAACAGGCTCTTTCCTACTTTGATGCCTGATTTTATTTTATATTCATTTAAAAAGTGTGCGAAAAATGAATGCGCACTCCAACTTATAAATTAATAATATTTTATCAAGAGCATACAAATATGATTTTAATCTAAAAATGTTTTTCCTCTGGTTCATCAATAAAAAGATTTCCAAAGTTTGTTTGAAATCGCTTTAAAAGTTAAGGATTTTTTAGGAACCCATAATGAGATTCAATCAAATTGTGAGATATCTCCATCCAGGTATTATTAATTCACTCTTTGAGGCCAAATGTTTTCGGTTATGTTTGGGCTGGGGAACTTTGAGCACCAAGACAAAATCTAAAGGTTTATCTTGCTAGAAAATTCAAGGTAAAAGTTTAAATATTTCACCGGATTGGGAAAATGACAATTTTAAGAATTAAAAAAGTAGAGACCTCGAAAGTATCTGACCTTCCCCTAGTCACCCTAACTAGTGATGATATGAACAAGAAATATGACTTCGAAAAATACTTCAAAGTTATACTTAATAACAAGAGAGAATAGGACATTAGACTTTCCATACCTCTCACAAAGAACATACATTAAGATGGTACACCGACGGATCGAGAACGGACGAAGGAGCGGGTGCAGTGGTGTATGGTAAAAAAACCAAACACTCAGAGTCAATGGGAAGAACTTCGAGTATCTTCTAATCGGATATTTTTGCCATACGACTCTGTGCAGAGTTCAACTTCGAACGTGGGTACAAAAAGCTAAACATAGTAATATACTCTGACAGCCAAGCAGCGCAAGTGTATACAATCCCTTAAATCGCCATAACATTCTGACCAGTGTTGTTACCTATAGAATTTCAAATTACGTTTAATAAAAATAAATTACTGTTTTTTTAAGTTAAATTACTGTATGTTTGAAAAATTAAATAAAACCGAAAAAAAACTTATATTTAATATCAAAAAAAAAAAAAGGAACGACAATTCAACAAAGAAAATAACGTAAGAAGAACTTTAAATTTTAGCGCAGTGTGTATAAAAGCGCTTAACTTTTTCCGTCACAGTCCCAGATGGTTTGTGATTTTTGGGAACAAAGTTTTCAAAAACCGTTATTAGGGACTAAAAGTTGTAAAAATCAAGAAGAAAATTTTAGTTTTAGGACTTTCAAGAAATATGGTGGTTAAAGTTGTTAACCACCATGGCGGTAGTATACAAAAAACAAGATTCAATTTTTAAATTTTAGTAATCAATATTAACACCCATACATTTCTTTCAAAGAATATAATAAAAAAACTAGACACAAAATTAACGTATAATATAAATTTTAAGGTTTATTATGAAAACTTCTTCTGACTTTCCGGAGGCAACGGAGAACTTTGCATGTTGTGTATTGCCAAACAGACTGGTGAATTTTCCCATTAGCGCAATTAAAAGCTTATGTCTTATAAAAAAATAAGTAACAAATTTTGAGCTAAACTAGATAATACAGTCATGATGGTGTTTATACAAATTATTCTTTTGTTTGTAATTTAAAATAGTTTTACCGAAAAAGTTCTAAGCATAGTACTTAAACTTAATATACTGTCGTGCTGTACACGGATTCATAGTGAAGGGTAAACTAATAATTTTCTGGTAGTTTTCTGCCTAAATGTAGGCAACGAAGACTATGTCGATATCTAAGTGAAAAAATCACAGTGAAGGCTAAAATAACAAGGCGCACGAAAACTTCAAGGTCATTTTGTTTTGAAAATTTGAAATTGACGGTTAATATTAAAAATCTACAACGCCATCTGAACGTGGAACAATACTTTTGCAATAACGAAAAATATCGATTGTGGTTGGGAGCAGTGATTTTGAGCTGTAAAATATAGCGCTACTACCCCCACAACCACTGATCTTGCGTCTATCTACTTGCGCCATAATGCTTAAAAAGTTTCAACTGACCTTGAAGTTTTCGTGCGCCTTGTTATTTTAGCCTTCACTGTGAACAAAGCCTTAGATTTCGCGCAGTCTTCGTTGCTACATTTAGGCAGAAAGCAGAATTATTATTTTAGCCTTCACTATGGAGAAAGGCTTAGATTTTGGGTCATATTTCACATAAACTTTTCGGAGTGCGCGCCGCGGTCAATTTTCCGCAAATTGTTTGATTTGTGTTTTTAAAATACTAATCATAGTAGCCGACCGCTGCCACTCAAGTGACCGTTTAGGTTTACCTTTAGCCGGTGATTTCTACATTACATCGTTTAGAGCAAAGTCAAAAGATGGCAGCTCCATCAACTCAGGAATCATCTGCGGTTGGCCAATCACCTATCCAGATGATAACAGAATGATTAATGAAACTAATGCTGGGCACGATGCTTAGTAGAAGCCCTAAGCTCCCAAGGAAAAAAATGAAACAGTTGAAAGAAGTTAAGTTAAATGAGCTGCGCGAATTTCCAAAAGAAGAAAATTTTGTAGAAAACCTTCACTGTGGAAAAAAGCTTTGATTTTGGGACATATTCCGTCCGTTCCTGTTTCATATAAATTGAAAATTTCTTCATTTTAATTTGTGCGTGTAAAGCAACCGTACTTGTTATGACTTCTAAGTTAATATTTCTTTCTAAATTACTGTATTTTTTCCATAAATTGCTGCAGTACTGTACGGGGCTCAAAATTGCTGTACAATTAACATCAATTAACAATGAAATGATAAATGTGTAATATTTTTTTTATAATATGCAAAATTTTATTATGCCATTTGATAATGTTTTAAAACAGAAAAATAATGTAATGAAATAGGATAATAATTGATGATGCCATTTAAAACATGTGAAGTGGTATACACAAGATTGTGCATATCTGTCTATATTATCTACAATTTTTTATTATTCAAAAATTGTATCTGTACGTTAATTTGGTATGTCTGGCTATTAACGTTTTTTAATCACTGAAGGAATTGCCTTTTGTGGTGTTTTTGTTAGTTTTCTTTGTAGTGCATTAGCAGTACTATCGAATTTTTTATCTGAGGGGAAATTGGGGAATTTTGCAATCACCTCTTCAGGACGGCAACAGAACATTAGGCCTAAAGTAGGCATCAAGCGAATACGACCGAAGAGACTCTTCTTAATCCATTCCATGTCATCGCACATATCACGGCAGAAAATTGTAGCCTTCGTGTCGTTATGCTGCAAATGAACACAATATATTGATTATCTTTGGAAATGTTACCAGGCTAATCACAATGAATAAATTTGGCCATGGCCTTAAACTTACATAAGGCGAATTGTATGCAATCAGTACAAACTCTTCGGTAACATTTGCATGCAACGACTTCAAATATGCCCAAATATATTCCGGTGCTTTAACTGTGATACCATCAGCTTGGATCGCCAACACTCCATTTGTATTATTTACCATTTGTGGTACTAAATTTTCACCAGTAATACCAAGAAAAACATGATAATTCACCATTTTGGTGCGTTCCTCAAGCGCTTCCAAATAATATTTCCAATTGCCGATACGTAAATTGCGCCACCAAATTATAGTGAAAATATTCTCGAATTCAGCAAATTCTTTAGTCATTTGCGAGTCTTGGACCAGACTGCCATAATCGAAATCAAAGTAGTTCAGTAAAGGATTAGTGGTTTTCTTAACGGCTAGAGCTTCATCAAATGCACGTTTACTGTAAAAGAAATGCAAATGCCAAGATATTAGGCGGTGTTGGATTCATCACTCTACTCATACCTCATAAATGTGAAATACGATTCCAGATTGGTGAGTCGCTTGTCAAGACTTACTGTGTGTATATTAAATGAGGTTTGCTGGAAAGATTTACCGGATGTATATACATCTAGATGAGTGAGTAGAGCCATGAATTCATACCTGACTTGTTACATATTCATATTTGGGACGATATGCCAAATAATTGATATATTTCAGCTTCAACGTATTCAAGTCATAGCATATTCCCGCAGTTATGATATCCTTAACATTAGGCAATGATATACCAATCGCATATGACATTTGGTTCTTACAATTTGGCAGCAATAGTTCACTTTCGTAAAGGAATCGGTTCAATTTATCCGAGCATGAAATGTACAGCTCACCTTCTTCAGCTTCAACGAAATTACGCTCATCCAAAGTCTTATAGCGGAAACGATTAGCTTGAAAACATTGCAACTCCTTACTCCTAACGCTATCCGAATCGTGATTGGTGGAATAGGTTGCTTGCAAGCTGAAAATAAATATTTGTATTATATTCAGACAAGCTGAGTATGGACTTGAGATAGAATCAATCTTTAATGCGAGACGACAATAGAAATCAGGAATTTCAGGAATACACAAAATTATTGTGGCATCTGGCAAATTTTACCTTATACTTGTCGAGCAATGTGCCTGTATAGTTTCACCTTCTTCCAAACGTATTGCACCAAGTTTTTCAGCAAATATAACCTTCTTATGTCCAAATCTTTTCATGAAAATCGGAGAATTTCCATGTATGTTCAGTACACATCCACTGTAGACAGTGTGCAGTATATGCAAAATATTTATCCAATAAAATAAATTAATTTTTAACATGCTTGCAATAATTTTTATTCGGCTTGTCACACAAATTACTACCAGTACAAGACTGTAACTTTTATTTGAAATGTTTCAGCTATTTATATCAATCATCAAACGATTAATTGTTTATTCTATACTTAGAAGTCATAGGCCGGAATCTATACTACAAAATATGTGATTATGTATGTTTTCTGCAATGTTTTTTTTTTTGGGAAATCTATACTTTTAGAAAAACAGTTGTAAAAATACATAAGTATCACATATGCATATAAGAATTGATCATGGCTTGACATGTAGGCAAGCATTTAAATTTAATTCACAGCATTACTAATATAATAATATAAAACATCTGAATATCAAAGAGAATCTGATTCATAAATTCCATTAATAGATACTATGTATGTGGTATATGAGAACTACGATTTACTTTGTAAAAGTGGTAAAATCTCAACTTTAGCGAAAACGTGATTTATCTGGGTTTGAAACTAGACGGCTATTGAAATTTAACAAAAATTTATGAAATCTTTAGAACTTTCAGTTTGGAGAAAATTTGAACATTTGCCAACAATTTTGTATTAAAATACTTGACACAGATATCTTTGTGATCATTATCACTTTTTAGTAACAGTAAAGCCATCCAGACAAAACAACAGACGTAAAAGACTAAAATTTTAAAGTATATTTTATTATTTCAATTGCCGTAGTTAGATTAGCGCACGGTGTTATGTATTGGCGAATTTTTATTTGAAACCCACTTAGAAGGCGGTCACAACGTACCTTTATGCAAAGTGCCTAATTAAATTTCTAAGTTTACGCACTTTTGAGCGTACACATTTTAATGCATTCCCTATTGAGGCAATGCATCGCGAATGGAGAACCTCTATAGTTGGTCGGCTCTTTACTGGAATGCTTAGTTGAAATCGATAAAAAGCCCCTCAGGAGAGCCCTTAAGTTCTCAATTGTTAACTACAATTGTAACTAGTTACAGACTTTTTTAACTTGAAATTTAAAGTGTATGTTTTAACTCCACTATGACTAACTTAAAGTACAGTTTATTTTAAAGTACTTTAAGTTGCTTAAAGCATACTTTATATTCGACTTGACTTTACCAGGGTCAGTTTTGGACGGTGCCACGAAAAGGACTTAACCAGCTAGCATGTAATAAAAATCAGTGGGGATCTTCTATGAAGAGTGATGGCTGTTTTTCAAAGCATTTTTCACAATTGAACTGCAAGTTAACTTTTCAATTATTTGTAATGTGGTTTATAGAGTTTTAAACTACAATAAAAAATAGTTTCATGAAGAGATATTCTAGAATTGTAACCACTGCGACCAAGTAAAGAGAGACCTCCAAAAAAACCTCAATCATCGGTGACCGCGATATCTCAAATTTCGCGCATCTGAAACAAAAAAAAAAAAACGTTGGCTTATACTAAAATGTATATTAATCTGCAGGATTCTGGTTATCCGGGAACTATAATTTTTATCTTGACAATTAAAAAATGCAACTATGAAAAAATTTTCTGTGATTTTTTGAAATTTTTTAATACTAAAAAAAAAAAAATATTAAGCATTTTCTATAAACAATGGGGTCACAATTCTAGTTCAGCTAATCGTAATGCAAAGACACTCATTTGGGCAAAATTTTTTCTAAATCCATTTGACCAGTCGTGAGAACAAAAACGACTTTAAAGTTCTATGTGGACCCAACACTCGGCGTGTCCATTCCGAAGGGCGAAAACTCGTGAACTGTACTGAATCCAAAAAAACATTCCTATCATGACCTATCGAAAATTGCAAAACAAAAAAAAAAATTTTTTTTAAAGCGTCATAGTAGAAAAAAATTCATGACAACAAATTACAATATAACAATCTGATGTCAATCATGCGCAATCACAACTTAAAATCGAATCTCAAAAATTAAAAAAAAAGAAAAACACTTGAAGTGTACCCCTACATATCTAAAAATAAATCTAAAGACACTTAAGTGCATTTAATTTAAAAATCAAAAATAAAAGCAGTCAAAAACCAAATCTTAATATCATTCCTTTTACTCTCTTAAAGGTAAAAGTGTAAACTATGTAGAACGGAAACTCAACGTGTGTCAAGCAGCAAGTAATCTCAACCTCACCGTCGTGGTATTTCAAATATAGGAAGTTGAAGGTTAAAGTTTTTTTTGTAATAATCACGCTAACATTTATTAGTAAGCGGAAATACTCGTGTATCTCCAAACACTTTTGATTATCGAGTGATTACGAGATCCCGGAGAATTTTAATTGAGGAATAAAAGGAGAATCCTTTTCCTTTTCATTTCTTTAAATGTCTATATTACTAACGGAAGTGCCATATTATTTCCGTATACAAATATACATTCAGTAAATATACATTCAGTACCACAGTACAGTGCTTTGGATGATTTTCACGCAATATGGTAGCAGCAGTTGCACATGAGTGTGTGTGAAAAATTCAAAAGAAGCCTAGAATTTTTATTTGAAATACTTTTCAGCATATGAAAAAATAACTGTAAAGGAGTGAAACAACCATTGAAAGGAAAAACCATTTGGTGTCGTAATCTTAAAAAAAAACAAGAAAATTGAACAATTGACTTTGAAGTTCAATAAGCAAGCAAGTAGAATTGCACATGCATTCGAGTATTTGAGTAATTGAAGAAATAATAAAGAACATTTACCATTACGCAAATTTTCGTAGAATTCTATTTGTATCTCAATAATTTCCTGCATAAATAAATCAGCTCCTGGTTTTTCACATTTCACGCTCAATCTTCAACCCATCAATCTCAATACATAGTAGTTTAAATCTTTGTATACTTTCTTTTCAAATGAAAGTATCTAAGGAAAAGTATTCTTTCTCAGCAATATTGTTGAAAAAAGCAAATACTGTGGGAAGATCCTTTAATGCATTCTTAAAAATTATATTTATTTTGAGTCTTTTTTTGCATCAAACAGCGTTTAAAAATTTATATTCTTCTTAACATTTCTCTACAGTGGCTGTGTGAATGATCTGTATCATCATTACATAATATTCGTATCTATGAGTTTCTACACCAATACATAAATACGCTCATATATCATGAGAAAATCCGTGCAACGATTTTAATATTGCCATACATTTGTAAAATCAAAATGAATTTAAGAAATTTGTATAAAAGAACAGGTACCTTGAAGAAAAAGGATTCCTTTGCTCTTCTTCTCACTCTCACTCTCACTCTCCATCTTTGTGAAGGTTTGTTCTTGTATGTGTGTCGGTGTGTGGGAGAATTCTCTGGTTTCACAGTATGACTTAAATGTTCTTTGGTCTGGTTCTATTGTTATAAATTCTTTATAAATGTTTAAATTTTTGTGGGAATATTTTTGTAGAGACAATTGAATTTGCAAGTTAGTTTTGTGTTTAGGAAAGGAAGAAAATGTTTTGTTTTGTTCTTTGAAGACTATAAAGGATATACAAATTTAAGTTTGTTTGAAAATATAAATGTTGTTACAAATCAGCGTATATAAAATAAGTTTAATGTTAATTGAGAGATTATCTTTAAAAGAGATAAGAAAAAAAAAAAGGAAACCAACACGATTTTAACAAAAAATTCTGTTTTTCCTTATTGTCCCGAAACTTTTTTTGCTTTTCTGATATTTTTGAGTATTCACCATGTCTCTTCTTAAATAACAAAATTTTGTGAAAGAATATTGCGCCTCCAGAATTTTATTCCCATTCCATTTTAAGTTATTGAGGCGACACATGATTTTCCAGTTTCAATCATAGATCGTTCTTAGCTGAAGCTATAAAAAATGCCTTCAGCAAGACTCGTTTATGCTGATTAGTGTCCGACCGAAGGTGATTTTTTGGCCGATGCTGAAGCCGAACTTCGGCCATTCATCTAACCTTCGGCCGAAGCCGAAGACCGAAGGATTTTTAATATATTAAAAAGAAAAATCTGAAAGTAAATATTTTTTACCTATGTATTTGCAAACATATACAGAAAAATACAAATAGTAGATACTCCAAATAAAAAGCTGACCAGTAACACTAAATAACTGTTCACTGTCGAAGAAGCTGACAAATATTATTTATTTCAAGAATCATTTAAAAATTTGTTTATGTCAAAATATACAGTAACATCGACTGTAGAACGACTGTCGTTCAACGAAACCTGTGCCAAAAAGAAAGTTGGCCGATGGCTGCCATGATTCTGCTTATCTAAAATCAAAGATTGAAACAACGTATTAATCGATAGACCTGTAGCCGGAACCAGAACCCTCTAGTTCCAAAATTTTTGGTTGATTTAAAAAAAATTGGGATTGATAAATTTTAATGTATGGTTTCATGAAGCCGGAAAAGTTAAATGCCTTAAAGTATTTGTTGTTGAATAAACTTTTTATCAATTTTTTTTAAATAACTAAATATTTTGTATAAAAACTTTAAATTCCTAGCTACTCACAGCTAGTTATTTTATCTGGTAAGTATGAAGGAAAGCATTTTATTTATTGAAGATACGATGAAAATTTAAGCCCAATCAGTTCATTAGTTTTGGAGATATCGTGGGAGCCATTTCGAAAAATGCTGTTTTGAGAAAAACTAGTTTCAAAGTTCAAATATGCATGACTGCTCTAGCAGGGCCTGCAAATAAACATCTGTAACTTTCAATCGACTGTGAATTTCAAAGAATCTGTGACACATATATTGTACAGCGATTTTAGCCAAAACACTTTTCAATTTTTTTGACCTCTTTAAAAGCAAAAAAAAAAGTTAAGCGCCAGTAATGGAAAGTAATGGAAAATGTCGGCTTCTCTAACAATTCACGCTTCTTTTCAATACGCTTCAAGTCTTCCTTAAAAAGTAAAAAAGTTTGGCTGGCTTCTGCTGCCTCTAATCGTATTAGCTCAAGCAGGTTGTTCGTTAAAAAAAATCACTGATAACTGTTTGTATGGTTGTAAATCTGTGGGTTACTTCAAAAGTAAAAATGGAAAAAGCAAACGGAGAAAATATAACACAGAAATTCTAATGTAAATACTTTATATAACCACTTCACATTTATTTATTTGCATAAATTTTTACTGCCAATCTATAGTAAAAATTATTATAAAATAAAATGCTTATAATCTTCGGCTTCGGCAAATACTTCGGTCAAAACTTCGGTCACTTTTTGCCGAAGCCGAAGGTGCAATTTTAGGCGGAATAGCCGAAGAACCGAAGCCGAATAATCGGTCGGACACTAATGCTGATCCTGTGAAAATTATTTTATTGCTAAACTTTATTCCATAAAATAAATTTAATTTTTTATCACAATTGGCTATTGTTTCCTAAAGGATCAAGTCAAACATTTTTATATATTCATGCAAAGTTATTATGTAGGTATAAATTTCCTTCCCTATTTTTATTTTTTTATGTTAGAGTTCAAAACTGATTAGTTTAGTGATTGGTGTTTGAATTTTGACATGAATCTGCGTAATATTTTCTTAAAACTGGGCGGAATAACATTTTTAGAAATATAATTTCGCACATTTCACAGTTTCGTATTTGGTCGGGAAAGCGAAAAAATGGTCAGCGTTGCGCATTTTTGCTTAAAAGTTTACAAAATATTATTGCCACCAACAAAATAATGCTGAATATTAAAATTCACACAAAATCTGTGAGATATTGTAAAATTGCATTAAAAAAATAATCAAGATATGAAATTTGAAATAAACACAATACTATCAATTCGAACCTGTAACTGAATTCACCAAAATCAAAAACGAAAAAAAAATAGTTGTAGAGAATTAGATGCACTTGTTTCATCGACCGCATTCATATCCTGGGAAATTCTCACAGCAATATTGCAACCCGAAATGGAAGAAAGATTTGTAAAAGAAACAGATAAATAAAGAAAAATATCAAATAAGCGATAAACCGTAGGAAAATCAACAACACCAACAACAGCGAGAATAAAAAATAAAAAAAACACAACAAAAGAGCAAAATAATAGAACACGCAAGCAACGAGGAAGAATGATACTTAAGGATCAAACAGAATATACAACAAGTGCAATATAAACAACCAGCAACAGAACAACAAAAATAATGCAAACAAGTGGATAGAAATATTTGAAGGATGTGTGGGAATTTTAGAATTGTGTATAAGAAGAACTCAAGCGAGCGAACAAGCAGACAAGTGCAACGGTAATTCTCATGCACACATAATCACATACACACTCACATATGCATAAAAGGATATAGAAAAGGATAACGCGATATAGAAAGGAAATGAAAATTGATTATGATAATTTTTTGTTTTTTTTTACCTTCTCGCATATCAAATTTTATATGTATGAGAAAAAATTTTTGTATTTTCGTGGTCATAAAAGTAAAGAAAAAATGCGTGCAAATGCAACAAACACGAACAAAGCGAACGACTGACACACGAACTGTAATTTGGAAGATGCACAAATTATTAATTAATTTTTATTTCGGGGTGTGGAGAAAGGATATGCGCATTCGCAGCTACAATATTTTCGTAATAGGAGCAAAGATGTCGCTAAAAGGATAAATCCATATGATGAAAAACATATCGTCAGTAGCAAAGTAAGAAAAATATCTTATGAAATTCAATATTGAAAGAGTTATATTATAGTTGTAACAAACATTACTGAATTCTAGAACTCTGTTAGAATGAATGAGTTACTATTTACCATAATTCGATTTGGCACAATGGGATGTATACATACACATGTTTGTATATCCACAGTAGCTATGAAAATATTCTCAGACTAAATTGCTCAAAACGGAGAGTGTTACAAGTTTACAAATCTAAGCCCACAATATATACACAACAGAAGCGAATAGGAGAAATTCGTTGTGACTGCCAGACTCTCCCTCCCCAGAGTTGAAATAATCAGGCTAAGGAAGGAATTGTCTGTTGGAAAGCAACTAAGTAAGTAATTAGAAATTTTTGTTCGCAAAAACAGGTTACTAAAGCTACTACCAAATGTACTTACATATGTATGTTATGTGCCACCCTGTGTGATTTTTTTCATGAAAAAATCTGATGATCTGATGATCTACAATAAACAAAAACTGAAACGGAAGCGTGTATGTTTGCCATAAACAAAACTCACTCTCATTTTTTTGTTATTGCCGCTGATAGTGAAATCACTTCATTCACGGAAATCACCTTGAAATCAATTTGTACTACACGCATCATTTACAAAATTTACTGATAATCAAAATTAAATAACAAAATTCTAAATACAAAAACGCAAACCTCGAACTAAGCACAAGTATAAAAAGCTGAGTACAAATTGCAAATTTTTGCAAACACTTTGCATAAACAACATTAATAACATTAACAGTTATTGTTTAACGCTTAAACGCAAAAGAAAACGCAGTGTTCGACAGTAAAAGTTGACAGGCGTTCGAGAATATTTCGATAGCAAACAAAAACTTAATAAAAATTGTGTGCTTGAATAAACAATAAAGTTTTTTTTGTAATTAAATCGATCACAAAATGCATTTTTCAACGATATTTCTCACATTATTCCTAATTAATGTCCTTGCATTTCCTTTGCATCTGGTGCATGGCAATGCCGACAACTTGCATACATATCGCCCCTCGCCGAAACTCACCGGCCCCTCGAAATTCATTCATCCCGATGATCCTATACTGAATCAATTGGATGTTGCGCTCACAAAAATCTCCACCGTATACATGCAGGCGCTATTCTCGGGCACGCACACCCCAGAGTTGGATTCACGGATGCGTGGGATGGAAATTGAATTGTTCGATCTATTGGACTCATTATATAAACAGGATCGCATGTCGGAGTATATGAAGTATGAAGCTGAAGTTACACGTCAAATGATATTGTACAATATGCTGAAGAAACTCTTCGGTTATGCTGCAGAGGAGAATGAAAAGATCAAATGAACTGAAAATGGATTGGAATCTATAGTTATTTTGAAATGAGTGTCGATGGATATTCCCTGATTTTTGTACATGAAAATTGCTGGTGCATGGCACAAGCAATTGGTGTTCATTGGGCGCTACAGAATGGTGATCGATTCAGTGTTCAAACTGAAAAAGTCTGTGTTGAGTAGTAAGAATTTTTTTATATTATGAGGCTTATACAATAAAATAAAAATGAGAAGATATCTAAAAGCTTTTTTACTCAGTGCTTTAAATTTGAGTTCTGTGATTCTTTTGCTGGGTCCTAGATACAGTAAGTTGCTGTGAGAGCTCGCTTTGGAGCAAGTTATGTAATACTTAATGGTCCAAAAAATAATTTATCTTATTTATGTAATGTTTTTTGTAGTTATTCGCGTAATTTTAGATATCATTAAGGGCAGTTTTCTCAATGCACCAATCCGATTTTTAAACGGCGGTTAGTAGTAAGTGCCGATTGGTAATCATGGAGAACGTTACAACAGCCGCCGAATGGATTTGTTTCAAGATATCTCAAATTAAATTATAATATATTAATTTACAAAAATGCAATAAAAGGCCCCAATGGATTTAAATCTTAATTAGCTTATAGCAAGAAATGTTAGAAATTTTCGGTCGTATCGAGTATTCAAACCAAATTTCCAGGATTCGCTGGTTAAACAGATAGGGTACATCACTATTGACGGACCCAAAAGAGGGCTATGGGGACTGTAGCCGAACCCAAATGTGTGATTGCTTGAAGCCTTCGAAAATGTTTCCTATTTTTGGTAAGAATTTTGGTTTGTTTTTTGAGCTGCTTTTACTTTAAAATGTATTCTAAACTTATTCTAAGTTTTAGTCTCAATATCGGTCGAATTTATGGTCAAAATTGGGCAGGGGTTTCACGAACGCAACTGGAGCTCCTTAACCGTATTCAAGATCGAGCGATAACGCTAATGGAAAAAATCGAATTAACCTGAATAATGGTTTGAATTTTGTTACGAATTTCGCCAAGATGGGATCTTCGCCAAATTTAATAAATGCAAAAGGACGAAGAGACAAATTTATCTTTATAATTCACTAATTGATTGAGAGACTGACAATCCTGTCAAATTCTTCAAATGTCCCAATGACTTGTCGATAAGCGATAAGCTCAACAAAGCAGTTTCTTTAACTTATTTCAAGAATTACACTGCATAAAATTAAATACACAGACTTGTATTTGTTTCGGAATAATTGATCAACCCTTCATATGATTATTTCCATTCAATTATCAAACTCACCTCATCCGAGGGATCCTAACTTCCAAACTTAAATAAAAAATAAAACACTTTCCTTTGATTTATCTTAATTTAATATTTCTGATTGAGAATGACTAATTTTAATTTTATAAAATAATTTTTAGTTACTTTATCTAGAATTATCATATTATAGATACAACTGTTTTATTGGATGTTCTTCAAAAATATTCAAAGCGTTAAATTGTGAGTGTAAATTCCAAAACACATAGAAATCAAAATGCTTAATTTAAAAATAAAATAATTAAAACCTAAAACCAAATCACAGATGAAAATAAACATAAAAATGACATGAAAATTAGAAACTATCAAAGCAAATACCGATTAATTCATTTTCTCAAAATATTTATAAAATATATTTATAAACAAAAACTTAAAAAGTAAAATGTCCTTAATCTAAGAAAAACTCAAAAACAAAAATGCGGTTAAAGAAAATAAATTTAAATTCTAAATTGTTTGATCCAAAATAATATGAAATTAACCCTTTCATGCCAGCATTTTTCTTGTTTCTCCCAATGAAGCATAAGGCTATCTCATTGTTTTTGTGCCTTTAATTTTAGAAAGCTCTTTGATTTGACGGACTTTTCTATTTCTTCGTGCAGTGCTCTCTTGTAAGTTGTTTTGGGTCGTCCTCTCTTATAATTATTTTAGCAATTTGAGTTGAATGCTTGGTACAATATTTTGTTGGATCCACTTCCATTTTTTGAGCTTGACGATTTGCAAATAAGCTCGAAATCGATCATTTAATTGGTGACGAAGATAACTCATTTCAAAGTTCTGCATTTAGTTTATGAACCATTCTTTTAAAGATAAAAAAATTAGCACCAGCACGAAATTTCAAATGTTGTTCAATCTGCAAAAACGAAGACCTTATGTTTGATACTTATGTTGTTATTACCACTACTACTACTACTATCATGGCACATCAGCCCATGGAGGGCCTAGACCAAGCTTTTCGCATCCATTCATGTTATGTGAATTATATTTACACACGAATAGAAAAAACTCACAGTTTTATGGCGAATCTGAACGGCGAATTGAAAAGCTTTTCATAGACAATTTTTGCTTTTGGAGGTTTGCCAGTGCCAGCATAGAGGTGGTGCCGTGTAAAAAATGTGTATTTGCTATTTTTGATTGTGCCAAGCATAGAACGGGTTCTATGTTTGGTTACCAAAATTTGTTACATACCCAATTTATGTCTAATTAAAGTATATCGGTAATATCGGGCATGAAAGGGCTAATAATAAAAAATACAAAACATGAATGATCCTCAATAAGCACTCTCTTCGTCTCTTTCTCTCTCTCACTCTCTCTGTCTTTCAGATTCCAAGTTCACCACGGTCGCCACACATTGTCGTTCTCTTCGACATTATTTTCTAGATTTTCAACAAATGGTTTTTTTGGATGCTGTTGCTGCTGCTGATTCCCTATGTCCACCTCCACTTGCAAGCTCTTCTTTGAAGTTTTTTGACCTTCTGAGCTGTCATTAGAGTCTGCAACATCCTCCAGAGTGCGCTTTCTGATCGAGGATGTTGGTGATGTGTTCAAGTCGCTACCACTGCCACTGGTTGACGACACCTGCTGTTGTTGCAAGTGCGCACCAGTGGACTGCGGTGTCGACGATAATACTGGCGGCGATGTAGATAGCGATGATTCAGCACTAGAGGGCGTCGAAAAGACACCTGAGAAATTATGATGCTTCGTCAGCTGATATTGGCTATTTATATTTTGTTGAGGTGGTGTGGCTGGGCATGAATTGGCAAAATCGGAGCTTGTATGCATAACTGAATCATCACAATGACTAGATACGGATGAGACGGGACTTAATGGAGGACTGGTGGTTGCGGTGGTATTATGATGCAAATTATTTAGTGGTGGCTGATGTTGATCTTGCTGTTGTTGTTGAAATGTCTCTCTCCTTGTTGCTATTGATTGCTGTTGCTGCTTGTGTGGTTGTTGAGTTTGTTGGCTCTGAGGTTTGCTAAATGCAGCGCTCACACTATGTTTGAAATTCGCGGTGAAGTCATTAATTTTAGATGCTGGTGCCGTTGCGGCGATGACATTGCCATCGGCACGTTGTTGAGTTGTTGCTGCGGATGCTGATGTTGCAGCATGTGCACTGTTCGGCCATACTGCATATGGTGTATTGGTTATAGCAATATTGGTATGTGTCGAATTTGCTGTTATTGCTGTTGCTGTTGCTGGGGTTGGCGTCTGATTTGGCATTATCAATGCCAATTCACCCGTTGGCAAACGTGATGGTATCAATTGTACACCCATTTGCATTGGTAGAATAGGTGGCTGATTGCTCATTTGATTGTTACCATTTAAGTCCTGCTGCGTTGGCAGTGTTGGAAATAATGTATTATTTACTCCACCTTGTGTTGCTGTTGCCATCAAAGGATTTGGCAGCGTGGCCGCTAAAGGATTTGGCAGTGTGGCACCAAAAATACTTGCCGCCGTCGCCATCGCTCCATTCATGCTCGTCGCCAATTGCCCACGATAACCATTATTGAAATTTGTCATCGATCCCAGTTGTTCCAGACTGGTTGCGCATGCATTCAGATGATTGTGAAGTTGCTGGCGCACCCCAGCATCAACATTATCTAATTGATTAATGTATAGTTTCACCTGTTCGGCACATTCTATGAATCCATTTTTAAATTTATGTATAACCGCGGGATTGGTTTCAAGAGCCGAATGGAGTCTCTGCCTTTGCACCGATTGCAAATGCTTCACCGTCATTTCCAAGATGTCAGCTTTCTCGAGTTTTGTGTGACGTGCTGGCTGAAAGTAAATGAAGTAAAGACTTTTTATAATTTAAATTTGTACATATGTTTCGCGAATTCACATTAGAATTATCATAAAATATAACTGTAAACAAAAAGGTGACTTCCATACAAAAAGTATGAAATCCATCCAAAATGCCAAGTCGGCAGCTTTATTAGTCGCACACAGTAGTTGGTTGATTAACTCTTTTAGTTGATTCTATTTGTCACACATGTAACCTATTCGACAAAAATTTATTTTTCATAATAAAACTAAGTTCGGGGAAAAAAATTAAACGTGCTGGTGCTGGTGCTGGTGTTTTAAAAGTATACATCTAATTTTTATTTTATGTTGGCCTAAAGTTTTCCCATTTCTAGCAATCTGAATATAATAAACCATAAAATATCTTTGTAATTTTGCATTTGGGATTGGTTGTAAGTTTAGCAACTTATAGCAGAATTTCTCATAGACTATTTGCCATGAACTTTTTCGAACCGGGTTTTTCTTTTTTGTTGCAATCTGTAATGTTAAAACCGCTTAAAAAATTTGTTATTTTGTGTAACTTTATTTCATGATTTGAAAACTTGTCGGAAAACAAAGTTTCAGTTGCATATGATATGGACCCCGCTGTTATATATCTGTGGATATATATGTATGCACGTTTATAGACTAACAAAGTAATTTCCCATGCTACTAAGAAGTATTTTTGTGCTTCAAAAGAAAACCGCCCTTTGTTTTTGCTGGTTTTTCCTGATTCTAGAGGTTAACCACAAATATTTTGTAGATGAGTGCACACATATTTCGCACATTTTTGATTTTTCTTGTTATTTTTGTTGCGACGAAGCATGCAACTTCTAATTGATTGCAATTTGTTAAAAAAAAATCACCAGAAAAACTAAAGCAAATGCAACAAGATACTTAATATATGATGATAATGCCAATGGGCATCAAAAAAGCGGTAGTGGAACAGTAATAGTAACTAGTAGTAAGAAAAGGAATGTGTGTGTGTGTGTGTATGTATGTATGCATGCTCAACTAAGTTTACGATTAAATCACGAACTTGGGAAACAAAGAATACCAACAATAACAACAAAACGTTGGGAATTTCTTCTTCTTAAAGTGCACAAGCAATCAAACAAACAGTCAAGACAGTCAAGACAGATGAACGAATGGCGGGACAGACAGGCAGTATAAAGACACATTGCTTGAGTTTTATGCTGATCCTCGCATGATCTTAATTTATTTGTGTGCTTAATTTCAAAGCTAAATGTATCTGCAAGTGTAGAAGCTTTGGTTTTTTTTGCAGAAGAAGGTGCATGGAGAGCGTACACCACTATGTGTGTGTGTGTATGGCGAATGCTTGCCCTATAGAGTATTGCAATGCAGCTCTTCTTCTTGCATAAAATACCATACTGATCATGACGATTCTTCTACTTTTTTCTCAACTTTTGCCTCTACCACACTGCTTCGGTTCTCTTTCTGGTTTATGTTCACATACAGGCAGAAAGACATGCATACATACTGACAAACGTGCACGTTACATTTCAAAGGGACGTCCTCTGTCTACTGGTCGTGTCTACATATTTTGCAAAAGTTTCCCACGCAGGTTTACTTTTGTTGTTGCTGCTGTTGTTATTGTTATTGTTTACTTTTGCTTTTTATGCTTTTGGTTCCTTTTCTTATTTGATTTTCGATTTTCATTCTCAACATAATCATGATCATCAAATTGATGATGATAGCCAACTTGATGATGATCATCATCTTTCAATGTACATAATCATCAGCAAAGTGGTTGGCGTTTTTTCTCATGGACACACATACACATGTAAACATCTTCACACTTGGTTCATGTATCCCCAAGTCTGAAAACGATCGCAGCAGGATCACTGTTTCTTTTTGTTTTTGTTTTTTATTTTACATGCCTCCATACAGTAGTTGGATGCATTAAACAGGTTTACTTCGCATTTTTTTTCGTTTCTCATATTGTATTCTCTCAGATTTACCAATTTTTTTCTTGCTTCTTTTAACAATACCGCCGATTTTTTGTATGATCAGTTTTAGCAGCATTTAATTTTCGGCTTGTTAACACTTTAGAAATCTTCGGTTTCTTGGTTTGGCGCTGGTTTGCATAGCAAGATCATCAATAATAATTTTTCGTACTCAATTAAATATTTGTATGCTCAATATTTTAAACTATTATAAGCAGAAGAAGCAATAAGCCTCACCCTGTTACTCAACTGTGTTGTAAAAGGAAAGTAAAGGAAACCACTTGATCTTGTCATGATGATCCTTTTATATCCACAATTATTTTTTTTGGTATTCGGTTGAAATTCAATTCCTTTTGTGGTTTATCTCAAATAAAAAGCCGTAAATTTGTAACAATTAACAATTACAATTATGAAGGCGTTACTTCTTATTGAAAATGAGAAAATCCTTTTAAATGAACACATTTTTTACGATCACTTGATTTGAGAATGAAAATTAACTCATTGAATAGATAATCAATCGCTTTATTTTCAATTTGAATTCTTCTGACTATGTAATTACTCTGCCAAAGTCTCATCATCTCACAGTAACCCTGCATTAAATCTGTGTTGATCAGCGATATTAGTTTTATTGCCCCCAGTATGCAGCTTGCCTGCGATTCGCGTGTGCATTTTTCCATCATAGGATCATTATACAACACTTCTACAAAATCAATGTATTGCTTAAAATCTGATTTTATTGACTTACAAAATGTTTACTCTTCTTTATCTTCTTTTATGGAAGGCCTAGGTCTAGGCCCCGCATCTATTCATGTTGTGTGAGTTATATTTGCGCACGAACGGAAGGGACTTACAGTTTTATGTCAAATTAGAGCGGTGAAGTGAAAATACTTTTCTAAGGCAATTTTTACTCTTGGAGGTTCCGTGTAGAAAAAATTGTATTTTATATTTTTGGCAGTCCAGCACCCTAATAAAATAAAAATTTCGAATGCATAAATGAATGTATGTCTTCATTACCAATTGCCATTCAACCTTCATTATTTTAAACTGAGTTATGCACTTTAGAAAATAGATCAATTTTGCATACTTACATCTTTTTTCATGGCCTCCAAAATTAAAGACTTCAATTCGCTTAAACAGTTATTTATGCGAGCTCTACGTTTTTTTTCCATAATTGGTTTATTTGTCTGAAATAAAATGAAACGAAAAATATTTGGCAGCGTGAGAAGCATAAAATATCATTTGCACATTGTGCATGGTAATAAGTAGTAGTGGTCTTAAAATAAGATAAGCGATATTTAGTTAAAATTAAAATCAGAAAAAATAAATTTATTTGCGAAAAGATAGAAAACACAAAAAAGATCTACAGCCTAAAAATAAAGATAAGTTTTTTATTTACATTCATACATATCAAATTTCACACGTTTTCAACTATCACCAACCAGGGCTAGTCTAGTTCTAACATTGTTCTAAAAGAAATCGTTGAAGTTATCATTTTATCCCAAGGCCTTGTAGCCTTGGTAAGTTTTATTAATAAAATGATAAAAATAGTAAATCACGATCGAGTTAATCACGTGTTAGTGCCATTTTTATGTGCACATTGTGATGTCTCGATTTCAACCGTTTCCTAGTAAAGCGAAATTTAGCACATGTTTAAAATTATACGCACGTGTTTGATCGCTTGGAGTACATTCTGCTATAAATTTTTATTAGCCAAATTAAAGAAAAAAAAATTTTAATCATATTTGATCTTGTCTTTTAGTTAAGCTAATAAATATTTTGGGCTTAATAAAAAGAAACTTATTTTTTATGGGTTTTATCGCATCATGTCTTCTGCCATACCATTGATTCTGACATAGTATTGTGACGCCTAAATGCGTGGTTATATTCAATTTTTGGTGGGCGAACACCATGTAATTATTTTTGCGCCTAATACAAAGAGAGAGTCTTTACCTTAGAATAGTGATGTATAACCACGCACTAACGATAATATTGAATATGTTTACTGGTCTCTCCCATTTTCTTTTTTTTTCTTTTTTTTAATTTTGACAACCTTGGCAGTTTCCGTAGGAAAATTATGAGCACTACAGATTTTTTAAAATTATTTGTGTAAACAAAATGGCAAAAATCCGAAGAAATGTTTTGCAGTACGTTTCGCGAACTTTCTTCTTTTAAAAAATTTGAATTTTCAACGAATATTTTCTTAAGTCTCACTCTTACCGTGTGCTCCACGACTCATTTTTTTTTATATAATTCTATATATCTGTGTATGTCTTTTTTATTTTTTATTTCTTATTTTTTATTTTTATAATAAATTGATATTCACCTTTCTAAGTTCGGCTTTGGATAATCCATTTGGATTGTTAAAACTTGATTGGCTATTGGCATTATAGCTGGCGCTATTGTTATTGTTATTATTGAAATGATCATTGTATCCATTGGAGCTTTCGAAGTCATCATCCGAATTGAACTCGTTTTTATAATCCATTTTTTTTTGTATTTTTAACTGTACTATTCTATTAATGCAGAACAAGTAATCCAAAAATTTTTTGACAATAGCAGCAAAAATTAAAGCCAAATAATCAAAAATGTTCATTGCCGAATGTCCAATATCATTACGATTTTAAAACAGAATTCCATTGCATTTTTACTGCTTTATAATTATTAACAAATTTTATTTAATTTTTGATTGTTTCTATTTAATATTTTTAACATAACACAAGAAACGTTCGTTATTTAACAAATGTATAAACGTTATTTATTGCACGCACAATTTTTTCAATGCTCAACATAATATTTAAATTTATCAGAAAAAAAATTTTTCTTTTCTTTTAATAAACTTAGTATTGCTAAAAATAACAGCGCGCAACGAAGTCCAGAAGGATACAAAAAGATCCTTTCCTCTTGTTACCACATAAATAGTTTCGATTCCGTATAAACGTGCGCCCAAGCAAAGAAAAGCAAAGCAACATACATGAAGACCAAAATTAATGACAGCACACAAACTGCAACCCAAAAACTTGAGTGCAATTGAGATGATCGATTTGAGTCCTTTAAATAAACTCACATGCTGTTTTTGATGTTAAGGAGTGAAAAACAGAATGTAGGAATGTGGAAGTTGTACAGCATTGGCCGTGAATGCTCAGATGAGCGACTAATTCTGAGTATTAAGTATTGAGCGCAAACTGAAGGGTTGATCGTTGGTGCCTGCACGTTCCTAAACAATCGAGTGTGTGAATTGAAATGTTATTTTTATTTTTGCTACTGATAGCGTCGTCTATTGCTGTGCTACATGTGTGATGGCGAATCAAAAGGGGCGAACAATTTATGATACGTAGAGTGATGGTATGTGATCTGTTACAATTTATTAAAATATATACCCTCATTGTTAACATTTGTGTATGTTGTGTATGTGAGTTTCAGTGGGAAATATAATTATGTGCCTACTAAATGTATTTCCTGTAGACAAGCATGTGGTTCCCAATTTAGTTTTGACTTGGAACTCTTAATCCGTTTTTCAAAAGGCCGCGCAATGCTTTATAGTTCTGAAACAAAATTTCTTTGAAATGCAATGTAATGAAATACATGGAACTACTGCTATTATTTTTTGTGGGAACTTCAGATTTCCGTAAATCAACTTTGGGAACCACTGTTGTAAGAAATTGTTTGAGTGGATTGTGAATTAAAAATAAAATGTGTTCAAGAATTAACTCTCTTGCAATGAGTGAAAAAGACAACATTTGCATGAGAGTATTGAACAGAGTTGCCGCTTCATTTGAGGAGAATATTAATAAATGAAAACATAAGCGGTTGACAATTAAAAAGTATATAAGTTAATAAGGGGAGAAACCCATTTCTATTTCTAGCTCAGCAGCGTCTCAGAAACGACGTTCTAATCAAGAAAGCCTAAAAGCGAGTTCTGTGCTATATGGTAGTTTGCATAAACAGTAGTCTTCTAGGCCACTAGACGCCAGTGGCAGAGAGTTTCATAAAATCGTGCTCGTTCTCTGCCAGAATCACAGCCAAAGGAGAGCATATTAAAAATGTGAAGTGCATTTGAAAAATGCAATTACGAGCATTTAATTGAAAGTCTTAACTTAAAATGGTAATTGAAGCCAATCAATAGGAAAATAATTTTCTTCTAAAAATTGATATATCGATCACAAAGAAAAAAATTGGAAGTATGCAGCCGTCATTGATTCGTTTTATTAATATTAGTTTTGTTTTTTTTTTTTCAAGGCAGATGTGCTTCACTCGGATCTCATCTAAGTAGGTAATTGGAGGGGTTGAAAATGGGTACATGTTACCTTTTTCTGTAGGAGCAAAAGCAATAAGCTGTGTTAAGATTTCATAGAGAAATTACAAGGGTTGTTTAGGCTGGCATCTTAGATATCTTTCGTTAAATGTGTGATAATAAACTTTTGGAGGCGAATTATGTGGCACCTGGTTGAGTTTTGAACTCTAAATGTCCTATTTGGCAACCCTAGTGGCTTGGAATTTTAACTCAATGAATGGTACCGTGTGAATTTTTAGTTCTCATTTTATGTGTGCAATTTTCAATTTATATGTATATACTAAGTCATACACTCATTTCTGAGTATAAATTAAACGATTTTCAACTCTTTTTAGAAATGGGCTCTTCCTTCATAACGTGCATATATGTCTTTTATGATAACAGATAACTAAAATTTGATAACGGAGACTAAGGCCCAAACTCCATAAAGCTTAAAACACAATTGCGTCATAAAACGGCTAAGGCTGTGGTTATATTAAGAGTATGCGCGGCGAACACCATGAAATTGTTGAGGGAGTCTTTGCTCACTCTCACACCGAACACAATATGCTCGGTGTATTGTACACCGAGCACGTCGAGTATTCAGGGTGGCAATTATTTATTTCACAAAACAGTATCATTGCATACAAAATAGTATTAAACAAACGAGTATATTTTGACAAAAAGCAACTCTGCAACGAGCTGAATGTAACCACCTCGACCGAGCACGGGCGAAAATGTTTTGTGTTCGTCGAACACCGAGCACCAATATAACTAGGCACTACGGGGTTGATGGCTACCCGCTGCCAAAATTAAAATGTACATCCTCTTATGAAATGGCACAGAATTGCGGCGGCCATGTTTTGCAGCCGAAGAGCGCACAACGTACAACTATTCGAGGCATTTTTCGGTTTAATGCCTTGAATGCGTCGGCGGAAAGCCGTCAAAGTTTAATTAAATTTTTTTTTAAGTATTTCAATCAGAACGCACTGTAACGAACCTTCTTGGTTCCTTTTCTTTAGCTAGGGTATACTCAGTGAGTAACCAGGGTGCGTAAATTACATTTTAAATTTATAATGTGCAATGTTTATTTAAATTATTCACTTTTTCAACTATTTATTATTTTTGGTTGTACTTCGTTTGCTCATGTTATTATCGTACGTGTTACTTTGTATGCTATTAGTTCGTGTACGTTGCACTTTGTAGCCTCTTTGGCGCTCGTTTTCTTAGTTTGCACTCTTGGTGAATATCGAATACTTCGTGTGTCTATGAATTTATGTTGCGTGTCATCATGAAACGATGGATGTAACAATATGATTATTTACTATACCAGGGTACGTGGACACGACACCCTGATGCCTGATTAATACCTCAGAGAAAATTGAATCCTGACGTAAAGACTTACGCCAAAGTCTAATAAATACGTCACAATTGAAAAATTTATTATGAAGAACCCAGCATGCGGACGCTCTGCTAATATATACTAACGATTCTTTATACATCATTTCGTGCAGACACATCGGTAAGGTTTATTTCACATAATCTAACGATAGACGACAATATACATACCACGATCTTAGTCTGAGTGTCTTCCTCTTTGTACCGATTTGTTTCCGTTCTGTAGATGTAGCACCTAATTGTATGAAATGGAACAGAGTTCCGACGGAGACGGATTTCGTGCCCACAAGTGTCTTCGACTTAGATCGTTGCGTATCTGATCAGCTGATTTTTAGTTTATTATTATTTGAATTCATGATGGTTCTTATTATTATCACTCGTTTTTTTTACAAATTTATGCCACGTCCTTACAAACGTCCTTACAAACAAAACGATGATGATGACAAGCAAGAAAGATTAAACATGACTGATAGTGAAACTATTTTCTAATGGTTGAAGTTTGTGATTCGTCAACATTTTATTGAAGCTAAACTAAGCCTAGGTTAGCGTCTTTGGCCTAAGTTTATCCAATTGGACAGCCACTAAACCTACACCTGTTGATGGTGGAAATGAGCATTCCAAACCAAAAAAAATCGATATCCTCAAATTTCCATGTTTAATTTACTTAAAAAAGAAAATATATGCGGTCCCATACATAGAACCGATTTTTCACCGCCACTTTAAAAATGTATAAATCTGTTTCTTTTTTTTCGAGATAATCCCCTTCCAGTGACTTCTACGCGAAATTAGGAGATCCGAAAAAGTGAAGGCACTTGAATATACATATACATATTTTTAATTTTCAATACACTTTTCGTATATTGCTCGGTGGCCAAATATTTATAGTAATAAAAAACGCAAACATTCATACGAGATTTTCAAAAACAACTTCAAATAAATCTTTAATATCATGATTTAGTTAAGCTCATAATTGCAACACGTTCATCTCACATCACCAAACTTGATGAAACTTGAAAAGAAAACAGAAAAGAGTTCAATAAATAAGAGAACAGCAGATAAAATATTTTTCGAAATTTGCCAACTTTTGCCAGCATCATCATTTCCAACGTTTCGTCATCATCATCATACTTCATTGATCGTTCATCGAGAACCATTGTAAATCCTAAAATCTCAGCAGAAGACGTTGAATTATTTTGTATCTTTGGTATCTGTACTGATTTTTAAGCTGCCCCAATAATGATTTTCAAGAAATCGCCACATTGTGATTGATTTATTTTTAATACTAGCAGATCTTACCGCTTGCTTGCTCATTAAGGTGCTAGCACATTACCTTATTATTATTTTCTTTACTACTGCATTACTACGTTTTGCTTCACTGCAAACTGCTGCTACTTACGAAAAAACAACAGAAAATCCGCTTGCAACGCACGATTTTTACATTAAAATAATAATTTTTTGTATTGGATATTTTCGAAATATTTTCTTGTTTTCTTTCTCCCCTAAAAATCGAAACCCACTTTTTTTATTGTAACTACAACCTTAACCTCGAATTTATACGCACTTATATATGTATGTACACAACCTTATAGCAAATTGTTTTACAGCATGTGAAACTTTTTTCTTTTTTTAGCTAAAAAATATTTTTAGATTCATCATAAAAAAAAGAATATTCCGATGAGAATTTTTAATTGCAATGGGAAATATTTTTTGTACATTTTTACGAGGGAATTTGATATCCTTAAGAGTATGATTTCAGTACTCTATAAAACGAACTAACTATGAAATATTGAAGTAGCCAAAACAACAATATTCGGGATTAAATATATACTACTACTTACTATTACACACACAGCCCATGGAGGGCCTAGACCGAGCTTTTCGCATCTATTCATGTTGTGTGAGGGGACTGTAGTTTAATGCCGAAAACGAACGGCAAAGTGAAAAGCTTTTCTCAGATATTGCCAGCCAAGAGGTGAAGCCGTGCAGAAAATTTAGTATTTCCTCTTTTTGATTAAGCGTGCCGTGATTTGAACCCGGGCACCTCAGCGTAGCAGTCCAGTACCCGAGTCCAGTGTGCAGCGACCACGGGGTAAATAAATAAAGGGGTACGGAGTAAATATATAATCCGTAAAATTA
The DNA here is from genome assembly GCA_963691655.1 of Toxonevra muliebris. Classification (NCBI taxonomy): domain Eukaryota; kingdom Metazoa; phylum Arthropoda; class Insecta; order Diptera; family Pallopteridae; genus Toxonevra; species Toxonevra muliebris. The sequence continues at coordinate 91,139,550 of OY829328.1, forward strand.
GCTTTTGACGGTAAGTTTTTGAACTTTTGCTACTGAGGACCGTCATAGATACAATACTTTGAAGCAGAAAAAAAACAACAACGGAGCAGGCTCCACTCTAACCTCTCTTGAAAAGTTATTACCCCGAAAGAGCTCAGTTTTCCTAAAAAATATACATAACTTTAATGGTGAAGAAATTATTTTAGCTGTAATAACAAAACATAATAAATCTTTAAGATTTTGTGCACTTTTGGGGGAAAAAAATGGTACGCTTCCTTTTGTGATAAAAATCAAATGCATCTCCTAATGATTTCATTTCACAATGAGTAATGCCATTCATGCTTCATGTAATAGGCAAATATTCATTAGAAGGCAGAAACGACTGCATTGAATTTTTACTTTCGAGCTGCTTAATATATTTGCATTGAACTCGCTGTTGATGGAGGATCAGAGCTACAAAACGGACATGTGCTCAAAAGTTATGTGTTTCAATGTTGAGTTAATGTAAGAATTTTTCTTCCATAATCTTTCCGTTTCCTTCTATACAGCCACTGATCTTGAAACTTAATTTTACTTTCATCTCGGAGATAAGTATGAATTTTACTTGAGGATTAGTGAGATTATTATAAAATTGAAAATGGAGTAAAAAAAAGAAAAGTTAATCTTTAGTTATAATTTAGAGATTCTAAATGAAATTAATTTGGTCATTGTATCCATTTATTTACTTCAGGACATCAACTCGGCAAAGAAGCAGAATAGAAGGCCGTAAGAAAACTTTACTGGTCCTTACTTTCTGCATTTAAATGTTCTACAAACTGGAAACTGGTGGTAAATTTGCCCATGTTGTATATTCCCATGCCTTTTCAATGCCAATCTGCCATTGGCATAATTAATTACATTTATGAGTTTTTCATTTTCCCGCAAGGACATCATCGTATGCGCCTACATAATCTAATTCGATAATGTATAATGTCATATATATTCCTCATCGTTCAGGTTGAGTGTGTAGAAATTACGTTCCCATAGAATATGAAGGAAGAACTTTGCGTTATCCTTCGATAACTTCCACACATACCTTTACTTTTATAATTTAAATTCTCATACACATTCGTTAGTTTCATTTGTTTTGGTTTCATTGTAAAGTTTGAAAGAAGGGGGAGATAAACAGACACACATTCATGCACACATACACATAAATTACACTCGTATTCACACAACTAAGAGAAGTACATTGTCCTGAAAAATGTGTGAATATCTAAATATACACGATGATTCCTTTACTTCCTTGCTTTCTTCCTTCCTTCCGTATGTTGTGCTGTAGGTATGGTATATGTATGTATATACTGGATTTAGTGGTGGTTTCATAGTTGACTTCCCCCTTTTGCACGTGGATTTTTTTTATAAATTTAAAAGTTTTAAAAATACCTTTAGAGTCTGAGAGGTGGTGATCGTGGGAAAAATATTTTCTCACATTTTTTGTATTTTCACTTTTTTGCTCCAAGCAATAAGAAATATAAAATTTAGTTTATTATTTATTGACATGTGTGTGTAAAAAAAATAAATAATTAATTTGACATGAAATATGTATATTATTGTACGTGGGGTGTATGAATGTAGACTGTACTTAGTGATTTTCAGAAAAATCGTTTCATAGTTTTACTACCAATATTGCTATTGCAATAATAAATAAACTCTGTGCAGATAAATGCAATTCAGCTTAATTATAAGCACTCAGATAAGTTAATATCACTGAGGAATCTCCGTGAGGACTGCTGCTTTAGGGATATGATGCCCAACTATTTGGCCAGTAGTGTCTTTCTTATCTTTATTTGCAATGCCCTGCAAACCCGAAATTATTTTGAGTTTGTTTTTGCTTGGCTTGAGATATTTATCTGCTCGTTTTGAGTTAAAATTCTAATTAGTAGCTTGGATTGTCCGATCTTAGGGATTTGAACTCGCTAGGATTAACTATGTCCCTTTTTAAGATTATGTTTTTAATGTGAGCTACTATTCTCAGAAAGGAGTCGGAAGCAATTTATTTTTTGGCTGCTAACTCCTGAGGCAAATTTTTTAACTTTTCCCCTAAATTACCATTTTCACCACTTCCAAAAAAATGGGTAAAAAATTACCTTTTTTTTTATAAATTTAACCTAATCTGGTAACAGTGATTGAGAAAAATTATAAGATTAAGAATTAAGATTAAAATAAATAAATTAACCCAAAATTAATTTACTTCCAGGCTTCGTTGGCATTCCGTCGTTATAAACAGAATTGCGGCGTCTCGACGAATTTACGCGGCGTAAAAACGCCGTCATCATAAAAAAGCCATGTCGATGTAATATCGCAGCGTAAAATCGCCGACAGTTGCAATTTTGTTTTACCTCATAATATCATGAGCGTTTTATATGTGATTACAAGATTACAACAATGGGTGCGGTTCCCGGGTGCAAAATCAGAAAAGCTGCCTTCAAAGTGTGTTAGAAACGCGTCACTGAGTGCTTCTGATTAGCAAAGCGGATGCCATTTTTGTTATCATACTACTTTTCTGATTTTTCAGGTCAGCATGATTTCTCAAAACTTTGACAGTTGACAAACTCGACACAAGTTCGAAATCATCTAAAAATTATATAAATATATTTTTAGAAGGGAATTAAAACATTTCACAAACTAGAAGTTAATGATTTTTAAAAATTTTACAACTAATGCATCATGCCGTTTCTAAAACGCAAAACACTGATTACTGATTTTTGATTAATCACTTCGAAATCAGCTTTTCCGATTTCCACCCGGGAAACGCATTCAGTAATAGACCATTCATTCTTTTATTGATCTTGCTTCTTATAAAATTGCAATAAATATAGCGATAAATTTTCGAAATATATGACCAGAATATTGCTTTTTTCAATTATGTTTTTGGTTTAGTTAATGTTATTTGTAATTTTCCGTTGTTGTTTTGCCAGCCGTTGCTGTCAAAATTTACTCTAGTGCTTTTGACACAAAAAAAAACCATATTTTTCTCACCAGACGGGAAAAATTTTACAGCACGTTCTACCGTTTGGTATCCACCAGGGATGCCAACTCATTTTTTCTTTCTCCCCGCTAGCTCTCGAGAAATTCCCCGATTTTTGCCCAAATTCCCCGCTCCGGTATAATTTTATATTATAACAGTGCGATACGCACTTTCCATATAAACATTTTATACAAACGAAAAATGCCCTTTCCGTAGGCTTAAAATTACTCTCGGTGAGTTTTATTTTAATGCGGCCCTGCATTTTCTAGGTCGGAAATTTTATCTACTATTAGAATAACAAAAATGTATTTTCCAACTCTGAAATTCCTTTGACATATATTTAAAGACTTCAAGTACAAGAAAAAATTGTGTTTTCATTTAAAAAAAGAAATTGTATACAGTCTCAGGCGCTCACTGGAACGTCTAAAAAAATACCTTTAGGAAAGTGATGACTGTTGCCCCAGGACATTCTACGATTATTTTTTTTAATCAACAATCGACAAAATTGATTTTCTCAAGAAAAAGGACTTTTTTCGTAAAAAATAAAGTTACAAATTGAGCAAGGACTTTACCAAACTTATTTTTTCTAGTACGTCCTGAGCCATTGCTGTGTAGAAGAGCATATTTAAATTTTAGCTATGGTGCACTCCAATGGCAAAAACCTTATTTTGAGAAATACAGTTTCAAAGTTTTGGCTATCGATTCTTAACATATAAAATATACTTCTACTTCTTTATAATGGCTGACCGTAATATGTAAGTTTACAGATTACTTTTTTAAAAATCGATTTCTCCAGACCAAAATGTAAAATATTGCATAAGTTAAACGATATTTGAACGAAAATGTGCAGTCTTGTTTTTATAGATTCCCCTTACCAAGTCTACTTATAAGAAAAGTCCAGTGCTAATTTACTTGCTATTAAAGTATTTGTTTTTATGGAGATGGTTGCGAATTTGCCAGAATTGTAATTAGGAATATAAAATTTGACAAAAAATATTCTACAATCTTTTCAAGGTATTTTAATGAATAAAAGCTGAATGGCTTCGAATTCCCAGCAAAAAACAGATCACTCCCCGATTCCCCGCATGTTGGCATCGCTGGTACCCACCCATACATAAAAATTCTACTTGACTGGATGTAGGGTGACCAAACAGAATAGCGTTTCTCTTTGTATGCAGAAAACGTGAGCAAATTTCGGTCATGCGCAATACAATACATTGCTGCTGTTGCTAAAACGAAAGAGAGCGTTCAACGAAGAAGTAGTAAACTCTTAAAAACGTAGTTGTTTTTCATGCACTTAACATAAGAACAAATAAAGTTGGGAAAATCGCAATGTTGTGTTCAGATATTTTACAAAATTTGGATATTTTTCAAGAACATTCTGAGCTTTGAATTGGGATAATGAATAAGTAAAATTAATTGGAACATATTTGCAACCAATATAATAAATTATCTGCAATATTTTTAGCACTTCCATCCCATATGTTAAAACTAAAGCAGCACTGCCAGATATAAAATTCAGTATCAAAGGTTGTGCAACGCACTTTTAAATGAAGGTAATTCGTATTTATTTTAGGATTAGAGCATTACGTGTATTAATTAGATAATAGATTTGAATAAAATATTTATTATAGAAAGATACTTCATATATTTGCATAGAAAACCATTAAAAATAAGGGGATTTTTGGTTTTAGTATGGCAATGTTGTAGCGTCTATTCACAATTAGAGCGCCACTACGAAGAGTATTTCGTGTGTAGCTTGTGAGCGCCGAGTATCTTTGGTCTTTCTCTAGATGTACATACGTTCTTGCCTACTTTCGCATGTATATCACGTAAGCATGCATGAAATTTTTCAATTGTGTGCATCTCGTTCTCGCAAACGGTTGGTTAGTTGAAAGTTATAAGTTTCGTTCCAGCAGTACGCGTTTAGATTTTGTTGACACAAATTGGAAGAAGTACAAGAAAATAAAGAAGCAAGCAAAAAAATTAGGTGTGACAGAGGAGTAGTGAAAAAATTTATAGGAAGAAAAGGTAAAAAAACAGCAAATACAATTCGCAATTCAATTTGAAAGTGTAATATGCAAAGTCCACGAACAAATGCAATAAATGGCGGTGGTGGAGGAGCAATATCGTCGTTGCCCAGCACACTGGCACAATTGGCACTAAGGGATAAACAACAGCAGCCGCCACAGCCACCGCTGAGTCAGCCACCAAGCATACCGAATAAAAGTCATCTGCACGACGTCGGTGGTGACGCAGCAGCATCAGCGACCAATGGCGGAGGACTGGCAGCAGCAAATGCCGGCGCTGGTGACTCGAATAAAATAAAAACAGAATTGCAGGAAAAAGAAAACCAACAACAACAGCTGCAGCAGAAACAAAAACCGCCACTGCCGGTGCGTAACAAACCGATGGAGATTGCTGGCTATGTGGGATTTGCCAATTTACCAAATCAAGTATATCGCAAAGCAGTCAAACGTGGCTTCGAGTTCTCCCTGATGGTAGTGGGCGCCAGTGGACTGGGTAAGTCAACACTCATCAATTCAATGTTCCTGTCGGACATTTACAACGCAGAAAACTACCCCGGGCCATCGCTACGCAAAAAAAAGACCGTGGCCGTGGAGGCCACTAAGGTGCTGCTCAAAGAAAATGGCGTCAACTTGACGCTCACCGTCGTAGATACACCTGGATTTGGGGATGCCGTTGACAATTCCAATTGCTGGGTGCCTATACTCGAATATGTCGACAACAAATACGAGGAATACTTAACTGCTGAGTCGCGTGTCTATCGCAAACAGATTCCCGACAATCGTGTGCATTGCTGCCTCTATTTCATAGCACCGTCTGGCCATGGTTTGCGGCCGCTTGACATCGCGTGCATGCAGAGCCTCTCGGACAAGGTGAATCTGGTGCCCATAATTGCCAAAGCAGACACAATGACACCCGACGAGGTGCATCTCTTTAAGAAGCAGATACTCAACGAAATTGCCCAGCATAAAATTAAAATTTACGATTTTCCCTCGACACTCGAAGATGCCGCCGAGGAGTCAAAGACAACACAAAATCTACGTAATCGCGTCCCTTTCGCCGTGGTTGGTGCGAATTCGATTATTGAGCTGGAAGGGGGTAAGAAGGTGCGAGGTCGTCGCTACCCTTGGGGTCTGGTCGAGGTAGAGAATCTGGCGCATTGCGATTTTATTGCACTACGGAATATGGTTATACGCACACATTTGCAAGACCTCAAAGATGTCACCAATAATGTTCATTACGAAAACTATCGTTGCCGCAAGTTATCCGAGCTGGGATTGGTCGACGGCAAGGCACGCCTTTCAAATAAGAATCCACTGACACAGATGGAGGAAGAGAAACGAGAGCACGAGCTGAAAATGAAGAAAATGGAAGCCGAGATGGAGCAGGTGTTCGATATGAAAGTCAAAGAGAAAATGCAAAAGCTAAAAGATTCCGAACTGGAGCTGGCACGTCGTCATGAAGAACGCAAAAAGGCACTGGAATTGCAAATACGCGAGCTGGAGGAGAAGCGGCGCGAATTCGAACGTGAGAAAAAGGAATGGGAAGAGGTCAATCATATCACGCTAGAAGAGTTGAAGCGCCGCAGTCTTGGAGCAAACAGCAGCAGCGATAATGTTGATGGCAAAAAGGAGAAAAAGAAGAAGGGCTTGTTTTAATTCAGATTTGATGCTTTTTCAAAATCCTAAACTACAGTATTTTATTACTACCAACAACCAACCAGCAACAACAACAACTAAGAGAAAATAAAAATTAATAGATATAACTAATTAACTAACAAAACTTGACGAATTGTATTTAGAAATACCTAAAACAAAAGATGTATTCGAAATACTTGAAAATTTGCAACCCTATATACAAAATCCGCATTGCATACATGCTTACATTATTGATACATACATACATATATATTAGTACATAATTAATTCTACTACTCTATCCTCCTGCATTAATAAAGTCTTCTTTAGTTTAACTATATACGTATATGAATATATTAATATAAATATATGAACATTTGAACTAGCTTCACTTCACTTTACTCCAGGGGTTGTTTTCTTTCTCCTCTCAGTCTCTAAATTTAGACTACATAAAAGAAGCTGAAGCAGAAAAGTGTGACTTTATTTGGTTGCAAGAATAATGAAATTTTCTTAGGTTTTTTTTTCCTCGTTTTCTTAACTATTCGTATTCACCTTTTTTATTATATCCGAAATGTGGTAATTGATGGGTGTTTGATGTGTGCTGCTGACAAATGGTCATTGTGCTTGGCATTCATCATAATTGCTTAATGCAACATATGTCGCGTTCCGTGCGTTTTTCAATGCCTAATAAATAATTCAAAATTAGAATATTTGGCTTTTAGAATCGTGAGAACTGCTTTGTTTTTAACCTGAGTATTAATTAAATATTATAAGGGTGGGAGATCGGGAACTACCTCTCAGAGTTTGTTTCTGCTTTGGAACTTTCCGCGGAGATGAATCCACTTAGAAAGTTGCTAAATATGCTTCTAACTCAAAATTTTTTTAAATACCATAGGAGTACTGCATGCTAAGCACGTCAGTATAGATTGTGCATACATGCATGTACATCAGCGACATAAAAAGAAAACAATTAAAAAGTTCAATTACCTACTAATGAATACGCAAATAGTATGTATGTCTTTATTAAGAAAAATTAAAAACTACATTTGAATTAGTTTTGCATTAACGACATCCACGACCACACCCGAGTTTTAGTTTTCCAGTGTACATGTGCCATATTTGTTAAAAAAATATATAACTTTCTTTCATGCATAAAAGTACATAGAAAAAAATTGAATTTCTTATCCGCTTTCCTCCCACCTCGCTCTTCATAACAGCAACTTCCCGCTACAAAATTGTTTAAAACGAATGTACTTGAGGAAATACTTTGCGGTTTCCTAGCGTTCCGATTACACTCTTTTAAGAACTTCATGTTTGTTGTTGTTTGTTCAACGATAAATGAACGAGATCATCGTGCACGTATTCGTTGATTGCATGGGGATTGATGACTCAAATAAAAATTAAAGTTAAAATAAAAACAAAGGTAAAGCTGTTACTATAGTCTGCTGAAAAAGAAGAAAATAAAAATCCAAAAGAAACAACAACACAAAAACTTAATATCCCCACCCATACCGCATCCGCACTCTTTACATTAACAAATATTTATTTATTTGGAAATGCATATTGTGGATCAACGACTGACTAAATGCGGACAATTGTGTTTGTAAGCGTAAAAGGAACAGAAAAACAATGAAGAAAAGCAGAAGGCAAGAGAAACGCTAAATAATTGTGTTGATAAGCACAACGCAACAACAATATAGCAATGAATGAAGTAAATAAACGAGTGGCGCTGACGACGATCATGCGCGATTCTTGTGCTCGCTTCGTTTCGGTTGTGGATCATTGGGGTTGCGATTTGTTGTTGTTGATTTTTTAAATCAACGGCAGCAAACAGTTTGAGAAAAAGATTTCGTTAAAATCTGTTTTTCGGCATTTATGCCAGACAGCACGAGAGAGACAGAAAGAGCGAATAAATGTAAGAGAATGTCTTGCAGGGGGAAAAATAATACAAAGAAGACCCATACACAGTGTGGCCAACTCAGCGCTATTCCCGCTGATTTTAGTGCTTTTTGAAAATTACAATGTGGAAAAAGTTATTTAGCGTTCAACGCGTTTTCTCAATGTAAAATATCTTCGAAAAATCGAAGAAATTTTCATAATAATTTGTCTTATACACCCCAGCATAAAATAAAACACAACGGCGAAGACTTCTCGTAGGTACTTTAAAGTAGATTACCTCTAAAAGAGCTGGACGATTAACAGATCCACTAATAATATCATATACAAACAATAGGGACAGTATAGATCTTCGACTCTGTAAAGACCTTAAATTAATCAGTCTACAACGAGGTTCATATGATGGAGTAGGTTCTACAAAGCGCGAGAAACGCAGAGCGTAACGTAGGAATATTTTTTGAATCCGTTCAATACGGTTGATATGGCATTGATAATGCGGCCTCCAAATGAAAGCCGCATACTCAAGGATTGATCTTTCAAAGGAAGTAAACAAAACTTATATTAAAAACATTTCAATTCAAAACAACACACAAAAATCAAATTTACATAAGAAACCAATAAAGTGGGGGACTTATCGTTGTTTACATAAATGCGTGTCCGTGTGTGATTTCTTTTTCTCACACACATTCGTTTTAGCGCCAAAGGACACGGATAACTGATTATTTGACATTTGGTTATGCTTGGTGTCGTAGTGGTGTGTGGGAATATTTTGAATCCCTTGTGGCGTAGCAATTTCTTTGGTTTCCCAAAAGATCATTTGGGATCAATAGAGATTGGCTTTTGAATTTTGTTAGTTTACGGTTATGCATACTGTTGGTAATTCTTGAACCTTTTTTGTGTTTATCCTTGAAATTTTTGGAAGAAATAGAGAGAAAACGGAAATGGAAAGTTGAGGTTATATTATATTAAAGACTTTTTTAGTATTTTAAATTTCTTTGTTTGGCATTTCACTCGCTTAGAGTTATTTCTATACATTTTTTTTTTATTTATTTATTTAATTAGATTTTTTATTTGTTTGGTTGTGACAGTCTTGCGCCAAACGAACGGTTTCACCCTTGACAACTAAAATACTACTATCCAGCAAATGTATTTAAACCTTAAAGCAATAACTGGAAGCTTATGGTTTTTGAAAAATTTAAAATTTTTTTGACATTTTAAATGCATACGTATGTCAATGCCAGAATATGTAAGTCAATGCCAGAAAACAAGTGGCAATGTGACAGTTGACAGGCTAGCTTAGTCCAATTATATATGACCTAATTATTATATGTACAGAAACAAACACAACAACAACAATATTTCCCCTTCTATTCTTCTCTTTTTAACACTTTTCAATCCTTTTGGTTTTGTGATGCACACTCTACTTCTTCAAAACCGCAAATCACTTATCCTCACTTTATACAGAGAACGCTTAAAATTAATCTCAGCTCTACCTCTCTATACATTCATTCAATATGTCAAATGCATATGTGTTTTTCTTTCATCTATCCTTACATTATAAGACTAAAAATTTATTTCTCATGAAAGTTGTTGCTGTTTTTTTATAGCCTAAAATAAACTTACCACAACTGTTGTTGATCAAAATTATTGCTACTTTATTTAATGCCTATACCAACAAACAATATCGTCATCAATTGGCAATTGTTTTGTTATAAATTGTTAACAGCTGCTTAATGAGTCGTAATTTCAATGGTCAATATTCAGTTATATTGACGACATGCTGTGCTAATGCATTCTCCACGTCCATGTCTCACTCTTCGCACCTCTAAACCCGCTTAGGGCACATAAGAACATAAGAAGGAGAAGCAACTTCCTTCCGTTTCTGTAATTTTTATGTGAAAAATATTGGTTGCTGCCTTTCAAAAAACAAGGTCTTTTTTTTGCTTTGTGCGAAATCTTAAAGAGAATTTATAATTAAACAAAGTTATGCCGGCATTTAGCAGCAAAAGATAAGGGTCTATTATGTGATTGTGGATATTCTTCAATTAATAAAATTCTTAAATTAGAATACTTTGCACTGGGGTGACGGTAGCGGTGACATTATTCTGAAGCTATACTTAATCATGATCTTAAAAATTGTAGACATGTGATCTGGATTTGTTGATAAACAGATAAGAATTTAGATCTAAGATTTTTATTGAAACTGAATTGAAAAAGTTTCACTTTGGGTGGGTGCAAAACGGTAGAAAAGTACTATGGGCGAATCTTGTTTTTTGCCGTGTCAAATAGTATCAAAATAGTCGAGTAAATTTTGACAGCCATGGCTGGCAAAACAACTACGAAATATTTATGTAGCCCTTTGGGCTTTGATTTCAGAGAGAATTGAATCTTATAGAAGGAATTGAATCTTTTTTGTGTTTATCCTTGAGATTTTTATAAGAAATAGAGAGGAAACGGAAATGGAAAGTTGAGGTTCTGTGATATAAAATATTTTTAGTATTTCAAATTTCATTGTTTGGCATTTCATTCGCTTTCTGCAAGACAAACAAATATTTGAAAAAATCGCATTAAACATTTCAATGCACTACCACTCGGTAGAACACAATAATGATATATTTTCTTCTCACAAGTAGAGTTCTTAAGGTACCGTTACATTTTACTCATGCTTTAATGTAGATTTCTTGACTTGAAATGAAAATGAAATACATTCGCGATTCCTGCACTCATTAGACTGGCTTAATTTAGGGTATAAAAAATGTCTTGTTGCTTAACTGCAAAAACATTTAAAATTCTACTGATAATGCATTTCTTTATACATATGTATACAGCTACCCCTTTTCATAAAGTTTATTTTATTCTTAATAAGTATAATCTACATATTTAAATTGACATTGAGGTTCAAGTTCTATTTTTTATGCATTATTTTCAACGTCATTGCCTTCGTTTATTTTTATATGGCGGGACTTTAAAATTGTTGATAGTAGATAAGGGTGCAACTATAATACATGCTTTGCCTTCTAAATATGAGTTTTTATTATATTTATTTATATTTATTCTAAATGATTTGAAATTCTAAAATTTGGTTGTAGAAGATTTTTTTGTTGTTTATTTTTGGTAAGTGTCAAGGCAAATAAATATCTACACTTAGTCACATAACTGTACATACGATTTTCTTTGAATTTTATTTTCTAAACAAAATTTAAAACTTTTTTTGATAATAGATCGGAGAACTCCGTGCCGAATTTTGAATCTCTTTCAACAAGCTATTGAACTGAATCAATAATGTTCGAAACAACAGTTGACTCCGACATTTCCGAAGGGGATTTTAGTTTTTTCGCCACTTCAAAACTTTTTTTTTGGCCCATAACCAACGATTAAAATGTATGAGATTTTTATTGCTACTAATATTTTTATTAGATCAATATTTTTTATGATAAAGAATCTGTCACAGTAAACTTTTTTCTCAAGCAAAATTCACTCACACAAACTATCAATTTCGTGCTTAAATAAGGAATCCTCAATCTATCTGAGAAATAGCAATAAAACCAGTATATCCATTTGGTTCTCAAGATCATAATCATTATATGTGAGCATAAATACGAGGACGCCACTGCCACTGTGGGAATAAAAAATATATTTGTATTATAATAAGCCAGCATAAATGCTACTTCAAGCAAAAAAATTAAGAAACCTTACCGACAACAACAACAAAAATAACACCTACAACAATAACAAATAGAGGACACCTGTTAATAAATGAAAGAATTATTTTTTCTTGAGAAAAAAAGAAAAAACGAAAAAGAGCGAAAAGGGGAATGCAAAATATTCCCAGGACTTTGCGCTGAAGCAAAAGTATGAAACGAATACAAATAAATTTTGCGTGATATGGGGGAGAATTTTAATATGAAGAGAAAAAAAGGAAAAATTAAAGATTTTTATTCAAAAATTTATTAAGTATCAAATTAGGCTGATCAGCTAAAGGATCACAGTGATCGCCGATCACAGTGATCGCCGATCACACTTCTAGCATGCGACTCCATTAAATGTGCAGATTGATGTGTTGGGGAACGAAAATGTTTGAATGCATATCAAATATTGAAGTGCAAATAAATATTTAGAGCAACCGATCGTTAAAAAGGATTTCAATAAACACAAAACAGAAGCAGAAGTACATCTTAGCTGTAGCACTCTCGTTTTATATAGAGACGAATATAAAACTGCAAAATCGTGTCGAGGATTTGACCATTGTGCTCATCTTCTTATTTTCTTTTGGCATCAATAAAGCATTTCCATTTATTATAGTGTTTTCACCGAATGACTTTCTCGTTAACAGTATGTTTACAGTATGTCCTTTACAAATTTCAGAAGCCCAAACTTGGTTTTTGCAGGGACCTGGGCCGGGAGTTGATTGTAAGCGTATTTTCACTGACGACTCCAGAACAGAATTCGGTTCGGGCTCTGGGGTCTTCATTGAAAATGATGGAGTGCACTTTTACTTCTCTCTTGGGTTGTATGCTTCTATTTTTCAAGCAGCAATTTATTTACCATATTACTGATAATGGTTGGAGAGAAATGCTTAATCCTCTAACCACGTCTAAACTGGTTATGCATTGTAAGTCCAGGCTTGATTGTGTTGGAAAACGCAATAGCATGCTGTTGATATGGGTTCCTGGACACTCAGGAATTTCAGAAAATGATTCTGCTGACCTTCTGGCCAGAAAGGGTTCGGAAACTGGTTTCCTGGGCACAGAACCTCTACTCTCTTTGTCGTCTACAGCCATCAAGACCACCATTAATGAGTGGGTCGACTTGACCCACAATCGTAAATGGAAGCAACTGAGGGGCTTTAGACAGACAAAGACCATGTTACCTGTTATCTCGAAGCGTCTAACCGACTTTCTGTTATCACTTAACAAAAAGAGCTGTAGGCAGCGGGTGGGATTATATACAAGTCACTTATCTTGGGACAAACATTTGCATATGATTGGCCTAGGCTAGTGCCTTCTGTGCTTACTGTGGTTTGTAAAATGTGCTTACGGTTGGAATGTGAAGAGATGGCAGACCACTTTCTTAGTGTCTGCACCGCTTTCTGCCAGATCAGAGTAAGCATATTTGGTACTGGAGTGTTGGGAGACGAACACCTGAGCTCTTTAACACCGCAGAATCTGCTAAGATTTATTAATAAATCTGGTAGATTTTAAGAATAGCAAAAAGGAACACAGGATATAGTACAACGGACGTAAAACTTGTCTGAGTGCTGTATTCTTGCAGTTTTCATGCGGTGGCTTCTCTCCTACATTGTTCTGCATTAGTATTCGTTTTTGGCCTTCAGATCTTCAAATGTTTTTGCAAAACATGTAATGTTGGCGTTGAAAGACTTTCGTTTTGAATGCATCGATATCGAGCGCCAAACTTTATACACTTATGAGAATGCGCTTTGGGCTTTGGCGATCCTCTGGTGAATATCAATGGTGGCTTTCCCGCCTGTGGAAATTATAGAGTTAAGCGCAAGCGCTTTTATTTTATACAGTCTGAAGCTTTATGCTAAGTTTATGCGATCCCTCGACGGGAATGTCGAGCTTGTCTTACTTATCTGACTGTTTTATTGAAATTAGGCAGATGTCTTCTGTATAAGCAAGTTCTTCGAGCTGGTTGGTGAGGTTTTTAGCGTATGTCGCGATTGGAGTAGTCCATGCATCGTGGACGATTACGAAGAGGATCACCGACATTAGGCTGCCTTGACGTACACCGAAAGTTCGATCGAAAGCTGCCGTTCGCCATTCAGGCGGTTGTTTGACAATAATTCTTAAGGGGTGATATAGCCAACACATTGGGCTCAAAAATCTTTATGAATTTATCCACATGAAAGTTAATATTGCTAAGTATCTAAACCAATCGATTTTTACATACATTGTTTTCCACGACATCGTAACTGGCTGCAATATCTTGACATAGAATTCACTGCATACCTATTTAGTACTCAAACCAAGCAACTTATATTTGTAGGTTTCTATGTCATTTATGCTTACATCGATAGAGCGAAAAGAAAACGCTTTTGCAACAATTTATCAATAGTTGAAATTATGTGCTTTTAATGTAGAACAATCCAACTATAGAAGCAGCATCTACTTGAAAGCAACGCTCGTTGTGGCAGGCAATAACAATGTCACTCATAGTTGTCATCATACATGTCAGAAAAACGAAATCATCGTACAGTAATGATGATGGTGATGGTGGTGTGGTGTGGTATGTTGGTGATTGGGATGTTAAAATTTGCTGACACAGCAAAACAAAAAACACTTGTTCCATGGTTTCTATTTCGATTTATTCTTTTTTTTTACAATATCAAAAAACGTTTGTTTTCTGTTAAAACATGAGGGTAGTCATCATTCCGAATGTTCTGGTCTGTTTTAAAAAATATTCGTTGCTATTAAATTTATGATGGATTGTGTAGTTAAGTTGATTGAGCTACATATTCATTTACAAATATATGGAATGCCGTGCGGATGTGTGTATTTAATAGATTGAGACACAAAATATATGAAAAATCTGTGTGAATACTTGCTGTGTTTAAAAAAAAACAATGAATTAGATTAAATAGTAAAAAAAAAGTATTAAACGCCGGAAACCGAAAGTAGTATGAGTGTGAGGGTTAGACTGAGGGTGTTCGTGGCAGTTAGCTTTGACATTTTATATAAAAGAAATTAATATTAAAATATATTGCATAGAATTCGCAATTTCTTATAGATGTTTTTCCGGATATTTTCCATCAAATTCCATAAATGACAAAGAACAAAAGAACTACCTCCGAACGAATACTCAAACAGCTGTTGAAATGGCAGCGTCTGACGCGTGCCATTGCACCGGGCTTCTTTAATTCTCTTTCCTACTTTTATTGTCATCCACAAAAGTAACGTAAAAAAATATTATAAAGGAACCCCTCGCAACATTGTAGAGCTCACTGTTCATAGATCAGGTTTAGAATTTACAAATCTTAAAATGCTTACATTTACGCTGTAAATAAAGAAGAAAGAAGTGGCGCTCATTTGAGATGCCTTCGAGAAATGAGGAATTACACCATTATTTTTTATTGAAATGTTGAGTAATTTTTTATAACTACCAAATGAGGGAAAATATCCTGTGCGGGTTGCATGAGAATACGTATCACATTTTATAGTAACCAGTTTTGTTCATACATACAAACACACCATTACTGAAAGTCATTTTTAACGAATTTTTGTATTGTTATGGAACGTGCCATTTTAATTAAAATAAGGTTTTGCAAACAAACAACCATCTTCGAATATACTCCCTCAGGAAGACTCTACTTAAATAAAATATTGGAAATGGTATTATAATTGGGAATGAATAAATCAATTGCATAAATATAAATTAAATTGAAGTGTGTGAATACTATGATTTTAAAATAAAAAGGTGAAAACAAAAAACATAACAACATTTTTAGAATCCCAATGCGTAGATACTCAAGTAGATGCTTTTCCTTGGCACATCAATATCGTTTTTACCATTCCCAAACCATATAATACTTTGTTTAACTAACAATCGCCTGAGAGACAAAAAACTTTATTAGTGTTATTTTACCGTTAAATCCTTTGACGCATGGCGCCAAGTCACAGTTGTAGATAGGTGATCTTCAGATGAATGAACTTTTACTAAATTAAAAACATGAAGATAATTTACTATATACTTATATAAAGAAATTTTGAATGGAATGAAATTTAAATGTCCTCCCTTATCGAAGAGAATGAACGGAAATGATAACACTGTTCAACAGCCAAAAATGAGCTGAGACGGAACAAGGGGTAAGAGGGGTCGCTGAGTCCGAAAAAGGTAAAAAATAAAAAAAATCGAAAAATTGTTTTTTGTAAAAATGGATGTTTTGATGAAAAAAAATATGAACTGCATTTTTATTTTTTTTGTTTTTTTCAATTTTAAAAAGTTTGATGCCAATAACAAAAAATGGTGACGTAGCAGAGCAAAACGGACCACGACCCCCCATTACCCTAAGTACATTTGTCTCGTCTCTGCTCGTTTTCAAAAGTTTCCATTTGTAGAACAGTGTAATTATACATATGCAACAGTATGATCAGACACCGGAACAAGCACCAAGGAACCAAATTAACGAGTTTCCCTTTCTTTTATTCTATTTTCGTTGGTTAGTGCAAATAATAATAACAGGTTCTTTTTCCGGGCATTTGAGCATTTACTTTTATCATTATTTTTTGTTTTTGTATTGGTGAGTGTGCGGTCCTTTCTCACATTAATTGATTGATATCAAATTAAGCAAATTGCAATAACAACAAATGATCGTAAAAACTTTTTTTATTTATTAAGCAAAATGATAAATGCATCTGTGTACAAAACTTAAGTATTTCCCAACATTATCATTTTTAAATGCCGACACCGCTGCCACCGACTCATTCCGTATAAATCCAATTAATGTCTTTTGTATGTAACCAGCAAGGATATTATTTAAAATATATGAATGCATGTTCATATTCATTGTACAGATTATTCGAGTATCTCATATCGTATAGCTTATGATCGAGCATTGGCATTCTACCTGTTGCTGTGCTCGAAATTCTATTGAAACTAGACCTTGTCCATTTTTCCATTTGAAGTGCAATATCGCATCATCTCCTGCATTATTATATACACACGTATGTGTGTGTATCTCTTCCTGTTTTGTAAAGATATTCGTTGCATGTGTGATTGTGTGTTTGTATTTGTGAGCAAATCAAATTTCAATTTTTGAAATTCTTCACATTATTTTCTCTCAACTCAACAAAATTCATATCATCATACCATGTAGTTAGTTGTTGTTGTATTCTTTAAAGTGTAGGATTTTCTCATGTATTCGCTGTTTAGCATCGCCTTTTAATTGATGTGTAAATTTTACTCCTCCTTTTTTTATTTGGTGGATTCAAATGCAAATGCTCTTCAAGTTGATTTTTGTTTTTGAATGCGGTTCTTTGTACATGTTTTTTTGAAAATTGAAATCTCTTGGGATAATTCACTCTTGTTGTTGTAAGTATCCTTTGGCATTTATGTATGCATGTGATAATGTTTTGCAGACAACATTGTCAGTAGTTGTGTCGAATTTCTTGCCTTGGATGGTTTGTTAGTTACGAATCTATTCAAAACAAAAAAATCGACTGATGTTTTTGAAAATTGCAATTCCGAAAGTTCCAACCGATTCCGCAATTGGTTGTTAGCATGTCTAAGGAAAGCAACATTGCACCACCAGTTAAGCAGCTGATGTGACATCTAATTATATCGCTCGATACTTTACAACATAGAAATAGCAATCAACCATACCCACCACAAAAAAGGAATCAACGCACCAACATAAAAATAACACAGGAACACTAACTTCCTCGACGAAATACTCCCAACATATGATGATCATCCCAGGATTACAAATTTTTTATCACAAATTGAATAAAATTGTTATTTATAATTTTGCTTTACATAAATAAAAATTCTTTTGTTTAATGTTCTGAAATTCAATGAAAACAATTCCATAGAACAACGGCTTACTATCGATAAACATGCAATAATAAACCTATCCAAATATTAAAATAATCCTGTAAAATAATAATAAATAATAAATAGACTAAAATCGTTTCATTTCTTATTTTAGCAATTGAAAATGTCAAAGCAAGTATAAGAAAAGCATGAAAAATGCAACACAAAGGTGAGCAAATGAAACTCCCACAAAATCACAAAAAAAATCCAACAACAAGAACAATAAATACATGCAGATACTAAACACACATATGCACATATATTAGACCGGAACAGCAAGGATAAAGGTATGTTTAGATATGTATATTCATGTATGTATGTATGTGCTTTGGTATACAAAGGATATGCCATCTAAACACATGCAAACAAAAACTAAAAAACAAAATTGAAACCGTTTCTCAATAAAAAAAACCGCACGATGATTCCTTCCGGTAAAGTGAAACAAAAATGTAAAAAATATAAAATCTTTACAAACAAAATTTAATGTAGGTATATATAGGGAAACGGATCCTTTGAAACAGGTTGCTTGTTACTCTTACTATATTAGCGATGACAATGCCATCACACATATTTGTATGCACATATGAGAATAAGCAATGAAACTTCAAATTTAAATTGCAAAGTGTGGGAATGTGAGAAAAATGATCGAATTGGAATTTTTGTATCCTTTAATTTTTACGTTGCCCACCCTCACGCCGATATGATCACAGCACTGATCACATCGCTCGTTGTTTGAATGTACCTGTATTTTATATGTGGGAGAAACAAGTGATTCATTCATCTTCTTCTTGTTGTGTTTTTTGTTTTGTTTTTTATATTGGAAGAAACTATTACTAAGAATATAAATTGTTGTAATGCATTTGAAAAATTGGTTGTGAGCATTTGAGCTTGGCTTTGGTATTTAGAAAGGATAAAAAGGATCAAAAGTGATCGTTCGGCATTTTGATTTGATCAAAATCGTTAGAATAAATTTACAGACTAGAAAGCGATGAGACTAAAATTTGTATATCTGTAGATGATATTAATATATTTATTCAAACGATTTAAAAGTAATATCAAACTATGATGATCTGATCCAGGGCTTAGGATTGATCTACAATATATTAGTTCTAACTAATGAGCCAAAATTTAACCAAAAATCTACTTCTATATGTATATATAAAAGTAATCAACTAATGAGAAAAAGTAGCTGATTATTAATTATCCACTTGTACCGATCAATCAGTATCATGATCATAATTTTATGCTATCGCAGTTTTGAAACGATCTTAGTCTGCAGTCAACGTCTAAATAAAAAGAGCATTTTTACTTTTGGAAGTTTGTCATTGCCAACCAAGAGGTGCTGCTGAGTATCGATTCCAGACATTCTTCACTACCGACAAGCGCTTATGACTTACTCCATACTACCCAATTCATTTTTTATAGGTTTGAATTTTTTCTTTCTTGCTATCTCTTTTTCCATTTCAAGGCCATTTCATAATCTGAAGGCATTGATCAAGTACGATCCTATATATTTTTTAACGACTTTATTTTTTACTTAATGCATGGCGATACGTAAATCGGTGTGCACATTTTCGGCATTTATTTATTTTATTTTATTTTTTTTATTTCAAAGCAGTCCTAATGCCAGAAGATTTACGTCTTATACATATATTACAGGCATTAGTTACATTTATGTGTATGTAGATTTTAGTAAAAATATTATAATTAAAATTAAAAGTAAAAAGGATAGTAAGAATTATGCAAAACAAAAAAAAATAAAATCGACTAATTTCAAGAGAAATTTCTTAAAAACAAATTTACGAATCCATTTATGTTGTTCATTTTCATCACCTTTACCAAATTATTTACACAGTGGTTTCTACTTTCTCTATAATATCCTGCAATGATTTGTTAACATTAAGAATGTGCAACAAAACCTTTTCCTTTCTTTAACCAAAGCAAATGATCACTTTTGGTTGTGTCAGAGATGATAATATCGATTGTTATAAAATTTCCTTTCTTCTGCTTTCGTCAAGGATATAAAATGTAATTGATAAAAGTAAATAAACACTTTAATATTGTTTTTCTATTTTTGCCCCTTTCATTTTTTTTAACATTTCAAGAGAAAAATTCACAGGATTGAAATTTGATTTATGTGCAATTTACATGAAATAAACTTACGCAGAGTATTCAAGGCTATGCGTAACTGTTGGACAATTTGAAAGGAGCATTTCTTATTTAAATTTGTGTGCGTTGAAGAAGCAGAAAAGTATATAGTAATCCCTGTACAGTTGCGTCGATGAAAACATACAATTTCTGGTTCAATTCACCGAGGAATTTGAGTACATCGTAAATTAAAAATGTAAAATTTCTGGATCAATTAAATGGAAAGGCGATTAAGGGGGCCAATTAACCGGGGACAACTTAATTTTTGCTAATGAAAAATCATCAAGGTTTAGTTAATCATCAAGAAAATTAACCGACATTATACACGTACGTGAAGTATTTTACACTGTCTGAAGGTAACCCTGAGTTTGTTTAGGTGAAACCACGAGAAATTAATAACGAACAAGTTAAAACTAAGCTAAATTTTTATCAGATTGTAGGTTTAGTAATTGAACTTCATTCTCCACTACGCTACAGCGACCGGCATAATTGAGTAATGTTAGATGTAAAAAAAGTGTTTGACTCGTAAATTGTACGTCTTGACGTCAAAAATTTGACGCTGCTATTAGGATAATAAGGATGTACTTTGTAAAAATAAATGATGAATAGCTGAATCCCCATAATCCTTCTTCAGTTGTACGTTTTTGCTTATCTATCTTCAAAACTACGTATCATTATTAAAAACACTAATTGGAGTAAATTAATGTCTTTGGATCAGTTTTCATTTCCCCCCTTCTTCAAATACGAATAATGAAATGTGAGTTAAATACAAAAATGAAGTGTTTCTCATAATTTTCTTTTATACAATAAATATTTTTCTTTTTTTGCTTCTTATTTCTTTGATATTTATTTATCACAATGAAACCATCCCTAAATCAACAACTGATTCAATAAACATAGCGCCTTCTTGAAAATTAATAAAACCTATTACATTTTCATCCCATATCCTTACGGCATCTTTTCACATTCAGATTAATTTGAGAAAAGAAAATAAAGCAAATGCTTAATAAAATTTCAGATAAATGGGGATGGAGGCTTAATTTGGACTGACCTCGATGGGGAGTATATCTCATACCATTTGGAATCTTTTCTAATTGTTTTTTTTTTTCGTTTTATATTCGTATATAAATACATATGTAGTATTCAAAAATTAGTTTCACACTATGTACGAGCAATTAATCGAGGGCTTTCCGCAAATTTTGGTTAGAGAAATAGAAGAATTATTTTTTCATCAAGGTTTCTATGAAATTTCGCTACGTGAAGAGAAACATTCGTTTTCATGGTTACAAACAAATCAAAAAAAAACAGCAAGTGATGAAATTTTCCACTAAAACTCCGAGCATTACGGTGAGACGAAAGAAGAATGTAATATGACATTAAAGGTTCTGAAAATTGTTAAATAAAAATATACTAAACATTATCCATGCTGTGTGGGAATTTATGTCTATGAATGCATGTCTCTGCGAATGAGCAAATCCTAAACATGAGATAATTGTGATATCAAAATGTGCAAGACAAAAATCGTTTAGGGAAAGATGGCAACGATTAATTAAATAATTCAAACAATCGATTAATTTTTTTTTTTCAATATTATGTCAGTTATACATAGATCACAATAATCGAAAACTCTTTTATTTATAGTTTGATCATGGCAATCGAAAAGCAGGGCTTGAAGCTATTTCACTAAATAAGGGAAATCTGTTCTAGTCTAAAAATTAAAACGGTATGCTGCCAAAAATGCGAAATAGTTATTATTAAATTCGTGGATGAAAGATCGTGATCACAATATCGGGTAACTGCATTGCTAAATTTCGAATAAATACGGGACCAGATTTAATTCTTTAATTAAACTTAATTTAATTCAAGGGTCGTGCTTCTTTCAACTCATTTTCTTAAATAAATTTCGGTTTCCCAAGTTTCGATTATATTGTTTGAAATTTTATCAATTAAATTTATATTCAAGGCTTTAAATTATTAAACAATCGATTATTTTCTACCAATTTAACTGCATTAAGATAATAGATTAATCGATGAATAGTTTGCTTTTCATCTCTTCTTGTAGGCTTAGGTCAAAAGAACATAGAAAACTTATTAAACGAGGCAACCTTCCCTGCTATTTGTTCCAGGAAAATTACATGCCGAAATGGAAAAATTCAATTAAATTTTTATGGCATATATCATAAAAATTTATTATTTTATTTTGATGCTAATGACAAATTTTCAAAACATTGGCATATGCGAGAGAAACCCCATTTGTCGCGAATAACAACAACAATGGAAACTAATAGCTGAATTATCTATTGCACGTACATTACAAGACGAAATATTTTCCTTTCCTTTTTCTTTGGAATATTTCATGGTCAATGGTGTTGTTAAAATATTTTCTTGGAAATTCTTAATTAGTAGTGCCTCCTATAGTATTAGTCAGGAGTAAATATTGCCAAATCCCGAAATCACGGGATCCCGGGACTAATACTTAATAAATTAAAATAATATAGGATCGTAAGTTTTTCATATTATAAAGCATTTTTTAACTGCAGACAAAGACGTTATATTTATATATTATATACATTATTTGTAAGGTACTCAGGAAATTGGTTTAGTTGTATCTGAGCGTAACTTTTTAATTTCAATTTCTTCAACCAGCGTCTTGTCTCAAAGGCGACACTTAAAGAACTAAGTCATACTGAATTAAAAGCTGTTCTGAATTTTTCTGAATTTGTTTAAAACTAGCCATATTTATATTTATTAAACTATATTTTCAATAGACTATATTCGGTGATGTATCCTCTCATTTGTCATAAATTCTCTCATTTTTCATACAAAATTATACGACATTATGATGATATATGACAGCTTGTGAATTGGCCAATTGAGTTTAAAATAGTTGTCAACTAATCAAACATACTAAAACCCTGCTCCTTTGTTGTTGATAGTTTCTTTTATTTGTTAAAATGGCTATCGAAGTTGGCGCGTGAGAATGTCGCTGCAAGTTACCATAATTTAGTTATATTCCTGTGACTTATGCGAACCTTTCTTTGAATTTTACCAGCTCAAATGCAAAAAACCATGATTCTTTTACTCCGAGAGAATAGTAATATACCGTTTTCGCTTAAAAGAAAAGCTCCTTCTGGGAAAACGAATTTAAAGTTCTTTTTTTTTTCTTTTACATCTCACATACCACCTTGATCATAAAGTTCCCGGAATAAGCACCGTGTGGCGCTCCCATCGTTCCGATTTGAGTTCTGTGTTTTTTGTTAAGTTGATACATCTCTCCAAATCTTAGCGTCATAGCTTGACATTTGCAAAAGTTACGTAGCAAAGAGTACATCTATCTCTGTGTGTGTTGGCGATTTTTTACAATTTTATTTTTGCGTAAAAAACGGATTTAATGGTACGCGAAATGTTGGAAAAGTGTTTCGGCAACGATTCTATAAAGAAAACGGTCGTTTACCAGTGGCACGACCGGTTCAAAAGTGGTCGTGAGTCAATCGAAGATGATGAACGCAGTGGCAGACCAACGACATCGAAAACCGAGGAAAACGTTGATAAAGTAAAAGAAATTTTGGTTAATAACGACAAATTAACCATTAATGTTAGTAATTTTACGCCGTGTAAAATCGAAGATACACGTACAGTTTGTCAAACCGTTCAGATCATCAAATTTACCGTCCAACCATTACATTGCCTCTATCATAGTTGACCATCTAAGTACACCTATTGAATAGTGTAGCCCATGTTACAATAATCCATAGAATCCGTTAGTTCGTGAGATCAAAGTATCATAACGTTGACAATGGATAGTCTGCTCTTAGAAACCATCAAATTATTCTGGAAAGGGGTATTCCCCCCTCTTTTATGTTATTATGTTTTTATGTTACATCAACGCAACGATTACGTACATTCGATTATATCTCTCGTTTTCTGTAAAACTGTCATAAACCAAAAAAAAAGAAGAATTTTCGAGAAAATCTCATTTAAATATTTCATTTGAATAACATTCCGAAGAACGCAAAATAAAAAGACAAAAACTCTTCTCACGAGAACAGTACAAACGGTAAAGCATTAAATAACAGTAATTTCTACATATTCAAGGGTTTTTTTTTGTGATTTATGACTGTCTTCCAGCAAACGCGCGATATATGTTCATATATTATCTTAGGTGTCACATACTTTACTCTCAAAGCTCTCAAACATATCAAAAACAAACTGGACTTTAACCCAGAGCTCAAATTCACTATATGTATTAACATAACATGCAAGGGAATTTTCAAGACAAACGTTAAATAACATGCCATGCCATGTAAATAAACGCATTCGTGTGGCCAGGTGTGTGCTTGGCTTGTGACGTATTCGTGATGGTGATGGTGATTGAGGCCGCACACAACAATTCATGCTATTTGCTGATATCTTACGCTATTTTAAGAAATGAAAATGAAAAGGCCTTCGCCACACGAAAATACCTTATGCTAAATTGAAATGATCTTTTTCAACTAGTTTATATTACGCAATAGCAAATGGACAAATTTGAAAGACCACGACGACGATATTTTCCATTTACAAGACCCTGCCAGTTTTGTAACTATGCGTGATTTCTTGATAGTGCCACCCTGAAGGGTGGGTTTCTTAATGAATATTTTTGCTTTTCGTAGATACACAGACTATATGCGCATATTCATAAATTTGTATACAAACAATAAAATATTAACACACAAAAAAAAGAAATGATTTTTTTTTTTATTTTACTGAAAACACAACATCAAATTGACGACCTTCTTTCTTTGTCGTCGTCCCTTCAGAAGCAACAGCTCAAGCGCAACGTTTAGGGTGAAGTTTTGTATGAAAGAAGGAGAGTGAAAGGACACAGTCTCCTCTCTTTTTGCTGTAGTTATACTTGGTTTGGAATCTTAAACTTACGTTTGTTACACCGAAAAAGCGACAGCTGCTTGGTTTGGGTTTTGTCACTTATCAGAGTACGAAATAGTTCTAGACCATTTTAAGATTTTATTTCACCCTTCGCTGATTTTTTACTTAAGAAAAACAAAAAAGAATCGGGCAAATTCAAAACTTCAAGTCATGCAAACGAAATTTTTCTACACAAATAAATTGAATACACGCAGTCAAGGTAGGAAAAATAAAAATTGTATCAAAAACAAAAGCGAAAAGGGAAACGCTTCATGTCTAAAAAGGGGAGGTTTATGTTCTTGTTTTTTTGTTGTTTTTTTTTTCATTTATTTCAGTATCTTCGTATTTGCAATTGCAGCCACAGAGGGAACGATACTACTTACTCTTTGGTTTCTTTGAAACGCGTGTGAAAGTTTTTGTTTCTATTTTCAGTATGCCTAAAAACCTTTCATGGAAGAAATGCTCAAGCAGCCAGCCACGCTTCAGCCATTTTGTTTTCGTGTGTGCGTCACGATTTGAATCTTTTCAAAAGACTCAGATTTTTAATTTTTATTAGATTTGCGCAAGCTCAAAAGTTTCTATCTTTTGGCTTTCTTTCGTTCACACATACCTAAGATGTTTCACAGCATGTTCTCAAGTTGCTCAAGCAATGTTCATATTTTTATTGTAAAATCTTAAAATGCGTAGTTTACGTACATACATATGTAAAAATTGGAATGTGACTGAAGCGTGCGTCAAGATCTTTAAGAAATTGTAAAACTCGAGTAGTTTAAGTTGTAAAGTTGTGTAAATAAAAGAATGATTTTTCCAGATAGATAGACTAGAGATTAAGCTGTTACGTATTGCAAAAGAGAAAGACTTAATGAAAGTAGAAAGCTTACTATTGTTGAATGATACTGCATAGCTACCTGCAATGCCCTTTGCGGGAGTTGGGAGTATGATGAAAATCTACATTATAGCCCCTGCCATATTGCGGATTCAGAAGATACCGAAGTAGGAGGGGATAAAGTTTTTCATTCCCTTATAATTTTTTTAAGCAACCAACTCCGTGCATCAGCCTTCTTGTACAGCAGCAAATCCGTGACGTCCCCTTCGTACATGGTTACATAAGACTTCCACAACCATGACACCCAATTTCATACTTCAGTTGGTATTGGTATATTCGTAAATTTTGGTTTATTAATAAATGTGTTTAGATTTGATTAATATTATTTTTGAGCAAATTTTTTTTTCGCTATTTATTTCCGAGAACAAATTGTTGTTGCTGTATTCATTTTCGCGCAGACTTGTTTAATTTGCTGCATTTCTTGTTTTTTGAATGCATTTTCAAACGTAGTACCATTTTAAACTATTCTCAAATACTTTTCGTTACAGCCAGTTTTGTTACACTTATAATTTGAAATAACTGTATGAAAAAAATAAATTATTGTTTTTTTTTTTGGTTAAATTACTATACGTTTGAAAAATGAAATGAAATAAAACTGAAAAACAAACTTATATTTAATATCAAAAACATTATGAGGACTTCTACTTTTTTCTGCGAAGTCCTACATGAAGCCTGATGAAATATATACGTGTTTCCAGCCCTCCCTTAATTCCAAATATATAAATTTTATTTTTTCACTTTTTTCTATTCTATGCCTTTTTTCGCAGTGAAGGCTAAAATAACAAGGCGCACGAAAACTTCAGGTCATTTTTTTTTTTTGAAAATTTAAAATTTAGAAAATTGACGGTTGCACTGGTTACAGCCCATAGCTTTTTAAGCATTATGGCGCCATCAATGTTACAATAGCGCAAGTAGATAGACGCGAAATCACACGGATGTGTGCATATTCTTTCGTTTCAGTGCATCTAAAACTATAACTCAAATTGCAATGCATACTAAACTGCACCATTGGTTGGTGTCTATGATACTCACCAATAAAATAAAATTTCTTCCCTCAAAATATTCTGAGTTGTTTAAATATTACAAACGCTAGAATTCTTGAATACCAAATATCTCTTCTCGACTATAGGAGTTTTCTAATAGAAAGAATACAAAAAAAAAAAAAAAGAAGAAAACAAACAAATCCGTACGTTTGTTTAATTGTCTCCATATTTTTATTTGCAATTTTATTTTATTTTCTTGGCTGTTTTATTTTGACTAAAAACTAAAAATTAAATTCACATATGTGTGGATGTGGCAGGAGGAACAAGATGCCATATATGTAGGCATCCTGCAGCCCACTGTTCCCCCTTCTCCACCCATACATCCTCTATCATATCACGGACTAAAGTTTGTCTTTGTTATCCTTAGTATTTGGTGAACACCAGCAACAACAAGAATAACGACGATGATGACGATGACGACGCCGCTGAATTTAATTCTTTTTATTTCTTTTTAATTTTTATTACATTTTCGTATATTAGCTTTGACTTTAGTGTATCCACTTTGAATTATATTCAGTGTTATATTTTTTATTTCCTGCAGTTGTTGTTGCTGTTCAGTTTGTTGTTTTTGTAGCTGGTTACCATTGACCATGTTGTCTCTCTATGTTCATGTGTCCATGTCCAATGTCCACATCCCCGTCCTTAGTCATGGTGTTGGAGTGGATTCAACGGTGTTAGTTATTGTCGTTATAGTCGTCGTTGTCGTCCTATGGTGACTGTTTACGACAAACACACGCTGAGGAGTACGAAATTAAAAATGGCGAAGTAACGTTAAAGGAAAAAAACAGCAGCAACAACAATAACAAAATATAACATTTTTATGATTTAAAAAACAAATGTTGAGCGAAAAAAACTAATTTTAAGACTAAAAGTAGAGGCAACACTGTTTTGTAGGAAGAGTGTGTACACACTCGAAAGTAAAAAATGTGAGAATGAAAAGAAAAAATAGGAACAATATCCAATTAAGTGAAACTGCAGGGGATGAGCGTTGTGAAGTTATTTTGAATGAAAAGTTTAGTATTTTTTAATTTGAAATTATGTTCCTCCAGAAATTCTTTTTCAGGTCACGATTGCTTGACGGGTTTGTCTGAACGAAAGCCAATGGGCTCCAAAAACTTACTTAATACTATCTTAAAATTTTCTTTTTCAATCGTCTTGGAAGCCCTGAATTATTCACATCGCTAATTCACAAATCAGTGCAAAGTTCTCAATCTATAGAAGAATAATCTGCCACTCTGTCTGGCCTACACGTCCAAGTGGGCTATAGAGCTTTAACAAAACTCCTTCATCGTGAGATGTCGTTGTCTTCGGTCTTCAGTTTTTTCCAATATTTGCACGATTTCCGGAATCCTAAGTCCATTGAACGCTTCCAGGCTGTTTTATAGCGTCCTCGTTTCTTGCTTCTTTATGGATTCGACTCTACTGCTTGGCGTCAAATTTAGGTAGAGGGCTTACACAAGATGTCTCCGACTTATTTCCACTTACGTAGCTCAATTTGAACAGCAATCGATTCTTATGGGCATCGAGTTAGCCAGTTAGTGTTCGAGATGGTTTGAGACGATTATATTTTTTAAATTCCCCTAAGCAAGTTGTTAAACAGCCAGTTGATATTAGCCAAATTTCGCAGCCGTAAAGCAAGACCAATTTTACGTTAGAATCAGAGATTTTGAATTTCTTGGATCTTGACAGAAATGAAAATTTGAAGTTATATATAAACAGGTTAATGAACAAATGTAGTCATCACAACAACAATGTATATAGAGACGGGTAAATCAGACGGCCGTTTCGGAATCCGCCACAATTCCTCATCAGTGATCTTAGTGACAGTTCTTAATCTTTCAATATCCTATATAAGCTACTAATATTTGAAATCATAACCCAGAATTACGGATTTGATTCCAAATATTGAGATATTGAAAGAAACTATCGCTACCGTTCTGAAAATTGCCAAATTTTGTACAGCTGAGCAAAGCTAGCCTTGGTTTTGTTGATGATAGTTTGGAGCTTCTTCGCATCACTAACCTTAAAGAAACAGCATTTGATAGTCGAATGGACATACATTTTGTGCTTTTTTGGGCTATCTTTCTGCTAAAGACTAGCTTGTGAAAAGTAGTTTTGCTATAAAAAAATTATGTTTACATAAATAATTTTTTCTAAGGGATAATAATTTCAATTTATCTATGAAACCATAAGCAAAAACGTAGTGTAGTTTAATCCCACTTTCCCTTACTTAACAAAATGAAAAACCATACTGTGCTCTGTTATCTTTCCAATTCGTTATTTGCGCCTTTTTCCTTCCTATTGAGCCCTCGTGTTCATTCCCTCTATGAAATCTTGCCCACTCTTGTTGGCAGAGTCGCTGTCTTCCTTGCAAAACCAAACGTCAATTTATCAAATGCAAACATTGCATGTGTGTGTGTCTGTATCTTTGTATGTGTCCCTGTGTCCATTCGCAAAAATAAACAAACAAACAAACAAAAATTAGAAAAAAGTGTGTCCACTTTTTCTGCGAGTGAAATTTTTTACAATTTCGCGCTGATGAGTTACAAAAAAAAAAAAAAAAAATTAAAGAAAAACTGCCGCATTTATTTAGTTTTTCTTTATACTTTTGCGCAATGTAGACAATTTTTCTGAAATTTTCCAACGCGTGAATAATCTAAAATTTAAACAAGCGCTTATTTTTCTGCTATCGTTTTTTTGCACCTCGCACTTCCAGATAAAAAAAAAAAATAGTACAGAGTATTTTTCCTCTTTATATCGTTTTGCAGACATTAATAACAGCGTTGCCAGCTGATGTGTTTTCTTTTTTCTTTTTGCTGGCATCTCTTTTTTATTTCGCTTCTTCCTTTTTTTTATGTGCTGACCAGCGTATTTGGTATGATGCTGCTGCTGTTGTCTCACTGTCGTTGTTCCTGTTCATGCTTCATGATGACGACGAGAGCGCTTGGTGCTGCTCCTAATGCAGAAGTCATTAGGAGCCTTTTGTGCAAATATTTTCGTAGCAATTTTTGCATTTTTTTTCTATTTTGAAGCCATTGAAAACGTCATAAAAATTTGATTCAAACTAGAATGGGTACATGAGTGATTTTGGCTAACGCTCATGGACGCTCACGACTATAATTTTTAGATTCACGCACACATGATTTTTTTTTATTTATAAGAGACGCATAATTGTTAGATCACGCATATTCACGCACGGTCGCCCATGAAAAATTAAAATCTTTTAATAAAGTTCGAGGTTCTCAATTTTTGCCCAGAATAATGGATCAAAGTTCAACGTTTTTGGGCTCTTGCAAAAGTGTATAGTAAACGAAGAATCTACAGATGATTTCAAGTAATTATTTAAGTTACCAATTAGTTAATTACCAAGCAAATGCGAAGCTGAAATTGTGGGCAATTGTGGACAATGACAGAAATGAACTTGCTAGCCTAACAAGCAGGGAAACCCGATATGGTAAGCCCGTATGCAACATCGTCTGATAAAACCAGCTCTATTGACTTCGTAGAACATATTAAAAACGTTGTTCTGTTCTACCGCTATTTTCATATCAAATGTGCTACTGAGATGGGCGATTTAGTGCCACTAGTTAGTGTGTTCTTCGCGAGCGGAACTCGCGTATTCCGCGATGAGACGGTATTCCAACGCGCGTTTATGAAATTGGCTCTCTCCAAATTTAAAGCAAACTTTTACAGACACTTTTCCCTCTTTTTTCCTAGGTTAATTAATACTTATCTTTCTTCCCTAATCAACACAATACTTTACATTTATAGAGTTTTATCTCCGTGTGTTGAGTGTTATTTAAAAAAAGCCTGTGCTCTGAGAGAAGCTGAGGCGAAGTAGATTGGGCGGACAAAGTTTTGACTTCGTAAGTACCTGTATATTAGTAAAGTACAGAGTGTAAAGCTCTAAACGGCAGCTGTGTATGTAACCGTCGACCACTTTACCGTCGTACGACTCAATTGTGTTTAAATCTTAAGCTGTGTTTAAGCATCATTTATGTTCACAGGATTTTACTGCGGGTAAGATAGGGTGTAACGGTGTAAGCTTCTGCATGAAAACGTCACCACAACATCCGTACTATTCATCTAAGCCACTTTCTGGAAGAGAGGTAGAGAATCTGTTGAAGCTTTGTCTTGAAAATAATGTTGATAAATTACAAGCAGGGGACAGAATCTACCATTGTGGATGCGGAAGGAAGTGAGATCATTGCGTGAGGGAACTAGGTGTCGTGATTAAATCGACATATTGAGAAAACGTGTTTGAGAGGATTTTTCTATGAGATTTTCATTTAAGAAAATAGCCACACATTTTCGTCATGTATGTTACATACAAAAAATCGATTGAGAAAATCATCAAAAAGAAAGAAAAATGAAAAAGTCTCAGCCGAAAAGAAAAAACCAATTGAAGATAACCAATTCATTTTGTTTTGCTTTTCAGTTTCAAAAAGGCATAATATAAAACATAGCAAAAGACAATGATACAATTTTTTCTTAGGCTAGAACTACAATTGATGTCTGATGGTTTCGGAAATGGCATGACATACAAAAAACAAAGCAGTCTTTTAGAAGCCTATTAAAAAAATAAATTGCTTTTGTGCAAAAGTTTATGCAATCATATCAGTTTTCAAAATGTATTAAATAAAAATTCTTTGTTACTTGCAGCTAAACCAAGCACAATACAAATTCACTATGTATATAAAAATTGGTTGGCGTCTAAAACGCTACTTTATGCAGTATTTCACATGTGATGTCTTACTCTTAATCCACCTGATGAACGATGCCACCTTCGTATTCACCGACGGCTGATGTGAGGCGCATGCATATCCGTAACTAATAATGCCCACAGCGAATAAACGTTGATCGCGTATATACAGTGCTCCACCAGAATCATATTGACACGTATCCGAACCAGGAGTATAAGTACAAAATGTTGCCGCCGGCAATGAATGCACTGCGCGTTTGCATTGATCTGTTGCGATGACATCGAGTGTCGTTTTTAGCAAACGTGTGGATTGCGGCCCACCAAAGGACGTAGTGCCCCAACCAGCAGTGTCGACACGTTGTCCGGCAATGGGTGGCTTGCGACCACCATCAGTGCCGGTGATCGAACGAAATGGTAAGCACGCGGGCCCAACACTACGATTCCATTCGATGGAATAGAGTGTGCGTAATATTGCAATGTCATTGCGTACACTGGTGGATGTGGTGCGAAAATGTTCGTGCGGTATGATGGCATCGATCTCGTAGGTGCGGGTGTACAATGATTCCAGGACTGGAAAGTTTTGATATACATACAAGTATATGAATAAGCAGATTTGATTTTGTATTCAAAAGAATCTCACCTGTTGAAAAATCATGTTCACCCACAACAATGCGAATCAAATCGGAACGATTGGTCTCGGGTGTAATGAAACAATGTGCAGCCGAAAGAAGATAGCGATGATGAACTGAAATGAAGGGGAAAATTTTTCAGAAGAGAAGTTAGAGGGCCGATTTTTTTTTCTGAAATTCATTAGTGAAGATGGCACAATCTTGATGTATTTCACAACTGATGCGACCCCATCTACTGGGAATATAATAGTTTGGTATATATGCACGTAAGCCTCTTGCTTTCCACGAAATTATTTGTTGACATCTTCAAATTTTCTCTTGTGCTACTTACTTATAGATGCACCGCAAAAAATTTGATTGTATCGCACTGTCAACACTCCCGCCATCGGTGGAAACTCATTGATGCCAGCAATACCAGTTGCGCCTGCCACTTTCGTAGTCATGCTCCAGCCACAATCGCATTGTGGTTCGATAACTTCGACGAGACAAGAAAATGAACCACCACCACCACTACTAACCCCGAAATTGTTGTTGCCACTATAATCAGCAGCAGTAACGTCAGGATGACCTACAATTATTTTGCCGGCACGTTCACGTTTTACATAAGACTTTGATGTTGTTGTAGCAAAAGTAACAGAACTGGTTGAAGATGGAGAAGTAGCACTGGTTGAAGTACCATTACGCCACGTGATTGAAGGTAAGATATCCAACAATCCTACGATATTATTTTTTATTGCATGTGTTGTGCTTGAAAATGGGGGTGGCGTTGGTGGTGTTGCTGCTGTTGCTGCTGCAGTTGTAGTTACTGCTGCCAGTGCTGTTGCTATTGTTGACATATTCACATTGTTTGCATGATGGTAGAAATTGTTGGACAATAATGCTGTTACATATGCCAATGCATTGCTTAGGTTAGCTTCCGGTGGATTCGCAGCAGTAACACTAGCGCTAGGACTCGTTGTTGCGTTAAAACTATTCTTTGTTGAGTCCCTTATTACCGCAACCCCTGGTTGTAGGGGATGACGCTTATAGAGTGGTAATGCTGCTGCTACTGTTGATATGTACGAAATCACTGCACGATTGAGAAAACTTTTCAGCTCCACCGCACCCGAACCGCAAAAATACTCGGAACCGGATAAAAGCTCACTTCCTTCACGATTGAAATAGAAAATCTCATTGTGGCAACGTGTTGCCGCGGGTGGCTGAAAAAAAAGAAAAAATTAAGAGGTTAAAAATTCACTTGTAAATAGGAGTGAGTGGCAGTGCAAAAAAAAAAATACTGCAGAGGGGAGGAAAAACCATAAAGCTTAACTTAAGATGACGTATGAGCGAAAGTACTCCTTGTTTTTATATGCTGCATGCCTTCCTAACCTTTTTCCTTTCTTACAATTTTGTTTGTTGGATTTTCTGTTTAAAATGTATAAAAATATTTTTACCAAGAATATGTTGAGGTAGAGTTTTAGGTCTTTGTATAAGTTGAATCGGCTTTTCTGGTAAGGATGCTCGTCCATATTTGTGTTTTGCTTTTTATGTGAATGTGTTGTTTTTTTCCAGCGTATATGTGTGCGGATTTCCACAAGAAGGTGTTGATTTGTAAAAGATCAACATTGAAAATATGAAAAGCTCAACTTTTTCATTTATTTAATTGCTGTGAAAATAGTTAAATACATAAAAGCTGATGCAAATCTTTGAAGTATTATTTAAAAAGAAATGTGAAATTGAAGTTGGTGGGTGAAGTTGTACATAGAGCTTTTTTTTCGGAGTAATAAAGTATAGAGATGAATGTTACTTATTTTTAAGTTACAATAGGTCAGTATAGTATCTCATATGCTGTTCATGAAACCACACTGAAGACTTGTCTGATAGTTATCTTTTTCAGCCGGGGTTATATTGAGTTTGCCAGGCAAGGGACCAGAGTTTATTAACTGTTAGGTCCAAGAGGCCAACTTTCACTAATTCTTACGAATTTAGCTTTCAAATTAACTTAACCGAGTCAGGTAGGCTTAGAGATTCGCAGAGTTTGACATACTTTGTCAAAAAAACTGCACTGACCTCGCAATCTTCTGTTTTTTCCAAGGTTTAATCTAAAAGTTTATGTTTATAGTCGGTAACTGCGATAAGATTTAAGTCTGATGACTTGAAAGGCGTTCCTTGAATATTAAAGGAGGTGTCTTGTAATGCCGCTCTCTCTGTTATATCCCTTATCGGCTGCCTGCCACCCGACTAGTAGGTAGGAATTGGTACAATGATGATATCGTTGGTGACCTAATTTATCATCGAGCATCCTCTTATAGATATGAAAGGCTATGTAAGCCTTGTTAAGCTTGTTTTGATATTGATTTCGTAACAAAGTATAGTATCTAGTCTGAATGACACCCAGGTATCTGAAATTCTATGGGAGAGTTAGTGTTTGACCGTTCGATTTGGGGGATGCAAAGTCAAGTAATGGAAACATCGGTTCTGTTTTTTGCACACACACACACTTTAAATCTCTCCCAGCAGCCGTCGTGAAAATATTTATAAAGCACACTTGCATTTTTAACATGAAAAACATACCGACTTCAATTGAATATTACATTTAAAATGTAATTCATGATCCAGCGGTGCCTTCACTGTGTAACGACATGATGTACCAACAGGATATTGTAGCGGGTAATATGGTGAATTGATGTAAATCTTCTGACCTGCCTTCAAATCCACAACGTGATTGCATTGCTCAAAAAGCCCCACAGCAAACGTTAACAATGAGAAAAATGTGAAGATATTTAAAATATTTACAAAATGCATCGTTTTTTACTATGTGATTTGAACAACTTTTTAAACTCAACTTTTGACTTGTTCTTTCAACTTTGCAACCGCAACGAACTGCCACAAATGAATGCCGCGCAACTAATGAATCCATTGCGCACACTAGCCACTAGATATTCTTACCACATTTCCATTTCGATCATGTTAACCAACTACCTACGTACTTATCACCATTTCTTTCTGCATTTCTCTTAATTGGCTCAAATCACCGGTTTGTGGCACTACGATTAAGGCGTGCTTGTTTTAAATTTTTATTGGAACCTTTTTTTTACTCTGAAGCTATGTAACTTGATTGTTTGCGCCACGAAACCGGCAAACACGATATTTTAAAATTTTTGCATTTTAGTTATTTTTTGTATTGACCTCAAAGCCAAACATTTCAATCGACAACCATATCTGAATCATATTAACCAAAGCTGAAATCTCCCACACAAAATGTTGATCAGAAGAAAGTGAAAGAAAGACCGACATAAAAACGGGGTCACAAATGTGTGTTAATTACAAGTTGGGTGAGAAAAGTTAAACCAGTTTGAGGTTTTTGCTTCTTCTTGCTTTTTACGCTCGCTTTGTATCTTAACTGTGAATAACAAATAGAAGTTTATGATATTTTGTGTTGTTGAAAAGTGTAAGTGATTTCTTTGCTATTCAAATGAATGCCGTCTTTGCCAATACCATTTAGATTTATTAGCTACTGAATTTTCAAGTTCATCTTTACACTGATGGCTAAATTAATAAAACTTGCTATTTTGTACCCCAAATATTTGTAATCTTCCAGGTAAACAATTGAAGCATTGATTAATTTTTGTTTAGAGTCCTACATTTACTCGGATAAAATTTAGATAAGTTAAGCTTATTTTATGTACGTATGTGATGAGTTGATTCTTATATCACTTAATACCTTGACATATATTTACTCCTTAACTTGATTTATTGATGGGTAAGTCATTATTCATAGTCTGGCACATTCTTCCAATCAAATAAATAAACAGAATTAATGATCTACAGTTTCAAAGAGAAAAGTATAAGAGTATGGTGTCTAGTCCGGAAACCAACCCACTATCTCTAGAATTAAATTCAAACATATTCAGGTCTACTGCTGGTGAATATGACTTTACACTCAGCCAATTGAATGGGCTTTCCTTGACACTTAGCTCATTGGGAGAGTATTGACTCTATCGGGCACAGCACAGGAGAAAAAGTAGGGCTTTCATCCAGAAGTAACATTCTGGTCGTAGGCCGTGGGCCGTAGCTTCTTCAGTACCGACTGTACTGAATAGTAAGTTCGCAAATAGTAAAATCAGCGTACATTAACATTACAGGAACTATCCGATCATGCTCAAGAGACACCCTAAACATCCGCTTCCTATGAATCTATGTATATATTAAAGCTTTCGCAGCTTCAAGTGATGTCGGGATCAGAGAAGCAGGCTAAAAACTACGAGCATGGCAAAATTCTTTTGTAGGTACCGAATATTTAGTTATCTTTGCCAATACTAGCTCCCTAATATTCAAACTGAATTTCACGAAGTACTTCGACACATCTTTCTCAGCAACAGCAGATTGGAAAAAATCGCTTTTAAGCTAGGTTAGGGGCTCCAAAATTCACTGCTGGGGTCGGTGAGGTCGGTTTTCAAATCACTTTGACTTTCGGACAAAGTCAGAGTTTCCAGGCCGAACATATTGGAATCAGGGAGGCTTACGAAATATTGGCCAAACTCTTAGATGCTGAGATAGATATTTTACAGACAGCCAGGAAGCTTTGGGTAGCCAAATTTTTTATATAAAAATTCAGTACATTTTCCAGACATATATTAATTTTTGCTTTTTATTATAAGATCACTTTCCAAAATTATCTGGGTAAGTCTGAATATTTCCTTCCTTTAAAAGGAAAATATTAAATTGAAAGTTCTTTCAGTGGCTGCATTTAAGTGAGGAACCGGAAAACAAATTATAGATTTTTAAGATATAGATTTAGAAAAATTAGTACTAAAACAATGCAAAATATAAAAAATCAGTAGATTGGTGTATCGATTTTTGAATTGAAAATCAGTATTTAAAAAATATTAATCCAGGAAAATTCAAATAAGCGCTTTAGATAATTTATCAATGTTACATGCCTCTCTAAGTCACAAGCTTGACATTGGGTTCTCGAATATAGAAACAATAGGAGGAAGATAAAAGTGTCGATAAGTTGGCGAGACGGGATTAAGCTCTAGACATTGCTCAGGTGCAACCAGAAAAAATCCTCTCACTGTTGCAGATAACAGATGGAATAAATGTTCGCCTTGCACAGCTATCAAGGAAACATGATCACAATAAAACCGCGAAAAATCAACTTAACCAAAATCTCAGGAACTGAAATTGGGAAGTTTCTCTAATTCCTTTGACCTTACATCACTAACATCCATTGATAAAATGAAGACGCAGTATTAAAAAGGCGCTTAAGCGCTAATTGTAGTCGATACTTACACTCCTACCTACTTGCGTTCATACCACTAAGTCAACTCGTGTGACTGTTCTTTCTACTATATTCTATAATATGTAATTCAGAAATATTCGCAAGTGCCCTAAGTACCTACAAAGGTGTAAATTTTTACACTTATCTCACGCTTATAAAGTTAACGCTCCAGATCGTCTTTTTATAAAACGAAATCAATTCGAAACATTTGGCAGATACAGACATATATACAATGATGCACACGAAGTGCTACACGACTCAATTTAATGGAAATGTCAACTAATTAACGCCTAAATGTATACGTATACATTGCTCATCTATAGCAATATATAGGAAATCAATCGCTTGCAGTGCAGCTGCTGCTGCTGTTGTCGCTATTGCTGCTTCACTTCTTTTCCAATTAAGCATTTTACACCAACCCCAATCAACGCAAACACGAACAAATTGACATGTCAATATTAGACGTCGTTTTCATGCGCCTCTTTATTTTTTTAATTTTTTCGCATTCCTTTTTTACATTTTTCGATTGGTACGTTTTGCAATTTCTTTTCAAAATAAATAATTAAACGCTAGAATAACATATGAAGCATGCTTTTAGGATTAAGAGCGCAAGCGATAGCGCTGGCTGCTGCATTACGATGGAAAAGTCATATCAACACACACTAGCATTCATACGTATGCAGAGCATCCCTAAAAGTATGATGGGTAGATGCAGAGCGGTGTAAATGCACCAATGATGTTGTTCTTTTTTTGTATTGAATGCGCCTTTTTATTATCTTTTGCTTACGCTTAGGCGCTTAGGCAATGAAACATCATCAATACTAGGTAAGAGTATACTTTTAGGCGCATTCACTACATATTCTATATGCATGCATATACATATTCATGTGACTTTCGCATACAAATTGCTGCTATTGGTAGTGCGAGGAAAAAGCAGTTGAAAAAAAAGAAATCTAGCAGTATAGAAAAATAGCGCATTTGTCTCCTACTCCCCCTACAAAAATTGCTGCGTTGCTTTTAAATCTTTTCATTTGCGTTCACTCAACACGCATCATGGGTGGAGGTTTTGGTTCGGTTGGTGAACGAAAGAGAGACATTGGTTTAGTTTAGTCCTTGTGTGGCATGGTTGCAAAAATTGTGCACTAATTGCAAAACTACATGCTACACACTCACACACAGATACACATTGTGCAATTTCCAATTAATAAGAAAAAACTCTTTTGTGCATGCAGAAGCGCGCCTAAATGCATGCAGCAAATTGTTATGTACATTTTGTGCTGTGCATTTTTTAAGTTTATTTTTACATTGCTTTGGAGATTGCTTTTTATGCATAGCTGCGATTTCGTTTCAGTGGACCAACATCACAACGTTTTCTAAGCATACTTTTAAGCTTGTTTATCTTGTTTTACAAAATGTGCGCGAAATGCAATTAAGCGCGCCTAAATGTATGCTTTACAATACTTGCATTTCTTTTTCACAATATGTGCAGTGCACACACACAAACAACAAATTTTTAATATTTTGTATTTTTCTAAATGCTCCGCACGCAACAATTTTCCAAATTCATATTTTTCGTTTCTGTGGGTGAGTGTGTGTTGTTTGTTGTGCCTAAATGTATGCAATGTTAAAAACTAAACTTTTGCCTATTCATTAGCTTGAAAGCTAAAACCAATTTACCATGTCAAAACAAAACAAAACCAAGCAAAAAAGTAAAAGAAAACAAAAATACAAAATATTTCTAGGTAAAACTAAACTTAGCCAACCTCAAATGAAAGCCAGGGGAAGAGAAAGGGGAAAATCGAAATTTACATTTTCTTTTTTGGTGATTTTCGTTTGAAAGCCTTCGGATGAGTGCTGGGAATTGCTGCTGTTGGTCATGGAGTGTAGTGGATGTGGTGATCATGAGAGGCAATGGCTTAGTCAAAAATGTTCGTTACATAAAACCACTCGCGCATAAAAGCATTCGCATTCAAATCAAACCAGCAAAGAATTTTATGCCAAACAACAACAACAGAAACGGGAAAATAAAAAACAAAAAATATATGAAAATGGACAAAAATTGAAGGAGAAATCTTTTTGAAACATTTTCCGAAAATAAAAAAAAAAAAACGGTTTCAAAACTCGTGTTGGAATTTAATAGCATCGTTTAGCAGTCATGTGGAGTTGCGTTTCAGGAAAAAAATGTTAAAACTTCAGCGGGAAAAAACGCAATTAGTATTGAATTTCAAATGAAAAATATTGTGAGCTGAAATTAAACACGCTTATCATCCTCAGGGCTATTCTTTAGTATCCTGTGGTTCTCGGGACTTCTCTAAGACCACATAAAATTATTTCGTGGATATTTTTAAGTAGCTAAAATTTACAAAAAATGTAAATTGGCTTTTCTTTATTTATTTAAAAAAAGGACTCACTTAAATTGCGCCCTCCTTGCTTTGAACTTGAACCCGATTCCATATAAAATTTTTCGCATGCGAGCATAATTAAACAATTACAAATGAAATTCAAAAAAATAGCATCATTTATTGTGCTACACTGGCACAAAAATATAAGTACTTTCGCTAATTTACTACGCAGCAAACATCAAAGCGATGATGATTGTCAATGAGTCTGAGGGCCTGTTGCTCCTAATGCGACTTAATTACGTCATCATCATCAATCTCAGCGAGGAATTCATTCATATTCAACTGAAAATTGCGACACTTGATGTTTTGTTCGTTGAAATTTTATTGTAATTATAATTTTGTTATTGCCTTTGTTGCTGTTGTTGGTCATCAAAATCAAGGACGAAAAATCCTTTTTTTTATCGTTCTCCTAATTGTAAATGCAACAAATTGCATAATTAAAATATCAAAAAATTAACTTAAAAAGCATCAAGCGAAAAAAAAACAAATCACGAAATGTTGTTTGTAAGTTAATTGTAGACAAACAAATGAGTTTACGAACGAATGAACGGACGGACGAACGGATGGGCGGAAGAATGATTGCATGTACCGATGATAAAGCAGCTACTAACTGAATTTTTCCCACTTTCATAGAAGTAGAAACAACAATAAAAAATAAAACAAACGTAAAGTAGTAGCAGCACTTCAGTTTTGCTGTCGCTGCACTTGAATTAACCCTTTTTATGTCCTACACTAAAAGAATACGTAGTATTGTTTGCATGCGGCACAAATTCTTGATCAATAGATATTTCCAGAGTCTAAGGGGCATTAAATAATCTCCTTGATTTGATGAACGTCGTCGACTCCATAAAGTCACCATAGTATTACCTGAAAAGTAGTGGCCCCATTATTTGCTGCGGTCCTCCAGCGCAAGATAGCGTCACGTTTTTGGGGAAGACTCTAAATATTCCTTAGCCAGTTGGGCCTCTGACAAATCGGGTTTTGGCGCATGTATTTTTTTTTCAAAGGGTATTAAAAAGTCGGTTAAGACTGACGCTCAAACGCTCTTATTTGTCTGCTACTGCTAAGTTCTTTTTTATATAAGTATGTAAATATGTATATGAAAATTTCTTTAGCAACTAATTGTTCTTTGTAATTTTTTCTCGACTTTTCGTGCTTTTACCCTTTTGTTTTATTTTTCTGTTTTTTTTTTGCTGCCATTTGCCTCTTGTTCTTATTTTATACATTTTGTTTTTTTTTCGCTTTGAGCTTTTGTTGCATTTGCAGCGATGCTCATGATGAATGCTTTCTACCGTAGCAAAGTCGAGCCATCATCAAGTACTTTTTCTACTCCTTCTACTACTCATGCTTCACAGTTACTACTTTTTTGTGCAATGACACAATAATAAATGAACTTATGCGCTTTGTGGGTGCACAATGTGGAGAGCGTAGATGTGAGAGTGAGGAGGATTTTGAACAGCAGCAGTTGGAAAAACAAAAAACACAAAGTAAATGACAATAAAAATTATGAAGCATTACTTAAGTGCACTTGGCTACATTTTCGTAATAATAAAAACAACATTAAAATAAAGAAAAATACCTACCTATCTTTTTGTATATCCTTTTTTTACAGATTTTTAACCAAGCTTGAAAAAGGAAGATATTTATAGGCAACGTTGTAGCCAGCACACAACTTCCGTGTTAAGCAGTCAAAAAGTAGTAGTACTACTGCAGTAGTAGTAGTAGTAGAAAAAGTAGCATAAAGGAAATAATACAAAAACAAAGTGGCAGGCAAGCACTTGAGTTAATAAAACATTGTTGAGGTATTTGCAACACAAATACTTATAAAATAGGCCGCATCCAACTAAGGAGCAACGGCAGCTAGAAAAATGTAAGCATGTGTGAATAATTTTGTTTTTATAAATAAATTTAAGAGGAAAATCATAGCTTGAAATAACTAGGAGGCCAAACTGTGGCCTAAACTACCATTTGAGAAAACTCTCTATTAAAACCAGTCGGAAGTGTTGGACAACTGATTCTTTTAGAGGAAATCGTATTTTATATGCCTGGTTATATTGGTGCTCGGTGTTCGACGAACACAAAACATTTTCTCCCGTGCTTGGTCGAGGTGGTTGCATTCAGCTCGTTGCAGTGTTACTTTTGTCAAAATATACTATAATATTATTTTGTATGTAATGATACTGTTTTGAAAAATAACTCATTGCCACCCTGAATACTCGGCGTATTCCATGTACAATACATCGAGCATATCGTGTTTGGTGTGAGAGTGAGTAAAGACTCTCTCTTTGTGTTTGGTACAACAACAATTTCATGGTGTCCACAGTGCATACTCGCAATATAACCACAGCCTATGTGTACGGCTCTCGTTTGGATAGTTTACTCGGATATTTTTCCGAGCGGACCGAGTCTTAAATGGCATTAAGGAAGGTTACAATTTTCCATAACCTCTCCTTAAATTTAGAATTATTATCCATCAATTATAAAATCTTTAAAATTATTACAATATTTCCATAATATTTTTAAAACTTTTTGTCATTTAATTTTGTGTAACACAACAAATTCAATTAAAACAACAACACACACATACACTTTTGCAATAACATCAAAATATGGTTTCATTTAATAATAATTTTCTAGTTGGAAATGATGACATCAAAAATGAAGGAACATTTTGAGATATCTTTAACCAAGTAATAACTATGCAGATACAAGTACGAAGCTACGCATAGATACTCTCTAGGTATGTGTGTATGTGTGTGTGTGTGTAGAACGAATAATCAAAAATTGCGTACTTTCCGAATGCATTCTCTATTTAAGAAAGCCAAGTATGCCAAAGTCGAAGTTGAGGCGGCAGGCTTTTTTAATTTAAATGCAAATGAAGCCTTTTGTCTTATTACTCATCAACATCATCATCATGAGCAGCAGGCAGCAAAGCAACACCGGCAGCTACAGCTCTACTGCTTCAGTTAAGCCAAAGTGAAATAGTTTTTCTAAAGATAGTGCATAGTAATAAAATATGCCTAAATATTATTAAAATACATACATACCTTAGCTGCATGGGATATTTTAAATTTTGTAGCATTTATATAAAATTTATGACAAAAGCACAAAAATTACTTAATCTAATTAAGCCAAAACGCCGAGCCAAAAAGTAGTAGTAAAAATATTTTGAATTAATTGATTCTTTCATATATGCAATTAAACATTTGATTGAAATCTTATTTTATTTTAATCAACTAAGAGGTTTATATCCATTGAAATTGGATGCTTCTTTGTTTTTCTGTGGAACCATAAGAAATTATATGGATATAAAAATTTGAAATTTTAGCAACTGAATTGAAAATCTTTGTTCCTGCAAATAATGTTTATTTTTTTCCTGAATCCCTTTTGAAATATTTGTATGTACATTGTATTTTCATGACATCATAAAGTCTTAT
The DNA here is from genome assembly GCA_963691655.1 of Toxonevra muliebris. Taxonomy (NCBI): domain Eukaryota; kingdom Metazoa; phylum Arthropoda; class Insecta; order Diptera; family Pallopteridae; genus Toxonevra; species Toxonevra muliebris. The sequence goes on from OY829328.1 coordinate 91,183,064, forward strand.
GCAGCACATCTCTCTGAAGGATTCCTGACTTTACTAAAGCATGCAAACACTGCCGCCCAGATAAGTCCTCAGCCATTGTAAATGCGCGGTAATTCGAGTGTTTACTCCAATTGCATATCGTACGCCACAGCTTCGCCCAAAACTGATTATTCCTAGTAAGTACAAGCGTTGTTGCTTATATATTACCGGGCCACCAGAATCATATTGACAAGAATCCTGACCCAAACCGCGATAGTCATAGGTGCACAGCTGTGAAGATAAAATCGTAGCATTGTATTCGGACTGGCAAACGCTGTTATCCATAGTGAGTAGTTGAATCTTCTGTAGTGTATTCGATTTAGAGCCGGCAAAAGACAGAGTGCCCCAACCTGCAACATCGACGCCAACGTAAGTGAAAGTTTCCGAGCTGTAAGAAATATCGAAAAGCCATCAAGTGAAAATAGTTGAGAAAGATTCTTTGAAAACAAACTAACGCCTGTCGAAATGGCAAGCATATGGGACCAACACCACGTGACCATTCAATTGGTGTGGCTGTAAGTAGCAAGGCAATATCATTTGCAACGCCCGTAGAAGTGACAGTGTACTGTGGATGTGAAATTATCTGTTGGATTCGATGCTGTGCAGCAAAAGGAGATTCAGTTGCTGGAATTGATGGAAGAAGATTTGTGAGTGCAACTGAATACTGAATATGTAAGGAAATACCAACCACTACTCAAATCATGATCTCCCACATAGGCTAAGATATTGCGCACATTAGATTGTGTGGTCATGCAATGTGCCGCAGTTAAGATATAACGATGACTTACTGTCCAAAGGATAAAGGAAAAAGACGCCCCAATTTTACCATAAACTCCATGGTCTATAAGCTTTAAAAAATACTCACTTATATTTCCACCACAGAAAATCAATTGGCTTGATGTAATATCTCGTAGTGCCACCATTGATGGGTACTCATGTCGAGCAGCTTCTTGCCCATTGGTAATTCTTGTCGTTGCTGACCAACCACAATTGCATGGCTGTTGCCGAGCATATGCCTGGCAGAAGAAACGTGCTCGGATATTCGTTGCCGTTGTTGAGGAGTAGAAGGCAAAGCTAATGGCACGAAAGCGTGAGATGCGACTAATAGTTCCGCCACTACAAAAAGATTCACCATCACGAAATTCCGAATCGCCATCACGAGACACGTAAAAATATTCAGTGCCGCAGGAATTTGGAAGCTTTTGGTGAATGAAATTCTTAGTTGCTCTTTTTTATTTAAGGGGATTATGGCCATGACTTACCACTTCGTAACGGCAATTTAACACTATGACATGTTCGAATGGCGCCAGGACTCGATAGCGGCAGTTTGAACCGGGCACATATGCTGCGGGATAGTTGGGCGAGGTTATGTTTAGCAATTGACGATCTGAGCTGAGCTGATAATCCTGTGTGCCACGACACACCTGTGCGTGTATTGTGTGTAGCAGTTGATGTAGTAGTAGAACTTGAAACAGAAATTACAGAAATTATCAGCATTGTATTTAATGGCAGGTGATCATGAACCTCACATGGAAGTGAACTGTCACGTCACATTCGGAACCCTTTGGCAGATTTGGCTTGATCATTGACTTGCACATACCTTTAAATAATTGAGTTAACATCGTAGCACTGCAAAAAAAGTCTCTCTCTTGACAATATAAAGAATTAACTGAGTTATTTTGGAAGTACTGAAAAATACTGTTCACGATTCAAATTAATCAACTAGTAAAAGCTTTCAAGAGGTTATTAACTGATAAAAAGAAACAACAAAAAAAACACACGATTTATGTGCATATATTGCAAAATTATTTATTTACATTTGAAGCAACCAACAGACAATATCGTTTATCACTAATTTACATAGGAACATTACACGTCGAACTACCTGAATTCTCATAAATCCAATTCAGATAAGAAGTAATTCGTGTATTTACGCCAGTTGAGTAACCGTCTTGACCGCACGCCTTACCGAAACTAATACAACCCAGCAGGAACATGCGTGCCTTACGCAGAATAACCGGACCGCCTGAATCATACTGGCAGGAATCACGATTTTTACCCGTAGAATCATAAGTGCATATTTGTTTAGAAATTATTGTTATGTCATTGTAACTTTTCTGGCAAACATTATTTTCTACGATCATGAGTGTAACCTTTTGCAGAGTGTTGGAAGTGGGCCCAGCAAAATAGGTTGAGCCCCAACCAATAACATCGACATTTTGATAAGCGAAAGTATTAGAACTGAAATACAAAAAGGTAGACTTAAAGGCCATATGATCTACCATCTATCCACTTACGCGCTTGAAGCTGGCGGCAGACAAATGGGTCCAACACCACGTGACCATTCAATATTTTGAGTAGTCACTAATAGAGCAATATCATTGACTAAAGGGTCATTAGTGTAGCCAGGGTGATTGATGATCTGTTGAATAGTATGCGAAACGGTGTATCTAGATTCAGTACCTATGAAATGAGCATAAATTTAGTCAAGTAAAGATTTGATCTCGCTTTCTCTCTCTACTTACTTTTTGATACATCGTGGTCTCCCAAAACTACTACCAACTTTTTAGGATCCGGTTGTTGTTCAGTACAATGACCGGCAGTCAGTAAATGACGATGTGAAACTGTAAGTGAGAAATATTAGAGGGCAGACCTTCGTTAATCTTCGCGAGGGCAAACTTACTTATAGTACATGCACAGAATGGTGAATTAGAATCTAAATTCATCAATTGCGCCATGCTAGGATATTCATTTAAATTCGCTTCCTGTCCATTTACGATGCGTGTATTCACACTCCAACCACAATCACATGGTTGTGGTGCTGCATACAATTGACAGCGGAAACGTCCCCAAGATCCATAAGAGGCATAAGCCAATACCAACTGACGAAAGAGTGAATCGCGAGTAAAAGTGCCTTTACCGCAAAATTGCTCGCTATTACGTAATAATGAATCTCCATCTACAGCCACATAAAAATATTCGGAGGAACATGCATTGTTGCTCTGTAAATGAAAAATGAAGGAAAAAAAAAAATGATACAGGAAAAATGTGCTGAAGACAATTTTCTACCTTATTTAATTCAATTGTGCAGTTGACACGTATGGCATAGTCCAATGGCGCTACAAACTTATAACGACATGATGTGCTTGCTGGATAATAATTGGGATAGTATGGTGACTCAAGGTACGAATAACCTGGATTAATATTGTAAACGTGATCACAGCCATCGAAAAGTGCCGCGTCGGAGAAGCTGCTCAAACAACAGACGAGAAGCAATAACAACGGACTGCATACTGTAAGTAAATTGTATTTTTCCATAGAGCAATTGCCGAGCGACTTATAATTTTTTTTTGGAAAGTATAGCCAAAGCTGTTCAACTAATAGTCGAGTGAGCAGACACAATATCTAAGCTAAGAAAAGCTTTTCACTTCGCCTTTTAGATTCAGCATAAACAGAAGCCCACAGTACAACCAATCGCGCGGGGTGTATTTTGCACCCTACTACTTATTGCTATATTTTTCCGAATTGCGTCTGATCCGCACCTATTCTAATAGCTAGGAGTATTGATTTGTTTCACCAGCTAATGTGCACTCGTTAATTTTGCTCTTGCCGTTGAGGTGAACGAACGTTTGCAAAATTTTCATGAGGTTCATAAATAGTTGAGCGTGTAACGACGGGTTAATGAATGCGAAAAGCTCGGCCTAGCCTAACCTCCATAATGTTATGTCATAGCAATAGTAAATAGTAATAATAACTGTAATTTAATTGCCTACGAGTCTTGATAAAAAATGTTTAAAAAAGCGGGCAAAAAATGTTTTATTGATGTCATTAGCTATTATGATTAATCTGGCCAAATCAAAATTTTAAATTACTGCAAAGCTGCCAAAGCACATAGAGTAACCTGCGAGTTTTCCTTTTTCATTTGATTTAGAAAATTGAGTTTTTGGAAGCTTTAAAGCATTGCCCATTGAGGTTAGAATGCAATATTACACTTCTAATTTCACGTAAATGTGGTCTAGTTTACACATGTGTAAAACCTAAAGTTTGTATTTGTCGCAAAGTATTTCAGACAGTGAAAAATAAAAACAAATAAAAATTATGAAAATTTATGAAGCAAGAGGAAGGTCGTACCTCGGTAATACAGAAATGTCAAGAAAATTTTTATATGCTAGATATCCTTAAACTAGCAAAAAAATGTCCTTATTTTTCTAAAAACGACTGCAAAGTTTTCAAAAGAAAATCCATAATTAAACATAATGTATATATCCTTGAATTAGTCAAAAGTTTATGAAAGGTCCTTAGCTCTCTGAGTCACAAATTATATTATTATTATTAATTATTTTAGCACATTTGATATATATAGTCATTATACATCCGATTTAATGGAAATGTTCCCTTAAGATCCACAAATAATTCACTATATTCATTTCACTTTTAAAGGTCTTCAAATTTAAATATGTACACAGTTCTACACTTTCAGACCTTCATTTAGTGCCACGAACCTTTCATTTTAGAGTCTCTTTGACTTAACCGGAACATCGTGTGCACAGTTGCGAACTGATAATGATTAGCAAAATGTGTTGCTGTTGTGTTATAATAATAATACTTTTTTTTTTTTTGAATGATTGTTGTTTGAATAATTAGCTCAGTTAATTAGCTTTTCTTATGTAGAAGTTATAAAATTACATTTATCTCATATAAAATAGATAAACAGGTGATTTTTTAGTAGCTGGATTTACTGATTACAAAACGAAATTGAATTATAACATAACCATGAAAAAAAAAACACTAGATAAGTTCTTTAATGTTATTATTTTTTTTTGTTTTTAATCATTTAAAAGATTTTTTCTGAAGAAAACGTTGTGTGGTTGTCCTCATACATTTTATTTTTTATTTTTCTGTTTACACAAATGTTATGCGTGCGCGTTGTTACTTTCGAGCTTATATTCTGAGATATTTTTTGCTTTGCTAATCTATTTAAATAAAAGTCTTTAAAAAATTATATTCTTTAATTTATCCACTTTTATAAGATTATTATTATGTATATTGCTTCTTTTTTTACGGGCAAAACATTTGTGCAAATATTTCTTCCGACATTGTAAATAATGATGGTAGGTGAGACTTTGGCGGCAACTGGTGGCGGCTTGTGACAGTTAGAACCAGTGGCGGATCCCGGAAACATTTTGGATGGGAGTAAGGCAGAAATACTTAGAGATTTTCTAACTTGCTTAGGTTAGTCTTAACGTCGGGATTCATCAATCCCATAAAATGGTTGAACCCAAGTAAAAGGAGTTCTCAGACCTTTACGAATTAGGCATGTAAATAATAAATACAATCGTTTTAAATGCACCCTTAACGATTTCGTGGCCACAGTTGCGTAGTGGTTAGTATATATGGTGAACTTGTCCGAAATGGTTGCATTTGAGTTAAATGCTCAATACTTCAGCTAAATTTAAACGGATTTGCTGAAAACAGAATTGAATGCAGTTTCAATTTATATATAAGTACATATTATATATAAGTACATATTCTCAAATCGATGATAAATAGTAAAAAAGTGTATAAAATTGGAGTCTGTGAGATATTTAGCGTAGGTACTCCGCTATTTTGTATAGAAATATACCAAATTATGCATTATTTTAAGCATCCATATCTCTTCTTTCAGATGAGTTATAATTATTTAATCAAGCGGAAACTATTGAAGTAAATGGCAAAAATAGGGTGAGATCTGTGAAATCCAGATTTTCAAGGTGAATAGACGCAAGAAATTATTTCCATTGTAACGTAGTTTAATGTATTTAAATTTTTTTTTGAAATTTGCTCGAATAATTTTGCATAAAGTTATTAAAACTTGCCTGTAAATTAATATTAATTAACAAATTATTTTCGTATTAAAAACATAGTCAACATACGGAAATATGTATATAGAAATAAAATAAAAATAAATATTTTACATGCTCAACAGAAAAACAAATATTGTTATTTAGAGTAACATGCTTTGGGGGGAGAATCTCCTGTATCCGCCACTGGTTAGCGATAGTATGCTTTTGAACTTGAACGCTTGCAGTGACACATCCGTTCCTTGTGCTCTTCTGTCTGCCATTGAAATCTATTACAGTTTATTGTAAACTTTGTTTTACCTATGCAATTATGCATTCCGCTACTTACTGATTAGAAATTTTAATTTTTTATATCTATACAATTTTGTGTTAACTATTTAGTATGTAGTTTGCTGTAAAACTACTGAAGTTAATGTAAGTTAAAGTTCTAGATAAAAACAACAATACGAAAATTTTATGTGGGTGACATTGGTGGGCGAGCTGGCGGGGGGTGTGTTTAGTTATGCTGATAACCGCTAGTATTTCCGTCACTTAAGGAAGTAGAACTGTTGGGTAATTTTTTAAATGAAAGTGTTTTAGTGAAATACACTGGAATACAATACACAATTCTATGGAAAATTAAACTTACCAACTTCACCTTAATTCATGAACATAGTTTGATCATCCTGTCAAAGGTGATAGCAAAGCTGTGGTTAAGGTGTTCGGAATATCTGAAAAAAAAGAATATGTGATTTAGTCTTTGATAATTTACGACATTGAACAGTTGGGTTAACATAGCTCTATAAGGCCGATACTGGTTTTTTGAGCTATAGAGGAAATCGGGCAAAGTTGGTCATTTTTTTGGCGGGCAGCTAAAATATTCTTGAAACCCAATCGAAATAAATACATTCAAAAGCTTTATTAATTTTCGATGCAGAAAGCTTTGAAATCAGATCTCAAATCAAACATAACTTCATTTCGAAAATTTCCGAGGCATTCTCGGTCTCTTGATTTTCTATAAAATATAGAAAAAAACCGTTATTTTTTTTAATTTTTTCGTCCCTTTGAATGTTATTGTCTGAAATGTATGAGATTTCCCTCGGTAACCCCGAATACCCACTTGCATATGCTGGTGCTTACAGTGACTGACAAAATTGATTAAATAAAGGAACGCTGGAGCGCAGAAATGTTTATACTCATCTAGACGAGCACGGGCGGGCGAATAATTTTTTAAATCAAATAATATCTAAAGGCCCCGCATTGTTTTTGATCAATTTTGTGAATCACTGTAAGTATGTTGTGCTCAATATTTCTAATTTTATACTTTTTGGGCAAAATTAGGACTGTTGGACATACAGATTTCATCAGTGCTTGTACTGATTTTTGTAAAATGCCTTGAATCAGTACGCAAAAGTACTGATTATTTAAGTTTTGTACTGATTTTTAGACAATTTTATCAGCACTAATGGAATGAGAGTGAAAAAAGAAAAAATTTGTTTCCGAAGTGACCAATGTCGCGGTGTGTAAACAGGGCCAAAACAACCCTGATTGGAATTTTTCTAATTTTTCCTTCTTTGGTTCAGTCTTTGAAATTTTATTCCTTATTATTTCGCTTGACGAACTCGATAGTCTAGTGGGTAGCTCACTAGAGTTTCATCCCGGATGTTGCGGATACGATTTCTGTCTTGGCCTAGTGGTTAATACTCATAACCTTCTTGAATGGCAAAACAACCGAGTGATAACAAATTGCCACACCACCTTTCAGAATCGGTAGGTCCAACCATGTGGCATCACAATGAGTCTTTCAGGCCTAAGTGTGTTCCTGGACAGCCACCTAATCTAAACTAACTTAATGTTAACAATAATTTTAAAAGTTATAAGAATTCAGAATTAAATCCTTTATTTATTTTGTACCTATGTAAGCGTTATTGTTGTGTTTTTGTATTTTTTTCTTAAATAATTATAGAACTCGAATCGATCTTTTCACTCAGAAAAAAACGATTTTAAAACTAAATTTTGGCAGTAAATCAAAAAATAAAAACAAAACAAAAAACAAAAACAGTCAATGTAAAAATGAAGCAATTAAAAATTAAATGAAAACATTTAAAAAATATAACTAAATATAAATAAAAAACAATCATTATCACTATGAACAGAAAAACTGTAATTGAGTTTAAGGAAAATTTGAGCGTGCAGCAAAAATTCCACAAAGTCTAGAAAAATGAAAATAGATTGCAAATTAAACAAAAAAGCAAAGCCTAAATGTATGCTGCAGTTTTATTTTATGTTTTTCATTGTAACTCTAAAATGGTTACTTTGCTTTCCAGCGCTACTCCTCCCACTGCTTTATAAAATTACTACAACTACTATCTATACTGCATACTTTTTTTCTGCTGTCGTCATTTTTTTTTTTTCTACTCCTAGTTGAAATTTTTAATTACCTTCTAGTACCTATTATGGTTTTTTTGCTGGCATTTCTACTTTTATGCCTTTGGGGGAATATTTTTGGGGGTATGTACTTTTGCGGTTTTCACATTTACACGCAATCGTACACACACACTGCTACACACTCATACACACTAACTATTTCAACCAATCAGCTTAACGCACATTTGTGGGATGCAATTGAGGTTTTCTGTATTTTTGTACATCTCTCTGTTTCTGTATGTAGAACTGTATGTGTGTGTGTGTGTTTGTTTCTGTATCTGTGTGGATGAAATATAAAAACGTTCTTCTTTTTCGCCTGTTACGCACTTTTTGTTATTGCCTCTGAAATGTTTTTACTATAAGCGTGAGTGGGATATGAATCGAGTTAGTAGGTGGTATGTAAAATGTTATGGGGCTTGCAGTTTATGTAAATAATTTGAAGAAGAAAAATTTAGAGAACTTATGCAGTTATAATTTTGTCAAAACGCTGAATACATGTTTCAAAAAACTTTTTGATTGATACTTACAGTTTTTTAATATTTCATCCATCCATCCAACCTTCGCCTTTCTGTCTTTTTATTTCTTGTAGCAGACATTTCTAATTTGGAAATCCACATTAGACATGGATACAAAATTTGATCGTTGTTGAAGTTTTTGCCTCTACTTATGACACCGGAAACCAGATTCTGTGGCAGTACCGGTTATTAAAATTTTTGGAGAGCTAGGTTTTCGGTTATTGCCTTTTTCTCTCAGCTACAACGCTTTAAGGTAAGGTATGCGAATTCTTCAGATACGAGAATACTTTATCTGTTTAAAAGAAGTGCATACTTTAGTCAATTCAACGCGAAATCTACTGAATAGGACTGTTTTGTATTTTTCACTTAAGGTCTCAGTGCCATGTTGTCTTTTCTTGACATAGTAAAGGAAAAGAGTTTGTGAAGGCATACGTTGACACTGTACTCTAGAAAAAGGATCTACGACAGTATAAAGTTACGCTATACATACAATGAAAATAAGGGTTTCGACAGTTCGAATTTATCCCTTTCAGTCAATTTTTTTAATTGACTTTTTTTTTAGAGCTTAAACAATTGTACTTCTGAACTTCTTTTACAAATGTACTATTTCCACTTAGCAAAGAATTGTTAATTTTTTATTAAAATATTTCAATACTTAACACAGCTGAATATATATAGTTTTATTAGTTATCAAAGCTTGTCCTCTATAGAAGACGTCACGACTGAAAGACTTAAGGTCTTTGGGAGCAAAAAAAGTATAGAATAGTTTACCTTTTGGTGAAATAGGCAAAATGTACTGTGTAAAAATCTTAAAAAAATATTCGTTTTAGAAAATAACCAAGTAATTAAAGCTCAACACAGAAAAAGAACAAAAATAGGCGTAGTCAATCCATACATTCACGAACATTGCCTCCTCTCTCACTCTTTTTCTATGCTCATGCATACAATGTGTGAGCGCTGTGTGCTTTCAATATGATTAACATAAACACACAAAAACATTAACAAATTTAACTCACACTCTCTTTACTCTTTAACTCTCTCTCTATCACTGTACATATCAAAAATAACAACAATCACTAAAACAAATGTATGCTGCATTAGAATGAGATAGCACTATCATTACTCATTTTATATTTTCGCTAAAGCAACAAAAACAAAAAAATAGTAACAGCAAGCGCGAATTTTCCGCATTTTCCTTTAAAATGGTACAGAAAAAAATTATAGCTTCCTCTTTCCCCATTCTCTTCTCCTCCTCTTCCAGCCTCTTGTCTCACATACTAAACTCAACCCAATCACATGCGTCGCATTAATAAGACGATGATGATAAGAGCAAAATTTTTAGGGAAAAATGCCGCATTTTTCCTTATAAACGGTATATAGATAAAAAAAAAAGAACAAATATGTAGAGACGAATAAAATTCATACACATATACACACACATATGTGTTACGTCGCACATTCAAGGCAGAAGAAGAAGGCGCCACTACCAACAACAAACTGACTCTAACTATATGCCAACCCGCCCGCCCTACTACAGTTGAACCAATCACAGAAATTGTTTACGAATAGTAGCAACAAAAGCGAAAAGAAGAAGAGAAAAAAAAACGAAACGAACGAACGCAAAAAAACGTGTATTGAAATTTTTCCACACACATCCGAGCACGAAAACGTGAGTATAGCGGAGAATCTCTCATGCGGTGACAGCAACAACGCTATTGTTGCTAGCGTCAGCAGCAAGCAATGGCAGCGCAGTTTCTTCTTTTTCTTTTTCGCATTTTTCTCGCTTTGTTACAATTTTTCACTTTACTACTATGCATTGCTTGTTATATCTGTGCGGTGCGTTTGTGTGTGTTTGTGTGTGTGTGTGTGTGTGTCTGTCTGTATGTGCGGAAAAGTAAAAAAGACGGAAAAAAGCACGTGCTCGTTTGGAAAAATAGAGAAAAATTGTTGCAATGCGAGTGGAAGAGCGCATAATCATTGTAAGAGACTGAGCTGTTGCTGTGCTCTCTCTTCCATTTTATAGGACAGCACGAAGAGAATGTGCCAACAGTATCTATTTGCACAATGTAAAAATCTTTGCTCAATTTGCAATAAGTTTTTAGTGTGTTTAACTAAAGTAATTATGAAATTCAGCTCCTTAATTGATAAAACGCAATTATAATAAGGTTTTTTTTTAGAAATGATAGCAATTTTTGTTTAATTTAATTCTATCTATTTATAATACAATATTTGTGTTTGTTCGTTCATGGATACCTAGAACCTAAAAAATTGATTCAAATTTTTCCTTAAAATTTTGAAGTTTATTTTGAAATTTGATAAAAATTCAGTTTTAATTTTTTTTTGTACAAATTCAACATGCATGTAATCAAAAATGCTTTGAATATCGCAAAAAAATGTTTTTGAATCGTGGTGGCTACCCTCGTCTTTGTTTAAAAGTCCATTATTAGAAAACAAACATGAAAGACATTACCCTATATTTGCATCTACAAATTTAAAGTAAAAAACTAATAATTCGCATCATTCACACTCGCTTTTTCACTCAAGCATACCAACATGTAAATATTAAATAAATAGATAGCCATTTACGCTCGTTGCCTAGGGTTAATTAATTTGAAATTACGGAAATGCACCAATACTTTTACGCACCATACACAAACATACGCACACACAAACAGAGAGGTATAGGCATAAATACATATACACGTAAAAACCACAAAAATGTTTAATTTGCAAATAAAACAATTTCAACTGCATTGCAGTGTGGCATTTGTGGCCAAAAAAGTGGCAGTGGCAAGAATTCATACGCTACATATATATATATGTGTGTGTGTGTGATTGGGCTTGTGTTATAAATATTTGCAAAATATGTTCACACCTCATATACATATGCTTATGTATGTGTCTATGTATATGCGCGTTTGTGTTGTGTGTTGGAAATGCTCATGGATAATTGAAACATTAAATAAGCCAATTAAAATTTATATTTGCAATAATTTTCTCCGAAAAATATGAAAATTTATATGCCAGATGCCAGACTGATAATAAAGTAGAATGCAGGACCCATACATAAACATGCAAATTGATGTAGACAAGCAGGCAGGATGTTTATTGATAATATGTAAATTATTGAATTGGAGATAACTAGTAGAGGAATACGTAAAGCAAACGCACAATAATATTGATGATTATAATAACAACAAAATATTTAGTTATTCTCATAATAATTTAAAAAAAAGGTCCATATTTTGATTATTTCAATTTTGTTTTATTTATTTTTATCTTCGAAATAGCTGCAACTTAAGCTAATTTTAATTTGTATAAGAAAGTTGTATACCATGAGGAGGGTTCCTCATATAGCAATACTCCACATTCCGGCCGCTTAAAGTCAAAACTACCTAATTTCAATTTTTGTAACAACGTATACCCTGAAAATTATATTTTTGTCTCTTTACTTCTATTACTTATGTACTTCTATTTCTTAGGTGAATAAAACAAACACTCAGTTGTATATATAATCAGCTATTTCTGATCGAAAAATATTTGGGATTGGAAAATCATACCCGAAAAATTAAAAAAAAAAAAATTTTAAACTGTAAACTATAAAATTTTAAAAGTTGATCTTGAATGCAAATTTTTCGAAATCAGCGACCCCGAATTACCCTTATTTTTCATTCGCTATGTGATTTTATAAGGTATAAAATTGTGACACAGTGTTCTATGTATGGGACGTTTCACGTCAACGGGGACACTCATGCCAGAGCTGAGAGAGACGCATGTGAAAAAAAAATTTTAAAAATTTAAAAAATTTGAGAGTAATTTAATTTTGCCGATTGGGGAACGAACATTGTGAGTTTAGCCGCCATATTGCGTCCGCCACATTGAATTTTCTAGAAAGCCAGTAGTTTCAAAAAGAGACACTTAACCAAGAAAAATTGTAAATGCAGAAATCTTCTATAGCTCTTTCTTCAAAATTGTATGAATATAAAAATCCATATGAAATCTGATGAGCTATTACGTTGTTAGATATAGATTGCCTCTTTGTTGATAAGTGGCATATGATCAGTTCTTTTAATAGTGAGCTTCAGCTGAATATCCTGCGATTTCTCATTTCAGAATTTTACGAAGTCTACAAATTATAAAAAATTATATATTACAGTTAAAGAAATAGAGGACATTGATAGTCTGGTGGTTAGTCCATTAGACTTTCATCCGGGAGGTTTGGGTTCGATTGCCGTCTTCGTCTGGTGGTTAATCTTTATAACTTTCTTATATTCACTATCAATATGAAGTGTATGAGTACACACCTTGGTTGGTAATGGCAAAACCACCAAGCCGATAAAAAATTTGCCACATCGCCGTTCGGAATCGGCGTTAAGTTCAGGCCTAAGTGTGCCTCTCGACAGCCACTTCAACCTAACCTACCTAACAGTAAAAGAATTATACAAAGTAAAATTGTTAGAGCCGATATCCATGGTTCCAACTCCTCAATTTTGATACAGATGAAACAAAAGCAACAATAACAAATTATCATTAAATACATAATCGATAGATATCATTTCTATAATAAGGATAATATTATTTTGTATTAAAAGTCAATGTCATTTAATTGTGTAATTTCGATATATTTAATGTACGACGCACGCACTGCAAACAAACAAACTAACGAATAAAAGTAACAACAACAACAGCGAGAGAAAGTAAAGGAAAAGGGAACAACAAATTAATGCCAAAAAATCAACAAAAGAAAAAGACACAAACGTAATGGAAATGAAAATGGGAATTAACTTAAATGTAAAGTAAATATGCGAGTAAATAGAATTTAATGTATACCACCAAATACAAAAAATGAAGAACATACACACACACATGCACGCATACTAATGCCTATAAATGTATGTGAATAAGCACTAATGAAGTAATTACAACAATTAATTTAATTATGAATTAAGGCACTTTCGTGACATTTATTGTTTAGTTTGTGTTATTATTTAGAGGTTAAAATAAAATTAAGTGCAATATTTAGACAAAATTAGTGTTTACGTACAAAATAACAACAAAAGGAAAAAGGGAGGGAAAATAGAAAAAGCAGAACAACATGAAGGACGATATGATGCGTTGTGTATTTTTGGAATGAATGGGTGGGCAACACTTTGGGGTTAGATAAAAAAGTCTTTTGTGTGAACATTTTCATGTTTGAAAAATCAACTGAAGTCAACTGAATACTTTTGTATATGTTTGCTTAGGTTGAGCACGACCTACTATCATTGAAAAAGGACTGCAAAAACAGTATACCATTAAATGCATGTTCTTAAAATTATGTAAAATATGACTTTAGTGTGACGTAACATAGCTTAGAAAATACAATCCGTGTTTAAGGTACAAGTTAATTAGTTAATTATTCTTTTTATTTTCAATATTTCAAAACAAACAAAAAATTTATTTACAAAATTTCATAAAATTTAAACTTTATATAAGAACATACGACTGTGACAATTCTGTCGTCTGTCGGCGGTTTGATTTAAACTTAAAATAAATGCATAAAATTAATAAAAATTTCAAACATTGGATTTTAATAATTGAATTCAATAATTAATTGTTTTCTAAAAACTTTAAAATATATGATACTAAATTTTGCCATTGATTGCATTCTCCATTAAGGATACATATTATTTCTTCTTCTACAAGTTCATCTTTACCCAAGTATTGATGTCTATATTCCTTTAGAATGGGGCAAATGCCTATAAAATGTTTTATATCTTCATTTTCTATTCTGTTGCATAATGAGCATTTGTTGCATTTGTTTTAAATCTAGTTGCATTTATTTCAATTAAACCACAACGAGCTTTAAAAATCCACGTAATTTCGTGTTGTTTATTGTTGTCCGCAAAGTAAAGTTGCTCTTTTGTATTGTTTAATTTCCGATAAAATCTATTTGTTTCTGATGCTCTTTTCAGTTCGGTTCTTCTGCTCTCCCATTCGTTTTGAGTTTAAGGTACAATTTATTAACGGATAAGGCCTAGCTTTTGTGTGTGCCAGGAAAAGTTGAGGATGTTGCATTTCTTCATTTTTTTTTGTCTGAACCTAGGGGACTCTGGTCTCTCAATCATATCTGCTTTAAGAAACTAAATTTAATTGCAATAAAAATTGTTAAATCATGAACAAATAATCATTAATCTTATTTTATCGAATCTTAACAAAATTTCATATGCATTTTACCTCTATTTTTAACACTTTGGTAGTTTTGTTTGTCAAAATGTTATCCTTTGTTGATACAAACTGTCGCAATTACAAGTTTATTTCTACGTGTCTGTTGCTTTTGTGTCCACCTTTTTTTTCTTTCAGTACATACACATGCACGTTACGGCAATTCTGTCTGCAAACTCATCATCATCGTCCTGTGATTTAAGTGATATTTATACTGTGTTTTGATAAGAAAAAAAAGTGATAGCATATATATGAAACATAGTGTACGAGTGAAAACGAAAAGTGACAAGTGTTTTTATTACGCTGATTAATCGGTTTTACTTCCTTTTTTTTTTTGAATTGACATTTGTATATGAGTCAAAACTGTCAGTTATTTTGAAGGGAAATTGAAACAGTTTTCAATGTATCTTACAAAGATATGTGCGGACGCACTAGTAAAATTTCGCTTAGTTGGTTGGAAATATCAGGTAACAATATCGATAGCTTTTCATCTTTCAAAACATTTCTCAGAACTTGCCTTCCCGATTTCGACATTAATCGCATTATTTATTTTCGCATTACTACTGAAAACTGAAAACCACACGGTGGTAGAACCAGCGAATATGACAATGGGAATAGAAATAAAGTTGTTTTTTTTCTGCAGTGGCACCAGGCGAATTTTCAAACATATATTTTTTTTTTATTGTTTTTGGGGTTGGGAGATTTCTGCCGACCTTAAATTTAATGCAATATTATTATATGTTTTAAATCATCAACCAACTTTTGATTTTCCAAGAACTAATAAAAAACTACCAACCTTCGTATAAAATTTGGAAAATTATTCTAGGCGAGCAGATTAAAATGTTAAATTTGATAGTACAGAAAAGTAAATATTGTAAATACATTTATTGAAATGACAGAACTATAACAGAGATCACTGAAGAGGAAGCGGGTTCCGGAACGATCGTCTGATCTGCTACTTCTCTGTACTTTTTGACATTCTTCTGGCATCATTGATCATTCAAAGCCTATTAATTTTAAATAATTAATCCGAAATGTGAACTGCCAAATTTGAAAGAAATTCGGAAAAATTATTTCCAAATTAAAAATATTTTAAAGAATTTAATTTACAGCTCAAGGTTTTGAATTTGATTTTCTTAGAAATGATGACATGCGAAGTTTTTTGTGTGGGAATTGTTAAAATATTGTTCTTGGCCTCTCTTTTTGATTCCTAAATTTGTATGTAAGAAACTTATCGTCAAAAATTCATTAATTTCCACCTTGAGTTGCAATTACTCATATGCCTGCATCACATTTCTCAAATTCTAAGCTACTTACCACGAACAAATGAGCATTGTTCTAGCCATCTTATTTACAAAATCATAAATTTAAAATGCAGCAAACTGCTGTGACTTTCAATCAGCAACAACATGACACCGAAGCTGGAAGCAGTGGCAGGGAATATCCTGTGTGACATGTGAAAATCAGCACTTTCGCACTGCACTGCCACCAGCTACAGTTACAACTACATGCTTGTTATTGTTGTAGTTTTAACACGCTAAAATATCATGGAAAAATAAACTTTGCATTCAAATGAGCAGCGAGAAATGAAAAAGCACAAAAAAATGCGAGAAAGTAAAAATGTAACCAGCAGTGAAAAGATAAAAATTTTTGCTTCCTCACATACATAGAAAAAAACTCACGATTTTTTTTCTTAATTTGCGCATTTCTCAACTTTTTCCATGAATTTTGTAATTTTAACTAGAAACTTGAGTTAACATTGATTACAATTGCTGCTGCTGCTGCTGTTTCCCTCTCCTCTTGGTGGCTGTTGCACATATCCTTTTTCCCTTGTGTGCATAGAGCATTTATATGCTACTACCACAATTTATATCCTTACTCAGATATTTTCTCTTTTTTCTCAACACCACTACCGTTTTTTTCGTACCCAACCATACCTTGCTGGTTGGGGCTTGCTTGCTGGCTTCAGCTCATTTTACTGACCACAAAAGTTATGTTGTCTCATTAACTTTTAACTAACGCGCGAGCAAATGTTGAGTCAAAGGCAAAACAAAAAAAAAAAAAATACAGCGACAACAACAACAGCAGCACTAACATGTAAGTGAAGGCTTGCAAGGATATTTAAGCTTGTGCTGGTATGTTTCGTTTGGCTTTTTTTATTTTCCTTCCAACTGCAAGGTCCTTTCCTCAACTTCCACACATATGTGAGAAACGAAATAGGTACAAAAAAAAAAGCCAGCGACGAAGCCCGAGCGAAGAAAAAATATTGTAAAAATATTATTTTATTAAAAAGACAAATATTAAAAAGTTGCAAAACATCTCTTGTTGCAACAATAACGAGGTGCTGCTACTGTTGGTGTTCTTGTCGTTATGTTGTTATTGTACGAGTAAAAGGTTACGAAAATATGAAAATTAATTTTAATTCGTCAGTGAAAATATTTTCCTTTTTTTTCTTTTTTCTCATTGAAATTGTAGATGATGTTTTAATTAGTGAATTGTTGTTGTTGTGCATATACACATTGGTCGATATTAAAAAAGGATAGATTTTAAATTGTTAAGTATTTTTCAAAAGTTTGTATATGAAAATAAACCTAATTTATTTGTCGTAAGTGAACAAATTTTGGAGCATTTATTTTTCTGACAAAGAAGATTCAATAGTGCTGAATAATACTAATAATGGCATGAAACTGATCAAACTGGCCTTAGGATTTGTTTATGAAACATTTGTTCATTATTGATCAAAAGAACTGATTTTCTTCCAAGAGGCCAATGAATTTTTCTGAATTTTATCCATCAGTTTGGCATCTAGTTTCATGCATAAAATGACCAATTTTATTTTAGAATAATTTGGTATTTGTTTTGAGATTGCAAGAATAGCTGTGTCATCAGAAAATTCTTTTAGGAACCTCGTCTAGGATTTTCCCATTTTGATTTTTCAAATACTATATTTTTTGTAGTGAATTTTGTTTGATATATACAAATGCCGAAGGATTTCCATTGTAAAATTCGACATATTTGGTTCTTCATTGCTAAACTTAATTCTTCCTACTAGTTCAGGACTTACGAAGGTTTTGTCTTTTTTTTCTGAGAAATGTTTGAGAGCATATTCACAATCATATCTTGAGAAACCCAAGCTCGCTCCGGTAGTTTTGAAATTTATAAGTGTTCAAATTAGCTGGTTTAAATGAAATGTAATGAAGTTTTACGTTTTTCAACTATTTCAAGTTTCACTTGTTTACGCTCTTTCTCCTTGTGTCAAAATATTTTCACGAATTTCATACGCAAACCACAAAATTTTGGCATTTTATATTTATGCTTGCCTGACTTTTTCTGTGTGTATTACTCGCATTATTATTGGGATTTGTTGTAAAATAAAGTCTGATGCTTGAATTTATTATGCTGCCCATTTCCTAAGACAAGCAAACACACACAAATACACAGACGCTCGTATGTTCGGTTATGTATGGGTGTGCATTTTTGTTGTTGTTGTTGTTGTTCTGACCAGCGCGATGTTCCTTTTTTTAATTCAATTTATTCTTGGATTTATACGAATTTATGCACATGGGATTCATTTCCGTTTTTTTGGTTTTATATTTTTTCTGGTGTGGTTATTTTTTCGCTAGAAAAATACCATAATATTTATTTTTTTGTATGCTACTTCGATTTTTCACGATTTCACGCGAAAAAATAAATGTAGTCTCCTATGTATATGAGTTAGTAGCATTTTTTTTTTCACTCGCCATGTAGTACATTGTAGAAAAAGTTGATTATATTTCATCTTTCATTGGGAGGATAGGGCGAAAAAGTATAAATATAATGAAAATTGATGAAACAAAAGTTAGTAAAGGTAATTGTGGGTAATACATTAATGAGATGGTTTTTTTTTATGGGAGTTTACAGTACACCGAAAAAATAGGAAAGTTTAATTAAAACGTTAAGATAAAAGTCAGTAAAATGAAATAAAATTTTTGAGTTATAGTAAAATTCTGAAATTCGACAATTTTTCCAAACCGAATTTCGCAACCAAAAACAAAATTCAAACTTAAGCAATCCAACCGAGAGTGCAAAAGTCAAATTACCAAAAATCCAATATAACATTTTTGGCGAAAATTTCAATAAATCTTACGCGTACAAATATGGCCAACAACTATGTATCTTTACTATGGTGCTTACTTTCATTAGTTCATACACACAGTGTAGGCACCACAAAATTTATAACTTCATTAAATAATTACACAAGAATTCCACAAGTAACTAGATGAAAAAATAAGAGAACCTTATATTGTGCATAGTAATAGCAGATACCTGCAGCAAAACGAAGAACAAGACATGTCCAAAAACTTTGGCGCTAAAATTTGGTGTAAAGCACCATCTGCTGCCACCAAAAAGGATACGTTGTTGTGCTTGTAATGCCATGAGTTCTTGTGAGTGTATATTTGTGTGTGTGTGTGCTTATTTTGTATACGTATGTGTTGAAAATTCAAATATTGAATTTACTGATTTTGTATTGTAATTTGGCGAAAGTTTATGAAATAGTGTGATGTATTTGTGCATATACTGTTGAATTCTCATGAATGCATGCACGCCCAAAGGAATGGAGCAAGCAGTAACCAGCAAACAGCATTCGTGTCAATAAGTTTGAAGAACATTTCCCCAAAATTGGATTTCATATATATGTAAATGAAATATTATTTGGTTGATGCGTGCATAAAAGAAAGTGTAATTTTAATTATGAAATTTGTGCAGTATACTTTTTGAAATTTGTGGAAAAAATAATTTAGTTTTACCGATTTATGAATGAAGGGCAAAGGTAAAGAAGACAGCGCTATCCATCCGGCTTTTGATAATTATATATTTGAAATAAAAATTTTGTCAAAAATATTATAAGGGGCCGTTCACATATTACGTAATGCAATTTTTTGACCAATTTTGACCTCTCCCCCCTGGTCGTAACAAAACATTCCCCCCCCCCCCTAGTAACGTAACTAATTTTTATTTATGAACTAAGCTAATTTATATTGATATCTTTTGAATCAGTTAACCAATTAAAAATCTAATTATACATGTTACCTATCACAATACCTTTCATTTAGTTTCAAGAACAACCGGACATTTCTACCCCGAGATATAATTTTTAAATTATAAAAAGTTGAAAAAATTAAAATGTATATCTGTGGTCAAAAGCAGTAACCGCTTAAGTCTGAAAATCTCCTTTCGAGTAAACACGGTCTGAAGTTAATGTGATTGGTTACCACTCTATAACTTTTGTTTAAAAAACATAGAATTTAGGGGATTTCACGTACATGTGCATTGGAATAAGAAGAACACGGTAGTATTTATAACTCAATTTTGTCTTAAGTCGTCTTAAGTGTTTATTGATTTGACCACAGATATGTATGTATCTCACAAAATGATGCATAAAAAAATGTTAGCCATGATTTTCGAATTCAGCGGGAGAAAATTAATTTTATAAACTAGTAAATTTTTGAAGTCATCTGTATTTGATAGTATAAAATCGACGTTACGTAACACACTTAATAACCTCCCCCGCCTCCCTCACGCGTTACGTAATATGTGAACGGCCCCTTATATATAAATTTAATTTCTGTTTAAATTTTTTAAATACCCTCAGTTCAAGCTTAAATAATAGATATTATTTTTCTCAAAAATAATATAAATATTTATATATACATATAAAATTTCTTTAACAATTCATTTGGTAGTTAAAAACCTAAATATCACTCATACCACCCGTTGAACGATATAAACATCACTCATACCACCCGTTGGTCTATATGTGCTTAATGGAACACACACATATACATACATAGTATGCGTATGAATGCATGTGAATAAAAAAGCTTTTTCTCTAATAACTTCAATTAAAACTCATTATTAACGATAAAATATTGAATATTTTACCACACTTTATTTTTGTTTTGTAAGTAGTAAAAATAAATTTATTTTTCATCAAGTTATGAAGAAATTTATATTTTATGTAAAAATTTCCAATTACTATGTGTGTTTATATTTTTATTGGAGAAAACTTGGCATGGGAAATTTTCTTTCACAAACTGTGTGTGTGTGTTTTGTAAACTACATGTACATGCAGAGTACACGTGATAAAAAAGTTTTCACTTATACTCACACATATTGGAAATTTGTGGGTTTGTGTGTGTGCGATTCAGTTTGCACTTAATAACTTTTACATACTTTTGTGCATTTTATAATAAATTTTCTTTTAATTTTCTTCCATTTTACAAAAATTACTTGTATTTTATTTTCTTTCACTACAATTTTTGTTTTTTATTATATAAAAGAAAATCAATTTACGAAAGTTTATCCTAAAGAAAGAAAATGCACAGTAAACTAAAGTAGTAAACTTTTTTCTGTTGTTTTTAATATGATTGGTCGTAGTTACTTTGGAAAATTGTTGGACTTTATATTAATATGGAGAAGCCAGGAAATTTGTGAAAGAAAATACATATACATATTTATTGGTATTGTTTTTGTTACTTCTACTTATGGGCAATCACAAGAACACTGAGAACTAGGCTAAGATTCAAACATTAAATCAGATCTTTCTATATATTATATAGAAATATATTATATAGAAATATATCTTTGAAAATTATTGAAAATTATAATCCGAAAATTTTACGTAATATAAAATTTCACACAATACATGCTCAAAATTCCTATTCTCTTGAAAATATTTGTACAAAGGAACAAAGAAACCATTCAAATATACAAAGAACAATAAAAAAACGGAAATTAAAAAAAAAAATGTTTGAAACTTAATAATTTTGTTAACATATTAAGTGAAGAGAAAAAGAAAGTGGAAGAAGAAGAAAAGGCTTAAGGACGAGTACATGCGAAAGTAGCTAAAGAACTGTAAAATTCGATGCCAAAAGTATGCTATGCAAATATTTTTTTAAAAGGCACACAGCAAACACCCTTGTACATAAAAACACATCAATAATATCTATTAATTTAGGTAAAATGCTTACAAACAGTATGTAGACGTATCTGTATATGCTTGTGTGTGTGAATGTTTTCGTATAATCACACAACAAACATATACATTCATATGCATATGTGTATGTGTGAGCATATTTTATAAAAGAGCAACACCAAGACTAAAGAAATAAAAAAGAGAGCCCTAAAGTTTATTGTTGATTGAACACTAATTAAGTTTACTTGGAAAACTTTTACTGATGGACATTGGACACCACTCACTTTCATTCCACAATCCTGTAGTTGAGATCTTCAGCTGCTGCTGCTGTTGTTCTTCTCTCAATTATGTGGAAAAAAGGAAAAGAAAACATGTGTAGAAAGAAATAAAGAAAGCAAGAAAGGAAGGAAAGCGGGAAGGAACTAACAGGCAAGTCAATATAAGCAAAATATGCTACTCTACTCTACTCTGCATTGCTTTACACTACACTACAATCTATAAAGCATATTGCAAAAATAATAAAGCGTAGTCAATATTTTAGTAATTTATAAAGAAGTTTTAAAAAGTTTTTTTTACGTAAAATTTATATCAAATACAATTTCTGAAAGTTTCTCCACCACCGCACACAACCAATATATTGTATAAAATGTGAGTGTATATGTATGTATTTATAAAAAATAAACATTTCAAGTTTCTGTACATATTTCTTTGAAAATTTTAATTTAAGAGCATATTGCTCTATCTCTAATAGTTTCTTATAGTTCTACACCCTACGCCCCGTCCCCGTACCAACAGCTCACATCAATATATGTATGCATTTTTGTATACCACTATATTATAATCAAAATATTTAAAAACTTTTCAATTGGTCAAAAAGCAAATTGATGAACATGATGTGTGCATCAGCAAAGTATTTCCTCATTTGTTTTTGCTTTTGTAAGTTATAAGTAGCAAAAAAGTTTAGCAATTATTTCTTTGATATATATTTTTCTAATTGGCAGTCATGTTACTTTAGCTTGAAATTTGAGAAGTTCTTTGGCCAAAATACCATATATGTACATAAGTATGCATGTGAGATGAAAGTTTTGTAGTTAGCAAGTTTTGAAAAGTGCTTAATTAAAAGGAAGAGTTAATTTAAGAAAGACGGAGAAAAATTTTATTTTTGTGTGTTCGATTTAATGGAATAATTTTGGAATAATCTTCGGACATGTAATATGAATACTTAGACTTGAATAGAATTCTGTTGCCCATTAACATTGTGCATTATTATTCTTAATAACACACAATTAAAATAAAAGTGTAATTTTTTTATATTTTCCAAGATTCTCTGTAGCGCGAATTCAAAGCTTAATTTTATTACTTTTGGTATATACCCAAAACATTTTTATTTAACTTTTTTCATGTTTCATGAAAAAATGTTTCCCATGAGGAAATATTCTAACTTGTGCTAAAAAAAACCACGAGTCATCGGTGACCACGATATCTCAAGTTCAGCTTATGTAAAAGAGAAAAATGCTCGTTTCCATTATTCTAAAGGACTCTGATTAATCGTTGAATCAGAATGGGATTATTATATTTGCAATTTGGAAATTGTTTTTGTAATTTTTTGGCATTTTTTAATACTTAAAAAAAATTATTAAATATTTTCCATGAACAATGTTAAGCTGAAATCGACTGCAATGGCAGTGACATGCAATTTCCAAAAAAATTTGGGCTAAATTCGTTCTACTAGGGTTCCCAACCGTACTCTTTAAAGAGTACATGTTCTCTTTTTCAGGTCTTCTCTTATTTACTCTATCTTTTTACATCAAAATCTTTTTTGTACTATTATTGCTTTATTTATTGTATAAACTTATCAAGAATTTGTTTCTGCACATTGAATACAACTTTGTTGACAAACATTTTACATTTACTTTAACCTCTTTTGACAACAAACTGTTTCTATTTGTATTCGCGCTTAAAAAAACATAAAAAGAAAAATATAATTTAGAAGTTCAACATAATATCGCGTAGAAAATTTATAAGTATTTCTAAAGCACTACAAAAAGTATACCCAGTATTAAAAAAACAAAGGCGGATACCAAAGTGCTATGCACCACGTGCAGAAAGACCATTTGTATCGAGAATAAGAGCAAGGTTTTCTTTGTTTCAAATAGGGCACGTTGAAAATCCATTAAACAACATTGCAGCAATCTCAATGTCAATATCTGTGTTGGATAAGTTCGGGTCGGGATCTTCCAAATAAAATCAAATATCTGCTTGTGAGGTTGATCTAGCCTATCACAGAGTAAAACACCATCTAAGCTATAAGTCAGTCGATTGTAGAAATAAACTAAATACAATTCTGAATTTAATTCGATCTAGTAGAATGAAAAAGGAAGCCCCACAGCGCTTCCTTCACAATCTTTAGAAGATTTAAAAAATGTTCTGATGCAATTATGACATTTCAAAGTGTAATACAGTAATTTGACGCTGAGTTTGGTTTTAAATGAGAAATCTGAAACAATTAGTCAAATTATTTTAGATTGTTTGAAAGAATTTAATGTTTTTGCGAAATGTAAAGCGTTTTGTGGCGACAATTGCAACACGAATTTCAGCGGTATAAATAGAAAAGGGAAGAACAATATATATCATAGATTGAAACGAGCTTTTCTTTGTGGAGAAAATATAATCGGTATTGGGTGTCCCGCTCACATTTTACCCAATTGCTATTCATTTTTGGGAAATTGATATTGAAAATTTACAACTGCTTTTCACCGTTCGGACAGAGTGCTTAAAAAAATTTTGTGATTTTGTCAGTGTAGACATCAAACAGATTTTAAGTTGAAAATTTTTCTAATAAATTGTCACATGAAAAGTGGGTGCAATTTTTTTTTAGTTACAAATATTGAACAAAAATCTGATGAGTTTTTGAAGATATACGAATATGTTTTTGCTATACCTCGCATAATGTTAATGTGGAGCGAATTTTTAGCATGATGAATGCTTGACGAAAATTCAATTCTTAATTTTTACATTCATTTGATGAACAAAATTTGTACTCTTTTTTACTGTAAATGTTTGTTCTCTTTTTCCTTTAATTTAGTTGGAAACCCTACGTTCTACCAATGGTCGCCGTTCTGAATAAACACAATAAATAAAATAATTTCAAGGAAAACGCGTTTGTAGTTCTATGTGAATATATTTTGAGATGCCAGGGCCATAGAAAACACAATGTTTATTTACGCATTTAATAAATTCTGAATTATTGAAAAATGGAAAATGTCACGGTAGAAATTTAGTAAGAAATTAACCCTTTTTTATGTTATATTTTTTTACTGGATAAATCGTTGCAATAAACATCCCACAATATTTAAAGAAAATATTTCAAGTAACGAACTGTTATGCAGACTAGCTACAATGGGAAAAAAACAACAACATAAGTGTATTGAACGGTAGTGGTAGTTTCTTTCAATATCTCTATTCAGTGAAGATATTTGGAATCAAATCCATAATTCTGGGTTATGATTTCAAATATTAGTAGCTTATATGGGATATTGAAAGATTAAGAACTACCACTAAGATCACTGATGAGGAATTGTGGCGGATTCCGAAACGGCCGTCTGATTTACCCGTCTCTATATACATTGTTGTTGTGATGACTACATTTGTTCATTAACCTGTTTAAATATAACTTCAAATAACGAAAATATTTTTGATTAATACTTGGGGTCATTGAAGGATAAAATATCATAAGTTCATAAGGATTTCTGGATGTATTCGAGTATATTCTATGAACAACTTATCACTGGGCATATGAATCTAATAAAAGGGTTCTTCTTTTTCTATATGAGTCCATTTTATTCATGAAAATTAAAAACCATAGACGGGCAATCCAAAAATGTAGAGATTTTGATTCATTTAAAAATTAATTTAATTTTAAATGAAACAAACCACTTGAAAAATTCAGGATCATAAGTTTTGTGTATAGTTCAAATATAGTGAAGAGGAGAACAAAAAGAAAATTTCATTTGCGTTCACTTCATTCAACACTTGAAACTTTTTGTGCTAGTATGCAGATATGTATGTGTATGTATGTATTTGTATTCTGATTTTTTTCATTTTTCAAAATTCTCAGCAATTTTTGCGAAGAACGCAACACCTGCGTCAAATGTGCCTCAGCGAACACACAGCATAAAAATATGAATATGGAAGAAAATTATGGCGAAAAAATTTTTATATACACACACACAAATGCATGCATATATACATGTGTGTGTTTGTGTCCATATGCAACATAATACAGACAAACATCAATAATAATGTATGAGTGAAAAAAGAAAAGAATACAAAAGCATAGTAGTTACTTTGCAGAATTAAATCTCAGCATGCGAGTATATACAATCCACAAACGCGCAGTAATGTTGATAAAAAGGCAGCAGCAGGAAGCAACAGCAACAGCAAAAGCAACAATAACAACAACAAGCATCAGGAGCAATAGCAGCCATGCCAGCAATTTCTGTGCTTAGATTGCATTAAGCGCGCATGAGGCGTCTGTAAAAAAGTAGATATAGCTGCAGCAGTAATGGGTGTGGTCCATTCTAATGTTAGTTTACTATTCAAACACACACACATGCACACATGGACTCACACACATGCAATAACAATTTTTAATTTCCGTGCAAAAACTCGCGCACCAACATAAACAAAAAACAAAAAAGCACCAAAATGCTAAAAATGAAACTCTCAAGTGTATGAAAAACTTTTCCAGAAAATGACCAACGATGTTATTCGTAAACAAAAAGCAAAACATATAGAAAAAATAGCTGCAAAAAACGACAAAAAAATAAAAATTCTGCGAAATTTAGTTTTAATGAAAAAGCCAAAAATAAAAAGAAAAAATAAAATTCATCACAAATTTGAGATGCGCAAGTGTTTGGCTACCTTCAAATTGCAATTAAAATCAAACAAACTAGAAATTTGTTTAAGCATTTTCTAGTGCAAAAAATAAAATCACGTAGTAAGGGAGAGCAGAAAAAAAGCAGAAGAAACAACATAAAAAACTGCATAAAAGTAAAAAAATAATAATACTTCTTATGTATGTGTGAGAGAGTTGCCATATTTGTTTTAAATATGGAATATTTTTAAATGTTGAACAATATTTTTTTTTGGAAACTAAATTTCGTATTATGAAATAAGATTTTCAGAGGGGCTTTATCAATTTTATACGCTCCCTGTTGTGAGCTTAGGACCATAGATATAAGCCCTAATTGGCAATGGTGTGAAAAGGCACTTTTAGTGGTGAGTTTTCGCACCATTGTCAATTAATGGGTTAACATTACATTTGATAGTGCCAGTGTCAATTCTTCAGACATCATTGCTAATTTGCGAGATTTTCGTTGTATTGTTGAAATTATCGCTATGTTATAATTTTTTTTTGTGGAGTAAGAATTTTCGGGCAAATAAATGGTATTTTTTTAATTCTAATTATGGAATCTGATGCTAAATACCGGCCAAATGGACTCTTTCCTGTGGGATTAGCACATGTGCGTTTATGCAGTTCTTTGACATTCTATACTCTTCTGCATTTAAGTTGGAAGTTAAGTTTTACCCTTGCACTTGTTAATTGGCTGTATTTGAGTTGATAGGCATTAGTTTAAAGATATGTGTTTGTCTAGTGATATATTCATATATACATAAATAAATGTGTTTAGTTAATCACGTTATATTTTAACAAAGAGAAAGGGATGAGTATACCAAATTTCAACTACAATATGTTGATTTTGATTCTAACTTATTTCCAATATACACTGCAGATGAAAAGTTATGCACGATCTCCCGTTTTGAAAATAGGTGAAGACAAGATATAGTGGTAACCTCTACTTGACGGTTTGGTCTACAATAACTCGGAGGCTACCAATGTGGTCGATGCATGAGCATTGCTTTTTGCAGCTTAAAATCGGATTGATCTATTGTTTTCAACAGTATCTTGTAGATGATTTGCAGTATGATCTTGATCATCATGCTTAAGTTTTTCACTTTGTAAGGATATTTTAACGATGATGATATCTTTCAATGGATCTAGTAACGAACTTGACTCCCAAAATATTTTAAGTAAAAGCTCCTATAGTCTACCATATCATATATATGTTGAAATATCATTGGATATTACTTTTGCATCTGTTCTGCCAAAAAAAAAGAACGGTTGTACGTGCTGTTTTCCTACGAGGAGGTTTCTAATTAATCCGTAGTCTTAAATCTACCTGAAGCTTTTAAACATTTTTTTACACTATTTTATTGACTGTTTGACTAACAATAAACCGGTCATGTTCATTCTGTCGTAAATTGTTGTATATTTAATACTAATTTCAATTTAAAAATATCCGACTTTAGTATAATATTTTCGTTCATATGTTGTGTATTATGTGTTGGCAAAAACTCACACCAACCATGGACTTTTTGCTTTTTGAAAAGAATAAAATAATTGCCCAAATCGCAGATATAGTGAAATGCTGTGTTCAGGTTGTCTCATAAATGGTAAACCATAGCGTTTGCCAAAAACACCAACCATGTAAAAAAATGATGTAATTCCAAACCAAAAATGCCAATGCCAAAGAAGCAGAAGAAGAAGGTGGCTCAACGTGCCACGTACTTCGATTATCGTTCCGCCAAACAGAAGGGAAGGAGTCAAATGAAACAACGACAAGCAGTCAAGCCAGAATGCTCAGCATGAGCGAGCGCGACTTAAATGTTTCGCGCCCTCTGACCAACTTCAAATGTTCCAACTTTTAGAGTTTGAGAGCAGTTTTGCGCTTATTGAACGACGCAACGCATCATCCCTTTGCAGTTGCAAATTCAAGTCTGCTATTATACTCCCACACCCTCCTACGTACTTCCATCTACTACGAATCCGGCAAAAAGTACACACTTTGTGTGTGTGTTTGCCGCTTTATTTGCTTTCCATGCATTTATATATGTATAGAAAAATCGCTAAAAGTGTAATTTTTATTTCATACTTTTTGATGTTTATTTATTTGTTTGCGCCTAAAAAGAAACTAAAAAACATCAGCGGTTTATACAAAGTTTTAAATTTCCATGCTCGTTGCTGCTATTGCTCTGTAGGTTCAGATACTTGGCTGAGTGTGTGTATATGTGATTGTGTATTTGCCAAAAATATACAAAAGAAAGCTGAAATTTTGTGAAATAAAATTTTTGTTGCGTTTTTTACGCTGACGCCTTTTGCAAATTAATGTGAATTTTTGTCGAAAAGTACCAAAATCGCGTTTTTTTTTTTTGCTTCGTTTTGTTTTCTTCAATCTATTTTTTTTTTTTTTTTTTGATATTTCTGACGTTATTGCGAGCACAACATTACACAGCCAGCACAGCACAAGTCTAAGCGAAATGCTTTGCATACTTTTTGGCTGTTGCTGTTGCCCACCTGTCTATGCTACAACGCTTGATGAATGGTTATTGTGCGTTTGCTGGGTCGCCGTCGTCCATGTTGTCCACAATGAATGCTACTGCTGGCTATTTCTGGTTGCTGTTGTTAGTCTAAAAATATATATAATTTTATTTATTTATTTTTTTTCCTCTTGCAATGCCGATTATGTTCTGATGCTGACTGAGTTCCAACATTGGCGTTACTATTCTTTAACATACTCCGCTCCCGCTATCCCTCTTCTCTCACATAGCCACCTCTCGTCCTCTCTGCATACATATATGGGCACTTTGAATGAGGCACAAACATTTGTATTTCGTTGATTTTGTTGTTCATTTTGTGACTTCTTTGTTTGTCGCTTGTACCCGTTTGCTCGCTCCTGCATACATATGCACATACATATTTGCACGCTTATATGAATGTGTCTATAAATTGCTTTGTATTGATAGTATGAGTTATTGTGGTGGCGCCACTGGCCATCATTGCCGACTGATTTTTTGTCTTTATTTTTTTGTTTTGTTTTTGAGTGTGTTTCAAATTAAAAGAAAGAAAGCAAAAAAATATCATGAAAATTGTCTAAATGATGTGTTTTTGCGTTCACCCTGAAACTCATTTAATTCATCATTTGATGCTGTGTGAGTTTTTTTTTGGATACTTTATGCTATATACTTGAAAAACTTCGACATTTATTTGTATGATTGCTGCAAAATAGCTAAAGCATAACATCATCAGGAGCAACAGCGTCACTTGATTGTAAGCATAATGAAGGTAAATGTCTGAATTTGATGAATCATAAAGTTGCTTTCATACAATAGACAAATGTTGGTAAGGTTGTGTGGGTAAGTGGCTATATGTGAGTATATCAAATAATTTTTAATTCAAATGCTTATCATAGGAAATTTCTATAAGTTTAAAACAAACAATTTTATTAAATATTATTTAATAATAATAATATATTTTAGGAAAAATAATATATTTTAGGAAAAAAATTTTATTCAAAAATTCAAGATTCATCTTACTTAAATGTCCTATCGTCCCTTGTGATATATAAGACATTTTTGAAACATTTTCATCGATTTGGGTCCTTAATTTCTATGAATTTCTATGAATAATTTTCAAGATTCTTGTATGACATTTTTAAATATTCTTTACAATATGTACCGAGGTCTCTCGCGTTTTCTACTTCTTTGCATGTTTCATTCGAGTACCTGGCGACAAAATTGTTCAACTTCTTCATGTTTATCTTTGATACATTCGGGTGTTGTTTACATTTGGTCTATTGATAAATTTTTGTAAGTGCAGAATACGTTCATATGAAAATAATTCCACTATAACACCTTACTTCTTAGAAAATGTAGTATTGTTTCACACAATTTTCATAGTTTCGATCACAATTTTTTTTGAATCTTAATTCCAAGTAGTACAGTACCTGCTGACGCTATTAGAACGCTTATATATATTGCATTGCAATGATTTTGTAACAAGTGAAGACATTTGAAAACTTCTTTTGTGCAATTAACGGCACCTTCCCCTGCGATACCGTTTTAATCGTTATAAATTTGACAATTTGTGTCATTGAGTCGAAAGCTGCTGCACTTTAAATTTAGGTGGTATTTTTTGTGGAAGAGATTTTTTAATAGATGAAAAAGTGAAATATAAGTATAAGAATAATAATATAAGTAATAAGAAGTAATTTACTGTGTATAAATTAACCTGGACATACTCAATATCCTATTTGTAGAATACTTCAGAGACGTTTGATTTTGATTAAATGAGATTATATTCAATCAAAATCAAAACTTTCTGAAGTGTACATTTTGAAAGCCATTGGGTATATCTGGGTTCAGATATTAGCTATTATTTCTCAACAAATTTTACAATAAACTTGTAATTGTCTTTTGTTTTTCTGGTCCGTCACTCTCCATTTACCGCTGTTAATAAAAATTGCAATCGGTACCATAAATGGCAACAGCAACAACAGTTGCCATCATTTCGAGCATATAAAGTTTTACGGACTAAATACGCACAATGATGCAGAAACGCTTGTAGTATATGAAATTCATATATACAAAAAACTACAAAAAAAGAAGAAAAATTTGTTTTCACAATTGTACTCTTCATGCGCTTGAATGATGAAGCAAAAGCGTTGCGGAGAGAGTGAAAAAGTTGGTCTGAGGAGGGCTTGAAGAGAAAGGGTAATAGTCAAGGGGGTTACAAAAATTTCACTGACATGCTGAAAATTTGTATTTTTATGTCTAAAAGTCCTCAATATATAGTACACTACGCAGTAAATATCTTTTTGTGCTTTTTTTGTATTTTTTGTGCATACTTTTAGGCACGTTACCGATGCGATTCCAACATTTGTTTGCAACATTGTGCACAACGTAGGCATGTGTGTGTGTGTTTCTGTGCCTATGTGTGTTTGCATATATATTTTTATGGTATGTATTTATTTAATATATTTTTATATATAAAATACTCAATTTCTGCGTGTAGATATTCGTTTTTTATTCAAATACATATATGAATGTATATATATATATATATGCATATAACAGTTTTGTTTGAATTTCAAGGTCATTTAAAAAATATGGATCAATGTCTGATTTATTGCAATAACAACAACAAGTTTTTGTTTTGACTGTTGCTATTTTGATAGTACAATCAAACCAAAAAAATATAAAAAATCTATAAATTGTAGTATTTGTGTGAATGTGTGTGAGTGTCAAGTGTCAATGTATGTGCCGAAATTTTTATAAATTTGCCTTAAATCATTTTTATTCGCATTTGGAATTTAATAAATACTGAGCAAGAATCACTAAGACAATTTTAAATCAAAAATGTTTTTGACACTCAGAACTGGGGTTGTTTGAGATCTACCAAATATTTATTTTCGTTAAAACGTTCTATGTGTGTGTGAAAAATCGAATTCATAATGTTTTCAAAAATGATAAACTGTTACCTTTAATAAAAGCAATAAAAATTTTCCCCGAGTGGTCTCATTCTCGTACATCATTAAGTACCAATGATGTGAGGCTGTTGGGATCATTCGAGAGAAAGATACGTTGTAAGATCTATGCATGGACGACGTCTATCGAAGACGATGGAAACGTTTTGCCCAGGGCCATAGCTATGTATGAGCAAGAGTGGGCATTGCCCACCCTAATTGTTTGAATTTAAAATTTTGTTACGGGGTAGTAAGAACTTTAAGCAAAATTTATAAGTCTATATTTTACTTTTTTTTACGTTAATCCAACAATTTTTTTAAATGGATTTGGATCCACTGAATCCGAATCTCTTGTCCATTTCCCCCTTCAAAATCCTAGAAAGATACTGTCATATGTAAAGATATATTTTTATATATATTTGAACTCCAATGTCTTTGGTGTCCGAGAGACTCCACAGAATTTTCTTTGTGGTATTCTCCTCCGTCTACTCCTTTTTTCGCACGACTGATGATGATATAAACTCGTTAGACCTCGTTCCATTGAGGTGAACGAACGTTTGCTGATTTAGCTGGGTATCTGTTGAACCCCGCGAGTAACCGTGTATAGAAAGAGTTGGAAAAGCACAGATCGAGATAAGTGCTTTTCGTAGTTGTAGTCTAATGTTTTCACTGAATAGCGTAGATTAATTCTTATTTGATTTTATTCGATGACTAGTGCTAGTTGAGGAACGGAATTAAAAAAGGATTAAAAAAATGCTTGAATACTCGGTGCTCCCAGCTTCTCTGAAAGCTTTTAAAAATAATCAAAAAATATGAGATGCTCCCTTTGTCCGCGATCGAAAGAAAAGTATAGAAAAGCGTCATGCTCAATTTTTGCACAGATTGCTTTACTTTGGAATGAATTATTATTTTTGCTTTTTTATTTTTAATTCTTTTATTTCCATAATAGTGCAACAGTCATACACATAAAGAGCAGTTGAGCACATTTTGAGATATTTGAAAGAAAAACCGAAATATGCAGAACGGGAATTAGATTCTATTGACCGAAAACTCTACAGTGGAATATATAAGAGATAATTTATAAACATACTTCACTTTCTACAGTATAAAAACTACTATAACTCCATTAAACATGTTATAAGCAATCGATCATGTTAACAAGCCACTCTTCAGCCGTTTGGAGATAACGGTAGGAATTAAGTAATTTTTTAAATTAAGCAATTAAGCGGATAATTACTTTAATAATTGAAATCGAACCACAGAACCTATGAACATTCTTGCAGCATCCATTACAATTTTGTACAAATTTTCGTTAGGTTTAAATTTCGGAATTTTGTCTTGTTTTCAGGATCAGTTACAATTTTCTTTTATTTATTAAGCGATAAAGCTACTTTAATGACGCGATTAATATGAATACTGATTTTAACTTTTGAAATCGGACCATGGAACTTATGAAGCCACTGAAAGCCAATATTGAGTAAAATATATTCTAGTACTTGTAGCTCGTCCTATCAGCGATAATAATAATGACGGTGAAAAAGTAGGTGTCGAAGTGCACATTTAGCTCAGGGCTTCTATTTTAAATTTAAATTAAATTAAATTTATTTACTTGAAGAAAGGTGCCCCAAAAACTCTTTTCTCGTGTAATTATGTTTTTTCCTGCTTCGAGTCGTACTCGCTACGGCAACGTTCACGAAGTGAGAGTGAAAGACAAATAACAAAATGTTAACTGGAAATCAAGTTATTAAATTTTAGAAACATTTTACTAATGCCCGTTAATATTTTTGCAAATCATATATGTACTTGCACATTTTT
This sequence comes from Toxonevra muliebris, assembly GCA_963691655.1. Lineage (NCBI taxonomy): Eukaryota > Metazoa > Arthropoda > Insecta > Diptera > Pallopteridae > Toxonevra > Toxonevra muliebris. Next base: position 91,217,181 of record OY829328.1, read on the forward strand.
TCTAGATTGGCATTTTTTCTTGCCATTTGACAAATGTCTTTCAATTAATTCGCATTCAATTACTGCTAGCAAAATATTTATTCATACAAACACACATGCACATATGCACACCCACACATATGTACAAATATGCTGCTGTATGTACATAAAATCACCAGTTTGGGAAAAGCTCCTACAAATACCAAAGTGTCTATCTCTAAAGTATACACATACACAGTTTTTTTCTACCCCTACTAAACTTTGCAATTTTTCATTTGTTGGAAAGGGAGGAAAGAGCAAAGCAAAAAAGAAAAGCTGAAAAAAACATTTTTAACAAAATTTTCGCGTTTTTCTAAAAACAATTTTGTGTGCATACACACATACGAACTTATACAGTGTGTGGTACAATAACAACAAGAACTGTAAAACATCAACCTTCTCTCACATGTAGACCATTACGAAAACCAGTAGAAAAACTATGAAAAAACCAGGCGCAGTAAAAAAACTTTAGTGAAGGAGTGGGAGAACGAGAAGTAGTATTGCATGACAGGCGGCAGAAAATGAAAAATGCGTTCGTTTACACATACATACACACATGACCACACACGAACACATACGCGCCACTTTAGCATCCTCATATATAAAATGTGAAAGCAAAAACAAAAAGATATGTAGGTATAGGCTCCGCCCTGTGTTCATGTACACACATTCATGTGTGTGTGTAAGTGTATGCGAGTATGGAGGGATGCTGTAAAAAGCAGCAGCAGCAATAATAGTTATAGTTGCTGTTGGTGCTGTAGTAGTAGTAGTTGTTGTTGTTGCTTATCACGCGTTGGGCTTGGCGCTCATTTTTTATTATAGCCTACTTTTAGGTGGGTTTGTGGTAAAGAAGGAGGCTCGTTATTTCGTTTCTTCTGCCACGTTATTTTTTTTCTTCATGCACTTGTTTTTTATTTTTTGAGTTTTCATTGTTGTTGTTGTCCTTTACATCGATGTTAGTTTGCAATTAAACGCTTTGCCCCTACTCTTTTGGGCAGAAGAAAAACGGAAAGAAAAACTAACTTTAGATAACGTTATGTGAATTCTTTTGTTTGGTAGATAAGCATTTTCATTTCATTTTTTTTTCTTTTTTTGTTCTATTTTTTATTTAATTTTCTTTCTTTTTACAAAGGTTTTGCTGCCTACTTTTGTGCATTTTAAGCTGTCTTGTTGTTTATTTATCTTACTCTCGTTTCTCCAGTCATGCCAAAAGTAGTTGCAGTTTGTAGTAGAGTAGGCATGGGTAGTTGTTGGCAATGTTTTCTTTTTTGCTTGTTTATTGCTGATGCTCGTAATGAAACAATAACGCGTATGAGAAATGAAAGAATCTGTGATGTATGAGTATATGGGTGCATGCATGTGTATGTGTATTTGTGTTATATTGTATTTAAGCCTTCATGTATGTGTGTTTTGTGTATGTGCCTTTTGTGGTACAAAAATGAAAAGAAAATTAAAAATGCCTGTTTTCTAGGTTTCTTTTTTCCTTTTCTGCTTTGTTAATTTTCTGTAAAGCAGCGTACAAGATTGCATTAAGAAAGGAATAGTATGATTACTATTTATTACAAAGTTCAAGAGAGAAAAAAATCACAATTTTGATTTAAAGTATTGTCGTAATTTAATAGCATTCTATTGTATTTCGGGGGGGGGGGGGGTGGGAATATTTTCGTAGTTATTTCTATAGAAAACTTATCTGTATGTGTATTAAAATTTTAGTATTGCATGCTGAACTATTTGCTCAAGTATTTTGTCAATTCCTCTAATGAACATATGCAATCAACTGTCGTCTGATTTGATTTAACTGGTTTTCCGAAAATGCCATTCAAACATGGCAGCAAATGCATTAAATACATTTCGAATATGTCGAAATTGACAAATGTTAAATTTTATGCACTTTGTTTGAGTTTAAAAATGTAATTGAATAAAGTAAGAGAAATCATAGTTTCCTTTTACTTCCCTTCTTCAGGTGCAGAGATATTTCCTCGAAAAGAAGAAACTGTGTTCCATAACTGATGACCTCGATAGTCTAGAAGCTAGTGCTCGATTCCCGTCCTGAATTCTCATAATTTTCTATATTCACTATCAATATGAGAATTATAACAAAGTCTGAAAATAAACATCTTGGTAGACAATGGCAAAACCACCAAGTGATAACAAATTGCAACATCGGCGTTTGGAAGCATGTGGTATCACAATGGGTTGTCCAGGCCTAAGTGTGTCTCTATTCCAATCTAACTAACCTATGTTTCATAACAGTTTCTCTCAAGGGCAATGCTTGAGGAACTTGTGACTAGATGATGACTGAGCCGTTGCGCTGTCAGCAATTTTGGCACAACAATTTCCCCTATTCTTCCTTTTTCCTTGCTTGTGTTTCTTCTTCGATGTGCTTTTCGAAACCAGAAGCATTTGTAGAAAACGAAGAAGCGAAACGGAACTCGACGGTTTAGCAATCGAAATGACGAGTGTGGTTTCATAAGACGAATTGTTTAGTATGTTATGCTTCGCGATAGCTTCAATCCTTGCCTTATCCATGAAATCTGTCATGGGAACTAGAGATACTTCCTGTTTTTGTCAAGTTATCCTTTATTTGGTTACCTACCTCACCAGTCGAGTTGTCATCCTAGATAGGTTGAATCTGCCTCTATGGAAACAGGTAGTCGTGACCTCTACTGAGTCTTGAGTAAACACTCCCACTCGCTTTTTTACATAAAAATCTTCCATGGACCATTTATAGAACGCCTTTAGTTTGTTGTCTTTTGGCCAGAGAGGCACATCCCAAAGCCAAATGCAGGAGAGATCCTTCATTCAAAGTTTGCACAAATATAAATCTAAACAATTGAATATTAATTTTAAAATGTTTTGCTTCTTCATTTGCAAAACTCAACTCGTTCCTCTTTTTTTTTTTGGGCTTATAACTAACGATCAATATGTGGGCAATTTTTATTAGGAAGGGAGGAGGGAGAGGGTGGGATTACCCTCCTAGGATCTACTAGTGATAGTAGGTAACTAACCCACTCAATGGATGGTAATAATATTATTACTGGATATGTCATTCCGTGCAATTGGATTGAAAGTAAATTGCGAATTTCAAAAACGTACACGTGGCACACATACATATGCAAATATTAATGCACTAGCGGATCCAAGGGGGGCTTATCCCCAAACCGATGGAAATCTCATGCATTTTGATTGCTTCTCATGATATACTATAAAATACAAAACTTAAACCCTCCATCGGCAGTTTTTGGATACGCTAGTGTATGTATGTATATATGTGAGTGCATATGGGCCAATCAACTTTTAATTTGTTGCCATAACATTGAATATTAATTGAGTATACATACATACACTTTTATTTATCTATGTATATTTTTTCTCGCTGTTTTTGCAACAAACTAAATCATTTTTTAAAACAGAAACAGCAGCAATTTTTGTTTTTACCTTTACAAATTGCTCACTAATTAAATGATAGACAGAACTTCAAGTAAAAAATATTTACAAAAACAAGAGCTAAAAGAAAGTTAGGAGGCAGAAAAAACTAATATATATGTGTATGTAGCAAATCAGGAAATAAGAATGAAATTGATATAACGACTACATGCAGTCAGCATCTGTCTATACACACTGACAGTCAACACTGTTCGTAAATTGAATCAGATTTGTTCTTGTAAATATTAAATTTAAATTAGTGGTATGTTTAGGATGGTTCTTATATTTAATAAACTATTATTTAACACTGAAAAGGCTCAAATTGGGCACACTTTTTTTTGAACGTGCCTAGATTTGAACCAGGGAATCTCAGCATAGCAGTCACACTAACTACTAGGTTACTGCAACCACTTGGAAAATACAATTCGTAATTTTAGAGAACCATGTTGAAAGTCCGCCAGAAAGCATACATGCCAAATAAAAGGCTCCGATGCTTTATGTCGTCAGAGGTCCATAAGTGTTCACAGTATTCCGGGCTCAGTTTTCCTCTCTATTATCTTACCCTCTCCACAACCTTTTTGCTGTCACTGTAAGTATGTTTAGATTGTAATAAATAGTTTTCAACATTTGATATCTCTGTTGTGAATCGTATGAAATCATACCCATTCAGAGTAGGTACCTACTTAATTTGAAATCAGTAGTTTCTGTTGGTAAATTTTTGGTTCTTTAATCAGGCGGACATAATTATTTCTGCCTTTTTCTTAAAATAAGTTTTGTTTAGTTTGAAATTTCTGACAATTTTCGGAGAAAGGAAAAGAAAATAAAATGGAATTTTCCATCCCACTCTCTCTTCCCTCTCTTTGATCCTAGAGGCTGTCTTCTATTGTATATTATGCCATACCAATTGTCTCACCCTTTCTCAAGTCTAGCTGGTTTCGACTTATGTATGCAAATACGTATGCAAATATATATATGTACATATGTGAGTGTGTATGTGTGTGCATATAAACAAGTAGAAAAAAGCGATTACTATTTTTAATTTTATTTGCAAAATTTCGTTTATTCTTTCAATTGTTATTCGATGAATTGTTTCAATTGCTGCTACTGTCTCTGTTGCTATTTCTGATGATTTTTGTTTGGTATTATTGCTGTTGGTGATGATGAGAATGATGATGATTTCGTTGGTGTTTGCTACTATGAGCTGCTGCTGCTCATGAAGTTATTTTGGATTTTATGTTTGAGTTTTTTGTTTGTGTTATTTTTATTGTGTATTTCCGTTGACTTCTTTGTTTTTTCGCAGACGCGGTTTTCACTTATTTTTTGTATTATTTTTAATTTTTATGTGTGTTTTCGCTATTTTTGTCTACCAGAAACAGAGTACAAAAACCAAAAAATTCACAAAATAAAATAGAAAAAAAGAATAATAAAGAAGCCGAAAAAACATTTGAAATGGTCATCGATGTAAAATGTAAAGGTTTTTCATTTGTTGTTGTGTTTTTGAAAGCATTTTAAATGATGTATGTATATGTGTGGAAGCATGAATACACAACCCACCATTGGCAATATGTATGTAGTATGTGGATGTGGCAGAATCAAGGAGGAGGTGGAGGAGAGTTGGGTGGTACTACCACAGTGGAGTAGTAACATGAAATAATGTCCGTTGATGACCAAAGCTATAGCTTCAAGTTATGTGCTGCGCGTATTTATCGTGAAACGAATGAATGATTTTTTTTGTATTATTTTGTAAATTTCAACATTTTTTAGTTTATTTTTGGCAATTTATATTCGAGCATATTAAAACAGCATGTTTTGTCTGTGGTGTAGACTTTTTGATTTGAGCGGTAGAGAGAGAAGGTGGCTGCGTGTTTGTGGAGAAGCAAGAATGAAGGAGCTGCTAGAGTGAGAGAGCGATGTAAGAAATAAGTCCTTAATTAATATTTTTTAATTTCAATAAAAGTTGAAATCTCAAAAATTAAGTAAATCAGATTCACTCATGCACACAACTACTGAGCGATTCCTCTCGCTTCCTACTTTACGCACACACACACATGGAACGACAGCATCTGCGTCCATTACCAGCATCCGCATCATCATTATAAGACAAAGAAGCGGCAGCAGAAAACGCAATCGAAAATGAAAAAAACAAAAAATTCACGCGTCACTAACGCAAAAAACTGAAACGAGCTGAACTGTGTGGAAAATGCCCTGCGATTGGTTTAGAAAATTTGCCACAAAGCAGCAGCAGTAGGCGAGTAGGCTTGGTCTCTCTTTAGTCTCCTTCAAACAACTAAATTACAAATTCGTGCGATTTCTTTTATTTTTTCGCTTTCTTCCTTCTTCCTTTTTCTTTGTCTTCCTGGTTTTTTATTTTAGGTTTTCAGTGTGGTTTCGAAATTTGAAAAAAATGTGAAATGAAAATTCATTTTTCCTACATTAATGTGAAAAGCACAAAAAATTGTGTGAAAAAGGGAAGAAGAAAGAACAAAATTACACACGGATACAAAATTAAGAGAGTTTTTCAAGAGAGCACAAATCTGGTGTGTAGTTGTAGAAGTCGAATAAGAGATTTAGTATTTTAAGAGAGAAATGTTGCGTGATACAAAAACAAAGAAGCTGGGAAACTATTATAAACTTAGAAAGTTTGAATTCTATTTTGGAGGCTCTTGAACTTTCTTAGTACTGAGGGTAGAGACAATCTTTCGATATAAATTTCAGCTCGGCTTATCAAGTTGTATTCCAGGTCCTTGAAAAGTAAAAAAGCGTATCAAGTCTGGTTCGTATGTGAAAAAACTTTGTAATACTTATCAGTTCTTTCTTTGACTTTTACGAATTGAACTGGAATTTAAAGTGATTCAATCCCCCGAAATAAAAGATGAAGAACGATGTAACTGTGACTGTGTGAAAACACGTTGATCGTTCTTTGCACAATTGGTACTTGAGCCATTCTAGGTCCCTCATGAAAATCTTTCTTTTGACATTATTAAATTATATGTGAATCTCTCTCTATAATTTATAGGAACAGACTCTAAACCATTCTTCTCTGAGAGCGTTGCTCATAGAGTCTTTAATCCATTGCATACTTCGTGTAAATCTGTTGGGTTTGCCGCTTGAAATCCACTGGCCATCTTGCAATGGAGAGAAAGTATCTGTTCTCGTCATCCAGATGCTGTGTAAATCGTTCTTTGAGGATGGCCTCTGGGTTGTTGCATTGATTCCTCTTAGCATATTTCACATAATTTTTGCTGCCATATATGAGGTGAGGCATAAGACGCCAATTGGTATTGAAAACAGTGAATATGATCTTATCGGAGCAATTGCTGGCGGAAATCAGTACTATAGTGCGATTTTATCCCAGCATTATCGGATCAAATGAAATAAAGCTCCACTACACACTCCTTCCGTGATGGTATAGTCATCCAATAAGTATTTTAAGGAATTTCTTATGTCATTATGATCACCCGTTAACAGTTACTATTATATCAATTTCTGGTTCTAACAAATCTGCTTATAGTGAGTGCAATGATTACTACTACTATTATGACACAATAGCCCATAGACAGCCTTATAGACGCATGGATGGGTCCTACAGTTTTTGAATGCAGACCATTGGATCTTGGGGGCTTAAAGTTTTCGAAAGATGAAATTGAAAATCTAATATTATTTACATACAGTAAATATTTTCATAGATTTGCGTATCGTTGTTAAAAGTCGATTAAAATTATCTTTTATTTAAAGACTTTCTCCTTGACATTTCATGCACAAAAAGTTGTTTTTTCTCCTTCTTTCATGAGCATTATCTTGAAATAAAAACTAAATATCTACTACTCCTGTGAGAAACTTGCGCACTACTTCACCACAATCACTTTCCCCTGCACAAAGCAAATTCAGTTCTGCTGCGCTCTCCCATAAAGTTCTCCTCTTTTTCTCAAATTGCTTTCTTTCTGCTCGTACATAAAAAATATTCTCACTCTGTGCCTCTTATGATTTCCTCTTCAATGTGCGCGCTCTACCGCTTCTTTCTCTCTGCGAAGCACATTCATGTGAGCATTAGTTACTACTACTTCATTTCTGAATGTATGTAATGTACTTTTTTTCCGTACTGAAAATAATTTTCTTTGGTAAAAAAAAAAAACAAAGTAAAAAAAAAATAAAGCGCGCATTTTCGCTCCTAACTTTAGTCAGCAGTAGCAGCATCCTCCACTTTGTGCTTCTACTTCCAGTACGTTTTACTTATTTCTGCTTCCTTTTATTTGCGCTGCTGTGCAAGTGTAAACAGAATTTGTGATTGGTCGATTCTCGCATGCTGCTATCCTTAAATATACGAATATATAATACACTTTTGTATGCGACTAAAAAGTAGGAAAAACAAGTATGAAACAGTATTTATTTTTTCGCGAATTCTTCCCAGCAATAGTTGTGCTGTATTGCTGTATTTCTGTCTCTGTTTCTGCTCAGCATGCTTCGTATTATGATTAAGGATATGTGGCTAAGTACGAGTATGTGCATGGTTTTGCTGCTTTTTTTGGGTAGAATCTCATGATTTGTGCAAATGCTACTACTATTTCTCTTTATTATTACTTTTTTGTATGTTTTCTTTACTTTTTTAATGAGCAACATTCTTTATTTTATACATACTTATGTATGTACGGTATGTGTATTTGATTTGCTGTTTTTGTTGCAAGGACTCAAGATTAATTGGTTTTTCGTTTCGTGGAGATTGTGTTGAGAATGAGTTTCTGCACATTGCACTTTATATTATATTCGCATTTCATATCTTTTTAGATAATTTAAAGTATTAAAAATTTAAGTAATATTCTAGCTATTCGTCAGATTACTTGCTCACAATTGCCATTTGCCACTTGCCCTTGACCCATTTATTTCACATTCCAGAAGTGGTGGCCAAAGTGTTTCCTCAATACAGACATTCAAGCAACCACTTGTCTTCATTTTGTTGTGCAATATCTTCACTCCCGCCTCAACTTTCCAACGCTTCCTATTACTTTCTTTACGCCAAAAAGTTTTGCTTCCAATCAAAATTTTGCCATTTCTCTCGCTCGTTTGCTTTTTTCCAACTCATACAAGAACAATGAAAAAAGAATCAGAAAAGATGACAAAAAATCAAAGACATTCCAAGCACATAAGAAATGTCCTTGAAATAATGCTATGAGACATTTTTATTTGTTTCCTGTCTGCCTGTCTCATTGTCTTTATGTGTGTTTGTTTGTCTGTCTGTCAAACTGTCTATGTATTTATCTTTTTATTATTTACTTTTTTTTTGCACTTGCCACTTTCCTCTTTTTACTGCTAACATTTTTTATTTGTCTTTATTTTTCCCTAGCAGCATTTTCCATAACATTGACACATGTCGTCGAATGTCTCTAATCCTTTTCTCTATTGCAAGTAGTCAGTAGTCACACTGTGAGCGGCGCCCGGATACTGATGCTATGTGTGCTTTGTTAATAAAATTCAAAACAGCAACAACAACAAATTTAGAAGTATGAAGATTTGTTGTTTTTTCTTCGAGACGAGAATTGTTGCCTGTGTTTTTGAGGAGTCTGCTTCAAGCCAAGCCAAGTCAAGTTGAAAGACTTACTCGCAATTTTGCAATTTTTGTTATTGTTTTAGTAGAATAAAAAAGAATGAAAGAATTTCACACGCATTTAAAATAAATCGCTTCAAAATTTTGAAGCTGCATTTTCAGAAGGAGATTTTTTTTTCAGAAATCAATATTTTCTATTTTCGCTATAATTCTCCAATGCCTAAATGCTTGGGGGTCTATGAAGGTGTAAATTTTCTGAAAAAATTTCGAGTGATTTGTGTTCACGTCTCGACGGATGATAAGGACGAAGCGGCCAAAGCATAATATTAAAATCATGATACGCTACCACATTCGACGGATAAATCTGTGGTACGACCAAGAATGTCGTGATGCTACTGGATCCAAAAAAGCAGTATACCAAGTCACTCTGCAATCAGTTGCAAGTCTGCATGTTATGATGAGGTTATGGAGGGAACAATTCTCCCAGCAACTGAATGGCGATGACGGCAATAACTCTGTCACTGGGAAAGCTGCTTCGCAAACCCCAATCAGTGGTGACGTTGAGGTTCCGTCACCCGACTATGACGAGGTCTTAAGAGCTATCGCACGGTTGAAGAGCAATAAACCCGCTGATGCAGATATCCAGCCTGCTGAACTCAAAAAACGCATTGCTCAAGCTTCTATGCGGAATATGGTTGGGTGAAGGCATGCCCAGTGATTGCAGTCGCTGTGTATTCTACCCAATCGGTAAGAAAATTTCAAATACAGACATAATACAATCGGATAAGAAGCTTAAAATTTATTGTAACAGAAAAAACGTAATATCTAATAAGTATAAAAACTAACATCAAGAACTTCTAAGTGAAAATTTGAGAAAATTAGTAAAAGTCGTTAGGTGAACTGGAAGATGTTGTAGTAGAGCCTAATGAGAGGTCTGTGGTATCTGATACTAATAATCAAGTATTATTTATAGATTTAGTATTGGTTATTAAGGATATAGTCTGGTGTTCCGGCCTAATTTTCAAGGTTACTTCGGGAATTTTTTATTATAACAAAATAACATACAATCGTTCCACTCTTTTTATTTGTTATTATTGACATTTTTAACTGTACAAAAAAATTTTTTTGGAGTTCCTTTTACGATAATTTTTTAGTGTTTTTTACGTCCAAAGCAGACACCTAAAATATAAGGTGTGTGGCTGGTCCGGGTGATTACGGCACTTGAAGTCATCTAAGACAAAAAATTTAAATAAATTATTATTCTGTAGGCTTGCCATTCTGGCAGGTAGTAGATTTAAATATTTTTATTGAAAAATAACAAAATGGCTGATTCCTAAAAAAATTTTCAAAAATCCCGCTTTTTCTTGTTGAAAATTAAAAAGGATTAAAAATATAAAATAATGTATAAAAATTAACAATTCTACTACCTGCAAGAGCCATTAGCATGTAGAATAGCCTGGTCCGCTCCATAGAATTTTGTTCACGTCCTTGAGCTGGTCAAAAAAAAGTGGTTTCGAGAATAACGCTTTTGAAGCTTTAACAACGTACAGCGCACAATAAATACTTAGGTACTCTCGACTATGTGCTATAACTTCGTTAATATTTTAATGTTATATATGTTTGATATTTTGGTCTGAAATTTTTATAGTATACTCTCAATATACAGTACTTTCGAAATACATAATTAAAGTAAATTTTTTGAAACTCGCATACCAGACTACATCCTTAATTTGTGTGTATGCGTGAATACTTCACAGTGTTTTATTGTGAAAAAAGTATGTATATATGTTTTACCTATGCATTAAAGAAAATTCACATTAAAGCAATAGTTTTGGCGTCCAATTTACTACGACATACAAAATTAATAAAAAAAGAATTACAATTTTTAGCAAATGAAGCTTTTAATCGAATTGCGACGCCAGCGAGACGCATCATAACTTTTACATTCAATACTACGATTTTTTCACTACTTTTTTTTTTACACTTCAAAATTGTAGTATCTGCAAACTTACACCGATACCGATGCCACAGACAATGAATTGCCATTGTAATTTAATAAAAGTGCGCAATTTATAAACTGTTTTATTTTAATATTTTTCAAGTTTTCATTTTATAATTGATGAAATTATTAGAAAATAAAATGAGGAGCCATGAAAAGTCTGCAGAAAATCTGCAGAAAAATATTTTTTTATAGCTTTGTGTTTGTTATTAATAAAGTAAATTTTGAAAATTCCAATTGAAGCAAGAGCGAAAGAAAAAGAGGGAGAAAAAAGAATAAAATTATGCTAGATACTTCCATTCGTTTCCGTTTCCGCTTTAGTGAAGTCAAGTTCAATTCATTTGCAATGCCAAACTCATTGATGAATACACATTAATATACAAGATAAAATGATAGTGCAGAAAAAAGAGAAACAAACAGAAAGTATAAGCTTAAAGGATGCAAAGTATATAGATATGTACAAGGATATTTGTATTTGTCTGTGCAGTAGTTCTAATGACATATGCTAATAAAGCAGGAAATTGGGAAATTGGTGTCATTTTGAAAGATGGCAGTAAAGTGAAAAGCTTAAAATCAATTCATTTCGAAAACGAATGTTGCACGTTCTGGCTGCCGTATGACAAATTTATGTTTTGTAGTTTGTGCTGAGCAATGACCAACAAAAAAAGAATTAAAAGTAAATGTAACAAAAATTAAATAAAATTTATTTTTAAAATAATATTTATGCATGCAATTTTTTTATTATTTATGTTGAAGCACATTTTATTTTAGCCACAATAATAAATTTCATTATCCCTTGTGTAGTATGTGTCTATGTATGTAAGTGTATGCAAGTGTGTGTGAGCATGGCGTATGCATGTATTTGGGTCGCTTGAAAGCCATAAAATTGCATTTAATTTAATTCTTTTTTTGTTATTTTTATTTTGTAGCTTGTTACCTTTGTGCTCTTTGCTTTTAAGCATAAAAATATGTGCTTTAAAAAAAAATCGCTTAATATTTTGTTTGCTTTTTTGTAAAGTAAATAAATTTCATTTGTTGTAATTTTGATTCGCTTTTTTTCTTCCTACTCTACTTTGTAAACCAAAAGAAAAAAACATCACGGATTACCGTCCATAGTAAAATGTTTGCATTTTATGGCAAATAGCAAAAAAGCGACCATGCACAGTGGTGCTTTTTGCAATATTTGGTATTTTGTTTCATAAACTTTAAATTGTTTGTTACGTTCTGGTTCAAAATAAGAAAATTTGTGTCATCTTTTCCTTCATCAATATAAGTTCAGAGCATTTTAAGCTTAGGTAAGTCTCTCAAGTGTTGTGCACAATGCAAGTTGTGGACTCGTTGATGGTCGAATGCAATCAAATGCTGGAGATATAGCAGCTTTTGCTGTTGGATCTTTGCTCAGGGTTGTCTGTCAGTAAAGGTCTTTCGGTCGGTTTGATTAACGTTGCCGGTACTTAATGGCGTTACAATTCAGCTTAACAATGACGTAAAATACCAGGATGTACTTCTGGTCCCAACGAGCCACAGGCTGGAAAGCCTGGCCTACTTAATATCAATAGTGTCAAGAGCATGCCTTCTGATGTCATGAGTTTTGTAACACTGCTCTATGTTTGATGAGTTGCTTATTTCATCAGCAGAGCCAGGGAGCTTAAACTGTTGCGTTTTTATGGACGGCTGGGTTGACAAATTTATTTAAAACCATTTATTTATTGTACGTTGGTTGATTCATTTCATTTAAGTTTATAATTTTAAATTTATTTCCTATCTTCTTTCTTTTTTTTTTAATTAAATTAGTTTACGTTTACATGTTTTATTTAGAATTCAATCAAAGTTTTCGTTTCTATTCAAGTTCAATTAGTTTTAGATTACACATTTTTATTTTTAATTCGATAAACTTTGCGTTAGCTCATATCTATTCCTTTTTCCCCTTTCTTCAATTCAAATTAGTCTGTTCCGTTATCTTCCTGTTTTCTTAGTGACTGTTCACACGGGCGCAAGCATGAATGCCTGTCTGAAAGAGATAGGTAGAAAAAATAGGTAGTTAGAAAAAGACAGGCGAGAAAGTCCGCGTCTACGGAGTTGTATTTTCGTCGTATCCCTAAGTCGTTTGCTTTCCGTCGTATCCGTCGTCCACTCCCACATTTTTGGAGTTGGAGTCCTCGTGGAAATAGACAATGCTAAACTTTATAATAGGTGAGGAGGCTACAGTTTTTCCAGCGGAAGTGTTTGCATTCTAAAAGCAATGGACTATGTAGTCGAATATAAGTGGAAGGACACGAGTATCTGTGTTTTTAATGCCAGCCAAGTTGCAGTAAAGAGCTAACTTAGTTCTTACTTTATTCAAGCTGTTGAATAAATGTAAGGGAATGCTGAATTGGATTGGTATGCACAATGACCTTTCCTTCTTGTGGTTGCTGGGTCATTTTGGTGTGGATAGGAGTGAACCCTCTAACAAACTTGAGCGCTTCAAAGTGCTTAATTTTGCCCGCACCTGCACCGTTGGTTTACCAGCGTCGTTTGTCAGAAGGACCATCAATAGTTCTTTCAAAACTCATTAGGGCAGTGGCTTAACGGTGGAGACCGTAAGTAGACTAGACTGATGGTCTCCGAAGTATTCATCAACACTGCGGCTTTTCTGCTTAAACATATTAGATTGAGCTGCAGGCTGATGGTTGGTGTACAGCCGTTGACTACAAATACTGCTACGAAAACTGCTCTGTTTCTCTAAAATCTAACTTCAATCTTTAGGCTATTATAAAATGAGAATCGAGCAACTTCAATCTTTGTCTCCAAATAAACTTCTTCAGGAACCGGAAATTTACATATTTAAATGGGCACACACAAGTAAAAAGGACAACAAGTGTCTAAGTATGACTTTAACCGGTAGAGCTTCTGCATGGTGAGAATAGGTTGGCAGTTAAATATCGTGGCTACTCTCTCTACTACAGGAGTTCAATTTGAAGCTTAATATGCTATTTCTTTTATTTATTTGGTTGGTTTCAGAGCAGGTAAGCCCAGCCCTTGAGCTCGCGAGCAAAAACAGCTTTTGTGCTTCCAGATGTACACATATGGAGCTTATGTGCTTTTACACATACACGACAACACAATCGCACAAATTGTATACATTTACGTTGGGTATACCTATTTAAGAGCATAGTTTTGTCGTAGCATAAGTGCCGAACATCTACGGAGGGTACCCGGTTTCGATGCTTGGCACGGCTTTGCACGCACGCTTTTTCCCGTGTAAATGAAAGTAAATGTGAATTCTCATTCATTGATTAAAATGAAAAAAGTTAAAATCAAAAATCCGTTCTGAGAGGAAACACTCTCCTCCTATATTGCAAACTCGCACCTACACTGTATTTCCTCTATCACATATCTCATTTGCCACAACATATCTCGTTTCTATCTGTGGCTTTCAACTACCCCATTGTCTGTACCATTTCTTCCAAACATTCACATATCTATCCATTTATATACCTATGTTTCTATCAGCATATATAATTATTCTTTAGTTTGTCATTGATTCCAGGTGGTCTACCACATTTTCAAATTGATTGCTAACATTTTTCGCCATTATCTTCCATCACAGTTACATATGTGCATATCTACATATCTCTCACTCCTCACTCACCCTTAACCTGCGCGGCTTACCTCTTCATGCTACACCACCACACGTCCGCCACTCAAAACAACAACAACAACATCAGCGTGAAATACATTTTAATTTTTTGCTGTTTGGATTTTCACAAAATTTTCGCAAATGCAAATTAACAATTAAATTCTATTTACAATGAGTGAGAAAAGCGAGAAAAACTTTTGCGATTCTTGCAATAATTTTTGAATCGCGAGCTTTGTCTTCCACTTCTGCTGCTATCACTTCTGCAAGCAAAATAAAAAAAAAGAAAAACATTTCAACAGCAACTACCAATTTGTTTAGACCACTTCAAAGTTCATTTGGTTTCTCTGTCTGTCTTTCCTTACATCCGTCCGTCTTCCTGTTCGTTCATCTGTTTGTTTGTATACAGATGCAAATGCTTGGTTTGTGCATGTACATAGCTCTGTCTTGTATGCATTATGCTTATGTTTATGTTGAGTGCGTGTGTGTTGCTTTAGTTGTGTATGTGTGTGAGTGTACGTCTATTTGCGTCTATAAATTAAATTATGTTTGGAAATTATGCATGCATCGCCATCGTCATCGCCATCATCACCATTACCATTCATATACATACACATACATATGTACATGTATATCGATTGTCTGTCTGTCCATACACCTTCGTTCGTCTGTCTACTATTCTGTTTCTGTATGTCGGTCTGTCCACTCCTAACCTAACATCGAAGTGCACTAATTCACATTTGATGTTCAGCGAATGCGTATGGTCAGTGAGGTTAAGTTCCGACGTCGTCATCGTTACTTTTGTTGTTGTTGTTGCTGTTGCCTGTTATTACTACAATATCGCACTCAAGTTACAGTGAAGATATTACCATTGCCGGCCGGATGGTGATTGTAAGATGTACGTCGATACTCGCATTGTTGTTGTCAGTTTGTAGTGAAAATTAGAAACTGCAGCTACTTGGGCGGCAGCAATCTTACTATTATTTTGTGTATATTTGCAATGATAATGACTTCTCGATAAATCTATGCCTGCAGATTACGGATAGATTTTGAGAAATGTTATAAGCGAATTTTGAATGGAATGTCAAAATTTTAAAGCTTTTGCAAACTTGTAGAGCATTTTCTGAGAAAACTCTTCTCCGTCCGTTGGCTTTTATACAAGCCTCCGGAAAATACCCAGTGCTATACCAGTAAAATAAATTTTAGTTAGAGGAGTGAGCAATATTGCCAATCCCTTTCAAATAGCTTCGGTAGGGTCCTGGAGACTTATACCGAGTTAAAGTTGATGTAACTACCTTGACCTTGACCCTTTCATAGCGATAGAGACTGGGTCTTTGTTCTCACCACGAGGTAATTGGAACTTGCTATTTTTATAACTTTCCATAAATTCTTTAATGCATCTACATTGAGCTCAAATGGTTATGCCCTCCACAGAAGAGCCCTTAGGCCTATTTGTCAAATTGCGATGGAATGTGCTGTAATGCTCTTTCTTCTTTTTGGTGGCTCTAACACTTCCATAGCAATTTTGAAATATTCCCCTTTAATATTTCGATTCAAAGATTTAAATTTGTTATCTTCCTAGATACACACCAAAGTATTTAATTCACCTACGTGCAGTCTAAATTATCTGCTTAATTTCTTTATCAATAATTTACATACTATAGTTTATTCTTGCTGACCAAAACTCTTCTGCTTTACCTACTCCTGTCCCCTTTCCCCACTAATCTTTCCTCATCTTCACTTCCATCTTTGCCTCGTTTATTGCGTTGTGACCAGACCTATCCCACTCAGTACTTGAGTTACGCATGTCTTAAGACTCTTAATCAACAGAAACCAGTTACTTTTGCACACATACACACACATGCATACACCTCGCCACATCTGCCACTTCTTCTCCCCTCACAACAACCTCTCGAACCTCATCAGCTTTTCGCTGGCTGTCGTTAAGTCAAATATTAATATGCCTCCTTCGATTACATATTCATTCAATTCAATTCAAGCTCCAAAATATTCTGTTACTTGTTAATTTATTTTCACTCTCTCTCTCTCTTTCTCTCTCTCTCTCTCTCCAGTACTCTTTCCCTCACATGCTCCCCTTTCGTTTATTCACATATTCTTTTTTGTGTTTCGTTAAGTTTTCTTCGATTTACCCCTTTTGATTTCTTCTTCTTTTCTTTCATGTTTCTCCTTTTCATTGTGTTTTTTACGCTCTCAGTTTTAGTGACGTTAACGTAGTTTAATTCATCTCTGTGATTTTTTCTTTGCGTTTTTATTTTTGTCTGCATATCGCGCTTATCAGTTTGTCTAAGAATGTTTGACTGTGCAGAACGGTAAGGAAAACGAGTAAATGATTATGCGGAGTACACAGATATGTACGCACATTTTGAAAAGAAAATAAACACATTTTTATTGTGGACTTGTTTAGATTCTAAAAAAGTGAAAAATTTGAGTTGTAGCTAACTAATTTGAAGTTCCTTAAAATATTGGACAGCATGTGGTTCCGTGCATATACTAAGAGTAATTGGCAGAATACCAAATGAGAATCAACCATTAGTTTTTAGTATTGCCTTAAGACGTCTGTGCTTTGCTATTTTGTCAGATTTTGAATAATTTTCTAAGGAAATTTTTTAACTTAGTTCACTTTCGGTACAAGTGTGCTTTTCAGTACCTACAATTTAAATTATTTTCTACTTTTTACTATCGAAATTCTCAAGATTCCACCTCCGAACTGCTTCCTTCCAATATTATAGATCAAATAAACTTTGCAAATTTAAAAAACAGACCTAAGAGGCACATGATCATATTTTTATACCGTACACACTGCAAACAGGATGTATTGGTTTTGACCGCACTGCGTAGGTATGGACATATATGACCAGTTCACAGGCCAAAGTGATAAGCTCCACTTTCCTATTTTTTTTTATAGATTTGTGTTAAAACGCTATATTAATGTTCAACTTTCTAAAAAAACTCTTGATAATTATTGATAACTATAAAGGATAAGCGTGTATAGCGGAGTCGATATAGCTATTTTTCCGTCTATCCGTGACTGAAACTTGTGCAATCTCGACCAAATTTGGTGCATACACTTTTAATAGAAAACTAAGGGTAGAGGTCGTATGTATATCAACAGTTGTTAATAAACAAACAAACAAAACAAAATGGGCAGAATCGGTCAAGTAAGCATGGAGGTACCAAGTGAAAATAATGTTCAACGAATTATTGAAGTAAGTAAAGCAGTAACCACTCTAATACAAATGAAATCTTTCGTCTGCCCATCTGTTCGTGACCGCGATAACTCCAACAAAATTTAGACAATCTCAAATAAAATTAGTACAGACATTTCTTATAGTCAAATGCAAATAAAGTTTTGCTGTAAAAATTTTCACCATCGGACAGTGGCCCACACTCTTACACCGAGAAATATGGCGGATACAACGAAATTCGTTATGATGAATTAGGCTAATAAATAAAGTATTTAAAGTTCTATCCGTCTTGCTACTCGCACCTATCTGAATGTTTTCCTTATTTTTTATGGCGTAAAAATATTTTAGATGAATAAAAAACACACAGTTCGCTGAGGGCGTAACAATGGACGTATAATTTCATTGGTGAGACTATAGGTCCATTTAATTCTTATTAATTTTTAATTTGATTTTATTTACAATTTTTGCTAAAATTACAAAAATACTAATAAAACTTGTAGTTATGCATGAAAATTAATTTTGGGTTTTTTTCCATATTTCATTTAATTTTTTTTTAAGTTGTCTAAATAGGTACATACATACAAATATAAAAATAATAATTATTTTTCTGTACTAATCAGGATTTTTTTTATTTAATGAACACAACCTCTACATCAAATATTAAACTCAATTAAACAGGGTACCACCTGCTAATTTGTATGAGTCCAATCCCCAAAAAACTCGACGTCGCACAGTGGTCTGGAATTCCGAAAAGCTGGCCATAAGGTGAAAAATAGTTCTTTTGTAATGATTATTTGTGCTAGGGGGTTTTTAGGGTCGGTGATTACAAATCCGATATCAGTTTTTAAAAAACCAAAATGGCGGATCCAAAATGGTGGACCATTTGTAAAAAAAAAATTATCGAATTTTGACGAAGCCAGACATTTGGGGGTTTTTGCAATCTCTGATTACGAATCCGTTCCTAATTTATAAAAAACAAAATGGCGTATCCCCCGTATTCAAGGTGGTAGATTTTTGATGTACAATATATGCTGATATTGTCCCTATTGTCAATACGTAAGGAGATAATAGAGGAGGATGGCTAATACAGCTAATGTAAGCTCAAGGAAATATTATCAGTTATTGGAAAATCTTTAACCTTTCTCTCTCCCCATCTATACGAATTTTACACACAAAAATTTCTATTATAAGAATACTTTTTTGATGTGGGACATTGAAAATATTGTGTAAAATCCATTCCGGCAACTTTCGGCAACTAATATTTTTATATGTTTTACAAAAATGAATAATTAAATTAAATTAATTTAAAACTAAAAACTCGGTGGGAACTCTTGGGAATTTTTTAAAACCCTTTTTTTCTCAGCCTTGAAAACAACTTACATGATAAAAATACCAATGAATTCATTATTTATTTATTGTTTTGATTATAATTAAATAATATTTTTATTTAAATATATGAAAAGTACTTACTCTTACAAGTTGATTGCATGTTATCCCGTTAAAATCGGAGAAAGAGTTTAAAAACTACGCACTTTTTAATAACACACTTTTACTTAGACTTGAAAAGGCAAAAATTTTTTTGAAGAATAACTGTACTTAAGCGTTGTTATAAAACGCTGCTAGGGTTATTTATTTTTCGACTTATGGCCAGCTTTTTGGGATTGCAGACCACTGTGCGTCGTCTCCCTCACTGTCTTCTCATGTGATCTACGATTACAACAGCCGCATGTACTCATTCGCTTGCTTAGACGAACTCGCCTCGTGTTTTCAATTTTTTCGTATGCTAATAATAGCAATAACAATGCTTTCAGTTATTACAAAAACCACATGACTTCTACAGCAAAAGCAGCAATAGAAACTGATAAATTTTATGATTGGTTTTTGTACGATGATATGTTCATAAAACTTACAACACAAATGGATTTAAAGTTAGATATTTCGTTAATAAATAAAATAAATAAACTGACTGGGTATTTTAAATCATTAAATAAACGCATAAAGTATCAATAAATACACTTAAACTTTATAAAAAGTCTATAAAAATTCGTCCTCCATTTTACATGCTTACCTTACCGAATGACGTATTCTACGTCAAAAAACTGAAAGTTTTATATTGTATATTTTTACAAGAATTCTATACAACTTCATAGCAATTAGTACCTAAAATTTGCTAGTCGATTTTGTGCAAAAATTAAAAAGTCATTTATCAACCCTGCCTAAGTTGCAATTCTCACACAATCATTTCGATTCATCTCTCTCTTCTGCCAATTAATTATGATATTGTTTGCGAAACACAACTCCATTTCTCTACTTCCATTGCCCGCTTATATCAAGTTGATTTTGGAAACAATGTTTGACATTTCAAAGCATAACTATTTAGTAAAACGTCTCGAAAACGCACTAACAGCAAAAACAAAATATTGAATGGAATCACTAATAATATGAGCTCATTGATAGAGACAGAGAGAGACAGAGAAAGAGAGAGAGCGAGATAACGTGAGATAAAAGGGAGGATGTCAAAGTTAAAGAGTATGAGTGAGTGTATGTAGAGAAAGTACGAAATGGAGTGTTGCTTTATTGTTTGTTTAACATAAAATTATACCAGCGAGACTACAACAAAACAACAGCAGCAAAAATTACAAGACTAATAAAGTTCTTACCAATTATAAGTGGTGAGTTGTTAGTATATACAGAAAGGGAAAAACTTTTTGTATTATCGATTGAAGTTTTAAATTTTCGTCTTTCATTATTATTCCACTATTTAGTTTTAACGTAGGTATAAATATTTGATATTGACCACCATAAAATCGATTACCACCAAAATTAATTGAATTTTTTAAGTATTCTTCAGTTATTTAACTATACCACACTTGTATAATATAATATACTTCAGTAGTTCTATCTTAATTCTGGAAATTTCATTTCCAACTTCTTTGCCCATTTGCCTTCAGCCATTTTCTGTGAGGTGTTCAAGTCAGGACTATTTCCAAGCTATTTTAAGATTAGGATTTTTCTTTTTTGTTTCTAAAATCTTTGACATAACAAGGAGCAAAGTTATCTTGGGCGACACAATTACTTGTGACATGTGAGTAAGAGATCGCTAGGGAATCTACTTCTTTGCTTTAAATGCTTCATAGATAACACCTCCGTTGAGAGTTTCACAATTATACTTCTGATTTTTTGCTTTTTGCTTTTGCTCTTTTTCGAATTTCCACTTCACCGTTTACAATGACTGTAGTACCACACAATACTGTAATAATAACTTATCTATTATTCATTTAAAAACACCGCTTGAAGGTATAAAGCAATCTTGTTTACTGTCAGTTGACACTAATACCATATACCTGATTGTCACAAACCGAAAAATTTGTATCCATTTTAAAAATTGCGAAGCACGCTTGAGTTTGATTAACCTAGCGGTCTACAAACTGGTCAAATGATCGTGCCAAATCTTTGTTTGCTAATTATGTATATTATTACCAACAAACAAATTGTTTCCATACTTTTTATGCCGGATTTAAAAAAAAACAGAAAGAAAAATATTAAGGTGATTCAATAAATTTTTCCACCACTGTGTGTGTTGGAGTGTGTGTGTATGTGCATGCTCGTCTCGAAATTTCTCATTTATGCTCAATAATAAATGCAATTATGAGCCTTTGTCTTCCTCATCATCATCGTCACTGTTATCGTCGATACCGTTTTTTGTTGTTTTGCTCTTATTGTGCTTCCTCTTCACTTTTCAGTCAAAATTATTTTGATCGAAGTCGATGGCGTTCACCGTTTTGTCCTCGAATTGAAAATAAGAAGAAAACCATACTACAAACTTGAAGGCTTCAAATCGAACGACAGCGAAAAGATGCAAGTGATTACAAGAAATTTTCATTTTCTATACTGAAAGAAACTAAGTTTTTCTCTATAGAATATTTTTTATTTAAGCTAAATTTATTAGAAAATTATCAAAACAATATGATAAGAGCAAAGCATCAATGACGACGAGGGCATTAGGTTAGGTTTGGTTGGAGTGGCAGCCTTCTATATGAAAGCACACTTATGTACACTTAATGGCTCATTGTGATACCATAGTAGAACGGCGCCGCTCTCTCAGTTACGGAGTAGGGAATCAGGATTCCGTTATGAACCTAGCTTTGTTCTTGAAATTTATGGATAATAGCTCGGAGCACAGACATCGTTAGGCTGATAAAGTTTCGGCTGAAGTGAAGTAGTTAGCCCTTGTAGGATGCTTTAGCTTCTTCAAGATAGTTTTGCTTGGTGGCCAAATCAACGGATGTTTGAGGAACAGGAGGGTGAATTGTCGACAAGCAACGAGCCTTATATTCGTCATTCTGGTATATACAAAAGACAGTAAGACCGGGAGTGAGTGACGGGTGCTGAGTTCTTCCTTTATTTATACAATGCTGATACACGCTAGTAAAAACCTCACACAATCGATATATGAATGTAAACGTATTTAACTTTAATTGTGAACTAAGAACTCATAAATCTAATTTTGTCTGAGGATTGTTGATAGAAGCGTTCGTGCACCTGCTGAATATGTTTTATTTATTGTATTTGAGCAAATATTTTTATTTCCCTTTGCTATTGAGAATATTTAATTTACTCCCAAAAAAAGCCCATGGATTACAGCAAGTGCTGAAAATGTATTCTTAATTTACGCAATTTGCGTAAAATTTTTAATTTCCTGTAAGTAAATGACATTTTAATGAAGGTAAGTGAAAATGCGTGTTTAATTTTGAATATTTGAGGACGAACTGAATGAAGGGGAGTTGTAAATGTAATCCGGAAGTTAATAACTGTTATGTTGTATTTAAAAATAATTACTATTTGAGTAAATCATAATATTTCATATTAACCAAATTTTAATTTGCAATGTTTGTAATGTTTGGTGTGAGTTTGATGCCAATAGCTCATGTGGCAAATGTTCAAATTAGGCAAGAGGAATTCAAATTTAAATGAGGTATATTTCGTTCTTAGAACTCATTGCTTAAAACATTTTTGCGAAGTAAATCCAATGCCTAAATTCGTTCACTAATCACTTTCCACTGAAATACTTTATTTGTGTTGAAAAAAATACCAATGCTTAAACTGTCAGTGCAACAATTTGAATTTGAAAATATAATTAATTTTTGAAAGGAAACGAATAATTTATATCATCCATCCATTCATCCATTCACAACGTAAGCTTTGAAGAAAATGTCGCGCATTGGTATTAACGGGTTCGGGCGTATTGGTCGTCTCGTGCTGCGTGTCGCCATTGACGATTGTGCATTCGTGGCTGCCATCAATGACCCGAACATCGACATCGAGTATATGGCATATCTTTTCAAATATGATTCTACGCATGGGCGTTTCAATGGCACTGTGACCGCAGATGATGACGGCATCGTGATAAATGGTACCAAGATTAAAGTGTTCAATGAACCCGATCCAGGAAAAATCAATTGGGCTAGTGCGGGTGCTGAGTATATTGTCGAGTGTAGTGGTATCTTTACGACCATCGACAAAGCGTCAGAACATTTAAAAGGTGGTGCAAGAAAAGTTCTCATTTCGGCGCCTTCAGCCGATGCGCCGATGTTTGTGTATGGCGTTAATTTGGATACATATAACCGCGATATGAAAGTTGTTTCGAGTGCTTCGTGCACTACGAATTGTGTGGCTTCTCTGTGTAAGGTGATACATGACAACTTCGAAATAATCGAGTGCATCTTGACTGCAATCCGTGCTATGTCGGCCACGCAGAAATCTGTCGATGGAGCATCGTCCTTAAGCTATCGTTATGGACGTGGTGCTCTGCAGAATATCGTTCCTGTATCCACATCAGCTGCAAAGACTGTTGGTAAAATAATACCCTCATTGCAGGGCAAGATCACGGGCAAAGCTTTTCGTGTGCCTGTGGCTAATATCTCGGTAGTGGATTTGACTGTACGTTTAGGGAAAGCAACTAACTTTGATGCGATAAAAAAGAAAATAAAAGAGGCGTCCACCAATAACATGAAAGGTATTATTGAATACACTGAAGATGACGTGGTGTCCACGGATTTTCGCGGCAATACGGCTTCGGCGGTTTTCGATGCCAATGCAAGTATTGCTCTAAATGACAAATTTGTCAAACTGGTTGCGTGGTACGATAATGAATATGCTTACTCAAAGAGAATAATCGACTTGATCCGGTTCATGCAAAAGAAGGACTAAGAAATGGCGGGGGGCCGATGCTTATGGAGAGATGGTGCTCGAGTTGCAAACAAAGTGCGCGACTGCAGCTCTTGAACGGATCTATTGTTATTTTTAGCAATCGTTTTGTGAATATGAATTTACATTTAATTAAATGACTTTACATAAATATTTTAAAAACAACTTGAACGAAAAATAGTTGTAATTTTTAGAAATTTTTCAATGCAACATTAAGGAAATTTTCGAATCCCTCAACTATCACGAAATCTTAACTCCTTTTGAATTTTCGAAATGCAAAATGTTTGAAATAATTGCTATATGCATCTAATTTACAAGCATAATTTTAACTTTACAATCAAGTTAGTTTTCGCGAAGAGGGAGAATTTTAAACTCCTCACTGTATGCAAGGAGCGAATGCATTTCCTAATAATGCAAATGTCTGCTTGTCATTCTTGTTCATTTACTTAAAGTTCCTTCAACTCACTTTACAATGTACCCAAATACACGCACACAAAGCACACATACACAACACGTAAGTCTTGACTGCCTTATGTCCTTTAACTGAATTAACTTGTTCGCATACACACACATGCACATATATACATACACACACATAGACTATTGTCGGGGTATTTTCGCCCACAAGCTCTTGCAACACTATCCTCAGCCAGTTTTCATACACAATTTTCATTTATAAATTTTGTAAATTTTCGTAATTCCAAATGAGAATGCAATGTCTGTCGCAAAGCTTCGCTCTCTCCCTCCCTTACTTAACCCATTCTCTTCTCTCTGTCTCTTGGAAACTTCTTCGTCCTCCTAATCAACAATTCGGTCATTTTGTGCGTTTGCATTTGATGCTAATTTTCGGGTAAGAAGCTAAGGCTTTGAGTGAGGACTCACGATGAGAAGAGCAAAGAAGCTGGGGAAAGGAGTGTACAGGAAGAAGAGGGAACTAAGTAATTGTAGAAAGCAACAGTACCATATGAGAGTATAGGAGTACAGGATGGAAAGGAGTGGAGTAGTTTTATTAATGTCGAAAACTTAAGCAGGCAAGAAACAGACGCTCTGGGATGGCGTTGAGAGAGTGGGTGGTAAAGGAGCATAAGAAAGAGTTGGAGAGGAGGAGAAACTGAAGCATAATGCACGAATGGACAGATTTATAATTGTGCATCGGAAGCAGCTTTTGTTCAAATACATGCATACACTCACACATATACACAATACATACATATATTTATGTATAGACGACAAGTACGGCCCGAAGGAGTTGCTGGGCAAGCACAAGTGAATGCTTTGCATATGTAGGCATTGTTTTTGTTATTGTTGAATGTAGCAGTAGAGTATAGAGCTTGTATTCGAGAAGAACGATGGTCTGTTAAAATAATGAAGAAAACGAAGCAAAGCTTAATATATGCAAAAACAGCTTAATTAAGCAGTGACATTCCTAAAAGAAATGCTTTCCAAGTTCTTACATTCGGTACACAAAAACAGTTTTTTTGTTTTTAGTTTAGTGAATGGTCATCTCGTCATCCTTCATGCACCGACTACACTTTGGTTCATCGAACAGATCTGACTCAGTTAGGTGATATCTAAGCACATAATGTCGATTAGCACACTATGGTCAGCTTTGCTATAAGCGGTTAACTAGTTATGCGCGAAGAGAGCAGCAAGGTTTTTAGCGATCGATTTGGAAGAAGCCTATCCATGTTTACAAAACCTCTCCTAGCTAGTTCATCACAATGAGACCCCGATCAACTAGTATTATAGACCTTTCCGTTGTCCCTTAGTTTTTGTTTTTTCAAATGCACGCCACTGGCAGCTTAATTCATTTAAACTTGCAATAGTTTATTTATGTATATAATGTTGTATAAATGCATGTATGTTTATGTCTGTATACAATTTCATATATGCCCACTTCGTCTGCTCCTTCATCTTCTTCTACTACACGCATATAAACAAAGATGTGGAACCAGAATATATGTATGTATGTAAGTGTATATGCTCAGTTTGTTGGTGTTGTCGTCAAATGAATCTCATTTGCATTTAAATTAGGAACATTGGTCCATTTTCATGAAAGTGGAGTAGGAATGAATGTACAACGAACAGAGTGGAGAAAGAGAGAAAGAGAGAGAGAGAGAGTGGAAGATATCTGAAATTTGTTGCTGTTGCTGTGTGTAAAATCTAGAAATCTGTTTCGACATTTGCGATAAATTTTCTTAGAACGCACACATACTCACACAGCTGCATTGAATTCTATTTTTTGTATGTATGTTGTTGATAATAATGTTAAGTTATAACTTGTTATTCAAAAGTAATTATGACAGTGGAGGTGTACGAAACCTAAAGATTCTTTAAACTTTAAGTTTTGCTAAGGCATATACATAATTGTACATAATTATGTATGTTGATGGTCTGACTGCTGTGACTTTATGACGATTTGCCTAATCCTCAAATTGCGATGCACATTCGTTTTAGAAGGTAATGAAGATACGAGCAATCAAAGAATTTGCAAAATTAAAAAAATTTAATTTTGTTATAAACACTTCCGCAAATGCTTCGAGAAAGTCTGAGCCATAAATAGGGATTATGCAGAATGCAAAATATTGAATTTCATGGTCGTTATGTAAAACAGTCAAAGCTTAAACGCCTATGAATACGTTGTATATCTATGCATATAATTCTTAAATACATATATTTTAGTATATTCATTTTATATACATATGTATTTGCTGCATATGCTTATATACTACATAGTGGAATATCTAATAAATTTTATATATTGCACATATTTATACACTACATAACTACCTACTTCTAATTCTCTTTGTATGTACTTGAGTGCATATGTATGTATGTATGCCCAAATTTTGTTATGCATGAATTTGCAATGCATTTATCTATCTACTCTTGTGTCTATCTAAATATCTATCCTTCTAATGTATGTATGTGTATGTGAATTGCATTTTAGATTCTAATTATAAGTGTTACTCAATCCACTTATAAAATTTCAACAATTTATTCCAATACACTTCCACCTTCATCCACTCCAGGCATTCCCTATCTTTCTTACTCTCTCTTTTCCTTGCCATACATGAGTCGGGGACACAACACACACACATGCAAGCAAACGCAAAGTTATTTACATATACAAACAATATACTTACCAAAGTAGATGCGAATGCATTTTCAAATACAAAATATACAAATACATATACATAAATATACTTATACACATATATGCATAGTATGTACAGAAAAACAAAGTATATACATACAATTTCGTAGCATCGTACATACGTATGTATATTCATTCGTATGTCCATTGCGATTATCATTTGATAAATTTGCATATGTATTTGTGCACGAGTGTGCGTGTATTGTGTGTATTTTAAGTATACACTTTACGAAAACTGTAAACTTTAATTATTACAATTTTAATTAACATTTGAATACTTTATTCTTGGAAAAAAAAAAGTATTTTTACTTACACCCACATTGGATACACACACATTTAAACATTTTACAACTACATACATGCATACACACAACTGTCATATAATTTAGAAATGTCCTTTTCTGCACTTTATATTTTCGAAAAGAAAAAACTTTCTTGTTTTTGTTATGTTAAGTAAAACTACTACATGCCAGCATGCATACATTTGCACTCCTTGAATTATTATATTTGTATATGTGTGTGTGTGTAGCGCCGAGTGTAACGTTCGTTGTTCCCAAAAATTCAACTTCATTATCATTCTTCACTCCTTTGCGTTAACTTTTTCATTATTCTTCTTTTTGTGTTCTTGTGTCTAATTTGAATTTCGGTTTTTGATTTTCAGCTTTTTCATCAGATTGTTGTTGTTGTGTTTCCTGGTTGTTCTCGCATTGTCCTGTTCAATTTAGCATATTCATATTTTTGATTTTTTTTTTCATTTTAATTAGAATATTATAAATTTTAGTTGTTAAAAAAAAAAATTTTTTTCAAGTCCATTAAGAACTCTATATAACGCATGGTTGGAAAAATAAGCATTCTATATATCGAATGATTTCGGTTTTTCATGCTTAATTTTGTAATTTTTTTTTTTTTACTGAATTCTGAACAAGAATGGTTTGATTTTTTTAAATAAATTAATTAAAGCTTGCGAAATGAATCGCATTCTGCTTATAATTAAGAAAAAATACATATTCGGTATAACGAATTTTTGATATAGCATACGTAACGCTCGTATCTTTTTTCGGACCAAAAACTGTATATTTCTTACAAAAATTTTTAAAAAACTGTATATTTCGCGGTATCAATTTTTTCAATGAAAATTAACAAGGAAAATAATTTATCCATCATCTAAATCGTCTTCGTTTCCATTTTCATATCTCCTTCTGTAGTTGTATTGAATTTGTGCTTTGAAGAAATTTGACGAAGCTATTCCGGCTTTACTATGAGATATTTATAGAAATCAACGCATGGATATTTCAAGTTACATTTAAACGACAAAAATCGCCTTCAATGAGTCTACTTCTTTCAAAAGTATATTCTCAACAAGTTGCCATTATTCTTTCAGGCGTTTCACATTGCGATTGATAAATTTGAATTTCGTACCGCTAAAATTTTTATATTTTTTTTTTAGTATAAACGCGGTATTTTGGTAAAAAAAAGGCGGTATGCGGTTTTGGACTTGAAAAAACAGTATAGTACCGCGAAAAACTGTATAGATACGAGCGTTAAGCATACGATATGACGAATGGTCATACTGGATTAAATTGGCATTAATGTTTTTAGTTTTAGCCATTTTTGTTCAGAACTGTTTATCATCCATTTGCATTAAACTGTCTTTCTTCTGGTTTAAAAAAGTCGTAGTGCATTACCCACTATTCGCTTCAAATTAAATTTTCAACAAAGCAAAAAATTTTACTATGGAGCAAATAAATTTCATAAATTATTAATTTTGGTAAAAATAAGAAAAAATAAAAATTAAAGATTTTTGTTAAATATTTCCTACATTTCACGTACAATAAAAAATCTGTTCTTTTCCCCAAACACACCAATTTTTTAATTAAAAAAGCTTTAAGTGCAAGTTTTCAACCTTTGTTGCATCACCAAAACAAACGGAAACTGAGTACACAAATTTCTCCTATGCAAATTTTGAGATAACTAATGCCCAAAATGAGCAAAACAACAAATTAAATTATAATATATAATTCCGATTACTCGAGTGATAAACTCAAGTAAAGAATTCAATCCAAATCCAAATCATTCAAATTGCATATTCGTACTGAGATTTTAATGAACGAATAAGATTCGACTTCAGATTATAATAATGCCGCAACAGAAAATACAACAGAATAAAAACAAAGAAAACAACTAAATTAAATGCAACTCCTCAGAATTTGACTGACAATGAGAAAATGCTTGAATTTTTAGAGATTTTTTATTTGCTGCTATTTTGTTTCAAATCTTAAATTTATTACGCAATTGCT
Organism: Toxonevra muliebris; assembly: GCA_963691655.1. Lineage (NCBI taxonomy): Eukaryota > Metazoa > Arthropoda > Insecta > Diptera > Pallopteridae > Toxonevra > Toxonevra muliebris. Next base: position 91,246,649 of record OY829328.1, read on the forward strand.
TAAGTATATTGTAAATATTTATTAAGCGTGTGTTATTTACATATATGAAATTTATTATGCACTAAAAAAGGCACGCCATTTCGAACTCGAAAATTATATGCTAACGTCATTTTTTTATAATTTTAATTGAATTGGAGTGATTAATTAAAACAAATGTTTGCATATATGTGGCACATATAAAAGAAAACCAAACCATATGTATACATATGCTAATAAAATGACAAATGTGTTCAATTAAATGTAAAACTTGTATGTGCAAATGGAAAATTAGATTTAATTAACAATAAGAAAGACACACACATACATGAACAGGTAAATAACTATTTATATATATTTTTACTAGGAATGTGAACTAAACAATTTTTGCAATTTGGAAAGTTTAAGCGGTTCACGGTCTCTCTGATTCGGTTCAAAAACCGGTTCTTCCGCACCTCCGAGCCGCTGATTAGGTTCAAAAAACATTTAAAAATCACACAGTGATGTTAAAAATATTCAAACCAGTTATTTTAAACCCTATTTCAACGAAATCGACGAATTTCTTTAATATTAATTTGCGAAAATCTATTTACAAGTTTATTGACTAATATTTACAATTTTCATTAGCTAAAAGGAATGTCTTCTCAAATTATCGCGTACAAAGACAAACGGCAATAGCTTGATCGACTATACTATATATCCATATATACGATGCCTAATTACGGGCGTAATAAAGAACGAACAAATAAATGAAATAAAATACACAACAAAATTGGTTTCGTTTTGGTTTGGTTCAAGTAAAATAAATATAATAAAAACGGTTTAGTTCATGGATCGGTTCGAGTCACACAAATAGCGGATGGTTTGGTGCAAACTCGGTTTCCAATCCTGATATTTACCACTATTTCGTCAGTAACAGGAAATTATTTAGGAATAAAAAAATTTTATATTAAGAAAAAATTAAGAAGCTATAAATATTTGTTCTTTGGTATTTTGCCACCTCCTCGTGTTTGCGCTGGGTCCACTTTGCTTCGTCCGGGATTAGGACAAAGGTGCAGCGACCCTTTCCAGAGTGCTCTCACCTTCTTTGCCACGTTGAGTTTCATCCTTGTTTCTTGTGTGTTTGATGGTTTTTCGTTTGCCAGTAAGTCAATTGGAACCGTGTTTGCAATTAAGCAGTTGGCATTGTCTGATACCGTACCGTATGCGTTAGCTACCCACAAGACTGGTTACTTTTGACAGTAGTTGGCGCGTGCCTTCTCGAATGTCTCCGATAATCCAGATAATGCATTAATACGCTTGAGTCATTCCTTCATCCTCGCAACTGCGTCATAGCACTTCGCCTGCAAGTAGTCTAGGTTTTCGGCAACTGCTACCATTGCAATGTCATCAGCGTAACCGGCGAGTGTCGTGTCTTTGGGAGATCCAGTTTCAGGATGCTGTCGTGCATTGCGTCCCATAGTGTTGGGCCGAGCACAGAGCTTTCTGGATTTGTTTCTCTCATTTCGTTTGAGTGTGGTGTTAGTTAGTTAGTCTCAAAAAAAAAATAAATTTTGAAGGTTTTATTATTTTTGTTCGGCACTTTAAGCCCTGGAAATAGTAGGCAAGAAGAAATATTCTTTTTTCGTTTTGGTATATTTCCATAATAACAGAAAACCCGCTTGATAATTTACAGACGTTTTAAAAGCTAGTGCTTTATCTTGTTTTAGCCAACACAAATGTGAATGCTAAAGGTACATCAATTTCGTGGTTGTAATAAATCTTTCTGTTAATGATTTCTAACCAAACCCGAAGAGAGCAATCCCAACTCTGTTAGCTTGTATTCATTTCCAAAGAATGGGTTATACTTCTGAGGAACTGGCAGTTTCGGCATATAGAAATTAAATAGGATATGGCAAAGAATTACTTCTGATGTAGCAGCTGCTGCTTGGTTACAGAACTTTTATACGTTAGTTTTAGCTACTCACCACATAAAAAAATTTCCAATTTATGAAAAGCAATTGAAAATACCAAATTGATAATTGTGAAATATCTAATAATTTTATGCAAATTTCAAAAACAAAATGCAATGGAAAAGGCACAGTTCTGTGTATGAAGAAAGAAAATATTAGATTTTAATTTTCTGCCAAAAATCGCATTTAATTAGAAATTTTGCTCGTTAACATTATTTAAAAATGTTGAAAGCAGCAAAAAATTTCATTACGTAAAATATTTAACTACGTTTAGCGACGACGGCGATGACGATGATTGGTATGATGATTTCGACGATGATGATTACAATAAATTTTTATTTCTCAACATCAAAAGTATTCGAATTTCAAGATATTTGCAATGCAAATTTAAATAGAAATTTATTTCAACGATCACAAACACACAGCGACACAAACACACACACACAAAAGTCAAATATTGCCCATCATTAATTGTCTTCATCCTTTTTAGTCGTCGTTTTGTTGTGGGCAACTCACCGCACAAATCATAGTATGAGGCTTGCTTCTTAAGAAAGTTTTCTACCTAACAACAACAAAAACCTTGAGCAGGAATTCTCCTCCCCTTCCTCCAACTCAACCGCAAATACCATCGCAATAACAACAATGCTCTTTATATTTGTAAATTATACGAAATTTCGTAAACTCAATATTGTCATTTTGGCAAAATTTTATGCTAATTAGAAATTTGTAAACGTCAAAATATATGCTAAACTCCACTCTCCTTCCTCTGAATTCACTGCTTCGCTGTTCAAAGAATGAATGAATGAAGGAATGCTTGAAAGTCTATATGTCTGTGTGCCTGTGTGAAGGGTTAAAAATGGACTTGCTGGGACAGCACCAATTGATTTGCATTTCTAAATATACGAGTATTAGATTTTCGTAAACATTTTCGCTTTTGAAATGCCAAAAATATATTTTATTTTCTTTATAATTATGCATTTTAATTATCTACGTCTGCCTTGCTCTAGCTGCTTAAGGGTTAATTTCGTACGCTTACAATACGCACACAATACAATTTTATAAGTAAAATGTCCAATTTTTGGGTTGATTTATAATTTTTCACAATGAGAATATGCTAATTTCTTCGTGTTTAATTTGTTGTTGCTTGTTGTTGTCATTATTATTATTATTATTGTCGTTGTTGTTGTTCTTGTGTTGGGCACACATCTGTGTTTCACAATGGGATAGAAATAATCTACGATATAAACCAACACTCATTTAGTTCTTTGTAATTTCCCTAAATAATATTTATGCTAATCGATGTGTAAGGAAAAGGGTTAAGAGATCTAAATTTATTGAGATTAATAAAGTCAAGATTTTAATTAGAAGTTGCAAAAGAATTTTTTCTCCAAACTTTTTTAATTTGCTAAAGATTTCCTGAAGAATAAACATTCCCGATCGAATGATTTTCTAAATTAAAATAAATAAATTAAAAATTATATTTTTTTTCTTTTTGGCATTTCTAGAATAACTGAAAATTCGCATGGATTTTATGATTGTTTTAGATCTTTTCGTTAATAGTTTTTAGTAAGAGTATAGCTGTTAAAGTATATTCAATTGCGAAAAGGAGCTACATTTTTGAAGAGTCATAATAACTCCGACGGAAGTTATATTGAAATCAAAATTTTTGATACTAAAAAATGTTACCTCAACCCTCAAAAAGGAGTCTAATTAACCACATGCAATTAACTCCGTAAAATATTAATTTTATCCTTAAAAGGGTTCAACTAAAAAATTAGAGTTCTTGAACCAAAACTTCACGAAAATCACACACGTTTTCCTTAATATATACGTATGATAATTACAGGGCTTATTGAAAACCTATTGAATGCAATTGCAGAGTGAATTTTAAATTGCCTTCAGAGCGAGCCATTTAACTCAGACAAGAAGTAATTATAACCGCAGAAAGAGTTAAATTAAGTAACTTCAAAAAATTCTTTAAGCGTTGGTTGCACAAAAATAATATTAACTCCGCAAAAGTTAAATTAATATTAACTCCCACAAAATGTTGACCTGACCATTAAAAAATTCAATTAGATTTTATGAGCCATTTTGATGACACATCCTCATTATAGTTTGGACCGGTTGGTATTGGCATAGCAGTTTCTTCATCCTTTGAAACCTTTTCGAATCACACCAGTAAGGGTTAACCTAACAGCAAGGCCTCGTCAAATACATATCCATAGTCAATTTTGGATACACCTATGAAGATATTCACCCCAATCTGGCCTAGTATTTTTTCGAAGCTTAATTTAGGGATTAGGTAATTTGTTTTGAGGTTAATTGTTATAGTCGATAACTGTGACAATGCACTTTTTAATGGTTCAGACAAGCTCGATAGGGCATGAACGAATGTCTCATTTAATGTCAATACAAGCTAACCTGTCTGTGCAAAGAGCCAATGTTTTCTTTGGTGAAAAATATCAGTTCTGTTTCACTCGGACTAATACTCAAGCAAAAAACCCCACGCAACTGCCTAGTGCATCTAAGGTCCCTTCATATTTTGACTAATTATATTTGGAAACAGATCTGACATTATCAACTTCACATCATCCACATACCTATAACTTTGGAGAGGACTAGAGACTTATTTATTATTTCTTATTTTTTGTCCACAATCAGCACATCATTTCTACCTCCCGTTTATTCGTTTTTTAATTTATTACGTCTGTCGATGATTTCTTATTCTTTTTTTTTGTAGATTTACCGAAAAAACCAACAAAATGTTTCTTTATGGTCATTTCGTCTCCCTATCTATTCCCCGTATTTGCGCAACCCTTACATCTTCCTACCTACAATAATACCTCTCTCCCGAACTTTCTTGTTCATACACACGCACACACACTCACACTAGTTCATCCTGCTGAATATTCACATAAAAAAGTTTGTTTTCGCGAAATCGTAATTTCGCATTTTTATACAAATTCCGCGATTTTGTTCTTATTTTTGGCAAAGTTGAGGCAAAGCAACGAAAGGCGGAAAAAGTTTGAACAGAAATGGACGCGGATTTGCGACAGTGGCAGCGCAGCAACGGCATTGTTTTCCCTTAATTAATGTTTAATCAGCGGGACTCAGTGTATGTGAAAACTGTACAAACTGAACACATACACATTCCTCTCACTCTCTCACTTTAATTTGCTTAACCAAACTGACCAAAGCAACGTGTACTCGAACTCGAACCACGACGAAGTTTTGCACAAAAATAATAAAAAATGTACCGTGGCACAAGGATTGGCGGTGGGGATGCACAGTAACGCTGCGAATTTTGTGAATTCGTTACTCACTTCGTATGCTGGACAGTCGTCGTTTTTTCTTCGTCGCTTGTCGTTTTTTAAGGCTACACATTTTTTTGTTGACTTTTATTTGGTTTATGCCAATTTTCACTGAACCGAATGCAAAACGAAGCGCGAACTGAGTGAGGCATTGTTGTTGCCGTTATTATTGTTTGCTGTTGTTGCTAGTATTATTTTTTGTTGCTGTTGCTGTTGAGACACATGCAAACACACACACTCGTACACACATACATGCATGCACATGTTAACAGTTTGAAACACATGCCAAATAAATTCGTGGAAAAAATTAACAAAACACAAAATCAACTCTGCGTTTTGTTAATTTTTTTGTTTTGATGGCAAAAACAACAAAATAGAAATACATATAAAGAAAAGTGTACTGAGTGCAAAGGAGAGGGAGAGAGTAAAGGCAGCAGTTGGAAGAGTACACTTGGGAGTACCAGCGTTAAGTGTTTGTTGGTAGAATGGGAGAGAGTCACATACAAACAAGAGTGCATTTTCAACACGAAGTATAATCATCATCATCAGGAGAGGATGCAGCGGGAAGAGCACCAGGAGAATACCCTCAACAGCATTCTGGTCCTCATCATCATTGTAGTCAGCGACAGTCATCACCACCGAAAATCAGCTACTACCAAATGAATGTGCCCAAAAAAAGTACTTACTCTTTTTATTTTTCGGCGATATTCCGAAAAAAAATTTGAATAAAGTGCGCGCTAAAAATAAAGTAAAAAAAGCATTACGTTTATGCAGCGCGCACCCCTTTTGTAATTCTGTTGATTTCTAGACTTATTTTTTGTAATACTTGTAGTTTGTTTTTTGTTTTTGACTTTTATATTGACAGGACAGGGCTCACACATACACATATGCAAGCACGCACAACAGGACAATGGTCAATTGTGATATGCATGTGTGCAAATATGTACAGGTTTGTGTGTGTGTGTGTGTGCTTTGAAAGGTAAAGAAGTGGACTTTAAGTGTGAGTTGATGGAGTTGGATGCACAGAATCGTAGGTAATCATACCATTCTTGGGTCTTGGTAGTACCGAGGTGCACATTTTAATTTTGGTGCTTCATTTTGTAGGCTTTTGAATTTGGCAAACGATAGGAGGGAGGGTAGTGAAGGATTTAAAAACTGAAAAGAGTTGTGCTAAGAATATTTTTACATAAGTCTACCAAAAATTTAAGCAATGTATTAAAGCTCATCGAAGATAGAATGGCAACAAAAATCAAATTCAATCAGATTCCCAACTCCAAGACATAAAATCTTTATTTTAGTTAAGGCACTATCTGAAGCGATATTTGTATATTTGTTATCTGAATGAAACAACTTTATATAAAACTACGTGAGCCTATTGCCATATACTCATGTCACCGAAAGAAATTTCTAAAAGGTCCATTGATAGAAAAATGTTCAGTCAGTGAAATGCAAATGTTTTTCTACAATATAATTATAATCACTTGGGAAAGTATATATTAATCTACCCTTCTGTGGTATTAGAAAATTACATTTCTGAAACAAAATTACAGAAATAAATTCAACTAGCGAATTAAAACTGCAGCAACACATGAACAAACATACATATGCATACATATCTGTATAGATAGTTAGATAGTTGTATAACGAGAATATATCGCAATTTTATTTAGGGCAACATCAAAAACATAATTGCATACTTTCAGGCGAATAAATTTCTATCTCTTTGGTGCGCGCTCGCATAAACTTTGCACTTGCAAATTAACCTCTAACCTATTTAGTGCCAAAAGTGCACACAATGATGAAGCAGCAAAGGAGCAGAGAAACATGTGATGATAGCGATGATTATGACGATGATGACAACCAAAAGGAACAAAAACTAGAAAACACTTTTGCCGTTGTACAAAACTACCAAAGGACACGACCGCGAACTGAAAATTTGCTGTACGTCGTTGTACGCGAAGGAAAGACAGTGGCGGGCGGTTAAAGTAAAGCAGTAAATGTGCAATTTCGAATCAGGTAAAGTAGCGCAGCAACAACACAATCTACCTTTCTTTCAGCCTCCTTGCTCACCCATGTGCTCATCATGATTGTCGTCGTCGTCGTCGTCATTATACCATAGTGTGTTCTTATTTGCACGAATTTCATTTTTCAAAAAATTAACAGCAATTAAAGGAAGGATGCCAAATGGAAAGCATCGGGAAGGTGTGAGAGCGGAAAGTGGGGTAAAGAGGCAACTTTATGAGGAAGAAGGTTGTATGCATTTGAACATGTTTGCAACTATATAAAGGTATGAACCAAACTAGAAAGATGCATACACACACACACATTCACGGAAAGTGGCTTTTGTGGTATGCAACATCCTCAAACGCAAAGGAAACATTGAGGTGCCTTATTTAAAGGAGATGATGTTGCTACTGATGTAGATGATGATGCCGCTGCTGCTGCATCAGCTACTGCGCTTTATGTACTCTATGCATTCCGCACAATTTTGAAATTAGTTGCTGTCGGCCCCTACCCCTCCCCCATACTCTCCTTGCATTATTATCATGAAAATCTACGGATGGATGTGCAGTAGTAGGTCAAATTGCAATTAGAGCGCGCCACGCGAACCCTAGTTGTGAAATCATTTGCCGCAGGTTGCACAAAATTATTGTTGCCACTTGGCGTCTTTGGCTAGAAAGGTCGGTCTTCTGTAAAATTTTCTTAGGTTTCTGCGTTGTAAATTATTCAAAATTTAATAAGCTACTCTGTACGGCTGCTGCTGTTACTTCTATAGCAATTAACAATGTGACAGTGCTAATTTACTTAAGTGCTTCCTTTGCAGGAACCAGCAACGGAATGCTGAAAGTGTGATGAGGTCATTTATGTTATTAACTGATATTTTAATTATTACCTAAAATGCAGAAGAATTTTATGTGCTTATTTTTTTTTCTTGTTTTGCTGTGTTTAGACTTATTAAAATTCAAATATCAAGGTTTTCTATACACCTAAAAGTATGCTACAGCAAAAGTAATTAGTTACTTAAATGCATAATCATGTATGTTCTTGTTTTGATGTAGTTTCAAAGTGTACGTGATTCGAATACAAATTTCCATTGTGTGTCATTTGCATGATGTAAATTTAATTTAAGGGGTTATTCTGGTTTGGAACCGCTTTTGATTAGTTAGCTCTGGACAATTATTAAAAAAAAAATGGAGTAGAAATAATTTAAAAGTAGTTGGCCTTTATTACGAGATCCTCAAAGTGCTGGAAAAAATATTTACAATTCATAATTATTACGATTATGAGCCCTTTTTTGAAGTTTTTTCCAAAGGTAGTTAAATAGTGCCCAGGATAGATCCTCGTAAATCTCTACTTATAAAAGGCTATGGCAAAAAAAGAAATATTATACAATATTAACAAAATGGCGACTGTTTGAACAAAATGATGTTTTTCCGACATTTTGTTAAATAAAAAAATACTGTAATAATCGGATCAACAGAATCCCTGTTCATGAGCCACAAATATTTTAATTACAATAATAATTTTTATGAAACCCAAAATTTAACTGTACCTTAGTAAATACGTATACTCTAAAAAAATTCAGCGAAAAAAAAAACAATTTTTTTTTAATTGTGCAAAACAGAATGACCCCTTAAAGAACACCTTACAATTATGTGTTAAAGGGAGTTAAGATGATGACACACATATCAGAATAGTGAAGGAAAATCTTAAAGATTTAGCTGGGCAATATCAATAAAGTTGCCATTGACGTTGCTACTTCTACACAACAGTTTTTGGAACTTGTGGCGATGGACTGGATTGGACCTAATTCCGAAAGTGACACAATATTGTGATTATTAAAGGGGTGTGGCTTCATATATTAAGCTTAGCCAAGGTCACGCTCGTTGGTCCGTTTCAGTAATGAATTTAAATCAGTAGAAAATGTAAACTCCGTATGCTCTTCGAAAATATTTTCGTCTGTAAACTTCAAGTTTAAGTATTTTATAAAACTTCAACAAAACTTAAGGTACCTCCACTGAGGAAATCATCCTCGAATTATTTGCCTTTTCACGTTTCCAGCCCAATGCGACATAGTCCGTCTATGTATTTGTTATTTCCCAACACAATTTTCCAAACAACTTTACTGCTTTGTGCTGCATTCGGTATTTAAACGCGATAAAATACCTTACTAATATTTTCGCGAAAACGCCTAAAATCAAGTATGACTTTTGCTCCCAAATGAAAAACATTCACAATAGTTGCGTTCAGCAAGCGATTTGTGCTCAAATTCAAAAAAGTAGTACTGCTGCAGTTATGAGCTTGTATCAAATACCGCGCCGAACACAATTTGGTTTGGTTGAAGTGATTTTAGGACTTTAAATATTCAAATTTAATTATTGTAATTCCACATTTATATATAAGCTAATGTAATTTGTTTTCCCACATTTATTTACATTCACATGACAACAGATAAAAGTTTGTATTCAATCAAAAAAATTCATTTGTTGGTAGTTGATTTAATTAAAATTGAATATACATTCGCACTGAACTGTTAAAATAGCCAATAAAATAATAATTTTCATAATTTTGTACATTTCAATACACACACACACACATACCATATATTTATACATAGGTATTTATGTATGCATACATTTCGTTAGCCAATTATCAGTTTGGCAACATATTCACATATGCATTACCGCAGTATTGCCTTACCACTTTGTTTCATCGCTCTCTGCGGTGCAGTTCGCTTCGCTGTCACCACAATCAACATCGATAAACGTATTGTTGTTGATTTTGTTGTTGTTGCTGTTGGTTGCGGCAATTGTAACCACATTATCGAAAATGCACTCATCTCCGGCATAACTACACATGCACTCACTCAAACACACACGCTCACACGCACACACACACATACCCATGCGCGTATACGTTTTCAATTAATAAACATTTTCATTTGCGTATTTTATTTGCGGCTACATAATTTGGTAAATCATTAACAGATTCAGATTCATTGGCGGCACAGTCCGTAAACCATTGACCAAAAGACCATCGAACATATGTAATTGTGGCTACTTATATACGATGAGTATTCCACATTGTAGGAATTCTGTGATTTTCAGTGTAATATTTAGTGATTTGTCCTGTTGGGTAGGAAGCAATCATAGAAATATGAGTGCAACAGAAATCCAATATTATATTTTCATAATTATTTGGATCCATAAAACTGTATTCTTCTAGTGCACATTCTTCATAAACCAATATTGTTGTGTCGCCTTAGTTGTAAGCTTTAGCGTCGTTTTTCTTTGCTCATAGATGCATACCACAGAATGGAAACCAATATGTGCCCTAGGATACGCAAAGGGGCCTAATGTGCCACTATTTGGGAAATTTTGATAGAGAAATACACTGTAGATTGCTAGGTTTGTAAATTCCATCGCAAATTGTACTGGAAAATTAAAAATAAAACCGTGAAAAACGTCAAAGTTTTATTAACATGATTCCTCTCTTTTGATCACAATAATAGTTTTTACAATTTAATTACGCAATATATTTAGCAATTTACTATAGCATTACATCTTCTTCATTTTTTTCAATCGTGAGGACTGTAATTCAGAAATTTACCGGAATATCTATTTGGTGAAAGCTTCGTATGATCTGTTAAAAGGAAATTTAATAATGATGGACATGTTTACTACGCAGTTTGGACCTTTTCCAACGTCATCTTTCATATCGATTGTGAATGAATATTAAAAAAATCTTTAATCTCGTATCTTTTGTATTTTAAATGCCTTCCTGATTGTTATAAATTAAAGGGATAATGCAGATTATGAGGTAAACCCGTACAGTTGGCAGCCCTATCCTAGGCATAATTAAACAATCTGTCAAATGACACTCACCGCTTTCTCTTGCCTTTATCGATTTTGAAAAACATTCAACATTTTACACTTCCAGAATTGTCCACAAAAGATTTGCCAGCTCTTCTAAATTAAAGTGAACATTTCGTCATTGGCATGCATTTTTGCCTGCAATTTTTTTGTTACTCGAGATATTTCGTGCAAATTCTAAACTATTATTAAGTTAAAAATTTTCTAAGTTGGTAAAGAATTCTGTAAAATTTGTTAAATTGTTAAATTGGGACAAACGTACCCCAATTTGTTGAGATTTCTTGAGAAATGCAGCTAAAGGGCTAAATTTAATTGATATTTAAAAATTGTAGTCCGAAGTTACTTTTTAGAAACGTTTTCAAAATTTTCAAAACACTGCGATTTAAATTGAAGGATTAGTTTAGACGCTTCAATTTCCCAGATAAGTGGACAATTAAATAACTAGATTTTGCTTACCATCTTTGTCTTTCTCCATTCCGTATTTTGCTTTTACTTATAACTCACTTCCTTACCTTCATTTCTTGCCTTCCATTATTCTTTCTCAAAAGTATATTGATACATATGAGTGTATGTATGCATATATTTTCACACTATGCATTCACAATATAAAATGGTTAAATCAAAAATTCAAAATGGCTGCTCATGTCAAAAGTATACACACATTCATACAAATCTATATACATAGTTAGAAAATAAACTTTAATTTAATTACTTTCCTTTACTGCAATGTATCAATAAATCTTTGAAGCTGCTGCGACTGCATTAGGCAACGCAAAGATATTGCCACAAAAATATATAAATTTTGCAGTTTTTATATATGACAGATATATGTATAACTGTACATAAATAAAATATTATACATATATACATAAAGTTAAGTATATACAAACATATACTGATATTTAAAATTTACATATATGCACTCATATTGAGCATTATAGAATATCACCTTAGAGTCAAATAGCAATAAATATAGTACATGACTACCTCAACACCTTCAACTCAATTTTTTTGTATTTCCTTTACTTCATCAAGCTCTCGAACAGTAATTCTCAAACGTTTTTGCAGTAAGCATATCAAGTACGGCAAAAACGACTTAATGAAGCCAAATATTTTTTATGTATCTGAGACCTGCAGGATCAGGTAAAGATATTTCTTTTGGCCACATTGACTTGTAGGTTTATAAGATCATTTCTCTTTCTAGCTAAGACAAACATATGTTGAGCCATATGAGCCACTCATCTAAATCTCGATTTTCCATGGTTTTTCTTGTTCTTGCTATTTAATTTGTTGCAATCTCAGTCACTAAACTCAAACAAAGTTAACAGAATTTTGATTCTTTTCCTCAAAGAGTACCACACCGATGGTAGGTCTGTCTTCAGGCCCAACAACGCATCCTCATAATACGCTAAAAACAAAAAGTGGATTTTGTACCAAAAGAGCGGAATCTCATAAATTTGCTTCAATAAAAAGTGAAGGAAGTGTGAATAGTTTCGGCGTACAGTATATATTTCCTATTCTTAATTCTCCTTATGGGAAAATCCTGGTTGGGTATACGTGCTCCAATACGTCAAATAGATAAATATGCTGTACCACGCTCTTTCGGGGATATTCCAACAATGTATGGCCAACCATGAACTTTTTTCAGTAATACATCATTCTTTTTTATACTATTATTTTCATTATAAACTTTGTCTATAAAGATGAAATAACTACGTTTCTTATATAACATTTTAAAAAGTCTATTTTGAGTTTGTCATTACCAGGCAAAAAGTGCTGCCTTGTAGAAAATTTTGTATTTTCTGATTGTGATTGATTGTGCCGAGCAACGAACCTGGGCACCCTGCATAGTAGTCCAGGAGTCCAGCACATAACCACGGCGACCACATCACATAAGTCTGCTTTGAATAAATATTGGCTTTGTTCTTTTGAAATCTCAATTCGCTCTTTCTATTTTCAAGTTGCAATACAATTTTTTTAAATCGATATTTGTTTTGAGATAAATGATCTGAAAGATTTGAAATGATCTGGGTGAGAAAGTTTGTGTGGCACTGCCAGTAGTTTTGACCGAAAATTCATTCTCCTGTCGTTTATCTTTTCCTCACCGCCACTCAAAAAATTTTAATTTTGTTTTAGAAAAATTCAGTAAGAGTATGAGTACAACAATAGGTTTCATTGTTGCTATGTAAATGGCACATGCATACATACATCCATACTATATACCTATATAAAGACAAAACACACCTTTAAGCATACATGAATACCAATACACTCGCATATTTGTTATATTTTCTACATTTATTTCTTCATCTTTTGCTTTACCTGTCGTTGTTTGTCTGTCTTTTTAAAACATTTTATATTGTAGTGTTTATGTGTTTGTGTGTGTATGCAGTGTATTTCAATACATGCAGGCATGTATTTATAGATATTTTTCCCTTATAGGATTATGTCACCAGTTTTCTTTTCAACTATGCCAAAAAGTGCAATGCGTATACACATAAACACCAAGACAATTTACTTATACACATTTATATACTAAATACATGTATATGCATAAATATATATGTATGTATGTATATACTTGCATATATATACCCAAAAATGAAGGAAATCCCAGCTTGTCCGGATGTTTGCCGCAAATTTACATTAAATTTTGAATTCTTCCCGCTTCTTCTCTGAACTCGCTCGCCTCTTCACTCTTCATTATACCCAACTAAAAATTTTTGAATACCTAAATGCACTCATACATAGATATATCAATGCATATACATATGCATAAACATTTATACGTACATATATGTTTGGTATGTTTGTGTGTGTGTGCATAGTCTATCGTCTTGGCTTTTACAACATTTGGGTTGAGTATGCTTGATTGTTTGAATTTGAATTCTGATTGTGTCCTTTTTAGTGTTTCATGCGTGTACATGAAAATATTTGTATGTGTGTGTGTGTATGTCTCAGAATGTTATATGCAAATTAGATGAATGACATTTGTGTACAAAATTGAGCAAAATTTAATTGTTCAATGCTTCTTTCTCATATACTCCTAGCACACACTCACACTTACATTTACACACCCATCCATGCATATGAAAATATACAGGAAATATATGCGCTAAAGGTAGTTTTCCTAGTATCCTTTTGTGTTGTGGTAAACACTCTACCTTTTCTTTAACCAGTTTTGCTATATGCTAAAGTAAAATTATTGCTTTTTGCTCGAAGTTGTGTACTTGCGAAAAATCTTATTCAATTATAAATGTATAATAATAAAGTAATTTAATTTTATATAAAATTTCCATATAACACACGTGTGTGTTTTTTGTGCAGAGTGTAGAGTATAGCAAAACATACTCTTAGGCTCTACAAAAATTCTTAAGTCTGCTTTAAAACTATTGTTACAGTCACAAACTACAGCTGACAAAAAATGAAACGCATGCACAAGTATTTTACCTACTTATATGTTTAATTAGTAGGAAATTCTTCAGCACAAGTGCACTTCCTACTCTATGTATGTACAACAAATCGGGGCTACCTTGCATACTTCTATTTACAAATATGCAGCAACAAAAGCAACGTCACAAAACGACAAGTAGACACTAATGAAGACAAATTACTCGAGGGCATTTTTATACATATAATAATTAAACTGAAACGCTGTAATAAACAAACAAAATAAACAATAAAACGAATAAACAAACAAAAATGTCAAAAAGGAACAGGAAATTTTTTCTCAAGCATCTAAAAGTATGCTATGCTTCTATGATATTTTCTCTTTTTTATACCAGCAAATAAAACAAAGCTGCACTCTTCTTGTTAACATACTTAAATTGTGAAGTGCAGTGTAATATAAATAAACACATACGCTATGCAACAATAATAGAAATGATGCTGCTGCAATTGTTGTTGCCTTTATGGCAATCTCTTCATATGATTTTGTGACATTTTCAAGTACCTAAAAGTATGCTTTATTATTTTTTATTATTTTAAGCTGAGAATACTTTAAAGAATGCTGACTATTATGGGTAAATAGGCTTTAATGATAACAAAGATGGCACTAGGTTAAGATAGTCGCAATTAGAAAGAACTGGAAAGGTACTGAGTATTTGAGAAACACTTGTCAGTGGTTAAATATACCAAAAGTTTTCTTCAATAATTATAAAAGAAATCATAATGCAAATACATTTGAGGATTTAGGTAACCGCTTTAGAAATATCTGTTTTAGCCAAAGGAAGTATCATAAGATTGTAAACTTTTTAAATCATAAAAATTTAAGCGTTCAGATAATAACTTCAAATAGTTTATTTATAAGACAAACAACAAAGTGGTCATTAACTTACTCAAGTGGATCATCTTACCTCACCAAAATACATATTGGTGTATATGTATATATATGTATGAATATTTTCACGCGACCGCAATGGATTTTCGCGGTTTGCAACTGTTGTAGAAGTACAAACACCAAACCGAAAAATGAAAATGCTCGGTGTATGTAGCGCAACTCATACACCGGAAATGCGAAGCAATTATTTTACCAACTCACAAACATGCGTTCACATACACACAAACACACGAATAGTCATGCATACTTACACACTGTTGAACAATGTAAGTGAGCGCCACAAAAGCATTTCGGGTATTTTTTTTTCTTTTTTCTATAAAATTTTTTCATATGCCAAGTTGACAATGCTGCAAATTTTGGTGATACGAGTTTCTTTTTTTGGTTTGTTTGTTTTTTTTTTTATATAGGTTTTTTGTTTTTTGCCTTTTGCGCTCGATGACGCTCATTGCAAAGGAAATGGAAATTGTTTTATGCGGTTACGCCAAAAAATATGCAATGCAATTTATTCATCATTTTCACATGCAAAACTCCAATACTTATGAAATAAATGTAAAGAAAATAAATGTTTGATGAATGCAATGAAAATTTATATATTTAATATATTTTACAATGCATTCGCATATACATAACATTATTTTCATCATTCACCATTGTTATTGCATATTTTTTGGCGTGGAACAAAGTAATTCTTATATTGGTTACTTCTGTAGCTGCTGTTGTTGTTGATGTTGGCAGGTTAATGGATATTCATTTAATTTTTAATGATATTATGATTGAGGGTTTTTAACTTTGAATCTCAGTTGCCTACTTTTGTTTTTGTAATTTTTGATATACCATATTGCTGCTGTCAGTAAAATTAAATTATTATTTAAGTTGAAAGAAGAGTAAGTAATTGATTGAGTGAATCCAAACCAATTGTTTCTTCCAGCCAGTTGTGCTATTTTCATCCTATAGCATACTTTTGAGCTTACTAAATTTAAAAAGAGAAATTGATATGGAGATTAGGTTCTATGGCGTTTTGATTGTGTCTGTCCTGATGAAATACTTGATAATTAAAAACAAAGAAAATGCAATATTATTTAAAATACATTTTGTAAATTTGAAATATAAAATATTGGTAACAGTTCCAAACTGGCGTGCCGCTTTGTGCTGAGCGCTCCCAAATGACTAAAAACTCTTCGAGTTCGAAAGTGCACTACAAATCAACGACAACGATTCCTGAAAATGGAAACCGTGAAAGCATGTTTATTATTTTAACGCAAAAAAGATAAAAGTATCATATACTTAGAATAATAAAATTAAGAAGAGAAATGTATTTCATAACCACAGTTGCATAAACACGTGTATCAAGTGAAATACGACTTAGCATTAACAATTTTTTTTTAAAAAAAATACTGAAAATTAATCGACTTTAAAAGGGGAAGACCTTAAAAAATTCTGTATTTTTAAAGAGGGGAGAATTCGGCTTCCCATACTTCTTTATGTTTCTATTGCTTTTAGATATATCTAAACAAAAGTAGTGAAAATTACTTTCACGCACAGAAAATTTTAACTATTCTACAGTGTTTTGTTTAATAACTTCCATAAGATTGTTGTGAGTACATGTTCGAAATGTTTGGAGAGCTGTGGTGTTTTTTGTACAATCAATATGAAATTTTACTAACTTAAAGTTGAGAATGTAATTGTTTTAGCAATATTTATTTTAAATTTATTCAAAAATTGGTTATTAATTTTGCACGCTTTGCACGGGTTAAAGAAAATATTTTTCTTTAAGATTTCTTGAAACCTTAAATGGCACCTTGACTAGCTCCTGGCGTATCTAAAATTTTTAGTATCAACTAATTTCATAAAAGTTGTAAATAAAAATTCTAAGCATATTTTCAGGCAGTTTTATTGCAATTAAATTTTATAAAATCGTCAACCAACGATAGTTCGCTCATCTTGTCTAATGAACGTTTTTGTTTATTTCTACAAATTTAACTTAATTTCCTGTATCAACAATCGTTTCCCTGTCAGCGTTTCCGAGAATTTCTTGCATTACTGCATTCGCTCAACTCAACACAGAGAAATCCCTTAATTTCAACGTTTTTCATTCATTTTTGCTTCTTATTTACAAAATAAATCAATCAATTTGCATTTTGCATTACTATTTCATCTTCTTCTTTTGGCTGAGTGCTGGCTTCAACTTGCAGCAGCAACAGCAGCTAATTTGTATTGAAACGAAGAAGCTTAACCACACAGTCATCACCATTATCATCATCGTTGTCGTCATCATCACCGCCACTAGTAGCAGCAGAAGAACCACCACCAACAGTCAAATGGAATCGATTTGGATTATTTCATTATTTTACTGTGATCACATTCATGATGATGATGGTGGTTGGTAGGTAGTTAGCTGTGCCACCACCATGCTGCATGGCTTGGTCATTGCTGACAATAACAACAACTGCTGCTTATGTAAAGCGAAAACTTTAATATCAAAAAACTCATTTGAATTTAGTTTTCATTTAATTTAATTTAATTCGAGACTTTTGCGCTCTCTTCTTTTTTTCTCTTTTTGTTTTTTGCAACTGATTTTTCATTAGTTTTTTCCTTATAAGTTTCACATCGATAACGAAGTGTATTTCACTGAATTTGCTCTCCTTTTGTTGTTGTTGTTGTTGCTGGTTTTGATGCTGTTGGCAGCAGCAAAAGGCAGATGTCACAACAACGTAATAAGACAACATTTTTTTGTTGTAATTCTGTTGTTGTTATTGTTATTGGTAATTATGCACTTGAACAGTTGTGACTCAATGTTCGCTTCTGTCTGTCAAGTAAAATCATTCGCTAAAGTATGCAAATGGTCACGTGATGGAAAGGAAATGAGATTTTGATAAGCCTTTCAAGGTATTTGCACTCAGAAAGTAGATCGAAGGGATTTTTATGGTGATTTCTAAGTGAATTTAAAAGAGTGTAAAAAACGAAATAAATAATTGGCTTCTTACATATTTATTCTTAGTGAAAACTTTGTTGCAATTTTTTGTTCAATTTCATTTGGTTCCCTTTGAAATCTTCAGATCAGAGCAATTGTTCTACTGCGAGATACTTGGATCCGCACTGTTCAATAAATAAAAAGAACTGAAATGACATTGGAACAGGCGGAAACCACAAACCGAAAGATCGAAATCTGGTGATAGATATCTAGGGTGTCAGAAATAATGGAGGGAGCACTTCTCCCAGCTTCTTAATTAGGTATAGTCCTGCCATTGGACAATCTGTTTCGGGAACCCTGACAACGTTGACGTTCTGTTACCCCCCTAGGATGAGATTTAACTAGTCATCGCTTGGTTGAAAAGCAATAAGGCTACGGCAGTGGCGTAGGCGTGGTTCGTGTTATTGCTCGAACCAATAACATTTTTTTTGGTCATGGGGAAGCACGGACACTTTTTATGCATTTGGGCTGCACCTTGTGCATTAGAATAGCTCGGTTTTGAAGTTATTTGAATCAATTTAATAATATTGTTAGAAAACGTTTTTCCTCTGTATTTAGGGCCGCTGAATTCAAAAATGACGCTGGAATTTTAAAACAAAGCTTTATGAAATTTTATTAAAAAAGCTATATTATTTTATCATTTAGCAGTGCAAATTTTCGTGTTTCTACCGCATTCACTATTGCAAGATGCAAATCAACCGAAATTATTTTATTTTATTCATTTGTATGTATTGAACAACTAAGACCTGAGATCTCGAATAGAACATCAATTATGGAATTTAAATGCATAATGAAATTAAATTACTTAAAACTAACAACTACCGCGGGATAAGTCTTCTTAACGTCAGATACAAGATTTTTTGAATTAAAAGATCATTTTATTTGGAACAATAATCTTTTATTCCATACCAAATAATAATTAAATGGAACATTGAGGGAACGATTATGAAATATTCTCTCTTCGTATCTTAATGAGCTTCCCATTTCAATAGTTGGAAGTTGGTATCACCCTGGTATCTCTTTAAAAAGCCAATATTATAATTATTATTCGGTTCGTACGAATTGTGACTTAAGTATATTCCATGCGTACAAATAATTTGCTCGTAAACGTGGCCCTCTCTCAGTTGTGTTCCTCTCCCAATTTACACCTACAAAATACATGTGTCGCAACATGTGTGTATGTGCGTATGTATGTATTGAACATATAGGCGATTCCATAAGCAACGCTATACGGTAAAAAAAACAACAACTACGAATATTGAATTTTTCGGCAAAATTGGTTTCATTTCTGTTTTTTTTTCGTTTCGTTCATTTGCTCTTTTAGGCAATCCCCGAACCAAGCATAAAAAAAAATTTAAAAATATATAGAGCCCACTTTGCCAAAAAGCTCCGCCCCACTTGCAAGCAGTACGTGGAATAGCTGAATTTGGCTGGATATTTGTTGTTGTTGTTTCTTTGTTTTTTGAGTATTTTTTTGGAATAATTTTTGTATTTGCTTTTTCTTCTTGTTACTTTTTTTTTGTCGGTTTGTTTGTTTATTCGTAATGCTTGTTTGTCAATTTTGACTTATTTGTTTTTGTAATGCGTTAGGCGCTACGAATGAAGCTGAGTGTGCACCACAAAAGCAGAGGCGGAGGCGGAGGCTGAGCTTGCATTTTTTGTGACGAACTCAACTCACTGTAGCCCAAATTTATTCTCCATTCGACCACGAGTTGTTTTTGGGGTTGCTAGGTTAAGCATTTGCGAATGTAATCAGCGACACTATTTTTTCTCATTTCTCTTTTCTTTTTCTATTTTGTTTTTGTCAATATTTTGCTTTTGCAATTTTTGTCGTTATCGTAGTGTTGCCAGCATGCTTCATTTGCTGCCAGCGCATATGTAATTTGAAATTTTAATTGATTGCAAATCGGGGGAAGGAAGTGGAAAAAGGGAAAAAGTTCATAACAAACTGTTTAGAATTTTACTGTGGGAATGAAACAAAATAAGTGGGAATCCGGGCTGTCGTTTTGAAATTTTTTTGTGAAGTGAAATTCTTAATAATCGAAGTGATTTTTAAAAAAGTGAAGTGTTTTTTGATGCGTAATAAGAAATTGACATATTTTCAGAATTTATCTAGTTTTATGTGATTAGTTTGCGGAAAAAAAAACTTTTGGTGGAGCGCTACCGTGTGCCAGACACAATAAGGCTCCGACAAAACTTTTTGAATGAGGGTACATAATTTTTTTAGGGAATTTTTCAAGCCAAAAACAAAACGGCAGAGTTCTTCGAAACTGTCGCGTTTTTGCATAAAATCATTTAGAAATAAAATCCTCCACTCGCCTTCTAAATCGTCTACCTCTTCATTTTCAACCAAATTCTAATAAATTATATGACAGTGCGTCATCAGTGTTGCTACATAGGTATTTAAATAAACACAAAAGGTCTGAGAATATACTAAAGGCTGTATGCTAAATGGTATCTTTTTTACTTTTTATAGGGGATATAAATTCAAACTCACCGATCTGGCTACAGTCGAAGAATGAGCATATTTAGATTTTCTTTTTTTATCGATTTTAGTCTTTCATTGAAACTGGGAAACCGAAGTGTTTTTATGAAAGAGGAAGTGACGAAGTGTCAGGCTTGAAAGTGAAGTGGAAAACTTCAATTGAATTGACAGCGACAGCACTGGTGGGAATGTCGTGAAGGAAACATGCCATGCCTACGGGGTAAAGTATCTGTTGAGCTTTCACGAATAGTTCGTATAATAATAAGTTATTTGACGACTGCTTCTTTAAAAATGACTGAGTTCTTCGTTTGGAACACATCTCAAGAAGCAGCAATGACTTTTATGCTTGCAATATTAAAAGTTATCTTTTTTGAGGTGTGCAAGGCTACTACGCTATACGCTGCCGCTGGAGTTTATTTTAGTGCCAACTATGTTGAAGAGTCAGAAGAGTCAATGCTATACTAGGTAACCATTCCTTAAGGGATTATGCCAAAATACTAGAGCAAAAGTTCGTGATTTTTTTTTATATTAATCAAATTTTATTGAAATGAGAAATATGTTATGTTGGAGTAAATATCTTGATCTACTTACGTAAAATTTTTTAATCAAAAATAGTATCGGATGGACAGCCAAGGTCCGAAGAAGCGTTTTTTTGTTTGCGGTGATCCAGATAACTTCGAAACCGTTCATTTGAAATGAAAAAATTAAAATGGTTCTGTTAAGATATAACGGTCAACAATTATTGATTGAAAGGTTTAGCATCATTTTGATTAAAAACAAATGGCAGCACTGTTTTCAAAAACTACATATTTTGAAATTTTAAATTCTGGTTCGACTGACCATAAATGTTGTCATAATGTATTACTAAATTTTAAACTAACTAATATATAGAAATCAGACATGTAGTAGCACAAGCGCTCACAATATCGATATAAATTAATTAAACAAAAACTCGCGTTTGATTATATAAATTTGATTATATAAATTAATATTTCGTTTCGACGTCTTCAAAAAAAAATATTTGACAGGAGCTTGAGAAATTTTGTTTTTTTGTTTTTGTATAAACATCAATTTTTTACAAGATTTATTGCTACAGAGTTGTCTTGCAATACAGTTAGTAATACATGACATGCCATTGAAAAGTTAAGTCATAAAGAGTCCCCCCACGACTTTTTTATGACAATGTGATAATTTTTTCATAAATTATTGCCAGTCGAGACACGGGGCAAAGAAAATAAATCCTTAGCAATATTTGAAATCGATCGGGGAAATAGTTATCGAGATATCCGGATCACCATTTTTCAAACAACATGATTTCGAGCAAAACGTGAATATAATTTCGAGTGTGGAGAGTGCTCACTTGAGGCCACACACTGCTCCGATTCTTATGAAATTGTGGAGATATTTTTGAAATTATAAACAATGAGAAAATGAAGTAATCAAGAAATACAATTTTGAAATTGAACTTCTAGCCTTAATACCATATATCTAGGGCATGGTAGATAGCTAAGAGTAAGGCTACTGCGAACCAAGTTGAGAAATTTCCCTCTTCTGATATATTGATACTATTCAATACGATTTATATGCAACTTTCAGCCATTGGTGTGGTGTAGAAAAATATCAATCACTACTTCTTTCAGTTCAGAGGCCTAATATCAAGCATGCAAATATATTATATAACTTTTTGAAAAGAATATAAGGGATATTTTGAGCAACTTCCCTTAACAGTCAATCTTTAATAACAATTTGTTTAATAAAATCTTCATTAAACAGATTTGATCGTCAATCATTTTCACAATTGCAAGTTAATTGATTGTTGAGGAGCCTTCTTCACCTTCACTAACACCCTCACAAACAAATAAAAAGCGTATGAATTTCAATTAATAACAACAACAAAAACAGTAGTGGAAGTAGTAG
The DNA here is from genome assembly GCA_963691655.1 of Toxonevra muliebris. Classification (NCBI taxonomy): domain Eukaryota; kingdom Metazoa; phylum Arthropoda; class Insecta; order Diptera; family Pallopteridae; genus Toxonevra; species Toxonevra muliebris. The sequence goes on from OY829328.1 coordinate 91,269,473, forward strand.
TTGAAATAATAACAACAACAGCACCAACAACACTAACAAAAATGGACAACAGCAACAAGCAACAATCAGATCAATCAAGAGATTTAAATGAACAGATTACGCGCATCCAAAAGTATTTATGAGTATTTATTACAAGCACATACATACAAACATGTAGCAGCGGCATGCATAGTGTGAATAAATATGCCCAAAGGACATTCATACGCACACCAACACACACACAAGTGCAGCAAATGTAAATGTGCGTGTGTATCAACTAAAGTGAAAAGTGTAAAATCGCGCCAAAAACAACTACAGCGAAAATAAGCACTGAACAGATTGAGAATGCGTGCGTGTACAATGAATTTGTGTTTATGTGTATGTGTGTAAATATTTGCGTTGCATACGCATTTTAACTGCATCATTTTGTTTCCGTTTTTTCGATCATTTTTTGTGGCGTTTGTCGAATGCACGCAGCGGACGCATTTTAACGCAACCAATCGATTTGAATCTCGCGGTGCATCGCATCGCATCGTATCGCCGTCATCATCATCATCGCCGTTATGCGTCATTTACGCGTTTCTCAAGGCCACAAGCACATGGTCAATATGGATGAATGAATGAGGCACCGTGCGTGCTGCCTGTACTCACTTCAGCTGTGCGGCCCACCATGACATCGGAAATCTGTTACATTGCAGTGAGCTCGATTGCTCTTTAAATCACGAGACATGGAATTTTAAGTAAAATGTTTGTGCTTTCATTGGGTCAAGTTTCCGTATTCTTATGTATGGAGAACGCCGCTTCATTTATTTCGGAGCTCCAATTACAATTTAGTTGATACTTTTTCTGAAAATTTTATTTGTCTTTACAAATCATTTACAGACTATATCTTTCATTAAATTGCGCCGTGGTTTTGTTTCAACGCGGTCTAGAAGCATTTCCTCGCTCTTGGACTCAATTCTCTCTTGTTTTTGAATCTATCTACTATTTTACAAAAAAGGCATTTAGCATCCTCAGAGAGAGTGTGAGAAGATCATTTAACTTGCATTTCACCATTTAATATTATAAATATGAATTCATTAAACAAAAAATATATGTACTACATACCTACGTACCATCAAAACAATTTAACTGTGTTACTTTTTAAGTTTAAAGCGAATTTTTATCACTAAATTTCATTTGCATGTTTTAAAGAGTAAAATTTCGAAGGTGTGAGTGAGTTCCCAAAACACACAAAAATGTTTTAAATAAATTTTAACACTAGAATGCAGCAACTGTTGCATTCTCATACTTCCATGCAACTGGTTTTAAATTGAAATAGTAAAAGCAATGGCAGCAGCAGCAACAGCAGCAGTAGTAGCAACAATTGATGCTGCAACTTTTGGCAGCAGCAAAAATTGTGCGTTTCAATATTTTTCGCACTTTGTTGTTGCTGATGTGGCTGTAGGTGCAGTTGCTATTATTTGCTGATGATATTGTTGTTGTTGTTATTATTGTTGTGATTCCATGTGCAATTTTATTTGTCTATGAGTTTGTATGTCTATGCACACATACATACATATATACATACAAACATATCTGACCGTCTGTCTGTTTGTCAATATATATGTATGTTTGTATATATGAGTGTGTGTGTGTATGTTTGTTTGTTTGCTTGCACGTGTATTTATTACAAAAGGCCGCATGTTTTTGGTGTTGCTGTTTTTCTTGCTGTTGTTGCTATTGTTGGCTGGCAGCGATGACAACTGCCATTTGCATTGATGACGATGGTCAGCAGCACCAACAGTGTTAATGCACCACTATGTGGCGTTGTCGGTGCTCGTTGGCATTGCGTCCTGATGCTGTTGCTGCTGCTGCTGTTGCCATATGATGATGAATCATGTTGCCCGTTGGCCACTGTTAAAAATTGGTCAATTGGAATGTAATTCATGACATGAGAGAATGCACAGATTTAAACATACAAATATACATAGAAACATTCATTCACACACCCACACACATACGCAAATACACATATGAATACACACATTCACATTTATACTCTTATGTGTGCTGAAAATGCGTTTGAATTGCGTTTTAAAGCATTTTTAAATGATTTTGAACCAGTACAAGCATAGGAACAGGATGTAGTATGAGCATTTATAAAATCTATGTGAATGCGAATTGGAAGCTGGGGCATTTGGCGACGAGAGAGAGAATGTGGAAGTTGGAAAAGGAATGCATCGACTGCTGATGAAATGAAAGTGAAAATTGTAGCATTATTTTTATGTATGAATGCATATGTAGTATTTGTATGTACATATGTATTAAAAAAAATTGAAATTACATTTGAACGTCAATTGAACTTGAATTCAAAAGCTAAACAGTTGCACAAAAACGAACAGAGTTACAATGGATTTCCGATACATTGCTATGAAAGTAATAGATTTGAAGGTTACTAAAGTTCAAAAAAATGTTTAAATTGCTAGAAAACTTTTATTTATCATTTCATTAAGTTTCGGGTGTGCAGTGGCAGCTGGCTAGACGCCCAGCAAGAACATGACTGACCGTACGCTTTTCATTAAAAATTATTTTTCACATTGCTTATTTTAAAGTTTCCAACTATTAAAAAAAATACAAATAGCTTAAACAATTTCTTGAACCAAAGCACAAAGCAGTAGTAACATTCATTATGGTGAGTACATACACAAAGAGTGACATCAAGTGGGCAATGCCATTAGATAACCAACTCTCCGCATATTCATTTGCACAATTGTTAATCCATCGAAATGTCAGCCTTGACACGAACCGGACGCGTAGCACAGGGTGTTAAAGAGTAGATCCAGGACAACGTTAAAAAGGAATGGTGGCCTCATTAACTCAGGACCGTTTACAATAAACCATTCACTAATTGGTCTGTCATGGAACTCGGGAATTCTCAAGAAAACAGACGTAATGGGCTACTAAAGACTTTCAAATATTAAGAGGATTAGAAAGAAAGAAAGAGAAAGAGTGTTGTTTTTGATTAAATTTCTAGTTTCAGACTTTTTTGGTTGAGTGCATATTTTAGCAACATTCGCAGAAATAGAGAATATTGTACTTATTATTTTATTATACATGTTTCAATGTGTACACAATATAAGTCAAATGTATAACTAAAACTTAGTCTATCTACAAAAAGTTTCCAGTTTTCTCTATTTCTTGCAATATAACTTAATTCGCTAAGCGACTTGGGTGTTTCATCTTTAACAGTTCGTCTCCAGGGGAGTTACTTTGTAGTTCGATTCGAAAGGCAGTTCTATTCGAATGCCAAATTCGATTCGAAAAGGTACAAAATTAAATCTGAACATCGAACAAATATTATTCGAAAATGGTTTCTAGAGTACCAATCGTTCGAATTCGAGTAAATTTTCTTTCGAATCGAACTACAGGGTGACCTCCCAGGTTGTCTTCGGCCGTCCTCTTCTTCTAGACCCAACAGGATTCCATTCAAGGGCTGTGTGAGCTATTTTATGTGCATATTTTCTTAGGGTATGACCAATCCATCCGTATTTTCTTTTCTTTATATCGCTTAATATGCCTTGGTGGTTGGTAACCTCCCATAGTTTGGCGTTTATGCTCCTCAGGCAGCGGTTTATAAAAGGCTGAATTTTGTTTAACGGTATTGTTTGTTATGTGCCAGGTTTCGCAGCCATAGAGCAGAGTTGTCTTGACGCAGGCATTGAAAATTTTGATTTTTGTCGCACGTCTTATTGTGGCACATCTCCAAACTCAAAACAGGAGTAGTTGCGCCGAAATCCAGCTTGGTATTTTGATATTGTACCATCTAGTGAATCCACGATGCGGTTTAGTATAATATTATTGAGGATTTTAGTTATTGAAGGTAGTATTGAGATGCCGCGACAATTTGAACACTTTTGTTTATCACCTTTTTTTGGTATTTTTATTATTATCGATTCGAGAATATTGTACTATATGTTTTGAATTCGCTGATTTCTATTTCATACAATACCAATACAGTTCGTTTGAAAAGAGTGAGATGGAGATACTTGCGAGAAGTCTACTCAATGTGGAAGTGAAGTCCACTATCTTGAAATAATCTATACTATCATCTCTGTGCTTTATTTTTGCAATTGCTAAGTTTCTTATATTTCAAAAATTACTACAAAACTTGTAGAAGTACATACAATATTCAAGTACAATGCACTATTACTACGCTACTTTATTTTTAGGTACACAAGTCTCCCTTTTTTTTTGGACAAGCCACTTGTTTCCAAAAAAAGAAGAAAGAAAGAAGCAATTCTAGTCTACCCACATACTAAAAGTCCTTGACCTATTTTCAATACAATTGCAAAAGAATTTCTAAGTGGTTTTTATTTAACCTTCAAAATATCGCTTGTTTATATGTATGCATGTGCATGTGTAAGGGTACATGTCGAGTATATATGTATATGTATGTATGTCTGCAGCTGCTGCCAAAAATATTTCACACTTCTGTCGCACACCCACACGCGCCACAAACTTATGTAGGTATCCTTTTACTTTGAATAAAAAGTGAAATTTTATACATTTCTTTACCCAGTCATGCTATTCAACACACATTCACACATACAAACACATGAATATATAGAAAAAATCTGTTTTCTAACTCAAGTCAAAGCAAAACGTTCATATCCCCAAAAGTGTTTCCTTTTCTCATTTCTCTAAAGCGCTCTCGAAGAAGCAAGGATGCCTGTCCTCCACCCGCCCACAAAAAAAAGTAAAAGAAAACAAAAAAACTCAAATCTACTTTTGCATGGAAGTCCTTGAAAAGGATTTCTCTTATACAAACCTAGTAGCAGTAGCAAGTAGCGTTGGCGGTGAAAGTTGAACGGACGACTACGACGACAGCAGAAGTAAGAACTTCTTGCTTGGTGAGCTGTTGGTTGGTTGAATGTTTGGATGAATGGTTACTTTTGTTGGATGGTTGGTTAGTGCTACCCTTTCTTTCGTTTTTTGTTTTTGCTTTTGGTACGAAAGCATTTTTGTTGGGTTGGAAAAAGGATCAGACATTCATGCATATACAAAACAGATATATGCATATGAATGCATATCAATGCAAACTTACAAACGTATATTCGTACAACATCCAAGGATATGCACTCTTGACTTTGGCGCTTGTCTAGCTTCAGGATCCTTCTTATATGTGTTTGTGTAAGTTTCATACATCAGCATCAAACGACATCGCCGGCAATTCTAATCCTTTTCAGTGCATTTACTTGTACAACTAAAACGTACAAAATAGAGAAAATATTGGAAAAGAAATGTCCTTGCGGGAATGTGTCAAGTGCAATGTTTGAAACATACTTTTTGCTTCAAGAATGATGAAAAAATATAAAAATTGAGATATATGTAATGAGAAATGCTTAGAGTGTTGGGCATGTAACTTCAAAACTCATCGAAATACTAAATTTAGGCATTGAATTACAAGATAGAGAGTTGTGAGTTGAGCAAATACCAAGTGCTAATTACTTTGCATGTGCAATAGTGAATCTTTGATATGTTAGCACTGGACACTAAAGATCAAAGACCATCAAAGGCAGGGTGGAAACATAATGGAATGTTGGCATAAATCTAAGTGACGGGCCTGTTGGGTCCGACCCGGAGAGTAAATATAAATAAAACCGATCGGTTGCTCTACCAAAGAACACTAAATTCTTAGGGGTTATCCATGACATTAAGCTCAGCTGCAAAAACAACATCGAACAAAGAGTCAGGGAAATCTGCATAGCCCTATATAGCTGTAGAAGAATTCTGGGGACGTTTTACTATTCCAACTAAGTACTAGCTCATCTGCTACCAATGGAACTATGTACTACTGAAGAAATAGTGCACTGAACGGAACTCCCACAGTAGAGAGATTAGCCGCGATACCGACCAACATCAGCATGAAATATCCCCACATATATATTTACTCCAATTTCCTATTTTTTGTCTTTACTTTCCACCACAATCTATTCCATTAGGAACACTTTATAAAACGCATTGATTGAATCAAAGGATATATAATCAAAAATAATCCCTTGAATGAAAATGTTGAGAAAAATACATAATATTTGATCAAAATAAAGAAAAATACGCTACCTTCTTTCTCTTAACCACAAAACGCCAGCCTCTTCCTTCAACCAATCGGAAGTAACTGACGACGATTGAATGACAGACCCAATCGCGTAATACCGTTGAATCGTGGTTCTCCCCCTCGCTAATGCTGCTAGCAAAAAAAAAAAAACAAAAAATATAACTGTTCATAATAAGAAAAAAATAATTTATTTCCGCGTTGCTAATGAGGAGCACAGAAAGAAGGATGAGTTCAATTAATGTGTGGTGCCATAAATGAATGAGAGAGAGTGAGTGAGGGCGATAGTGAGGAACACGTATTCGAGAAAATGTTTGCAATAGAAAAGAAAAGAATTGAGTGTTTTTTGTGTTTGGTTGAGGAAAGAGAACATCGAATTAAATGTGTCGGGTGCTCAGTGCGCAGTAGTTGAGAGTAAAGTTTTGAGGAAAGGTAGAGAGAGCAGAAATCGAAACTATTTCGTTAAGTGTATGTAGAAAGGAAGAGGCAGCGATTTTTTTTTCAATATTGTATTGAAAGAGAATGCGAGCAGAGAAAATAGGTATGGGAAAAAAGATATGAATGCCGAAAAAAAAGCGCTAAGCGGAAGGATATTGAAATTTAAATATCAAAACAAACAAATAAGAACAAATTTTTTAAGAGAAATATGTGTAAAGAAAAAATATACGGTTTTGTTGCTTTAAAAAATGAAATTGCATCCATAAATTTACAAAGCTATTACTCATACTGTAATGCCTCGTTTTTACTATGTCATATTCAGTCAAATCGTCAACTTGTTGGCAAGTTCAGTTTAGGGAACTCTCTATGTATCTCTCTCTTTCCCTCTCGATTTTGTCATTGAATATGACATGGTTAGTGTAAACAAGGTAGAATTTTCTCATAAGAAATTAACGGTAACATAAACAAGTACAATGTACATTCACAAACATATATATGGATACGCATACACACAAACTCAATTACAAAATCGTTACGACAACGCTACGCGCGCGGATGTAGATGTCGAATTCACATTCTCTTTTGGAACATGAAAAAACGAAAAGTGTAAGTAGGGAAACAAATTTTTCTATTCATCGCGAAAAAAAGGAAAAACATATTTGGAGGCTGTGCTTTCTTTTCGCTTCTAAACCAATCGCAAAGCACTTTCTACTTTATGCTTATTATGTTGATGCGATGCGCATTGGAAAGCGGAGAAGAGTGGGGGTCGATTTGCTTTTAGCGTACAAGCGAATTTGGTGGATGCGAACATAGGTGGGGGTAGAAATTTGGTATTATAATTATATAATTTAGTCAAGAGTCACTGCCGACTAACTAAACTAGCAACTTGAATTGATTTTACTAGCACTAGTCAGATTTCAGAGTTTCTCAATTTCGGAAGGGGTCCGAAACTTTACCAGCTTAATTTTTTGAAAATTCCTGACTAATTTGAATGAAATATTTTCAGAAGTTCACAACAGTATTTTTCTATAAGAAATCCAAAGTTTTTGAATAAGTAAAATATTAAAAGTAAAAGGACTAGTGTGATATTTTTCAGCGTACTTTCTTCTAAGTGTATTTTTGCCTGTGCAATTTTATACAATTTTAAAAATAATTATTTAGAAAGAATTTTAATTACAGCAGCATTATATTTGGCCTTAATTTCATATTAATTTTCTATTTTGCCAACAAATTACCAGCATGACACAAAGAAGAGGAGGGCAAAAGAAAGGAAGCAAAGAAGGCAAAAAGGAGAAAAATATTTGCACCTAATTTATGGCATTCGTAATGAATATGTTGCTGCAGCGCCAATTTAGCAACCACAAAGTTACAAAAAAGTTCATAAATTATAAAAATTATAATGAGATCAATTTTTAATCGCTGCGAGAGTAGAGACACAACCGGCCACTTCGTGCGTGCTTAGCCACAAACACATTTGCAGTTGTGCATGTAAGTATGTACCCAGCCAGCAACAAAATTGGTTTTTTTTCTAAAAACGCTCGACAAAAGTCCGTCGTTGCAACCTTGTATTTGAGGGCTGCTTTTTACTTTCTGCATTTCAAGTGCATTTCATTGAAATACGTCTGAAAGGCAGAATTTCATTTGACAGTTATTGTATGGTGAAAATCCGTATTTCAACGAAATGATAAATTTGCCTGAAACTCACTCCCGCGTGTCTACTCTAAAACGAACTATTTAAACTTGGTTTTGCCGAAATTTAAAGATTCATAAATGACTTCGTTACGCTCTAACTTTGGCAACCCAAGCAGAGGCAACCAACAATGCCAACGATAAATTTGCTGGCTGTCCCCTTTTATTTTTTGCTTCTGTTTACAAAATAGACAGATTATATTTTCCATGAAAGAACCATACCTATTGCATTTTTAAGAAAACTATATCAAAAATTTTGTTTTGTACTTTCCCACATGGCCACGTACTTTTAACTATTTTGGCTGCTACAGCAAGCTCATCCTTTACTTTTATTTTCATTATTATTCATGGCTTAATTCATGACAGAATAAGTAGTTAACCGCATAAGGCATTACGCACTACGCGGAATGCCTGATTAGCTGATAGTTGTCAAACATGCCAAATTATTTATTTTCGTTTTTGAACTTTTTTTGCATTTTCACTTTATTTTTTAAAATCTCATTTTCATGAACAGATGTTTTTTGTTTTGACAGTTGAGTTTGGTATGAAAAAGAGAACCTCACATCGGATGCGGCTACTTAGTTATTTGCTCCGTGTGTTTGTTCGTTTATTCGCATTGTCCTGCGTTCTGGAAACATAATAATTTAGATAGTGAGTTCAGCGTTGGACGAACTTTTCTACGAAACTTCTTCAAGCAACTTTCAAATCGTACATGAAAACTCGTCGACGAAATGAAACTCTACTGGGTATATATGGATATATGTATGTATGAGATACTAGTCTTCTACTCCAATTTGACTTCATTTCGAACACAAACACACACATAAACTAAGAAAAACAACATATGCGAATGCGAATGAGAAACCGTAGCAAAAAAGGTGTAATTATTATCATATCCTGCATCGCATAAACAACAAAAATAAAAAATAAAGTAACAGCAGCAGCAACAACAATGAAAACAACACCAAACGACACGAAGAACGTTTTGCATCTTATAGAAGTTACTTGGATATATTTGGTTATTGTTGTTGTTGTTTTTAGACAACCGTAGTGATCGGAGAGCAGTTTCTGTTTGAATCTCTACTGCGCATGCGCACCTACTTCTTCTTCTACTTCTACTGATGACGCGTTCACTCGCTTGGCTTATATTCTGTTATGGCATGTGTGTGTATGTGTTTAAGATTTGCGCGCAAGGCTCACCGTTGCCACCTAGAGCAAACGATATAAAAATTGGAGGATTGGAAGCGGTAGAGAGCGAGAGATAAGGTGGGGTACGATTGCTCCACATTAACTTTCAAACATCTTCAAGCATCTCACATCGTAAAATTCCAATTTAAAACACGTAATTTGCAATTCACTTGCGCATTCGATGGTTTTATGTCTCTCTCCAGCTTTCCCTCTCTCCCCTCTCCCTGTCTCTCTCGCTCCCTCTTTCCAACTGCAACTCCTTGCATACATTTTGGTGTGCTTTGACTAGCTCGCGTGCACGTTTGTAGCACCTAATGGCATCATCATCATCAACATCATCAGCAGTCAAGCGTGTGTGTATGTTTATTTGTTAAGAGAGTTACAAGGCGAAAGGAGGTGAAAGAAGGAAATCGCAAAGAGTAGCAGTTGGCTGTAGTAGGAGGCTGGAGGTTCTTGCGGGGGTCATCGCTGCATTTAGTGAAATCGTTAATGAAATGCGTGTGTGTGTGTGTGTGTGTATGTGTGGAAAATCTTCTTGCAAATACTTTTTTGAATTGCGTATTGAAGTCTGCATAAGTGCATCTTATAGATACATACATTTTCTTCGCTCTTTTAAGCTCTGTTGTGTTATTGTAACCTGAAGTAACAATTAAAATTCCATGTTTAATTACATGCACATTTGCTGTTTGTTGCATGTCTGTCCGTGAGGCTGTTTTGTAATGAAATTGGCAAATTTGCAGATAAGCTTTGAAAGTTGAATTTGAAAGAAGAAAACGCATTAGTTGAATATTAGAAAGCAGTAGGGTTGAATGAAAAATTTATACATTAAAGTATGAAATCACTCTCATTTAATAGTGTCAGCAGCACAGTGTTGTTGCTTTGTTTATCTGACAAAGTATGCCAATCAATGTGATCTGATTTTTCAATACTTCACTTAGTACAATGATTGAATCTTAAATTCATCTACTTTTACCACAAGTGGCAGTTCAGTAAAGAAAGGTACACCTCTCCAAAATTTCCCCCAATAAATACTAGTAATACTTAGCTTTATGTGATTGTTGTTATTGTATTTGATTGTTTGACGCTGGTTTTGGATTTACTATTAGAATAAAAAAGGCTGGGCTTAGTGGGACTTGCTACAATATTTTCTTTGATATTAATCTTTGAAAATTTGATTTGGATTAAGATATTTTGACAATCACTTAGTTAAATATTTTACTGGAAGGCATTAAATTCGTTTGAGCTTCCTTCAATATGATTATAGAATCAGTTTAAGATCTTCAGTATTATTTCGTAAATGTGTACACTTCCTTGAGATCACCTCAAACACAACAACAAAAATGCAATTCAAATGCAAATTGAAATCAATTTAATTAATTTGAAAATACGCCAAAAATCCTTCACATGTCATGGTCATACAAGGTGAAATCCTTTGGCAGCAACAATGTGTGTAACTCATAAATATTAGCGCAACTTCTTCGACTTACCTCTCTCCTTCACTCACTACCTCTGCTGATTCTCCTCTTTTTTCTAAGTTTGAAGATTGAATTTAACTTTTCATTTGGATTGTAATTTTTGGATTTATCTTCATTTACATTTGTGCAGAATTTTACATTTACGCTCGACACGCAAATTCATGTTGTAAATTCTAAAGCTTCTAGTTTCATGTACCTTCCTCCCACTCCCACACTACTAGCCGTCGACCGCACCCCCTTGCACAGCCTTCCATGTTGAAAAAGTTTAGCATATATATACATTTATATAGCTTCCAGCACAAAGTCCAATTAAATTATATAGATGAGGTCGATCCGATTCACATATGCCAGCCAAGAAATTGTTGCGAAGAAATTTCAAGTCAACACAAGACGAGACGAGACGAGACAAAATGAACGAAGAGCATAAGTTTTCAAAATTAACAAACGAGAAAGCAGCAAATATTATCCCTCACTCTACTGCCCACCTCCGAAGTTCTGTGCCAGTGCTGCCCCTAAGTGAAAAGCTGAAATACTTATACGTGCATATGTATGTCTGTCTGTATGTATGTAGCAAACCAAGTTAGCATATCTTTGTGTATATCCTTAGGATTCACATTCATCGTCGTCGTCGTCGTCGTATACTTAAACAAGCAAGTAGTACTCGCTCTCGTATGCTCGCGTACGAGTTTATGTGATGAGCTCTGCGCGGTGTAAGAGTAATTAAAATCCCTTGATTAATATGTAAATTTAATGAGATTACGAATTCAGCGAACAAGATTAGGAATTCACGGTCTGTAATAATGATGATGACGACGGACGGACAGACGGACGGACGGACTGACTAACGTTCGTATGGTTAGTGAAGGGCGGCAGCCAAGACGAGAGGACAGTGACAACGTGCTAGTTTAACAGCAAATGCGAGTGTGCCAATATATTTGTACTTGCATACAACACATTTGCATGTATGCATGTATTTATATACCAAATATCTATTTTGTAGATATATTTGCAAGAGTGTCAGACGTGCACATAATTTTCACTTCGTTACCAAAGTTTTTGCCTTACATTCATATCAAGGCGAATGTGCGTGTGTGTGTTCATGTGTGTATGCATGAATGGATGAAAACGACGCGCAATTGTACAGTGACGAAAACTAAACTTATCTTGTGTAGACTTTTTTCTTAAAATGATCCACACCATGCACTTACATATGTATCTACGAAATAAAGCAAAGTAATTTAGTTTCGAATAAGGTTAGGTTAGGTTTAGAAGGGTGAGTCCCCAAGGAGCTTAATTCAGATGGAACCAAACTGAAACCCGTTTGTACTATCCATAAGTTTTAGCAGATTACGTATCTTTACTCCGGATTGGTCTGCCAAGCTGTCAAAGGACCTTGCCTTTAGTGTCCAGTGCAGGTTATCCACAAAGTATATGTTGGATTTCTTCAACCTCCTCTACATCACCGCAGGTTCTAGAGTAATCGTTGAACTTTAGTTGTTATTGTTGGAGCATAGTCCCAATGACAGAGTGCCCCATGATCACTTCAGTCACTTTACGGATTGTTGGTCTGCCAAGGGTCAGGAGTCTCTTTGTTCTGCTTTTACTCTTATTTACCTCCAACCATAACAACCAGCTTTCACTGTAGTCTCAATCACATTCAGCGGCAGTATTGTTACACCTGCTTCGTTAAGATGCATTCCCGAACCCCGTCGGTCCAATCTGCTGTGTTATTTCCTTCTATGTCGCTGTGTTCGAGAACCCAGCATAATATGATCCCGTGAGATCGTACAGCGATTAGCGCTTCCCACCATGGTTACATGATTGAATTAATTTCATTGTTGCTTAGCTGCCTACGAAAATGGTCATATCCTACGAAAGGAGATTCAGAATTGCTTTGACAGCTTTTTCAAATGCCAGGATTTTTACTTGGAAAACACTCCATGCGGCAGGTATTCTAAAAAACTCCCGCCTGCTGAGTATTGTGGACTCTGCCAAGTTCGAGTTACTTTTTACGTCTGTTATCTTCTACCAAACTGCAGACATGTAGGAAATGATTGGTCTTACAATTGCAGTGTACATCCAGTGGGTGATGTGTGGTTGCAGTCCCCATTCCTTTCCGAAGGTACTTTTTCAGGCGTAAAAAGCAGTTAGTCCTTTTTACCTTCTCTCTTCCATATTTTGGCTCCATAATACAAAAGTTTGCAGTTTAGAATGATTTCAAGGTATCTAATCTCAGTAGAGAGGTTGATGGTTACTCCATCTCAGCTCAACATAAAATAAAACTCCAAAAAACCAAAATGGGAGTGGAGGAGCTTAAACAAATCGAGCTCAAATGCTGGATTCAAGTGCTTTTGATTAATGCTGATTACGAATTTCGGGTCGGTTTTTAAATAAATTTTTGGCAATTTTATTTTGAAATGACAACAATTTTGCCACTGTAACTTGTTACAAAGAGACCCACAAGAAGCTTGTAGTTGTATAGCTATTTGCAGGACTTTTGCTGCTTAGTTGTTAGCTGCTTGTTAACGATTCCAAGGAAAGTATTTCTCAAATATAGAAATGTATGTGCATCTGCAATAGGGCTGTAAAATGTAGTACGAAATACTGGTACAAATGCCACCCAGAGGCAAAAGTAACTGACGCTGATGCTGCCGCTGCTGCTGCCGAAAAAATATATAGGTAGAAGTGAAGTTGGTGCGAGCTGCTGGCAAAATGCTGGTGAGATGTGTTAAAAGGCTAAAAATGTGAATTTGATGAAGCATTGCAAACATACACACATACATGCATACATCAAACATGACAAAAGTGTAATCGAACATTAAACATAAAGTGCAAAATTTATAAGCGTTTTGGTATTCGTGCGAGAAGAAACTTCACTGACGGAATTCTTTCTACAATTTTTAATGTTAATTTGATGGCAAATATTATTTTTATAGGAATATTTATCTTCTCACATTATAAGCTAAAATTAAATTTTTGTTTTATGTTTTTTCACTAGCCTCCTCAATAATTTTCTTAATTATAACCTTTTGGTGCCACACTTAATCTTTACGCTGTGCAAGTTGCATATAAACAACAACAGCAGATCTGATTTATGTAGCATAATTACAACAACAAAACTCATTATAAACCTCAAAATTCGAAGTTCGCAAACTTAATCCTTGAGAATTTATTTATTAAAAAATATGGCAAAAGAAATGATTAAAGAAAAATAAAAAAAAAGAGAAAAATAAAACGCAGAGAGACGAATAAGCTAAACAGAAAAATATGAAGCGCGATTTTAATCGACTTTAATCAAAGAAATTTCATTTGGACACGCCTACATGCAATTATGTTTAAGAAAATAAATGTAGTTTTGTTGCTGTTGTTGTTGTTGTTGTTGTTGTTGTTAACATTATTGGCAAAACTTAAGGCTCATAAATATCGTTAACAAAAAGCAGCAAAGCAGCAGAAAAAATGAAAAGGCAGAAAACGAAACAATGATTATTATTAATGCATTAAGGGCAACTGTGCCTAATTATAAATGAACTTGACTTAAAAAGCAGCAGCAAAAGAAGAAGACGAAGAAGAACAGATCCCTGCTGCATATTTGTATGTAAAGGAAAGATGGTGGAGTGCAGGGGCAGCGGTACCACAAGTAGCTTGCCTCAAGAAATACGCAAAAATTAAAAATCCAAATAACATTTGTGCCGAAAAGGATTTGAAACCAAGCTACAGACAGATAAATGAGCAAACAAAACTGGCAGACAAACAGACGGACGGACAGAGAGACATAGGCTCACGCTTAAGTTGTACGCAAATACTCTTACTAAATAATAATAATAAAAAAAATGTTGCTGCTTTTCTTTTTGGGTTCTTTGTTTCTCGCTCTCTCTTATTTTTTATTTATTTTTTTTTTGTTTATTGCCGAGCAAAAATGCAGTCATAAATCAATAATTGATTTATGAGTAGCCTCGATTTTAATTGGTTTAGGCTTATGCTGAGTATATGGAGCTCTCCATAATTAGGTAGAAGTAAAATGAAAGGTAAAGCTTTGCTTGCGTGGGCCATAAATCACCGAAAGCAAAACAAATTTAAATAATATGCTTGAGCACAGAATTAAAACCGAAGTTGTATACACATAATAGACACTTACTTTGAAGAATATAAAACGGAAATGAGCTAATAGTTAATTTATTTATGAGCCTTAAATGCAGCAAAAAAGTGATTCTGCAAGAAATCGAATCGAAGATCAATATATGATACACTGCACAATGAGGGATCCCTCAAAAAGTTAGGAGAAAAATCTGAATCTTCTACATCCGAGTTTTGAACAATTGGTGTGCCATTGGATTGCTCATATTCTCAATATGAGAAAACAGTTGAAATTTTCTAATATTGGCAAAAACCATGCCCTTTCTTAACAATAGCAAACAAACAAAAAAAAATTATTTCAAAAATTTTCAAGGTTTTAAATAGTGAGTTTCACAAAAAGTTACTGAGTTTTGACCGCGCTTTTGAGGTGAAACACATGCAAATTCCCCTATTTCGCGCTGGCGGGTAGAGGTTTGTGTGCTGGACTGCTACGCAGGGAGCCCGGATACGATGTTCGGCACTATAAAAAATCAAATAAGGAGAATAAATCGGCAACCATCTAAGAACAAAAATTTTTAACGAAAAGAATTTCATATTGCTGTTCCGATTAGGCATTCAAGTGTATCTACACCCTTCCCATTCGTTTATAAATATAACGCACACAATATGAATGGCAAGCTCGATCTAAGTTACTGATCTCTCCATGAGTTACTGTGCTATAGTGCCAGATTCGTTGATGCTCGCCGATGGGATTTCACTTCAGTGGTTACCAAAAGCGAGTTTACAGTAGATATGGTTAGAGCTTGGTTGGTCCTTATTCTTGAGTTTGTAGTACTCTCCATTTCTGCCTAACTAATTCAGGTCTCTCTCTGTTGTTATTGCTTGCTGTTCTGTCTCAGTTTGTCTTCGTTTTTGTCATTGTTGTTTATGTTCATTCGGCTTCATTACTTAGGAAATTCCATCCTGCAACCACACGATTAAGCGGATTATGACCTCTAAAAAGTTCCCCCGCAAGAAATGAACCCAAAAGCGAACTTTAGCAGCTAACATGGGCTATCGAAGGGCATCGGAAATAAAATTCTTCTTGTATTTTCTTTATAATTATCGCCATCGTCTTCAGCGTGCCCGAACTGTGTATAAAAAAAAATTCGAGTTCTAGTTCGAGTTGCACTATGAAATTCAATATGACTTTACTAAATATAAATGTTAGAGGACCCAGGCTATCAATCCTTCATATATTTAATCTAATCTTATGCTCAAATTATTAAATTTTAGTCCAACGAAAGTTGCGAAAAATCGATCTGCATATGAAAATAGGCTATAATGACTTATGTGGGGTATGTAATAAGAAATAAAAGTCCTACATTCCTAAAGGCCCATAACATAAACATCCTTGCCAACAAAATATTTTCTCAAAAACTAACAGCAAATATTTACAATTATATGAAACATTTTCTCCAGTAAAAACCTCATTTATTTGCCACGAATTATACATTTTTTAGAGCGCCAGAGACTATAATTATATCACAGTTTCATTGATAATAAAACTAACATAGGCGCATACATACAATATGTATGGACATGTACACATAAATATTTAAACGTTCGAAAATATTCTTCCAGCACATCATATAGACTGTGGCTGCACATATATTTTGTTACTTCTACTGCCTCAGGTGAGAAAGCGGGGAGAGAGAGGAATTGGTGAAGTAGGTACTCGTAATATGATCAATTAAAAATACTTTATGATATTACAAAAACATGCAACAGCAACAGCAACATTTGCAGTAACAGCAGTAACAACAGCTAAAGGAGGTGCAGGTAAGCAATTCGTATCTACTCTGCGCAAATGTTGCAAAGGACAAGCAACAAAATCAAACTCAAATGCGAATGCGAACGCATGTTGAAACTGTAGTACGCGTTTGCGCTTCATCATGCACTCATTCAACATTAAGAAATGTACTGGTGATGACGAGATGGTGTAAAATAACGACGATGAAGATGAAGACAACGTGCTGCTACAGCAACAACAGCAAAAACACATCAACATTATTACAATCAGCATCGGAATATACATGCATACACATACAGCAATAATAAAAATTCAATAACAAAAATTTTTTATGCTAGTTTGTTTTTGTTTTTTGTTCTTGTTTGGGTTTGTTGTTTTTGTTATGTGCCAAACTCGTAACTAAAATTGTTATTGCCAATTTGGCAATATAAAGTGTAATAACAATTAACATTAAAAACAACGAAAAGAAATGCAAACGTAGTAAAAAGGCGCATGCGCAACACATTCTCTCACACACATACACACACACTCACTGAGTGCCCACACACACATATTCGCAAGCGTGCATTTGAAATTGCAACGCTGCAATTATTCCTACTACTGTTCCCTTTCTCGTCCTCTCTCTCTTCCTCTTCTTCTATAAGCTTATGTTGCTGTGGCTTTCCTCATTCGATTTGTAATTTGTTTTGAGTGACATTGCTGTTGTGTGCTTTTTGCTAGCTGCTACAAAAGATTTATTGCCACAAGTGGCAGCAGCAACAACATGCAGGCAATTTGAACAGAATATTCGTTGCCTGCTCCCTTCTCATTTCATTTATGCGACTCATTTGGTTTCTCTCAGTTTAGAATTTAGAACAAAATATTTATATCTACATACACAACATATAAATTTAATCCTAGGATGGGGACCTGGGCCTAATCAGGCCCATTTAGAGTTTAAACATGTATATCTTCTTTGGTTCTTGATGAATCGACCTGAAACTCCATGACTTCTTGCGCCAACGTTTTCTGAGAACAAAGAAACAAAATTTTTGTTTTGATCGGATTGAATTAATTTATTTTCATATATGGTACATACCTACACATACATTTTCATACATTTTGATTAATACATTACCTGAAGTAAAAAAAAAAGAATTTCTTTTCTTTCCTATATATATAAAAGTCTTTTTCACGACACTAACTGAAGACATATACATGCTGGAAAAACACATACCAAATGTAGGAGACCATGTGCGATACCAACAGCACACCTGCTAGTGCAATAACATGCTGTAACAGGCCATAACTATAACTACCGTTTTATTCACGTGGGCTTACTTATGCCCAGCGGGTTATGTTACCGCCTCCTAGAGAGGTGCCCATCCTAGGGTTAAGTCGTTATTGCTAAAAAGTTTTTTTTCGTTCGTAATTTTTGCTCTTTGGTAAGCAAAGAAACGCATGCCTTAGTTGCTTTTGAAGTTATGCAGAAAAATATGTAGAATAGTAAAGGTTAAGAATTTCCATATATACTAAAAAGGAAAGACCTATATGAAACTTCCTTGAAGAAATTTTAAACCGCCATTTTCCTCCTGTGTCACAAAATGCACATTATGCCTTATGGAACATTTACCTTCTGCTGCCATTTCAACTGCCTCAGATCTTGTTAAGTAACTTTCTGTTGAAGCAATTAAACTTTTAATTAGTAATTAAATTACATCCTTCAGAAATGAGTTTTATTATATTAAACTCAGAGGTTGGGAAGTGACTTCCAATGGACTTCCTATAATTATATTTTCAATAGAACATGAAATATTCCTTCAAAACAAACACAATCGCTCTATAATGTACTCTACTTTGTCCACAGATGATTTCTTTAAATTTAAAGTTTCACATGCACGAGAACACGAATGAATTATGTTATTCGAAATTAGTTTAAAGCTTCACTTCACGCTTCTCACTCTTCGGTTGGGTGCGATGCGCTCTCGAGCATGTGCGCATGCGCAAAATTGTCTATGAGTATGGGTATCTAATATGAGCCTCTGGTATATTCAGGTTAATTTTAATAATGTTTTCCAGCCGTCCGAGTGTTCGTTGATTCATTTTTGTATGTGGAGCATTGACAACGCGCTCGAACGTTAATGGGGAAATTACAAGTTGCCAGCAAGCAAGGCATAATACTTTGTAATTAGTGTAGTGTAGAAGAGACAAGAAGAAAGAGATCGGAATCGAGATCCTCCTGCTGCTGCTGCTGCCACAAGCAGGAAAAGCATCAACAACTGCAACACGACAACGACACTACAAAAACACTAACAAAGTTGCCATAATTTGTTTTTATAATTACAGAAATTGTTAAAATAGAAAACAAAAACAAAAAAAACCTTTTAATTTTCCATCTTTTTTTTTATCAATTATGCGTTATACATACATCTTTTTTATATTTTTTATGAGTTTTATAGCATAAATTAAATGAACTTGTTTGATTTCAAGAGGTTTTCTTCTTATTTCTTCTACTTCATCTTCTGTTTTGTTTCTTTTTCTTCTAAAAACGCGCGATGGCGAAAAGCTGCGGTGTTTTTTTCTTCAATTAAAGTTTATGCGATTTTCTGCTCGTTTTGAAGTGGTAATTTTTATGAGCCAAATTGATAGCGTTGACATTTTAATATTTTAAAGTGAAAATGTATTCGGTTGTGTTTTGTTTTTGTTTTGGTTTTCGCCTTTAATTTTTAAAATTGGTTCAAAAGTGGCAAATGAATGCAAAGTTAAAAAATTGTGTACCAATTTATTTGAAATGTTAAGAATAAAGTTAGCTATTAATTTTTCCAATATTTAACTGCATTAAAAATTTATTATAATTTAAGTTCAAAATGGAATGGTTAATGTAAAATTTAATACTTATGTATATTAAGAAAATGGTACCTAATAAATGAAGTTTGAGCTTTAGAGTCGTTAAGCTAGATCCGAGGGGCTCTCCCTGTATTGTTCTAATAGATTTTATGCTGTGCCTGCCGAATCAATAGCAAAAACCACATGTCATTGCTCCATTCCTTCCGAGAAGGCAGGTGTACCGTGAAGTTGTTATTAAAAATTAAACTTTAGATTTTATTTAGCTATTATATATGGTGAAAAGCCCACCACGTCAAGACTCTATACATTAAGATTGAGCGTACAACCGTTTTGTATATCCACAAGGCTAATTTTGGGATGGGGCCCCATTCCCTACCAAACATTCACTCGTCGTCTTCACTCTATGTTCCGTGCTTGGGCACCCCCTTTAATAGTTTAGGAGGGGCGGGGGGGATATTTTGCCTGCAGATTATGGGTTTCTTTTTTCCACTGTTTTTACTACAGGGAAATGGTTTTTTAAAAGTCCCCAAAGTGAAAACATTGCACAGTGTTACTCGTTTCTAATTTTTGCCTTTTTGACTTTTTCGACACAAAAATTTAATACGAATAGTTCGAGTGTATATGAAAGAGATGCATTGACTCACAAAATTTTCTCATATTAACTTTGATGTCCAATGTTTGACTATGATTTTTTACTTTGTAGATGCGAAAATCAACTTAGCAAAAGCAGCAAAAGAACAAGAATATTTAAATGGCATTCAATTGGTAGCATTTATGGCATGAATACTAGTACCACACATAACTAACTTTTGTATGTTAGTGCATCGCATCACCTTATAATCATTTCGGTTGCAAATGAATGTAACAACAACATTAGCAACTACTATTGCAATAACAGAAATACAACAACATTAAATGTAACAACAATAATTATTATTACCTTTACATTTTGGAATGAATCCACAACAAACCATCCACAAAGCATTCATACATTCATGAATCCTCATTCCTTTCTTTACAACATACGTCCGCCTTCTTATTCTAAATCGTCCATCCACATGTCTGCCCATCTATACTCATACTCGTATATCAATGTATGAATGTGTGTATAATCATTTACCTGAGCTAGCCGCTAATACTAACTTCTATGCACTCGTATAGTAGCGCCTAGTTGAGAATCGAATCGTATGAAATAGCAAAAAAAAAACAAAAATATATATATTACGTTTACTCGCCTCATAATCACGATTTATATTAATGAGCTTCAAGTTGTAAATCCTCCCTCTCCTCCTCTGCTTTGCTTTTTCTCTCTTTCTGTATGCCATTGCAAAATATTTCGTTTTGGTTGTTCCCCTCCCCCTACTGCAACACATATGCGTCGTTTTGTTGGTGGACAAATTATCTAAATGCTTTATATGACAACAAACAACGATGACGACGACGACGATGACGGCGACACCGATTTCTCCATGCTGTTGCTGCTGCTGCTATGCTCCACTCTTCTGCTCCGAATATTAACATTTATGGTGTTCTTCTCAGCTTGTGTTCGTCGTTGTAGTGCTCCAAAGTCGTTTCATTCGTTCGTTCATTTGTTCGGTCATTAGTAATTATCATTACCATTCAAGCGAAATTTAATTTCGGTACCAAATGTAACAGCAACAACAACAACACCAATAACAACAGCTCAACTCGTAAGTCTTCGTCCGTTTCGTAGTCATTTGAGTACATGAGTATATACATACATATATGTCTATTTGTATGTTCATATGTATTTGTAAGCATGAGCTTGCCACTCCACTTCCACCTATGAATTTTAATGCTCTCTTCGCCTCTTCTTCTTATTCACCTTATTCTTATTAAGTGCGCTTATTTTTACAGCATTGCATTAATCCTTCCTACACGATACTGTACAAAACTAAAATGACTTATTACGCTCAATGATATTATCCTAGAAGCGCATAATTTGCAAATTCTTAGAATCTAAGTTTAATTACTGAAATGATGATATTTATTTTTGAAGATGCTTGCTTTTCGGTTTTTTTTTAAGTATCTTTACTTGGGCTTGAAAAATCATTGAACAACTAAAATGAGAATTGATTTTATAGGAGAGAGAAAGCAAAGCAATCAGCATCCCCAGGACAAAGATCATGCCCATAAACCTGGGTAGAGTCATATCGGTAATGGGTGGATCGAACTAAGGCATACGTAGTTGCATAAAGAAAGCATGCCATAGATACGAAGAAGAAAGAAGGGTTGGATCGGACACGTTTTGCGCAGACATTCTCAAGGAATCCGAAAGAGGGGAGACCAGTGAATACCTGGAGATGACTCTTAGAAACTAAAGCTCGTTCTATAAATCTATGCGCCGCAGTGAAGTCAAGATAAGTCCTAATGGAGACGATTCGTTGTGATCCGAAGGTTTTTTCATTTTTTTCGAACGTTATGCTGCAAGTATTCTCACCTATGAATGTATGTACATTCTCGCTTTATTGGAGTCTGCAAAAATTCTACACTAATTTCCTAGCACATCTTTAGAGCCAACAGTAAAAGTAACAACAACAACGATTATACGTTAGATGTGGACAGACGAAGAAATCATATATTGCTTGCAACTTCTACAAGAACAACAGTTGAACTAATTGTCGAAGCAGAGAGCGGGAGAAGAAATGCAACTAACATGATTTTTTATGGATGTTTGTGTTTGTTGCCAACAAATACATGAGCAAACAAACAAGCGCACACACGTGCATTCAAATGCTCATGAGAGTAAAGAACATAATGGCTATTTTGTTGTTGTTTATAAGTTCGAAAGAGAAGAAAAAAGTATATGTAGTATGAGTAGATGCGACTGCGTGTGTGTCCCACAGTAATGATTAAAGCCTGGAAAACCTAACAACAACAACAAAAATTAGTTAGTTTGGGAGGTTAAGCAGTGCAACAGCGAATGCATGAAAGAATAGCATAAATACAAAAATCAAAATAGGAATAATCGAAACTGGTTACAAAAATATCTTAAGTTTGAGTACTGATACCTGGACTCGTGAGATGCGCTATATTCCTGTATTCCTGAACTCTATTATAACAATAAACAAGGAATTCTTGATCTGGGCACGCAGTTTCTACTCTAGCTTAACCCTTAAACGCCCAATACGTCCGATTTCAATTAAAAACATACCAAGAGGTAGTATTTGTGATTCCGAACAACGTTTGTTCTAACTGTTTTCAAATAAATTGGTTTAAGGTGCTGTTATTTTAATTTATATGGTTGACCTCTGTAGTAACCTTTGGCGATTATCTGGAGAATAAATTAAAATACATTCGCAATAATTTCTAAAAACAGTTATTTGGTGTTATCCCATACCGTCTGACACAAATTTGTCCACACGGCAATATATTTATTACACAAAATTCGAAAATAAAAATACATTTTTTTCAGTTAGTTGTTTAAAATTTTTGCAAAACATGCTTTTCGAGCTAAAAATAACTGTAACTGTACGACAGTTGTCATTTTTCCATTCTTATTTATACGTATCGATAAAGAAAACTTTAGACAGTAAGATCAGATGGCGGCGCAGGCAGCCGCGGAAGTGGTTGGTCACTGCAGTGACCAGTGGGTATTTAAGGGTTAATGCTCAAAATTTAACCTGAGTAAAAATCAGTTTGAAATTGGTTTTGAAATACAAACAGCCACAATAATCGGGTTACGAAAACTTTAATTGAGTTTCAGGATATGTAGAGGCGCAGAGAAAGTCAGTTAAATCCTTCGAGGAACACGGTAGATCATTCAAAGCAACTACACTTCATAACCTTCCTGATATAGGGTACACCAAAATACGTTAATTTTAGTATTTAGAGCTAGAAAGAAAGAAGTGCAGCTAAAACTGTTGCTATAGCTGCAGCAAGAAATTTGTTAAGAGGCCCGGAGGGCGCGTGCTGAATTTAAAGATTTTCTTTCATTATTTTGTTGTTTCTGTTTTCATCACTATTCGAAGGCTATAAGCAACAAATGACAATCAAGTGGAAGTAGCTGTGATGAAAAAAGCATACAAGCTAAGTTGAAAAAAAAGAAAATGTAAATTAGAACGAAAGTCGAACGATGCCTTGAGTTTATTGGTTAGTTGATGGTGGAGATGGAATGGGATGAAATGAAAAATAATGTGCCGTGGATGGATGAGAAGGCAAGACACTGTGCAATCATTGTTGAGGAGCTGGACTAGAGCTGGAGTGACAAACGTTTAACGGTAATAGTTAATGTTCTGCCGCAAGCCGTTAGAGGAAAACATTATAACAAATTTTAAGAAAAAGACGAAGTATTTGTAGTATGTATGTATGCAACGTTGTGCTCGTTCTTTGTTTCTGAGGAAGCACACAAACAATAATGAAAAGAATTTTAGCTTTCCTTACAAAAATTTTCACATACCATGCTCCAAATTAGGTACGAAACTATCAATAAGAAAATCTAACACCTTCTAAAAAGCTAAAAAAAAAAATGCAAAACATTAACAAAAATTGAAAATGAAGCAGCCGAAAGATATGAACTTACAAGAAGTAGAAGATAGAAGCCTTAAAAGCTTCATAGACCCACCATCACCACAAGCAACCTAGGCTACTATTGAGGTATGCATTTATGCTTAATAGAAATGATGGTGGTGCTAACTTGTATTGTTTGTTATTGGCAACATCCAGCTGCAACAACAAACAATAGCAGAGCAGTGCAGCAACTAGAAGAATATTTGTGCTATTCAGTGTACATAGGTTTGGTTGCTTGCTGCTGCTGCTGCTCTGGGGATAACCTCATTGACCAAACGCATTCGACGAACATCAAATGTGAATTAGTGCAACTACGATGTGCATGCATAATTTTTGGAGAAACATAATTTAAACTTATTGGCAAGATATGCAATAGATGCAAGAATAAACAGCCAAATGAACAGGCAGGAGGGCAGACATTCATACATATGTATGAAGAACCAATTTTAAGGCAGCCATGGACAATTCTATATACATATTAAAGTACTTTAATATATGCATGTATGAGTAAGCAGTGAATTTAATATGCATTGATTTGGCCATCGGTAAGATATTGAAGCAAATGAGAGATAGAAAAGGTAGAAGAAGTAAAGCGGCGAAGACATATGGAAATGCAATGATGAAGCATTTGAAAATGAGCTGAATATACAAATTCGAAACTTAAGCGACATACGTTCGCTTCGGCGAAACCCAAAAGCAGCATTTTCACGATTTTGATTTCTAAGTGTTGAATTTAATAGAAGAATTATTTTTCAGCATTCTAGCGGAATCTAGTATAAAAGGTACTCAAGGTCGCTAAAAACGAATCTGAAAAAAGAAAGCAAAATGATGAATCCAACATTTATCAAAATGTTGCTTAAAATTCACAGAATTTTTCGATTGCAAGATGTAAGTTTTAAATGAGTTTAAGATCTATGGGGCCTTTAACCCTTAACTGTTCACAGTATATTTAGAATTACCGCCATTCAAACTAACTTCTCACCATTAGTTGTAATGAACTTTAGTACCAGAAATCTGTTTTATGAATTCTACAAGCCAAAACCTTTCATTTGAGAGAGTTTTTCCATTTATAAATTAATTTAAGTAGATTTAAAACTCGGAAAATAGTTTTTTGGAACAGTTATTCAAATAGAAATGGCCTTTTCCAGATATTTTCGGAAACATTTTCTTAAAAATCTAACGTATTACAAACGTTTCCTTTTCAATTCTGCCACTCTGCTGCAAAAACAAGTAAAAGTAAAAGATGTTTCAGAGGGAATCAGTTTTTTTAAAAAGAATTCCTTGCCATTTGTGGTTATAAATATAAACTGTTGAAAAACTAATAAAAGATCAATAAAAAATTGTTTATTCATTTCATAAAATATTTGATAAAATATTTGATAAAATATTGATTAAAATACTACAATAATAAAATGCAATTGCTATATTCCTGCTCAAAAAATTTACTTACCCCTTAAAAAGGGAAAAACAATTTTGCAACCCTTCATTTTCAAACGCATAATTAATTTGTTTTAATTACACCAACAACAACAACATTTAAGTATCGAATATAAATACTTACGTATGCAAGCAGGAGCAACAGCAGCAAGCGTCAATAATAATTACAACGAGAAGCCAAATGTCACGCAAACTACCACCATCAGCATTCATAATAACAACAACAGCAATAAAATTGACTAGTACATACTACTAAAATAGCAAAACAATAAGAATTTTAAAAAAATTTAAACGCCCGCCAAACGGAAGTGTCGCTTTTTTATAAAAATTGAAAATTCATATACTGAAATCATATGCTCGTATACTTCTCGCTCTCTCCCACTTAATCCATGGCAAGCTCTCTCTAAATCTCGCTCGTTAAGTTTCGTTATTTCTCCTGCTGTTTGAGCAACCAGCATTTTCCTATATTCTATGAGAGCAATTAGATTTTGGTGTGTGTTTGCTCTTTCTCTCATTTATATACGATGCTGTTTTTGTAATGACGTCATTATTTTTATTTTTCTCAACATTAAGCTCCAGCTCCTATTTGACTACCGTTGCTCCATAGAGTAAAATTTTGAGCACGTCGTTTTTTTTTTTTTGTTGTTTTTGTTTATAGAGAAACTTCGTCATATCATATTCGTCGTTTTGTTGCTGTTTGTTTATTGTTGTTGAGTATGTTTTCTCAATGTTGCATTCGTGCTTGTTCGTTGGGTCGTTTTTGTTTTTTTATTCTACAACTAAACGAACAACTGATGATGATATTTCTTTTGGGGGGTCTGTCCGTACACCGTATATCGAATCGTACGACTTGATCTGCTATATTTCTGCTGCCTGTCCGTCCATCCGTCCGTCTGCCTGCTGGTCCCCATTTGTATGTATGTGTTGGTGTTGTTGCGCGCTCGCAACATTTTCATATGTATTATTATTCTTTCTTCTTTCTTGCACAGTTCAGTCATTCAGTCTGTTGACGACATTTAGGCTGTGTGTACGGTTTGCACGGATGAAAGAAAATTTCGCTGCACCATCAAACAAACAACATTTGTACTGTGTTTTGTGTTTGTTTGCTTGTACTGCTCTTGTTGTTCTTCACTTTTACACACACACACACACGCAGCTCACACGCTCCCACACACATTCACATAATCACATTGTTGCCGGCGTGTGCTGAAAACAAAAAATTCTGTTGCATTTAAATTTATTTAACAACTTTTTATTGCTGTTGTTTTAAATGAACTAAACGAAAAGAATAATAAATTCTATTAAATTGTGATTTCACTCGGTTTGTTATTGTTGGAATTGTGATTAATTGCGATTAATTGTGTATAGGTAAAAGTGACTAGTTTATTACAATATTTTCATTATTTATTATTTTATTAAGAAAAAAACCCAAATCAAATTCAAAAAGATTAAGCTTAAACAAATCAAAAAGCGTCATTGTCAGAAAGTGTCAAAATTAACAGTGACTGCAAGACAGAGTGGAAAACGTTTGCTAATTTCAAATAAAAGAAACTTTAAAAAACGTAAAACAAATGAAAATCAACTGATAAAAATAGTTAAATTAATTAAAAATTTGGCATCAAATGAAAAAAAAAAAACTCACTTTAAAATTAAATAAAAAATAATTGTGGAATTTATATGAAAATATATTATTAAATTATAAAAATATTCTGTGCTAAAAAATTAGAAAAACTACAAGAAACTTCAGCTAAAGAAATAAGAACTACTCATCTGTATAAAGCTGCTGCAGTTATAACAAAAATTATTTACTCTTATTGAAACGGTAATTAATATTAACTAGTTATACCTAATATTGTAAAAAATTGTGTGTGAAAATTAAAAAAATAAATCCAATTACCCTTTGGAGAAACTTTAATATCAGACCCCTAAAAAATTAAAATCATTTGCGATTAGAAATCATTTGATTTCTCTAACAGATGATTGGTGTAATTTATTGCGTTGAGATCCATTTTATTACACCGTGCGACAACACGTTTAGCACAAACTAGAGTTGAAATATAGCAAATCTGTTTACTTTTTTTCCTTAGAAGGTGAAGATTTTTTTTGAAGGGATTTGAAATCTTAAGCAATTTAGAAATTCAAAAAAAATTATTTAAATTCTTAGACTCGATTTAGGATATCAGTATGGATATTAAATAAAGAGGAAAGTTTTTTCAATTTAAAACCATTTTTTCTTTTCGATTTATCTGGACGAAATCATATCAAAAGAGACCTCTCAAAATAGTATCCTTAATATCCTGGAAGATTTCTAATGAATTTCTTTGAATTCCCACTACAACACTTGTTGATTCCATCCAGAGCTTGAACGAGTTATTGAGCTTACCTAATGAGGACGACCCTGGTGTAACTTATGTACTTCTAATTAGCGAGATCTATATTTGCATTCGATATGGATGCCAAATACTTCCAACTTCATATAAGCTCAAATTTTCTATAATACGCGCTGCTAAAGATATCTGGTTTAAGATTACACACTCTGGTGCTAAGAAGTTATAATCATGAGGGTTCCATTCTGTTCCATATTATCTAGTTAACTTAGTATATAGAACCTAAAAAGAAATTTACCCTCAAAATCTGTCATTTTAATACGCAAAGCATGAATTACAAAATTTACGAGGTTAGAAACGTTTTCGATTCTACGGAAACATGTTTATTACCAACTGCAAATAACAACTTATTCCAAGAAAATAGATTTAAAATCTTCTCTCGTATACCGGTGATGTTAATTCCAACATTTTAGTCCGCGGGTTTTATGGTTTTTCCATGCTAAACCATAGTACAATTGCCTCCCATTTTAGTGCATCAAATATCTGTTTCTGCATTCTCCAGGCATTATCTTATCTCCTTAACTTATGACTTACATTTACGGGCTGTTGCGCAAACATTTTTATTGTGACTTCAAGGACATTAATGATTTATCTCTTCTTGCTGCATTTTGCAACATCGAATGGTAAAAAACACCATATATTAAATACCATCTGACCACGATCAGATAAATTTCATCCAATACAACGAGTTGATCATTTCGTACCTTGAAAAATTAGATTTGTTAGAAACGCAGATTGACTGATTTAATAAACGAAACACCAGATCGCTCGAAAAAATAGAATTCTCTGAGAAATGAACTTCATTCATAATAATAATTAGAGAAGCCAAAAAGAATTACTTTGAGGAAAGGGAAAAACAAACTAGGCTTAGTAGCAGATAACGAGTACTAGCCAAATATAGCTGTCGCATTTGTCGGTGCTGCTGAGCTTAATGACAAATTCACTATGTAAATCATAGTCAGCATTAATCACATTCGACAATTTTAGCTTTGCATGCGTTATATCCAGAACTTCTTCTTAACGTCACATACATCTTTAACACTATTTTAACAATTTCAATATTTTCCTAAAATTGGAAAGCAGCAAAATTAATCAAAATCTATTCTAACTTTCTTGCTCAAAGCTTTTTAATCAAGGAACCGGGAAAATTTATTATTTCCATGTTTAGACATTAATCATTTGAACAGCTTTTTCTCAGAATATGCCATAATTTGAAAATTGTAATTTGTAGGAATTTCCATTTCTGATAATAATTATACATGAAGATTACAAATAAAAATCAATCGTAATAAAATAAAAATCCTCATAATTTCTACTCATTGAGGGATATAAATATGCAAATTAATTATAATTTATATAATATATACACATCAATATAATCATAGAACACCGGTTATGCATACAACAAAAGTGCAATCGCTCGACGAACGGCAAACAAATTATGTTTAGAAAAAAAGTTACGGTAATATTTTTTAAAAAACCAAAATAGTATGAGTGATTTATATTTGCTCGAACATTTTAGTAAAAAAATATCTAACAGCAAATTGATGACATAACTGGCAGACAATCCGGTTTCAGACTTAAACGGTGTTGTATTACTGCTTATGTAACTGAGGAAATTCTTGTTGAACTTTTGGCACAGCAGTTAAATTGTTATCGTTTTATCTATAGAATGCAGGCAGTAAATTTTGGTAACATACCATCGAAATTTCTTGCAGTAACCAGAGGTTATCCTCAGGGATCTATTCTTGGACCTCTATTATTCTCTTTATACATTAAAGACCTAGCTAATTGACAATTTTAAGATACCAAAAGTTTACCTAGAAAGGCAAGCATTGCTTTTGAAAACCTAGAGAGGGGAGTGGAGTTAACTGGGCTCTAATATAGAATAACTTCATTAGCATCACCAGATTATTTAAATTTTGATGCGTAAATTAATCACATTGCAGCATTATTAATATTTCTTTACTTTAAACGAAAACACTATTTACTCATAAGTTTGAGAGCCCCTGTTGTTGTGGTTCTCAAACCTGTTTGCTTTGTTTTTACAGTTGATCACTGTTGAACGTTCATGGGTTCATGGTTCATCATCACTGCAGATAAATCGAAAACCAAAAAATTGTTTTAGATTGCAAAGATTATCCTATTTCATTTCATACCCACTATTGGCATCATAAGTCGAGGCTAAGTGTTTAAATAATTTTTTATGTAATTGTAAGTTCCTAGAGATTTCAAAGTCCTGTACAAAAAATATCTTGACGTTCTGGGGCAAAACTGAGTACCCAGTTCTGGCTCTCGTTTTGCAAGTATATAAATTTGACATGTGTTAGGAAAAAGTTGATTTCTGTCGCAGAGTGCTATTATAGAATAATTACATATTCATTTTAAAATACCATTTTAAGTCTTTAACTGCAGTCTTTAAATGAAATTTGTTCAAATCGTTTGAATTTATTTTTACAAGGTCTGAACATTAAGAACTATATGACCATATATATACGCGACAAAGAAGCTTGAGAACAGCTGTTTTAGACTATCTACTTTTTGCACAATAGAATCTTAAATATAAGGAATTTTGGAAAAAATGTGACTGTTAGAAAATGTAAGATTAATTTAATTCAAGTCAAAGCTTCAACTTTGGGTATTCCGTTTTTGTTATGTCTTAAAAGTTAAACCCTGAAAATATAAAAAAACTTTATAAAATCTATTAGTATGACAGAATAACTTTTTCGGGTTTAGCTTTTCACGTCTATTTGTATTGTGTAATTAAATTAAATTAATTATTTAATTAATAAATTAATTTTCAGATGGATGCCAGGTTCGATCGCCGGAATTTTTTGCTCTTGAATGATTTTTACCACACGCCGAAATCTCTTACATAATAATTTCTATGTTGAGATTAAGAGTTTGCTTGGTGTGTAATTAGCAAATTAACGGACTTTGTATCTAAATTGGCTTAGTCTTAAGGGGAAATATACATCTAGAAGCGCGAAAAAAGACAATTTTTGAAAATTTTTTTAAATGTGTGAATATGTTTCTGAGAATATGTTTAACTTAAATTTTTTTTTTAAATACTCAATATTCATGGGGTATTTGTGTACTCTTTCAACTGCCACGAAAAAATGATCCTTCGCGGTGACCACTCACATTTCATCTGTAGTCGACAGAATATAAAAAAAAAACCAAAAAGGTTATTAAAATTGACACTATAAAGTAGCGATTTTTAGTCAAAAATTTGTTACTATTTTGCCGATAAAAAAAACTAAATCACTAAAATAAAAATTCTACGACAAAGGCAAAATAATTATGTATAAAATAACCACAAAAATTTCAAGTCAATGCGGTTGGCGAGATATTTTGGACACCGATTTGAAAAACATGGTTTGTTTGATTAGGCTGCTTGGTGGTGCTAGCAGCCGTTATTTCTTGGAATTTTTTCTTGAAATTTTCTCCAGAGATTCTTTGGACGTCAAGCTTCAAAAAAACACCAAAATTCAAATATCGACTTTTTTGACCTCGCTAGGTGAATATTCCCCCTTAAGCTAAACTCGCTTTTATTGCAATGTGAATTGCCAAATAGTTTGTGATTTATAATAGTTTTTTTTACAATCTAAAATAACCAAATTTATACAAAATTTTGAAGGACGTTCAGATGCAACTTATTAGCAAAGTCTATTGACTTTTATGTAATTAATTATAAATGTAATTAAGTTGTTGAAAAAAGCAATATTATAAAAAATTTCCACAATTTATCAATTTTTTTTTTTAATTACATACTTTTGAACTTTTTCAATATTTATTAAAAATGTGGAAAGAACTACTAGCAAACTGACTGAGAAACTAATTCTCTAATCATTCTATTAATTACAATTAATGCAACTAATTACGCTAATTTTCAAACAACATTATAATAACAATAACACAATATGTAATAAATATATGTATACATAGATGAGTGTCTGTGTGTAGCAACAGTTGCACTTTATAACAATCGCCAACAATTGCATCAATAACATAACCATAAAATAAATAGCTTAATACTCACAATTCTCACTCTGTCGGATAAATCAAAATTATATTCATTGAACGAATAGTGAAATACAACAGTGGCCTATAAAAGCATAGAGGGAGGAAAGCGGGTTAATAACTCATTAAAAGTTAGGCAGAAAATTATATTCTTTGCTCTTTTTGTTTTTCTCAATACTCAGATGTTATAACATTTTCATATATATATTTATATATATAAAGTTATTATATAATTTAAATCTCGGGCTCGGTATAATCAGTGTATTATTGTTGTTTTGAATAGCATCATTAAACTTAGGGTAAACACGTAAAACTTTATTATTGCTCAAAGGTTAAGTCTCTCAGCAGTGGCAAACCTTAATAAGAATTCTGGTAAAAGCAAGCTATTAGTCTAGAAAAATCGGATGGTTCCTGGATAAATGCTAATAGTATTTGCAGGAAATCTCTATAAGAATATTTTTTCGAGGAAGTTCAGTATTTTCTGTGGACCAAATTTTGAGCCGTCTCTTGAAACCGCTAATAATTTTACCCCACTGTTAATATTATTGTCTTTCTCTAGGGTAACAACTTCTAATTCAACTTTCCATAAGAGTAAGCGAAATAGCAACAGTGATTTATAATCAGCTGTTGGCCGAATTATCAACTGCTTCTCTCAGTTTTACCTCATTAATTCATTAACCTAGAGGTTTTATTGGAAATTTTGCCTAGAGCAAATGTTCTCATTCAGAATCAGTTATTTTAAATTCATCAGAATAACAATTTCAAAGTTTAAAATGGATCATGATAGAAAATTATGGATTATGCTGTCAAGTTAATTATTACTGTATCGAGAAAATTAAAAAACCTTTTTGACTTTGTTTATTATTCCACATTACTCTTAATTTTCCTGATGGATGCTTTCAACTCTCAAGATTAATGAGGAAATTGACGGTAGCAACTTATTTAAAGACTACTACTCAAACATTTGCACTCTAAGATATGACACGGAACTTACTTGCTGTAGTGCCCAAGTTAGTCGTTTTCTACCTGATGAAATGTATTTATTTATTCGTTACTATTATTGCTGGAATAATGCATTCAATGCATTTTATAAATTAGAAAACATTCTCAATTGTAATATGTTATTAACTTTGAAATTTATAAATTCAAATACAATAATAGAGCAACATTTTATATATGTGCATTATATTTTATTTGTGCAGCTATTTAAGGCCTTATTATAATACCTTATGATATTTTATTATACAGTATGCGAGTGCGCGAATTTATTTTATCTATTTATATATTTATTCACCTATTTTACATGCAAACAAATGAACAAACAATTGTTGACTTTGGATGAAAATCAAGGGGATACCCTGATCTGATCTGATCCCCTAATAAATGCAATACAGCAATGAATGTGCTGTATACCTCTATCTCTACTTGCGGCGTATTATTATTAACTAAACTATGCACCAATTTATGAGAATGAGAATGAATGCTGCTGCCGCTGCTTTGGAAAATCTATGATATGAAAATGATGCTAAATTGTGCCAAGGGGTTAAGTGATGACTAGTTTTTTATTCAACTTCTTCTCAAATTATCTATTATCCACACACGTGCATATGCCTGTTTGAATGTGTTCGTGTATGTGTTATGTTTGTTATGGTTTGCTAGTTGCAGTTTTGCTGTGATTATTTTAGATTAAAATGCTACTGACGCTGGCAGCTTATGCGATACGCTACGATACTCGTACCATATGCGATATGATGTGATGATGATGATAATGTGAAGTGGTGATCATCATTTTTTGAATGGTTTCTACTAATCATGTTATTACTATTATTGCGCTTATTGTTGCTCTTCCAAATTTGTTTGTTTATCTGTTTATTTATGCAGTGTTATTAGTTGATATTGTTGGTGATGTAATGCTAAATTATTAGCTATCGCAGATAATGAGAATATAATCATAATTTTTTTTTTTTATTAATTAAAATTTAGTTTTTGATTTGGTAGACAGTAATTTGGTAAAGTAACAAAAAAATATTGGCTTTGCATTGAAAATTTCACTATATTTTAAAGTAAACCAGCTTAACGAACATTCTTAGTCAGTTGTCAGTTTTTTGAAGCAGCAGTTTTCAGAAATCCGTTTTGATTTTGTATAAATTTTTGAACAACTAGTCAGATAAATGAACTAACGTAATATTTAAATCTTTCAGTATAAATTTTTTTTAATTCAGGCTTACTTACGATTTCTACAAAAAACCTTAAAAAGTTTTAAAAAATTCTTCGGAAGCTATAAATAAAAATCTGTTAACGCTTTTTTTACTTTTTTAATTTTATGCTCTTTTATGTACATTTTGCAAACTAAATTTATTTTTTTAAATAACACCGACAAATTATAAAATCAGTTATTGCACTTAGTTTTCTGACTTGATTTCAAAGATGAAAGCTTTATAAAATATAACATTAGCACAAAATTTGAAATGTTCCTTAATTGGAAAACCTAAAGAAGACTTAACATACTCAAATTAACGAATTTTATAAGACACATACTTTATGCCAGATTAAAATAAATGTTATACATGGTACCAAAGGGGCTTATGATAAATATGGAACGTCATGAAGAACGTCAAAAAGACGTTGACGCCGCAACAGGCTTTGCTGAAGACACGTGTGGTTTATCCATGCCAATATTTTAAGCTCTACTAAATAGTTTATACGATAGTTTATCCCTCTCGTTTCGGTTACTGTCTTGAGACTTATGTTCAGTTATCAAAAAGCTTTGAAAAGTCAGTCGAACATTGTTTCCATAATGTTGAAAAAGTTAATAAGAAACAAAATGGAAAACTAATCGTTTCAGCTACATATATCGTAAGGATTACTCTACAAACACAATACTATAAATTTTCTATTATAAAAATTTATATAGACAGAACTCCTGCTATTGATAAATTTTTTTCGGAACATTCCAATCAAACCAGGAGCAGACTAGCCCAACTGTTAAAACTCTTGGTTGAAAACATAATCTGGTATGAAACCTTTCGAACTGCTTTTCTTCGAACGAACTAGTTCCTGTATCATCAGCACAGCATAAACTAATTGGACCTCATTCAAACTACACAACCAACTTCTTCTATATAAAATATGTACGATATACTTATATACCCAGAAAATAATATATCTTCGTATGTCCCAGAAACGCATATGGAACTTGTATGCTTCAAAATTAGCTACACCACCAATACGTTAATTTTAAAAGTCATCTGTCAACGAGCATTTGACGTCAACACATTAATTAAAAATAGTAAAATAAAAAAAAAGCAACGCAAAATGAAAAAAATCAACTTGATGACATTTTTTCAAACAATAATTACAAAAAAAAAGAAGAAAAACGAAATATACGAATCAAAATATGTAGTTAATTTATGTGAATATTACTTTAAAAAAAAAAGAAGAGGAACACACGCATCATAATTGCAGAATTTTCAGAAGCGAGCGACCATAAGTACAAAGTGACACTAGAGTTGACGCGTGATAACAACACGATATCAATACGATATCAACAACAACAGCAACAATAACAACGACAAACGTTCAAAGTGTTCAAGTAGAATGCAGGCGAACGAATGCCAAGAATTTTAATTGTCATCAATTTCACCAACTGAAGGAAAGAGAGAGAGAGAGAGAGAGAAAAGAGTGAATTAAAGAAATATAAGAAGAAGCAACAATTTTTTATTTTTATTAATATTATTGTTGTAATTGTTAATTTAAAAACTGAATGAAATGAAACGCAAAGCATAAATTGTTTAATTACTAATTAAAAATAAAAAAATTAAATAGAGCATATACAAACACACTCTCATACACACACACATAAAAAGTCGAAAATATTTCGCATTAAAACAATTTTTTCAAATACTTATATTTTCTCAAAAAGAATTAACGATAAACACGAAAACTATCACCAACATTGTGGTTGTTGTTGTTTTTAATGAAAGTGGACATCGCTGGCTATTCTTGATACTAATGTTAATGATGATGAGAAGTAGATATGAAGAGAAGTAGGCGGTGGTGGCGAAGGAGAGGAGGTGTTGAATGCGGCGGGAGTAGGAGTAGGC
The DNA here is from genome assembly GCA_963691655.1 of Toxonevra muliebris. Classification (NCBI taxonomy): domain Eukaryota; kingdom Metazoa; phylum Arthropoda; class Insecta; order Diptera; family Pallopteridae; genus Toxonevra; species Toxonevra muliebris. The sequence goes on from OY829328.1 coordinate 91,305,508, forward strand.
ATTTGTGACATTTTCTTAATTGAAATGATGTTCCATGTTGATAATGTGTTCATACGTTCGCTCTTCTGTTCTTCCCCCCCCCTCCCCTCCCCGTCCCTCTGCCTCTCATTCTTCTTTTTCCACTGCTGCTGCTGTTCATTATTACTTAAATGAGCTCAAAACGTGTAAGTGTGTATGTATATGTTTTGCTGCTGCTGCCTGTGCGTGTGTGCTTGTGTGGGTTGACATTTGAAAATGATCAAATTTAATGTTGTTGTTTTTGTTGTCTTTTTGGAAATGTTCAACATGCGATTAAAATTAACTATAACAAATAATTTATCATAAGGAAAACATTAAAAGCAACACAATTAAATACATGCACACAACTATACAAATGTTTCTATGTATGTATGAAGCCATTAAAAATTACAATTAGATGAATAGATGCAACATCGAAGAGGCAATGGAGAGGAGTCTGTTCAGAGGTAGTTATATTAAACGCGAACAAAAACATTAAATGAAAAATATAAACCCTTAAATTGTGATCATCACTAGGAACGCAACTAAACATATTTTGTTGAACTGATAACTAGTAAACTTAATGAAACCTTCCTGAAATGGGAAGGTTTCTAGATATTTTTGGAATTTTTTACCCATAAAATTTAAATAAAAAAAAGTATTAAGATATTATACTCTAATGTCAGATTTTCCCAAAAAACAGTTTACTGTCTAAGCCTCCTACTTCTACCCTAACCTCGATTTTTTGTTGTTGCGATATCGTAACTTGAGGTTGAAAGAAAAGAAAGAAGTGTAGGTGGGACTTGCTGGGTCACATTTCCGGGATCTCACTATTTGATCAGGAAAAGGTATGTTAAAAGACAAACGAATTTATTCTAGAAAAATCTTTGAAATTTCCTAATTAAAAAATATTTACTTTTACTACTTTTATAACCCTGAAGTAATTACATAATCTTCTGAAAGTTTAGTAAATATAGGAAAAAATATAAATAAATTTCTTCATAAAAATATCAAGATGGCCATCATTTTATGACTTAAGTCTTCTCTCCTCTCCGCTCCTCTCCAACTGCAACTCCAAACACCATTCTCTTTCAAAAACACATCAAAGGAAAATCCTTTAAAATTAGCAAACAAATTTTATTTGTGGATTACTTCTTAGATGATTTTTTTTCTTTTTACGCAAAACTTATTTATTTAATTAGGTTAATTACAGCTTCAAATACTGTAAAATTAAAAATGCACTCATATCTTCATATGTTTAAATGTGTTTGTGTTGTTACCATAAAAGTGCACACATTTAGCACACATTAAAAAATATTGTAAACCCACTGAAGGTGACGAGGCAGGGAGGGAGGGAGGGAACGGGAGGGAAGACTGCAAATGGCAATGCAGCGCAAATGAATCTCACGCAGCTGCAAATAATTTTCTTTCTTGCACATAAAACTCATATAATTATGCATTTTATTTTTATGATTCACTTAAGTAGATTTTTCGTTTTTGAGAGATTTGTTGATTCCCCGCTCACTCCCCTTATTCCCCATCTAAATACCCGGTGCGGCTGTTGTTGTTGTTGTGCAAAGTTAATGTGACAACATGACGCCGCTGGTATTGAAAGTGGAAGTCATACTGCAACGGCATGCTCCATGCTGCAAACTCGCTTTACTTTGGGTGCAGCAAATGTTATTTTAAGCTGCTGCCGCTGCAATTTTTATGTGTCCATCATCCGTTTGTCATAAAAAATATATTTAATTTAAATTTAAATTTAATTTTTTATGTATTATTTTTGTTGTTATGTTTCTTATGCGTATAGCATTATTTTGTTAGTTAATTTTATTTTCTTAAGCAGACCTTACACGGTTTATAGCTTTAAAGCACCTACTATTAGTATCAATGATCGTGTGAGGCAAAATACCCTGTCCTTACTTGGAATGATGGGAAATATTGACGGAATACCGAAATTTCTAATTATTTCTACTTAGGGCAATATAATTTTACTCAACGTGTGAAGTTTGGCATCATTAGTTAGTAAATTATTCACAGTGAACAAAGTTGGCAAGTAATGGACGAAAAAATCATTAACGACAAATTCGGCGACGGTAGTGCTAAAAGTGGAAATACGAAAAATTTTCGCGTGTTTTTCGAAATCTTTAAGTTTCTCTGGAGTGATGGAAGCCAAAACATTCCTTATACATAAAAAAAAGACTCTCCCTGCCCCCAGAACCTTTAAAAAATTATATTAAAATTATATCAAGAGTTGCTGTTTAAAAAAAAAAACTTAACACCCGTCGGTCAAATTACAGAGAAGTGCTCAAAAAATAAATTACCCCAAACGTTCAGGAGCCAGGAGCTGAAACAAACGAAGTATATCGGCTAACCACTTGGGTATTCCATGCACTCCAGTTCAGCTTGCTTCCTTTGAAATAATTTTTAACATGACATAACTAAGTATAAATCCATTTTTAATAGCTACCCAATTTCTATATTTCTTCGGTATGGCATTTCAAAATAGAACTAAACAAATTTTTAACTATTGGCCCACACCGAGAAAATAAGGTGACCAACTGTGCAACAAAATGTTTATACTCGTAGAAAAAACTATGAACCATACATTTTGCTGTCATAAAATAGTATAAACGATTTATTTTAGAAATTATCATAAGTCAAAAACTGCAATATCTCGAAAATAATAATTTCTCTGGAAATATGGGTATTTTTCCATATATTTTTTCTTAAAGTTTGATCAGATGTAGTTTTTAAAATATATGGAGACTTATATAATTCCTATGTTTTTTTTTTTTAACTTTCATAAACTCCTCTAAAAAGGGAATATCTATTTACGTTTACCACTAGAAACACCACAAATTTCCTTTAATTTTGTTCGTAAATCCAGAGAGTTTTAACAGTTTTAAAAAGATTTTGCTAAAATTTTTTTTTCGGGAACTGTTTTCTGGTGACAATTTTGCACCGATTTATCAAGTACTAATAGAAAAGTTTTTTCTTATCGTTGTAACTTCTAAAATTTTTTTTTTATTTGCACCATAAGTGCATAGATGTTTCTCCACATTTTGCATTATCAGCCCACTTCATCCTCCTCCAAGGATCTACGTAGCCATAAAGAGGCGACTCAAAAAACTTAATTTCCCCCTTATTTTATTCGTACCATTTCATATTTCCACAATGTGTTAGTGAAGCAAAAACCTTTGTCATTGTAGTCTATTATCTTTATAGAATTAAAACCAAAAAAGTTTTCAAGCCATAACATTTTCTTGAAGAAAAGAATGGAGGAAACTACATTTTTTGAGTCTCCTTTTTAAGTCGACTCTGACCCTTGTAGAGCTACTGAAGTCAACTGACAGGCACAGAATATTTGGGGGATATTTATGCACTTATGGTACAAGAAAAACAAAAATTCGGAAATGGTCAAGGTTAACACTTATTTGTACCATAATATTTGAAAAAACATAGGTTTGGTTTTTGATACAAAAAAAGAGAGTTTAGGTTAAACTTCATCATTATTACTTGACTAATCGGTCACAAATTGTCACTAGAAAACAGTTCCCGAAAAAAAAGTTTGGTAAAATCTTCTTAAAACTCACTGCATTGACCAACAAAATTAGATGAAATCTGTGGTATTTCTAATGGTTTGGCGGTATACTGTAAGTATGTACTTGTGTTCGGACAAAGTTTAATAATATATAATACCAAATGCAGTTTTAAATCATTTTCATATTGAAAAATGTAAAGGTAATTTTTACTTTTAGAGGTTTTCCATTGCCAACCAAGAAATGGTGCCGTGTAGAAAAGTTTGTATCCTGTTTAATAGGCCAGCACTTTAACCACTAGGCTAAGGAGAACAATTGCTACGTCGTTAAATTGTTACTTAGAATTAAATATTTTTACTTGTAAAGGCATTTAATTTCAGACAAATAAATAAATAAATTAAACTCTTGTTTCTGGTTAAACTTATGCATTCCGCAGATTTCCACGATAGATTTGCTAATTAAAATTGGTGATCATAAAACGGAATACTCTAAATTATCGGAATTTCTTCCAGTCACAAGGATAAGGAGTTATTGTCAATCTCCACCAACTTCATGTTAGTATTGTGGCTCATCAATGAAATTATCGATGCAGTTATCACTAAAGCCTATAAGACTTCTGGAGTTCTCCGTATCTGTTAGTTGTAAGTTTTTTTAAATTGTTATATTGGGGTATTTTTCATTGATTTGACAACCATTCCTTAATTCAGCAGGTTCATTTTATGTTTTTTTTTATTCCTCATGTAACAAAAACGATATTATTAATTAATAGGCTTTAAATGAACAAAGATGCCAGAAGAATTTCAGAAAGTTCATAGAACAAGCAGATCAGACGATTTCTCGGAACCCTCTACGGTTCCTCATCAGTGATCTTTGTGATAGTTCCCTCATTTCAAAATTTTTGCCATTCTTCTTTGATATTATTGTTTAGTATGTATATGTTATTTTAGATTAAAATGCTTTGGTTTTCTTTGCATTTCTATTTTTATAAGCCCATAGTCTCGAGTTTGTTCCTACAGCAATCTTTCCAAATGAGCTTTTAGCTAGCATAATACAGTTCAAAACAGACCTAGAAAAAATCATCAAGGTCACGCTAAAAACGAGATGAAGAAGTTTCAATGATTTGTGGTAATCGTCTTTAGAGTGAATAATCAAAAAATTGGCCCACATCAATTACGACTATATCTTAAGCAGCTTACCAAGAATACTAATCCAGACCTTTCCGAAAGCAAAAATACGTATTCATTTAGACCAACAATAACTAAAAAAAAAACAACAAAAAATAATGAAAACAAATCTTAAAATACGGCTGAAAAAACGCTTTTTAATCAAATTCTAAATGCTTGTTACAACAGTGTGGAAAAGTGTAAAAACAATCCTGTGTGTGAAAGACCGCGTGTCACCCACGCATATGTCACCGTTATCAAAAGCAAACTTTAAAGTTGGAGGATTGAGATGCAAGAAAAAGAGGGAAATGCCGACGGCTTTCGACAGCAACATTTTCTTTGGCAAATCTTTGTTGCAACATTTGTTGTGAATATTTCCCGCAGATTTTATTTCTTTTTATTTTTTTTGGTTTAAGGGCATTTAATTTTGCTCATAAGCACTTAATTTTACAAGCTTTATCCTTTTTTTTTTTTTTTTATTTTGACTGAACATGAACGGCGCAAAGCAACAACAAAAAAGTGTTGACATTATAATAATAATTTTAATTGCTTCAAATAACAAACTCAACTTTTTTTCAAGCGGGTTTTTCCATGTGTGGTGATGTGGGTCTATTTAAACATATAAAGGGTAATTAACATTTTTTTATACTTGCAACTGTTTGTATGTGTGGGAGTTATGTGTGTTCGACTACCTCCATAAGCTTCCACACTTACATTGTTTTGAGAAGGATAAGCAGCAATCCAAGTCAGTCAGGAGTTGTCGAAGAGGCCACACAAAACCAAAACACAACGTTAGCAAGCAAGGCAATACGAGGAAAAAAAAGGGACGTACATTAATTTTTTGTGGTTTTTGCATTTGGTTAAACTTTGGGTAGCTTTAACTTCAGGTTTTGGGTGAAGAAAGTAGTGGAAGTTACTTGGTTAAGAGTTTAATATGTTGTTCGGTCTTTTTCCGCTTTGCGCTGAGGGTCATTTTGTGGGCTTTCATTTGTTTTTGATGCTCGAGTTTTTTTTTTCTTTTTTTTGTGGCTTATACTTTTCAACACTTTTAAACAGTGTGAATTAAGTGCTTTAGATTTCTTCATTTAACACTTTTGGAATATTTTTTTACCTCTATTTTTTCTATACAACAATGGGTATGTGAGGTTCTGCGAATGAAGGTCTCGGCAAATGAAGCGGTTTTCTTAAAATCATGAGCATGGTGTAAGAAAAATTTTTGTGTTTATAGCAATGGAGTTTTCCTTTCGAATTTTTTCTTCTTTTATTGCAACAACCATAGCGGGCCCAGACTGAGCTTTGTACACGAATGGAAGGGATCTAAGGTTTCATAATTTTTACTCTTTGAGGCTTGCCATTGCCAGCCACAAAGTGGTGCCGGCAGAAAAATCAGCATTTTCTATTGTTGATTATTGACTGCACCTAGCATTAAATCGGGCTTCCCCCCTAGCTTTCCAGCACACTAACCACTAATCTACGGAGACCGTATGAATCAGTAATTTTAAATATAAGGAAGGTTTTTTATAAAACGCTGAGGTCGTAATGAATTGACGTGCCTACTCGAACTTCTTCATTTTGGGAACTGTTAAGTTACTTTAGTTTGAACTGGGCTGCAAATTCGTAATCCAAAAATGACTGAATTACTACGACTTATATGAATAAATGTAAGAAAGCATAAATTAAGCTAGATCAGCTCAGTTGTTCGTTATCATCATTGTTCTCCTACATATAGCTTACCATCTATGTGCTATCGGCCAGTGAACATCGCCACCGTTTAAATCGCATTTGTTATTTTCATCATATACCATTCTACCAAATATGAGCAACCAAAATAATTGCTACTACCTGTTGTTGTCACAAACAGTTTGCTTTGCGTTTGGCGTTTTGCTTTTGTTGTTGTGATTTTATGGTGACTTTTATGAATGAAACTTGAAAAAGAGTAGAAGAGAGGAAACAAAACTGGAAAGATTTGAGAAAGGTTTTTATCTTCGCATACTAAAAAACAAACAAACAAGCAAACACACAAATCACAGCAAAGTATACTCAGCAACAAATAGCAAACAACAGAGTGTTGATAAAAATGACAACAGACAACACATACAGCAATGACGACGACGACGACGGCGACAGCAACAGCAAAACTGTGAACTGGCAACATACAAAATAACAGCAGCACAGCAAATGTAGAAGCAGAAACAGCAACAGCGACATATCAAACTCGTAAAGCGTAAATCGTAAAGTGCAAAGCGTAAATGTCGTCACGTCGACATGAACAACAACAACAACATCATCATCATCATATTTGTTGTAGTCATCAACTATAGCGTCATAGTCATCGTCACCATCATCAACATCTTCAGCGTAGTCAACAATGCGCAGCGGATATTTTACTCATTGTGACGTTGTGGTTGCTGTTGTCGCCGCAGCGTACAACAACCACAGAGTAGCAGTAGTGGATTTGTTGTAGTTCGCAAAAATATTGCACTAAGAACTCATAAGGCCTCAAACAAATAAGTCACAAAAAAACAAATTACACAGAACAACAAAGAATTCCTTTTATTTTTTACATTTCTTAGACCGTGTGGAATGATTTTGAAAGTACTCGAAAACTGTGAATATTTCATAAAATACTGATTCGTGTTCACCATCAAAAATCTCATAAAAGAATCACCTCACGGGACCTAAGAGAAAAAAATCATGTTGCACTGTGTTAAAGGCAAACAGATTGTTGCTCGCTGCTGCTGCCTTTGCTACTCTTCTTCGTGTTATTGCTGCTCTTGCTGTATTTGTTATTGATTACCAAGTTAAAACGCATATGGTGGCGCCTCTTCTTATGGTTTTTGTGTGGCAAAGTTGCAGCGTGCAAAGAAACGTAAAAATCTGTTTTCGTTTTTGTTTACTTGCTTTTTTCTTCTCCTTCAACGTGGTAATGCTGCTACAGTTCATTTTCATTGTTTTGGAACTTTAAATTTGCAGTAAAGTGTGGCAACACTTACTTCTCCAGTTTTTCCTTTTCCAGATATAATAAGTTCAAGTAAAAAATTATTTAAATGCCTACTTTTTCTAAAAAGGACCGCATAAAGTTGAATTTAAATGCTTGACTTTTATGCTAAAAGTTTACTTTTTAGAGCTATCTAAAGCCCAGATTGTTTATTATGAAGCTAAAAAGATCCGAGAGATTTTGCTTTGATATCTATTTGGTAATTTTGACCCGCGATTTCGAGGATGATTTTACATTAGGTATAAAGCTTCATTTATGTTTAATGCTTTAAAACAGAATTAAAATATGCCCGTGTACGTTTTCAATCAGGCATAGTAGTTTTGAAGAATGTTTTCAGTCTAAACTCGTGCCACCCTATTGTTTCTGTAAACGTTTCTAAGTTTCGCAATTAATGGAAAGCCTGCCGTTGTATTATAATAAGGCTATGAATTTGCTAGGTGTAACCATAAATACCATATTTCTTTTAGACTCTCGATGAATAGTGTACCGCTTTCGACAAGCCTATCCCTAGCGTTGTAATTACGTGCGCTACTGGCTTTAACAAATAATTTTTATGCTATCTCTCAAACTCAAAATAAAAAGAAAACAATTTTTTTTCAGTATTTGCTCCCAAAACGTGGCACACGCCAAACTGAAAATTTTTGTTAAATAGAAAAAGCTAAAACAACAACAACAATAAAGGAAGGGAATCATAAAGAAATTGTAGACACTTGCCAGACACTTTGAAGCACTCAAAGTGGCAATAGTAGTAGATGGAGGAAAGTGTAGTAAATGCTTGTGCAAACTGTAGGTATGTATACATATACATATATATATGTATATGTATGCATGTGTATGTTTGTTCGTATATTTTTATGCGTTCGTGCATGTGTGTGAGTTTGTATGTATTTGTGTAAAATGTGAAAAGTTTTGATGTTTCAACATTTTTCGTTACATTTTCTTCTTTTAATTTTGATTTTAGTTTTTTTTTTTTTTGTTTTACTTTGCTCCTTTCCTGCACTTTTTTCCTATACTTTATTTTTGTATTTGTATGGAATTAAGTTTTTTCCTTTTTCCCCCACTTTGGGAACAAAGTAAGCACACAGCGTTTGCATTCAGTAGTTGCTGTTGCCTGTGATTTTGTATGCTGGCAACAGGTCGTTTGCGAATTTGGCCTTTCAGTTCTATACATACATGCTTACATACGATTTGCTTCTTTTGTAAGCGTGTTTGTGTATATTTTTTCCTTCGTTCTCTGGTTGCTTCTGCTGCTGCTGTGCGAAATGTTTGTTTGTGTGGGGAACAACATTGGCTTTTATGATTCCCTGTTGGCGTGCGTTTTCAGTACTTTTCTGTTAAAGTTTCCTCACACTTTAATATTTACACAATAAAATCCCATCATCACTTAAGAAGATTTGAAGGTATTTCACAGATAATTTGCTGTTAAAGAAAGTAGAATGGTTTTAACTTAACTTTTGCCAATATTCATTTTGTTTGTTTTGTAACTTTATTTCAGATTTTTATATTGAAGGGAAGGAAGGTGTGCCGAATTTTCCAGTAAAATCTAAAAGTAAGCGAATAGAAATTGAGAATTGTTGCTGCCCGAAGTTGATTTATTTTGATTGAGAAATTTTGTGGGAAAACTGGACAAAATAAAAGGTAAGGTACCTATTATTTTGTTTTTACTAACAAATCTTAATTTTAAGAAACATGTGCTCAAAATAATTACTAATTTTAGACTTATGTATGAATATTTCAAAGAGATTTTCTACTTAGATTGGAGTGGCAGCTTTCTGCCTTTAGCACTTGAAGGCTAAAAGGAAACACAAGGATTCCACAATGAATCTAGCTATTTTCTTCAAATTTATGATATGATATATGATGAGTTTTAATTTCTGAAATATTCAGGTGTCTTGGTACCAAGTACAAGTGAACCTCTATATGACTCGACAAAGAGTTGAGGGAAGATTGGCAGTCACCAACAAGCTCTGGTGCAGTAAAAATGCCATTACTTTGGCTTGAAAGACATTGCATTGGTCAGGAGGATACAAGCAACGTTCGTGACCCAACTTGCTAGAAGAAATGCCGCGGCCGACATTATCCTCTAGTTTACGACCATCTGTGTGAATTTCAGTACGGCTCATTCCTCTCTACTAGGGATATAGGTGGAAAGCATGTGGT